>JARGCV010000063.1:4837585-6175170 GCA_034064705.1 Bothrops alternatus
GGGAAAAAAAGGGAAGAAGCGACTTTTACAGTTTAACACTGGAAGCATTTATATTGTGTCCTCTGTCGGTCTTAATTCTATTCCACACACAAGCTTTGTATCAAGTGCCTCTATCCTATCCCACACAGAAGGTAGCTTCTTCGAATCTCGTTGTTTGAGGAAGTTGTGTAACATTCTCAGAGATTCTTCCCATCCTGCTTACAATCTTTTTGGACTGTTGCCTTCTGGTAGAAGATATAGAACATTTAAAACTCAGACCACCCATTTTCTGAATAGTTTTTATCCCAGAGCTATAATTGCACTTAATAATGAACTGAAGGGCCACCATCAGTGAACTGTTGGATAGTACTACTTGGTCTGTTGGGTGGATGCTGGGTGGTTTTGGGGTGGGGAATTGTGGTGGGTGGGAGTGTGTTTGGGGATTATGTGTGTGGGACCTGGTCTTTGGGTGTCATGTAAATTTCGTATACTGCGTATACACACACAATGACAATAAAGTTATTATTATTATTATTGTAGGGATGGTTCATATCTGTTGGCTGGATTGAAGAAAGAATAAAGTGATGGATTTCCATGTAAAATGTCCACCTCTTGGATAGTCCTTAAGCTATCTGCATTATTTGTAAACTGGCTGCCTCGTTCTGCCAAACAGCTGAAACAGTGACGGTGGAATTTTTTTTGGCAGATAGGGCATGATTTGAAAAGACAGGAGTTGAAAAGACATGCTCTACAGTAAGAATCCCTAAAAATGCAGAATTCCAAAAAGCAATTGAGGCGTATTATAAATAACTTATTAATAAGGAACTCACTCTAGCATACATGATATAGACTATAACCAATATTGAAGCATCTGGATGTTTTCTCTATAGTTGTGCCCAGAGATGAATATTCACAAGAACACAGATTGTCAACACTGAATTTAAGCTATGAGTTCCAAAGACAATTGTCGCCATTTCAAAATATTGATACAGGTAGTCCTTTACTTAAGAATACAACTAAGCCCAAAATTCATGTTGCTAAGGAAGATGATTACGTGAATTTTGCCCCATTTTACGACCTTTCTTGCCACAGTTAAGTGAATCACGGCAATTTTAAGTTAGTAACAGAGTTGTTAAATGAATTGACTTCCCCACTGACTTTGCTTGTCAGAAAATCACAAAAGGCGATCCCAAGGATGCTGCAAAATAAATGCCTGCCAGCTGTCAAGTGTCCAAATTTTGATCACATGATCTTAGGGATGCTGCAACAGTTGTAAGTGTGAAAAGCAGCCAAAAGTCACTTTTTTCAGTGCCATTGAAACTTCAAAAGATCACTAAAGAAATGGTTGTAAGTTGAAGACTACCTGTATATACTATCATACAACTCTGTTAACCTCAACGCTTAGGGTGCCTAGGCATATAGGAAAGAAGAGCAAACCACCTAAAAAGCACTGCTTCACAGAAGCCAGTGTTATACCACTGACTTCCCAGGAACTAGTAAGGTAAGTTGGTATATCAGTATTACCAACCGATCAAATAAAAGTATGTATGAATAAGTAACTTTTGCATTAAGTTCCAGTAAACCAAAAGAAATGTACAGATTATACTGTGCAAATGGGAAGATATGTGTTTAATGTGTAAGGACTGCAGAAGTCAATATTTTAAGTGCAGGACTTGACTTATTTTACTGGAGTTTAACTCTTAGTGTGGCAAATGGACAACTCATTTCTTAATTCTACCTCTTTAGAGCTTTTCTTATATTTTTTCCTAATATATCACTATGGGCCCTGAAAAAGAGAAGACATAAACACAGGCAGGTACAGTAGTGAATGTCCGTATTTGTCCCTGTCCTTTATTCTGTGGCGTTTGGTTTTGTTCTACTTATCTGTGGCTCTCTATTATAATTTCCGCACAGCTCCTCCAAAATACTTTTCTAACAGTTGTTCTAATTTGCCATGGCCATTCTCCACTTCATCAAATTTCTATCTCATTACTTTTCATTATGAAAAGTATTTTTCTCTCTTGCCAGCATTCCTTAGTATCTTTTTCCATCACTGTTATTATTTTACTATATTTAATCTCATCACAAATTCTGAAATGCATTAGAAAGGAAGACCCTTCTGGGGGAAGTATCACTGACTCAGTGAAATGGTTCTGGAGAAAGGATTGCAAGTAAGAATTTTAGGATGCACTGCTGTGAAACTATTTAAATAAATAATTTTGGATACTTCCCTAGCATACTTCCTTAACAATTTCTGTTTAAATTTTCTCTGTTTCACTTAACAAACTGTTCACTTTTTGTGAACTGCTTGTTTTATCTTATGAATGAGTAACAACATATATATTATATTATGTATATTATAGCCACCCTACTAAAATTGTTTTCTTTATGCTCCATTAAAAAATTAACATTATATTTACTATAGATTTTCTATATAAAATGCAATTTGTTACTTCATGAACCTGGCTTGGGAAAGAGAAAATAGGAGATTGGTATGAATGTCAGAAAATTTGTTTATTGGATGAGTTTTCATTCTATGAACAGGTGGCAACCTCTGCTAAACTTTGCATGCAGTAGCTTTCCACAGCTATAAACACTAGGAGCGATAGATGGAAAATTCATTAGCAGAAGGATGCTATCTGGCTTGTTCAAAAACTCCTTGTTCAAAAACTCCTATTGGTTAGATTATATCTCTGCTTTTTTAAAATTCCTCTCATTTTAGTCCTCTCTTTCTTGTGAGTGAATTTGTGCAATTCAGATATTTACTTCATTTACCTGTCAGTCTCTCTAGAGCATAAGAAAGCAAGAATCCTCTTTTTTGTTACAAAATTAATAATAATAATAATAATAATAATAATAATAATAATAATAATAGTTGGAAGGGACCTTGGAGGTCATCAAGTCCAACCCCCTGCTCAGGAAACCCTATATCATTTCAGACAAATGGCTGTCCAGTCTCTTCTTAAAAATTTCCAGTGTTGGAGCATTCACAGCATCTGGAGGCAGGTTGTTCCACTGGTTAATTGTTCTAACTGTCAGGAAGTTTCTCCTTAGTTCTAGGTTACTTCTCTCCTCAATTAGTTTCCATCTGTTGCTTTTTGTCGTGCCTTCAGGTGCTTTGGAGAACAGCTTGACTCCCTTTTCTTTGTGGCAGCCCCTGAGATACTGGAACACTGCTATCATGTCCCCCCTCGTCTTTCTTTTCATTAAACTAGTTACTAGACATACCCAATTCCAGCAACCGTTCCTTATATGTTTTAGATGTTTATTCTCCAAACTCTAGTATTTTCTCTCCACAAATTCTTTCCCCTGTATATAAAGCTACCCATTGTTCTCTCCCCATAATTCTGCCGCTAACACTTAAAAATAAAAAACTGTTAATCTTTTTTGCCTTCCTTCTCAGGCTACCACAGTAGTAACTAACCGGAGTCTCTGCTCTTGATACTCATTCCAGTTCTAAATTCTAGCAGTCAACTTAGCTATGCAAGTGACTTCAGCTTTCAGACTTTTAATGTAATCACCTACCCATATTTCATCTTCCATTTAAGTAAATTCAAGTATATGATCAAAACAGTAATTTAGGCAGAAGGAGAAATTAAGCTCGCTGTGGAGAAAGACTAGAAACGAGATGCGAAATAATGGATGAAAGTTTATTTGATACAACAGAGTGCAGACAAGTGGCAAACCAAATGAAAATGGGAGGGGAAAATCCTCTCAACATACTTCAGAAAGCAGAGCTTTCAGATAAACATGAATTCATCCGGGAACTAGGTAATTGGATATGGAGAATCCTTCTTCAAAGTTGCCAGTTCAAATCAAGTGCAGTTAAGCTTTGATGCAGCACTACTAAGATCTGAAAATTGTTTGTTGGCCTTTGTGAGTCAAACTCCATACACTGGGTATAGTTGTATATAGAAGAAAACACATCTTCACAGCTATTACTGATTTCCAGACTTGTTTCCCAAAAATAATTATACAAACATTTTGGTAATGTTTAAAGATGAATTATTCTGGGCATTTACAAACTAGCAAACAGCTTCATACATCCAACATTTATATCAGAGGTCTAAGATGCACCATACTGTTCTTTAATGAGATTAGTTTCATTCCTATTAGATTTAATTCATAATGCCTGGCGCAAAGTTCCTTGGTTTTTGGAATATTCCATATCCAAAATGTCATGGGATTTTTTTTCAAAGAATTTTATTCACATTTATAAATGATCAGAATAAAAGTCAGTTTGAGCTATAAATAATAAAACAGAAAAATATGAAGAAAGAAAGGGGGAGGGGTGAAACAAAAAAAAAAACAGCAGGAGAAAGGAAAGAAGAATGAAAAAGGAAATAACTTCCCCCTTCATCCAAGCAGGTAAAAATAATTTTATCACAATCTCTAAGTAAAACATTTTTTTCTCCCCATACCTCATCTCGTATAATCTTTTATAATAAAGACCAAATGCTACATCATCAATCATTGTCGGCACAAGTCCAGTAAATGCAAGAATATACAACTATTTTCTTCTGTTAACCATGGTTGAACAAGTCAATCTTATAAAACTTTCATGATTATTTTAAAATTATTCTTTAACACCTTAAAAACTTCTCAGAGGTAATTTGCTGCTCATCTATTTCAAAGGGAAAGTTCTTCAGAACTTTTAACAGATTTCTTTTTTATCAATAAATAAAAATTATCCTTTTGCTTGTCACTTCTAAAAAAGTTCTTCCAAAACTTAGCAGAGTTCTTTTGTATATCCAGAAGAAAAAATATATACAGATCAGTTTCCCAATTTAGTATCTGTTCTTCTCTTTAGGGGATGAGCCATCCACTAGATCTGTCAGTATTACATTTAAATCCCCCTTCAAATTAATTTTATAGACATCCATTGCAGCTTGTTCTTATTTTACAACTTCATTAGAACATGGTCTGTCAGGTTTATCAAGCACTTGATCCATTTTGTTCAAAAACATGGCTGAAAGATATTCAACAGTTTGCACTAAGATTTCTGCTCAATTTTCTTCATAGTCTGCTCTAGTGTCTAGCCTTCAAGATCTCCTTATCATTAAAAAAAGCCCCACAAGCAATCACCTTTTTTCCATGAGAAAATATTTTCTAAATAACTCAAAACTGTAATTCCAAGCAAGCAAGGAAACCAGCAAGGAAACTCACTATGGCAGAGGTCCCCAATCTTTTGGGCACCAGGGACTGGTTCCGTGAAGAGGTTTTTCTGCGGACTGGAGGGGGCATGGTTTTGTGTGTTGCCTGCATCCCACGGATGGGGCTTTGCTTGTTTGTGCAGACCGGTTGCTGGCATGCCAAGGCCCAGTACTGGTCCATGGACCGGGGGTTGGGGACCCCTGCACTATGGGGCTTACAAAATGTTCCCAAAATGTGATGGACCTTTTGAAAGATGTCACAGCAGACAGTGTAGATTCAAAATACCATGTCCAAACTAAATAAACACAAAGTTAACCCAAATTAATAGTTAATGGTGAACTTGAAATAATATGATTATGATAGGGACCATGGACCATGGGGAGAATCAACTTCTGCCTTTAAAACTGCATGTCCAACAACTTGACATTTTCACAATGAAGGACTACATGTGTGAGAAAGACTAGCTGTGTTGGCAAAAGGTAGAAAGTTTTCTTGTGCAAGTGGAGTAAAGACATTATAGGAACCTGGTTTTAGACATTAAAATATATGGCAAAATACCATTGACAATGAAAATCAAACTAGGTTTAGGGTTAGAATGAGCTCTATTTCAACTCAGGGCCAAAAACTGGAGTTGAGGAAAGATTCTTATTCTGAGGTTCTCTAAGGAAAGAGCTGGTGAAAGCTTTTTGTTCTGACTTCTTTGTGCATCACAGTAAAATACATGGTAAAATCAGTGGTGGGATTCAAATATGTGAACAACTGGTTCTCTGTGTGGATGCCACTTCCAGAAGTCCATTCTGGGCCTGGGCAACAAAAAATTAGCTATTGGTTCTGCCAAACTGGTGCGAACTGGCTGAATCCCACAACTGGGTAAAATCCCATTGGCATGGAAATGAAACTAGAGTTAGGGTTAGGTCTATTTAGACTGAGGCCAAAAACGTGTTGGGGAAAGAGTCTTAGAGGTTCTCTATGGAAAGGGCAGGTGACAGCTTTTCGTTCTGACTTGTCTGTGCACCACAGTAAAATACATGGTAAAATCTCATGGCCCATGGAAATCAAACTAGGGTTAAGGTAAGAGTTAGCTCTATTTAGACTCAATCAAACTAGGATTAGGATTAGGGTTAGCTCTTTTTAGAGTCAGGGCCAAAAACTGGTGTTGAGGAAAGATTCTTAGAAAGGGCAGGTGACAGCTTTTCATTCTGACTTATTTGTGTACCACAGTAAAATGTATGGTAAAATCCCATTGCCAGGAAATGAAACTAGAGTTAGGGTTAGCTCTATTTAGACTGAGGACAAAAACGTGTTGGGGAAAGAGTCTTAGAGGTTCTTTATGGAAAGGGCAGGTGACAGCTTTTCATTCTGACTTGTCTGTGCACCACAGTAAAATATTTGGTAAAATCTGTTTGCCCATGGAAATCAAACTACGGTTTAGGTTAGGGTTAGCTCTATTTAGAGTCAGGGCCAAGAACAGGTGATGAGGATAGATTCTTAGAGGTTCTCTAAGGAAAAGGCAAGTGACAGCTTTTCGTTTGGACTTCTTTGTGCATCACAGTAAATACATGGTACAATCCCATGCAGAATGAAAACCAAACTAGGGTTAGAGTTATACTCATTGTAGCCAAAAGGCTGCTTACCAATTCCCCAGCCTATAGCTGCCAACCAAACGGGGCTTTGGAGGTTTAAATTTTGGCTTGCAAACAACTTATTTGGTAATTCACAAATTATAATAACCTAAAATTGGCAAACTTTTCCCATTTCATTTTATTGGATTTTTTAAGCCTACAGTCTGGTTTTTCAACACTCTTATTAGTTTTCCCCAAAGAGTAGGTAACTGCATGTCTTATGAATGAGCCATTTTCCTCTACTGTTTATAATTAGAAAATAGTGTTGTACCTTAGGCATTTTTCTTTTATCCAATATAATTTCTGTCAGGTTTACACTTGGAGTTGGTAGTAAATCACAGCTTTCCCGACATTTAACCCCTATTCAGCTTTTGGCTTGACTTTAGTTTTACTTTCTTGGCCATATTAGAATGTTGTTGATGTGTATGAAGCTTTATTTTAACAAAGAATTCAGTGTGCTTATAAAATATATGCTCTGGAGTTTAAATTCTCAGCTCTTTCTTCCTGTCTTTTCAAATTAATGGATACTTGTTGGTTAACTTGGACTGCTGAGATAGGTTTATATATCAAGCCTTTCTAGTCCATTGGGAACCATTTATTCTTACTCCATCAGCTTTAGCTCTTAGCATTTCCACTTTTCATTGAAATTATGTATTCTGGAATTTTGTTCCAAACTTGCTGCTCAGATAGAAAATGTGTTATATAGCCTAGATTTTCATTGGGCGATGGTATTTGATTAAAAGTCTTTTTTGCAAAGCTAAGCATTTATGTTCATGTAACAAAGTCTCAAACTGTAAATTGGTTGGTCACTAATGTTTATCAAGTATATATTTGACTAATGACAAATTTAAACGTTTTGCCCTTAACTAGAAGTAGACCCCAATATATTTGTTTGAAGCTTATTTTCTGCAAAATACATTTAAAATTATCAGACATATATAATGCAGGAGTGAAACAAACTTGGATATATATATTTAGCAGTTCTTATTCAAAAGTACATTTAGTCTTTTATAAATAAATTTTCTTGTTTCAAACTGAAACAGCTATCTTATTATTATCAGCCTAATTCTTCCTTCTTCTGCTAAAGCAGCTTTGTCAAGTGGGGAAAAAAATGTGTGAATATTCACTAGTGCCCCACCGCCGCACTGGAGAATAGGCAAGAAAAGAATACTGTGAATGTATTTTAGATTACTTAAGTATGTCACCAATATTCTAACACAAGATAAAATCAACTCACACAAAGGGAGGAATTATCAAGTGAGTCTATTTTTTTTTAGTTATTATGTTCACCTCTCTGAATATGTTGTTAACATCATGATGATAAGTCTTATAAGAAAAGAGGACAAAGAGGTCAGCTCTTTGATTTAAAAATCAGAAAAACTTCTAAAGTTTATTATACCCAGTATAGAAAACAAGCAGAAACTTATCTCTGACAATTATCCATCTGAGATAAAGATGTTTTTATTTGAAAAAAAAAGGAAGCTTGCATGCAGCAAGGGATTGGGTTCTACTATAGCTTTCTTTTCAAGAATGGCTCCAGTACTACATAAATCCAAAACTCATTCTTAGAAAATAAACAAAGATTAATGGCATACAGGTAGTCCTCGAGTTACGAATGTAATGGAGCCTGCCCATTCCCTTTGTAACTCGAAGATTCATAGGAGTGATTCACTCCCAGCTTTCGCCCACACATTCGCTAATTTAATGCGTTGGCGAATGCACGGTGGGGGTGGGGAAGGCCATGGGGGGCTTCGTTAAGTGAACATGAGGTATCTCAGGGTGGAGAAGGCCATGGGGGGCTAGTTATGGAACAGGCCATCTTCAGACCACCCAAAGCCTCCCCTGACCCACTGAAATACCTCATGCTCCCTCCCCTGGGGACTCACAATTGCTACCCCACCTATCCTGCCGCACCAGGTTATCATTTCCAGAATGGACCTCAGAAAGAACATGGCCACCGCCCATGACCTCCGTTCTGGGCCTCAGAGGCCTGGAGGCCTCTGAGGCCCAGAAAAGGCCTCCGAAGGCCTGCTGAAGCATCTCCCAGTGTCCTTTACGGGCAGCAACAGCCCAGAAAAGGCCTCCAACACCTGGAAATGATGCTGGGGGATGCATCAGCAGAGCTCCAAAGGCCCGAGCTGGACCTCGGAGGCCTCCTCCAAGCCTCCGAGGCCCAGAACGGACACCGGGGGGAGGCTTTTGCATGCCTCCGGAGGTCCTTCTCCCCTGGCTTCTGTTCCATTCTCTGTTGCAGAGAACATAGACCTAAACTACTGTAAAATCTTGTGCCACTGATCTCGCATGATCTCACATTACTTTAGGCTTCCATTCTCTTCGAATGCACTGAAGGAAGCAGTGAAACAGCCAAGAAAGTGAAGGATCTCTTGATCTTTGCAAGGTAAATATCCACAGGCCTAGTGCCTAGAGACACCTGGGGGGGGAGTGAATAGACTGAGTGACTGCTATGGTGCGTCAACATTCATAATTTCTGGACTTTTTCGTAAATACTAGGGCAGGGGTGTCAAACTGCCAGCCCGGGGGCCGGATGCATCATGCGGAAGCTGCGCCCACCCCATTGCCGGCAATGGCAAAACAATCCCGATATGTTGCGCGACGTCATGAGTTTGACATATCTGTATTAGGGAGTGCTCAGTGTTGGAATTCAAATATGTGAACAACCAGTTCTCTGTGTGGATGCCACTTCCAGAAGTCCATTCTGGGCCTGGGTAAACAAAAAATTAGCCACCAGTTCTGCTGAAGTGGTGTGAACTGGCTGAATCCCATCACTGGAAGCGCTTATCGTGTAACTTTGAACTTTTGCTAAGGGAATGCTCGTAACTCGGGGATTAACTGTAGTTGTTTAAAAATATGCATATATGCCCAGAAAAAAAGATGAAGTTGCATACCTGAAGCTGCCCAAGGTTTAGATGCATTGGTAGGAAATAACCTCAACAATTTCCCTTCTGGTAAATGGATATTTATTGAACAGAGGGTTGGACTAGAAGACCTCCAAGGTCTCTTCCAGCTCTATTCTGATTGATTGAATGGTCACATTCTCCATAGTGGACATTTTATTAATGAGCAAAGCTAGGACTATAATATCTGTACTTTTATAATCTGGACAGTTACTGAGTGGCAGTAAAAATACTTTTTTGGTCATCTGGATTTCTGCAACAAAGTAATGGTAACTCTACCATATTTCCTTCCATATAGAGACCATTTTGTGAAAG
Organism: Bothrops alternatus; assembly: GCA_034064705.1. Lineage (NCBI taxonomy): Eukaryota > Metazoa > Chordata > Lepidosauria > Squamata > Viperidae > Bothrops > Bothrops alternatus. The sequence continues at coordinate 4,847,571 of JARGCV010000063.1, forward strand.
TCCCTACTATATGCTTTAAAATTACAGAAACCATGGTCCAAAAAGATTACATTATTTTATGCCTTAGCTCGAATTTTGGCTCTGACACTTGCTTAAGTAAAGCTATCATCCCATTATAGGGAGTCAAATGCTAAGAAATCATATAACTCTAACAATGACTATCAAAAAATACTGATTGATATTCAGTTCTTTTGCATTAAAAAGCAGTTCTTTCATCTGAAGCCATCCCACTCTTCTAATACACTAAATAGTTCAATAATTATTCCAGCATTACTGAGAATGCCTTCAGATTTCAGATAGAAGACCTGCTTTCCTCTCATTTCTACCTAATAGAAGTCTGAAAACACTATGGCATTCACCCATTTATTCATGTAAATTCACAATGCCTGACTCACAACGTCAATAAACAAGTTAAAGGATGTGTTTATATGACATCCCAAACTAAATCATTTAGTTGAAGAAGAAATATATCCTTTAATTTTACTTCCATCATACATGTCTTCTTAACGTCTATCTTTGTGGGTTGCGTATCTTGAAATTACTTCTGTACTACGGTATTACTATTGTATTGACTTCCTGGAAACGGGGGGGGGGGGAATTGGAAATATGGTTAGTTTTTGGGAAACTACAAAGAGGTTGCTTTGATGTTTAGATAATAAGATTACAAAACTTGGTTAATGAGCTGTGGGAGTAAAATGGTAGCATGGACATGCTCCTTAACTGAATTTTCTGACTGAGTTGTGCAACTATATCCAGTTTCTGATAAACATTGAGAGGGGCTGATACTCAATAATCCCCAAACCAATCATGAATTCAATTTTGTTTACTCAATTGCATTCCAGCAATAGTCCCAGAAGTAACATGCAGTGAAGAATTTAATCCAGAATTTAAATACCTTCCTGAATAAGCCCTGATTATATTTTATTCCATTTTTGCTCAACAAATTTGGGCAGATATCATTGTCCAGCAGCCAAGAGATTTCTGGTTTCTTTGCTATTCCAGTAAATATTTCCAATTAAATCCCAAACTCCCTTCTGCAATGTCAGCTCGTGATCCTAAATATACAGGTAACCCTCGATTTAAGACCAAAATTGAGCCCAGAATTTATGTTGCTAAATGAGAAATTTTTGCCCCATTTTACAACTTTTCTTGCTACATTTAAGTGAATCACTGCAACTGTTAAATTAGTAACATGGTTGTTACGTGAAACTGGCTTCCCCATTGTCAGTTGCTGGTCAGAAGATGCTTAGGACTCCAGGACACTGCAACCGCCATAAATATGAAGCAGTTGTCAAGGATCCGAATTTAAACCACGTGATCCTGGGGAATGCTGCAATGGTCCTAAGTGTGAAAAATGATCCTAAGTCACTTCTTTCAGTGCTGCTGTGACTTCGAACGGTCACTAAGGGAACTGTTGTAAATCGAAGATATCACGATTTTAAGATCTGGGTGGAAGCCACTCGTCAACCTGACCCAGACCTGGATTAGGCAAAAGGCTCTCCCACACTGTTCAGAACAGAATTCAGCGCAGGATGGACTACGAAGTATCTATCAGGATCGGGCTCTCCGTACCCCAGTTGTTTCTCAACCTTGACAATTTTAAGGCACGTGGACTTCAACTCCCAGATGCTGGCTGTGGAATTCTGGGAGTTGAAGTCCACGTGCCTTAAAATTTGTCAAGGTTGAGAAACACTGCCGTAACACGAACGGTTAAAAACATTCGGCACCCACCCCTTTCCCCTCACGGGCCAATCATCAGCCTGTAGAACCAGCGACGACTCTTGTCGTCAGGGGCAACGCGGCCCGTGAAGATTACCGGGAGCCATATGGGCAACATCACGTGACGCCAACTCCAACGGGCCAGCGCGAGGAGGATGACGTGTCAGATTCCCAGAACCCCGCGCGGGAGGCTTTTTTTTTTTTTTTTTTTTTTTACGAGCGGCGGTTCGGCGGCCGAGGGTGCCGCGTTGACTAATCCAGGTAATGCCGCCTCCCGGCGCTCCCTCACCCCCTTCCAGCCCTTTTCTGGTTGCCTAGCAACCGAGGCAACCACCAGGGGAAGCGCGGGCCTTCAGTTCAGGGTCTGGGCAAAGGTGCAGTAGTGTGAACGCGGTTGCCCGCTTGGGGTGCGTGTCGCCTTCCCGGATTAGGGTCCTTACAGCGGAGAGCCGGGACTCCTCTGCGGATGGGAGACCTTAGGAAATCATGGCAACCAGCCTTGCTGCAGTTCGTGCCTTCTTGCGGTTTCTGGGCTTCAACCGTTCTTCCGATCAGGTTCAAGAGAGAGAAAGACTCCTCGACGGCTTACGCAGCTTTGGTTGAATAGTGGCGGGTCCCATCCTCCCGGAAAAGGCCTGATTCCCTTTCCGAGAAAGCTATAGGAAGGATCTGAAAAATAAAGAACTTCGTTTTACACACAGTCGGATTAGGCCTGCTTCTAAACCAGCTGCTGGGGAACCACGAGAGGCCTGTTAATAGCTGTGTGGGGAAACTCCTGGTTTTTGTTTTTGTTTTCCTGATTGGATATTGAGCAAGAGAGGATGGGAAGTTTGTGGGCATCCAGAGCTACCCAGTTTGGGCAGCAATCATCTGGACAACCACTAGATCAGGGGTTCTCAACCTTGGCCACTTTAAGACTTGTGGACTTCAACTCCCAGAATTCCTCAGCCAGCTTTGCTGGCTGAGGAATTCTGGGAGTTGAAGTCCACAAGTCTTAAAAGTTGCCATGGTTGAGAACCCCTGCACTAGATGATGGCAGAAATGGGCTCTATATCATTTTGCTGCCATCTGATGATTCAGTGGCTTTTTATAGTAGCTCGATTTTCTGCCAAAGAAAGACACCGTTTTCTTGTTAGTGATGTCCAATGGAGAGTGAAGCTGGGAACATAATGGGGGAAAAAGTTGTAAACTTTCTCTTACTCAGGGCATCTATTCAAGCATCGCAACTGAAAGTTATTGAAGAGATTAGTAAAGATCGTGTTCTAGGTAAGACAGTCTTCCCCACAATGGTGTCTTCCAAATGTGTTGACTACAATTCCCATCAAACCTGAAACAATATTTAATAGGGATTTTGTGGTCTTGTACGCTTAATGAGTGCCACATTGTGGAAGATCGTAACTACAGTTGAATGAGTATTATTCAGGAGTTCTTTATTCTTTTGTATATCATTTAGTATTGGAAGTTTTCTAAACAGGTGCAAAGCAAGATAAAAACCAATGTACATCTGCTCAGAAGTACTATTGAATATATAAGAAATTGTATATGATTGCTGCTTTTAAAGCTTTCAGAGGAGTCACGTAACAAAATTGTAATGTTTTAATGTATCAGTTTCAATAAGCAAAATAAGGTAAACAATACCATATTAGAATACGCTTCCCCTTAATTGAGTTAGTTATAGTATTACATTTTGAAACATTTGGAATATATCTGTATGAAAGTGTTTATAATGGTTGGCTGGTATCTGGTTTCCAAGAAAATGTAACAGCATTTTTTAAAAATAAAATTAAAACCATTTATATTTAGTTTAGAGTTCGGGTTTCACATTTCAGTGGTTTTAGCAGTACAACAATTGTTTGCCCATCAGGTTTTGCAGTGGTAGCTGTTTGCTGACCATGCATAGCAGCCTTTATCCTACTTCATTAGTGAATAAGAGTGGGAGATCTAGCTACTCATGTTATAGTCATGCTCTCATCACTACCTGGTTGAATTCCACAATGCTCCACATTGAATACTAGAAACTACATTTGGTACAGAATATATAGTCTGCCTGTTAGCTGGCATGTGTCACCAGGAGCATAAAACTCCTACCGTATATTCTTCCAGTACATTTCTGGGTGCAATTCAAAGTGCTGGTTTGACCTTGCAAAGTCCTATTTTGCTTGGCTGCCAGGTGGCTGATTTCATTTTGATTTTTCACATTGTTTTGTTATTACTTATTACATTACTTATATTTACTATTGACATTTAATATATGTGTTCATTTATTGCTGGGAGTCCTAGCAAATTGCAGGTAGTCCTCATTTAATGACCACTCATTCAGCAGCCATTCAAACTTAAATGACAGGACTGAACGACTGGTATTACAACCAGATCTTTTATTTATGGCTGTTGCAGCATTTGTATTTGCTTTGATTTGACTTCCTTGGTTGTAACAGATCCAGATGATATTCCTGTGTTGTATGCTTGTTCCTTTCTTATGGATAAATTTCAGTTGATACAGTATATGATGTATACAAGGAGATCTTGGTAGCATGATGCCAACCATTATGTATGTATGTATGCATATGTACAGTTCTTGTGATCAGCTTTACTAGAGGAAAGAATTGTACCATGCAGTCTTGTAATGGTTTCAAACTTCTAATGATCTCCACTGTATTAGAGACAATTTTTGACCAGTTTCTCTCCAATTTGTCATTCTTGGTTTCAGCTCACCTCCAAAATTCTTGGATGAGATGGATTATCTAGACCAGTGATGGCGAAACTTTTATAGACCAAGTGCCCAAACTGCAACCCAGAACCCATTTATGTATCATCGGGTGCTGGGTGGGCGTGGCCCACTGGGTGGGCGTGGCTGCAGTGGTAATGGTAGACTGGGTGGGACTAAAAAGTTCAATCAATCAATTCCAACTTTGCGAAATCTTTTTTTTCCCCGTGAGAAGTTGAAATTGATTGATTGATTGAACCTTTTGGGGGGGGCACACGGCGGTGGAGGCCTAAAGCGCAAAGGTTTTATAAAACCCAGCTGAAGGCCTAGGACTGGGGCAATGGTGCGCGTGCCCACAGAGAGGGCTCTGCGTGCCATCTGTGGCACTTGTGGCATAGGTTCGCCACCATGGATCTAGACTCATGCTAATCTGATTTCAGACCTGGGTTTGATAATGAGGCAACTTTGATTGCTTTGGTGAATGATCTTATTAGATGGAGGGCTACATTTCTATTGCTTCTCCCCGACCTTGCAGTTGTGTCCAGTTGGGTCAACCACAGTATCCCCCTGCACTACATGACAGATGTGATTTTAAAAGGAAAGTTTGTTCTTTCTAAAGAGCAAGACAGTGACAAATTGGTAAAAAGTCCAATACTGCTTGAAGTGTCTATCTCTAAGCTATTAAGGCCTTGAGACAACTGTAGCATCTTGAAGTAGATCCAGAGCAAACAAATAATTAGTATAGTTCTTTTAGAATAGGCATAAAAGTAACCATATTCTATTTACTGTTCTCTATATTTAATACAATTTTTTTGTCATTTTCAACAGAACTGTAAAATCTGAGACAGATAACAACAAAACTAGAAACACAAACTTCAGTAAAATTTATTCACAAAATAGTGGACTTAATGTAGATTTCAACGGGGGAAGAGTTGACAAAAGGAAGACTAAATTTTGAGTAATGAATTGGGTCAGTTGGGATATATTTTATATACAGCATGAAGGATTAGGTAACATTAGACACCTATCACATATTGGGTCATCATTTCAGAGATACTTCCTTACCAGATATCTTACCACCTTCAACAATGGTGGAGCTTCTGATGTACTTGAAAAGTTCTTAAAAATTCAGGAAGATATTTAGAGATCTCTGCCTTAAAATAGGCCGTGTTGAACTGTATAACACACTCAAATATCAAGTTCATCAAAGGAAATGTTTTCTGACATTTCGTATTAATGTCATAAACTACTTTATGATCATTTTTATGTCATCAATTCCACAGGAGCCATAGGTCCTTCCTTTTGGACCCATTTTGTAAGTTTGCCCATCTGAAGTAACTTGGTTCAAAAATTGTTGCTGTATGATGCATTGTTTTGCCTGGTCATAGGTTACACACAAACAAGCATTAGAGTTTTAGTAGTTTATAAATGAATGTGATTAAGTAGGCATAGCTCAGTATTTAGTGCAAACCAAGCAAACGTGATGCCATAATGATTTTTTGGGGACATATTAAGGGTAGTCCTTGACTTCTTGCGATCACAATTGAGCCCAAAATTTCCATTGCTAAGCAAAGCAGTTAAGTGAGTTTTGTTCCTTTTTATGGTTAAGCGAATCACTACAATTATCATAAATACATTCCAATTGCCAAGCACCCACATTTTGATCACATGACTGTGGGAAGGCTGCATTGGTCGTAAGTGTGAAAACTGGTCATAAGTCACTTTTTTCAGTGCCACTTTTAACTTCCAACAGTAATAAACAAATGGTTGTAAGTCAAGAACTACCTGTATGTTACATTTTTTAGCATGCTTAATTAGTTATCTGAATGAAACGTCAACAGGTTGAAAAATCTGTGTCTGAAGTGATTGGGTGAATATCATATACCCTGGAGGCTATAATGATTGAATGGTCAAGTGCCTAAACATGCTATTTAATAGGATCATATTTGTCTAGTCCAGGGGTGTCAAACTCGCAATGTCACGTGATGTATCGTGACTTTTTTGCCATTGCCGGCAATGGGGTGGGCGCGGTTTCACTATGATGCATCCGGCCCGCAGGCCGGCAGTTTGACACCCTTGGTCTAGTCTTTCTTCTCAGTATAAAGAAGATCATAACTTGGTACTATTTCTTAAAAATGTCCCAGATATTTTCAGGTAGCAGCATCTGATTTTCTTTAGGACTACTCTTCTTACTCTGGAGAAGTAAAGTTGTCTTGTCATGGAAACATGCAACACTGGCTCAGTAAGGCATGGGTCTGTAGGCATGTCATTATTATACTAGTAAATAATATGTAGTCTTCTTTCCAACTTTGGAATTGAAAAGAACTGTGTGGCTGCTGAGATATTTCCAGCCTAAACATTGGAGTTTTAAATCAAAGAGAAAACTTAATTATTTCTCGGATGGGAGCTGTAACTTTCTGTGAAAATCGCAATTATTTGAAATCACAAATACGGACTGTACCCAGGGAGATAATGTATTTCTTTGTTAGAATTATTTCCATAATGCTACATCCCAAAATGATTCCTGGTGGTTTCTGGTAGTGTTAAAAAAATCATAAAAAGACAGTCATTAAAACTCAATTAAAATATCCAATTAACAGCATCACCTCTCAGCAACCAATCATCTCCTTTTATAAATACTGTAAAGTGAGACTTGAATATTTCTTAATTACATTTCGTGTGTTTTATAAAATGCTGCTTAGAATGCTGTTTAAATTCCTATTATGAATTATTACTAGCAATATCTTTTGCATTATGAATGTTTTAATACACTCTTCAGCATTACAAAGTATAATATATTTAATGACTTGGAACAATATCTCAAACTAAATCATCTGGTACGTAGCATAGTGCTGATCATCATATAGTGAAAACTGGAAGGGGGGCACTTAGATAACATTTGTACAAAGTTCCCCTCTTCCCACTGAAATCCGTAAAGTGAGGCAAACTCCCTGAACAGCCCAGGGTGGGAGACTATGGAATCTTGGTGGATAGAGATAGGATGGATAGAAAATAGAAACTATGTTAACAGTGGAATTCAGTACCTCGGAAACAAATATTATTGCCTAGAACACTAAACTGAAACATTCCTGGTACCGTGTATATATGTTAGAGGTTATGTAGTTTTCTTTTTGTGTTTGCTTCCAGCTAGAACTGTTTAATGGAAAAATTCTAGTGAATATATGCTGTTTCTAATTTAACCCAGAATTGTAAATTGCCAGTTTTAAAGTAGCCATCCTGGTGAGAATGAATGAGCTCCAGGCAACCAGTTTTTGAAAGCTAGAGGAGACTCATATGCAAATGGTTTTGATAACTATATGAAAGGGAACGGGATTAGTAATTTTTGTGGCTTGCTCATGTTAAATATTGTGAAACTAACTCAGTCTTCTTAGTCATCAGATAATGATAAATTCAAATGGCGTTATGAATGAAGGGGGAAAAAAATAAATGTAATCTTATTTGTGTGCTCTGTTCTAGATTTTACGTTTTATTGTTGGCAATGTCCATTATCTTGTCTGCCTCAGTGGTCCGTGTGAGAGATGGACTCCCTTTATCTGCTTCTACCGATTATGAACAAAACACAGCTGTACAGGAATGCCGAAAGTACTTTAAAGGTCTTGCCAAGAGACTCACCGAGCTTCCAGACCGATGCACCTTGCAAACAGGAAAGTATAACATAAAGTAAGTTTTCTCTGGCATGTGTATTCTTCCTGCAACATTGGTCTTTATTGTTTCATATAACCTAGATATATTAGTTGCTCTGATAACAGTGAAGAAGGCATCTTTTTGCTACCGTGACATTTAGAAATTACATTCTTATTAAGAAGCATTCCTCCTCAAATCTGCAAATCACTTATGGCCTACCTGCAAAGGTCCTACTCTTGAACTACTGCCAGAACAATGAGCTAAGGAGGCAGGGCAACTCCTTTGAGGAGTATTACTTATCGGAGCTTGGATTGCCCTGATAATTTCCGTAGAATTATTTTAAGCAAGGTCCTTCTGGGTCCATCTCTTTGTGTCTCAAAGATCAAATCTTTGGGCAGTGCAAGATCTGGCGTAAAAAAATGCTTCATTGCATGGTAGCTTTGTTAACGGTAATGTTATCAGTGGCAGCACTTACAGTTATAGACTCAGTCGTATAATTAACTTCTATATTATTTAAGGAAAATAAATCTCTGATGCATCTTAACCCTATGTTTTTATTGTACCAATATTATATTTTGCAATGTTTATTTATAAAGAAAAACCAGGGAAATTTAATAAAGCTTTCCTTGTATTATTAAAATGCATCTTTATTATTTAAGAAGAATAAACTACATGTTCCAGTCTCCCCATTTTTCTGTACTATTATATTTTTGTAATTCTTTAAAGATAGTATATTTTTATATGATGTGCCACATATTTTTAAGATGGAAGTGTCCCCTAGATTAGATTTTCTAAAGAAAATTAATGGGAAAATCTGTGCAATTCTGTGTAAAGAAATGTAAATTGCCTATATGCACAATGCAAAGATAGAATATTTATCTCATCTACATTTGACTCAGTTTTAATATAAAATGCCTGAGATATTTCTGACAAATTATTGATGTTTCAAAAATAAAATGTACTGAAGAAAAATAAGCTAGTATATCAGCATAACTATTTTAGCAACGTTGGTCATGTGGCACATACATCAAATTGTCTTAGAACTGTTATTTTGAATGTGTAAGAAAATGATGGATGAAATGGATTATTTTAGTGGGATGTTTAATAAAGGAAGACCATAAGCATATGATAAGAGTTTCAATTAGAAGTGAAGATTTTTACATTTTATAATAAGTTTACTTAATGCCTTTGCTGGATTCTGATGAAGAGGCATCCTTGCTAGAAAAATATTTCACTCTCAATAAGTTAATTCTGTTGATCTTTTTTGTTGTGGAATGAAATAAATGTATACTTAGGAATAACTGATAAATAAAACATTTTGAAGACCGTAGCCTTTATCTATCTATTTCCTCCCTTCCTCTTTGAAGGGGAAAAACCTCATTTTCCATTCTTCTTCATGTTTTTGTGTATATTTGTATATGAGAAAACAAATGAGATACATATCATATGTTACACTCATACTTACACACACCCACCTCCTACCCATACCTACACCTGCCCTCTTTTTAAATAACATATTAACTATTGTAGGTAATAGGAAAACATTAAATCAAAGTAAAACTTCATTGTTCTGTGAAAATAGCATTATAGTTAGAGATGTAGAACACCATATTCCCCTTACGGGACGATGGAACTGTGTCATTCCGGAGAGAGTTCAGTGGATTCTGGGGGGTTCATTCTCTGAATCAGAAATAGTCTGGATCTAATACGTGTCTAGAATACTTTAGACTGCTTCTGGTTCAAAAGATTTGCTTCTGGGAATCACTCCCAGAGCAGCATGATCCAAGAGGAGGTTCAGCAAGATCATATTCTGTTTCCAATTCAGTGAGTTTTGTACACTCTTAATTTATTTTCTCATGAATAGTAATACTTCTATTAGACTTGTGGTTATTTCTCTTGTTGTAGTTTTGTGTAAAGCACACCTAAGCTGATCTATGAATACATGATTTTAATTTTGAAACTTTTCCTCCCCCACCAAAAATGCAGCTTTATTAGTTCCCTGGGAGTGAGTTACATGATGCTCTGCACCGAAAATTACCCCAACGTCCTTGCCTTCTGCTTCCTGGATGAGCTTCAAAAGGAGTTCATTACCACATACAACATGATGAAGACGAATACAGCAGTCAGACCATACTGTTTCATTGAATTTGGTAAGGGGTTCATCTCTTTCTTCAAGCATTGGTCTGATTTCGGGCTTCTTCTGAACGTGTGTAAATATATCTGCTTCATCTTGGTTTACAGAATGTAGTATGGAAACCAGAATAGTGCTTACTACTCAGAATTGTACTGAATTTTAACACGGACAAATGTCTGGTGAGTGGCATGGAGCACTGGTACTCATTCATATTACAAAGCCTTCAAAAGTTGGCATAATTTATAAACAGTCCACAGTTTTCAGAAACCAGAGGAATGTACCATAAGACATGGGATGACTATATTTCACACAGCTTCATGTCACTTGTGGCCCTGTGTTCTGCTTATTTTATGACCATCCCACTTAATGCCTACTGTTTCCGTGGGGATGCAGTAAAATTTACTTATTGATTTCTGTCATACACTTCAGTAATCTGCATAGATTCCTGGTGGTTTACAACATTAAAACAATATTGAAACCTAAGGCAACAATATAGTAATAATGTGTTACAGTATACAGATGGCATGAATTCCTCATTCCCCAAATACTGTCTGGAAAAGCTCTGATTTTAATAGCTTCTGGAAGGCTAATAGAATGGGTGCTGATCTGAACTCAGTGGGGAAGCTGCTTCCATAAAATAAAGACTGCAGCAGAAAAACATTGCCCCTGAGCCCTTCTTTGTTAACCACCATTAATAGGAAGCAGTTAACATGTTTTTGGAGGGAATATACCAGTTGCCCCCTCAAATCCTATTATGCTGCTTCATTCGGGCAGACTGTATGCGTTCCTGGGGTGGATAAGCAAAGGACAACTGGAATATGTGCCAAAGATACAGAGTCCCCAGCAAGTTTCCCCAAGACCTAAAACTCATCCCAGTCACTAGGTAAAGAAGTAAAAATTATCAAAAGAAGAAGAAGAACCCAAGAAAGATAAAGATTTCAGGAAGAAACTTAACCAAAACTTTCAAAGAGCTATTGGAAGATACAAGAAGTATTACAACAACTTCTGTAAAGACATTGGAGACAGACAGGAGTTCAAAAAGATCTCTGAACTGAGGTTTCAACCTCCAATTTGCATACCAAAAGATGCCAGTAGATAGATAATGCTATGCAGTCTTCAGATGCTGCTCCATGTAAAGTACACCGCAGTAATCTAGCCATCTGGGAATAAGTACTTGAACCGCATTGCCTGTAAAGTGAAATGGTGCATTTCACTGCTCAACTTCATAATAATATCCTCATTTAAACAAAAATATTGACAATAAAGAGTGTAAATCTATATGAGATTACCCTGGGGTAAGGTCCTAAGAATTAAATGGAATATACTTTTAAATCAACATGTGTATAATGATGCATCAGGTTTGATAAGCACAGTGATACTTAGCATGAAATTATAAATAAGCTGAGAATAAGTAAAAATAAAAAAAAACATTTCACCACCCTTGCATTCAGTGTACTGTGTACTTTGCTAATTAATTTGTGGTTGTCATGCTGTGCTTATATTCTATGGGAAAGTATTTCATGCTGTAAGAGATGGCATTTTAAATATTATGAATATAATATTGTAATTCAGAAAAGTGCCTGGAGCTCAGAATAAATGCCTATTTTTCCTAAGAAAGTATTCCGAATTACAAGAAAAACTAAATCAAATGTAATTAGTTAATTATATTAGTTGCACTTTCAGGCTTGCCAATGCAAGCAACATTAGTTTATTCATAATTAAAATTGTAGCATTTAATCTTCTGGTGCTGCAAAATTAATTAGCCCATGATATACTAGGTAGAAAACAGCAGCAATATTAAAATTTTCTACAGTGGATGATTGAATTTTAAATAATGAATTTAAGTGTGTGCATCTGAGATGTATGTTGCCCATAAAGCTATGGGGTCCCCAGTGATGTTTTCATCAAAAATCTAAAGGGGGTTGCTTTAATTTTACACAGATAATTTTATTCAGAGGACCAAACAAAGATACAACAATCCACGATCTCTCTCAACAAGGATAAATCTTGCTGACATGCAAACAGAAATTAGACTGAGACCACCTTATCAGATTTCGCTGTCAGAACTCTGTTCAACCAATGGATATCCCTATGGATCTCTACAAGAAAACAAAGATACAAGAAAAATGTCTCCAGGTGAGATGATGGACTTAAGTTTATCCATTCAAATTTACTTATTTTAGGATAAAGGTAGAGATTGATCTGCATGATTTACTGCATTCCTTTTGTAAATTTCATGGCCAAATTGCAAGATGAGGACTTCGGTAATGTTGGATTTTGAATGACTTACTCAGGCTCAGATGGGGGGAAGGATCCTGAGCTAGTTTATCAGTGTAGTGTGAAGAACTTTTTTTCCCCTTGGTGTCCCAGTGAAAAGTTACTGCTCACAAGGACAGTTTCATCATATTGTGAATGATGTGTGTGTGGGAGAGAGAGGGTATTAGGGACCATGACCCAGAAAAAGATAAAAATCCCAGGAAACCATAGAACTGATCAGTCATTATTCTCCCTAAAATCAGCAGAGATTGAATAATAATGAAGCATGTCTTTTACCCAGTCCCTCGTTTCAATGACATCATAGAATTCTAGATAGAAACATAGCACTTGATCAGTCTCTATAGTGGTCATCTATAAGAACTCAGTATTGTAATGGAGATCGAGAACTAATTTCAAAGCCTACTTTGTTGTGTTTTTGACAAGTTGAGTTTAGATATATGTTTAAATGAGTTAACTGTATTTAAAATTATTCTTCTATCCCAGAGGCTTCTCCCCCTGCCATTATATGTTAAGCTGTCCACAATTTAGTTCTTGGCAAAGCAAAAAGGCTCTGCTTTATAAAGTTTGGAAAGAGCACTGGTCGGACAGAAGCAGTCCGCTTCTCTAGAGAAATTCACTTTGTCATTTCTGAGCATTTTCTGACTTTATGAACTACTTTGGAGAGCCTTTTCTGCTGCAGCTGTTCAGTTGTGCACAAGGTAGAATTGGCACCCCTCTTTCTATCAATGTTCCAGCTCATTAACTGCATTGTTGGCACTTTTACACTTCACCGATTTAGATAGAATGATTTACATATGGTTCATTCGCCTTATTGTCTATCTCTCCATGTTGCCTAGACTACAGGGGGTTTTGCCCTGTGTTTTCCCCCCCAAACATTCAGTTTCTGTCACTTGTAGAATCTCATAGTAACACTTGTGCACACATTCAGTATGAATTGGCAGTCATTTGTGCGTATAGTTGGCATTTTGTGGAAGAGATGAATATCAGCAAAGGTGCTTACACGCTATATTTTCTTTGCTCTTTATTTTTTCCTCTTCATCGCCCTTGCGATCAGGGAGAGAATGGGAAGCGTGGAGTTCTTTTGTATCCAAGGAAAATGAAATGCATACTAGAGTGTGGGGTCCTTGGGGCTCTCTGAGCTTGGTGGTTTTCTTGCAGATGTTTCGTTGCCAAAGTAGGTAACATCTTCAGGGGTTTTATTGGTAACGAAATGTCTGCAAGAAAACCACCAAGCTCAGAGAGACCAGTTCAGAGTGACAGATATTCTCTTCTATTGAAATATACGCGTTTCAAAGAAATGGCATACATCTTTTAGCTTTCCTCTGATTCGTTTCACAATGTTCGATTTAAGAGAGGCCTAAAACCAAACCCATCTTGAAGAACCCCTGTAAGATCAGCATGGCCTGTCATTATATAGATATATCGGATAGAGAAAAAATTCTTTTCTCTATCACACAATACCAGGACAAGGGGGCACTCCCTAAAGCTCATAGCTAAGAAAGTGAGGACAAATAAAGGGAAATATTTCTTCACCCAGAGGGTCGTTGATTTATGGAATTCACTTCCTGAAGGGGTCGTGACAGCTGTCAGCCTTGACAGCTTCAAGGCAGGGCTAGATAGATTCATGGATGCCAAGTGTATCGGTGGTTATTAAAACGGATGTCCATGTGCCGCCTCTATGTTGGTTGAGGCAGGCAGGATTCCCTTGAGTACCATTTGTTGGGGGTCAAGGGAAAGGGAGGGTTTTGCCTTCTCTTTCTGCTCAAGATCCCCATGTACAATTGGTGGGCCACTGTGTGACACAGAATGCTGGACTCGATGGGCTTTGGCCTGATTCAGCATGGCTCTTCTTATGTTCTTATGTTCTTAAGGAATAATTGACTAGATGTGCATAGTAAGTATGTTTATGGGAAAAAAATAGGAAATAAGTCCGGAATATTTTTGGTAGTATTCCGTATCTTTGGAAATGATGAAAAATATATGCATATGGGGTGTTTGTAATCTTTTGTATCCTCTTTTAGAAGCGACTCTCATTGGTATCTCGATGCCTTCTAAATAAGTGTATTTAGCATGGGCTTTAAATCACTCTTTAAACCTGTAACATGCTTTAGCAAAGAAAAAAAAAACCTGAAATGTGAAAAAGTACAATTTCAAAAGCCTGATTTACTTATTCATTGGCTAATTGATAGAGTAACGTTGTGTCTGTGTTTTTATTTTGTTAATTTAATTTAATTGTTAAAGTGTTAGTTTAATTATTAATTTATACTGTATAGATTAGGTATATTAGTTTGATACAGGTAGTCCTCGACGTATAACCATTTCTTTAGTGACCATTCAAAGTTACAATGTCACTTTTTCAGTGACTCTTTTTCACACGACTGTTGCAGCATTCCCGTGGTCATGTGATCAACATTTTAATGCGAGCAACTGGCATGTATTTATGACGGTTGCAGTGTCCCGGGGTCACGTGATCCCCTTTTGCAACCTTCTGACAAGCAAAATCAATGGGGAAGCCAGATTCACTTAACAACCTTGTTACTAACTTAGCATCTGTGGCAAGAACGGTTGTACAATGGGGTAAAATTCACTCAATAACTGTCTTGCTTAGTAACAGAAATGTTGAGTTCAATTGTGGTCATAAGTCGAGGACTACCTATATGTTGTTACATCTTGTAGAAATTAAGTTTCTACTCAGGCAAAAAATGCATTTTTTCCATGTGGGGGAGGCTGCATTTTAATCTGCACAGTAATACAGCCCAGCAATTTCTAGTATGCATTTCCAACTAAATATAAAAGTTGCAAATTGACCACTCATGCCCTCAATTAAGCTGTGTTTCCTCATTTAAGGTGCATTGTCTAGAACAAGAAAGAAACAGAAAAAATTGCTCAAACGTTAAAGAAAGCTTTTAAAATATTTATAGTGTTTTCTTCTCTCTGCTACCAGGCCCTCACCAACGACTGGAACCTGTGACACTGCCGGGAATTGTTTCCTTTCTTCTTAGCCTTTTATGTGCTGCTTTGAATTTAATTCGTGGTTTTCATGCTATAGAGAGTCTTCTACAGGTACCGTAGTTACATTCATAACTTTGAAACAGGAAAAAATATTTTGAAGATTAAGAGGGTAACTTTATTTTTTCAAATAATTTAGCAGTGATTAGCAGAGTAAAATCACTCTGGAATAGTAATTGGATGAGGACATTGTCTTTCCTTATCATGTGAAGTTACAGGCTGAGTTTGCATTCCTGAATCGAAGTGTTTGCCATATCAGTTTCCTAGTTTCGTGAAAGAGCAAGAGAGATTTTTGATGCAGACATGTTAAAGACATAATTCTCTCTTTCTTTCTCTCACCCCCGCCCTCTCTCCTTCCTTCCTTCCTTCCTTCCTTCCTTCCTTCCTTCCTTCCTTCCTTCCTTCCTTCCTTCCTTCCTTCCTTCCTTCCTTCCCTCCCTCCCTCCCTCCCTCCCTCCCTCCCTCCCTCTTCACCCAGCTTTCTTAAAAGGAAATAGAGGCCACTGAGAAATCTAGAATGGACTATGTTAAATGTCTAAGAGCTACATTCTTTGTTAAATTGTCAGGGAAGTGGGAACCTGGGTTGCTTGTCTATGTCGTTCACATAAAATAAGATCTGTTTTAAGTTTTGTCCTAGTGCCGTGGTGGCGAACCTATGGCACGCGTGCCACAGGTGGCACGCAGAGCCCTCTCTGTGGGCACGGGTACCGTCGCCCCAGTCCTAGGCCTTCAGCTGGATTTTATAAAACCTTTTTGCTTTAGGCCTCTGCCGCCGTGTGCAAAAAAACAAAAAAAAGGTTCAATCAATCGATCAATTTCAACTTCTCACGGGAAAAAAAAGATCTCGCAAAGTTGGAATTGATTGATTGAACTTTTTAGTCCCACCCAGTCTGTTGTTACGACCACACCCATGCCCACCCAATGGGCCACTCCCACCCAATGGACCACGCCCACCCGGTACCCAATGATACATAAGTGGGTTTGGGTTGCAGTTTGGGCATTCGGTCTCTAAAAGGTTCGCCATCACTGTCCTAGTGCATGCTAATATTTGTTGCTGATTGTAAGGGAATTCAGAATGTATTAATCCAGACAGATGTGATAGTTCAGACAATTCCTTATGAAGGGATGAAATCCCTATATCCATGGTGAGAGTAGAGGCTAGAATGGCACTGAGAGAAATATCCCATTTGTGCCCCCCCTTTCTCTCTCTCTCTCTCTCTCTCTCTCTCTCTCTCTATTTCTCTTTCTCATTTTCCCTCATTATCTCTCATTCTGTCTCTCATTCTGTCACACATTATCTTTCTCTTTTAGAATGCAGATGTGCTACAAAAACTCTCTATACTTTTGAAGATGAGAATGTATACATATTGTCCATTTATTAACGAGGGCGATACCTTGATTGCTTTAGTATTTCCTTGTCCTATTCTATCATGCATATTAAAAAGTTGAAAAGTTCGACTTCAAAACTATATTTACCAACTGAGTTAAATTTCTGCCTTTCGTAGTAACATTAATGAATAGTTTGTTCTGGGCACCATTCCAGTCTTCCTTGCATTTTTCTCCCTCTCCTAAAACTTGTCCTGAAAGCCTTCACATATTCCTCTTTTCTCTCTCTCATCCTCTCATATGGAAGAACTCCTTTTTCTGGGAAGTAGGCCAACTGTAAACAATTATATACAATCCATTTGTACTGTGTGTTCATATAAAACACACAAGGTGGGAAGGCAGGAATTTTGTTCTGGGTTAAACAGTCAAGTCCATTGCAAAACAAATGGAATTTGCATCTTCTGAGTCCAAATCCCCTGCCCAGGATCTTTAGGTATTCCAACTGACAGAAAAGTGCTCTGTTATTCTTAGCTCTCCTGCCAAAATAATTAAATTTACTTTCTGGGTTCTGTGGCTTTTTAGTTTAAACTAAATTTTAAACTAAAATTGTGACAGCATAGCACCATCTGCTGGCTATGTTCTGTTTTACATGATTCTCACTGAACCAAACTGCTCTGTTTAAGGCCAAACTACGGTAAATATGAGAACAGCTGATCAGCTTGTTTAAAGGCGATAGGCACAAATTACTTAAAGTGGTAGCAAGGCTTGTGTCCAATTCTAAGATTAAAAGGTGAACATCAGGCAAACTGCTAAAATTCCCATCTCAACCCGGTCCAGACTTTACATAATCTGTCATGGAAACTTTTCTTTTCTCCCAACTTGTTGATGGAACAGTCTTCAGAGCTTTAGGGAGAGTAGCCATGGATGGGAAATCAATTGACCCCTTTCATCCAAATGATTAATGCAGAGCTGGCTGCTGCTAGAGAAGATTTATAAAGAAGGGTCTACCATATTTTATTTTGTCCCTTGGAAGTATTTTTTATTGGCCCACCAGTAAATCCCAGGGAGCAGTCAGAAAATGAAAAGAGAGCACAAGTCACTCCTAGTTATTTGTCTAACTTGGTAATGGGATCAGCTGGACCAATATCAGGACCATTTTAACTTCAGTTTCTAATTATAAGGATCTTCATGTGTCTGTTTAAATGAAGATGGATGACATCCAATTCATGTTGATTAGAAAAGGTAACTGCTTATGACAGGGGTCTTCAAACGTGGCCCTTTTAGGCATGTTGGCTGAGGAATTCTGGGAGTTGAAGTCCACAAGTCATAAAAGGGCCAGGTTTGAAGACCCCTGGCTTATGATGATGATGATGATGATGATGATAATGTGGTGCAAGAGTATTGATACAGTAGACCCTAGAAGACTGCAAACTGCCAATCTCAATACAGGAAAAACTTGATTTGAATTCTGGAAAAGAGGCTCCAGAATTTCCAGTATTTAAGATAATTATCTCCTTTGCGTACCATAAAATATATTGATTTGAGAATGCCTATTTTGCCCATTTTTTTCAGAATGAAGAAGATGACTTCACTTTTGTTATTGCTTTTTTCCTTGGCACAGCAGCATGTTTGTATCAGGTATGTACTTATGTATTTTTAGATGTTAATAGATTTGTCACTGGTCACAGCCCAAAACAGGCTTTAGGATTCCTTTGGATTTGGTCATCCTGCCCAGATGCCTGACTAATAAAAAAAATGAACCACATTGAATTTATTCTAAGGGGGGGGAGTATTGCAAAGGCTGTTTTGGTGGGTTTGTACTATCACTGTAAAATGTTGTTACTTTTATATGATTAATTTAAAATGATGCAACGTGTGAGGCATATTGTTTTCTGTTGCAAAGTAAATCTCTTTGAGTGTCGGAAGAGCATTCGGAGATAAAAGAGACATCTTTATCTTCAGAACTCACCTTCTTTTGTATTATGCATGGTATTTGATAGAATTGCACTTCAAGCAAATACTTAAAAATTCCAATCAGTATAAAACAAATTTTTATCTGAACTCACTAGTTACCCCGAACATCCAGATTCAAATAGACAACCAAGAACACTATTATCATCTCTATATGGCTTCATGAGGCAGACTTGAATGACCAATTTTAGTTTTCTGATGTGAGAATTTCCGAACACTCTTCAAAGTCATAGGAAAGCAAAGAGGACTTTTCTTCCGCAAAAGAATAAAAGTCATATTGAAAGGGGTTTTTTTTCCCCTCTTTATGTTGGATAGAAGACTTTTCCCCCTTTGATTTCTTTGTGCTCTTGTTACAGAATTGAATAAAGTCCTACAAGCTATCATTTAACTATGATCATTATTTTTTCTTTGCAGTGCTATCTGTTTGCATATGGCATGAGCTGGCGGAACATTAAATCTTTCCTAACGTTTGGTTTAATCTGCTTGTGTAATATGTACCTTTATGAATTGCGCAATCTCTGGCAGATCTTTTTTCATGTGACTGTGGGTGCTTTTTTAACATTGCAAATCCGGCTAAGGCAGCCACAAGGAAAAGCTCCTGATTACAATGTGTGATGGATGTCCTCTGATAGTTTCACGGCAAACTTCATCCAAACAGTATTCTTCTCAGGAATGAAAAGCTTTGGTGTGCGAAGAGAAGTTCCATGTACTCTGAGGCACTAATAAGTCGGCCATGAAATTCTTCCTCAAAGAATTTAAAAAAAAAAAAAAAAGGTTCAGGAACTAATTGGGGTACAAATGCAATCCAGTGCTGGAGTATATACCCCAAGGATAAATGAGAATTCGGAGGGCAGCATGAAAAGCTCCATTTTTCAGAACACTGACAACGACAAGAATCTGTATTGGACCTGCTCGGCATATTAAGTGATTTCTTCAGTCCCAAACCAATTTTGCCTTTGTGAGGCAACAGAAAAGGCTGAAATAAAGGGATGGTATTGCCTATTAACAAACAGTTCGGTATGAATGAATTCCTAAATGCCAGATTATTGGATTGCACATAAATGTAATGGTGTGTGTCTGCATTTTCCTTAATTAAAACCTAACCCGGAAACCATCTGTTCCTGGGGATTAGTTCTTGAGCCCCAAAGGCCTGCCATCTAATGCTGAGTTAATTATGAACTGCATTAGTACTTTGTTTCCTTCTGCCTTCTTTCATGTGGTTTGAGAGAGAGTTAGAGCATGATCTTATCTGCCCCAGTGCATCAATAACACCGCCACGTTTTCTCTTTGGTTCCTTATCTAAAGTTTGAAGAGTTTAAAAAAAAAAAAACCATCACTTTGTGATGATATAGTGGGAGGAGAAAGATGTTAGCTTTTCTCTGTATAAAATCAGAAAACGAATTAAACAGTTGACTAAGATGGGATGCAGCTAATTTTTAGCCGCTTCTCTGTGTTATGAAAGTATTTAGAGCAGAAGAAACAGCTTTGGATCATTGCAATTTATTTATTTATTTATATTGTAACAGATTATAACACTGACAGAGCTCTAGGCAGCGCCCATAATCCTTTCACATTCCCCATGAATTATGGCCTGGTCTGGGAGAGCGTGACTTCTCCAACGTCACCCAGACAGTTGCTGGGCCTGAAGATGGACTAACACCTGGTCTTCCTGCTAGATCACTGTGGCTCCAATTGCCAATGTATAAAGTACAAGGTGAACCACTTGTGATAATTAACTTTTGCATCCACTGCAGGTAGGGTACAAATAACATGATGAAATGGAGGCAACAACTATTTCCCCCACCCCCCACCCCTGAATACAGAGATTCACTGTCTGTATTAAGCTTGTTTAGGCAAAAAGTAGGGCTTGGCATTTAAAAAGATAAGTGCTATGAGCTGAATTCCAGCTGAAATTAGAAACCATTAAAGCTCGCTGAAATCAGTACAGAGGACCTTTAAGTTCATTTGAGATACCATCTCTGACATGCGGGAAAGCAAGAACTGTACAGAATATTGTTGAATATTATCCAGCAATTTCTTAGCCTCTGAGTAGTAGGGTGGTACAGAGCCCTGGTGGCGCAGTGGTTAGAATGCAATATTGCAGGCTACTTCTGCTGCCTCCCAGCTGCCAGCAGTTTAGCAATTCTAAGTCTCACCCGCTCAAGGTTGATTCAGCCTTCCATCCTTCCGAGGTTGGTAAAATGAGGACCCCGATTGTTTGTGGGGGGCATATGCTGGCTCTATAAGCTGCTTAGAGAGGGCTGTAAAGCACTATGAAGCGGTGTATAAGTCTCAGTGCTCTTGCTACTAATTTCTTAGTTTCTCTGGGTGAATTCATTTGCAGAATAGAGTAAGACAGTGGTTCTCAACTTGTGGTCTGTGGACCCCTGGAGGGTCACGATGTCATCATGTGGGATCCAGAAAGACTTGAAGAAATATTATAAGTTAAGTCTTGAGTTAAGTCTTGGGGTCTGTGGCCATGGTCCGTGGCCACAAAAGCTATTTAAAGGGGATCTGGGGAAGAAAAGGTTGAGAACCACTGGAGTAAAATACTGTCAACACTGGAAGCTCTAAGCAAAATTTGGTTCCAGCAAAAATTGTTATTAAACGTTCCTCCTTGCATTATGAAATTACAGTTTCTTACAACATTTGTTTTAAAGGAAGAATTATATTGAAGCAGGTGTGCTAAAAGATAATTGGAAACTTTCTAAAAAGATTGCAAACGAGATGGATTTGTTTTTGGAGTACCTAATCCCCACTAATAACCTATTTATCTCTTGGCTTGAATTGCATGTCATCTGCAAGTAGTGATAATTGTAGACTGATTCAGTGGAGGAAAAAAAATCTTTGCTTGGGCTTGCATAGTACATTAAGCCATGATTTGCTTAATCACAATTTGAATAAGCCATAATTGGCTCAGTTAATATAATACAAAGCCAAAAAATAAATTTTACTGTGGCTTCGGTTTATAAAAACCCAATTTCTGTATTTTTGCCTGTAATACACAGTAATTGTCAGTGTTTCATATATTGGATCCTTTTCTACGGTAATGTGATTATGGTACTTTACGGGACTGCACTAAGCCAGCAATGAAAAGCCAGTGCTTTAATGCCTTAATTAAATTTATGGTGTGTATTCATGTTCTTACAGGAGTAAGAAAGTATAAAATATCTCATGATGAATATTTCATAGAGGGCCAAATGAAATAACAGTGATCTCAAAAATGTGTGCATATTCCTGAAACATTAGATTAAAATAATTTCACGTCACAGAAAATAGCTTCCACTTTTTGTAATATAAATTTGCCTGCAGCTATTGTTACCAGTTGTAGATTTATTCAGATAGATGCCAAAGAGTTATTTTCAATTAAGGATTGGGCAACTTTCGTTAAGTTTTAATTTCTAGTGTTCCTCACCGCAAGTATAAATGCCCAATCACTATAAACTATAGTTAAATGAGTTGGCAGCATTATATAATCATATAGTACAATAACTTATATAGATAACTGTCATTAAACAAATCAGTGTGTAAATGTATTAAACTGTAGTCCAATTTAGTAAAAATCATTTGTTCAGGTATCTAGGGTTGAAACTTATCGTCTTGTCTATAAAATACAGAAAGATTTCATCATGCTTTGTGATGGCAAAACAGTCAGATTCTGTGTGGTATAGGCAGAACGTCGTATCTTTGTAGTTGTCCAGTTAATGATGATTGTTTTTAACTATTCAATTTTAGCTACCAGCCCAGGCAGGTCTAACATCATGGTCACTAGTTCCAACCAGCTATTTTCTGGAAATTTTGGAAAACTAGTTTATAGCATTTACTGTGGAACAGAATAGTTTACTGCTTGCGCAAAGACTTGATTTAAAAAGATGAATCTAAGGCTAAGTTTATTCCCTCCATGCGGCTTAGAGTGTTCCCAGTATAAGCTGTTTGGAGTTTTTTGCATTATAGGTAAGAGCAGGAGAACAACTTAACAAGAAAAGGTTTTCTCTGTTGGATTCCACATTCCTTTTAACACCATTCCACATGTCCCTTAAGAGGTCATTTCTTGACCGCCACCCCCATTCTGGTCAGTTATTATCCAGTCTTCAATGTTCTCTTTGTGGAGAAGGTTGTGGAAAAGGTGGTCAGACAGCAGTTACATAGATTTTGGAATGAATGATTTATCTAGACCTGTTTCAGTTGGGTTTCAGATCAGGGCAAGGTATGGGAACAACACTGGTCTCACTTGTTGATTACCTTTCGTGGATGGCAGAGTGGGGGTTATGCATCCATTCTTATGCAATTTGACCCCATGGGTTTTTAATATCAATCGCAGTGTCCTTCTGGATTGGTTATGGAAGATGGGAGTGGGAGGAACTATATACTGCAGCCTTGCAGCCTCCGTTGATGGGTGGGGAGAGATTGTGCCCCTGGCTTCTCATTTTGGGATGCCTCCTGGCTCGACATTCCACCCCCTCTCCTTTTTACATAAACCACTAGGTGAGGTCATCTGTTAGTTCAGGATTCTAGTATCGGTATGATGGTGATGCCCAGTTTTATATCTCAATCCCAGACTGCGCAAATGAAGCTGGTGTTGTGTAGCCTCAATGTCTTGAGGCCGTTTGCGTCTGGCTGGGGCGGAACAGGCTTTGGCTCAATCCTGGCAAGATTTGCTAGGTGTGGCTGTGTGGCCCCAGAATCGGAGATGATTTCATTCTTCTTGGCTTGGGCAGCAGCAGCAGCACCACCACCACCACCACCATCCTTTTGAAACTGGTGCGGAACTTGGGGTCCTTCTGGACTCATAGTTGTTGCTCAAAGAGCAGGTGACAGTTATGATTAGGAGGATCTTGGCAAAGCTTCATCTTGTGCCCCAGTCATGCCGTTTCCTCAAGCTGGAGGCCCTTCAGGCCCAGTTGTGCCCTGGTCACTCTATGACTGAATTAGTGTAGTACACTCCGGAAGCTACAATTGATTCAAAATGCAGTAAACAAACAGTAATAAGTAGCTAGTACCTGCTGCTTCTTAGACTGCATTGGTTGCCAGTCAGCTACTGGTTGCAATTCAAGTTGCTAGTCATCACCCTTCATGACCCGGCCTGGATGTATGAGAAACTGCCTGTCTCCAGTTGTTTCAGTCTTTCTGGTACGTTCAGGCAGAGCGGGTGGGCTCCAGGATCCTTCCATGGACTGTCCTTGACTTACAATTAAGCCGCCCCAAATTTCTGTTGCTAAGGAAAATAGTTATTGAATTTTGCTCCATTTTATGACCTTTCTTGCCACAGTTAAATGAATCACTGCACTTAAGTTATAACACAGTGGTTATGTGAATCTGGCTTCACCACTGACATTGTCAGGTCACAAAAAGTGATCGCATGACCCTAGGACAGTATAACTATGATGATGCCAGTTGCCTGGTGTCTGAATTTTGATCAGGTGACTATGGGGATGCTACTATGGTCATAAGGGTGCAAAACAGTCGTAAGTTACTTTTTTCAGTGCCATTATAACTTTGAAAGGTCACTAAATGAACTATAGTAAGTCAAGAACTACCAGTATTACTGTCATCTTAAGAAACTGAGGAAGTGTGTCTTCTCTGCCGTGGCTCCTGCCCTCTCTCTAGGACACGCAAAAGTCCGTAAGGCCTGGCCTTGGTCCCAGTCCTGAGATTCAGGTATTTGTCGTGCCCCATTTGTGGTTTTCTGTTAACTGTTTTGACTGTTTCGGTCTGCACTGGCTGTGTTGTTCTATGATTTTAACTATTTTTACTGTTTTTGAATTTTTATAAGCCACCTAGAGCAGTGTTTCTCAACCTTGACAATTTTAAGGCATGTGGACTTCAACTCCCAGAATTCCTCAGCCAGCATTGCTGGCTGTGGAATTCTGGGAGTTGAAGTCCACATGCCTTAAAATTGTCAAGGTTGAGAAACACTGACCTAGAGCAAGCATCTGTAATAAATTTAAATATATAAATAACAACCGAGAACAGTACAGGAAACAGCAGACCAGCAACAGGGATAATGATAATGACTTCAACATGCTAGAAGTATAAACATTCATCTGAAGCTCACTATTTTTTTTATTGAGAAAGGAGATGGCCGCTTAATCAGTTATCTACAAAATATCTTCGGGCCTCTGTATCTTTTCAGAGCATAAACCAAACTTAATATCATTCGTTCAAGACATTTTCAAGTACAGTTGAGCCCTACAGTGATAAATAGAAGAAATATACAGTCATCTGAATAAGTAAGTACACCCCCCATTGAAAGTATTGGTGTTTTCAAAAAAATTTCAGCAGAGATATGTGACCTTCATTTCAACAAATATTTATTATTTTATTTTATTTATGTAGCGTATGGTGTTACATTAGCCAGGAGATACAGAGTAGTGCTAATACAGAGTAGTAGTTTGGCTGCCAATTCACTAGCTCTGTTGTGGTACACGTTCACGCACTTTCCAAGGTGCACCACAGGAGGGCAAGCTAGTTTCGCATCAAAAGAAAGATGGGCGGCTCTTCCTGCAGGCTCATCCAAAGCCTTTTCCCTCGCAAATGGGCATCACAACCGGGAAGTTTCAGAACCGGCAGGAAACTGACTGCCTACATGAAACACCAGTTCGTCTCCTCGCTGAAGTACTCATTTATCTACTCGCATATAACATATTTTTGAACTGCTAGGTGGGCAGAAGCTGAGGCAAGTGACAGGACTTCTGGAAAAATGAGCACTGGATAGACCAGGCCAAAAATAACGGTTACTGGGCCCCAGAACTAAAAGACATGTTTGGCCCAGCATTTTTTCATAACCTGATCCAACTGAAAAGCGTGGTGGGGAACTATTATAGTTTTGGGCTGGGCAGTACACCATCACAGAATCTACTGTGAATTCTTCGTTGTACCAGAGGGCACTTGGGAGTAATGTGGAGACCATCTATCAGAAGATGGCACTTGAACTGAAAGTGGACCACGCAACATGACAATAACCCTAAGCATTCCAGTAAATCCACCAAGGAATAGCTGGGGGAAAAACAAAGATTTCTAGAATGGCTGAATCAAAACCCAGATCTAAATTCCATCAAGATGCTGTGGGGTGATTTGAAACGGGCTGTGCAGAATCTTTGAAACATTTAACAGCTGGGAAAAAAAATCTGCATGGATGATTGGGGGGGGGGGGAAACCCAGTCAATATCAGAGATTGGAACACAGTTCTAAGAAATGTCTACTGCTAAGAAGATGTTTCTGCCAACAGGGACAATATCAACTGTAAGGAATGGCATATTTTTAGTCAAATAACTGCATAGTCAATTTTTCAGTTGTTTTGTTCAACTACATCACTTTTATATAGTCTTTGAATGAAGATAATATATTTCTATGAATGTTTTAAAAAATTTTTTTACATAGGGTGAACATTTTCACATGACTATAGAGTGTGGTGGTATCTGGCATTGAATTGCAAGAGGGAAAGGCTGTTCCCCAAGGAGCTAACAGACCAGTGTTTCTCAACCTTGACAATTTTAAGGCATGTGGACTTCAACTCCCAGAATTCCACAGCCAGCAATGCTGGCTGTGGAATTCTGGGAATTGAAGTCCACATGCCTTAAAATTGTCAAGGTTGAGAAACACTGTAAAATAGACAAATTAACACTGAGTCGTTTTTAGGCAGAAAGAGACGCAGAAAGGATCCTCCCTAAATCTTCACAGGATTTTCTGATAGTTATGTAGAGTGTGCTTTAATCTGGCAAGTTTCCTGTCTATGGGCAAACAGCAACAAACTACACTGAGTAATTCATTGAGTCACATCCCAACATTTATCTTGCCAGCCAAAAAGCACAGGCTGTTGGATAAATCCTGTTAAGGTTTAGGGAGGATCCCTTCTGTGTCTCTTTCTGCATACTAAGGATTCTGTTGATTTGATGTGTCTCTTAGTTCCTTGGGAAAGAGAGATTTTTCCTCTTGCAATTCAACACCAGATTTCACAACAAGAATCAGCAAAGAAGATTCTTATACAGGTAGTCCTTGACTTACAACTACACCTGGCATCAGAATTTCTATTGCTAAGCAAGGCAGATGTTAATTAAATTATGCCCAACTTTATGAACATTTGTTTGCCATTTCACCTAACAAGGTGAATCACTGCAGTCATTAAGTGAATCCAGTTCTCCCATTGACTTGACTTGTCAGAAGTTGACTGGGAAGGTTGCAAATGACAATTGCATGATTCTAGGGCACTGCAACTATCATGAATACATGATAGTTGCCAAGCATCTGAATTCTGATCATGTGACTGTGGGGATGCTGTGACAGTCATAAGTGTGAGTAAGTAAGTAAGTTACTTTTTCAGTGCTGTTTTAACTCTGAATGGTTGCTAAACGAATGGCTGCAAGTCAAGGGATTGCCTGTATGAAATTAGTTTCTATGTATACTCAAATGAGAGTTTGTTTTAGCTAGGGATGCCATTTAATGCAAAGTGCATTGCATTTATATACAGGAAGGGCTACTTGTTTTGGCCTGTCTTCCCCTATACTAGCCCCTCTTTTAAGTCCCTATAAAGTTCAGTTTCACTGAGCTTTGATTCAGAAATCAAACAAAATAGCTGACTCTTTCATTTCAAAATCCTTTGTCCCAGACACTAATAACCATTGCTTCCGTGTTCGCCTGATGGAGTATGGCAATATTTTTGCTATAATTTTTTGCATGACTCTTCTGCCAAGACAATCTTCCTGCTTCAAAAGCATACTTTGGTCGCATGCACTTCTGAAGCCAGATCATATATCACCTTGAAAAAATATTTGGGAGGTCAACAAAATAACGTCCAGTTGTCATTTTAAAGCACAGTGACAAACGTCTTAGATTTTTATAAACCAATAATGAAAAACCAGAAAAGACTGATTGACAAGTGAAACAGTGTTTAATATAGTTGTTAAATTAAACAGATTGCAATTTCCATGGGAAATCCTAACTGTATTCATCTTGTAAGAGCCAGAATAAAGAGTGCATACCCCTTGAAATGATCATGACACAGTCAACAATCACAGTCAGAGATACAGGCAACTGAAAATTTCATTGACAACACAATTGCGCAAGGCGGTCTGCTCAAATGTTAATGCACACTTCAAAGCAGGAGGCCAACTTAAAAAAAAAGACCCTATATTGTGCTATTAATTAAATTTTGGAAGTGGTAAATGACGCCTTAAAGAAAGGGTGGAAGATAAGGAACAAGCTGAAGTACCATGTAAATGAAGACCTTTGGAAATCAGATTTTGTTTAAAGGTTAAAAAACATATAGTACAAGGACAAACTTGGCAGTTTTCTACAAATCAGACTGTACTATGGCTCCAGGATATACCCTACTAGAAGAGAAACAAATGAACATAACGGAAATGAGATACTACTATGTTCTTGTTTAAAAGAGCTCCACATGAGAATTCTGTTAACCAATTTAATAAATTGAGAACACAGATTTTATTTAATTTCTTGGTCAGAGTTCAGATCTCATGTCATAGCCATTCAGCTTATTAATATTACTAAAAATCTATCTTGAAAAGTAGAAAAAAATCTGTCAAAGGTTATTAATTTTGGAGCTAGCCAGGTTCAATATAAATTCTTGTATTGAAATATAAAAATATATGCTTTCTACACTTGAATATTTTTGTTAAAATGTATGGGCACTGAAAATTCATGATGAACCTATTTATAAATGCGTATCAGTCCTCCTTTTCTTAAAAAATTGTTAGGCAATTCCAGCATGCGCAGTCCATTTTGTTGGGTTATAGACAAAAAAAATCCAAACTTTCCCAAGCCTTTTTTAAACTAAATGCCAGTTCAGTGAATTGAAAGTAGAATTTAATTCCCCACCTCTTCATAACAGCAACATTTCTAGACAATATTCCACAGCAATTTGCTACACATTATTAAACCATTAAATATTTTGATTTTTTTTAAATTTTGGTTCTTTAAATATTGGAAATTGTTTTTATCCCAGTGTCATTCACTTACATTTCAAAAGCTATTTCAAAATTGGGGATACATTTTATCTTTAACTTTATTTGGGCTAGTTCTTGCTTTTCTTTGTTTTTTTAGCCTAAGGTCTCATAACCTTCATTTTATTTTTATTTTTATCCTGGAGCCCCTTTTAAGCTTCTGCTTAGTTCCTCGACTGCACAGAAATTGAAAACTGCCAAGTCTGCAACTCTGAAAAGAACAAAAAGAACATCCACAATTTTATAGCTTATGTACACCTCCCAAGATGCTGTTGTGTGCACAGCCACCAGTTTCGACTCAATTTCATGCTCACTCAGCAAGAGGCTTCTCCCTGCCAGCTCAATTAAGAGAGAGACCGGAGGAAAGATCTCTCACTGGTCAGCTCTCTGGCAAAGGGGCCCAACCCGGAGTCCCGTTTCCCCTCTCCTCCCAGGCAGATTATGTCAGAGAAGGGAATGTATGTCAGGTGCAATCAACTATGGTGCGTGTATGAATGGATCAAGATTGCTCCACCCAAAAGAGAAAAGCAGCTGTACCAGATGCTCAGTGCTTGCTTAGACGGCTGCATGTGAGTCTCTCCTTTTTCTACACCTTTTCACATAGCGGTTATGTGTACTGCGTTCTAGCAGATACACAAGCTGATCACTGTTGCACAATTGGGATGAAATTTTAATACATAAAATGTTCAAAATATAGAATTTTGGTATATTTATTAGCGTCTGTGTCTCCCATATTACAAAATATAAAACCTCCCAAACCAATAATCCCACACGTTATCAGAAAAATCTTCCCGACCCACAGGAAGATTTAACAGCTAGTCTTTCACCTGTGAACCAAAATGCACCAATAGGAGTTAGAAGGTCTTTTCATTTAATAAATACATATGAAAAATTCTTTTTCCTCACTTTAAACAATTAACTCTCCCTCCTTTAAACACACCTCTCTTGTTAAAATGAGGAAGCCTCACATTTGTGTAAGGGTTAGGGTTAGCAAGAGTACATAACAAGGCAACTTTTCCATTTAAAAAACGTTACCGATGGCATAATTTAAAAAGGCCCTTTGTAAAGAGTTACAGTGGGCAACAACTTCCATTTTAAAAGCCCACTCAAACAGCTAAGATAACAGTGGCACATTCAAGGAGCTGACAGCACAGACCAGAAATAGTATGGGAGTGCACAGCCTTTCCAAAATAATGCTGTTCATTTTAGTTTTCCTTTTTGTTGCAATGAATCATACTTTCCTTCCACCAAGTAAAAACACTGTGTTACTTCAAATAAATACTTAAATAGTTTTAAGTCCTGTGTAGCAGCCACAACGAAGGTCTCAAATCCACCTCTTCATCTCCGCATTCCACTAAACATACATCTTTGGTCAATTCACTTAACGTTCACTTTCGGAAAAAGGTCTGCAGCAGTGCTAGGTGACTTCTGAAGTGTGTGCTAGGCAGCCCAAGCTGTGTTTCTTTTTTTCCCCCTTCGCACACAATCCTACTAAAAAGGCATCGCATGAAATACTCAACTGTGCCTTGGGATTAGCTTCACTGTGAAACAGTGACATTTTCTCCAACTTGCTATTGTGTTTGAATCAATGGAGTCATCCTTGCCCACTGTCGCTAACTTGCTGATGGGCCTTCATTTAGGAAGTAGGTGGTCATTTCTCCTTTGCCTTTGACTTTCACAACCCCTCGGCATTCTAGCTGGTAGTTGTTGACGGTTAAGACCTGATACATGTCTGTGGTGACCTGGAAAGTATTCAAAAAGAAGAATCAGCGTTCAGCCCCCTCAAGCCCTCTCATTAAAAGTTTACCTGGGATTATTGGAGAGAAAACTTTGCACTCCGGTTATGTTCACAGTACAGAGGCCTTGGCACTCTCCAAAGCATTGGAGGAAGCGGAGTTTTAAACAAGGCGTATAACTCTGCTGAAATCATGTTCTGTCTCCATATGGAAGCAGAGGTTGAAGAACTGATGCTAGGCCAGACTACTAGATTTAGAGACCATTATACTCAAGAAGCCTTACTATCCAATTGCCAGGCATAAGCATTCAACCTCTAAACACAGATGCTGGCTCTATTAAAAGGAGAGTACAAAGTACAGAGGGGGAAGGCAGTTGCATCAAATGTATGCTGAAGTAGCTGCTCCTCTCTCACTATTACAAGTTATGTAAGTGCTGCTGC
Organism: Bothrops alternatus; assembly: GCA_034064705.1. Lineage (NCBI taxonomy): Eukaryota > Metazoa > Chordata > Lepidosauria > Squamata > Viperidae > Bothrops > Bothrops alternatus. Next base: position 4,878,491 of record JARGCV010000063.1, read on the forward strand.
AAGCAGAGTTTGGAAAGGTTAAAAAAAAAAAGGTGTCAGGAAGACTCACCTGAATCCTATCAGGAACTCCTGTACTGTCCATTCGACTAGCTACATTCACAGTGTTGCCCCAAATATCATACTGGGGCTTACGTGCACCTATGACTCCTGCTACTACAGGACCAATATTGAGCCCTAGAAACAAAGCAGTAAGGAGTTAAGACTTCCCAAAATAAATTGCTGCTTACTAGATACCATCAGAAAGTCACATGCAGCAACAATACAAACCATCAGATTCGTCCCCAGGCCTCCATCACCTCTACTAAGTTTTGAAGAAGTCAGTTTGTATAAAGGAAAGAAAAGAAAGGAAGCAGTTTACTGCACACCCTTCTTTCATTTATTTATTTAGCTAACTACTAGTGTAATTTATATATCACACCAGAGTCGTGTTTAATAAAAAAATTTTTTTAAAAAAATGAGCAAATACGGAGAAACTGAAGGGAGACAGAAAGAAAGCAGGGGAAGAGGGAGAGAAAAAAGAAACAATCCATCCTTTGCACAAGTTTGCAAATAAAAATTATAAATATTTGGAAACCAAAATACAATCTACTCCCACTGACTTCAGTGGAAACACTGAGAATTTTCTTAAATCTTGCCTGTCGAAATCAGTAAGGATAGGACTCAGTCACAACCCTGTCAAGGGTGTTTCTGGAGCTACCGAATTTCCCCAAGGGCACGGCCGAAAGGATCTCGCCTCTTGAGGTTCCTGTCTTGCCCGTTAACCTTCTGCGGCTTCCGCAAGTCACAGGAGTGAAATGTGGAATACATATTCTGCAGAAATGCCTGAACTGTAGAACCGTTATTTTGTTTTATTTTGACTGCAGTATGTGCCCCATTCACAATCAGAACAAACTATGCCTGCTCTGGATATTACACAGTAAATCTCTCTCTCTGGGACATCAGTGTGAAGGAAATAATACAAAGGGGGAAATGGAAAAATGACGATGATGAGATAGCTCACAGTTTTGCATTTTTGGTCCTAGTGAAATGCAGACCTATCAGGGTGCAGTTACAAGCCTACTGACTGGGAAGCTTTGTGTTGATATGAATGTGTGGAATTCTGGAAGCTGAAAAGATCACCGATTACTTGCTTATCTTATCGTATGCTTATTCTTAGGTATATTTTTGTATCTGAAATGATTTATGCTTGTAGCTACTGTGCACCAAAGAGCACATTTTGTGATGCAGGGGTGTGTTTTGATTTTCCCACTGTCGGTTGGACATGTTATATAATTCGCATAAGTCATAACTGGCACTGCCAACTGAATACCAGTCAAAAGAAACATGATTACCTGCATTCAGTAGCTTCCTATGAAATATGGCATTTGCTTTTTTTAATCGTAGAGAGTGGATTGAGAGGGTGAATTTCTGGAACATAAAGTATAACCGCAATATTTACCTATTTTCATCTGGAAATTGTTGAACGAATGCTCATTGATGTATTTCATTTGATCCATTAGCCTCATTGCAAAGTCCGCCAGGGCCTTGATATGCGTTTTGCCTGCCTTGTCATAGGTGGAATCATTAAGACCCGAAGCAGCCATATATGTGCTCCCTATTGTTTTGATCTTCTCCAGCTGTCGAAATTGGTCTTCACTTATTATCTACAAATCCAAGGAAGGAAAAGGAGACATGTGTAAATCAAGCCATGCTCTGTAAATGATCTGTGCACAATCCTGGATACTACATCCATTAGCAGCTAAAACAATCCAGCATGATTCATATATGAAAATAAAATAAACGAGCTATTTGGAAACTGAGTACAGACCTAGAGATTGAACTATATTAAAACACTAAATTAAAACACGAAAACAGTTATTGGTTGTGCCTTGTGGAATGAGATAACTTGTCTCAGCCAATTCACCATGGTCATCTCACCATGGCCAATTGGCCACAGTCAACTCGCCATGGGAAAACTCACTACGGGACAATTCAACAATTCAATTTAATTATTTAAAATAATTAAAAAAATATTTTAATTTTTGTCATTCACATTTTATTTTGTCCCTCCTTTGGCATCCTATCTCTAATGATTCTATTAGACCAAAGGTCACCAACCTTTCTCAGTTGACGGACCAGAGGTAAAGGGAGGGGGAAGCATTTTACACACATGCACGCACGCATGGGGCCGCGAGCACACACGTGATGCAAATGGGGCAGGGCTAGCACTCGCATGCCCTGTTTTTGTGTGGCACACAGCACCCATTTTCGCACCCCGAGATGCAGCAATGACCTGTTTTCGCACCCCGCAGCATGGCGTTGGCCCATTTTTGCGCCCCACAGTGCAGCAGTATCCCATTTTTGCGCCGAGGTGCAGCGGCATCCCAAGGCACAGCAGTGGCCTGTTTCATGCCCCGTAGCATGGCGGTGTCCCATTTTTGCACCCCGTGACACAGTATCCCACAGCTACGGCACTAGCACGAGTGGGGATGTGTGCATGCACTGGCCAGCCTGTCCCACGGCCTGGTGGCCAGCAGGCCACGGTCCACTACTGGGCCATAGCCCACAGGTTTGGGACCCCTTGTATTAAACTATTTCTTAATATTAGTGTAACTCTTGTCCCGTGGTGAGTTGTCCCACAGAAAATTGGCCATGGTGAGTTGGCTGCAGAAACTTGTGGTGAGTTGGCCATGGCGAGTTGGCCGTACTGAATTGACATAGACACTCAAACACTGACACACATCATTTGTCCTTGGGTTAATAAGTCCTAGATCTTCTGATGCAATATTCTAGCCCAGTATAGGAGGCAATATTTTATAATGTTTCAATATAATATAATACAATATGAATATATTCCTGTGTGTCCAAATTCCTGTCTGTGTTTAGTATAATACAAATGACATGTGTCAATGTTTGCTATCACACACAGGTAATTGAATTCACACTATTTGCACTTTTAACTGTATGGCATAGATTATTCTGTTATAATGTAATTCCTTCTTTGCTACAAAAAAGATTCAAGAAAATCCAAGCTAGCTATAATGAATAAGTTTCCTAGTAAGTGCATGCATGTTTCAGCTGCGTTGACTCAATTCCTACTTGCCCCACTCTATAGCACTAGAGGCCAAAAGACTAAGCAGGTGACCAGGATATGCAATCACTCAACTGGGATAGGAAAACTAGTTCCATGAATTCTAAGAGTTTTGGACTGTAAAGAAGGTTCAATTGAATTTTTGTATTAATAGCTATTAGAGCAGAAAGTTTAAAAAATATTTGTCACTTAAAGAACCCCTGAACCTAGACAACCAAAGTGTCAAAGGCAATGCTGTGTGGAACAGGGTATTTTACATAGTGATCCGTCCTCAGCATGAAAGAGCCACTGTTCTCCTTGAATTTGCTCACCTCATCAAAATCAGCAATGATTTCATTGAGGAGCCTCAAGCACTCCACCCCTTCATTATTGGCCTCTAACTCCACGTAGAATTCTGAGAAGTTGCTGATGGAAGCAAACATGACAGCCACACATTCACAGGACTGATAATACAGTTCATCGTTTCTCCGCTCCTGTGCAAGAAAGTGGGCTGCTACGTCCTTTGGCAAGATATTATGGAGAAGCCGTCTGTTGTAGGCCTGCAGCTCCTCCATCTCCTCCTTTTCTTCAGTAGCCTGAAGAGAGAAAGAGAGAGACAAGGAGGTGGTTGCAAGTTAACTTCATTTATGTGGGAAATGGGCTGGAAATAAATATGCATGGGATGTAATAGACCAGTGGTAACAGAGTCACCTGTTACACTTCATCGGGTTCTAATTTTAAGCGTACTTAGAAGACCTATTACTGAAATTATTAGTTCTGTCCTCAAAATTGAACTCATATATTGGTGGAAGCTTCATTTTGAGTTCTGATTCAGTTTGATGAGGCTGATCAATAGGAGTAGAATTCCATGAAGAAGAAAACCATCGACATTCATAAAAGCAGCAACTTTTCCAAGAGTGTTATCCTTGAGATGTAATTTAATCAAGTAAAATTGCTTAGTTTTTGAAAAGAACTCCCACCGAATTACAGTACTCTTCATTTAGTCAATTTACAATATTTATGTAACACTTTTCCCATGCAAATGTTCTGAAAGCAATCTAGGAAATGTGCTTGTCAGTATTCTTTATCTAAGCTATAGCCCACTACGCTAAGATGGTGCCTATCGGCCCCCTGTAGATTATCTACAGCAAGATATCTGTGATCATGATATGAAAAAAAAATCCTGTATAAGCTTCCTGATCTGACAATTCTAGTTCTGATTTATGAGCACAGTGAGTAGCCCAACAAAAAGACAGCTTGAGCAGCAATCACGTACTGATCATAAAAAGGTACTCTAATATAATATTAAAGACATGCCTGCAAAAATATGCATCTGCAGACATACACACCTGAAGCTTCCAAAGGAAATCCAGCCTCGCTGTGGATTCCACCTGCTGTGCATGTAGATAGACCGCCAAGACAAAAACAGTGATGACAACAGGGGTTACAATCTTCAAAGCAACCCTGGACACATTGGAAGGACTACACAGGAAACAAAATACACAAATCTGAAAATTATAATGTAACAGTGACTCAAGCATAAAGAACATAATAATGCCTTCTATGTTGACAAATCAAATCTTCCAGTATTTCTCACCCCTTGAAATGCTCCCAGAGGGCTTAGAGTTCAATTTCTCCATGTTGTGCATGTCGCTTGTTGCATTTTATTTATTGATCGATTGAATGAATTTATTTGCCAGCCATCTCATAACGAAATGACTCTGGGTGGCTTCCAGCATTAAAATCCTAACTAATAAATATTGTTAAAAGAATAAAAAGAAAGAAAGAAATCCCAATCAAGATAAAACATAGTTAAAAGATGGGAAGGGACACGACAGGATGCACGGGGGTGGGGGACGTGTGATTGTCTCTTAATTCAACCACCTCCAATGTGATGCTCCCCCATTGGGACTCCAAGCCATCTGGCAGATCCAGGACAGAAGGGTAGGAGCCCATCTCACCTCCGGGGGTAAGATAGTCTAAAGGGCAGGAGCCACAGGAAAGAAGGCCCTAAAATTCCTTGACCAACAGGGCCTGCAGCATGTCTCCTTTGCTGGTGCGGGTAAGGTGAGCCAGTCCCAGTGGGGTGAGGCAGTTCTTCATGTAACCTGGACCCCATGTCATACGGGGCTTTAAAGGTAATAACCCAAACCTTGAACTGCACTCAGCAGCCAATGCAGCTTAACATGGGTCATCCTAGGGACCCCAGGAACTGCCTGTGCTGCCACACTTTGCACCAGTTGAAACTTCCGAACGCTCTTCAAGGATAGCCCCATGTAGAGTGCATTGCAGTAGCCCAGATGTGAGATGACCAGGACTTGAATGACTGAGTGCAGGGACTCCTGATCCAGGAAAAGAGTGAACTCAACCAGCTGCAGTCCAAGTGCAGCATCTTGAACCAAGAGCACCCTCCCTCCTTCTGCCACAGATCTGCACCAATACGAGCTTCCACCGATTCTAGATTAATTGTTGAAAATCAACCATTGAGATGTTCAAACACATCTCAATTGTTGAAAATGCAATTACATCGTCCCTCATTAACTCACCATATTCCATTCTCAGTCTCATTGGAAAACACGCTAAAAGAACAAAAAGGACATATTTTAGGCAAAACAAAGAGATCTTTCGTTTCTTTTATCCACCATTAGCCACTGTCTGTGGAGATTCTCAGTCATCTGATCAAAGTTGCCCCAAAGGTGCTTTTTCAAAAGGCAACTGGACTGTTTTTTCCTGAGGAAGGAAAAGAAAATGTTTTGCTTTATCACAAGCTTTTTCACTTGTGAATGAATCTCAGCTGATGAAGCTTCTTGGATGAGAAGTGAAAGGTTTTCTTCTTCCTCCTCAAAAAAACAAAAAAACAATCCAGTTGAAAAAGCACCTTTGAGATCATGATTAGCCCCTGTTCTTTTTTTTTTTTCAATTTCACATATTCTTTTCTATGATATTGCTTGCATTGCTAAGAGTTTGAGTTCTGAGTCAAGATAGGCCTTTTATATCTTCTTTCACTCAACTGCTGTATCTTAACTTGTCTCCCCATTGGCAGAATGGCATACACAAACTGGCCTGTTGTGATGTGGAAAAGAAAGTTAAAAACCAAGAAAGTACAACAAGAATTGTTTTGAGCTACATGTTCCCTTTTTTTTCAATGAAACTTCTTCTTTTGCATCTAATAAATCAAATAAATGACTATAGCTTATGAGCACTGCATGTATTTCCTAGCTGGAAGGGTGCAGGCACACATGAACACACCCCTCTCATGTCTGAAATGTAACCAATTTACCCAACAAAATTGCATTCTTTCCCATGCCCCACCCATCACAGACAAAGCCATACGCAAATTCAGCGTACTGAATGTCTGGTTCACACACAGACATCCTATGCAATATTAAAAATGTAAGAAATCCTGCCCTCCGCCTTTTTTTTTAAACAAGAAAATCTGAATAAGGCTGGTTGGGGGAAAAAAAAGTACAGCCCCAATGAATCATATAATGTCTGAGCCCCTCATAAATTCTGGGTCTAACATTGGACAATTGCAACATCAGTTTTTATTCTTTCTAACCCAATGAAATGCTGGGATACAACCATATACAGGAGCTTGGAAGTCTTGTCTATCTGCCCTTTAACAAGCTAACTTATCAATAACTGAACTGAAAAGGAACTAATCTGGGGTTGGGGCAGAGCCGGGGTTTGAAAATTTGCTAGAGGTTGCAGAAAAAATATGCAGAAAAAAAATTCCCCAGAACATCCCTAGGAGAGATGCATTTAGGCAGCAGCATAGAACATTAGTGACTGCTCCCTTCTAAGCCCCCCCTTTCTCACCCCCCCTTGCTTGCCCATGACCCAGAGTGAAATGTTCACAACCCACCACCAGCTTCCCAGGGGACAATTTAAGCATAAATGCACACAAACACAACACTTTTGATACACAAAAGAAAACAGTGACACTTCTTACGATCACAGTTGATAAAACAGTTGAAAATAATTTCAGAAACATTCCCCTACCTTGTTTTTCTAGAAGCATGCAAAGTTCCATTCGATTCAATATGCAAATAAATTAAAGAAGCATACATTTAGTACAGAGATGTAATGTGCAACGCTCCATAATAACATTCTTTCAGTTTTTCACCTTGGACACTAGGAGGAGCCACAACCACTTCCAAAGAATTTGTTCTATGAGTATGGTTAACATAAGAGGTTTATCCTGTACCTTTTGGATTTAATTTTGGTTGAAGTGAGGATTTACTGTTTACTGGGAAGGATTAGAAGGAAAATTACAGAGTTAGACAAGACATTGCATATCTATGCTGCTTAGAAGTTAAGCAAATAATTCCAGTGATGAGTGAAGCTAAAGATATCTATACCTAAATAGGCATAATGTATTGGTTATGAAATATTACATTTTAAGGCCAAAGTATTTCACTGAATTATTTGGAAAATGTGAATCTTTATATCTACCAAGTTATTATTGCATTCAATGGAAGAGTATCTTACAATTATAATTTTTATTTAATGGAAGAGTATCTTACAATTACAATTTTCTTCATATTTCAGGGTTTGTACCTTCCTGGAAATTTTACTTATACCTTGTCACAGATTTAAGCCTTTGTTATAGTAGAATCAAATAGCTATGTCAGACCCAGCAAAGGAAATTTGCAATCAAATTAATGCCATTATTTTCCAGTCTTGCAGCTCAAATTATTTTTTCACGTTAAACATACCTTGTATTTCTATTTAGCTAACATCAAGCTGTCCATGTATATACGGTAGCCATGCCTAAATCTTGCTGTTGCTTTTCCAGTTACAACTTCAAATGCTCTTGTTCTTGTGGAGTTGCAACCACAGCCCTTCCTTAGAATCAGAGAATTGGAAGGGGGCATTCAGGACTCTGTCTGGGCCTCTGCTCAGTGTAGGAAAAGAGGCCTACACATTGAGTAAATTTGTATGACAGAAAAAGTAGCATCTCTATGTAGCTAGCATTGCCATACAGTGGTACCTTGGTACTCATCATTAATTAGTTCTGGGAGGCGCGATGAATAACAATAATGTTGAGTACCCGCAAAAAAATTCCCAGGAAAAATGCAGTGACTCACAAGGCAGCTGACATTGACAAATTCTAGCTTGTGCGTTGAGTACCAAACAAACAATGAGTACTGGGACCAAATTTTCACATCAAAATGCATTGAGTACCAAATTTGATGAGTTTCAAAGCAGTTGAGTACCAAGGTACTACTGTAGTTTGGTGGATCGGGAATCCATATTAATTCAATTAATTCCACAACTTATTTTCCACATAATCATAATCCTGTGTAAGGGCAATATTAGCATTTTCCCCCCAGAATGAGCTTATAACTAAGTGTAGTAAGACCTCTTTATTCAAATCTCTGTGAGAGGAGGGGATGATTAGCCCCAAATTAATCTAGGGAGCTTCTATAGTTGAAGGTAGAATAGAATATGCCCTGGATCTGGAAGCAGGTGCACCTAAGCTATGTTTGGCTTTCCTAAAAGTTTCCCACCAGCCATAAATAGTATGCTAAGTAGTGAGTCCTAACTATTAAAAGAGCTTTCAGAAGAAAAGTAAGTTAATAAGTACCAAAACTGCAGCTCCCACATTTATTTCTTGGATAAGATGGGCTTATTTACTTCACCCTTATTCCTGACATCTTGATTGTGAGGTGATGCAAGTAATTGCTTCAAAGTGCTCTAATTTAGCCTGATCAAAATTCCTGGCACTATAAAATGTCTAAAAAGATGGTTTGTTTTCAGATTCCTCCTTCAAACGACTGCTTCTAATCTGCCTTCAATTTTCTCTTATAGGAAGAGAAAAATCATGTTCAGGTGGATTATCTCAGCAAAACAATTAAAAATATGGAACCCCCCCTCCCTTCTGTGATTCAGGCTGAGACAGTTTTTTTTTTTATGCATTACTCACTTACCGAGTTCAATCAGAATGGCTGTTCAGGGTATTTTAAGAGCATTATGAAAATAATAAAACATTACTGGGCTAAAATGATAATAGCGGGGTAGCTAATCACCAAAGGAATCAAAATTCTGCACAACAGAGAAGCCAGCTCTAATGAGTCACTGGTCAAATTAATGAATCATTAGCACATCCAGGCAACACAATACAGTGTGTGTACTATTTCAAAGTAAGGCCCTTTGTGTCGAAAGAGGCTTATTTCCAAGAACTGCATATTTAGAAGGCATCTTTGCAATCACTTAATGTCAATCTTAAAAAAATCCTGCAAGCCCAGATTCGCCCACAGAATTAGATTTTTCCACCTCTAGTATCAATGCTGAATTCTTTTGCTTGCCTGGCATTGGAAAAATTGGCTGATCCGAGTAAGATTTATGGAAACAGGCCTTCCTATACAGTGCCCTTGGGCAAAATGCTGAGACCCAGTCCTGCCTACTCAAAGTTGGCTTAAGAGTGGAGTGAAAGAGATCCAACTAATCAGCCTCACTCTAAATAACTTCTTGCCGATATTATAGGGAGCAATGGAAATGCAAACAACCACTTAACCATGAATAGTTCATCTTTTGGAGCTTAAGTTGAGAATCCATCCTTCCTTCCTTCCTTCCTTCCTTCCTTCCTTCCTTTCTTCCTTCCTTCCTTCCTTCCTTCCTTCCTTCCTTCCTTCCTTCCTTCCTTCCTTCCTTCCTTCCTTCCTTCTTATTGAAGTAAATATCACTGGCTGGCTACCAAGCTCCCACCAGCCTTGTCACACTGCTTAAAATTAAATGGGAAGAAATTAATCCTCAAACTAAGTGCTGGAAGCTATCCCATGCACCAATCTTTCATCACTCCACTAAGAGAAGAACGGAAGGAGTGGCCCTTATCTTTCACAATAAATTTATATTCCAACACCCTGACTCCTGCAAGCACTTCAAGTCCCAAGGAGGGTAGGATGGGGTCCCTTTTCCAATACCATATTACAAGATGGGAAAGGAATTTGTGGCAGGGATTTAATGCTAGAGAATAATTACTTTTCCTGTTCTGCATCTGTTACATCATACTGTATATATCTCTTCACAGATTTCTTTCTCACGCCTCCCCAAGATACGTGTCCACATAATGACACTGATTACATTCCCATTGGGTCATGTAGCCTATCGCTACTGCAGAAAAGCTGCACTTGGCATTTGCCTGTGGATGGATGAGATACACCTCTAACAACCAACCGATAAGGTTGTAGCCTGCCTGCAATCCATACAGCAGTACAGAGCTCTTCCTTTAGCAAAGCTTTCCCAGCAGCTCCCCAAGCCAATGATAGCCACACCTACCAAAACACAAGGAGCCAGGCTACCACAGTGTCCATTTCTTGCTAGGCCAATGGCCGGGGTAGGCAACCTTGGCTCTTTTATGACTCGTGGACTTCAACTCCCAGAATTCCTGAGCCAGCATGGCTCAGCTTGGAAAGCTTTCCCTTTTCCCTCAGCGTGGCTGGCTCAGGAATTCTGGGAGTTGAAGTCCACGAATCATAAAAGAGCCATGGTTGCCTACCCCTGGCCAATGGGAACACCACTCCCCTGGAGCCAGCTGCAGTTGTGCCACTCTTGATGCTAGGATATTTAGGATTTCCCTCTATACTTTCCATGCTCCCTTCCTTTGCCTCTGCTCCTCAGGTGAAAACGACAGGTGAAGGCTGCCCCACTATCCTGGAGATTCTCAGCATGGTGTGAGGCAAATCAAGATTTAGTTCCAGACTGACTATTATTTTGTGCATCCTCCTTACCGGCCTGTGAGAACTTGGAGATACATTTGTATTTATTGTTGTATTGTTGGGTTTTTTTTTACATATCCAAACATATCCAACATACCCTTCCTCCTACTATTCCCCCCCCCCCAAAAAAAACCCCTGTGAAGTGGGTTGGGATGAGATATTGTTGAAAGATATTGGATAATGCCACCAATTTGTCATATGAAGTGGTAGACCTGGTTCTGGACCATTCCATTTCAGATGGCAACACTTCTTCACACGTTAAAAAAAAAGTATAAAAATGTGGATTTTTATACACATTTTGTTTTAGAAAATGGAAAGTGTTCAGCCATAGATGTCAAATGAAGTGGTTCAGTCCAGATTAAAATATATCAATTCACATGGTTGTTCAGGAAAATTTCACACCACCAACCGTGGCCACACCTTTCCCTACGCCCCCCCCCCACTCCCCATGGACTTTTTACGTTTACCTACATGGCACTGGCTGTAACCAGAAGGTCTGCATTATCGAAGAGGGTAAGGCCTGGCACTTCCACAATGAGGACATATATAAATTCAATAATCAACATCAAAATGAGTTTCCCAATGCAGCTGATCTGAAGGAACACGGAGCAAGCCAGGAGGGTCAGTAAAACACTGTAGGTGAAGTACTGGGGGTGGGGGGAGGGGAATGAAAACAAGAACGAGGGAAAAAGAAAAGAATGTCAGTAAAGGTCAATTTAGCAGATTTACAAAACATGGTTAAAAAGGAATATGATCTTAGTTGCAGATTAAGACTCCTCAGTTTCAAGGGTCTCCATCCTAACAAAGTTTCCAGGAGGCCTGTGCAACCTTTGACCTAAAATGGAGTTCACCGGACTTGCTGGATGCTTCCCTGACAACTCAGTGATCATGGAGCTCATTCTCCCCACCTGCCCTATATACCCCATTCTATAAACAACTGACAAGGCATCCACTTCCGGCATATTCATTTGGACAGGCGACAAACGGTGCTCAGGGTACACAGAATTCGGTGCCCTTTTCTTTTTTCCATTGGTAATGGAGGAACTGACACTAGGACTGTTTTTGAAATGATTTCTAAAACTAATGAGCATCTTACAACTGCAAATGACCGCACAGGCAAATAGAACACAAACACATTTTAGGCCCCAGGGGCAGGGAGGGCAGGAAAGTAACAGGTTTAGAGATTTATTTAATCATTTTTTCCAGGCCAAACTGCTCTCTGATAATATGCAGAATTAGCCCACATTCCCAGTGATATAAAGAAATATCAGATACATTCTTCACTGTCAGAAAAGAGGCATCTCTTTTAAAAGCTTACCCTCCAGCTCTGTGATCTGTACGTGTATCAGTACACATATGCACGTGTTTGTGTATTGTTACACATGCATGTACACCCGGTCCTTTGCAGTGTGCAGGAACACAACTGTGTCTGCAGCTCCTTAAAGTGAGATTTGAAGGCAAAAGTTGCTTTGGATTGCCTGTAGATGCAAATGTGGCACCTCTATGAAGTTCCTTGAAGCAACTATGACTTCTTCTGGGACTATATAGCAGTTGCAGAAAGCCAACCTACAGTCCCCAGAAAAGATGCAGCCGTGCTACAGTTTTCCCCTCCGTGCTTCAAAGCAACTGCTCTGCAGTTCCTTCAGTAACTTTTCCCAGGATTGTGTGGAACCTACAGAGGTCCCTAAAATACCCTCACAAGCATGGAATAGACTGGAGTCTTTTTAAGTTGGGCAGATTTATATTGCAATTCCATACATAACCTTGCTTGCATGCATACCCTTATTCTTTTTGATGGGACTAATGTCCAAGTAAGTTTTTGGAGAGCTGCAATCTTTGTACTCCTAGGAGAGAGTCTACAGAGGCCTTGCTGAATGTCTCCTCCCTTGGTGAGCTCCTCCCCCTATCCCCAATTACAATTTCTGCAGGCAGAGATACATAGAGAAACCTCTACACGGTGCAATTAGGTTTAGGTTGTGGGTTCCGGAATGGGACTGCCTAGCAATTGATTGTGTTCTTGAATGTTACTCAATAATCTCATACTCAACAATCTTGCATTATGAATGCATTTAATTTTATATAAAAGGATGTGTGTCCTACCCCTTAGCAAAGCTCCCAGTTATTGCATAGAAAGCAGTAATTCGGAAGGCTAATGCTTTCCCTGTGGTGTCCTGATTTTACAAGGCAAAGACTGATTACATGCAGGAACATTCTGAAATAAGATTATTCACTCCTCAGTCTGAAGAAGATTTCATGTTTTCATTGTATGGAACATATACAGAGGGATTAAGAGTTGAGTGGCATACAAAAGTACAAAAACCCAAGCGCTGTTTCAATGAAGGATTCTACGGAGCAGTTGATGCCATTTTAGTATACTATATTGATAAAGGCTGACAGAAAAACCAACACAGTAATGAAGACCCCAGCAACACGTTATGTCATTTTCACCCAAAACAAATACACCCACATTACAGCACAAAGCAAATACCTCTGGAAAGTTACAGTTTGGCTGAGAAGTAGCACAGAATCCTTCTGTGGTTTCCAAGCTATAATTGGAATAGCTAATATGGCACAAATTCACCTCAGGAGGAGTGAGATTATACTCTGCAGCTATACAGTCAAGAAGGTCCACAGTACTACAGGTGAACTGGCAGAAAACAAGACATAAACATCAAACAAAGAGAAGGAGAAAACAAACTAATCAAAGCAGCATTCTTTGCATCTCACAGTATATACATATCTTCGGGGGTAGTTCTTTATACTAATGCACATGAGATGGAGAGTTTTCTTACAGCAGCGGTTCTGAACCTTGGGGTCGCGACCCCATTTGGGGTCACGAGACCATTTCGCGGAGGTCGCCGGACACCCCGGGCCGCCATTTTGTTTTTAATTTTTTTAATTTTTTTAAATTTTTTAAAATTTTTTTTTGGCCGGTGCATGCGCAGTTCGGCCTGTCGCGTGCACGCGACGGGCCGAACCGCGCATGTGCGGCACGCACGACGACCCGATCCGCACACGCATGCGCAAAACTCCAGCAGGCACACGGAGGAGCGGTCTGGAGCAGGCGGGCGCAAAGCTGCCTCCTTCCCGCTCCGCTCCGCCACATCCCAGGCCCGGCCTCCAACCTGCCAGGCTCGTCCGGGACTCCCGCGCCTTCCGCAGGGCCGGCAGCGGCCGCAGGTAGGTAAGCGGGCGGCAGGACTGGAGAGCCCGCCCGGGCCAGCTCCCTCCCTCGGTTGGCGGCGGCGGCCAAAGCAGGCAGTAAGGCGCCCAGCCGGGTGTGGGGGGAGGCCGAGCCGGGGAAGGAGCCGGGCGTGGGGGAAGGCCGAGCCGGGGAAGGAGCCGGGCGTGGGGGGAGGCCGAGCCGGGGAAGGAGCCGGGCGTGGGGGGAGGCCGAGCCGGGGAAGGAGCCGGGCGTGGGGGGAGGCCGAGCCAGGGAAGGAGCCGGTCCCCAGTCCTGCCGCCCGCCTACCTACCTGCGGCCGCTGCCGGCCCTGCGGAAGGCGCGGGTGTCCCGGACGAGCCTGGCAGGTGGAGCGCTGCGACCTGGACGCCAGTCCGTAGCGCGGACTTGGGGGCCGGAGGCGGCCGCTGGGCGCCTCTCGCCACAGCCGAGCTGGCCTCGGTGAAGTGCAGGCCCGCCTCGAGGTCCGGCTGCCCCGACCGCTTGGCCGGCTGCCGGAGGGCGAGTTGGAGGCCGGGCCTGGGGCGGAGCGGAGCGGGAAGGAGGCAGCTTTGCGCCCGCCTGCTCCGGACCGCTCCTCTGTGTGCCTGCCGGAGGCGAGGCCGGCCTGGTCTGGAGCCGGCGGGCCCGCCGGTTCTGCGCATGTGCAGTTCGGCGCTTCACGCGCATGCGTGGTTCGGGCGTCGCACACGCATGCGCAGATCGGCCGTCGCACGCGCACGCGGAGATCGGCATGTTGCGGTCCGCCATTTTTTTCGGGGGCGCGCGCGCACTCGCTCCCAGGTCGGGGTCGCAGCGCACATGGGCGGCGCAAAGTGGGGTCTCAACCTAAAAAAGGTTGAGAACCACTGTCTTACACTGTTGAAATCTAGAGCCCTCCATTGAAGATAAACTGCGGAGAGTTTAAGAACAAACAAAAAGAAATATTTCTTTCCACACCGCATAGTCAGATAGAACTTGCTGACATAAAGGTGATACTTTATATGATTTTAAACAGAGAGCAGAGAAGTTTATGGAGGATTGATACATATCAAAAGTTTTAAAGGAAATATTCTTCTAGTTTGGACAAAACTCAGCAGCACTTTTTCGTGCGGCTGCTGATAAAAACAGGATTGCCAACATGATCGCCAACGTTCGATAACGGATATGGCAGAAGAAGAAGGAGAAGGAGAAGGAGAAGGAGAAGGAGAAGGAGAAGGAGAAGGAGAAGAAGGAAGATCAAATTACATGTCAGTTACAAAAGAGACATAATAGCCTGTGCATATAGTGGTATACTCTAACAAGCAGTTTGGGGCAAGGTATGTACAAAGTAAAAATTATTTTGTCTTTATTAAATATTAAATCTAATCAATTAAACACACTGTGTATGATTATTCTATTTTTTCTATTAATAATTACCAACCCATAACATTTTGAAAAGACTGAGGCGTTGCTCTTCAGTTTCTGTAGTACTAATAATTCACACTAAAGCTCAATCACAAAAAGGAAATGTAACATACCATATTGACAAAGGCTGAGAGGAAAATCAATACAATAGTGAAGACTCCGACTAGGGTGTTATTGATCCTGGACTGAACAATCTTCCGTGAAAGAGTCTGGAGTGGACCTGGAAACAGCTGTATAGCAGGAGAAAATAAGATATTTGAAACTATGGTTTTGTACAAATATATGGCATGCTGAAATGCTACAGGCATTAATGTTTAATTGCCCAAGAATGAATTAATGGCCAACTGTCGCTCCCCACATCCATGTAATTTTTGCAGCAGGAATATATAATTGCTGAATAACTTGTTATATTGACTTCATTCTCCCTGGTAAATATAATAGCTTTTAGGTGAAAATCAGAGAATGGTATGCAAAATTAGGAATGTTTTATGATTAGGCCCATCCTTGTTTTCACTATGTGATCAAACCCTAATCCAAGAAAGATATACCAACTTGAACATGCTTACAAAATCTTCAGCATTCCAGTTTCCAAGTTGTAAGCTATTTAGACTTTCCTTATATAAAAAGGGTTAAGGAAGATCAAGGTTAGGTGGAAAACAAATGCAAACAAAATAGTCAACTGATGATATGGATGCTGAGAAATGAAAATGTCCTACAATCTCAGAAATATGTTTGGCATAGAACAAGCGAACTACAACTAAATCTGATCATCCTAAAAATTGATGGATACATTATCAAAGATACAAAAGTGGCCCAATAGTTATCAAAATTATCTTGAATTAATAAAGTTCAAAGAATTTTGACAAATGAATTTGGACTCCCTGAAATGTATGTGTGCTGAGATTCTTATCCTGGCATGCCTAGACAGTCCTTTTTTCCTTTGTTTGTTCCTCTTCCACTCCTCAGGCCTCACTCCTCTCTTTCTCTTACTATCACTAGGTTTTTGTTTGGTGTCTCCCCCCCCCCTTTCAACTCTCCCACACACATTTTGAATGTCACAAATCCATGGAGACCAAACAGATACTTTAGGCTTAGAATGCAAATGCAGAAATTCTATAGAAGTTAAAAGCTCCCTGCTGAGTGTTAATTTCAGCTCATCATAGTCCTCTCCACTGCCATTCCGGGAGAAAAACCCGAAAACAAAAGACAAATAGCAGCTCCCATATCCATCACTATTATTTCATCAACTAGCTTCTAAACAAATTTCTTTTAAAAAGAGAGGAGGAAAAAAAATCCCCCAATTAGTCTTTTAGCAACCCCAACCCCTTTTTGCACTTAGAGAAGGACTTTAGCTTCCTTCAAAACACAAATATAATTATGAAATTCTTTGAAGATAGGAAACATGGATTTGCTGGCAACTCTTACAAAAAGAGAGAGAGGGGAACAATCCCCAGTAATGTTGACTATTTTTAAGTTGCTACTTTCCCCAGCACCCAATACAAAGAATTTCTCTGTGTTTCCTAGCATAGGCAAAGGAATGGATTGGAAAGGAGACAAAAGAACCTGGTATAAGACACAGCATAACGCAGTATCATATTGCTAATGGTGATGATGAAGATGATGATAATAGAAACAGCAACAACAATATTTGACAGTGTTCTTGTGGTTAAACTAAGAGTATAGCACAGCGGTTCTCAACCTTTTCCGGGGCTCGACTCCGGCCCGCATAGCGCAAAAAAAAATGGCGGGCCCGCACCGTGCATGTGCGGCGTGACGGGACGCATCGCGCATGCGTGGCGCGACGGCCCACATTGCGATAGGAAAAAAAATGGCCAACCAAAAAAAAATTTAAAAAATGGCCGACCCCCCCAAAAAATGGCGGACTGCGGTGCTTGGCGACCCCCGTGAAATGGTCGTTCGACCCCAAATGGGGTCACGACCCACAGGTTGAGAACCGCTGGTATAGCACAACAGCAGCTCTTACTGTTATGGATGAATCACCGTGAAATACCACTCCATTTTATATTGGCAGAAATAAATTATGCATTGCATTGAAAACAAAATTGCAGGTAATCCTCAGCTTACGACCGTTTGTTTAGAAACCGTTCAAAGTTTAGACCGTGCTGAAAAGTTACTACAGTGCTGAAAAAAGTCTGTTCCTCGCACTTATGACCATCACCCTCCCCATATTCATTCGATCTCAAGTTGTGCACTTGGCAACCAGCTCACGGTGTATGGCCAACTGCAATGTCCCGTGGTCAAATGATCGTGATATGTGACATTTTTTATTGATTCCTGGCAAAAAGTTGCCACTTGGAAGAATGGGTTTGCATTTAAAACCGTGTTTTTTGCTTAATGACCCCGGTGAGAGATTCGCTTAACAACCATCGTAAAAAGATCGCAAAATTGTGTCTGATTTGATTTACAATGGCAACGATCTATGATGGAAATTCCGGTCCCACCTGTAGTCATAAGTCAAGGATCACTTGTATTATCAGCACTTCTTATAAGTACTGACACCTCCCTTAAATACAGGAGCATTTTTTAAGCCGCATAGGTAAGTCTTCTCCAATCTGGTTGCCTCTAGATGTGTTGGACTTCAATGTCACTGCCCCCAAACTGCGTGATGTGGAAAGGACTGCTCTTTAAACTACCAATGAACTCTGAAACAAGTCAAATATGAAATACAGGTAGTCCTCGACTTACATCAGTTCATTTAGTGACCATTCGAAGTTACAATGGCACTGAAAAAGTGACTTATGACCATTTTTCACATTTATGACCATTGTAGCATCTCCATGGTCAAGTGATCAAAATTCAGATGCTTGGCAACTGACTCATAGTTATGATGGTTAAAGTATCCCGGAGTCGTGTGATCACCTTTTGTGACCTTCTGACAAGCAAAGTCAATGGGGAAGCCAGATTCACTTATCAACCATATTACTGAATTAACATTTCGGACATGTGATGCGACACCCAGAAAAATATGGCATACTCCATTTAATCCTCCAGGGAAAGATTGAAGGCAAACGAGGTCCAGGCAGAAGAAGAACATCGTGGCTTCAAAATCTACGGGATTGGTTTGGACAAAACTCAGCAGCACTTTTCCGTGCGGATAAAAACAGGATCGCCAACATGATCGCCAACGTCCGATAACGGATATGGCACAAGAAGAAGAAGAAGTGATTCATTTAGCAACTCTGACAAGAAAGGTCATAAAATGGGGCAAAACTCACTTTACAACTGTCTCACTTAGTAACAGAAATTTTGGACTCGATTGTGGTCATAAGTTAAGGATTAAAAAAACAATAAAAATAATAATAAATGGTGATATATTTATGATTCTTGCTGACTGATGGACATTTGAAAACATAATACTTTAAACCTGGAAAAGAGATCACTTTTTGTATCTCTCCAAGAACCTAACTGCCTGTCATTTGATCATTTGGTAATAATTTCTCAAAATTGCATAATTGAGAAAAATAGACTGTATGGGAAGTACAAATCAAATTCATCGTACCAATGAAGGAGAAATATAATTTCACGAAGCAATAGACTTGGCAGAGAACAATAATAGTTTAGGATGGAAATGTTTAATGGAAAAGGTTAAATGGCCATCAATGCCTTCCAAGGTTTGGCATTGACTGATTCAAAGATATGGAAGAATATGCAAGAAGAAGAATATGCAAGAAAAAAAACATGAAGGCAGTAAACCATTAGTTCTATTAAGACCTGGGCAGGGGAAATGGGTGCTTGTCTCAAAAATGCAGCAGTTGAATCAGAGTGGGTCACCATCAGGACTGTCTATATCAGGGGTAGGCAACCTTGGCTCTTTTGTGACTCGTGGACTTCAACTCCCAGAATTCCTGCTCAGGAATTCTGGGAGTTGAAGTCCACGAGTCACAAAAGAGCCAAGGTTGCCTACCCCTGGTCTCCCTCAAAATGCTTTTACATACTCAGACAACAGTTCAGAGTCTAAGCGTCAAGGAGCTGGAAAGTTCATAATTTTAACTGTTAGATTTGTCAATGGGTCTTCCATTAGCTAATGTTAGCCAATGTTTACAGTTTCCTACTGACTTTTTTCTCCTTGTAAAGAAAATCAGAATATTTATGTTCTGGCTATGTTTTGTATAGCAGACAAAAATGAAGGGACTGATGGTGCCAGTCAAGGATATATGGCACCCCAGGCTATATTGACTGATGGCATCATCAGATGCAAAAATTTGTATTTTTGGAAGACTTTGGAAGGAAGGGTGGCCTTAGTGTCCTTCAGGCTAAAGTCAACTGCCTACGTGGCTTTTAGTCTGAAGTCTGTCATGCTGAAGGATGATATATGGACACATATATCTATTTATTACTTGAGTGAACATATAATGTTGTGCTTCATCAAACCAACCAAATGTATGCTTGCATACAACAATGATAATAATGTGATATAAAATTTAAAAGGCTTGGAAATCTATATTATACATAAAACATTTCCCCCAAATTAGACCAAATTGCTTTAAAGCCTTCTTTCTGGACTTTCAGTTTTAAAAAAAAGTCAAATGTTGGTAAGCAAAGCATATCAGTAATGGTGCAAACCAGAGGTTTATCTTTCCAATACTGCATATTTATGTTGGCCATTCCCCATGCACAGTTCTAAGTATCCTGATAAATGCCAAATGCAAACAAGAAAAGAAATTAATTATTGAAATGCAATCTTTCCTCTGAAGTTATATTAAAAATCCTATTGGATTTCAGCCCCAAATATGGCAACAGTAGAACAGGACCAACCATGTGAATTGATGTTCCAATAGGATGGACATGGTTTCTAACCTATCAGACATTCACTGAAAAAATACTGTTCTCATATTTGAGGAACAGTATTTCCTATTGTCTTCATCTCATTTTAAGATCAAAAGAAACTTCCAATTTTAAAACCAACCTTTTGCTAATTTACAAGTATGGGACATATAATCCCCTATCGCTTTAATATTTTCTTGTTTTAGAACATAACCTTCACTCCACAAAATCCACCTGAAAAACTGCTGCTGAGCGGTGATGGGAACATTTATTAAGTACTTGGGGAGTAGTTATGTTAACATATTTAATTAATTAAATTATGTTTAAAATTAATCAGAATTTAACACTTGACTTCACTGCTTTCCTATTATTCCTCTTGTTTGAAATACGGTTCCTAATATGTTACTCCCTAGTGTAGCCCTTTTCCATCCAAACTCCTGGCTTAGAGTTTTAAGGACAATTAATTAAAACAGTGCAACGGGAATCAACTCACCTTTACACAGGAGTAAATGACCGAAACAAACACTAGGGTGGTCAATATCACAAAACAGGATAAGTAAAACGCCAGCATGAACACTGAGCTGAAACCAGAAAACAAAGTCAGGTGGGTCTACAGCTTGCATTATCCATAAATCATATTAAATCTCTATTATCATCATCACAGATCAGCATACCGTGGGTGGGGTACAATCAATCAAATAGCACAGAAAATACATTAGAGACTAAAAATAAGGGGGGGAATAAAAATATAAAAACCTAACACATATTAAAACAGAAAGTATATGCATACCTGTATGTTTAAAAGGTATCTAAAAGGAAGGGGTGGGAGCATTAGAAGGGTAAGAAAGCATAAAAAGTTAAATTACATAGTACTTTAATAGGCAAACTAGGTGCCCATTAAGTTTAATTGATGGCATTCAGATCCTCATCCAATGAATTTTGAGCACTGCTGTGCAGAACCTGACAACAATGCATGTAAGCTTCAGGGAGGTGAGGAATTGTCCTGTGTGCCCTGGGTATTTATGCAGTAATGGTGAGATAAGACTACTATGCATATCTCTATAATAGAGGCATTGGAGAAACATAATGCCCTGTTGTTTCTGTGTTTCCCGAATCACAAGGGCATTCTTTCTTCAGGTAAGGAATATTCTTGTATCAGCCTTCAAGGAAAACTGAGGCGAGGGCATTATATCATGCCAGGACACCAACCTCCAGTGCTTAGGGATTTAAAGTTTATCTAGATCAGACATGTCAAACACAAGGCCCGGGGGCTGGATGTGAAGTGGTTTCATGTGGCCCACAAAGCCATCCTGGAAACAGTGAGGAAACAGCTCCCTCTGCCTTGCCCCTGGCCCAGGCCATCCGGGAGCCAACGTACAATTTTGTGGTGGCCATCTATGCTGAAACACACTCAGTCTTAGTTCCATAAACTCCCCCCCCCCGCATGGCCTGAGAGGAACAGTGAGGCTCCTCCAGTGGACCATGCCTTGGCACTTGCCCTGGTCCCACCCCCTTCTGCCAGAGACCCTCAGATCTGTCCCACTCCTGCCCAGGCCCTCACAGGCACCCTTGATGCGAACGATGTAGAGCTGGCCACACCCACCCAGCAGGCCACACCCACTCCATCCATGCCCACCCAGTAGGCCACACCCACCTGGCCCCTTGAGGGCAACCGCAATGCTGATGCGGCCCTCAATGAAATTGAGTTTGACACCCCTGATCTAGATACTATATGTAGGGGAGACAGAGTCCCTCTTGGATTCACTGGCAATAAAGGTTAGATCCAACTGGCGCTCTGTATCTGCTACATACTGTTCAATGAGTGCTTTGGCCTGAGCAGAAGATCTCTCAGAAACCCAAGGGTGAGATTTTAATTGCCACTGCCTGGTTTCCATATGGATTGAAAGTCATCACTCATTGCTAATGGGGCAAGGCCAAGGGGGGAAAAAGGACCAATGGCTGAGTATGGTCATCCGGCCTCTCGCCTCCACTTTCATGAAGCCCGTTTCTATTTACAGGGTGGCATTAGACACACAATTTGGGACTTGAAGGGCTCCTTTTAAAAATTTCAATTATACAAGTTCCAATGGTGCAAAATTGGAGAAGAGGCCTAGCTGGGCACTATACAGAAGTTGTACCACTGATTCGGCTTCCAATAATTTGAATGCTGCAGGTATATAGAATACATTATTTGGCCCAAGTGAGA
The DNA here is from genome assembly GCA_034064705.1 of Bothrops alternatus. NCBI lineage: Eukaryota > Metazoa > Chordata > Lepidosauria > Squamata > Viperidae > Bothrops > Bothrops alternatus. The sequence goes on from JARGCV010000063.1 coordinate 4,900,822, forward strand.
TTAGACACACAAGGAAGCTCTCAGTGTATATGATGCAAAACAGAGTAATAATAATCATAATAATGATACCAATAAGAGAGGATAGTAGAGAAGAATGAGAAGGCTAATAATGATATTATGGTAGTCATTTTTTATCCTAAAGAATTAAAGGATAGCAGATGAACCCTTCTGTGCATTTTCAACAACATAGTCCCTGTGGCCTTCCTACTGCTGACAGAATGACAGAGTAGCTGCAGGTATCTGGAAGAGGAGACCTGCTTGATCTTGTGGCCACTTATTCTCCAAGAGTAGCCCTTGAGACTTTTGGCAAATGCCATGATTTTAGTTTTCAGAAAACTGAGTTCTAGCTGGTTCTCCTTGCAGTACTGTGTTAGTGCTCTCAGTGCTTTTTTAAAAACCTAATAGGTGTTTTTGAAAGTGTTATTGCTTTTGGGTTGCCTCCTTCATTTCTCTTGGTCAAAAACATTTTCTACCCATATATGCTCTCTGTCTATTTCCAATAGCCCAATCTTGTTTATCTCTGTTAGCTTTATTCAGCACCCAGGTTTCTTCAGAACTGTATTATATTTGTAGGCTTAGAAATGTGGAGTCCTTGGTGCTGTCTGAGCTTGGTTGTTTTCTTCCAGATGTTTCATTTTCCAATAATCAAGTTCAGAGAGCACTAAGAACTCCACAAATCAACTCTAAGCTACAGTACAAATGTTATCCTCTTTAACAACTCACCTCTTCTTTAATCTCATGAAATCACTTGGATATTGATAAAACAACATTTTCTACCACAAAATATGACAAAAAGAGACTATTCAAAAGAATGTGTTATGTCTCTGCGCCCAACTGTTTCTAGTTCCTGTTTCAAATTCTCCAGTGTACACTTGAAGTCCACATTCATGTGGCTTTACAATTCCTTGCTTTACCAGAGCTTCAATTTTAGTGATGGAATAGGAGACTTCCTACTATAGATTCATCTTCAAAACATTTTCAAAGAAGGATCACTTAGGGCAGGGGTGTCAAACTCAATTTCATTGAGGGCTACATCAGCATTGCGGTTGCCCTCGGGGGGCCAGGTGGGTGTGGCCTACTGGGTGGGCATGGCCAGCTCTACATCGTTTGCGTCAAGGGTGCCTGTGGGGGCCTGGGCAGGAGTGGGACAGATCTGAGGGTCTCTGGCAGAAGAGGGTGGGACCAGGGCAAGCACCAAAGCATGGTCCATTTCTTCATTCCTCACAAAGAGTGACACCTCCCCAGCATGCACTCAGGGGGTGGGGCCGACACAGCAGGGGCTGGTTCCTCGCTGTTTCCAGATGGCCTTGTGGAGCTAAGACTGAATGTGTTTCAGCATAAATGGCCACCATAAAATTGTACATTGGCTCCCGGCTGGCCTGGGCCAGGGCCAAGGCAGCGGGGGCCATTCCCTCACTGTTTCCAGGATGGCTTCGCGGGCCACATGAAACCACTTCGCGGGCCGCATCCGGCCCCGGGCCTTGTGTTTGACATGTCTGACTTAGGGAAACTAAGTTGGGGAAAAAACAGTATTTCAGACTTTCTCTGTGATATAATAGCCTTCCCCCCCCACACACAAAATTGCTTTCCTCTGGTACACAGGGGCAATTTCCTTGAGATATGAATAACAACTTTATAATTTAGATAATAGCTGCACCTTCAACACAGCTTCCCTAGTACAGCTCAGCTTTGTGCAATAATCTTCAGTTTAAAAGAGAAACAAAGGGGATCTGATTCAGAGACATGGGAAGGGAAAGACTTTCTCCTAAATTCCATAATGTAATTAAGAGAATGGGAAAACTCATTCGCTGGATTTCTTAATCAGCAAGAATCAGGTTAGGGACGCCAATACCATTCTCCTTGGTGTTTCATATATGCTTTCCATTACAGAGGTATCTGCAGCAAGAATCAAACCAGGGGTAGGAAGCCCTTCAGTTACTGCTGAACTATAATGACCCATAAGCCCCAGCAGTACGTTAAATGAGGGTGAAGGTTTGTTCTCCGAGCTTGAGGGTTGGTTTCCGAACGTTTCGTTACCAGGCTAGGTAACATCTTCAGCAGCGTTACCTAGCCTGGTAACAAAACATTCGGAAACCAACCCTCAAGCTCGGAGAACGAACCTTCACCCTCATCCTACACCTGAGCTACAGATATTCACCAGTATGATAAATGGCAGGGGTACTAAGGATAATAATTCAACAACACATTTTGAAGTATTGTAGAGGCAAGAAACTTGCCTGTATATATCCCATTAGGCGTTACTTTATTGCAGTATCTTGCTGGTGTCATGCACAAATTCTTTCTGGCACACGCAATATTGGGCAAGCTAGCAATATTCTTATGTCTCCATCATTCCTCCTTCTTGTCTCCCTACTCTGAAAAAAATGCCTGTAGAAAGTCGAAAGGACACCAGAGCAAACATACAAAGTGGTTATGTGCCACCAGCAAGTCTGCCGCTTTCAGAGGCATTTCTAATGACCATTGGAGCTAAACTATAATTAGATTTTTATTTAGAGTTATCTGCCATTTCAGTTTTGAACATCATTACTAGATATGAGTGTACATTTTAACCTGACAATTTTTCTGACTTATTATGTATCAAATCCACAAACTGAGCAGGCTTGCATTCCTCCTGCCATGCAACCTCATCCATAATTCAACTACAATGATTATCAAGCTCAGGAACATTAAGGCTAACCTTGTGAAAGCCAGCAGGGTTTCAAACTCTTTTTTGACTACAAAGACCACTTCCACTTGCTAATTTATTCACCACTTTCCTGGCATTCCTGCTGATTACTATGGAATGATCACTGCAAAATTTGCAAAAAAAAAAAAAACGTGCCATTAAATTTCAAAGCCCCTTCAAAACATATTCAGTGCCAGAAAGCATCTATTCCCCTATCACTTCAGCAACACAGTCAATCCTATAAACCATTTTGGGGGCACTGCATTTTGTGCCCACAATCCCCTCTTTATTCCTTCACTATTTAGAGCAGAGCTCCATAACCTTTCCGCCTTGGACGCCTGGAAGGGAAGAGCAGGGAAATGCATGCATGATGGTGGCGTTAGCGTGCGCATACACAAGTGCACCATGCACACTGCAATGGCATGCTGGCACCCATGCACATGCACAAATGGAATGCTGGCACCCACATGCATGTGCAAAGGGGCCACTAGCACCCATGTGATGCTGTTGGCAGTGTTAGTGCCCCCACGCATGTGCAAACAGGGCCACTAGCCCATGCGGCAGCGCTACCGTGAGTGGGGGGGGGCTCATCAGCAATTCCTGTGGCTCAGTGGCCAACAGGCTATGGCCCGGTAACAGGCCGCAGACCATTGGTCGGGGACCGCTGACTTAGAGAATATCAGTTTCTAAAAGCAACATTTTATATTACATCTGACCTGATATTTTATGGCTGAAATATTGCTTGCAATAAAGATATAAAGCCAGGAATTTCCCCCTAAGAATATAAAACTGACAAGAGAGGAAATGTGGGTAAAAAAATTCTTTCTGGAAAACTCTATTTTTGGGGGGCAGAGATTCTTCATCTAAACAGGGCTCTTACCAAAGAGGATAGTGTTGTTGCTCCCATCTGCTTTTAGAGACTTTTTCTTTTAATTTAATACATGTATCCTACCCATTTGGGGGGTGGGTGTAGCTCATAGAACACAGAGCATAGAATAATAAGTTGGAAGGGACCTCTGAGGAACCCCCTTCTCAAGGAGAAGAAAAACAGTTGTCCAGTCTCGTTTGAAAGCCTTCAGTGACTGGAGTACCCACAATTTCTGAAGGCAAGCTATTGGTTGATTGCTCTCACCATTAGGAAATTTCTCCTTAGCTCTAAGTTGCTTCTTTCCTTGGTTAGTTTCCAACCATTATTTCTTGTTTTGCCTACTGGTGTTTTGGAAAATAGTTTGACCCCTCTCATCTTTGTAGGAGCCTCTCAAATATTGGAACACTTCTATCATGTCACCCTAGTCCTTCTTTATCAAGTTCTATCAAGCTCTATCAAGAAGAACACCTGTAAGTATAATAAACCACAGCTCCAAGGCATGTCAAGTAGAAATCAAGATGGCATCATGGGTATAAAATCAATGCCACTTTATAAGGTAGAATGCAGCTGAAGAATCTTTTCCAGTGATTTGCCATTCCTCAAATTCTCAGTCAACTTAGCCAGCACTTTGTACCACTTGAAGTGGTCATCATAGCAGGTTGAATTAACGCAGGTTGGAGGAAGCCTACTTACACCTGCCTGCCTGCTTGTCTGTCTCTCTTCAAAATCTCTTTGAGTTCCGGTGCTTCTCTTTTATCAGGGTTAAATCACATCATGACCGGCTGTAAGCTGAGGGCACATACTGGTCCAGTATCTGATTTTTTTTAATACAAATGATGCTGCGCTTCAATGGTTAGATGACTTAGACATTAGTAGATCTTTTTAACATTTATATTTTATTGTGTTTTACTATTCTAGACGAAGTGTTAATACATATTGCCAGTCCATGTCTGTTATACCGTACGCTAAATAAAATGAATACATCAGGGTTAAATTTCAATTCCTTGGAAATAACTATTTATATCTAAAGTATAGCTCTGGTTTGAATCATCTTTTATTGTTGCTGTTGTTATTCAGCCAGTCAACTGAAATCCTGCTCTAAAGGGTTTGCAGAAACAGAACTGGTTTGGGTTTGCAGTGCTATAGATAGTGAACCTAAAGCAGCTTCCCTGATCAAACGCTTAATAGAATGCTCTACATCTCTCGTAAATCCCACCCAACCTCATTGATACAGTTCCAACCCTTGATATCTTTTTGGGGGAAATTAGGAGAACTGAATATAGTGGGATAACTGAAAAAAAAACATTTTTATTTAGTTGCATTTGAATAATACATTACCATTTTTGGTGCATTCAAGTCAGCGATGACTCCTGGCAACTGCCTGGATTGGCAAGGTTTTTGAAGCCTTGGACTGAGAGATAATGGCTGGCTCAAAGCTACCTAAAAGGGGACTGAACTCACAGTCTCCCAGTTTATAACCTACTTTCTTAACCACCACACCAAACTGGCTCTTAATTATCATGACTACTTCCATTTATTTAATATTTTTCTTCATCTAGACTAAAATCATGGGTTGTAGGCAATTTTGGTAGGGCTCTGGATTAAGCCCAAAGCTTTGCAGAGTTTGTATGGTTATGTAGAATGTGTAATCTTCTGCATAACCATATATGCAGGTATGGTTTCAAGTCCAACTCCTACCTAATCCATTTAAATGTAATCTCTTTCACCTCAGTGTCCCTTAAAATTGGTTTTGTTACCTATTAATAAATATATTCTATTTCCATGAATATATCTTGCATCTTAATAAATATATAAATTAATGTATTAGTTTATGACTGTAATTTGTAATCTTATACTTTCATGTAACTTCTTTTGGTTTAATTTATGGTCTGATGTAATATGGCTGTGTCAATATGTTTCTGTTATTTATTTATTTGTTTATTGACCACCCATCTTACCACAGGGAAAGATGCTATTTTACACAGGGGCACATATTAATACATTAACATCCAGAAACATATTTTAAAAAAATTATAAACACATTTCTACCTTGTTTGTTTGTTTGACAAAATGGATTCTCCAAATCTTATCTCAGCAATAAATGCTTAGGAAACATTTCCAGCACTACATAAGATGGTTGGGAGCACTCAGAAGAAAAATAGCAAATTTTCTTGTTTTTATTATGGCTGGGACAGTTTTTGTAAAAATCCAGTGAAAGTCCTCATTCAATGAAAATCACATATCTGTGTTATAAAGATTCCAAGATGCTGAACTCATCCAGAAGGAAGCACATTAATCCTTTTTAATCATATATTCAGTGCAGAGATCAGGCTGACTTTAGCTGCAAGCTTCATCTGATTTATGTTTAGTTTTCCTAGATGAAGCACTCTAAAATGTAAATTATACAGCTTTGATTACTGCTGCTTTTTGAACCAGTTCTGCCTTTTGTGCTCCAGCACAAGAGTTCACAGTGATAGTTAAAAAGTCCTGAGAAATTTCATGGGTAAGATAGGGCAAGCATTCTTGGAGAGCATCAGCTGAAGCAGATTTAATTTAACAGAATAAGAGAGTTGGAAAGGACCTTGGGGGTCTTCTATTCCAGCTCCCTGCTCAAGCAGGAGAGCTTATACCAGACATGTCAAACACAAGGCCCAGGGGCCGGATGCGGCCCGCAAAGTGGTTTCATGTGGCCCGCGAAGCCATCCTGGAAACAGTGAGGGAACGGCCCCCGCTGCCTTGGCCCTGGCCCAGGCCGGCCGGGAGCCAATGTACAATTTTGTGGTGGCCATCTATGCTGAAACGCATTCAGTCTTAGCTCCACAAGGCCGTCTGGAAACAGCGAGGAACCAGCCCCTGCTGTGTTGGTCCCGCCCCCTGGGTGCATGCTGGGGAGGTGTCACCCTTTGTGAGGAATGAAGAAATGGACCATGCCTTGCCGCTTGCCCCGGTCCCACCCCCTTCTGCCAGAGACCCTCAGATCTGTCCCACTCCTGCCCAGGCCCCCACAGGCACCCTTGATGCGAACGATGTAGAGCTGACCACGCCCACCCAGTAGGCCACACCCACTCCATCCATGCCCACCCAGTAGGCCACACCCACCCTGGCCACATCCACCTGGCCCCCCAAGGGCAACCACAATGCTGATGCGGCCCTCAATGAAATTGAGTTTGACATCCCTGCCTTATACCATTCCAGACAGGTGGCTGTCCAGTCTCTTCTTAAAAGCCTCTAGTGATAAAGCACCCACAACTTCTGAAGGCAAGCCGTTCCATTTTCCTGGTAACCATTCTTCTTCCCATCTCTTTTCTTCTTGAACATCCCTTCCTCCCCTTCCCACATTTTCTCCCTCACCAAAACATCTCCGGCCTTCTTAGATGGAGAGGGGCAGATGGGAGAAATGTTGGACCTATCACACCTGACCCCCAGACCTGCTTTTGGAAAAGGGAGGAATCTCTTTGACATACTTATTTCTCTCCCTTTCGTGAAACCAGCTTGGAAGGGATCCGTTCCATTCAACACCATGCCTTCTTCTGAGATGTTTTTCGACTTTTGATCCAGCCAACAGCCCTGGGATGATCCGAGTACCAATCAGATCGAAGTTGGTTAAGATGCTATTCCTCACCATTAACATTTTTCTTCAATTCTGATCCTACTTTCTGGTTTAATAAGGCCAGAGATAAAGCAGGATCACCATAATATTGGCTTAGCCCTGCATATTCCCAAATTCATGACTCCTTTTTTTTCCAGAAGCCCTTCTTTGCTTTCCAGTTTGAAGTACAAAACATATAGCAGTTCCACCCAGTCTGAAGTTCTCAAGATTGTTTGCCTACAGATGAGGTGACTTACCCACAGCTTCTTCTGCCACACATATTCAAAATATGGAGATTAATGTGTACAGGAAGCTTCTTGAGAATCTTGCATAGAGACTACTAGAGAATATATCATACACAGTTAACAGGACTGAAACTGTTTTGAACAGCAGTTGAGCAAAAGTTCCAAAGTTCAACTATTTAAAAGTCCTTGCATCAATCAATTTCCAAATGGAAAGACTCCTAAAGATTCTACCTATCTGTGATCTGTTCCTACTTTTATAATTCTTATAACTTATCAGTTATAATTCTTGTTTCAAAATGCAACCTGCCCTTCTTTATACATATTAAATGCTAAAATGATGAGATACTGTGCTGCTCACTTTGGACAACTGTGCCACTGAGATTTAGTAGAAAAGGCAATGGAGGTTTTAAGAACCACAAAAAGGATTTAAGGGCCACCAGTTGCTACCCAATCTTGCTTTAGTGCAATAAGGTGAAACACAGACAGACAATAGATAGATATAAGACAAGCGAATGTACAAAGATCTACTTACTGTGGTACTATTGTGATCTGAACAAAGCAAATGAAGAGGAAGACTAGGGAAGCACAAGCCACATATGTACCAAATCGATCATCCACCTGTTTGGAATACTGTAATGAAAGAAACCATTTCATTTAAAAAAAAAACCCTGAAAACTCCCATTCGTTGGCAACAATTTACTAGATATTGTTGAATCCCAGACCCACCAGCTGTAGAGATCAATAGTCAAGGATGTTATAAACTGTAATCTAGCAATTTTACAAGAGCCACTAGTGGCCTTTTATTACAAGTCCTTCTTAGCAAATTTGGCTTGCTGTATTAACTAAACTGTAAGGTTCTCTGGACACTGATAAAAAGTTTTTCAGATTGATAGCAGGGATTTCTGAAACAATCATCTTTATAGATATCTGAACTACTGGGAAAGAAGGTAAAAAGTCATAAGCCAATTATATTTAATGCAAGACCACCTCTTTCAAAAACTTTCTGAATATTGTCTTTACTGAAAAGAGACTGTTAAACCTTTTGCCAACATGAAAAAGTAACTTTTTTCTAGTTGCTGAGGCAATTTTTTTTAAAAAAAATATTTGAATGAAGGCCTAAAACAGTGTTTCTCAACCTTGACAATTTTAAGGCATGTGGACTTCAACTCCCAGAATTCCACAGCCAGCATTGCTGGCTGTGGAATTCTGGGAGTTGAAGTCCACATGCCTTAAAATTGTCAAGGTTGAGAAACACTGGCCTAAAAAGATGTAAAAATAACAAACCCAAGTCTTGAAATATGTGTTTGCCTAAATCTTGTGGACGATCATGAGGACCAGATTTTCAGGTCAGGTTCTATGGCAGACTAGCTGTGTCTAAAATCGCAGAGATGGCACTACAATTGTGAACAATGGCCAGTGGTGATTTTTGCCTTCCAAAAAGTCTTTGTGGATAAGAGACAAAGACCTCTTTTCATACTCCCATACCATTTGAAGGGTCTCCATGGACATTTAGCTATGCACCCTTCAAACGGTGTGGGAGTATGAACAGATTTCCAGAAAAAACAAATTGCTGAGTACAGGATTCAGGTGTTCAGGTGTTCCTGAGGATACAGATAAACCTCCAAGTGGCCTCAACGACTCTCAGAAAGAGGGCTAACAACCAGATGACTGCAAGGAAGATAAATCCATCCATTCTCCACCATTCAGTCAGAACTGAAGAAGCTTCTTGGATGAGAAGCGAAACGTCTTCAAACAAAACAAGGAAGTCCAATTGCCTTTTGAAAGAAAGCACCTTTTGGACATTATGTTAGAATATTAGAATACTGAGAGAATGGCATAGATATAAACATTCTGTGATCAAAAATGCCTTTATGGATTTCAGCACAAAAGCATTTTATAGGGAAGAGCATAGAAATGGTTAACCTATTGAGAGATGTTATAACAAGAACATAAAGAATATAAGATTAACTCAAGAGAACTGGTTGTGGAGGGATTTAGTTTTTAATGGGTTTTGTATGCACAGTTAAGAGAAAGATTTAAGGTAGGTAATAGGATTTTTGGAACTGAGCAACAATGGACAGAATCTTCAGATGAATTATATGTACAAGTGATGAATGTGTAATTACTAAAATGTATAAACTCTTGCCGAAGTTTGAAATGGAGGACAAGCAAGTTAAAGAAACATTAAAATTGACATTTTTACTATCTTAAAGAGAATTTTTATAAAATGATGTACCATTGATACATAACCCCAGAAAAATTATCTAGAATGTATAAAGATACCTAAAATTTATGTTGGAAATCTGGACAATATTCTATCTAGTAAACTTGTAAAAAAGTCAGAAAAATTTGCTTTCAGTTACATATACAGATACAAAGAATTCTAAAGACTAAGATTCAGCTGATATCGGAACTTTTATTGTTGGAATTAATGGATAAGAACTAGAAAAAAACATGGGAAATTATTTTTTTATATGATCACTGCTGCCAGACAATTACATATCCAAAAATACAAAAGGTCTAAAATACCACAATGGAAGAATGGTTGATGGAAATAACAGAATTAGCACAGATGGAAAAATTAACTTGTTTGCTTAGAGAAAGATCAATTATTGCATTTATTATTGACTAGAAACTCCATATGGATCTTTTGTTGAAAAAAAATGAATGGATGATTTATGCATTTTATTATTAGAATGAGTAGATTATAGAAAGGAAAATTCTGTAACTTCAGACAGAGAAAGCAAAATATAAATGTATTTATGACTGTGGTTAAGAAGACTGGACCTATTACTTTATTATTATTTTTCTTTTTCCTTCTTTTCTATCTCTTTTCTTAATTGATTTTTCACTTTGCTATTGCCATTCTCTATTTCTCTTATCTTTAACTTAATGTTTGTATTGTTTTTACTTTGTGGGAAAACTTCTTTAATAATACATACATACGTATATATGTATGCATGTAGTTTATGATGGTCAAGTAGACAATTGTTATTTATAGTATAAATGCCTAAAGTGTTGAACTGTCCCACTTTTCATCACTCTAAATTTTCCATCCATTTGTCTACTGAAAATGACTATTTTGAGGGGGGGGAAAATCAATAGCATTAGTGAGAGAAAGCTCAAATGGAAGGAGGTTCTAAACATTCCATTAGGTACCTCTTTTGGACACTCATAAGAATTTACACAGAACTATGATTAAGCACACCAGTTTTCTGCCCTGATATCTAGTTTGGCTCTTGCTAAGGGATTTCATAGACCCATACAATCCTTACATACCTTTTTCTCCAAATCAGCCTCCCTGAACGTTAACAGAAACTTGCGAACGTGCTCTGAACGTAACCGGTCGATACTTCTTGCATCAATTGCACGACCCAGAAACTCATCCACCTCGTCTTCTGGATTCATGCTTTCCTGGATATTTCTGAAACAACAGAATAAAGTAGAGGCCAATTAAGTGGTGTTTACACAAAAGAAAAGGTCTTAAAGTTATTACTTAAAGTCGAAAGGACTAGAACTTTCCAGATGTAAGATCCCACTCTCAAGAGCACCTCTCCTATGTCCCACTCTACAATTCTTTGGCTCCTTTTTCCACAGCAGACACAAGGCACCTAGCTCACCCGGGGGTTGACAAAAATGTGGTGGAAATTCATACAACAAGCAATAATACTTATAACCAATTTATCTAATTTAGTTTCTCACTCTTTTATTCAAACTTTTCTTCCCTTGAGTTCTCTTTTGGGCTCATTATTCCAAAACTGGCAATGGAGGTATCTCCTCTCATAGGTAGTAACATCATTCCCCCCCCCTCCTTAGGCCTGTCTTGGGAGAAAGTGGGAGAAAGGTATAGAATACTTGACTTATGATGGCAATTGGAACCGGAATTTCTGTCACAAAGAATGGCCACATCACTTAGTGATGACACTCCAGCAGTCCTGGTTGCCACTGTTAACCAAGTCCCACAGTTCTTAGGTGAGGCAACTTCCTGCTGGCTTCCCACAAACAGATCAGTGGGGAAGCTGGTAGCTCCAGGCAGCTTGCAAACAGGCTGGCGGGCAGGAGAAGAGTGAAAAGGGATGCATAGGCATGCACGAGGGAGACCTGGCAAGGCTCAAGGAGAGTGGCAAGAGTGCGAGGGAGGCTCTGCAAACATCAGAGAAGGTGCATGGCAACATGAGGGAGGTATAATGAGGATAGGGGAGTGTGCATGAAGGGAGGGGGGCTATGCAAGTGAGGTATGTTGAGGCTTGAGGAGGGTGCGTGAGGGAGCAAGTGAGGTGCGGCAAGGCACAGAGAGTGTTGAACAGGGCTGCACAAGCGGTAAGGGAGGGTCAGGGATATTTGGGAAGATGCACAGGGGTGTGTGAGTGGCCAGCACAGCCCAAAGTGGAGGGGGCTGGAGGAGGGAGCACGGGCGAGGGTGACCTATCAGAGTCACTTGTAACTTCCCTGCCGGCTTCCCAATTGACTTTCTGCAGAAGTTGGCAGTGAATATTGCAAATGGCAATCACGTGATAGTGGGGTGCTGCAACCAGTCATAAGTGCCAGCTGGTTTTCAAATGCCCAGATTGCAATTAAGGGACCTTGGGATGCTGGGATGGCTAGATTTCCAAGCATTGGTCATAACCAGCATTCATTCAGTACCATCGTAACTTTGAACAGTTGCTGAATGGATGGCCATAAGTCCTGGACTACCTGTGCAATGAATCTTCACCCCCCTCAGTACAGCTCCTTCAGGATACTATAAACTGTAAAGTACATCAAGGCACTTCAGCACTCATGCACACTTAAATCATCTAATAAGGATTTCTGCAACTATTTTTATTCTGAAGACATCTTTTGTCAGAAAGGACAAAGAGTTTTGTAGTCTACATTCTTCACTGGTTTGGATATAATGGAAGTTTTAAAAGGCATACCCATTGCATACCATACAGAATTTAAAATATTCCGCCTTAATCTTCTGCGGAACCTCTAAGAGCTATTTTATTCCTAAGAAGGTGGTAATTTAGTGCAAACCACAAGATCTTTTAATAAATGGTAGTCTGGCTCAGTTCTTCAATTATTCACTGTAGATTTTCAGAGCCAATGTAGCACTCATTACATTTGCTTTGGCATCGTCACAATTTTTTAAAAAAATACTACCAAATATCTTTAATTAGGCAGTCACTCGTCTGATTATTTTGGAGTTCTCTGTCTCTCTGCCATTCTTCTCTCATAGTAGATAACTAGTCTCTGAAAGATGCCAGCTGTCATTGCAAATTTAGTTGGCACACATAATACAGGCAACAACAACCCAAACATGCTCTTTGTTTATTAAAATCAGTCTTATTTTCATAAATATGGATGATGTAGGTTCACAGAGAAGTAATCCCAGGTAGAGGATACTCCTGGATAATATGGAAAAAAAAATAAAGTATGCCTTATTTTTTATTAAGCAAGAAATTTTAATTAAGATAACGATGTTTTGGTCTAAAACCTCCAAATTGGATTCAATGTTGTTTCCTCTGGTAGAAACAGTGTCTGATTTTTGGAAGGCAAGGGATTGCAGTAGGAAGGGGAAATCTAAAAATATAACTTTTTTCTGCTTTCTGCCAACAGAATTGGTCTATTCAGTCAGACACCTTCTGCAGTCCAAAGGAACCATTCCATCTGTGAATGCAAGACCCTAGTTTTAAGCCAACTTCTTTTTTTCAAAACAGAAAAGACTGCTACATTAAAGGGGATCTAAATTGGCATCAGTCCCAATCCATCAAATTTTTAGGAGGAATTTCTCTTGTTAATGGTAAATTAGCAACCAGAAGGGGTATGCTTTTGAAAATATTTCCTAATTAAACTTCCTGAAGTGTAAGTTTATTATTATTTTATTTATTTATTAGATTTCTATGCCGCCCTTCTCCTGGGACCCAGGGCGGCTTACAGCAAGTTACCATACTATTTACACACCTTCCAGCACAAAACAAAAACAAATGGAGAATTATGAAGAGTAGGGATAAATGGGTTTTTTATTATTAAAAATGTGTTCAAAATATATTAAAAGGAAGTCATTATATTGACAGTATTGATCCTGAATAAACACTTTCAACTTCCCCCTTTAATACCATAATTTTGAACACTTTAATGTGATTGTCAAGAGCCAGTCTGGTGTACAAGTTAAAGCATCAGAAACCAGAGTTCCACTGTAAGCACAAAACCAGATGGGTGATCTTGGGCCAGTTCTTCTCTCTCAGCCCTAGGAAGAAGGCAAGGGCAAAAAAATGTTGCCAAGAAAAATGTACAGATGTTGCCTGTGTAATCAGCAGGAATCAAACTAACTCAAAGCATAAAATACAATATTACTGTTTTCTTTCATAAACTAAATTGACTATCTTATGTAATACATTTATATAGTTCCCTTAAGCGAATTGTGACTCCTTTTTACCTCTATGGGTACGAGAGTGCATATATTCTCTTATAATATTTCATAATTGATCAACCAGCAGTTTTCAAATCTATCCAACAATAAAATAATAAGTTTTTTCAGCATGTTTCCCCAATTATAATTTTGTCAGAGTGCCAAGGGTATTTTTGCTTTCAAATTTCTTTATGCTCTTTCCTTCCAAAAACTAAACTGTCAAAAAAAAAAAAAGGAAAAAGGAAAAAGGGAAAAAAAGGATGCTCAGGTCTTCTGATGTAAATATGTCCCTTGACATTCATGGAAATTGGTATCTTGATAAACAAAACAATAAGAAGGGAGGATCTGTTTATGTAATGTTTTTTATCACCCATATTCCCGTATTCGTATAACTCTAAGATCTGGTGAACTATCTTTTCTTCTCTTCTACTTTGATTAGCCAATTTACTATAAGTTCAACATACCATCTCCAATAAATAACATCTTAGAGGTGACTCTAAAAATTATTGTAGAAATTGAAAACTCCAAGCTTTAAACTTCCCAGATGTAGAAGGCATTTTCCACAGCCTTTTATAGACTATAACCAGCAATCAACAAGGAGGATATCCAAACATATATGGATATACAGAGATGAGTTAAAGGGTTCCTATATCTTTCCTACTCAGTCATCCATTTTTCTGCAATCTGAAGTGGAACTAAGACTCTAGAAGTGCCACAAAGGAGGGTTGTAATGAAAACAACTACTTAGTTATATCTTGAGATATAGCCTCTACTGTAAGTAAACAATCCATGCTGTTTTTTTGAAAACCAAACCACCTTTTTAAAATCAAGATTTATTGAACAAATAATATATTGGTCTAGTTTACCATTTTAAAATGTTGGACTAGCTTAGCGGTATTTGCAAGCTGGTACTTTGTCCAAGGCAAATTCTTTACCATTATTACTACACTTCAGTCTTCCTCATTTTATAAAAAAAATATTTCAAGTTATCATCCCTTCTTTTGATTGGTTGTGTATTTTAGATAAATTAAGAATCTGCATGATTAATTATTAAAGCTTACATTAAATAATGAAAGCTAAAATCCGTGGCAGGGTGATATGTATTCTAATATCTAACAATTATTTATGGAGAAAAATTACACCAAAGAAAAGCACAAAAATAAGATAGCACTCTATTTTGTACAGTGACAAACTTCTCACATTTCAATAAAAAAGAATAATTAATGTTCCCTTTCCTTACTTGTCTTTTGGATCTTCAAAACCCTGAAAAGAAGAGAGAAGAATGCTAATTAGCTAAACAAAATGACAGTGAATACATTACAGTTGATGCAAAACCACTTAGGGGACATTCATTTGTAACATCATGCTGATAAGTGCCTTGCCAAGAGTATGGAGCTTTATCTATTCCAGGTCAGGGCCCAGAATACTTTACAAACTTCAGCTTAATGGAACGGTATTGCTATCTCATCAGTCGCTATGCAATATCTACAGTTATTCTAAGAGGATTTTCTTTTCTCCAAAACACTATACTTCCTTTTTTTTTGCTCTGTATAGTTAACATTTATGTGCCTAATATTAAATACAGTATGGATGATCCTTCTTTAAAAAATAAATCTGAAGTAATCACTAACACGTTAGTTAACACACGCTGTTTACATCTGGTTTATGTACTTAAGACAGGAAAGTGTAATTGTGGTGCACACAGCTAGGTGACAGCATCTCTCTAACATCGGCTTATCTTAAAAAGTTAAAACTTTGTAAGTAGCTTGACAAGAAACTACTAAGAATTCCTAGAACTGTAGACTGGACTGCAAGAGGAAAAAAAATCTCAGAAGAAGATAACGGTAAGTCATTTCTATAATTTTGCAAAGAAAAACCATATGCACATCATCGGGAACTAAACTGGAATGCTCATGGACATTATTAACCATATTACAATCATGTATATACAGAAAATATATTAATACCTATAATACAATGGAATGATTGAGATCATGTATTCTTAAGTTTGAGCTAAGAGGACCCAGTCTCATATATTTAAAACCGCAGCGCACAATTTTCCTTCAGAAAAGTGTTTCCCATGCTTTTAATGCACAAGAAATCAGTGCAGTTCCTAGAGGTATGAAAGGGTAAACCGACAATTTTCTCAGAGTGCAGGGCCTTCCGAAAAAAGTACCATCTTTTTTTTTTTTTTAATAAAAGATATTCTGAACTGGACTTACTGCTATTCCATTCCACTGTTTTCAAAACACTTATCTTACTTCAGATAGTTCTCTTTTTTTTATTGAGACATACAGGTAATCCTCAACTTACAACAGTTCGTTTAGTTCAAACTTACAACAGCACTGAAAAAAGTGACCTATGACTGTTCCTCACACTTATGACCGTTGTGGCATCCCCAGGGTCACATGATCAAAATTCAGATGCTTGGCAACTGATTCATATTTATGACAGTTGCAGTGTCCCAGGGTCATATGATCCCCTTTTGCGACCTTCTGACAGGCAAAGTCAATGAGGAAGCCAAATTCACTTAACAACTATGTTACCAACTGATTCACAGTGATTCACTTAACAACTGTAGCAAGAAAAGTCGTAAAATGGAGCAAGATTCACTTAACAACTGTTTCCTCAGCAACAGAAATTTTGGCTCAATTCTGGTCATAAGTCGAGGACTACCTGTACATGTTTTGCTGATTGGTTTCTGGTCTTAAAAAGTTTGAAGTTTTTAATTACGCTTTCCCACAATGGGCTGCCAATGTTACAGTCATCTTCAAATTCTCTATAATCTGAAACCTATGTGATGTATAATCTATGTTCAAAGAATTTATTTTTAAATATTTTATTCTTCCTGAGAAACAGCAGGTCCCCAAGATTCTTAAACCTCTGTCGTGTGTGTGTTTCTCTGTGTATGTCTTTGGTATGATTTTTAGTGTTGAGGTTTAACATTTCAATCTTAACATCATTTGTATTTTATTGTCCTATTATCATTAAGCACACTGAATACTATTTTTGATTGAAATAACTAATTGTACCTAAAAAATACCCAAAGACATAGTGAAGTGGGAAGGTAGAGGTAAAGTAAGAGTTTGACAATACCAAAATAAAACTGAAAATTCCATAGATAAAATTCCAACCAGTGTTCTTATTGGAATATAGTTGACTCAGCAGTCTTTCTTTCTCTGGCTGGCAGAAGATGCCAGAATGTGCTTCCCATTATTTTGCAGTGTGGGAACTAATGCACAGAATCCTTTCTAGATTTTGTTGTATGCAAAGATGCATTTATTTTGTTTCCAAGAATTCAATTAGTGATTAACATACATTAAATAAATACATAGGCTATAAACCTGCCAATTTATATTGTACAATTGAATTGAGCTACTGGTATTCAGACACCCAATTTAGCTTATTATCTAGCTTCTTGCAGTAGTTGAATTCTTCCCATTGCTAACTGGGCAATAGCTATATTATTTAAAACTAGTAAATTGTTAATGTCAGAAGGAGATAAGAATAATTATTTTTAGCTCATTAGTTTACATCTACTTTAAATAAACGCTTTGCTTTCCTTAAAACAGGACAGAGAACTTATGACCTCTATATGCTGAACTCCCGTAGTCACTTAAATACTGTCAATGATGGCTAAGATTGCTAGGAATGGCACAGCAGTAATAACTGGAAGGCAAATGTTTCCTTGTGCCTCTTTTGTAGATTTTCATGGAAACAAAGAAAATGAGGAGAGGTGCTTTTTTATTTTTTTTAAGATAACTTTAACAAGATACTCTTGAAAAGTCAGGTTGTTGAGCAGAACTGTTTGGGAAAGGAAAACTGAATTTAGAACACTGTTAGATCCCTTTGTTTAAAAAGAATTGTGATGTTTCTCCTATTCTAAAAACAAATTCTTATTGTATATTGTGCAAATCAGTTTGTTGGGTGCAGCAAACTGGCTGCATTTCAGTTTAGGTTCTAAGTTTGAAGGTGACCATCCAAAATTACTAGTCTCTAAATTACACTGGAAACAGCAATTGCTCATCCTTGAAAGATAATTCTATTAAGTGCCTGGGTGTCCTCCATTATCCAGAACCTAAATGGACACTAGCCAATACACTATCTATAAAGCCCTGATTGTCAAAACTGCCAGAGGATTCTGCTCTAGTTCCCGAATTACCATCAGTATTGAAATGGGGTTTTGGTTATTTTCAGCATATAATCTTTTTTAAATATATAGTTAAACTTTAAACTTAACACTTTTTGCTAAGGCAGATATTAGTGATTTGCAAGTATGTCGGAATAAACTCTTTGTATACTCTGTATTGATAAGTCACTGCCTAAATAAGAGGAATATCTATTCCTCTCTAAATAGAATCAGTGTTACAAGTAATTAAAGCATTTGCAACATGTGTAGAAAGAAATGCAATTACAAAGTGTTTACAATGTTCAACTTGAACATATAGCATTTCATACCTGCAAAAGGTTAATTACGTAATTTGTATTTCCCTACTGAATATCTGCTTTTAAAATTAGATCTATTGCAAGATACCGTGAACATGTACCCTGTAAAATCATTTTCTAACCAAATTTCAAAGATGCATTATTAAAAGGAAAATCAATTTATTGGGTAAAGCTTTTCTTAATGCATAGTTAATATGCCAAACAAAATGGACTTTATGTGAAATAATTGAATTTCATAACCAATAAAGGCTCTTGTGAAGCATTTTAAACTGAACAGACGTTTCTTTTTTAAAGACTGCATTTATGGAGATAAAGCATCTTAATTTGGACAATTTTGCTATACAACGAATAACCTATGGATTAACTTTCCTATTTATATCTCTAAAGACAACAACGAATGATAACGTATTATTGTTTTGTGAACTATGGCTTCAGAGAAATGTGGTTGCCAATTGTTTTAACAATGATTCCTGATATCCATAAGCATATTACATGCTTTCAAACTCAAACAAAAAAATATCAGCTATAAAGGCCTGGCTAATGGCTAAAGTATGTCTAGCAAATCCCCACAACAGCTAAAAGGATTAAACACCATTTTGTTTAATTTGGATGGTCTTCTCTGTGAGGAGCTGATTTGTAAGTTCTTCTGTTATTTCTTCTGATGCTTTCTTTCTAAATATGGCTATTAAATCATGAACCACATGCTTGATGCAATTTACATCTCACGGATTACGTCATGCAATGCAGGTGTGATAAGTGAGATAATGTGGTTGTGGCAATTTCTAAGCTTCAATCCTTAATCAATTTTCACAAAGCAACTCATTTCAGTACAAGGATGTATATGAGGGGCAGGGGAATCATCAGAAGCACTTTCTGGCAACTTGCCACAATGCATAATGATCAGAACTTTTATCAAAATAAATATTTTTTTAAAAACCATGAATGGAGTAATAAAATAGAAATTACTTTCATGAGTAAGAACAATTCGGGGAAACAGAATATCAAGGAAATTGCGGAATCCATATGTACACTTAACATACACTTGCCAACAATGGCAGTAATATTCCATAGATCTGAACGTCCTTACCATTCTTTTCATCTCTTTAGAAACTTGACTGGTGCTTAAGTGATTATAAAAAGAGCGATCTACTCCCCAGTGTGGTGGGTTGTGACCAATGGAATTAGTACGTTGGCGATTCATTTTGGCTATTGTTGCTTTCTCATCTTTCTAGAAAAAGGAATAGAGATAAAGAATTAAATTTTCAATCATTATATGAAGAGTTGAAATTCAACGCATGTACAGAGATTAATCTGGGAAAAACTGTTTAGTTTTACTTCCTTTAATCCCTGCCACCACTAATTATTTTTTTTGTTAATTTTGTCTCTCTAGACATTTCTTCATTTATGATTGTCTTGGAAGATAGCGTTTTTGTTTTGTTTTCACCATAATTATACTGTAATTAATTATTTATAATTATTCTTATCATTATTTTAACAACTCTTTTCTTGGGATGTCCAAAACATTTTCAGTTTGCAATGGACTGTTCCAAGCTCAGAATGACCTTGTTTCAAAGTCAAGATCATGCCATAAAAAGATTGGCACAGCCAGCTCAAAATAGGGCACTTCAAACTCAAAATGTTTCCAATGTAAAATGTCTTATGAATTCCTAACCTTTTCTACCACACCAGAAAAAAACATTGTATTCATCTGTATGTGTGCATGAGAGAAGACTAGAAAGACTGTAAATACAGAAAGGGGACAGCAGGCAAAGAATTAAGGCAAACTTTTTATTTGTTCTCTGTGCAAAAGTGCAGTTTTTATAGCTACTTCAAGTTTAAAACAAAACTTAAAATATATACACAGCTAGTTTAATTCTCAGTTCGCATAAGCACTATACCACGGGTCGGCAACCCGCAGCTCCGGAGCCGCATGCGGCTCTTTGAGCCATCCCCTGCGGCTCCGGAGCCTCCCCCGCCATTTTCAGAGAGATCAAGGAGAGAGGCACTTTCTCTCACTCTCTCTCTTTCTCTCTCTCATGTGGACTTGCCCCCTCGCAGGGCTCCTGATTGGCCCTGCATCCGGGTGCCCCACCCCTGGGAGAAGGGCTGCCAGGAAGTCCCTTTCCCGGGCTGGCCCCATCTGAGGCGCACGTGGCTGGGGAGCCGTGTGGGGAAGCCCCAAGATCCCCACTGGGAGCGGCCCGCCCGAGCCTCCGCTGAGCGAGCCAGCCCTTCCACCAACCGTGGCCCCGAGGGAGAGCAGCCCCTCCAATACCTAGCCGGCACGACCTTTGGCCAAGCAGCAGCAGAGCCGGAGACAGAGGGTCAGTGGCAGGGGGGAGGGAGGGGGCTCTGAGTCCATGGAGCACTGCTGTGAAGTGGCCGCAGGGCAGGTGGCACCCCCCTCTTGCTTGTTCCAGGCAGCAGTGTCAGCTGGAGCATCACTTTCTGGGCCATCCCCGGGCCACTCCCTGGGCAACCAAGCCAGCCACATGTTGCCCCGGGCTGGGTGGCAGTCATGGCTGGTGCGGCGGCCAGCGGGGGCATCGTACCCTGGGAAGCCGAGCTGGCCACATGTCTCCCCAGGCCGGGCCGGGCGGCAGTCAGGCACAAAGCTCATCTGGCCGCCGCAGGGCTCTCCACCGCCCAGCCGCACCTCGGCCCCATTGGTGATGCCTTCCTCTGCCGCTTTCAGGGAGCCACCACCACTGCCGCCCTTGGTGCTGCAGGAGGAGACTTTGGGCTGCGACGCCAGCGGGGCCGGTGGCGATTGGGACCCCCCTTCATCCCCGTGGCGGCACTCCCCATTGCTGGCGTGGCCGCCCATGGTGCACCCGGCCTTGGTGCCCTCCTCTTGCAATGGCGAAGTGGCTGAAGATGCGGCGGTGGCAGGGCCCGGGGGTCGGGCTGGTGGTGGCGGGGACTCCGACCATGCTACAGTGGCTGCTGCTGGAGCTGCTGCCTCCTGTCCTGCTCCCCCTCCCCATCTGTTTGGCTGAGGACAGGGGGCGGCTGGGAGCCGCTGCCTCCTATCTTGCTCGCCCTCACCGCCCGTTCGGCTGAAGATGCGGGGGGGGGGGTGTGGCTGGGAGCTGCTGCCTCCTGTCCTGCTCCCCCTCCCTGTCCGTTTGGCACCGTCTGCCTTTCTCTCTCTCTCTCTCTTCACCTGGAGGGAGAGGGAGAGAAAGAGAAAGAGAGAAAGAGGAAAGAGAGAAAGAGGAAAGGAAGAGAAGAGAAAGAGGAAAGAGAAAGAGAAGAGAGAGAGAGGAAAAAGGAAGTTAGAGAAAAAAGAGAAAGAGGAAAGAGAAAAAGGAAAGAGGGAGAGAGAGAAAGAGGGAGAGGAAAGAGAAAGAAAGAGAGAGGGGGAGAGGAAAGAGAAAAAGAGGAAAGAGAAAAAAGATTGAGAAAAGAGAGGAAAGAGAAAGAGAGGAAAGAAAGAGAAAGTTAGAGGAAAGAGAGAAAGAAAGAGAAATAAGAGAAAGAGGAAAGAGAAAGAGAGAGGAAAGAGAAAGAGAAAGAGAGAGGAAAGAGAAAGAGAAAGAGAGGAAAGAGAGAGAAAGTTAGAGAAAAGAAAAAGAGAGGAAAGAGGGAAAGAGAAAGAGGAAAGAAGGAGAGGAAAGAAAAGAAAGAGAGGAGAGAGGAAAGAGAAAGAGAGAGGAAAGAGAGAAAGAGGAAAGAGGGAGAGAGAGAAAGAGGGAGAGGAAAGAGAAAGAAAGAGGGGGAGAGGAAAGAGAAAAAGAGGAAAGAGAAAAAAGAGAGGAAAGAGAAAGAGAGGAAAGAGAGAGAAAGTTAGAAGAAAGAGAGAAAGAGAAATAAGAGAAAGAGGAAAGAGAAAGGAAAGAGAAAGAGAGGAAAAAAGAGAGGAAAGAGAAAGAGAAGAAAAAGAGGAAAGAGAGAAAGCTAGAGGAAAGAAAGAGGAAAGAGAAAGAGAGAAGAGAGAGAGGAGAGAGAGAAAGAGGGAGAGGAAAGAGAGAAAGAAGAAAGAGAAAGGGGGAGAGGAAAGAAAAAAAAGATTGAGAAAAGAGAGAAAGGAAAGAGAAAGAAGAGAAAGAGGAAAGAGGAAAAAAGAAGAGAAAGAGAGAGGAAAGAAAGAGGAAAGAGGATAAAAGAGACAGAGAGAGAGAGGAAAGTGACAGAGAAAGATCCTTTTGACATCTAAAATGAAGATAACACTGCATATTTTTTATCTTTATTTTATATATACACACACAAAGACACACACACACACACACACACACACTAAAGGTAAAAAAGGATATATGCAGTGTTATCTTCATTTTAGATATCAAAAGGGTTTTGCGGCTCCCAGTGTTTTGTTTTCGATGGGAAACGGGTCCAAGTGGCTATTTGAGTGTTTTGGGTTGCCTACCCCTGCACTATACTATACAATATACACAACACTTGGATTAATTGTGATTTACAGCATATTCTTTACATTTTCACTTTTATTTCATAAAAACAGTTACATTTGACATTAGCATCTTTGGGGCTGTGTTCTCTCTCCAACTCCTGTAGTTCTAAAATGTATATTACCCATGCTTCTCTACTTCATGGTGCATTATCTTGGCCATAGCTGGTGACAGCAGGATACATAGGAAAGGGCATCTAAATCAGCATGGAACTACTTCTAGTTTTTGAGATACACAGCTTGGAAACTTTTTTTTACAGTACAGCTTCTTAAGTCAAAGATATTCAAGCAAATTGAAAACTCAGTATAATGCAGACTAATCTATACTGGTATCTCTGTGGAGTCCTAACCAATTGATGTTAGGGTTAGGGTTAGGATTAGGTATGTGGAGATACACTAAATAATTATTATTTATAAAATAGTCAAAGAAACTTTATAATGGACTATAAAATTTGGTACCTCAAATGTTTCAGGTGATAATCCTATGCATATTGGTTTAGGATATTTGGGGATAAATTGTGGGAAGCCCGCCTACCCAGAATAAAAATATTCTAGACGATATTTAAAAAGCAGGATAGAATATTTCCCCTAAAGAAGAAGAGAAAAATCTTAACAAAGGCAGAAAGCAGCCCCAGTCTTCCTGCTATAGGAAAACAGCCTCAAGCAGAAGCTTGAAGAGGCTAGTCTTTAGGAATGGATATTTTGCATCCATTCAGAAAGCTGAACCATATTATTCATAAACAAAGAACAGCCAGAAACCCTAAATGAGCAACACAATAGGCAAGGAATCCAAACTGACAAGATTAGGTCAGACAAACAAAACACCTAGGATTTGCATTTCCTCTCTTGCCTGAAGAGCCAGCCATGACCCCCACATGACTCCATAGGAATATGGCAACAGCCATTAAAATATTAAAGGATATATTCTTATACAGGAACAGGCATCTCACACAAAGCCCCAAAGAATGTATATAAACCCATCCACTCTCAACTCCATTTTGTCAGTCACTCCAGAAATATGCTGTATCACTGACGTTTCTGGCTACCAAATAAATAGAGACCTTCTTTCTTGCAGCCTGCCTCCATTTTATTTCAGCGTCTTTCTCCCGGTTTAGAACTAGACCTGATTTTTCTTCCAACAAAACAATCCCTTTAGAGTAAACTTACATAAGACGCAGTGCTTTTTTTGGGGAAAAAAAAAAAAAAGGTGCCGGAACTCATACACGTCATACAACCCTCCTTGCCTACCCTACAAGGTTCCATCCAAAAAAGGTGCCAGAACTCCGTTCTGGGCATTCTATGACAAAAAAAGCCCTGCATAAGAGTATAGTATCAATTAACCAATCTGGGTATTGATTTAATTTTCAAACTTCTGTTTGCTCAAATGGAAATACGCTTATGGAGAGAAATGCATTGATGTATGGAAGAAAAGCCACACAGAGCTAGAATATCTGTACCTCCTGCACCCATTACACCTTATGAACCCACCCTTGTAGATCAGTCAAGCCAGCCCTTTAGAAAGGAGGTCAGCTGTACAGGAGTCATTGGCATTGAAAGATCAAGAAGACACAGAAAGAAAAAAAGCAAAGTAGCTTTAGATATAGTTAAGAAGTAAGACAAGGCAGAACACAGTACAGATTATAGGATTTAAGAGACAGAATACAGAATAAGGTTTGGAATTAGTAGTAAAAGCACAAGTAGTAAAAGACTCTTAACAACATAATAGGTAAGATATAGTACTACAAGTTTAAAGAATCTTGTGTCTTTATGTAGTCTATTACTACAGAGAAGATCAGAAAAG
Source organism: Bothrops alternatus (assembly GCA_034064705.1). Lineage (NCBI taxonomy): Eukaryota > Metazoa > Chordata > Lepidosauria > Squamata > Viperidae > Bothrops > Bothrops alternatus. The sequence goes on from JARGCV010000063.1 coordinate 4,925,256, forward strand.
ATTACATTTTTATTAAATTATCAGTGATCCAAACCTTTGCTGATTTAGGAGAAATAAAATCCTTCCAAATCTATGGATGGATTTCTTACGTTTTATGCTAGCATATAATTGAGGGTAACATAAACTAATTGTTTTCAATAATACAAAGGTATACAATACTGAGGTCTTTTGAAGGGACAGGTCCTTATATGTCTATGTGTTACTTACACAGATGATGAATAATTTTTTTCCTGAAAATACTGTAGAAAAAACCACCAGAACAATTTCACCTACAATGAATATTTATTGAAATAATCTAAACATGACCACAATAAAACAGGAAAATTCCAAAAAGCAATTCACGTAAAATTCTAACCGTGCCTTTTTACTTTTTACTAATATATAACTATATTAGAAACACTGTCTAATCTATAACAGCTCCAACTACAGACTTCTTGTGCCAGAAAATAAGAAAAACATTGGACAACCACCAACACAGAGGTTTGGGGATTCTAAAAATACAATAATATGAAATCATTTTTAGATTATGTATTTGGTTAACTTTTTTTATTTTGAAATAGCCACAGTGATTTATTTTACATTCCTAACCCATCTATTTCTGCCCTCCAGCTAAAACTGATTCTAAATCTACACATTTAAAAAATATATCTCATTAGATGCCAAAAAAGGAAGCAAAAACAAAACATTATTCTATGACTGAATATTATTTAGCCAGGCATTCTGCAAACAGTATTTATCTAAAATATCTGAAGTTTAAACACTACTGATGTCTTGCCTTTATGAAATGACTAATGGAAAAGAATAGGATCGTGTTAGGAAAGGAAAAATCCCTTACTGCAAATGAATGTTTATCGATTGTTCTTATATGGAGTGAAACTAAGAAAAGACAAAGGGGGGGGGAGAGGCTCATTATGTTGCTATGGCAAAAAACGAGAATAACTACTCAAGCTAATAAGAAAAACCTCTGTATATTCTGGGTCATGAACAGATCTTGCTATATTGCTGCTTCCGTTCAGTCAATACACTATGGGAAAATGTGTGCAGTTTGTGCAGGTCAAGCAGCTTGCACTAAATAAAGCTCACTCTGCAAATTTGCCAGTGTTGCTGGGAATTGTAAAATTTCTCTGCAACAGGCTTTCCAAATTCAGATTGCTGACAAATGTGTTCATAATTCTCTTGAAAAATGTAGTCCTTGTAGCAACTCATTTTGTCTGGTGAAAGAATTAGAAACTTACTACAGTCCTAAAAGTGATGTCAACTATCTTTCAAAGAGTACGTTTCAGATTGAGAAGTGAGTTACGTCTTTTAGGAAATGGTAGTTTCATTCTGGATTCAGGGCAGTGGTTACAAAGAAGCATAATTAAATACATCAGGTTTATCATGAAGAAGTATCTGTTTAAGAACCTCAAGTCTTTTTCAACATAATAATGCAATATTTATAAAAGTGACGATGTTCAGGTAGATTTTTTCCCTTTATAAATAAGAAAAGATACATTCAAAAATTCTGAATAATTTGCATGGTGACTTATATGTGCCCAAACTATTCATGGGAGGAAACCTAGAATGCCATCTAAGAAATATTGCATTATTCAGAAGCAAGCATGGTTGAAAGAAAAGCACTTTTACCAGGGGCCAGAAATTAAGCAATGCCCTCACAGATTATAAATCTACACGATAAGAAAAACAACTGAAATCATGCTTGAGATTATTTATGGAACTTCCTTTTCTTTCTCCATGTACTTTTTGCTCTACCTTGGAAGATTTAATATATTATAAAGTCATATTATGGTAGAACAACTAACCTTCAGAGTAGCAAGTAGCTATTTTCTTTTCCAGAAGAGATTATATATGCACATGAAACTAAATAAGGTCATCACTTTAGAAGAAGAAATATCTATATATTATGAAGCAATGTGCTTGCTGAACAACTAAAAGACCCAGAATTACAGACCAGAAGATTAGCAAGTAAAAACTCTAATGTAGGGGATAATGGAAGCTAGAATTGCTGGTACAATTTACATTGGCACTCAGTTCATGTAAATATGCAAAAGAATTTTCCTCTATTGTCTCGCAGCGGAAGAAAAAAAATGAAATGTAGGAACATTTTATTTATAACTTTTTATTTATAAAACTAAAGAAAAATAACCTCCCAAAATTTCTGAATAACCAAATAAGGATGGGGTGCTTTGTAAATACTTTGAGAATGTGAATTTCCCCAACAATGGCTGGCAATAAAGGAATATATTTTTAAAAGTCTAATATTGACTCACGTATTACTGAATTAAACTGTGTTACTCATTTTTATCGATTGATAATTTTGTACTAAATTTATAAACCTACAAATTTCAATATTAGACTTTCTGAAATCAGAATGATTTGGTTTTAGAAGAGATGACTAAAACTGGAATGAAAGCCTAACATTTCACTATAGAAGGCGTTACATGTTCTGAATAATTTAAAGTATGACAGAGCTTTCTGACTGTAGAAGGAAATCTCTTTAAAATAATTGAAATACTAGTTCCCTAATCTTCTCTGGAAAAGTGAAGATTGAGGAGTTGAAATAGAAATTGCCTGTGCTAAATGGGATTTGTCAATGTTCTTTTCATCCTAGGGCAGGGGTAGGCCACCTTGGCTCTTTTATGATTCGTGGACTTCAACTCCCAGAATTCCTGAGTCAGCCATGCTGGCTCAGGAATTCTGGGAGTTGAAGTCCACGAGTCATAAAAGAGCCAAGGTTGCCTACCTCTATAGGGGCACAAATTTCAGAAAGAATGCCCCATATAAAAAGACTACTATGAAGGTATACAAACTTAACATTAGCTTTAGCACTCTGCTACATGCAGTTTCAGTAATGATTATTTCAATCCTATTTGGTTCTTACCCGTTTTTGGCTGCATTGGACAATGAGGAAAGTCTCTATACTATGCTCCTTGAGGTAAGCATTGCGTTCCCCTCCAAAGCCCGGCTCCACTTCATAATCGCCATTCAGGTAGTTTAGCGTAGCTTTTGTTATGTGGATTCGTCTTGATTGTAGACAAAAGACAATCAAATTGTAATATCCGCTTGTTAGTAAAAAGGATCAAGTAGTAAACATTTTAGAATGGATAAGATTGCACTGCATTCCTACTCTGCAACTACATTTTTTCCATGATATTTTTTTTCCCACTGTACAGGGCAAAACTCCTAATATGGGCAATTTAAAAGAATTCTAAACTCTTTTTTTAAAGTCTAAACTCGCCTTCTCTACCAGGTCTCTTCCGGAGGTCCTGGACTTAAGTTTGAATAATTCTTAGATAATACAATTTTTACATAGTTGTAATCCAATACATTCAGCAGCTGCCAGGTTATAGAAATTTTGCCTAAACCATCCATCAGCTTTACTATATGGATGATATATCAATGAAACCTTGAAGCTCCATCTTTTTGGTTCAATTCTAGTAGTATTTCTGGGAGCGGTCTGCCTATAGCTCCAGATTTTGACAGAAAAGGTGAACCCATTTCTTTTCTTTTTGAAAAGTCTTTAAAGACAAAACTTAACTGAATTTTAATAGATAGCTTCTGAGTATTCTTGTAAGTCTTTTGAGTTTTGAGCCAATTTTATTTCTCTTTGGTAAGATGGATATTTTAATGTGAAAACATAGCACAAATCTTATGTTCCGTGCCGTATTGGTCCAATCAAAAGAACTGCCCAAATTGTTGGTTTATAAAGAGCAACTCTGAGAAACTGTTTCAGTCTCCTTAATTTAGTAAGCAGAAGTTTTAGAAATGAGAACAACACGTGAAAGTATTATTGTGGCTCTAGCAATTCTTCTGAGTGGACTTATACTATTTGTATACAGCCAAATGCTCCTCTCTGATTCATGGACAGATGGAAATATTTGCACTGATCTGCATTCTGACCAAGAGCTCTTACCCTGCTTTGCCACCAGCTTCCATGTGATTGGCTAACGTGACATCATTTGACCACACATCAAACTGCCATTTCCTGAGGCCCAAGACTCCACAGTGAACTCTCCCGCTGTGGATTCCAACTCGCATATTCACATTGACGCCCGTCACTTCTCGTACTAATCTGAGGAAAGATGCAGAGATAAATAAGCCCACTCCTATACAATCAAACTAAAGGAATGTAAACATTTATAATAAGCAATTTTGTCTAAATATGTTTAAAGACTGCAATTCAAAATCAGACAAAAAAAATAGGAAGCAAGGTAGCTAGACAAGTGGGGTGGAGGTGTTCTCAGATGATGAAGTGAGTGTGCTTTCAGTTGGAAGAGCCCATATTTCACAGAAGTGGCAAAGACAAAGCAAAAAGCATACACACTAACCTCTGGTTTCCATTTCAAACCTAGACATAACTTGCTTCTTCTAATGAACTTTAATAGCCATGTTGCAAAGACAGAAGGAAAGTGATTATAGAAAGAACCCTATTTGTTCTCACAATCCCATCATCAAACTTCCCACAGATGAAACACAATACATATGTGAAACAACTGCTTCAGAGTGATATATCTGGAGTTCTGTTATAGTCAACCAGCAGTGATTTCTACTTTAGTTGTTCCAACAGGGTCCAGTTTTAAAGAGTTTAGAAAGTTGCTCCCAAAAGTATCCTTTGTGGAATTTTGATTTTGAGAACAAACGTTTATTAGGAGGAACATAACAATTTGAAAGCAGATTATATCTCAGGATTAGGGAGAAATCTGTTAAGATTACTCTTGCCCTTGGAAAACCTTAAATGATTAGTTGAAAATGTTGCTATCGCTGCGTATTGTATTGGCCAGGATTAGTATTGTGATACAGCCGAAGGTGTAGCAGTCCTTTTTAAAGAACAAAAACAGATCTCATAGGGAAGATTCTTTATCAAATCAAGTATACAACTTTGTGACCATAAACTGTATCTTTAGATTCTTTCCTTAGATTCTTGCAAAAGGCAATTTAATATAATAATAATAAAGTTGGAAGAGGCCTTGGAGGTCATCTAGTCAAACCCCCTGCTCAGGTAGGAAACCCTATACCATTTCAGACAAATGACTGTCCAGTTTCTTCTTAAAAACTTCCAGTGTTAGAGCATTCACCGCTTCTGGAGGCAGGTTATTCCACTGGTTAATTGTTCTAACTGTCAGGAAGTTTGATAGAGAAGATATGGAGACTACTGTAATGTTAAACCACAAATGGAAAACTTCTAGCCCCCAGGAAGCATATGACTCTCTCTCTCTCTTTTTTTTTTTTACTCCTAGAAGACCCCCAAACTGTGCAACCAAAATGTGAATGATTTTTGGCTACAGATTTTCTCATAGAAAAAATATGTGCTTTAAATCTCTAGTAGTCTAGATGCATAAATCAAGAGGAATCTGACAGCACTTAAGTTTCCAACTAACACATTTTATTAAGGTGAGCTATTTTATGATTTATGATGAATGCATTTTATGTTTTATGGTCATGATTTATCACTATTACTTGTATGTACACTGAGAGCTTATGCACCGGAGACAAATTCCTTGTGTGTCGAACCACACTTGGCCAATAAAGAATTCTCTCTCTCTCAGTAAGCTCACTTTGTCAGATACACAGACACAGAGGCACACACATATTTTAAGACTATTTTTTTTAAAAGGCACCTCCCACTGGAAAAAAAACTTGAAAAAAAATCTTCAGAAAGATTCTGTGATCATGCCTTAAACCAGTGGTTCTCAACCTTTTTCAGGTTGAGACCCCACTTGCCCCGCCCATGCGCGCCATGACCCCAACCCGGGCGCGCGCGTGCACGCGCGCGACGGGCCGATCCACACATGTGCGGGGCGCACGCGCCGGAAAAAATAATAATAAAAATAAATAAATAAATAAAAACAAAACAAAATGGCGGACCGCGGTGTCTGGCGACCCCCGCGAAATGGTCGTTCGACCCCAAATGGGGTCGCGACCCATAGGTTGAGAACCACTGCCTTAAACATTTCTTACATAAGGATTTTGTGCAAGATAGTGGCTAATATAGCGAACTCAGAACTTCATACAAATTCAATAAAGATCAGTTCTCTTGGTGACCATGACTATTTGAAACATAATGGGGACATTAGAGGATAACACCAGCTTCCTCAGATTCTAACAATCCATCAGTTATCTCTGCAAATGCATTACAAAAATGCACAAGTCCTTGCAATGGTAGAATTAAAGGAACTGATGGGACCCCTCTTTGTCCTTCTAAGTTCACAGAGAAGGTGAAAAGACAAACATATAAAACAAGAATTTGCAGTAGATCCCTCAAACACAGCTTAATCCTTCCTTTTCACAACTGCACAATTTGAAAGATAGAAACACACTCCAGTGACCGCTGGCTTAATTGTTAGCTTCATGCCCTGGGCAGAGTATCATTATTCATTACTGCATCATTAACAGAACAGTGGAACTTATATAATTTTGCAGATGATTTCTTAATGACCTAGTGGTTGCCAGCCAATCACTGCTATACACTGTCTTCTGCTATGCTACTCGCAGCCCCCAAGACGTGGATGTAAAAAGGAAATCTATGGATGAACTCTATGGAGACAAGGAAATCTAACATGGAAAGGAGATCTATGGATCCTTGCTTATTTGCTATATTTGCATGAGCATAGAATATTGTTATTTTTGTTATTATTAATTTATTACAGACCGTTTGCATGAATGAAAATAAACGTACTAGAAATAAGTAGAAAAATCAGGGAAAGTAATTATTGACCAATTGCTTGAAACATATATGCAACTAAGTAAAATAATGCCCTTAAGAAGGAATTCTTTGGAAACAATTTACAGCGATTATAGCAAATTAATCCCATTTAACTTCTTGAATGTTATTAAAAATTTGCTTTGTAGATGCAGCTAATGAGCAGATTTTTTTTAATGCAACAAATCTTCAAGAAATATCAAATCTGTTGCCAGGTTATTTAAATACTACAGGAAATCTGGAAGGGTCTTGGGTCCCATAGAAAACAATAGAGTGATATCAAAATTATATGGAGAAAGTTATACCTCTGGAAATATTTCAAACATTTTATGAAACTAAAGATATGCCAGGTATTGTACATACTATTATGTTTACATCACTGTAATTTTGAAAGGTGGCAAAGATCCACTGTACATTTAGAGTCTCTGTTAAATGTTTGACACTCAGATTTGTAGAGTTATATTGGCAAGAAGATTACAGAAGTATTCCCTCTAACAATTCATCCTAAACAGTCAGTCTCATGAAAAAGCATTGTGCCTCAGTCAATACAAGACTTGAGGTTTCTGTAATAGCTTTGCATGCTAATAAACAAGAACCAGTTGTGTTGGCCTCACTCTATGCAGAAGAGTTTTGATTTGATTCAAATCTAATTTTTGGTTCAAATTTAGATGTGAATTACAATGTATTATTATAACTCATCTGTTTATGTAATTACTAATGGGTACATCTGGGTAGTAATTAAAATATATCAAATATGTCCTTTATTTCCTCTAATCTGTGGAAGAGGGACAGGCTCCCTTAGTTGAGACCCCTTCCCTGGAGGATGTGCCCATATCTTCTTGCACCGAGGATACTTCTCCGCGGGTGGTGGGAGGGGTGCTTCTTGTAGTGGGTGATTCAATTGTTAGAAATATAGAGAGGCAGGTTTGTGATGGAAGCGTTGACTGCATGGTAAACTGCCTGCCGGGTGCAAAGGTTGCGGACATCACGAGGCATCTAGACAGGCTGAGTGCTGGGGTGGAGCCAACTGTTGTGGTACATGTCGGTACCAATGACATTGGGAAAGCTAAGCGAAAGGTCCTGGAAGCCAAATTTAGGTTGCTAGGTAGAAGATTAAAGTCCAGGACCCCCAAGGTTGCATTCTCAGAAATGCTACCTGTTCCACGCGCAAGGCCAGCTAGACAGGCAGAGCTCAGGAGCTTCAATGCGTGGATGAGGCAGTGGTGCCGGGAGGGTTTAGATTCATTAGGAACTGGGAAACATTTTGGGACAAGCCACACCTGTACAGAAGGGACAGGTTACATTTGAACCATAATGGAACCAGACTGTCGGCGATTAATATTAAAAAGGTTTCAGAGCAGCTTTTAAACTGATTCATAGGGGCAAGTCGACAGGAGCTGGGCAGCTTCCGGTTCGAGAAGGCGCACTGCCTAATATGGAGGGTGGAAGTTATGCACACATTGGTGAGTCAACAGGAAAACTAAATTGTAATAGTCAAGCAGAAGGACATGGTAGACCATCTACAAATTCTACAGTCAAAATCCACAGTCAAAGTTGAAAGTGCACCAGAAAATTACATATAAAGGTCTGTACACGAATGCTAGAAGCATTCGAGCAAAAATAGGGGAATTGGAATGCTTGGTGAAGGAAAATAATATTGATATTATCGGCATAACAGAAACCTGGTGGACAGATGAAAACCAATGGGACACAAGGATTCCAGGTTACAAATTGTATAGGATGGACAGGAGAGGGAGAAATGGTGGTGGCGTGGCCTTGTACATAAATAAGGAGTTAGAATCTCATGAACTCGAAATTCAAGAAAATTCAAACTCACCCACAGAAACATTGTGGATAAAAATCCCAGGACAGGAAACTAATCTGACGTTAGGGATCTGCTATCGCCCTCCCAACCAAACTCCAGAGGCAGATTGCTATTTGGAAAATGAATTTAAGGAGGCCTCAAAAAGAAATAGGGTACTCATAATGGGGGACTTCAACTATCCCCAAATAGATTGTTCTACACATGAAAGAGAGACAAGGTTCCTCGACATGTTAGCCGGTTATTCCCTTGAGCAGATGGTCATGGAACCTACCAGGGGAAAGGGGATCCTGGACTTGGTTCTAACTAACGCACAGGATTTGGTTCATGATGTCCTTGTAACCAAGCCCATAGGAACCAGCGATCACAACACAATAACCTTCAACTTAACCATGGATAGCAAATTGTCAGTGAAAACTAACACAGAGACCTTAAACTTTCACAGAGGGAATTTTGACAAAATGACGAAAAGAGTAAAGAAGAAACTAAAAGGAACAGTAAAAAAAGTCAAATCCCTCCAAAATGCTTGGAAACTGTTTAAAAATACGTTACAGCAGGCTCAAATAAAATGCATTCCTAAAAGAAGAAAGAGGATTGGAAAGTCCAAGAGGACACCAGTATGGCTTACGAATGAGGTAAAGGAGGTTATTGGAAAGAAGAAAAACTCATTTAAGAAATGGAAGGCTCTTCCTACCGAGGAGAACAGGAGGGATCACAAACTCTGGCAGACCAAATGCAAGGCGATAGTCATGAAAGCCAAGAGAGACTTTGAGGAGCATATAGCCAAGAATATTAAAAATAATAACAAAACCTTTTTTAAGTACATCAGAAGCAGGAACCCAACCAGAAAATCAGTTGGGCCACTCGATGACAATGGTCAGAAGGGGATAATCAGAGAAGACAAGGAGATTGCTGAGAGGCTAAATGACTTCTTTGCCTCCGTTTTCACCGAGGAGGATAGAGAACATTTGCCTGCCACTAAATTAGTTTTCCCAGGGAGGAAAATAGAAGAATTAAACCTGATAGAGATAAACAAGGAAGATGTTCTTGCATGCCTTTCCAAACTAAACGTCAACAAATCGCCGGGTCCTGATGGCATCCACCCTAGAATTCTCAAGGAACTCAAGTGTGAAATTGCTGAACTTCTAGCTAAAATATACAATCTTTCTCTAAGATCAGGCACTGTACCGGAGGATTGGAGGGAAGCAAATATAACCCCGATCTTCAAGAAAGGATCCAGAGGTGATCCAGGAAACTATAGACCAGTCAGTATAACCTCAGTTCCAGGCAAACTGATGGAAATCATTATTAAAGATAAAATTACAGGGCACATAGAAAAACAGGCATTGCTGAAAGAAAATCAACATGGTTTCTGCAAAGGCAAATCATGTCTTACTAACTTGTTAGAATTCTTTGAGGGTGTAAATAAATACATAGATAAAGGGGCCCCAGTTGATATTGTATATCTTGACTTTCAAAAGGCTTTTGACAAAGTTCCTCACCAAAGGCTCCTAAAAAAGCTCTCCAGCCACGGAATTAGAGGACAGGTCTTGTCCTGGATTGGTAACTGGCTAAATTGTAGGAAGCAAAGGGTGGCAATAAATGGACAATTCTCCGGATGGAAAGAAGTGAGAAGTGGTGTACCCCAAGGTTCAGTTTTGGGACCTTTACTTTTTAATTTATTCATCAATGATCTGGATGTAGAAGTTAATAGTGAGGTAGCCAAGTTTGCTGATGACACTAAATTGTTCCGGGTTGTGAAAAGTGAAACTGATTGTCGGGAGCTCCAGAAGGATCTCTCGAAATTGTGTGAGTGGGCAACAAAGTGGCAAATGCATTTTAACCTAAACAAGTGCAAAGTTATGCACATCGGGGCAAAGAACCCCAATTATACTTACCAACTGATGGGGACCAAACTTTCTGAGACAACCCAAGAAAGGGATCTTGGGGTTTTGGTGGACAGCTCAATGAAGATGTCAACCCAATGCGCAGCAGTAGTAAAAAAAGCAAATTCCATGCTTGGCATGATTAGGAAGGGAATCGAAAATAAGTCAGCAAGTGTTGTATTGCCTCTGTACAAATCGATGGTGAGACCACACTTGGAGTACTGTGTACAGTTCTGGTCACCGCACCTCAAGAAGGATATAATGGAACTGGAAAAGGTGCAAAAAAGGGTAACAAGAATGATCAAGGAAATGGAGCGCCTCCCTTATGAAACCAGATTGCAACGCCTTGGTCTCTTCAGCCTTGAAAGACGACGTTTAAGGGGTGACTTGATCGAAGTGTATAAAATCATGCATGGGATAGAAAAGGTGGATAGAGAAAAATTCTTTTCTCTATCACACAATACCAGGACAAGGGGGCACTCCCTAAAGCTCATAGCTAAGAAAGTGAGGACAAATAAAGGGAAATATTTCTTCACCCAGAGGGTCGTTGATTTATGGAATTCACTTCCAGAAGGGGTCGTGACAGCTGTCAGCCTGGACAGCTTCAAGGCAGGGCTAGATAGATTCATGGATGCAAAGTGTATCGGTGGTTATTAAAATGGATGTCCATGTGCCGCCTCTATGTTGGTTGAGGCAGGCAGGATTCCCTTGAGTACCATTTGTTGGGGGTCAAGGGAAAGGGAGGGTTTTGCCTTCTCTTTCTGCTCAAGATCCCCATGTACAATTGGTGGGCCACTGTGTGACACAGAATGCTGGACTCGATGGGCTTTGGCCTGATTCAGCATGGCTCTTCTTATGTTCTTATGTTCTTAATTTTAATTTGAAGCTGGAACTCTTGGCATGCCTAATAAACAAACTGGTGAAATCCAGGGAGTCTAAATTTAAATCTAAGATATTATATGCAGATGATATTTTTTTCAACGATGATTAAGAAAACTTTTATTTCAATCTGAAATTATTATTCTGGGTAAATAGTAATTTGGAATAAATGAAATATTATCCCAGTCAGCAAGACATTTCTGAGCAAATAGATGTTTATTTTCCAGGATCTATTATATATCTGGAAATTATTGTCCCCTGGAAAATATTCTGTTTAAGACATAAGACTATTTCAATAGTATTACTCAGATGAATGACGATATTAAAAGATGGATAAATATCTAATGTTTGTGGGAAAGTATTAATATTGTAAAATTAATTTTACACCAAAATTGATATGTGAGAGAAATGCCTCCTTTCCACTTAAATATTTTAAATATATTAATAAATTAATGAGCATTTCTTTATGGGAGTAAAAATTATGTTCAAGTACCGCTCTCTTATGATTAGGATTTTAATTTTCTAGTTTTAAATAATGCCAAGAAGCATACTTGTTAACCACAATCAAGTACTGGAATAAAAACGATATTAACTATTTATAACTATAGGCTCAGCTTCAATGTTACTAATGAGCACCCATATGATCCTGGAAAAGTTTTTGGTATTAATCATAGCGGGAACCTGGTTACTTTTCAGCAGTCAATTTCATTTGATTGGATAAAAAAAATAAATTTGATCTTTTTTTCTTGTGAGAATGTAATATTCTGAAGCAATTTTTAATTAAAATAGCTGGTAATTTTTTTTCCTAAAAAAAAAGCCATGGACCAAATTTGAATCATCTTTTAGTAACAATATATTTAAAATGTGAGATTTTACAAAAAAAAATACAATTTACCTAATACAATAGAATGACAATATACATGGATGATGTTCATCAGTGACATTGACAGGTTCTCATAAAGCAGCATTCTAACATCTCATCCAAAGTTCTGTTCTCCTTGATGTGTATGTGATGTCATGATATATATAGAAAAGAGGCAGGGTTTGTGTCACAATGCTGCCTCCATCCCCCAGAGCCCAATTATGTCCCCTGTGGATTGCTGCTTGTTTTTGTTTTTGTTTTTAAAAAAACAGCATGAATTGATAAACTAAATAAGATGCCTTCTATATAGTTAGAAGTTGTAACAAAGGCCTCTGCTCAAGTCTAGCCTTAAGACAGTATTTTGACCTGCCACACAATCCAAAGGAGTTTAGTGAGGTTGTTAGTAGAGTATGTGGCTTTTGCAAAGACTTGCACTATGTTTACAACAAGAGTTGGAAATAGGTGTGGAGGAGTACTCCATTCTCTGTTTACAAATCGTCCCTTGTCAGCTTTCAAAAACCTGGTTCCTGCTTTATGTGGGATGAAAATTATTTAACAATCTTTACCTCATTTCTAAATCTGGAGTGAGAGACTTTCTGTTCTCACTACCTCCTCCATCTTCCCTGATGAAGAGAGAATGCTTCTCAGACAAATGAAAGTAGTAAAGATTAAAAAGCTGAGTTGGCAGGCATTATAAATGCTGGACCATTTAGGAAGCTCTTTTGATAAATTTGCATAGCTTTTTTGCCTTGCAAACTTTCAGCAATTGGTTGATAAAAGTGTAAGAATTTAGAAAGTTCTTAAGATCTTTACCCTGCCTTCACAGAAATCTATAAGGTACCCTGAAATAATAGGTGCAATTTAGAAAAAGCAGGGTGCCTCTACTTTCTATTAAAATTAATGGAAATAAGCATTCAATCAAATGCTTGTATTACATTAATGTTAAGGTACCTTTTGGTATCCAATAGCTTAATAGGTCAAAACAACTCTAGTGTCTTCCCCAGGTGATGGCATTGCAACTTCCAGACTTTTTATATGTGTCTGTGTGTGCGCACAAACATACACACATATGCCTTTTGAGATTCAGCATAACCTGGGATCAATCTAGCCTTGAGGGAATTAAACTGGGGTAGGAGTAGCCTCTTATTGCAGAAGTGTTTACATGGAAGCCAGCCTATCTGAAGCTTCTCTAACACTGTGTTCATACAGAGGCCAGAAAATGTTGGATTAGCATGGTTTGTGCTAAGTGAAGCAAGTTATCAGCTAAGCAAAACCCTCAAAGCTCCAGCTGGTTCAATTTTAGCTATGTATCAGAGTACTGATAGCTCTTGACTTACAACCATTTGTTTAGTAACTGAAGTTACAATGGCACTGCAAACTTAGGCATGGTTTTCACACTTACGATCACTGAACATCCACATAATCATATGGTCAAATTTTGGGTGCTTGGCAATTGACATATATTTATGATGTTTGCACTGTCCCAGAGTCATTGACTATAGCAGTAGCACTTCTAGCACTTAGAATTATATACTGCTTCACAGTGCTTTTACAGACCTCTCTAAGTGGTTTACAGAGTCAGCGTATTGCCCCCAACAATCTTGCTCCTCAGTTTACCAAACTCGGAAGGATGGAAGGCTGAGTCAACCTTGAGCCAATGAGAATTGAAATGCTGAACTACTGGCAGCCCGCAGTCAACAGAATTAGCCTGCAATACTGCATTCTAACCACTGTGCCACCACAGCTCTTTAAACCAGGGGTCCCCAACCTCCGGTCTGTGGACCAGTACCGGGCCACAGCATGCCAGCAACCGGGCTGAACAAACAAGCAAAACCCCATCTGAGAGATGTAGGCAGCACACAAAACCATGCACCCTCCGGTCCACGGAAAAACTTCTTTCCACGGAACTGGTCCCTGGTGCCCAAAAGGTTGGGGACCTCTGCTTTAAATGATTACCATGTTTAACCTTCTCAGCTGGCTTCTGACAAGCAAAGTCAATGGGGGAATCGCAATTGCACGATTCATTTAAAAATTGCAGTGATTCGCTTAACAACTGTGGCAAAATAGGTCATAAAATGCAACTGATATTTTGGGCTCAATTGTGGTCATATGTTTTCTTGTACAGGGGAAATGTGGACATTGATGTGGAATGTTTTAATCTCAGTGTCATCCAGATTCAGACTGGCCTCTGAATAATACTACTTCAAGATGGAAGCTTCTATTGACAAAGTTGTCATCAATGTAAACATTTTGAAGAAAGGGAAATGAGGCAAGTTCATGATTATTACTGATATTAGGATTTATTTTTTACATTTATATCTTGCCTTTCTTCTAAGGAACCCATAAGCAATCACTCCTTATTTTTTTTTCATTATAATAACCTTTAGAGGTAGGCCAGATTGAGCTCCAAGTTATCCACTAAGCGCCATGTTTAAAACGAAGTTTCGACAGTGTCAATCCGTCCCTTTAATTGCTACATCACATCACTATGCAACATTATGGAAAATGGTGCCAACATACATTTGCATTATTACTGAATTAGCATTCCAGTTGAGGATGTCATTAAAGATCAGTCTATACCTAACCTCTCCAATCTGATGCCTTATCATGTGGTGGGCTACAACACCTAAAATTCCTATCGGGCATTGGCACTACTGACTGGGAATTTCAGAAACTATAGTTTTAAAGCATTTGGCATATTCATTTGATATATGGTCATTACTCCACTGTGGGAAGTGTATACTTACGAAATGGCTTCTATCATATCCATTCCCATTTCAACACAACAGTGTGCATGGTCTGCTCTGGCCTCAGGTAATCCAGATACACAGTAATAGCAATCCCCTAAGATTTTTATACGTAAACAGTGATTTTCCTGCAAAACAGGGAGGGGGGGTGAAAAGCACTTTTATTTCACGATCCAGGATGTTGACAGGCTGCCTGTAAAGACAATGGACAATTTGCAATAGACCAAAATATGATACCACCATAATCAAGGAAGCAAAGAATGAACCCTACTTACAGCGGCAAGCTTATCAAATCTAGCAAAGAGTTCATTCAGCGTCATGACCAACTCCTGAGCAGTACACTGGGAAGCGAGACTGGTAAAACCCTCAATGTCTGCAAAGAGGATGCTGTGGGAGAGAGAGCAAGAAAAAGAAGAGGAGAAACAGACATGGTTCAATAAAAGATACTCTTCAATTCATTTCAATGGGTTCTCCTTTATCTCCTTTATCTTTAAAAGTGCGGATAGTTCAGGAGGGGTGTTTACACTAAATATGAGCAACCTAGCCAATGGATGCTTTATATCTGCTCTGTATGTGAAAAAGTCTCATGATAGGCAACAATCAGCAGGTACTTGATCGACAGATAATGGAAGGCAGTTTGTTTGCTCTTTGTTGTTGCATAATTTCCAACCTAAAACAGAGCAGGAGTGCTCAGGTTTTTCTAGATGAGGACCCTACTTAGTTTTGGAATGCATTTCAGTGCATTCTCCAAAAATAGTTTGTTAGGCAAGAGCACATAATTAAATTGATTTATTTTCTGTTCTCATTTGATATATATAGGCATTCTTAACTGATTTTGCCTTCTGTCAAATTAAATTAGTTAACAATTCTGGAGGTTTCTCAAAACTGCACCCAGGGTTTTCATGTGTGACTTGAATCTCTGACTACATAGATACATAATATACTGTATATAGTATATAGCTTCAAGATAAAATTTTACATATTCTAAGAAATTAGAGTTCTCATACTTTAAGACATATCCAAATTCTTCAACTCATATGAAATATACTGTATACCGTCATATATAATATAATGGTATACCTGTATACCATTCATGGATAAGTAAAGGTAAAGGAGTCCTAAGGATTTTACTCCGCTAGTTGTTGCCGATTCTAGGGGACAGTACTCATCTCTCTTTCAAGGCCATTGAGCCAGCACTGTCTGAAGACATTTCTGTAGTTATGTGGCCAGCATGACATCATGGGGCACTGTTATCTTCTCACCCAAGTGGTACCTATTTATGCACTCGCATTTGCATGCTTTCAAACTGCTAGGTTGGCAGGAGCTGGAGAGAGAATGGGAGCTCACCCCACCACGTGGCGCTCAGGCTTCAAACCTGGGTTTCCAGCTTTCCAACCAACAAGCTCAGCGCCAACCGCTGAGCTACCACACCTGCCTTCAGAGATAAGCTGTCCCTCAAAATTTTAACCAAAATACCATGAACAATACACCAATGGATAAGCTGACCGCCAATTTTCGTGGTATTTTGGTTAAAAGTGCATATTTTCCTCATAACACCAACTCTGGATATAGGTTGGTCTAAGATCGAATGACTGGCTCAAAGGGATCACTTAGAACTCATAGACTCCTGCTTTCTAGGACAGCACTGAACCACTACGCCAAATTGGTTCTGTTTCACATGCCAAAGCAATCATCATTATCATCATCACTACCATAATCTAACCATAAATTTTATATCGGGATTAGAAGAAAAAAGTAATGAGGTATAAAAAAAACCCTCCAACAAACAAAAACCAAAAGCCAACTGATCTTGAAAGATTTCAAAAGCTGTCATAGGCACTTCCCAAAAATAGGAATTTGTCTACCTACAAAACAGTCAACATGGTGAAAAGAGTCAGGCACAAAACATTTATTTATTATTAGCCAGATCAATTGATAACTATCACATCATCTTCTTATTCGCTCCTATCCCAACTCATCTTCAACATTTTTTTTGAAAAAGAAATATAATTTTGATCTGCAATGACACACTGTGTGATCCAAAAACATTCTCCTGAAATAAGAACAATACCTGAAGCTAACCCTTTTGTTTATTATGTACATCAGTTTCACATTTTATATTTGTCTATATTTTAAAAATCTTTTTTTAAAAAAAACTACATAATGCACAGAAGGTATAGTTACCAAGATCGATACTTGCAGACACATAGAGAATTCCAGCACTTCATAAACATAAACTTGGATGGGGTGGGTGGGTAACAATTCATTTTTTACACATTAACAAAATACAAAATTACTGTACATAGAATACAAGTATAAATAGATGACACCCCCATCCAGCAGAAAGTCAAGGTAGATGGCTACTACAGCAACATAACATATTTGATATTTAATTTAATAACATTAAGTCAAATATTATGTGCAGCTACGATAATCTGGATAATACTGAGGGTCAGAACATAAAACTCACCCACTTTCCATTTGTGACTCACCTAACTGCCCACCACTGGATGCTTCAATTCTCCTTTCCACATATCACTTGAGTCTGCAGTGTGAAGTAACACTTAAACTTCAATTCAAGGTTAATGGATAAAATAATTCCACTCATTCTTTTCAAAATAGTGATTATTTCTGGTGAAGTAATTCTCAGAAGGCTATGGATAGAGTTTATTCACAGAGCAACAGTAATGTAGTTTCTCCTATCCTTGAGATGGGAAGAAAATATACTGATATGAAAAACACTGTCCCAAAGCCTATTTTTATTGCATTGCAGCAACAAGATTGATTGTCTTTTGCCTTTAAAGAACCCAATCTGGGGCTACCATCAGAACAGAGATGGGTAAAGTCCTTTCTCTTCTTATACAGCATCACATATTGACAGGGAAATCAACCATTGACACTAGTCTTAATATACAGTAGGGCAGCTGAACTGGGCTGAGAATGAGTGACTGGCCCAACATCACCCAGCTGGCTTTTATGGCTAAGGTGGTTCTTGAACTTACAGTCTCCTGGTTTCTAGTCTGGTGCTTTAACCACTAGAGCAAACTGGTTATACTGGTATGTTCATAATTGTTGGGAGAAATGAGAAGACATTACTACCCCATGCCTCGCTTGTGGGCTTCCCAGGTATTTGATTGGCTTTAGTCTGATCTATCCATGTTTGACATTCTCACATGGGTAATGGTTGTTGTCATTTCTCAATTCCTACCGTATGTGGCTGATCTTGTTTCTTGCCAGAACAACAGGTTGGAAGAAAACTGACCCCTGGCTTCCCACTCTATCCTGTCAGTTCTGAGAAATAAGACATTAGCTCTTAAATAAGTTCATCATCTAAAAGTCTAACTCTATCAAACCCTATTGAAACCAATAGGATTTGCCAAACACCGCCTGTCCCATTCAAGTAAAAATTAACCGAAATACTCTGCAAAGGAGCAAAGGAACAACATCACTTCAAGGAAAGAAAGTGCCACAGAGCAAATAATTCTGACTAAACAACTGGCCTAGTTTCCCCAATAATACCCTGAACAAAGTAGAAACAAATTGACATACTAAAGCTAAGAGCTTTATTTAAATAAAGTGCTGGGAAATACTGCCGATTCAGCCTTAGTTAAGCAGCTGAGTATTGTGGAAGCACCTTACAAATTTATTATTCCTAGTCCTGACAGGAATAGTGTCAGCAGTTTCTGCTCTGCTTTTTTTTAAAGTCCTGCAGCAGAAAACTAAAAAAAGACTTTTAAACAGAGCAGAGACTTCCAGACTGGGTGGCCTGAATCCTTGGAAGAGCTGTGGATGCAAAATCAATCAAACAAAAATAAGAATAGGACCTTAGCTGCTCAATGTTAAAAGAACCTGGTGGGAGTGAGGGGGAGGAAGATGACAAAAATAGGCAGCATCCTCTCACATCTTTATTTTCCATTTTTTTTTCAACAAGTGGTTAACAGAATTCAGTTTTGACTTTGCACTAGGGCAGGGGTTCTCAACCCTGGCAACTTTAAGACTTGTGGACTTCAACTCCCAGAATTCCTCAGCCAGCTTTGCTGGCTGAGGAATTCTGGGAGTTGAAGTCCACAAGTCTTAAAGTTGCCAAGTTTGAGAACCCCTGCACTAGGGTTTCATACTAGGGACTGTATTACACAAATACTTCGTATTTCCGATAGTTTGTATCAGGAAGAAAGAGAATGAGGAATGCAGGGACTCAAAGTTCAGCTGATGATCCAAGACCCTTCATTTCCAGGCCAAGCCTGAAAGGTTACCCCCCAGTCACTTACTCTGGAATCTTGCAAGGACAGGAGGTTGTCTTAATTGTTGCAACTGATATTGTCAAACTATTCTTGCCAGCCAGAGTAGTTTCAGCAAGAAACTACCTGAGGTCACCTATGAGGATCCTAGCAGCACCTTTTCTCTTACTGGGTTCAACCTCCCTTTCAAGTAATGGTGGACCAAGTGCAGCCTGTACTCTTCAAAACAATTGCAAAAAGTGCTCCTGCTTTGATGCTATTTTAAGGATGCCCCTAAACCTGCCAACTCCAAAGCCCCTCTTTTAACTTAAGGGTTTTTATATTTATGTATTTTATTGTAATTTCTATCATGTTGTGAGCTGCCCTGAGTTCTCCGGAATAGGGCGGCATAGAAATTAAATAAATAATAATAATAATAATCATAATAATATGTTTAAAAGACTGTAAGGGAATGCATTATGACCTTGTTCTCTTCCATAGCCATTCTTGTAAGATGGTGCAGGGTACCGTATGAGGAAACCCACAGAGGGCAAAATATAATCTAATTTAGTTGTAGAATTATAATGATGTCTGATATTCATAATAGCTTTTCTGAGTGGCAGAAGGGCTGATAAACACATTAAATTATCATATAAGGAAGACATGAAAAGTTTACAAGGGTAAGAAATATTTATTCTGGTCTCTAGGGTTGCAGAAGAAATAAGATCAGAATGTAAGGTTTGTCTTGAAACCTTCTGAATCTGAGCCTAAGGGAGTTTCATGGAACACAGATATTCTTTCCACTCAAAATGTCACACTGAGTTAGGATTTAATTTTGTTGGTTCCTTTGTGCGAGTATCTGCTTAGAAACTATTTTGAAATGTAAGTGTTTGAAAGAAATCTGCTCACATTGGGTTTGATTCATTTTGATCTTTCTGTTATTCAAGAGGAGCATTTGACATTTAAAAGACTGCAAAATTCACCAAATTCTACTGTCCTCCTTCAACTTAAACCAACACCATCATCATTCTTGAGCCAGGAGCCCCTTCTGAATCTTAATGATCTCAAATCTAACAAATTCTCTCCCCCCTCACCACACACCCTACAATTCTTTGCTATCATTCATAGTTACTTTACAGGTAGAAGTGAAAGAGGAGGCTTCTTATGGCTATATCAGTGAAGGCCATAGCTCCTTTGTTTCTGCAGCACTTAAAAATAAAGCAACTCTGATCTGCCAGCATAATACCAATCCTCTTGTTAACTGCAGTATTTTTCCTGTTCATAGCTTTTCACATCCAATTCTTCAGTTCAGTCATCCCAATAATTTTTTTGTCTTGCTACTTACCCTCCCCCACCTCAGTCTTTTTTCATTATTATTTTTAGGTGTATAAGAACCACTGCAATCTGAATGATGCTTGCAATGCCATACTATTTGGTCAGAAGATCTATATCACACGGCAGGAGACAAAATATTGATTCACCATCTAGGAAGGCTTATGTTGGCATAATACAAGGGCAATTTGGAAATAAACCTCCATTTGGTTATCAATGACAGACACTCGCAGATACAGAACTTTTATTATACGCATTAGAAAAGTACAACATTACATTACTTTTTGACATAATTGCCATTCAAATTGAGGCACCTGTCAGAACGTCTTACGAAGTTTGAAATTCCTTAGCAGTAGTCTCTTGGCGCCAAATCTGGCCTATGGGGGACGTGATCAAAAACATCTCAACGGAACTGCTTCAAAAGTTCTTGGGTGCGTCTAGCGGTATGTGGGCATTATCCTAAACCAACACCACACCGGAAGTGGTGCCATAGAAAATTCCGCCAAATGTGAAGATGCCAAAGCAGTACTGTTAGTGAATTTCATGGAGCGTGGTTTGACCATCAATTCAGAAATCTACTGTGAATGTTATGAAAACTAAGATGAGCCATCCATAACAAGTGTTGGGGCATGCTGACTTCTGGTGTGCTTGCCCGCACACCGCTAGACACAACCAAGCACTTTTGAAGCAGTTCCGTTGGGATGTTTCTGATAACCCCTCATAGCCCAGATTTGGCATTGAGTGACTACTACTAAGGAATTTCAATTTGAACGGTGATTATGTTGAAGAGTAATGTAATGTTGTAGTTTTCTAATGTGTATAATAAATGTTTTTTGACCAAGTAACAAAATTAGTGGACCAGAGGAATGCTGTGGATATAATTTATTTGGACTTCAGTAAGGCATTTGATAAAGTAGACCACAACCTATTACTTGATCAGATAGAAAAATGTGGGTTAGACAGCATCACCACCAGATCGATTCGTAGCTGGCAGACTGGCTGTACTCAATGGAACTGCATCTACATGGAGGGAAGTGTGTAGTGGGGTGCCCCAGTGCTCTGTTCTGGGCCCAGTGCTCTTCAACATCTTCATCAATTATTTGGATGAGGGGATAGATGGGGAACTCATCAAATTTGCAGACAACACCAAGCTGGCAACACTCCAGAAGATAGGCTTAAGGAATAGCCAACACTCCAGAAGACAGGCTTAAGATACAGAAGGATTTTGACAGACTTGAACATTGGGCGCTATCTAACAAAATGAAATTCAATGGTGAAAAAGTAAGGTTCTACATCTAGGCAAGAAAAACCAAATGCACAGGTATAGTATAGGTGGTACCTTGCTCAATATTGGTAACTGTGAGAGGGATCTCAGAGTTCTAGTGGACAATCACCTAAATATGAGCCAATAGTGTGCTGCAGCTGCCAAAAAAGCCAACACAGTGCTAGGCTGCATTAACAGAGGGATAGACTCAAGATCACATGAAGTGTTAATACCACTTTACAGTAGCTTGGTAAGGCACACTTGGAATGCTGCATCCAGTTTTGGTCACCACGATGTAAAAAAGATGTTGAGACTCTAGAAAGAGTGCAGAGAAGAGCAACAAAGATGATTAGGGGACTGGAGGCTAAAACATATAAGGAACGGTTGCTAGAATTGGATATGTCTAGTTTAACAAAGAGAAGGACAAGGGGTGACATGATAGCAGTATTCCAATATCTCAGGGGCTGCCACAAAGAGGAGGGAGTCAAGCTATTCTCCAAAGTACCTGAAGGCAGGACAAGAAGCAATGGATGGAAACTAACCAAAGAGAGAAGCAACCTAGAACTAAGGAGAAATTTCCTGACAGTCAGAACAATTAATCAGTGGAACAACCTGCCTCCAGAAGCTGTGAATGCTCCAACACTGGAAGTTTTTAAGAAGAGACCGGACAGCCATTTGTCTGAAATAGTATAGGACAGTGGTGGCGAACCTATGACACGCGTGCCAGAGGTGGCACTCAGAGCCCTCTCTGTGGGCACATATGCCGTCACCCCCATGGCCCCCTCCTCACCAGCAGCCCCCCCAGAGGAGAGTCACCCCCAGGCGCAGCCTGCGTGGAGTAGCGCAGCCAAGGACATGGCAGCCGGGCAGCAGGGGCAAGACTCCGCCCTCATGCCCCATTGCACACAGATGATGCTGTGCAGAGCACAGGCAGAGGGCATGGCCGCCATGGTGTTGCAGGGCTGCCTGGGTGATTTGCTGCGGTGGGCCGTGGAGGTGGTAGGTGACACTGTGGGTGGGCGGGCGTGGGGATGGTTTTTGGGCACTTGGTGTCTAAAAGGTTCGCCATCATTGGTATAGGTTTCCTGCCTGAGCAGGGGGTTGGACTAGATGGACCTCCAAGGTCCCTTCCAACTTTATTATTGTTGTTGTTATTGTTATTATTAGTAGTAGTATTAATGTTCTGTATCTGTGAGTGTCTGTCATTGATAACCAAATGGAGGCTTATTTCCTAATTGCCCTTGTAGAAACAGTCATCTCTCATTTTCTAGTATTACCACCTTTTATCTTCAAAAATACTTATTTTATGTTTATTATTATCACACATATTATTGTGACATATATAAACTTCACATAACATTATGGGTGAGGGATATTTTGTGAAGGACAGCAGGTTTTTTTTTCCCCTTCTGTTCAATTGTGTCCGATTCTCAGAAACTGCCTGGACAAGTCCCTGCTTTGCAAGTTTTCTTGGCAAGGTTTTTCAGAAATGGTTTACCACTGTCTCCTTTCTAGGGCTGAGAGAAAATGACTGGTCTAAGGTCACCCAGCTGGCTTTGTGTCCAAGGCAGGGCTAGAACTCACAGTCTCCCAGTGTCTAGCCTGGTGCTTTAACCACTACACAAAACTGGCTCCGGGGGACAACAAGCGCAAATTAAATTCACAGAGCCTACTTTAAAAGCTACCAGACTGCAGCAAGATCACCCAGCTCTGATGATATCATTACTTTCCACTTGCTGATGCTATCTTTATTACGATCCAACATTTATTATTTTCTGAAACATACAATTGTCCCTTGCTTACTTGAAGGATTTAGACGTCTTACTTCCCTCACTTACTTGCAGATCTTAAACCATTTGTTTGTTTGTTTATGTCACCCATCTCCCTACAAGGTGAAAAGCTATTAGAAGCAAAACCATGGAAAAGACAAAGACAAACAAGGCCACACATCCAAATGCCTCAACAATACATACAGAGAAGAAACTGCAACACCAGTTTCCATAAAGAGGCATGTGTGTGGAAGATAAAGTCCAGTTTGGATATTGCAATTGGGACTAAGTCTATCTTATCAAAACATATGGCTCTACTGCTTGGATAGGTTTGCTCTGGCATGTCCACGGGATGTTGGAAAAGCTATTGTTGATTCTTAAAAAGGATTGTCGGGTTACATTATAGGAATACAGTCTTCTTTGGGGGAAAAGTCCAACACTGTATTTACCCTCTTAAAAAATCTATATTTACAGCAGGTTTGGATTGAATCAAGACTTAGTCATATTTAGAATACAAATAATCCTCAATTAATGACTGCCTATTTAGCTGCTATTTGAACTGCACTTTAAAAAGTACTTGAACTTACAATAGTCACAGCGTTTCCATGGCCATGTAATCACAATTTAGGCTCTTTTAAGACAACTGCAGCGTCCCCTGCATAACTGGTTTCTGATAAGCAAAGTCAATGAGAAAGCTGTCAGTAAGTTGCAAGCTGCAGTCACATGAAGTCCCACTTAATGACCACAGATGATTTGTTTAACAACTACAGTGGAACCTATGTCATATGTTGGGTGTGATTATGTGAGGTTTCATTTAACAACTGTGTTGCTTAATGATGGAAGTGCCAACTGTAGTTGTTAAGTACACTGAAATGATTGAAACTGTCAGGAATAATATGCAACCCATTAATTTAAATAGATTTACTCCGTTTGGATATACTTCAATTCTAGGGGACAATCGATACTTGTAGATGAATAGAAGACAATTAGGATAACAATTCATCCATTCTAGTTATTTTTTTCATTTTATTTTTTCAAATATATGCTTGCCGTTTTCTCTTGTGCACTTCTGAATACACACTGATCACCCACAGACTATACTAAACTCAGTTCTTAGGAAACCACAATGGGTTAATGCTCTTTTCTTCACAAGGCCGGTTGAAAGGCCTTGTCAGTCAGTATTCTTTCAAGAGAAACTTCACTTTTTTTCCTCCAAAGATATGTCATGCTTCTTCACAAATGACCTTTCTCCTCATAAATGCTTTCTATAAAGTCACATAAACTTGGGAAGACAAATTTTGGCACCAGCAATACTCTAAAAATATTTCCTTTAATAGTAGATGATTCCTCCTCTTCTTTTAATATAGTGTACTTTTGAAGCTACTTTCAAATCTATTATAAAGATTGCTGTTAGGTGCAGGCGCCCTTTTAAGTAATTTTCTCTCAAAACTGTTCAGTGTTTTCCTCCATCTCTCTAATGGGGGAAAAAGGAGCAGAACCAGTGATTTCAGCAAAGACTACCAAGCAAAGCTAAGGCTTACAATGTAAAGTCTTAATTACATCTCCAAGCACAACAGATTGCTGCTGTAGAATGATAATCATTATAAAAAATTTAAGGTACCTTTAACTTCCCTTTTGAATCTGCCTGGAGTTTAAGTTTAGTGCTGAAGAGTTAAGATAACTGGCACCCAAAAAGGGGTGTTTTCATTGAATGGTGTGATAGTCAAGAACATGAGATTGTGATGTACCACTTAAAGTCCACTCACCTATGGCTGGATATAACCCAGAGCTCCTACACAGGTTTTGCTCTTGTTCTACTTCTGCATGGGAAGCCCTGTTAGATAGAGTCAGTGGGCAGAGACATTTAGACTGTGTTCTATCAAGTTTCTTCCAAAAATGTTAATTATTTTATTTTGTAGCTCAGAGAAGAGGCTGTGGAATTATGTCTGAGGAGAGCAAAACTGGAGTAGGAGAATGGATGTCCAGAGTGGAGAGTCCAATCTTTATGTAGCACTTGTTTGGGGATGTTATGTGCCAGAACCACTCATCATACATGGACGTGGATTTCACAGCATTGCCATGAAAACTAAATGCACATATTTAGCTTGTCATTCTCTTCCCAAAGTTCAGAATTTGAAATAAATTACAATGATTCCACACAAGTAACAACTGACAAAAGAAGAATTGACATATAATTGGGCAGATATCTGGCTTCCGGACATTTGCTCAAATTACTGAAAAGTTACTACTCTAACAATTCAAAGTTTTCCTCTGAATAAAAAACTAAAAAACTTTCTGCAAAAAAAGTAATTTGAACATTAAATAAATTATTAGGGTAATTGAATCTAAGCTAGATCATCTACTTCAACCTATGCTTACGTAATGTACTGAATGATGTATTAAAAATCACATAACCTCCATTATTTACATAGGTGACCATATATCAACAGTTTTTTGTACTGGATAAACTTAATCTCTGAAGAATCATTTATACCTCACTGCAACAAAACCTACTGACATTGCAACTTCTTAAAAGCCCATATTAGTTCTTTGGGTTACATTAAAGCCTGTAAGATGAGAAGGATGAAATTAGAATTTTCCAGTTATATCCTTGACTGCCTCAGAAACAACCCTAGTCATCAAAAGCATTTGGTCACATTGCAACATACAAATCTGCATATGTAGACTAAGATAAGTACTCTATGAGCAGGAATAGTGCACACACACACACACACACACACACACACACACACACACACACACACACATCTTACTTTATTTGAGTTGTAAATTTTATCCTTTGGATAGTTAAGAGTCAAGCATTTTCTAAGAGCATTATTTTATTCTTAGCATAATTATCTAAATATAATAATGATTTCATCAGTTTATATTGAAGCCATTATTCTGGCTAATATTATCTTTCTCAGCTATTTTGTTTCTAATGGCCTATGAACAACCATGTTCTCATCTCCCTGCTTTTCAGCAAGTTCCCCCACTTAAAAGCAGTTGTTTGCTTCTCTGGCATCCATAAATATGATTTAAAAGCAGTGATGGTGCTGTCTAAAGGCTCTGATGTTGGTGGTCTAATTTCAAATACAGCATAAAAGTCTCAAACACTTGGCAATCTGGCATTAACCACACCAATTAGGGCAGGCTATTTCTAATTCAAAAGCGTAAACAGTAACGCATTGATGAGCCATGCTGTGCTATTTTGACTTCAGCTGATTTCTTTTCAGACAGTTTGATGAGACTAAAACAGTAAATTCAAGCATTTCTATTTGTGTGCTGGTACAGAACTTCTTCATCTGCTTCCTTGGAATCTGGCCAGTTAAAACCAAACATTCTAGTTTTAGCGTTTTACAAATTAAGATACTCAGACGGATAAAGGATACAATCACTGCTTGCTAGACAAGAAAAACATCTCCTGCTTACCACCCAAGTCAAGGAGATTCAAACCTTGAAAAGTAAAACGAGCTATGGAGTCAGGTTTTCCCTTTCTACTTCTTTCATAGAGAAATTCCTCAGCATTTCACATCTTAAATGGATTTTGCTGGTTAAATGCAGTGATGGGATTCAACCGGTAGCTAAATGTTGTTGAGTTCAGAGAACTGGCTGAATGCACCCTGCTTCTGGAAGTCCATTCTAGGCCTGGGAAGCCTGGAGGAGGCCTCCCAAGCCTAGAATGGCCTGCCGGAAGTGCGGGGATGCTACTTCCGGAAGACTGTTTTAGGCCTGGGAGGCCTAGGCCTGCATCCACGGAGAGAACCAATTGTTCAGGGATTTGAATTCCACCACTGGTTAAATGTATAAGATAAAGGTGTATAAGCCACCCAAATGTAGCTACATGAAATATGCATACCCTGCTCCTGTGTGATCTTTTACATAATATCAATAGCAACAAACATTCTGTTTCCCCCAGTGCCCCCTGCCCCTCCCCCAATTTCTCCAGTCCATGAATTAGGGAAAGAGAAAACTGGTAAATACAATACCAATCCATTCAAGTTATCAAAGCCACAGGTTTATGGCTCAGTTTGGTTTTAACTTAGTAAGCTGTATTGTATGAATTCAGCCACTGTAGTATTTAAGCAAAACTAACTAATATTGCTCTGGTCTTCCCATGCAATTTTTCTCTGCAAGAGACATCTAAGTGTTCTGAATTAACAAGACGTACCAAAGAAGAACTCTTGAAACAGTTGTGCCTATGTTCTATTTTGAAATAAAAAAGTGTAGCCTGGGAATGTGTAACTTAAAGTCTTCCAAAGTCTTGAATATGGCTATCTAAAGTCCTTTTAAAATTCCTAACCAACTTGTAATTTTTAATGTGATAGAAGATGGAAAATATTAAACACATAGGAAATAATCAAATTCAACGTACTTCATCTGCTTCCTTTATCTACTTTGGCACTAGCATGCCATTCAAACACCACAAGCAGACCCTCTTAGTGTGCGAAGAGTTGTGCACCTCTGGGAGAGGAATACAAAGATTCAGCAGAGGACATGCGTGTCTCCCCCATTTCATTCCTTTTTACAGAATTGCTATGTTGAGTTATGGATCCAATCCCACTCCTTTCCCTCTGCACATACCTGACATTGTCATGTTTCTGGATATAAATTTTATGAAACATCATATCTTCTTTTTTGGCATTAATGTCAGCTTTCATCTCCATGGCAACATGGCGAGGCAGTACAGAAAGCAGGAGACGCTCCTGTGGAATCACACAGATAAACCAATTAAAACACCTGCTCTTGTTTCAATTCACAACACAAACCTGTCTCTCTTTGAAGATCATGCTAGCAAAATGAAACTGTTATTCTGTGATGGAAACAGAGAACCAAACGTATTTCCCATAAAGCCTGCCCTTATCAAGTCATCTAAGATTCTATTCCACTTAGTCAATAAGCAAATCAGGGATGTCACACAGAAAGGGGTTTCCTCCAGTTACAGTTTGGATGGCCAGCTGGCCTTAGTCCCCAATTCAGTTGTGAAATTTCAACTTTCTTGTGTGGCTACAAGTCCACTTTCTTATATTAGCGAGGTTTTGTCTTAGCCATAAGAACATAGGCCATAAGAACATAGGTAACAGCAAGTATTATGAAGGAGAAAAAATCATTACTTAGGTCCACTTCTTGAATTTTTTTTTCTTTGTATGCTATAACATATAGTCACCTGCAAAAACGTAGGCGTGAAATTTTATGTTCCAATAGGTGAACAGAAACTGTCACAAGCTCTACAAAGTTAAATGCAGTGAAGTTCTACATATCTGGATATTGACATTATGTGCATTTGTTTACAGAATCAAAGTAAGAAAATAGCAAATATGGCTGGTGCAGAAGTTTTGACACCCCTTCAGTCAGTATTTCATGAGGCTCATTTGGCAGGAATAATGGTTTTCAAAATAATAGTTTCTTTTAGCCAGCTTAGAATCTTTCTGTTCTTGTTTTTGAAAGCTTTTCCCACTCTTCCTTGCCATTTTTTCCCAACTCTCCCTTGCTAGCTTAGAATCACTCCCTGGCCTCCTTACATGCATCTTTTCAAGGATGCTCAAGTCTGGAATTGTGAAAGTCATTATCTTTCTTTCCTATAAATATTTCATATTTGATTGGAAAGAGCATTTTGGATTGTTGCCTTACTGAAATATCCAATCTCTTTTCCATTTCAATTTTTTCACTGACTGTGGGACCATTATTTCTGGCACACATTGATAATTTGACTCCAAACTATCATTCAATCCATTTTTCATTCCAATATTTCCTGTGTCATGGGCTGCCACAACACCCCACAATATAACAGAGCCCCCCAACCAACACCATAGTATAATTGAAAGATTTATTTTCTTGGAATATATCATCCTTTTTCTCCAAATGCATCTTGTGTGGCTCTGAACAAACACAATTTTATTTCAAAAATTCAAAGCAGTTTTTCCAAAATATTTCAGGCTTATCAAGATTTTCTTTTGCATGCTTTAAACAATGGCTTTTGTGAGGAAATAAGTGGCAAGGTTTCCTTTTGTCAACACTCCATGCAGAGTACTGTTTTATAAGCCAAACTGTACTGCAGACCTATGTTTTAGTGTCAACTAATCCTCACAGCAGCTTGTCTGTAGTGATTTGTGGGTTTTATTTTACAGATCTGTCCACTTTTCCCTAGTTCTCCATATTTTGCCTTGATTTCAACTGTTCTATATAGCTAGCATTCCTTAATAGTGTTTCTCAAAACTGAAATTGCTAGTTGGAAGCATTTAGACATTCTTTATAGTTTTAGACATTTGTTATAGTCTTCCCTGGCTTTGTAAGAGTGAATTATCTTCAAATGCTTAGGCAGCTGCTTAGAGAAGCCCCTGATTGTTGAAAACAGACAGAGAAATAATCAAATGTAAGAGGTTAGAAGGCTCACAATATTTGTTTACTTATGAAATTGTTCTTCCGCGGCATCTTATGCTTTGTGATAGCTTGTATCAGCTCACAAAAACTGAGTGTTAAAAAGTTTGTGGAATTTTGCAAGCTGGTTTGAGAGCACAGATGCCACAACACTTAGGGCAGAACAGGGCTAAGGTAGTAATGAAGCCAGTTGTTATGGTTTCCAGCACATTACTGTAACACGTTTTGGCTTTTCACCCAACATGAATGCAAGATGGCAGGTGCAACATTTTGATCAAAGACCCAGCATTTTTGTACATGCATGCCATACCAGTGCATGTACAAAAAGAGTGGGACTTCAATTGGTATGTTAAAAAGAGTGGGACTTCAATTGGCATGCCCACCACCTTTGCAGTTTGACCCTTCTCCTCCCTATGGATTCACCCAAAGTTGAATCCAAGTTTCAACTGGCTACAAATAATTGACTTTTCTAATCTGGTAAGGATATTAAAGCTTCTAGATCTATTGGGCTTTGCCCATGGAGCCTAAAAAATCAGAGGCAGACTGTAGAAATTTTACATTTTCATTGCTAAACGTATCATTATCATCATTTACCTGCTGCTGGTTTTCCCTCTGAGAATGTAGGCGAGCTTGAATGCATTCCCTTGTTTCCTGAAAGGCCTGTCTTTGGGACACCTCAGCTGGATAGTGTGTACACACTCCTACAATGTTTGTGCAGATGAAGATGAGGATGTTGGACACCAGCTGCAAAGATCATATGAGTAGGAGAGAAAGACAAAGCAGGTTATGTTTTATAAACATCTTCTAAGAATAGACCTATAACATCTACATCTCTTCGCTCTGAGAGCATACAGGAAGATGGACTGTATATACCATTCTAAGAGCATCTATATAAGCTCTTCCTGCAAACCACCGACCTGCCAATCAAGGAACTTTTGGTGTTATTATACCTTTTTCTGAATCCTTATGAACCAGATGAGTTTTTTCAAATCAGCTATAAAATATGGTAATTATGAGTGTCCCAGAATGTAGATGGAACAATGGTTAAAGATTTTTATGTTTTTCCTAGACAAAATCTTAATTACTCACCCACAGAGAATCTGGCTAATCCTTTATTATTATACATTATTGTTTAATCAGACATTAGGGCCCTGTAATTGAATTGTTACAGTAAAATATAGGACTACATGGATGCCCTTTTAGGATATGCTTTCAAAATCACTTTACAGAGTCTTATGCCCTAGAGATAATGCCTTTGTTGAAACACCATTTTAATTCAATGTTTCTTTGTTGATCTTTAGAAATATATTGAATACAGTATCGTAAATGTACAGTATATGCTTAAAATGCATTTCTAAATACCACTTCTACACTGATGTTTTCTGGAAATACTTCAATCTTGGCCCGCCTATCAAACATGAATTTGATCATTAATGTGTTTAAGACTGTATACCTATTTCTACATGACTTGTGGAAGTAAACACACTAGGTTTTTGATGAATGACTCCAATTAGTAACACTTACAAGCATTTCTATATATGCATCAAAGTTATATATGGATCATCTCTTCCTTCTCGCATCTGCCTTACATTTCATGATAGGGTTCAACTTTGGTGAAGAGCTTCTAAATTTAATTTCAAATAAATGAACAGAAAGTTATCTTACTGTGATTCAGCTATTCAACAACATTAAAGCTGACCATGGATTGACCTTTGTGTATGTAAAATCCTTCAGTGTGATTTTAAATCATAATTTATGATTCTGTATGCTACATGAACTTGAGCAAATATAATTTGTTCAGTAAGCCATAACTAAAGTATGGCTTCAGGTAGCCAGTTAACTCAGGCTACGGAAATATTAAAGCAACGTAAACAGATATTAGCAAAACTATAAGTAAATTAATAAACTGTCTATTATTTGATATTGTCTGCTTAAATATTTTAATTTAATCTAATTAATTCCCTGAAGACGTTAAAATGGAACCAATAAATTTAAAATATTTTTACATATTGATATTATGTATTGCCACAATCAACGTCTGAAGAAACATTATTTCAAGTAATGGCAATCATTTAACAGGTTGCAATAGTTACAGATCTAAACTACATATTATTTTTGTCTTCTGCAAATGATAAAAAAGACAAAGATGGACATAGACATATTGCTGTTAATGTAATACGGGTTTTTGTTTGTGTTCAAAAATTAGATGTTAAAATCTGAAACTTTCCTGATCTAGTGAATTGTTGCAATTATTCTCTAAATTATTTATTTTAGATAATAACAGACAATGCTAATGTAAAACTGTATTTGATATTGTGTATTTTTAACAGTTTTGTACACTGCCCATGGAAATATGCTATCAAGGCAGTTTAGAAATGTAATTAATAAACAGACTCTAACAAAATTAATAGCTGTTATTTAT
The DNA here is from genome assembly GCA_034064705.1 of Bothrops alternatus. Classification (NCBI taxonomy): domain Eukaryota; kingdom Metazoa; phylum Chordata; class Lepidosauria; order Squamata; family Viperidae; genus Bothrops; species Bothrops alternatus. Next base: position 4,957,534 of record JARGCV010000063.1, read on the forward strand.
AGCTGCTGTAAATACTTAGTTTTATTTAGGCCATGAACCATTGTACTTGGAATCTGGCTGCAAATCCCTGCTCATTTATCTGGGTGTAATCCTGCTAACCTCAATGTTGTTTACTGTATGTATAAGTAGAATTGTTCTGTAAGTAAATTTTCATTTTAATCAAGGCTTGTGCCTGTTGAGTTCAGAATCATTTCAATGTTGTTCGCTTGGCCGCAATACTAAAATGGCTTGCTATTGTTTCTTTTGGGATGTTTTGTTGATTTTCCAGTCTCTTCCAAGTGCCAAATTTTCTTGTGGTCTCCTGCCCAAATATTAACTAACACCAAAGCTAAATGTTGACACTTAGTGGAGGGAGTTTCAAGTACCTTTCTTAGATAGCAACTTTTGAGCCCTCTCATTCCACTAGAGCCATCTGTGCTCCACAAAAGCCTCTCTAGATCTCGGGGGTCTTCCCGAATAACCTGAGAGGGGAGGGAGTGGGCTGTTGGCGAGAAGAAGAATATTTCTCAATATTGGATCTTATGGATCCCAATTATTAAGAACAGATAATTTATGTTCTTATGTGAGAGACATTTGTTAAGTGAGTTTTGCCTTATTTTACGACCTTTCTAGCAACAGTTGTTAAGTGAATCTGGCTTCCCCATTGACTTTGCTTGTCAGAAGGTCGCAAAAGCTGTTCACAGGACCCCAGGACACTGTAACTGACATAAATATGAATCAGTTGTCGAGCATCTGAATTTGGATCACGTGACCACGGGGATGGCTGCCACAGTCATAAGTGTGAAAAATGGTCATGATAAGTCAATGCCGTTGTAACTTTGAATGGTCACTAAATGAACTGTTGTAAGTTCATTGTTAAATATTTGGGCATTCGAAGAAAATTTGAATAATGTTTTGCTTTAAAGGTCCGCAGCAAGCAATGGCCTTATATCAGGGGTTCTCAACCTTGGCAACTTTAAGACTTGTGGACTTCAACTCCCAGAATTCCTCAGCCAGCAAAGTCTTAAAGTTGCCAAGGTTGAGAACCCCTGCCTTATATGGTCGTAGTTAAAGTTTGTGGCTTTTTAAATGAGGTAGAATGCTTTTTGAACTCTGTTAATGAGGAATAAGCCTTTTAAAACCAGGACACGAAGTCTCAAATCTACAAGATGACAGAACGAATTACTGACTGCATTGCCTCCTTCTGAGATGATTAATAGCAAATGGTGCGCCACTGTCTTTCAGGATACATGATCAGGTTTTTTTTAAGCTGACAAAAAACATTATAGTATGTTCACCCTAAATCTAAATTAATACGCTTGCTCTTTTTCCACTTGTAGTTTTTCCAGATGATGGATTTATTCTCTGGAGCCCATGTACTGAAGGAATCAGGGAGCAATTCCATAATGTGTGACGGTGCGGGCAAATCATCTCATCAACTCAGCAGTCAAGTACAATGAATTCTTCCTGACTTTAGAGCATCACTGAGAAACCAGGCCTCCAGAGTTTTTTATACCGCAATGAGAGCAGCGATTGTACCAATCATCCTGTTGCAAATATCCATAAAATCAAGGTGATGAGCTATCCCAAAATAAACAGGAGACCTGGTTGAAACTATATTTCATGCATGGCTTACCTAATATGAGACAAGAATTAAACTTTTAAAATGAGATTTCTGCACTCTATTCCTAGCCTGAAAGCAAGTATAACTCATAACTATAAGGGAGTGGAATTCAATTAAGACACCAATAATGAGCTTCAAATTTCTAAGTCATGGCTAACATAACTATGACTGAACATGTTCCTGATTACCTGACTATAATACAGAAACTGCTTATGAACTAGGAAAAAAACAGAATAAAAATTAATTTTAGAATTAATAACAGGCTCATGCTATTCGTATCACAACTATAATGTTGCACATAAATTAATACAAAATGCAACCCTGGCATTTTTCTACCTGTAATTCTCCATCTTCCAGTTCTTCTGTTTATTTAGCTATCCAAATGTCTCCCGATTCCTGATATAATACAGCTCTTTCTTTGTTGCTCAACCTTCATGCTGGAATTACCTCCCAGAACAAAATGTAGAAAACACTTCTCTTTCTTTTTTCATATCACAGTTACTTTTCTACTATACCTCTGGAACAGTCCTCCAAAATAACCAGCACATGACTATCAAAATGCGGTAGAAAATATCATGAGGGAAGTTCTAAAGAGTGTTTGGAAATGATTTACAATAGTGTTTCTCAACCTTTTGAAGATGGGTGGACTTCAACTCCCAGAATTCCCCAGCCGGCCAGCCAGTCAGCAACACTAATTGAGGAATTCTGGGATTTGAAATCCACCCATCTTCAAGATGCCAAGGTTGAGAAACATTGCTACAATATTGCAAACCGTATTGTGAATTCTAACGTATTTATCAGTAGGATGCAAAACTAAAATCTTTTCTCATTTCCATGACTTAGTTGAATACCACACATCATTATCATTGCAGCCTCTCTATAGCTCTCTCTAATTATGCTTCAATTACATCTAAACACACATGCCTAGCCATAATAATTCATTAAAAGTTAAAATGAATAATATAAAAATATATGCTTCTGTATCTCTCACTTTTTCTTTCATCAAACAAAAAAGAAGATCTTGAAAAGGAGAATTGTTTGACGAGTGGATCTGGAACCCCAAATTAATAATACGTTTAGAAGTTAGTCTCTTCAGGATGGTGAAGAAATAATACTTGGTCAAAACCTATGTCTGAATACATATAACTGAAATCAATGGTCAATGATTTCATATAACTAAAATCAATGGTCAAAAAAGTTAAGTTAGCAATTGCCACAATGCAAGCGAAGCTCTACTCTTTTATGTGCAAGATCACATGAAGTGTTAATACCACTTTACAATGCCTTGGTAAGGCCACACTTGGAATACTGCATCTAGTTTTGGTCACCACGATGTAAAAAAGATATTGAGATTCTAGAAAAAGTACAGAGAAGAGCAATAAAGATGATCAGGGGACTGGAGGCTAAAACATATAAGGAATGGTTGCTGGAATTGGGTATGTCTAGTTTAATGAAGAGAAGGACGAGGGGGGACATGATAGCAGTGTTCCAGTATTTGAGGGACTGCCACAAAGAAGAGGGAGTCAAGCTATTCTCCAAAGCACCTGAAGAGAAGACAAGAAATAATGGATGGAAACTAACCAAAGAGAGAAGCAATCTAGAACTAAGGAGAAATTTCCTGACAGTTAGAACAATTAATCAGTGGAACAACCTGCCTCCAGAAGATGTGAATGCTCCAACATTGGAAGTTTTAAAGAAGAGACTGGACAGCTATTTGTCTGAAATGGTATAGGGTTTCCTGCCTGAGCAGGGGATTGGACTAGATGACCTCCAAGGTCCCTTTAACTATTGTTGTTGTTGTTGTTATTATTATTATTATTATTTCCTCCAGAAGCCACTGGCAGTAGTATAAAGGAAGGAATGGGATCAAACAGGTCTGATCTGTGAAAGCAGGGCTGTGCTGCTTTTGTAAGCATATCATAATATCACACATTCGTCCCCAAAGTGGTAGAATTTGTAGAGTGATGGTGTGCTCATTTTCATAAAAGCAGTAGGACCTTGTGGATACCCTTTGATGATTACTACTGTACGACTAGTCTTTTCTCAGCAAAACCACTCTACCCCTATTTTACCAATTATGTCTGCAAGATATACTGTATGTACTGCAGAACGCAATATTCTACAGAAAAGCTTTAACTTCAACACAGATGATCCCAATCAACTAGAATTCTTTGCAGCCCTAGAAGGAGCATTTAAAAGCACAGGACCTCCCACAGAGATCCAAGAAAGCATAAGACAAACAACCATATTACAGACCAAAAGGAGACAAGAACAGAACCAACTCAGAGGACAGAGCAGCCCTCAAAAATCTAAAGAACCAATATATCATCATCCTACTAGCAGACAAAGGTCAAACCACAGTTATGGGAAGATCACAATATATACAAAAAGCCACAAGTTATTGGAAGACAAGGAAACTTGCATTGTAGTGAATACCAATCCAATACAGAAACTAGACAACCAGATCAAGAAAGATCAAATCACTAACTGATTCCCCACTAGTCATTCCCAGCTAATCTTTCACTCCTTCCCCATCAGTCAGTTAGAACTGAAGAAGCTTCTTGGATGAGATTTGAAATGTTTTCAAAGGAAAAAAACAAGATTGTTCAGTTGCCCTTTAGAAACAACACCTTTGGGATAAAACTAATGTTACCTAGTTGGTTTATATAATGTCTGCAAGAAAACCACCAAGCTTAGAGAGCACCAAGGAAGGAGTCCCCAGTACATTCCTGAGCTACAAATATTCTCTTCTATTAGTATAAAATATATTCCATTGTAATTGTGATATCACGGAATTTGGATATTCACAGATCAACTTATTCTATTTGTGAAATGTCATTACAATATAATATTTGAAATATAACTATGTCCTCATACACATACTTAGTAGGGAGAATTTTGGATTTATTAATTAAAAATATTAGTTACAATTTGCCTTTGTTAATTTGCAGTTTTGCAGTTAATTGCAAAAATTAGGCATAAATCTGTCACTGTTGTGTTTGGTGAGATAAACCTTGTTTAGTTGCCTTGGGTAAGAAAGTTTCTATCTTTCCTAGGTTATATATGGTTAGGATGTTCCTATTTATACTACGGACAATTAATAAAAGTGTCTATCTTCTCAGGAAAGCAGAGAAGAAGAACATGCTCTCATTATTCCGAGTACTGTGTTTTTAATTATATTTTTACTATCAGTTTGATTTACATTTGTCTGTTATTTTTCTGTTTCGGTATGCACAGAGTTGCTTGTATATATTTTAAAAATAATTGTAGAATTTCAAATAAAAAGGGTTTGATATAAATCTACAATTTTTTTTCAAGGAAGCTGAGGCTTATTCTGCCACAGTGACAAGCCTAGAGACTTACTTGTCTTTTCGGTTTTAAGGAAGGTTAAATTTCCTTCCATGCAATAGTAACACTTCTGTTCTATTAGTACAGGTAGTCCTCAGCTCATTTAGTGACCATTTGAAGTTACAACTGAAGTGACTTATGACCATTTTTCACACTTACGACCATCACAGCATTCTCATGGTCATGTGATCAAAATTCAGATACTTGACAACCGACTCATCTTTATGATGGTTGCAGTGTCTCGGGGTCATGTGATCACTTTTTGTGACCCTCTGACTAGCAAAGTCAATGGGAAGCCAGATTCATTCAACAACCGTGTGACTATCTTAACAACTACAGTGATTCGCTTAACAACTGTGGCAAGCAAGGTTGTAAAATGGGGCAAAACTTACTTAAGAAATGTTTCGTTTAGCAACTGAAATTTTGGGCTCAGTCATACAGGACCTGTATGTTAATCCGTAACTATGTCAGGAGTTAAATTACCCAAAAAGTTAATCAAGGGCTATAATTACAACATAGCTGGAAACCTTTCACAGCTTGATAATTTTCTTGGGTCTCTGGATCCTCCTCCTTCTCCTCTGGGAACCTGTACTACATAGACTGATCTAACATTTGCTTCATGTATAAACCTCTATGTTGATTTTTCTTTAGTGCTCCTGTAATTCTTCAATAGTCTGAAACAGCCTAATCTCATTGCTCATGCTTGCTAGCCTTTTTTTTTTTTTTTTGCTTCCTTCTTTTCTGGGTCCAACAATATTTAATGTTGAAACAATGTCGTCTGGCGGGCCCTAGGGGGAGGGCTTTCTCTGTTGTGGCGCCCGCCCTCTGGAACCAACTGCCTCCTGAAGTCCGCGTTTCTCCGACTCTCCCGGCCTTCCGAAAGAATTTAAAAACCTACCTCTGCCGGCAGGCCTAGGGATGATTGTTGATTGTGGTGTGACTGATGAGTATGTGTGGGGTTTTATTTTTAATGTTTTTTTGATCGGATTTAGATTAAATTGTTTTATATATATGTTGTGAGCCGCTCCGAGTCTTCGGAGAGGAGCGGCATACAAATCCGAATAAAATAAATAAAAATAAAATAAATTTCTTCCTGCTTGCTCTTTGTACATTTTAACTTTGTTTTTCCTCTCATGAGACGCTGAGTGTGAGAAAAAAAAAAAAACCTAAACCGTTTTCTCCCAGATCTTTCCCATCTTCAGATTATCAACTGTAAATATAGTCTAAAGATCATGGGACAGGATGGCACACAAATATTAACTTCCCTATTCCGTCATACTAAGGCCTTATCTTAACCACATATATTTTAGCTTCTCCCTAAATCATTTTACAAGGAAAGAATTCTATTGTAATTTCACATTCTGAAGCACAGTAGCTGTTCTACTAAGCAGTGCCTCCTTATTTTCTTATGATTGTTTTTATTTCACCCTGAATAAAGGCTGCACAAAGAGAAGGGAGAGAAAGAGTACTACAGCTTTGTAATTGTCATGAAGGATTCAAAGGAAAAAGGATACTAATCTGGAGCATGCTGGGGCACACCATTACTGTAGACCCTGCCTGCATTGGCTTGACCCAAGTTCAAGAGCACTCTAAGCAGTGAAAGTCTAGTGGCTGGCTTTGGTCAAGAAATTCTGCTCATCTCAACTAACTTCATAGGTTTATTGTCTGAGGAAGCAGCACTACATTTGTCTTCAGTTCTTGAAGAAAATGTGGGAAATAAACTGAACAAAGAAACAAGCCAACAAGGTAACTGCAGACAGATATAGACAGAGATTCTGGAGTCTGGATTCTGAAAAAAAGTATTTTTTTAAAAAATTAACTTCTGTCAATTTCCATACCAAAAACTAAACAGGAAGGCCACACTGAAAATTCTTGTTAGGTGAATTAGATTCACACACACATAGACATTCATTCATACATAACTACATCTTTCAGAGATGTTAACTTGAGAGTGATTGCGCAGCCTGACATCTAATACTAAGTAGATTTACACAATCTATTAGACTTGGTGAACAGAAGGTTGTCTGGTGTATGGATTGTATATTGTTTGAAAACGAGCCATCGTTTTGGCATGTTTGAATGAACCAGGTCATTACATTAAATCAGCACGTGGTTTATTGGTTTTGGCATTTCATGTCATGTCAACAGAACAATTGTGGTTTGTTAGTTCAAGTTTAGGGTTTAGCTCTCCTCAGACCTCATCACAGGAACACACAGGTTCTCTGACTGATCTTTGTAGAGAACTGATTGTATTGTGTTAGCAGTAGATGAATCACCAAAGGAACATTTATATCTTGTTTAGTTTAATGAGCATTTTTTCCACTTCAAAACTAGCACTATCTTTAGTATTGTCTGTCACTTAAAATCCTGAAGGGGCTGGATAGTAGCTTTGTACTGTAATTATTCAAAGGGAAGCCTGGTTCAGCCACCACAAACAGAGTGACAGACCAGCTTGTGTCAATATGTTGCTCCCCTCTGTTGCATTTGTATTTGATTATTCAGACACCAGATGCCATGCAACAGGCAATTACGGGCAGAAAGCATGCCAAAAGAGAGATGTAGTTATGATAACCTCTGATATTTCCTTGTCATGACATACCTAATAATGCAGATCATCAATTGGAGAAAATTGATAGAACCACGGATTACTTTTATTTTTAGAGTAGTAGAATATTTTCTGTATCAGAACCACAGGCAAGTGTCTACTTCATTGTGGCCTCTACTTCAAAAGCAAAAACAAGCATGTTGAGAGAGGGAAGAATGGGGGGTGGGGGGTGGAATTCTCATCCAACACATGGTGGGACCGTTTAATGTTAATTCTGAGAATGGACTGAAATAAGTAGCCACTCTGTAGCTGTTCAAAACGTAGGAAAGAGGATGACTATTTGCAATCAGTAATGATAAAGCAATATTCCCAAATCACAAGCAGTACCATAATGAATTATAATTGTTGGAACACATATGTCATTATTACAAGAGACCTAGTCTCTCTGCATGAACACTTCTTCCACAGTATAAATTGCAGTTAAAATGTCTTCTCATGCCTCAGGTGTTTAATATCCAGTTCTCTTCAGGCTGTTCTGCTCTAACTTTCCCAGTATGTTAAGACACCCATAATTCCCAGATGGCAAAATCCAGGGTGGCTGGATTTTTTAGGCTTTATACTTCCATATGTATCTTAAGGGAATCCAATTGAGCTTGGTTATTGTGCTCCATCTTGCACACTACAACCTATTATCTAGGAGTGGGAAATTTATTTATCAGTGACAGGATTGCATATGCCATAGTGAATGGAAATCTGTGGCCCTGTGATTTTTGTCTCATGTTTCTCAGCCATCTGGAAAGATTGCTTTCAATAAGGCGCTTTCAAACCAGTTCCTCACTGGGCAATTTAAGATACTTATACTTGGCTGCTCTGACTCTAAGCCATGTAAAACCCCAGGATTTACAGCCTAGAAGATAATACTACACTATTTAAAAAAATAGTCTCTGTGAAAGTTATCACACACAAAGCCCTTGCCAAGGAATCCCAAATGAACAGTGGAGAGGTCAACACCGCTCTTTAGAGATAAGCATATAGCAGCAACATTTACAGTATAGACACTCAACAGAGACTGATAGGAAAACTGATTAAAAGTAATCTACAAAGCCACACTACTTAAATTCAGGCACACTTACGATCTGTAAGTTCTCTGTCATGTTCATTGATATTGCTGAAGTCATCGGCTGCTTTTGATACAACCCAGCTAATTAGAAATACACATCAAAGCACTTTACTTCCAGAGCCGGATGTGCAGAGACTGTTCAAAATAATCATCTTGGATGATGTTGCTAACAAGGATTCATACAAATTGCTTTGCAAGAGTTAATGGTTTTACAAATTTCATGCCCTTGAGGATTTCCATTAGGGAGATGCTTGCTGCAAGTATGAATTCCACAGGCTTTTTTTTCATATTACAAGGGCACAGAGGTCTAATGCCTAATAATACTCTTCTAGCTTCATATAAAGCTCAGAATTTATCGGCTATAACCGGTATATCTCTAACTGACTGGTGGAGGAAGAGGACTGATAGAAATGATCTAATGCCTTATGGACTGGTTCTTTGGCAGACAAAAATCTGTACTCACTTCAAAATCAAATGAACCTATACTAGCCATCCTATGAACTACTAAAACATGGCCCAATATATAATTGCCTAATTTTTAAAAAGCAAATGATTGTGAGAAGAAAGAGCAGGTCACAGCATGAAGGTCAACAGAAGCCAACATTTCCAAAAATGCAGAAAGAAATGTAGAGGTGGAATGTACTTGAAACAAAAAAGAGATACAGAACTTGGTTTTTGTCATTTTCCCCTACCATGACCAGAAGGGAGGGAGCTTAAAAATAGCACATTAATTAATATTCTAAACCACTATCAATGATCTCTGCTATAGGGATGTATGGGGGTTTCTTTTTCTTTGCAGGCCCTGACCAGATCTTTTCAAACTCAACTTTTTTTTTCCAGCTTCCCCTTCACACACCAAATTTGGTAACATTCCATTCTGTTTTTGGAAAGTCATCCCGTTGATGGAGAGTTGACAAGACTCTCAAGGCCCTTTACATAATTATCTTCCAATATTCTGTAGAGCTGGAAATATTTTAAAAGGATGATGGTCACTGTTCAAAAGCATTTCTGCCTTCAGGATTCCTTAGAAAAAGGGTGACAAGCAGCTCTCGGCCAAATTTCAAAAACTCTCTGCCATGTCATCAGTTCACACCAATGGAAAAGATTCTCTTTATATGAAATTGGCAAGCATGCCTATAATTTGTTCAGACATTTATGTGTAAGGAAATATTTAAAAAGGAAGTAAGTCTGGCTATTTCTTATTCCTAAAATTTAAGAATTCTGGTTTTGGTTGGATGGATGGATGGTCGTACTATAAGGCCCTAGTTGAATTACCCACATTCACACATTGTTATCTCAAATTTAAAAAATGATTAATCATTATGACTTTTTGCTAAGTTTCAGATTCCTAGAGATAGAAAAATAGTTGACAACAATGATACATTTTTCATTATCAATAATATTCTCATTTCTTTTTTAATCCTTTTGCAAATTTGCTAATAGCAGAATTTATAACAATGCCAAAAATCTTTCAGTCTGAAAACTTTCCTTGGTTGTCAGGAACTCCAATTAAATATGCAAATACCTGCAATTAATAATGTAAAAGGCAGCCTCAGGATCTCTTTTGTCTTAAATCCATTTCTAAATGCCCATTTATTCACAGAATCTGTGCTAAACTTCTCCACTCATTGTGTAAGATAATCTCAATGCTCTTGCCTGTTCAGTAATATATGAGGGTCACTGCAAGAGCGCTTTTTCATTGTCTTGCTGATGTCTTAGTCAGTTTAATATAAAAATGTACTCCTACTCCCATTTACTTTTCAAGGGAAAATATTCTGAAATAGTCAAAGCAGATGGATGAGGCATCTTGTTTCAAAAAGCCATTATTTGAAGGCTGCTATTCATGGAATTAAGGGGGGAAAAATGCTAGCAACAGATGAGAGCTGAAGTAGGGTTGGGGCAGCTCATCTGATAGATAGGAAGAATAAAAACAGAGCATTATTCTAAGATGTATTTGCTAGTAGAATGCTCAAGATAGCAGAGCTTAGGGTTGTTCATACAAAGTAACAGCCTTGCTTACAATCCGTGTTGTCCCCTCTGAATGGTTGTGATTCTCCAGAATCTCTGACTGGGACGTGTCAAGACATAAGCTCTCACGAAGTTCAAGTGTTCTACTAATGCAGGGTGGGCAACTATGGCCCCTTTATGACCTGTGGGCTTCAACTCCCAGAATTCCTGAGCCAACATTATTAACTCAGGAATTCTGGAAGTTGAAGTCCACAGGTTGTAAATGGGCCCTAGTTGCCCACACCTGTACTAATGTTATGATTTCACTAAGTATTCCACCAATCTCCTTTCATCATAGCAATTTCTTACAAAATGAGTCAAGTAATTTAATATTTTTTTTTTGCATCAATTGGATCGAAACTAGATGAGATATTGCAAATCTGCAATTGTTCTCATCTTTCTTTACAAATTTGTGAAAGGCAACCCTGGAGATCCAAAATCATATTCAGTCTGGAGTATGGATTAGAGACTTCACTTCTTACATCCCAGTCTAAACCACTTTTCACTAATGATGATATTTGCTTATTAGCACGTCCTTTAAAATCTATAACCTATATAGGTAATCCTCAACCTACAACCACAATTGAGACCAAAATTTATGGTGCTAAGCAAGACAGTACTTAAGTGAATTTTGCCCCATTTTACAACCTTTCTAGCCACAGTTGTTAAGTGAATCACTGCAGTTGTTCAATTAGTAACACTGTGGTTAAGTGAATCTGGCTTCCCCATTGACTTTGCTTGTCAGAAGTTCACAAAGGATGATCACATGATCCCGGGACACTGCAACCGCCATAAATACATGCCAATTGCCAAGCATCCAAATTATGATCACATGACCATGGGGATGCTGCAACGGTTTTAAGTGTGAAAAACTGTCTTCTTTTTTCAGTACCGTTGTAACTTCAAACAGTCATTAAATGAATGCCTGTAAGTCAAGGACTACCTGTATTAGGAATAGAGCCTGGGTAAGTAAGCAAGTAAACAAACAAACAAAGATGTTTGAGGTAATGCTTTGAACACATTATTTTTGTCAATTTTCTTGGGCATAAAATAGCTGAATAATTTTACAACCTCAATAAACTGAATAAAGCCCAGGCGAAGTTATGAAAAATCCTGCCTAAATTCAAGTTCCTGCATTCTATGGAAAGCAGCAGAACTCTTCAGAAAAAATATAGTCAAAAATCATCAGTGGTTACAATGGTATAATAGAATGATCCTGGGAAGCAGAAGGAAGACCTGCGGCCTAGGCAGGCCTGATAAGAAGCAGCTCAGTCTGCAGGTGGGAAGAAAAGCATGGAAAGCATGTCAGAAGGAAGTCTTCCTAGTTTCCTAGTTTTCCAGAGGCTAAAAAGAGAGGGGGAGAGAAATATGTTCATCTTGCAAGATTCTGCTAATGTAACCTTACAATAAAGGAGGATTACAGGATCCCATCTGGGTTGGTTCACCTGGACCAGAGGCTTAGTCTTCCGAACTTTCGGATTCATGCTGGAGCCCATCCTCAGAGAACTTCCCTCTAGCAGAGTGTGTCTCTGTAGAATTAGTTCATCCAGGCATGTATCTTGTCTGGGCTCCATTGCATGACTGACAGTAGCCAATGAACTGCTACTGTTCAAAAGGCAGTAATAATAACTTTATTAAATAACTTTATTAAAAGCTGTCATAGATAATCCAGCTCTGAAAAGCTGAATTATCTATGACAGCTTTTAATAAAGTTGAAGAGGAAATGGCAGTGGCTTAAATTACCTGTGATTTATTTTGTGGGAGTGGGAGAAGGCGTGATAGTCATTTGACCTCTTATACTGATGAAATGCTTTCCATCAATGGATGGGGTCTGATTTCCCCCCTTCTACTCCCACCTCTTGCAAGCTTCAAAAATCTGCCATAGAGGCAGTGGACTCTCTAGCTTACTTCTGGGATGGTAGGAAACATGAAGAAGGGGAGAAGGAAGTCTAGTTGTAAAAATTGAGGTCATAGAATACTGAATTTCGTCCCTTGTTAGCTACTTATTTTTCAGGACATTTTAAGAGTCACCAAAATGACCTTCAATCAATTCAACACATAAAATAACCTTGTTTTATATAATTCACTATTCTTCACATATTCTTCATTACAATGACAATGCTCAAAATTCACTTTTTATTCTGGCTGAAGGTATTTGGGGAAAAAACTGATTGCACTCAAAATTTAAATATGAGAAATGTAGGGTCCACTGAGCCATAAACCCCTCTATTTGACCATTAGTCAAAATCATTCTGTTCCAATTTTAGGCACAGTTTGGCTGAGACAATAATCAAGAAATTCTAACAGTAAAAAGCATGAATAAGCTTTGAATTCCACAATGTAAAAAATGTTCTATAATTCTAAGAAGGCCTTTGCTCCAGCAGAACCTTCAATTCATGAAAGGTACGGAGGAAAACCTTTCTGCTAATTCCCTTCCTCTTTGCCATTATCTACACTTGCCTTTTCTACTATAGGACTTTAATGTCTGATGGAAATAATTTTGCAGCAGTACACAGAGAGCTGAACAGGTGGGAAGAACCAGTTAGACGTCCATCTACAGGAGTCTAAGCTCCATCATTTTGTTCTTTAGAACTGCAAAATTGAAATGAATGTTTGAAAAGGTTGGCACTTGACAGGAGCTATTCATGCATATATGCCACTCTGGAATGAAATTTACCTGATGATTAATACATTAAAAGGTTAAGGCTGCAATTTATGAATCCATCATAGCAGACGCTGCAAAGCAGAAGAGATTTCAGTATTTCCTTCTTTATCAGCAAGTTACAGTATTTAAAATGGTGTTGCTGCAACATGAAAGCTCTTCAAAATCAAAGGGTATTCCAAACTATTATGTTTAAGAGGCCACTGAATCTTTAAATAAGCAAAGGAGTGTGTTTCTTATACGGTCACAAGGGAAACAATTAAATATATTCCACAATCAGAGCATCTCCCATCGCACAATACTCTCACAGATGTACCCAACCTCACTACTTTTTCAGGCTATCTTTGCAAAGAAAGAAACATGCAGCAAGTTCTTAATTTATTCTTTTCTTTGAATTTTCAGTATCAGAGTTTTGGGACTACAGCTCTCAGAGTCCCTACCTAATATAATCATTTGGCTGGAAGTTTTACAAGTCACAGTCCCAGACTATTTGGAGCATGAGAATAGCTGGGTGACCTTGGGCCAGTTGCTCTCTCTCTCAGCCCAACTCATCTCACATGGCTATTACTGTATTGTGGGGGAAATGTAGTGGAAAGAATTTCTTATAGAAGCTAAGAGCTTTACAAGGATTCTTCCCCATCTCAAATGGCATCTAGCTATTAGCCACCTAGATACTATGAAAGTCATTGCACATAAAAATGGCATTTGCAAAACAAATGTTATTTGCGAACACTGGATAGTTGCTATTCCTGTTAAAGTGTTAAGGGTAACTTCTTACATCTTTTCACTAGAACAGAGGTCCCGAAACCCCTGGTTCATGGCATGCCATAACTGGGCTGAGCAAACAAGCAAAGCCTCATCTGCGGGATGCAGGCAGCACGCAAAACCACACTCCATCCAGTCCACGGAAAAACCTCTCTCCATGGAACTGGTCCCTGGTGCCCAAAAGGTTGGGGGCCACTGCACTATAATACAGTCTTCTCTCTCTCTCTCTCTCTCTCTCTCTCTCTCTCTCTCTCTCTCTCTCTCTCTCTCTCTCTCTCTCTCTCTCTCTCTCTCTCTCTCTCTCTCTCTCTCTCTCTCTCTCTCTCTCTCTCTCTCTCTCTCTCTCTCTCTCTCTCTCTCTCTCTCTTGCTCTCTTTGACTCTCTTTCCACAATTTACTACAGATTTCATTCAGAAATCAGTCATGATTGCTGTAACTCTAGCTGGTGAAAGTAACAGGTATACTGTAATCTTGTTCTCATTTTCGTTTTCTCAATCAGGTTCAGATCTGATAACATTTAGAGTTTCATTTGAATCTATCATACAACATGATTACTTAGATTCCTTCCTTGTAAGTATTGTACTACCTAACTATATTTATGGGAATAAATATTTTTGAGAGTAGTATTTTTAGGAAAAATATGTGACTTGAGTAAAGGAGGTTGAGAAAGACAGTAAAGAAACAGTTCTGGGAGAGGACTGGTGATATATTTTTTTTAACTAAAGAAAACATATATTTCTCCAGAAGCAAGCAGAGGGATCGAAAGCAAACAAAAGTGATCAATTAATGAAATGAATAGTATAAAAGCAGAGTATGAACCAAATCAAGGCAAATATATAAGACATATCAAGAAAGGGGATGTGGTTTATTTTTTCCCCCTTCTACTGATTCTGTGGACATTCATCTCTCCTCTAACAGCTGATGCTCACCATATACCTCAAGCCTGCTTTAATTTAGCAGCAAAGCTTCATAACAAGGGAAATTAAATGCTAATGATAAAATTGTGTGTTATTGAAATACCGACTGAGTTGGCTTTCTATGTATGACTAATACTAATATCACCAAAGAGACAAAGATCTTTCTAGGTTAAGCCAAGGATGGACAAGATGGCATCTTCTGAGATTTCAACTTCAATCAGTAATTCAACAGCAAGAGCTTGTGGACGTTGTAGATCCCCAAAAATGGAAGGCTGCAAAATGCCCACTGAAGCATCAAGTTATTTAGGCCAAATGCTTAGCAGGGGAATAAAATGCTGGAATGCTCAGAGATTTCCAAATGCAATCTGTTTACAGGGTTCGAAACCTATTCTGAGGGTAGTGAATTTCTGACCTATTTATGGTAAGTGTTGTATACTTCGTTCGCGTGCGAGTGATGAAGACACATGGCGATGTTAAACAGCTCTTTATTCTTCTTTTAACAAAAACCGAACGAACGGCAAAGGCACACAGGCTTTTTTTATGTGTCCAGAGACCTGGACAATGTCAAACAAAGTAACAGAGCATTTTCGTGCCTTGCACATGCGCACAAGGCTGGCGCCACTCTGTCTGGTCCCAGGCAGCTTTTGGAATGCCCGGGACCAATGCAACGTCCCGAGCCTGCTTTTGCAGGCTCAGGACACAACACCCCTCCCCCCTAGATGGAACATACTTGCGCACACACATGCACGTCATACATTGGGAAGAGTGTTATACAGTTTCATTAATCATATGCAAGGAGTGTGGAATACTCGAGTCTGCCCTCAGGCAAAAACCCTTCAATCTTTATTACTACAATAAATGTATCCGAAATAAAAAAAATACAAAATAATCTACCCACGAGTTACTCCCGTTATTCAGGGGCTTCATGAACAGAACCCTCATGATTTGACAGCAACTTCACAAAGTCTCTCAGATGTTTGGGTGGGCACTTGACCCGCAGCGACCTTCTAAGGCCTGGAGAGATTGCCTGGCCCACCTTCTCACCTACCAGGCTAGGCAGGCCAGGGCGTTGCTGCCCTAAATTCCCAGGTGACCCCGGTGAGGGTGCCTGGCCTACCTGCTCGCCTACCAGGCTAGGCAGGCCAGGACTTTGCTGCCCCAAATATCCGGTTGACCTGCCCCACTGCTGACTGGCTGGACCCTCTAAGTCCAAGCCAGCATAACATGGAGGGGTGGAATTCCCCGAGTTCACAATGGACCCCTCTTGGGAACACTGTCCCTCGAGCCCAAGGCCAGAAGATGGACTGGTTAGCGGAAGTGCCCCAGTACTCTGTGGCCCCCAAGCACGTGCCTGAGGTGCCAGAGTCAGGAGTCGCCTCCATGGCAACCCCCTCTGCTGGTGACCTCCTTTTGGGAGCAATTGCGGAATTTGGCAAGTGTCCCTGATAGAAATCTTTTTCTCTTGCTGCTTGTGAGTTGCGTGGATACCCCTGGTCAGCCTTCCTGTCTGGAGCACTATCTGACATATATGAATACTGTGGATACCCCCGGTGTGACTCCCTGTCTGGAGTGATTATGGATGTGTGGGATGACCCCCTATCCAGTGAATTCCTGTTAGGAGCACTTGCGGAACCTTGGGATGAGTCCCAAACAGCCTCAGTTAGGCCTGGGAAACTGTGACCTAGAATGCATATTATGATCCTCCTCCCCCCCCCAAAGCAGAGCCAGGAGCAGAAGGGTGAGAGTCCAGCCTCTAACGCAGTTGGTCTATGTGTCTGCAAAGAACGTGGCTGTCTCCCAAGGCAACTTCGTATAACAACGACCCAGAGACCTTGCAGACCACAGCTGTGACCCAGAGGTGACCAGGCCCATAGTTTCTTGCCCAAACCGGATCGCCCACCTGGAGTCTCCTAGGTGCCCGCGGTTGTGACATCTGTGAAGCCACCCGATCAGGGTGCAGCCTGTACAGTTTAGTGATGAGGCGGCGACCCCAGCTGAGTTCAGCAGGGCTCTTCCCTGTGGTTGTGCATGGTGTGGTGCAGTGTGCAAGAAGGAAATCTGCTAACCTGTGATGCCAGTTACCATAAGTCAGTTTCTTGAGGGCATCTTTGGTAGTTCGCACCATCCTCTCTGCCAGCCCGTTGGAGGATGGATGGAAGGGAGCCGAAGTTGCATGGCGGATCAGGTTGGCCTGAAGAAAAGCCTGGAACTCAGAAGAGGTAAATTGAGGGCCATTATCTGAAACCAGAACATCTGGAAGACCGTGTGATGCAAAAATTCCTCTCAACACCTGGATGGTCCTGGCATTAGTAGTGGAGGAAACAGGAACAACCTCTAGCCACTTGGAATGGCTATCAACAACAACCAGGAAGAATTGCCCCTGAAAGGGCCCAGCGTAATCTATATGCACCCTAGACCATGGGGTTTGAGTTTCCTCCCACCTATGTACTGGGGCCTGAGGCATTTCAGGCCGAGACTGTTGGCACACTTGGCACCTGTGCCTCGATGGCTTTATCGAGCCCAGGCCACCAGAGATGGCTGCGCACAAGTGCTTTCATCCTGACTATATCAGGATGTCCCTCATGCAGAGAGATCAAGATTCTAGACCTCAATGAGGCTGGGATCACTACCCTGCTACCCCATAACAGGCAACCCTTGAAAGTGGAAAACTCGTGCTTCTTGCGCCAGAAGCTTTGGAACTCAGTATCTGGGCACTTGTCAGGCCATCCTGACAACACCCATGTCAGCACGCGTGTAAGCGTGTGATCAGTGGCAGTTTCTGCAGCTACATCCCTAGCATTGAGGGGAGACTCAGGCAACTCCTGAATGGACAGAATATTAATGGCTGGAGCAGGATCTGGCTCTACTTGGTTCAGGGGTAATGTGCTCAGGCCATCTGCATGACCCATTTCTTTTCTAGGTTTGTGAACTAATGTATAGTCATATGCTGACAGGAAAATGGACCATCTCAGCATACGAGGAGAAATGATATGTGGGGTCTGTTTGTTAGTGGTAAACAAAGCCAGCAGAGGCTTATGGTCCGTATAGACCATGAAATGGCAGCCATATAAGAAATCATGAAATTTCTTAATGCCAGCCACTATGGCCAAGGCTTCCCTGTCAATTTGAGTGTAATTCCGCTCTGCAGAAGACAGAGTCCTTGAATAATAGGCCACAGGGACCTGTGCCCCATCAGCCTTCAGATGGCTAAGTACAGCTCCCATTCCATAAGGAGATGCATCGCATGCGATGCAAACAGGCAGTTGCTCATTGAAATGCGCTAAAACAGCATTAGAAGTGAGCAAGGCCTTAACCTCATTGAAGCTCTTGTCATCGACTTTAGTCCACTGCCAAGGAGCCTGCTTGTCTAAGAGCCTATGTAATGGCTCTGCTACTGCAGCTTTATGTGGGAGAAATGCATGGTAAAAATTTAATAGCCCCAAGAAGGCTTACAGCTCACTCTTAGACTTAGGGCTTGGGGCCTGCTGGATAGCTTGCAATTTAGTTTCAGCAGGGTGAATGCCTTGAGCATCTATCCTGAATCCTAAGTCAGTAGAAGTGACTCCTATCTTACATTTATCCTTCTTTAGTTTAAGGCCTGCTTTTCAAAAACGAAGCAAGACAGCCCTTAATCTCTCTGCTAAATTTTGAGATGACTCCCCAGCAATGAGGACATCATCAAAGTAGGGAGAGACCTCAGGAATACCTCGAAGTGTGCTCTCCATGACACTTTGGAATATGCCAGGGGCTACATTTACCCCAAATTGCAGTCTCTTGACCTTGAAGCCCCCCCCTGTGAGTTATAATAGTCTGGGCCTCTGCAGCTGCCTCATCAACAGGTAGCTGTTGATAGGCCTGTGCCAGGTCAAGCTTCGCAAAAATGTGCCCCCCCTTGAGGGAGGCCAGAATGTGACTTACCACAGGCACTGGATACACGTGCTGTTGCAACGCCTTATTCAGTATGCACTTGTACTCTGCACATATACGTATGTCCCCATTAGCCTTTAGAACCGTTACTATGGGGGTTTCCCATGGACTTGAATCCACAGGTTCTAGAATGTCCTGCTGGAGCAATTTGTCCAGCTCAGCATCAATCTTGCCTTTGAGGGCAAAAGGTACCCTCCTAGGCTTAACCCTGATGGGCGTGATGGTTGGGTCTAACCGTAGCGAAATGGGAGGCCCCTTGTAGGATCCTAGCTCTGAACTAAACACATCTGCAAACTCTTTGCAGACTTTTGCAAGGCTCAACGTTTGCAAATGGTGCAGCCCAGTTACCTGGATTCCCAGAGCCTCAAACCAATCGAGTCCAATAAGATTCATACGTTCACCCCCAACAACCACCATATCTAGGGGACCTTCAAAATCCTTATGCTGTACTCTAAGGTGGCCTCCCCCTTAACACACACCATAGAATTCTGAAAATCTGTAAGTATTAGATTGGATGGCCTGAGTTTAACTCGAAGGCCACTGCTGCTGCATATCCTTTTGAATGTGTTAATAGAAATAATGGAGAGAGAGGACCCAGTGTCCAACTCCATTGATAAGGGAACCCCTCGCAAACTTACGTTAATGGAAAGTTTCTTCTTAAGGGGCTTATGTGTTCCTGTCCTCAAAATACTCCTGCGCGATGCGCAGAAACCCACCCTATGTTGGCTGGGGACCCTGGTACCTTTCAGACGCAATTCTTCACGAGGTTGGACCTTCTGGCGACCCAAACAGATGGATGCGATGTGGCCTTGCCTGCCACACGCTCTGCAAATGGCGGAGTGGAACCTGCAGTCAGCTTGCTTGTGGCGTCCTCCGCACCCGAAGTATTGAAGAGATGCTGGGGCCTTGTCCGGACGTTCCTTCTACCTCCTTTCAGCTGGTTGGTGAAGCCTATCCACCTCTTCTTCAGGATCCACTTCCGATCTTTCTCGAGCGTCCTCTTGATGGACGGTGGCTGTGTCTGGAGGTTTCTTGGTGAGCTGTAAGGCCTTTACAGCCCCGCCTGCTGCTTCCTCAGCTGTCACCTCTCGTAGCGCGTCTTGGAAAGAGACATCTTCTTTTGCAAAAATCTTCTGTTGTAAGTCTCTGTTCCTTAAACCGCATACGAAGCGATCTGGCAGCCTCTCTTCCAGATCCTTGAACTCACAAGGTCTGGCTGCTTGCCTTAAGGCCGCAATAAAATCTGCAGCAGATTCACCCGGCCTCTGGTCTCTCTGCTCAAATGTGTGCCTCCAAGCAATAACAGATAACTTTGGCTGGAAATGTTCCTTTAACATTTTCTTCAAGTCAGTATATGTTACTGACTCCAGAAGTGCAGGGGCCACCAGATTCTCTGTGATTTCAAAAGCTTCCTGTCCACAGACACGCAAAAGAGTTGCAGCCTTCAAACCGTGTTCTCTAATCTGATTTACTCTGAAGTAATTCTCCATCCTTGCAATGTAGGAATTCCATCTCTCTGGGTGTGAGACATCAAAATCAGACAAACAGCCAATCTTTGCCATCATACTATTACGACCTTCACCACTTGCTCCTCTGCAAACTTCTGTTTGGGGAAAGTGTCCTTTAGCTGAGCTCACCCTCCAGCGACGCTTTACTGGCAGGCTGGGACGCTGATTCAGACGCTGTCTTCCCCTCTTCAGGACTTCCTGGGTAAGTCCTTAAAACTTTCTCTTCAGCTTGCAAAGGATCCCACCTTCGTCGCCAGTGTTGTATACTTCGTTCGCGTGCAAATGATGAAGACACATGGCGATGTTAAACAGCTCTTTGTTCTTCTTTTAACAACAACCAAATGAACAGCAAAGGCACGCAGGCTTTTTTATATGTCCAGAGACCCGGACAATGTCAAACAAAGTAACAAAGCGTTTTCGTGCCTTACGCATGCGCACAAGGCTGGCGCCGCTCTGTCTGGTCCCGGGCAGCTTTTGGAATGCCCGAGACCAATGCAACGTCCCGAGCCTGCTTTTGCAGGCTCAGGACACAACAGTAAGGTTACATAAATTTGAAAGATTGGGAAAATTAAAATAATGTAATGATTAGAAACTACAAATCTAATATTTCATTACCATCTCAAGAGATTGTAGAGAAGGGATGAACAAGGCTGTGTGTGGTGCTGGCTGCCTTTTTCAGTCATATATAAAAGAAGCTAACACTGCTATTAGCATCTGTTATCTTGGGTAACACTGCAAACTCTGAAGATCCAAAAATGGCAGTGCAAGACCAAAGGAATGCACTACTGAAGATCCTTTTGCTCTAAAAATATTCACCAGCAAATTGCTTTTCACCTGCATGATTGTTACTGGAGTGACAGGCACTTTCATTGTGTATTTGCCAATAGTTTTTCTTCTCTCAAACACAAAAAAAGATTTGCAAAATCCATATTTATTTTCAAAGTGAACATAGGGATGTTCATGTGTCTTTCCAGAAAGCTAAAAGAAATTGTACGAAGGGTGCTACGTCAATAGAAAATAATTTTGTAAATTAGTGTTGAAATTAGGAATCTTTGGTGGTTGCTTTCTTGCAGATGTTTCATTACCCAACTAGATAACATAATCAGTACACCACACTCAGACAGCACTAAGGATTCCACAGGTGGTATGGTCTATTTACCATACATATAACTCACTTGTAAGTACACATTTCAGATGTACTTGTTGTCGTCAACTTACAATCACAGTTGAGCCCAAAATTTCTGTTGCTGAGCAAGACATTTGTTACCTGAATTTTGACCCATTTTACAACCTTTCTTGCCATAGTTGTTAAATGAATCATTGCAGTTAGGTTAGTAACATGGCTGTTAAGTGAATCTGGCTTCCCCATAGACTTTGCTTTCAGAAAGTTGCAAAAGGTGATCACATGACCCTGGCACACTGCAACCATCATAAATACAAGTGTGCAAATTCTGATCATGTGACCGTGGGGATGCCACAAAGGTTGTGTGAAAAACAGTCATCAATCACTTTTTTCAGTGCCGTTGTAACTTCAAACGGTCACTAAGTGAATGGTTTTAAGTTGAGGATCACATGTACATATCGCCGTGTTCCAATATCTCAGTGGCTGCCACAAAGAAGAGGAGTCAAGCTATTCTCCAAAGCATCTGAAGACAGAAAAAGAAGCAACGGATGGAAACTAACCAAAGAGAGAAACAACCTAGAACTAAGGAGAAATTTCCTGACAATTAGAACAATCAATCAGTGGAATAACCTGCTTTCAGAGGTTGTGAATGCTCCAACACTAGAAGTTTTTAAGAAGAGACTGGACAGCCGTTTGTCTGAAATGGTATAGGGCAGTGGTGGCGAACCTATGGCATGCGTGCCAGAGGCGGCACTAGAAGCCCTCTCTGTGGGCACACGTGCCGTTGCCCTAGCCTTGCCTCCTCCCGTGGCCCACTCCTCACCAGCAGCCCCCTTGGAGGAAAATCGCCCCCAAGTGTGGCCCACATGGAGAAGCGCAGCCAAGGACATGGCAGCCAGGCAGTGTAGACAAGACTCTGCCCTCACGCCCTGTCGCGCAGTTGATGCTGTGGGGCGCGGGCAGAGGGTGTGGCCGCAATGGCACTGCTGGGCTGCCTGGGTGATCGGGGGCCCTGGAGGAGGTGAGTGGCCCTGTGGGCAGGCGGGGTGGGGGTGGGGCAGGGGGTAGAGCATGGGCGGGGTCAGTTTTTGGGCACTCGGTCTCTAAAAGGTTCGCCATCACTGGTATAGGGTTTCCTGCCTGAGCAGGGATCTCCAAAGTCCCTTCCAACTCTATTATTATTATTATTATTATTATTATTATTATTATTATTATTATTACTACTACTACTACTACTACTACTACTACTACTACTATATTGCAACCTAGTGGAAGTGGCTAGCAATAAAATTAATAATAATAATAATAATAATAATAATAATAATAATAGACTTTATGTGACCCTACCATTTATAATTTGTAAACCACAGTCTATACTCTATAGCTTAATGTTGTTGAATATATGTTTATGATTTACTGCATTTAGTTACAATAATTTTTGAAGCTGTCAATAATTGCAATATTAAATCTCTATGGATGAAACATATAGTGGATTTTAGATGTGACAGCAAAAGTTAACACAAACATGGTTGATTGGGGGTGATGACAGCAGTAGTTTAAAACAGCTTGGAAGCCTTACATGGGAGAGGTCTGTTTTAAAGAGACAAAAATATCACAAGGAATACATATAGCAGTAAATGTAATATAGTATGGAATATTTATGACAACAATAAAACTATATGGACACATCAAAATAACTCATGAGGCTTAAAAAAAAGAGAGAGAATAGTATTAAATATTAATTGGTATATGATCGTATGAATAGTATCATTTCTCAATAAAACTGTCAGTTCTATTACATTTATTTCAGAAGCTTTTCAACTAAAAGTCCATCTCGCTGATACCATCATAATGATACCCTTTCCAAAGTAGCTACGATGGCAAATTTATACGCTCTTGTACGGCATAAAATTTAGGCCTGTTTAAAAATACCGAATCAAACCATTTTGATCAAAGTGTTATCACTCTACTGAAGCTGCTGCTAAATTCTTAATAGTCTACTAGTTTCTAATAATTTTAAGTGTTTCATAATTATACCAACTGTAGCAATACAGGTAGTCCTCGACTTATGAGCCCAAGTTGCTACGTGAGACATTTCTTAAGTGAGTTTTGCCCCATTTTATGACCTTTAATGCCACAGCAATAAATTAGTTAAATTAGTGACAGGATTGTTACGCAAACCTGGCTTCCCCCTTGACTCTGCTTGTTAGAATGTGGTCACATGACCTCGGGACACTGCAACCGTCATAAATATGAATCAGTTGCCAAGTGTCTGAAATCTGATCATGTGACCATGGGGATGCTGCAATGGTCATCTGTGTGAAAAATAGTCATAAATCACTTTTTGCAGTGCTGTTGTAATACATTTGAACAGTCACTAAACGAACTGTTGTAAGTCGACAACTACCTGTATGGTATGACAATAACATTTACATGAAAGCATACCAAACACTGGGCCCAGTTTTGGTCCATATTTTAAAAAAAAATTGAAGGGAAGCGGCACGGTTCAATCAACTTATTTTATAAGTTTCTCTCTCTGATAATTCAACACAAGCCATTAAAAGCTTTTAATAAAAACCCCCTTTTGCCCCATCAAATAATTTAAAGCCCTTAACTTTATCCAAAGGAATGACAACCTGTTAAAAGTTGGTTTATGGAGAGCAAGAGGTTTTGTTTCAAGAAGGGGAATTCTGTCCAGCCGGGCAGCAAGAAGAGGATTTAATTGATAAAAGAGAGACTTTGTTTCATTTTATGAAGCAATTAGACTATAAATGGATTCGGTTTGATGAACAGTTTATTTATGGAAAGCAAGAGGATTTGATTCAAGAAAGCATGACTCAACTCAAGAAGCAATTTATCTATGGGGTCGAAGAAATAAAGAAGAGAGATTTATTATTTGGATGGGTGGCCTTGTTATGGCGGTGTATTTGGTTAAAAAGAAAACCTAGAATTCGTTTGAAGTAGTGAAATTTAAAACTGTATGTAAGGATGTTTGGGTAATTTAAAATTATGGAATGAATTAAGGACTAAGAATACGAGTAAGATGATTAATGGTTGACATAATTAAATTGATGAAGGATGTATTTGTTTTGATGATCTAGATTTGATATTAGATTGGAATGTAAGTTAGAAATGGTACAAATAGTTTGTTTTTATGAGAGAGCCCAGAAGTTGATTGATTAAACGAAATTTATAACTAAATGAGAGAATTAAGGTTAATCTAAGATTATGGGCTGATTTAAAGATTGAGATTATAAGTAAGTTCTAAGATAGGATGTTTAAATGATATATCAAGATATATTATTATAAATTAAATTTATTAGATATGACTTAGATTGACGGTTTAGATGTAAATGATAATTATTATTCTTAACAAGATGTTATATCTTTTTTTTTTTAGAATTGAGGGATTTATTGATATTGTTATTTTTAATATTATCTGTTTAATTTCAATAAGATGAGTTTTTTCTTTTGTGTTTTGTTTAAGGGATCGATTTGATTCAGAGAATGTATATATTATATAGTTTAAAATTCTTGTTAAGACTATATAATAATTTTGTTGGACGTAGTGGGGTTCTCTTTTGTTATACCCTGTAATCATTCTGGGAAGTCGAGGGTTTGGGAGGGATTATAATTTTAGAGATGATGTTTTCGGGGAGGGAGATAATAAGTATTAGAATATGTTTCTCAACTGTAGTTGGGGGTATTTAGGGACTATATAATTTTTTCAGGGTGCTCGGGAGAACTCTAGTCACCGCATTGGAGGGTGAAGAAGGTGGAAGGAGAGGTACTGGTATGTATAGAGGGTTAGAGGGTGGAGAAGGAGTAGAGGAGGATTGAGGGAAGAGGTATAGAAAGGCGAAAGTATGTAGGTAGAAGGATAGAAGAGGGGGTTAGGATGTAGGAGGATGTGGTGGGGGGGGGTTCCGAGCAGCTATTTGTATTGTTTGTTAATTATGTTATTTGTTTGTTATCAGTTGAGTTATTATATTTTTGTGTTAAAATTTGTTAAAAGTTTATAAAACTTAATAAAAAATAATTTAAAAAATAAAAATAAAAACCCCCTTTTGCCCCATCAAATAATTTAAAGCCCTTAACTTTATCCAAAGGAATGACAACCTGTTAAAAGTATGCTTTTTGTTCAGAAAACAAATTAAACCAAAGCAAACTACTCTATGGTAACTCGACTTTTTAAAAGTAATAAAGATAAAGTGATTTCAGTGGTTCTTTTCTAGAAGAAACTAATACCGGCGCTTTTGGTTTGAGTATGAGTTATTTTGCACGATAGGGGCAAAATAGAAATTTTCACTATCCCACATTAAGCAAAATATTTAATCTGGAATTTCTTGAAGAGTTTAGGTTTCCCCCCTAAAATAACTGCTACCATATCATTATATTAAACAAACTGTCTTTGCCATACCTTATGAAAGTCTATTTTCTGATGGATTTTTTTTTAAAAAAAAGTCTATTTATTTACTTATGCTGAATTATATTGGAATTCTTCTCACTAAAGAGAATTATCTTTAAAAACAAACAAATCTGTGAATGGAATCAATATTTCTTGTTGAAAAAGGATTGTGGTACTTTGACTACAACAAATGCTTTTTAATCCCAGGAAGTAAAGAAACGGCAAGAAATTATTAGATTAAATAGCATCCTTTGCCCTTGTCTATTGAAATGTTTACATTCAGTCTTGTTGATCCGCAACTATGTTTTTATTTGTACCACTCCACACATAAATATCTACAATGGGTTGTATCCAGACTAACTTGGTCATCTTTCAGTATCACTGAAATTTTATATCCTAAGGTTTTTCTGCATCCAAGAAAACAGACAGCTGTCTGTTTTGGGGTTTCAATGCTCCTCTGAAACAACAGAACAGCTGCGCTAATAATATTCAGAAGGGCCTTGACATCATATGCTTTCATGTCATACAGTAGCATAAGATTAAACCCAGACTGTTAATTAATTGGGACTGAATTTAAAAGAATATTTTAGGCTGTGACATCAAAGAACATCAGTTAGCTTCCCTCCCACCTCTCCCCCAAAAATAGGGTGCTTCAAAATGGTCTCTGAAAATACTATGAGACTAAGACATATGGCAGGAAATTAACAGCTCAATGTTCATTCATATTGTTAGAAATTATATTTGGCTTACCACTCCTCAATCTTTCTTTCTAATCTGCTTTAATGCAAAAATATAACAAGACAAAAGGAAAAAAAATTATAAATATCTTTTTTTTTTTTGGAAGCCTGTGTGTGCCTCTTTTTCCTCTATTACCGTAGTGGTCAGCTTGAGCACCCAAATTTCCACCTTCCTAAATTAGCTCAACAACACAGTATACTCTTATCTGTTGATGTGTTCATTTTGTCCATAAGATTTGTTGGCTTTAACACCAGTTTGTGTGCTTGCATGTTTTTAATTTCAATGCAAAAACGAAGAATTAGTCAAAAATTATTCTAAGATCATTTTATTGTCAAAATGTCCCAGGCCACAAAACTGGCAAATAGAAGGGCACACTGTCAAACAAATTAAAACCTCCAAATGTTTAGAGATGTTTCTCCAACCTCAGGAGCCCCCCAAATACCTACTGGGACTATGTATCCCAAAGGGCATAAGCTCAGCCTCAATTATATAAGCTTTCTATCGTAATTGAGACACGTAGGTCATACCAGCTGCTGTTAAGTTATTTACAACTAAGGCTTGTGTTCAGTTACTGTACAGGACTCAGACAGGCCCATTCGATGATAGCAATATTACAGAAAGTTTAATCTAAATCTTTGATCAATATTTTTCAGGTCTCTTTTTGTGTCCCAAATATTGTGGTTTGGCAAGAAGCTAAAGTCACTAAAGTCAAATAAAGCCTTTAGATTATTTAACTTTGGTTGAAATTATTACATAGTTCAGCTAGATTAACTATATTAGATGATTTTGAATCTTCCTGGAAAAAAATCCATTTTTAATAAATTACATTTTTATGGTTTTTCCCAGGGCATTCTTTAACCATTGGGTCTAAAGCAAATGAGTTCAACTTTGAAACAAAAGATTCTGGATGTGGAAGGCCAATTACCTTGTGCAGGTTGTTCCATAATGTATTTAACAATTTTCAAATTTTAAATTGGTCAGTTACCTGGACTAGACCACTGTTGTGAAATTTAGAAGAGTCTTATCCTTGACCTACTTTAATGCTCTTCCTATAGCTATGTTGAAAGAGAAATCCCTGTTGCTAATAAATGGTGTCCCTATGATGGAAATACAATAGAACGTACAGCCCCTGTTTTGTTATTCTGCCAGTTCTACAAGGATCCTGTTTGCTGTGATTTCCCCTCTCCTTTATAAATTCCCGGGGCTTTTTGCTTTATTTTACTTATATTAGTTATTAGACAAAAAACAATTCTTTGTCTTTAAATGTTGCTAAGTCTTGTTATACTGTTTGTAAATTCTGCTCTACTATGGACTATGATTTTTTTTTTTGTCTTCTTCTGGTCAATGATCTGTGGGAAGAATCCAGAGAAAGAAATATTTTGGGGAATATTAAAAAGGCAGAATATATTTCCCCAAAAGATCTTAAAGGCAGAAAAGCAAGCCCAGTTTTCTTAATAGCACCAAGCAGAAACTCAGCAGAAACCAGCTTTTAGAAATGCAGATGTAATAATCCATTCATGAAGCTGGAGCTAGGAAGCTAGAAGCTGATGAAATTAGGAAGACAAAGACCCCTAAAATCTACATACCCCACCCAAACTCTAAGGACAGGAAACATAATAGGATTAACCCACCAATACCAAAAGGGCACACTCAGACTCAGATCAAAGTACATGACACAGGAAATACAAAGCCTCAAACAGGAACAGGAAACAACCTCAAGAGCCCAAGAAGGTATAAAAACCCACCACTCCCAGCAACATGTGGCCAGCTTTCCCAGAGCCATGCTTCTGTCTGGCTTTACTCTTCAATAAACTACAACTTCTTTCTAAACCAGTCTCCATTTTGTTTATTCCCAGCTTGGACTGGGCCCTGATGAAGATTTTTCTTTCAACAGATGAAGTTTGTCTAAAATTTATCTATTTTAAGAGATGTAGAAAACAGTTCCTTTTTCAAACAGTCATAATCTTTACATTTCCCCTTCCCCTTCCCAAAACCAGACTAATGCGCAACCCTTTTCAACTGAATGTGAAACACCATTACTCCTAAGATTTAAAAGAATGTTTCAAATTCTAAATGACTTTCAAAGCCATGCATATATTGTTGTCCTTTGTTCTCAGATATTGAGCGAACTAGAAAGTTAATTTTGTACCCTCAAGAACAGTGCTGACAATCACATGTTTTCCTACTTGCTCATTAATTTGTCAAATTTTGCATAGTAAATCTTTTAGGGATTTATCATATGCACAAAAGAGTTATCAAAGAAGGAATGGGAAGAATATGACAATTACCATAACATGCTGCAAATAACATTCCAGCTCTTTTGTATTAAAGGCACTAATCCCCACCCAGAAATGTTCTTTTTTTGTGTGTATGGAGTCTGCCTGACTAGTTTATTTCTTCTAACTTGTACATCTTTCATTAAAGTCAACTCCTGAAAATTACGCCTGCTGCAATTTCTGACTTAGAGGGCAGGATCACTCTAGAAGTTTATAGCAATAACAATAGCACTTAGACTTATATATAGCTCCATAGTGCTTTACTGCCATGTCCTTACAGCACTTTGTAAGCAGTTTACAGAGTCAACATATTGTCCCCAACAATCTGGGTACTCATTTTACAAACCTCGGAAAGATGGAAGGCTGAGTCAATCTTGAGCTGGTCAGGATCAAACTCCTGGCTATGGGCAGAGATAGCTTGCAATACTGCATTCTAACCACTGTGCCACCAAAAGCTTGGATCTTAGAAGTTAGATCTTTCAATGGAAGGCATGTACCTTTTCACTTTAATACACAGATAATCCCCAATAGACAAAATAGAATGAGAAGAGAAGAGAAGAGAAGAGAAGATAAACTTTATTGTCATTTTTTACTGAGGGCACAATAGCACACATAAAAAATGAAATTTAGTTGCCCGCTCTCAAAGTGAACACATACATGACACACGCCTAAACATACTATATACAACATATAAAAAGACCGACACCCCTACATATACATAACAAATAAATATTAAACACTGTCCATCTTGAATATATAATGGAAGGAGGAAAGCTTGAGAGTTCACAAGGTTAATCCTGTATGGAATGAAACTATGGCTGAATTTGGATGTTCTGCTATGGATACCACAAAGCCTCCTCCCAGAAGGTAACAAGGAAAACAGGTCGT
The DNA here is from genome assembly GCA_034064705.1 of Bothrops alternatus. Classification (NCBI taxonomy): domain Eukaryota; kingdom Metazoa; phylum Chordata; class Lepidosauria; order Squamata; family Viperidae; genus Bothrops; species Bothrops alternatus. Next base: position 4,987,369 of record JARGCV010000063.1, read on the forward strand.
GAAGCAGATGTGTAGTGTCCCAGATAATCTTACGGACCCTGCTCAAGCATCTTTTCCGTGCTATGTCCTGGATGGGAGGGAGGGAATTGCCAATGATCTTTTCGGCCATTCTCACCACTCTCTGCACCGACTTCCTGTCTGTAACAGTGCTACTTCCAAACCAGACTGTGATGCTGTATGACATTGTGCTGATCCATTGCTTTCAACTAGTTTTTAATTGCCTGGCTTCTTCTGAATGCAGGTCTTCCAGAAGAGTAAGTACAATCAGAACTCCAATTATTACCAATTCAAATAGCTATAGGAATTGATAGAGTATCTACAGAAATATAGCAACAGAAGAATAAATAAAGATTCTAACTAAACTATGTCAGCAAATCTGAAGAATGACAAAGTGACAAGAAAGGAGATTTAACAGAGTGTGCAAACTATCGTAAAGTATTCTTAATTTCCAAAATAATGATTAGGATCATCAAACTATCATCCATGTAGGATTAGAGCCCTAGATGCAAGATGTTAAAGCTGACTTTAGAAAAGGCACAAAAACCTGGAAACATTATTGCTGGTGTGCTTCAAAAATTGAGAAAGCCAAACACTACCAAAAAGAAATCAATATGTGATTCATTTGCTGTATTATGGAAAGGTCTTTGATCATGTCAGCTGTATCTAGCTGTGGAGTGCACTCAGAAAAATGGGAATCTCAAGAAACCCACAAATTGTCCTTATACTAAATCTAAACACAGATTACAAAGCCACAATTCAGATCGACCACGGTGAAATGAAATGATTCCAGCTTGGAAAACAAATGTGATAAAACTATACATTCCTCTTTTGTCTATTCACCCTATGGTGAATATATGTTAAGGGAAGCTGGATTGGAGGAAGAAGAAGGATGTGGTTTTAGAAGGGGATGAAGAAACATCAATAATCTGTGTTGTGCCGATGACACTACTCTAATAATTGAAAATGCAAACAATCTGCAAGCTCTGATAATATAGTGTAAGTCAAGGACCACAGGGAAAAAACAGTGTTAGGATTAAATATAAAGAAGACCAAACTCATGGCTTAAAGTACCGCAACCACTCTTGGAATTTACAGTGAAGATACTGAAGTGAAGAGCTTCTGCCTTTTAGGATCAACTATTAAGAGTTCAGTAAAAGAACCAGCAATCAAGAAATATGCATGCTTTCGAATTGCTAGGTGGACAGGAGCTGAGGCAAGTAATGGGAGTTCACCCTGTCGTGCGGCGCTTGGGTCTCGAACCTGGACTGTGAGAAGCTCAGCATCATTAACCACTGAGCCATCATTTCTCCTTACGATATGTAAGCTATTATAAACATGGGAGGGGGACACAAATAATTATAATGAACTGCAGTTTTCAATATACCATACAATAAAAAGCCATTTACACCAAAGCTGGGGCTTAACATATAAAATAAAATGCATGTAGAAATTCACATAGCAGAGAGAAATATGTCCAAATATAGGATAAGTACAGTAGTATTTTTAGGATAGACCCTGCTAGGGAATGCATAAGTAATACATGGTGAGATACATATTCATACTCCTTGAATTATTAAAGAAGCTTATCATAATTTCAAAATTAAGATGGAGTGATCGGGAAAGAATCCCCAAATGGTAAAGCCAGTATTTCTTTGAAAAAGGGAGTCATCTCAACAGCCTCAGCATCTGCCAAGGGACAACTTTGCTGTTTTTAATCTGCTCAGTTGACTCCCTCTAACTCAATTTATCTACAGCAAGGATATGTTAACGTTATCTGACACTTACTATTAAAGTATCACAGGCCTCTGTCTTGTTTATACAGCAACTTTACTGAGTCTTTCTGTTACATCAATCATTTTAAGCAAAACACCCAGAAAAGAACATGTTGTATACAAGTATCAAGTTGAATACGGCACTGTAAAGATCCTTATGTAGTAAGTCAATACCCCACTACACATATGAGAGACATCTAAGCAGCATTATGAGATTACCAAGGTGTACAGAAATAGGAGAACACTGTGAGGAATACATTGAAAAAATAATTAAAAATTACATCCACCCACAAAAAATTTTACAGAAACTGGCTGACTGTTCAAAATTATAAAATAGAAAATGAAAGGAGAAAAATTGTGGAATATTTTGAAAGAGTATTTTGAAATACATTTGGCTGGCCTGCTTAGAAAGTATGAAGTAAAAATCCTACCCTTCCTTAAATCTGATTTGCAGAATAACATTATTTACAAATTGCCTCAACAGCTGTTGTGGTGTTATGGCTATCTAACGCTCAGAGCAATTTTATCTAGTTTGGTGTCTTCCAACATGTCAGACTTCATGTTGACACCGACTAGTCAATAATACTGAAATGATAGCATTTGCTTCGTGGCACAGGTAGTCCCCAATTTACAACTGAGCCCAAAATTTCTGCTGCTAATTAAGACTGTGGTTAAGTGAGTGTTGTGCCATTTTATGACTTTTTGGCCACAGTTGTTAAGTGAATCACTGCAGTTGTTAAGTCAAGAAAATGGTTGTTAGGTGAATCTGGCTTCCCCACTGACTTTGCTTGTCAGAAGGTCGCACAAGGGGATCACATGACCTTGGCACACTAGAACCGTCATAAATATGAGTCAGTTGCCAAGCGGCCAAATTTTTATCACATGACCATGGGGATGCTGCAAAAATAGTCATAAGTTGCTTTTTTCAATGCCACTGTAACTTTGAACAGTCACTAAATGAACTGTTGTAAGTTGAGGACTACCTGCATTTGTAGAGCAGTCTTTCTTAACCTGGGCAACTTGAAGACGTGTAGACGTCAACTCCCAGAATTCCCCAGCCAAGTTCACACACCTTCAAGTTGCCCAGGTTGAGAAACACTGATTTAGAGAATAACTTTCGTGAAAGCTAGGTAAGAGATTTGCACTCGGAAAACAAAGACTCCCTTAAACTGAAATTGCGTTATTCTGGGCATTTCTATTAATTATATATTAAAATGGAAGGCAGCAATACATGTAAAGGATTAAGGCAAATCTCGCGCCTGATTTTGCAGTTCCAATGTCAAGAGTTTTAAAGAGCCAGAAAAATGAAATAAATTTTCTTGAGGAAATTAGATATGGTAGAGAACATAGCCCAATGTATTTAATCAACTTTAATTCATTCAAACCATGAAATGTATGTTTTATGCAGGGCTTGGGACTACTATACAATAAGAATGAAGCGCAGTAATGAATAATGTTTCATCCTCCGTTAAGAACCTCTTGGATATGTTTTGTATAAAATTAAAGAATAAATCACCCAGAATAGAACCTAATTACAATCTTAACATTTTTTAATTGGGTTGGAGACCACTTCAAAGGCAGAGCTATTCTCCTCCACACAATCGTATCAGGGATGTGCTTCTACTGAGATCATAAATAAGTAAATGTTTTTCACATGAACCAGCTTCTCACGTATCCAACCTGTAAAATCATTTTTGAGTTGACAGTAAACCTTTCAAAGAAGTTGATGTCTTAAAATGATTAGGGTAGCAACCACAATCTTTTCTGAGCCTTTTAGACTTATCTAGCCCAGGTTACAAACCTTCTTCATTACAATATTGGGGTTCCCTTGAAAACTATATGAAAATTGTAACTGGGGTGGGCACCAGTTCGAAGTACATAGGTCATATGCTATCTAATAATAATAATAGTAGTAGTAGTAGTAGTAGTAGTAGTAGTAATAGTAATATTAGTACTAGTAAAGCTGGAAGGGACCTTGGAGGTCATCTAGTCCAACCCCCTGCTCAGGCAGGAAACCCTATACCATTTTGGACAAATGGCTGTCCAGTCTCTTCTTAAAAACTTCCAGTGTTGGAGCGTTCACCGCTTCTGGAGGCAGGTTGTTCCACTGGTTAATTGTTCTGTCAGGAAGTTTCTCCTTAGTTCTAGGTTGCTTTTCTCCTTGATTAGTTTCCATCCATTGCTTCTTGTCCTGCCCTGAGGTGCTTTGAAGAATAGCTTGACTCCCTCTTCTCTGTGGCAGCCCCTGAGATATTGGAACACTGCTATCATGTCCCCCCCTCGTCCTTCTCTTCATTAAACTAGACATACCCAATTCCAGCAACCGTTCCTTATATGTTTTAGCCTCCAGTCCCCTAATCATCTTTGTTGCTCTTCTCTGTAATCTTTCTAGACATCTTTTTTATGTCGCGGTGACCAAAACTGGATGCAGTATTCCAAGTGTGGCCTTACCAAGGCATAATGAAATATCCGAACTGTCTGCCAATTTACTTTGGGGGCACAATTTAAAAGGTTGGTGTTGAACTGTAAAGCCATAAACAGCTTAGGCCTCCTCCTCCTCCTCCTCCTCCTAAGCCAGGCTACTTACCGGTAGATCAACAGGAGAACCTTTTTCCAGAAGCCCAGCTGCCTGCTCTGGGGGAAAGTATATTTGGCTTAGACTTTGCCAGGAGGAAAACAACAAAGACCCATCTTTTTCACCAGGTTTTAATTCTGATAATTGATTTTTATGGCACCGATTTTATTGCCATTGTTCAACATTATGCATTTAGTTTTAATTGTTCTAATTGCTTTAAGCTGTCATGAGTGCATGCATAAGCAGAAAGGCAAGGCGTAAAATCTAGATAAACGAAAATAAACAAATTTTAAAAACCTTGCCAATAGAAGGCTTCAATCAGTGGAAAGGCGAAAGGAGCATTTTCCACCTCTCCTCCAGGAACATTTATGCTTCTCTTTGAAGCAGAAAGGGGAGGAAGGATACCTACTGTACTACAGTGGAAGAAGAAGAAGAAGAAGAAGAAGAAGAAGAAGAAGAAGAAGAAGAAGAAGAAGAAGAAGAAGAAGAAGAAGAAGAAGAAGAAGAAGAAGAAGAAGAAGAAGAAGAAGAAGAAGAAGAAGAAGAAGAAGAAGAAGAAGAAGAAGAAGAAGAAGAAGAAGAAGAAGAAGAAGAAGAAGAAGAAGAAGAAGAAACATTCTGCACATGCAATGTTGAAATGTACCTTTAATGATCTATGTTTCATGCACCAGCTGAACAAGTCTTCCCCAACTTCAGTCTCTTTCTGAAGACTGAATAATAATAATACTGTTGTATTATTTCTACTGTTGTATTATTATTTAGATCCGCCCCCAATTAATACATTGATAAAATGGAGATTACCAGGTTGGGGGAAACTGAGCTAATGGATAGGCCAGGGGTAGGCAACTTTGGCTCTTTTATGACTCTTGTTCAACTCCCAGAATTCCTGAGCCAGCCATTCTGGGATAGGCCATTAAAAACAGCAGTGCCATCAATGCTTTTGGTGAAAACTAGCTTAATATTTAAAAAAAGTTCTCTGAAAACATTAACAAAAATATATCACTTGGTTTCATGGTTTAGAAAAATCTACGCAGAATTTTATTAAGTACTTTATGCAGGCAATATTTTCAGAACACTTGAGATATATGGGCCAGAATGTTCCCATGTTAAAGTACAATAGGCAATTTTCAACTAATAAAATAGGCAATTTTCAATTAATAAAATATATTACTAATTAAACAAGCAGGAAGCCGAGCTCTGCAATATGAACTATGGATACTAATAATGGTAGCTCTTGAATTTTGTTAATAATGCTACTTTTATTTTGTGTACAATTTAATTAATTTCATTAATTAATATGAAACATAAAAACAGAGGATCAAATTTCAGCTTAGATTTTGGATTCCACTCTAAACTGAATAATATTGTTTTACATTTGTACTCAGTTGGATAATTATAGTTCAACTATGATCAACCCTTTTGAGCAGAACATTGGGTTTCCTTTTTAAAAAAAATTATCTACATTGTTAACAGAGAACCCTATTGTTATTCAACTAGGGTCTTTAAAAGAGAGTGTAGAACATGTGAATATTGAATTTAAATTAATTGTACCATGAAGGACTAAAAAAGGTATTGTATAAAAATGAAAAATAATAGCACTATATACATCTATGAATTAATAAAAGCATTAACATTGCTTATTTCATTAACACATTCTATAAGAGACCAATGGAATTCAGACAAAGCTCAAGTAAAAGTATTTATTATTTATAGATTTTCATTCATAAATCCCTTGTGTCTATTTTTGTTAAAGTTACAGTGGTGGTGCCAAAGGTGCTTTGAAAAAGGCAACTGCACTTTCTTGAAAACATTTCGGTTCTCATCCAAGAAACGTCTTCAGTTCTGGCTGAATGGTGGGGAAGGGAAGGATTTATATTCCTTAGTAGTCATCTGATTATTAGCACTCTGAAGGTCAGTCATTAGGTCTCTAAGAATTGTTGAGGTGCCTCAACGACCAAATTATTAAGGTGACCAACCATCCTCCTTTAGGGAGGACAGTCCTCCTTTTGTAAGTTCTGTCCTCCCTCAAAAAGTGTCCTCCTTAGAGAGGGGGTGTGGCTGCCTCAGGGTCAAAATAGCCTTGCTAGGAGGCTCTGCGACACGGGACTTGTAAAGCCGCCAAAACAGCGCAAACCAGCTGTTTTTCGCGACGAAAAAACCCCTCCTCGGTAGGAGAAGGGGCGAAGAGCTGTGAGTGTGGGTTGAGATCCTCTGAAACCCCCCCGAAAAAACGCTCGGGGGGGGAGAAAGAGGACTCCCCGTGCGCTCACAATAGCTCCAACCCGGGGCAGCATCTGTCAGCTGACAGACCAAGACGCTGAGACCAGCCACCACCCGAGGAACACATCTCAAAGAGGCACAGAGATTGACAGACTGAACCCAGGAGCTTAAAAAGCAAGTATCTCTTATATTTTACCTCGGATCAAATACGTTCACAATGAACAGAAGGCACCCAAAATGGCGACCGCTTTTAATTTAAATTGAGAGCTACCGGAAGAGAAAGGCGGAAGAGAAACTGTAATGCGAAAGAGACCTCTAGAGGGCACCAGAGACGCATAACTTAAAAACTTTGCAAAATAAACCTAAGGATGTATACAAGCTCTCCAGAAATGACGATGAAAGAATTAAAAGATGAAATATCAACAACTTTTGAAAAAATGAGGAGAAAGATGGACATGATAATAGACATGTATGCAAAAAGATGGGAAGAAAGGATGGAGACGATGGAGGCAGTGGAACAAAGCAGAAAAGCAGTTATTGAGGACTTGGACCAAACCGGAGAAACGCACAGTGGGGAAAAGAGAGAAGATACTGGGAGAAATTCTAAGAGGGTCTGGGAAGGGGTTGAAGAAAAGATGGAAGAGGTGGAGAGACAAGAAGATTTGAAAAGAATTGTTATAAAAGCATGGGAAAAATATCCAGGAGAGGAGGCTAAAAATTTCTCTTGGCAAACTGACAGAATCCATAGAGCATGGCTTATATGGAACCAAGGGACATTGCAAGCAATAAAGAGAGACTTATTACTTGGAAGGGAAGCTGTGCTATGGAATTCCACCTGGCAGAGGAAGAAACCCAGAATTCGACTGAAAAGAAGAGAAACTTAATATTTTATGCAAGGAATTAAAGGCAAAGAATTATGGACTGATTTAAGGACTGAGTGTAAGAGCAAGAGACATGAGAGGGTGATTAATGGAAGATATATATTAAATAGACTAATAATGTACGCGTTGAAAGGAGGGGTGTATCGACATGATAATTATTAACTTTAATAAGAAGACTTGTTTGTTTGATGTACAATGGATAGATCTGAAAAGAAGTGAAACTTAAAATTTATAAAATGTAGTTGGCTTATAGTTAAACTTCGATATACGGAGTGAGGAGGGTCTACAAATTTAAAATGATTGTATTAAGTTGAATGGCTTTAACTTGAATTTTTTCTTTGTTTGCATGTACAAATGGATATCTAATAATAAAAAAAATTTAAAAAAAAACCCTCAATGTTTGGCCAAACCCTAAAAAAAAAAAACCCTCGATGTTTGGCCAAACCCTAAAAAAAAAAAAGTGTCCTCCTTCATTTATTTATTTATTTATTTATTTATTTATTTATTTATTTATTTATTTATTTATTTATTTATTTATTTATTTGGGCTTGTATGCCGCTCCTCGGAGCGGCATACAACATATATATAAACAACAAATTACAATAAAAATCCCAAACAAAAAATATCTGAAAATACAATAAAACACCCACTCAAATTCAACAGTCAACCACAATCATCCCCAGTCCTGCCGGCAAAGATAAGTTTTAAGATTTTTTCGGAAGGCTGGGAAAGTCGGAGAAACGCGGACTTCAGGAGGCAGTTGGTTCCAGAGGGCGGGCGCCACAACAGAGAAAGCCCTTCCCCTAGGGCCCGCCAGACGACATTGTTTCGCTGACGGGACCCGGAGGAGGCCGACCCTGTGTGCTCTCACCGGTTGTAGGGAAGTATGTGGCAGAAGGCGGTCCCGTAAGTATCCTGGTCCCATGCCATGAAGGGCTTTATAGGTAATAACCAACACTTTGAATTGCGCTCGGAGACCAATAGGCAACCAATGCAGCATGCAGAGAGTTGGTGAGATGTGGGCACAACGCGGAAGGCCCACAACTGCTCGCGCAGCTGCATTTTGCACTAATTGTAGTCTCCGAACACTCTTCAAGGGTAGCCCCATGTAGAGAGCGTTGCAGTAGTCGATCCTCAAGGTGACAAGGGCATGTGTGACTGTGAGGAGAGACTCCCGATCCAAATAAGGACGCAACTGGTGCACCAGGCGAACCTGGGCAAATGCCCCCCTCGCCACAGCCGACAAATGATGTTCCAGTGTCAGCTGTGGATCGAGGAAGACTCCCAAGTTGCGGACCTTCTCCGAGGGGTTTATAGATTCACCCCCCAGGGTAATGGAAGGACAGATTGAAGTGTCCTTGGGAGGCATCACCCACAGCCACTCTGTCTTGTCAGGGTTGAGCCTTAATCTGTTAACGCCCATCCAGACCCTCACAGCCTCCAGACACCGGCACATCACCTCAACCGCTTCACTGATATGGCCAGGAGTGGAGATGTACAGCTGAGTATCATCAGCATACTGATGGTATCTCACTCCGTGCCGGTGGATGATCTCACCCAGTGGCTTCATGTAAATGTTAAAAAGTAGGGGGGAGAGAACCGACCCTTGAGGCACCCCACATGGGAGTAACCTAGAGGTGGACCTCTGACCCTCCACAAACACCGACTGCGACCGACCAGTGAGATAGGACTGATATTTGAAGACTAATCTGCAGGGCTTTTTTTCCCCTCATAGGACGCTCACAACGGCGTTCCGGCACCTTTTTTTGATGGTTTTTTTTTCAACTTTTGCATGAGCTGGGCTACTCTCCCTATTGGCTTTCGAAAGCCAATAGGAATTGCTGCTGAGCACGCCAAAACACCCGGCTGGCAAACTTTGCACATGCAAGTTGTCTGTATTATTGTTGCAATGAATAAAATGTTTCTTTTATTCACGATATTTTTTTCTTCAATTTATTTGTGTCCTCCTTTTCATTGTAAAAAAGTTGGTCACCTTAGAATTAATGCTAAGGAATATAAATCCTTCCATTCTTCACCATTCATCCAGAACTGAAGAAGTTTCTTAGAAGAGAAGCAAAAAGTGTTCACGGAGAAAAAACCAAGAAAGTCTGGTTGCCTTTTGAAAAACATCTTTGGGACAACCATGACCTGAGAATGATTGAGAATCTCCATAGACATTATGATGGTGGGTTTATGGCTTATTTTAGTTTCTCTCACTCATACTCTTTATCAAACAAAAAAGAATGTCTACACTTATACAAATTAGAAATTGATTAAATAATTTATACTTGAGTAAATTTTGACTGATTAATCAAATTGTAAAGTACCGCAAAAGTCAGCACAAATTAAATTCACAATTTCTCACTTAATAAATTGGTCTCCAACAGTTAATCAAGAAAAGCTCCCCTGCTATCAGATTGCTAGAGAAGAAAAGGTAAAAGATGATTGCTGAGAAATTTATTTCATGCATAAATCTGAACTCTTAACTTTTGTAGAGGACTACAACCTCTACACTAAACCTTTCTTCTACAGAAGATTAAGAGCCCTTTCTGTGACTTGGTTAGAAATTCATCAGGAAAAAGAATACATTTAAAAACAAGAGAAAAACAAGAAAAATAAATCAGGGAGAGCAACAATATATTTATACAAGAAAACTACATGTTTTCCTTGAAAGTTTGGAAGGAAAAATGTGGATAATACCCAATTCTGGTAGTAGCCAAATTGAGTTTCTCCAGATTTTGACCACGATCCTGTTATTATGCATGCATATAAATTTCACTGAACTCAACAACATTTGATGCCTGAACAGGCCAGACAGATCGTAACTTTCACATTTGTACATGGAAATAAAAGTAAGCACTTCTAAATATATAAACTCGTCATGCCACAACACTACACAGTCCAGATTTCTAAAGCAAGTTAACATGAGTCTATGCTTCTTCCCCGTAGCCTCTCTTTCCCCTGAGCCAAACTTAACTTTCCTCCTTCACCTCTTTAACCTCAGTGAAAAAGTTCATTGGAGTTGAACAAGAATTTGAACACGCTTCAAACCAGTTAACTGAGTTAATATTGCTGCCGATGACTTATTTCATCACCACTTGGAGGAAATTTGCTGGCAGTGGAGCAGTCTGAAGAAGCAGGCTGCAAATTGGTTAGTATAACTTAATAGGAGCATTATTATTGTCCCTATCATGAGTCCTTAGCAAAGAGATGATGAGCTCTATTTTCTGTTGGAGATTTTAGAGATTGAGTTGTTTAGTACTTCCTACATCAACAAGTCAGTCAGTCTAGATCAGTCTTTCTTAACCTTGGCAATAGACTTCAATTCCCAGCATTCAGTCTGGAGAATTCTTGGAGTTGAAGTTCAGATATCTTAAAGTTACTAAGGCGGAGAAATATTGGTTTAAATGTCTCAAAAATGTTTCTCTAGATCTTCCTTTATTTTTCTATATTAAGGATTTAGATGAAGAAGTGAAAGGAATGAAGAAAAATGTACTGACAAGTTGGGAAAATGGACTGAAATAAATGAAATTTAGTAAGGACAAATGCAAAGTTCTTCACTTAAGAAATAAACATAAAATATGCAAGTTAAAAATGGGTGACACTATTACAATTTAGTAGTAGCACTTGTCAAAAAGATCTCGGAAAGCAGCGGACTGCAAACAGAGCACGGGCCAAAAGAGTGATTTGGCTCTGAATGACGTTTAGGCTGAATAAAAAGAAATATAATTTTCAAAAAGAAATATCAGATCATGGAAAGCAATTATTCTGCTCTTTTGTTACTTGGACAGACATCCCATTGAGTACTATCAACTTTAAGAAGAATTCAGCAAAATTGAAATGGATTCAGAAAAGAACAATAAAGATGGTCTATCATAGGGAAGAGGACATGACTTATTCCCCTTAGCACCTGAGGGCATGACAAGATGCAATGGGTGGAAGCTCATCAGAGGGAGATTCAACCTGGAAACCAAGGAGAAATTTCCTGATTGTGAAAACGATTAATCGATGGAACAGCTTGCCTCCCAGAGTTGTGGGTACTCCATCGCTGGAGATTTTCAAGAAAAGACTGGACAACCATTTGTCCATGCTGGCATAAGGATTCCTGCTTTGGGCACAAAGCTAGACAAGAAAACCTCCAAGGTTGTTTCCAGACCTATGATCCTATGATGATCTAAGGACTTGAAACCATGCCCTATGAGAGGGAAAATAAAGAACTAGGTATGTTTAATCTTGAGAAGAGCTGAATAAAGGGGACACAATCACATTTCCAAATATCTGAAAGGACACAACACAGAAGAAGCTCATTATTTCTCATTCCAAAGTGCAAGACATGGAATAATGGGTTTAAGTCACAGGAAAATAGATTGCCATTGAATGTTTCTGAGCAGTGTGAACAGTTTGACAGTCAAATCAATTATCCAGATAGGTGGTTGACTCTCCACCGGAGGTGTTCAAGCAAGGCTAGACAGCCATTTGTCTGGGATGCTTTAATTTGGATTCTTGCACTGAGCAGAGGGTTGGAGTCAATGATTAAATGGCCTCTTCCAACTCTTTAAGTTTCTGTGGTTTTTACAGCTGCTGCGTTTACAAGAAGCCAAATTAATTCTGTGAATTCAGACTTGAAGAATTCATTGCCTACATATTGTTCTAGGGCACAGAAATAAATTACTTACTTAATAAGAGCACATAACACTCTTTTTTATATGCTGGCTTTCAAGGTTGAAAGCCAAATGGCTGATAGCCAAATATCAATCATCGAACCCGAATACCTTTATTACTAGGCAGATTCTCTTCTACAATGGAATCCACACAGTACAAGGCATTCTTAGAGTTCTTGTTTGTTGTGTTCTTGTAAAGTATAAACACACAAAATGACTTTCAGGTCTCGCCCTGTGTGTTCTGAACCCATCAGCTGTACCGAACTTCATCTGCTGCCTGGGGAGAACAGAAACAATCCCAGGGCCAGGATTTCTTGAAGAAAGGGAGGGAGTCGGCATGCATGAGAGAGGGAAAAACAAAAATGTTGGCTCTAAAATGCTAAAACATCGATGTAGTTCATTCCTAGATTTGGCTCAATAAACAAACACATTGAAATGCACTCTCTTAAAATAATGGAATTGAGTACTCTTAAAAGCACCCTCTGGGGTAAAAAATGCAAAGAGAAACCCAAGAGTTAGGATATTAGTTAGGAAACAAACTGTCTCAGTCTGAATGTTTGGCACTATATTTGCACGTGTTCATATGCTGGGAGCCCAGTTTTGCACCGTTGGTCTCCAGGTACACAATATGGTCCTGGGGAAAACAAGACTTAAATCCAAAGGTATCTATAGAGAAAATAGAGCTCTGAAGTTCACAAAGCAGAGCCAAGAGAAGACAACTGACACAAGATCCCTTCTGTTAAAGGCAGGGACTCCGGGGAGTAACTAACAGTCTCATTTCTGTGTTCCCTAGATGCCCTAGAGTCAAGTGATCAACATTCAATTGTAATCAATTTGTATTTTCCTTCTTCCAGTGGAATGAACTCTTTTAGAATTCAGATACCTGTTTGAAGTAAAAGCCATCGCTCTCAATTCCTAGCTCCTCTCTTCCCCCTCCCACTTCACTATAGGCTGAAATGTCAGACCCTCAGCTCCTATGTATCACCACATATTTGCAAGGTTCCTAATGATTTTGAAGACCAATTAACAAAACAATCACTCATTTCAACTCCCAGTTCTGTTTCTTGACCATATAGCCTACCTGGAATCTTACTGGGAAAATTTCATATAATTGATAACTCACCAACTTTGTGATCTGGCAGCTCTAATGAGAACCATTTCTTTCTCCTTTTTATCCTATTGTTACAGGGTCTTTATTGACCTTTCGATAAAGCCTGACGCCAATTTAGTTGATGGGGAAGACTGCCATCACTGAACAGAGATTTGCAAATGGCCACATGGTAGGTGAGATCAATGACAAATTTATTATTAATTAGATCAAGAATAAGGTTGCTCCCCTCCACTCTAGCTTTTAGTTTCTGGACATGCTTTCTAAACAAGTATTGGGTTGCAATATTGTCCCACTTTTCTTTACTAAGATTATTCAGGTGTGGTCCTAAAGCATTCAGTGGAATAAAGATGATATTAGAAAAAAGATGCTTTGATTTATCATTCTAGCATTTGATTTATTGTTCATATTAGTGATTTAAAAGAACCTTAAAAATGTAAAAGCCAGGAGGAAGGGGAAGAATTTAGTTAAGTGTTAAAGACAGTATCTATGCATGGATGACAGTGGTAGACAGGCAAGGAGGGAGCAACTGATGAAATGTATGTTGTATGTCATATTTGCATCCAGTGTCAGAATTCAAATTCAAAAAGCCAGAGTCTGTCTGTGATATCACAATACCTAACTTGTCCATTTTTTTCATCTTGATTTGTAACAGGTGCCTACAGCTACACAGGTATACTGCCTATCCCTGAGCTGAAACATTATCTACTAAATGCCACAGGAAGGGGAGGAAAAATTAACTGAAAAGCAAATTCCGAGGAGATGGCAAAATAATAAAAAGCTTCAACTTTAAGAAAAATATGCTCAAAAACAGGCACAATTCTTGAGGAAGGCCTATTAGCTTGTTGTGGAAAAACGTAAGGAATGCTGTTTTGCATTAGAAATAGTCAAAGTAAGCAGATAGCTGATATGAGAGTATTTAAATACAAAGGTTCAGATTTACTTGAAGCTTAATTGAAAATGTAAAGACTACAGTAGTGTAAAATACACAGGCTGCTAACTGGGCTGTGAAAGTTTACACACAATCTAAATATAGTTTGCACTTGTGAAATCATCAGCACGTACATATTAATCAAACATTGTAAATATAGTATTCCTGCGAAGATATTCTTGGCTCATATTAACAAACAAGAACACTGCCAAGAAGGTGTGCGAGGTAGAGTGCACAGCTTAATTTAAGATCCAAGTCCAATTCTGTTTGCCTTCTACATGAGAATAAAAAGATAGAGATCCAGGATTTTTTAATGAGGAATCTATGCAATAAATTTTAAATAAATATACCAAAGACAAAAATAGTATGAATAAAAAAACTTTCCTCCCTAAATGAAGAGGAGGAGGAGGAGGTATTTAAAAAAAGATGCAGTAACAATTAGGATGACCATCCAAATGCAACAGTTCTATCTTATTCTGAAAACTGTGCTAAGTGATGTCCTGAGTAAGGAATCACTATAGTTTGGAAACTGCTCTTAGCAGCAGTGCAGAAAGTGCATTTCCCTAAAGTATAAGTACAGCAGAAAAATCCCTACTGCTAGTAGAAAAGATTGGGTTACTTAGAGGCAGTGATGGGATTCAGCCAGTTCGCACTACTTCGGCAGAACTAGTAGCTATTTTTTGTTGCCCAGGCCCAGAATGGACTTCCAGAAGCGGCATCCACACAGAGAACCTGTTGTTCACATATTTTAATCCCACCACTGCTTAGAGGCATCTAAAGTGATCACTCAGCTGAAATCTACTAAGGCACTTAAAGTGGATGCCATTCCTCCCCAAGTGAGTGATGAGACTCAATTATGGCTTCCCTTTTATATAAGAAGGCAGCTCAACTAACTTTCTGAACATTAGGCCCCAGCGATAAATGTTTGTACTTTTCACAGAGGGCAACAGACCTCCTGTCATCTATAACCCATGGTGCCATCACTAAAATCTATGCCAAAGATCAGTTGATTCAGAAAAGCATCCTGCCAGAGAAAGAAGTTGAATTTAAAGCCGTTTTAAGCCATTAGAATTGATTGGTAACTAATATTAAGTCATCCAGTGGAAAAAACATACTGAAAAGCCTCACTAAACTAAATGATAAAGTTGCTTCCTGTAATTTAACTTTACATTACTTTGAAATTAAATTATAAATTATACTATCAATTATAACTGTTCAGTCGCACAGCCAACCAGATATTCAGATTGGATGTGGCATTTTTATCCACCTATTGAGTCCTTCCCATGGACCTGGGATAGACAGATGTTGATGTTGTATGGTGTTAGAGGTACCGTCACAGGATGTAAGGATTAATTATAATTTATTTATTTATTTATTTATTTTAAATGATCTCTTTGAGGGACATGGGCAGTTTGGAAATATGAAATATAAATAAACATACTGTGAGAATATCTGTTAATATGTAATTCAGCAGGTAAGAAAGGGTTCAGTGAGCATGAAATAATTTTTACATACACAAGAAAAAAAGCAAAGATGTATCCTAAAGATAACCTCAATAGTGTCTTTGATGTGTTGTCCACTCTTCTTCTTCTTCTTCTTCTTCTTCTTCTTCTTCTTCTTCTTCTTCTTCTTCTTCTTCTTCTTCTTCTTCTTCTTCTTCTTCTTCTTCTTCTTCTTCTTCTTCTTCTTCTTCTTCTTCTTTTTCTTTTTTTTCTTCTTCTTCTTCTTCTTCTTCTTCTTCTTCTTCTTCTTCTTCTTCTTCTTCTTCTTCTTCTTCTTCTTCTTCTTCTTCTTCTTCTTCTTCTTCTTCTTCTTCTTCTTCTTCTTCTTCTTCTTCTTCTTCTTCTTCTTCCATTATCAGACATTGGCAATCATGTTGGTGATCCTGTTTTTATCAGCAGCTGCACAAAAAAGTGCTGCTGAGTTTTATCCAAACCAGTCCCTTAGATTTTGAAGCCATGATGTTCTTCTTCTGCCTGGACCTCGTTTGCCTTCAATCTTTCCCTGGAGGATTAAATGGAGTATGCCGTATTTTTCTGGGTGTCACATCACATGTCCGAGATATTCTAACTTTCATTTTTTAATTGTTTTGATGATTTCCTTTGGCTTTCCCAGGCAGCTTATCACCTCCTCATTTCTGATCTTGTCAACCCAGCTTATACGTAACAGCTGCCTGTAAATCCACATTTCAAATCCACACTTATGCAGACCTTGATATTCAGAGCATCTAAGAATTTCTAAAAAATCCAAATATGTTTAGTTGTCTAAGCCTGAATTACAAGGCAGACCTGCAGCATAATCACAAAAGCACTGTTTTTAGCAACTGCAAACAAGCATAAGATAAAAGCCTGTTATCAAGCTTCCATTAATCAAAATGCTCTCTTAGACAATATATGAAAATAAATTACAAAGTTACTTTATGGTCCTGTTCTGAAATCAATACACAAATGTTGCAGGGAAGAGGGAAAATCCTAAATTTTTCTTTGTCGTCCTGAATCTGATTTTGTTTTTAAAAAATTATCCCCACAATTTTGGAGTCACTATTTCATTTTTAATACACAACTTAAAATATTAATTTATATAAATGTTATACAAGACTGAACAATTTAAACTATACAGAAAGAAAGGGAGACACAGTAAAAGTCTACCATGTGGAAGTAACTGTGGGTTTTTCTTCCTTTTTTTAGCCAAGAAATAATTGGCTGGATTTTATTATCAAAGGCCAACATTTATACACAGATTTTTGTTTCTGGAGTTACATAATGCACTTGTCAAGATGTTCATAGGATTTTGCCTCCAGAAAAGCGTAGTTAACTAAATTTCATCAACTCAGTGCTCCAAATAACTCTTACAAATCAAGAAAATTAATTTTGTCACAAGCCTAAGGAAGGAGGCTCAACTTGAAACTTTTTTCTGATTATAAAATTCTGCTGCCATTAATGTCTCCATACTGAGATGAGCTGCCAATAGTGTGACAAATAAAAGGCAAATGCAATAAAATATTTTTTTAAAAAATGGGCAGGCCAATATTACACAGAAACAGCACACATGTTGCTTAGCTTTTATGGGACCTTTTCTCTGCAAAAATGGGTGTCAATAAAAACTGAACTTCATATGGAGAAGAACTGTAATATATAAGTAGTTCTTACAGCAACCGTAATCGGGACCAGAATTTCTGTTGTTAAGTGACACAATCATAAAGCATAATGTCATGTAACTGTGCTGCAGCTTTCCAGCACTTCGTGATTAAGCAAAACACAGTGGATTGTTAAGTGAGAACTTATGAGGCTGCCATTTGCAGCCTCCTGCTGGCTTCCCCACTGATTTGTAGGGGGCTGGCAAAATGATAATCATGTGACTGCAGGATACTGTAACATCATAATTGCTAGGACAGGTCATAAATAATTGTTCAACACTATCATAGGGTTGAAAGGTCACTGAATGAATGACCGTTAAGCAAGGACCACTTGTAGCAGTTGGAAGTATATAAGCTACCGGTCCATGGCCTGTTAGAACCAAGCTGTGCAGACGGTGGGTGACCAAGCAAAGCTTCATCTGCACATGCATGGGATCTAAATTGCGTGGGAAGCCATCCCCTTCCCCCCCTCCCCGATCCGTGGAAGGTATTTTTTTTTTCTGAAATTGGTCCCTGGAGCCAGGAAGGTTGGGGGCCACTGATCTGAAAGATATGGTTAAAAAAAAGTCAAGATGGTAGCCATGACAGTGTGATTGAAACTCTGCCCATTTTTCCTGTGTGACCCTGATTTCAGCAAAACTCATATTTTGATGTATGGATCAAAGATCCTTCCAAACCCCAGTAATCCACTTTTCCTTCCCTTCAAATAAGAAGCAAGGAGGACATTCCCTGGCTGGATTCACACATAATACTAAAACCATAAAGTGTTTTTTGGTATGCAGCTACATGCAATATATAAATCTGGCTAGTAGAACTTAAGAAGTACTGGTAATCCTCAACTTATGACCACAATTGAGCTCAAAATTTCTGTTGCTAAGCAAGACAGATGTTAAATGATTTTTTGCCCCATTTTATAACCTTTCTTGCCACAACTGTTAAGTGAATCACTGCAGTTAATAACACAGTTGTTAATTGGATCCAGCTTCCCCACTGATTTTGCTTGTCAGAAGGTTGCAAAAGGTGATCACATCATCCCAAAACATTACAACTGTCTTAAATATGAGACAGTTGTCAAGCATCTGAACTTTGATCACATGACCATGGGAATGCTGCAAAGGTTGTAAGTGTGAAAAATGGTCATAAGTCTCCTTTTTTAGTGCTGTTGTAACTTTGAAGAGTCACTAAATGAACTGTTGTAAGACAAGGACGACCGGTACTTTAAAAAAGGAAATAATGGCTTAGACTAGCTGAATGAAGCTGGTCAGTTATACCAGAAATCCTTAATTTTGCTCTTTGCCTTTGTATATCCCAGGGGTAGGCAACCATGGCTCTTTTATGACTCGTGGACTTCAACTCCCAGAATTCCTGAGCCAGCCATGCTGAGGGGAAGGGAGAGGTTTCCAAACTGAGCCATGCTGGCTCAGGAATTCTGGGATTTGAAGTCCACGAGTCATAAAAGAGCCAAGGTTGCCTACCCCTGGTATATCCCATCATCTGCATTAAAAACAAAACTACACAGAGAATATGACATGCTGTAATGCAGTGTTTCTCTGTCTTAAATTGCTGGCTGTGGAATTCTGGGAGTTGAAGTCCACATGCCTTAAAATTGTCAAGGTTGAGAAACATTGCTGTAATGGAAAGAACAGATCTTTTCAAATTAATTGATAACCTAATCCCTGGTTGTTGTTTTTTCAAATACAACATCTATTTGCCATATTTGGCACCCAACTGATGTATTCTGACTGTAGATCTCAGAATCTGAATCTATAGATCAGACAAGGCTAGTTTAGATCAGATGAGATCCATCTTTATTAGGGTAATTAAACAAGACAAAACAAGGGCAATCTAAGAGAAAGTCTAAAGATAAAGGTTTCCAGTGATAGGCAGTAAGTATATGGCAGTAATGCTAACTAAAAGAACATTTTAAGGTAAAAAGCTTCACTTAACAATAGCGTAAGGATACAACTGAGAGTATTAGAATAAATGACAGTGGATAAGTAAAACAATAATTTTAATTAAGACAACTTTAAAGAAAAAAGCATGAAAGAGAATCCATGTATCTGTGGAAAAAGACAAAAAAAGAGGTAAGAAAGATCCTCCTTTTAGCAAGCCAACTTAAGGACTGTCTTGTCAACATGAGAGACAATTCAAGCATTTTACCACCTTAGATTCTAAATAGCCAAATCTATTGCGAATTTTACTGCATTGCATTTTTTTTATATTTGCAACAGATTTCATTTTATGTTTGTCTTTACCTTGGGATAGAATTTGAGAAATATATTGTTAGAGTCCAAATAAGATAAAACTTACAGAATTTGTATAGCTTCAATGTAGTAAGACCATATCTGTCTTTCACAGTTATATTTTCTATAGGCATCTATAAAAGCAACCAGCTGATTCTGGATCGCTTCAGAAGTAAAACAGGTTTTTTTACACACAAACACACACACACCTACCAATGAGATGACTTCATCACAAAAGGTTCAGATGATTCCATAGTTTTAGTAGGCAAACATAAATTTTCCCCTTTTCCCTTCTCTAAAATAAGAGAAAGCAAATTGAATGTCAATGTGTAAATACAAGTGTTTATATTTACCATAGAGCTGAAACAACCAAGTTTTTATCCTCCAAATTTATCTGCACCCAATTTGCAAAGGGAAATGTAATTTAATGATGAGTATATCACAATGAAGACATGTTTACCTACTTGTTGATTTAGCCTATGGTATTTTATATAATTAAGGACAGCACAAAGTCATCTTTAATTCAACCAGAATGCTGCTGGAATATTTCCAGAATGTTAATTTAGTTACAGTCTGTAATCTTATGCTTTGATCTGAAAAGCACAAGTTAAAAAAAACAAACCCTAAAATTCTCATAAGTCATTATTAGAAATCAGCCAGTAAAGGGTCTTATCAGGAACAAACTAGAGTTTAGCACCAATATATATTTCTATATATTGCCAGAGATAAAATAGTTTTTTATCTTCATTATTCTTAATTTGTAGTTACTCTCTGCGCAACTATTGGAATACCTTTGAGAAATTAATTAAAGGTAAGTAAAACGATCCTTTTCTTTATAGATTAAAAGCAGGAGCAAAAAAGTGTTTTGATCTGGTACAGTAAGTACTGAACATACCATATACGCTGATAGCATCGTATGACATAGAATGTGCCAAATAAATGAAATAAAAACCTATTAACCTTGCCATTTTCAAACGAACAATGAATTTACTGTTCCATCAGATCAGCATAATTAGTTCTATAAACCTTCAGATCTATGGGATTTCAACTTTCCTGGGAATTATGGGAACAACTCCCAATTATCTGGCACCTTAATAAGCAATGTGGATTCTCAAAGGTGTCTGATGATTTCATTATTGATATTTTGATAGACAAAGGAAGTGTATCATACAGTACCTGTTCTTCAATATCAAAAACTTATTTTTATATAACATCAATACTGAAGTTTTTTACATGAGATACGTAGTACAGAGACAAATCTGTATTTCTAGATTTCATACGCAGTTTCCTAATAAAGAATCTATAATTTTTGCACAACGATTGGCTTCTAATCTGATATTTTAGAATTATTTTAGAGAATGATAAAGATCTGTCCCTAAGATATAACTTGGCCTTTTGGAAAGTCATTTTTAATTCCTACTGTGACAGACAAGCTTTCAAGCAGAGAAACGCCAGATGGAAAATTTGTATCTGCTTATTAAATATTTTTAGAGAATATGAAACAATGCTTTCATCTTTAAAACATGCTATTTAATATTTCCGCACATGAATCATGTCTGCTTTGAATAACAATTCCAATTATAAACTGGAAGTAAACTTTTTTTTAAAAAATCTGCACAAGTTGGAAGGCACTGCAAGATGAACAAGGCTGCTATTCAAATATTCAGAACTCCAGGAAGAGTTTTGCATTTTTGCTGGGATGTCTAGATTTTAGTCAGGGGAAAAGATGCATAGTTCCATATGAACTTCTGCCTTTGTTATTACTACCGGTATTACAACAGGTATTTCACTAGGCACTGTCAACAAAGAATGACAAGGACAATAAGGCAGTTTTGTCTAATTGTTAAGGCATCAGGGTAGAAAGCGGGAGAGGGTGAATTCAAATCTCACGTTAGCCATGCAAGCCAGCTGAGTGACTTTGAGCCAGTCAGTTTCTCTTAGCCCAACCCACCTTACAGAGCTGTTGTTGTTGGGAAAATAGTAGGAGGAAGGTGTGCTGGGTATGTTTGCAACTTTGTATTATTTGTAAAAAAAAATAAAAATAAAGGTGGGATGTTGAATGAATGAATGATCCATGATCACTAAACAAACAAAATGATGAAATCTTCACAGGCTTTTGGCCACTCTGAGAATTCCTGATGGATCTTATCAGTTGTGAGAAATAGTGAAAAATTGAGTCAGGAGTTGATTAACCACAGTTCTTATCTACTTGCACCATAAATAAAATAACTTCTTGGAACTGCATTCCCACTGATGTCATCAGGATCCAATTTCCTTCACATTCAGCATACACCAGTGTATTTTTTCATTTGGTGCAAGGGGTATTTCACTTATTTCTATCATCAAACTGTTCACTCCAGCGTAATACAGTTAACTGTAGAGTACCAACAGTTATTTTGTCAAATAGATAACAGTGTGTAGAATGGACAGAAGACATAATTAGGAGAGTTCATCCAACCAATCTAATAAAGGAATTAAGAAAAGCCTAATTGAAATGCATCAAGCTTCCTTATGAGGTAAAAGAAATCCAGATTTGCCAAATTAAATGAATTTAATTTCCTGAAAATGGAAGAAAAGATTAAAAAAAACACGTGTCTTTGGGTGCTGAGCATATAAAGGGACTGGCAGTGCTGTTTTAAGAAAGTCAAAGAATTACCTATTGGTACAGCAAAATCCAGCTAAAAATAATTGTTCTATTAATGTATGGTAGGGTTATCTTCCTTTGGAGTGTGAAACTTCATGAAATATTGGGGAAAAAAACTTCCAAAATTATTGCTTTGTTTGAATGAATGTCTTGTGCTAGCTCATCCCAATTTCTAGTTTCAAAAGGCACTAATATTATTTTGGAAATGATAGAGATACCAGAAGCAAAGGAAATACGTTGTTCGATTTGTTTTTACAGTACTAAGTTCTTGGTCAGGATACTAGAATTTCAGTTTTCCTAACAGCCTTTCTGAGCACTGAAATTTCTATAACACCTAAGAAAGACTTCTAGACAGATAATACTATTGCAGTAGATTATACAATTATTCGAAGTTGGAATGCAACAGATGTTACTGATTCAGAAAGAGAAAGGAAATAAAGATCTGTTTCTCCCAGCATTTCAAAAAATATCATTCTGTTTGAACAGTTCTACTTCTAAATGAATCTGGACACAAAACACAAATGCTATTTATGACCTATACAAATATTATTTTGCAATTAAAAATCACTGTAAATGTTGGCATGATTTGCGTAATTTTACGTGCATTGATTCTTTGACTACTAAGGTTTCAAAATATTTTGCCTGTAAGTTTTCAAGTTTATATCTATACTTAACAGCTGGAGGATGGTTTTATTTAATAGAAAGGATGGTAACATTGGTATTCTGTAACCATTTTTATGCGTCTTTAATAAGATCACCTATGCATTTTGTATTTTCATGAAGGAGACTTTAAAAGAGCTTGTTATATACCAAACATTTTAGCATGATAATAAAATAGAAGGAAAAAATATCCATGAAATAGTCACTCTAGAAATTTAATTTCTGGAAAAGAACAATCATTTCCAAAAGTGTTGATATTTACTCACTGCTAAATTATAGGTAAAATGAGCTCTACTATTTGACAACTTGAGGTCCGTATCAGGTAGCAAAATCTGGTCTAAAGTAATGAGAGTACCATTTGCATTTTCAGTTGTTTCAGGCTTCAAAAACCTCAGGAAAAGCAAATGGAGAGTACCCATCAAGTTGGGGGGGAGGGGGGAAAGGAAGCCTTTTTTAAAAAGTGTAATATGTTTCAGAATAAATTATTCTAGCTCAAGTTACAACAGTAGTTTTACACTGATTCATACAGTCCTTGAAAACTATTAACTAGAATTGCACACACACCCCCAAAAAAAATAATTGTCCAAAAGAAAACAAAATGCCCTGATCCATTTCTGATCTAATCAAATACACAATTACAAAGCAATAAGAAGGCCTTTCTTAATTTTGGTCACCACGATGCAAAAAAGTTTTGGTCACCACGATGCAAAGAAGATGTTGAGACTCTAGAACAGCGGTTCTCAACCTTTTTCAGGCCGAGACCCCACCTGCGCCGCCCATGTGTGGTGCGACCCCGACCTGCGCCGCGCATGCGCGCCGCGACAGGCCGAACTGCGCATGCACGGCGCGCACACGATGACCCGAACCGTGCATGCGCGGCACGACAGGGCGAACCGTGCATGTGCGGTGCACGCGCCACAGCCCGAACCGCGCATACGCGGCGTGACGGGCCGAACTGCACATGCGCGGTGCGCACGACAACCCAAACTGCGCATGCCAATGCAACGGGCCGAACCACGCATGCACGGCGTGCGCGTGATGACCTAAACCGCGCATGCGCGGCGTGCCAAACTGCACATGCACGGCGCACGTGGGACCCGAACCGCGCACGCGCCGCGCGACGGGCCGATTCGCGCATGCGCGGCACGCGCGCAATGGCCTAGGGGAAATGGGGAAAAAATGGCGGATTGTGGTGGTTGGCGACCCCCGTGAAACGGTCGTTCGACCCCAAATGGGGTCGCGACCCACAGGTTGAGAACCGCTGCTCTAGAAAGAGTTCAGAGAAGAGCAACAAAGATGATTAGGGGACTGGAGGCTAAAACATATAAGGAACGGCTGCTGGAATTGAGTATGTCTAGTTTAACGAAGAGAAGGACGAGGGTTTCCTGCCTGAGCAGGGGGTTGGACTGGATGACCTCCAAGGTCTCTTCCAACTTTACTATTATTATTATTATTATTATTATACTATTGCTAGAACAATTCAAGGCATCCTTAGTAGAACATAAAAGTTATTTATTTTAATTATATTCTCCCAATTCTTTGAAAATGAAACATACTTTAGTGGAGAGCTAAAATGTTATCCTTTATCTTGTATAAAGTCTTTAGGCAATGAATAGGCTGAACATTTGTTAAGTTATTTTTTTTTAGATTGCTGCAGCTGAAGTATAGCGTGATTATATAACTCAGTGGTTCTCAACCTGTGGGTCGCGACCCCATTTGGGGTCGAATGACCATTTCACGGGGGTCGCCAAACAACGCAGTCCGCCATTTTCCCCCCTTTTCCTTAGCTTTGCTACTCCCTCTTATTCTATTGGCTTTTGAAAGCCAATAGAATAGACTCTCTTGATTAGAGTCTAATTCTATTGGCTTTCAAAAGCCAATAGGAATTGTCCAGGCTGTCTCTGCCCTGCTGAGGCCGCCAAAAATCCCAGTCTGCAAACGGTGCTGCAAGTTGTCTGCAGCGAAGGCGAGCTGTCTGGAAGTTTCCACCCCTCCCTGCTGAGCAACTACTAAAAATGTAAGTAAAAGAGGGCCAGGAGTGGGAGTTGGGAGGCCGGCGGGCGCAGGGAGGGTTGCTGGCGCGTGTGGGGCCTGGCAGGTGCCTTACCTCCCTTGGGCTGGGCCAGCTGGTGCCCAGCCGGTGGTCATCCTGCGCTGTCACTGCCCCTTGCCAGCTACGCCTCGGCCGGCGCAGGGGGTGGCACCACGCATGTGTGGCGCTCCTGGGCTGGGAAATAGTCCTCGACTTACGACCGGTTGGGTAGTCCTCAACTTATGACCGGTTGGGTAGTCCTCAACTTACGACTGGTTGAGGGGTCGCAGCATTAAAAAGATTGAGAACCACTGATATAACTGGAGGATCATGACAGATTTTTATTGTTTCCAGAGGGTGAAGGGTCTCCCTCTCTTTTATAGAAAGATTAAGCCTATCTGCGAAATCTTAAACTATCATTTCAGAAACAATAAGGACCATATCCACAGCCCTTACCTTGCCCCCCCCCCCCGGCTGTGTATTTCAGTGTTAAGTACAAAGATTGTAGAGGACATAGAGAATGGTTTTGAGGGAGAGGGGGAAGAGATGCTGAGAGTGAAAAGAAATCTGAGTCAGAACAGGGCAGTAACCAGTTCACTTCGGCAGAACCAGTAGCTAATTTTTTGTTGCCCAGGCCCAGAATGGACTTCCAGAAGCAGCATCCACAAAGAGAACTGGTTGTTCACATATTTGAATCCCACCACTGGCAATAAGATATATTAACATCTCAGACAAGGCCCTCCTTAGTTCTCCTGAAGATAAAGGGAGGGAGCGGGGAGCTCATTCAGGCTTGCAAGGTTCTATTATTATAACTTTACAAACAACAATAGCACTGGTCTACATGAGCTTCAGTTCCTAGTCTGGTCTAAGATAGGTGCAGAATTACCATATGGGCATCTCTTGTTTACATGAAATTCAAAAGCTCACCCAATTATTGTTCCCATGCTTCAACATTTTGTCTTGCAGAAGAAAAAAAACAGTGCAGCAAACACACAGGCCAAGAAAGGATAACAAGTCAAAAAATGAAGTGGAAAATAATAATAATAATAATAATAGTAGTAGTAGTAGTAGTAATAGTAATAGTAGTAGTAGTAGTAGTAAAGTTGGAAGGGAACTTGGAGGTCATCTAGTCCAACCCCCTGCTCAGGCAGGAAACCCTATACCATTTTGGACAAATGGCTGTCCAGTCTCGTCTTAAAAACGCCCAGTGTTGGAGCATTTACCACTTCTGGAGGCAGGTTGTTCCACTGGTTAATTGTTCTAACTGTCAGGAAATTTCTCCTTAGTTCTAGGTTGCTTCTCTCCTTGATTAGTTTCCACCCGTTGCTTCTTGTCCTGCCTTCAGGTGCTTTGGAAAATCACTTGACTCCCTCTTCTTTCTGGCAGCCCCTGAGATATTGGAACACTGCTATCATGTCACCTCTCGTCCTTCTCTTCATTAAACTAGACATACCCAATTCCAGCGGCCGTTCCTTATATGCTTTAGCCTCCAGTCCCCTAATCATCTTTGTTGCTCTTCTTTGTACTCTTTCTAGCGTCTCAACATCTTTTTTACATCGCGGTGACCAAAACTGCATGCAGTATTCCAACTGTGGCCTTACCAAGGCATTGTAAAGTGGTATTAACACTTCACGTGATCTTGATTCTATCCCTCTGTTAATGCAGCATAGCACTGTGTTGGTCTTTTTGACAGCTGCAGCACTCTGCTGGCTCATATTTAGGTGATTGTCCACTAGGACTCCGAGGTCCCTCTCACAGTTACTAGTATTGAGCAAAGTACCCCCTATACCAGGGGTAGGCAACCCAAAACACTCAAAGAGCCACTTGGACCTGTTTCCCACTGAAAACAAAACAGCGGGAGCCGCAAAACCCTTTTGATATCTAAAATGAAGATAACACTGCATATATCCTTTTTTACCTTTATTATAGAGGTGTATCTGTGTCTGTGTGTGTGTGTGTGTGTGTGTGTGTATGTATGTGTATGTATATATATACACACACACAGGTAAAAAGGATATATGCAGTGTTATCTTCATTTTAGATGTCAAAAGGGTCTCTCTCTTTGTGTGTCTCTCTCCCTCCCTCTCTCTCTGTCTGCCCTTGGTCTGCCAGTCCTCTTCCCCCCCTCTCTCTGCCTATCTCTCTCTCTTTCTCTCCCCCCCTCTCTCCTATCTGCTGCTCACCTGGCAAGCTGGTTTCAAGCTGTTCTCCAACAAGCTCAGGGAGAGGCAATCCTGGCTTTTATGACTCATGGACTTCAACTCCCAGAATTCCTGAGTCAGCATAACTGGGCTAGCTAGCTCTTTCCTGCCCTTCCTGCTTCCTGCAGCGATGCAGCAAAGGGAGGAGCTCCGCCCAATAAGCTTTTCAGCTCCTCGGAGAACACTGTGAGTTCACTCTCTTTTACACACATACACACACACAAACACAAAACACACACACACAGACAGAGAGAGAGAGACAGAGAGAGAAGCAGGGAAGTGTAATTGCCTCTCTGTCTCTGTCTCTCTCTGCAAACGGCAGAGGAGGCTGGGAGCCACATGGGAAAGCTCAAAGAGCCGCATGCGGCTCCGGAGCCGCAGGTCGCTGACCTGTGCCCTATACTATACTTGTGCATTTGGTTTTTCTTGCCTAAATGTAGAACCTTGGTTTTTTCACCGTTGAATTTCATTTTGTTAGATAGTGCCCAGTGTTCAAGTCTGTCCAGATCCTTCTGTATCTTAAGCCTGTCTTATGGAGTGTTGGCTATTCCTGCCAGCTTGGTGTCGTCCGCAAATTTGATGAGTTCCCCATCTATCCCTTCATCCAAATCGTTGATGAAGATGTTGAAGAGCACTGGGCTCAGAACAGAGCCCTGGGGCACCCCACTACACACTTTGCTCCATGTAGATGCGGTTCCATTGAGGACCACACGCTGAGTACGGCTGGTCAGCCAGTTACGGATCCATCTGATGGTGATGCTGTCTACCCCACATTTTTCTATCTTGTCAAGTAATAGGTTGTGAACTACTTTATCAAATGCCTTACTGAAGTCCAAGTAAATTATGTCCACAGCATTCCTCTGATCCACTAATTTTGTCACTTGGTCAAAGAATGCAGTAAGATTTGTCTGGCATGATCTATTTTTGACAAACCCATGTTGGCTTTTAGTAATGACTTTGTTTGCCTCTAGATGTTCGCTGATTCGTTGTTTGATTATCTTTTCCAGGATCTTCCTAGGTATTGAGGTCAGGCTGATAGGTTTATAATTTCCTGGGTCCATTTTTTCCCTTTTTTGAAGATGGGAACTACATCAGCTCTTTTCCAGTCCTCTGGTAGTTCCCCAGTGCTCTAAGATCTCTGAAAAATATAGTTCAGTGGTTCTGAGATCACATCTGCCAGTTCCTTGAGAACCTTGGGGTGTAATCCATCTGGTCCTGGCGATTTGAACTCGTCTAGGCTGGACAGGTGTTCACTTACCATTTTCTTGCCTATCTTAACTTGTGTTTCTATTCTGGTTTTTATGGCACTATTTTGGATAGATTGATCTGTTTTTTCCCTTTGTGTAAAGACAGATGCAAAAAACGAGTTAAATAGTTCTGCTTTCTCCCTGTTGCTTGTCACCTTCTTGCCACTTTCACCCACTAATGTTCCAATCATTTCCTTCACTTTTTTCTTGTTTTTTACATGTTGAAAGAAGCTTTTTTTGTTATTTTTGACTTTGGTTGCAAGCCTTAGTTCATTTTGACCCTTGGCTTTCCTCACTTCATCTTTGCAGGCTCGGGCTATTTGCTGATATTCTGACCTAGTTATTTGCCCTCTTTCCACTTTCTATAATTGTCCTTTTTATCTTTCAATTTTTCAGAGAGTTGTATATATTGTATATTGCAGGATGCTCTGAGAAACAGCTAAGGTGTTTCAGTTAACAACAGAAGCCTGAAAATTTACTTAGAAGCAGGAATGCTAAATACAGTTCTCTGGGTCCCAAGACAAACCTCTCAGAGGGACCCCAGTGGTCCCTATCAATGGTGAGAGAGTCCAGATAGAACTGGGGGAGAAAAGGAAACTCACATGGATGCTTCTTCCATGGTTCTGCTGAAATATTCCCCAGCCACTCACTTCTCAGTCATTTCCAAATCCCATTCTCTACTCCTGCTTTGGCAGTAGAGACTCCTCATATGGCTGGCTGAAATTCCTTCCTTTTCAGGCATACCTTATCTGGGCTGCAAAGAACCCAGTGGTCACTAGATGACAGCAAAGGCTTGTCTGAGTCTTCTGAGTCTCTGCTGCCATCTAGTGGAATCCTGTTATCCATGCTGTCACCAATAGATGATTCAGGAGTCCCAGCAGAGGAGGAGAAAATCAGTAGTAACAGTTTTCCCCTCACCAGTTACCTCTTTCCTTCTATCATCACTTTTCCTCTATGATTCTTATTGGGTCTTTGTGCTTAGACAACTGTGCTTAAGTATCCAGAAATCTGGATGATCACTAAACCTAGCAGCCTGATACATTCTAACTCTTTGGATGTAGACCTTTTTCAGGCCAGATATGGCACCATAATCAAGTTTGTGGAAGGCAGAAAGCAAGGAGGAGTCCAATGACACCCCCTATGCCATGGGCCACAAGATGGCTACCTCTTCTATCTTCACAATATTTGCTGCTTTGAGTATTTAAGGAAACCAGCATGGATAGTTGGGTACTGGACCTATTGGCTACTAATCTATATCAAAAATGTACATGAATGAAAGTCCAAACATTTGAGATCTGTTTGTTGAGGAGTGAATGACAATGAATTAAAATATAGCCTAAGGGATTAATTTTATAACCATTACAGTAGTTTGTTTGGGCTTTTAACATCAACAACTCAACTGATTTGTAAAATTATGGTTTTCTTCTTCCTTGGGGAATAAATGCTTCCTTTTTTCCTGTGGATAAAATAAAATGCATAAAGAATTTTTCTCCATTGCACATAATCAGAGAATCAAACAGTCTGCATACAAAAAAAGGTTGGCAGATAATAAAAGGCCTTGTAGTCAGTATTTTTCATAATAGCTCTCTGAAGTTGACTGATGAAAACTGATAGAAAGAAAGGGTTTTCCCCCCTTTGAAGCTCAGTTCATTATGCTAGAATGAGAGAATTGCTCCAGCTCTTTAATCATGTTGATTATTATTTCCCAGCAACATCTTTTGTGAGATACTAAGTCCAGAAGTGTACAATAGATTGCAAAGAAAAATAGGTAGGAAGATATTAATACTCAAGACATTATTGCTATGACAGCTTTTGCTTCAATTTCTTTCCTAACTACCACAAATGTAGAATGTGGATCAGGCTTTCAAGGCTTAACAATAATTTACAAACCTTCCACCCCACACCTTAGCTTGGTTAAGCTTAGCAGAAGGCTCATGGATGCTGCTCAGCTAAGTAAAGAAATTCACTGGGGACAAAAATAAAATAATTCAAAATAATTGAGAGCTCACTGCTAGTGAAAAGATATAAATGACTTTTAGAACCTTGGTACTTTTAAGTTATTCTTTTACCTTTTTGCCTTTCCGACAAATTAAGAGGATCATCATGATACACAATGTCCTTGAAACCAAGGAATTGTTGCATGTTTACCCATCAGACATCTAAGGTCTAAAACCTATTGGTCCCATATAAGCTTTCACAGATTTTTGTCTGTTTCACAGCAGTCTTTTCTCAGTATCTCCTTGTTTGTCAGACTATAGTGAATACAGACTCTTCCTGCCTGAATTTTAATAAAAGTATTGCCTCTCTAAAACTGCTATTTGAATATCAAGCATCTTCTGGCACTAATGGAGCTTCCCTCTTGACATGGAGACAGAATTTTCTGACTATTAAGGTTTCCCAAGTGCAACTGCTGACGTAAAACAAATCCATGGATACTAAATATATTTTGAAATTACTTGATTCCTGAAATGCTCGTTTCTGTAAATTTCAACAAGAAGTATTATCTTTGGCTTCCGGTTCTGGTTCGCAGCGGTGCGGTCAAGTGAAGGGAGTTATCCCTTTGCTGACCGAGTTTCCCCTGTCGGTAGACCCCTGAGAGGGTCAAAAAGTCACTCTGGAGGAGTGACTACTGTTGAGGAGGCTTCACGGATAGTTGTAGAGGAGTAGCGGCATCCTCTGTGCACTGAGTATCTCCTTTGGGCCGACAGGGTAAAGATCGGCCAGTAAAATGGCTGATCAATTAGCTGAGCCAACCACAAGCTACAAGATCAGCTAAGCAATAGACCCACCATGGAAGACTCGGTGAGATTTTTCTTTTACCTCGATTTTCTTTATGCCTGTGAAAAGTTCTTTTTTTTCTTGGAATTACTCCCTTTTCTGGTGAAGTGGTGTGTCAAATGGGGGAAGAGAAACTCAAAGGATTAAATCTATTTTCGCTTTAATGGTTGATTTTATTTTTGGATATTGGGAGCCTCAAGAAAGTTTTTTATAGTATTTTGAGAATATTGTTTTCTTTTACTTTTATGGTCTCCGGAAGGATTGACTATCTGACTAATCTTGATTATTTTCCAGGGGACATTTGCTAATGAAACTATTCATTGTATTTGCCATTTTTTCTTCATTGGGAAGTTTTCATTTTGTATAAAGGAAAAAGACGAAGAAGCTGGAAGAGATGGATTTTTAAATATAGTCTCTTTCAAAAGGATAAGGATTTTAAATATGATAAAAATGGAGGAAACCGGTTTAGATCTTACTTATAAGTATATTTTGGATAAAATTTTGGAAAATATGGAGAAGATAATTGCTTGCTCAAAGGATATCTCTTTATATTGACAAGACAAAGCACAAGGATTAAGTGAAACATCAGCTTATGCTCAAGAGATTTGTTCTCCACTAACCGAGTTGGAAGAAGTAAACTCACAGTTGGATTATCAATTGACATTGGAAAAAAGACTTGATACCAATGGACAAATAATTTACGATAAGGGAATGGAGGATTTTACTTCAGAAAGACAAACTGGCTTGCAGATGCCACTTGACTTTGTGACAGAGAAAAAATCATGGGAACAAGAGCAAAATTTGATCAAAGAGGACGATATAAAAGAAAGGATTTTAATTAAAATTTATGCAATGTTAAAAGAAAAGGGAAATGATGTTCTGCCACGAGTTATTCAGTTAGCTATAACTTTTATACTAATTTAACAAAATGCACAATGGGAGACTCTTTATTAGTGTATATAATGTGGCAGGTGGAGACCCATTTATGGAAACCGATCTGGAATAGAAAGAAATCCAGAATAAGATATAAATATTAAATCTGACTATAGTAGTGTGGTAAAGGTTTTATAGCAACCCGGATTGATTTGCATTTGGAATTTGTTAAAAGGGCTTTCTATGTTTTTAATAGTAGAGATGGTACAATGAGAAAAGGACTGAAATATGGGAAAAGATGGAATTAATCATTGGAGATTTGGAGAAGTACTGAAAAAGAATAGAATATTGGTGAGAAAAAGAAGAATTTAGTTTTGGAGTTAATAATGTTTATATAAGAAAATACTTGGGCACCTGAATAGTAAATGAATATGTTAGCCTAAGATTAAATATTTGTAAAATTAAGAAAGCATAAAACAGGATCTTTGGGATAGACAATGAGTTTTTGTAAATTTTTATTGATTACTGAAATTTATATAGAGTGATATATTCAATGAAAACTTGTTTTAGAAATGTTTTAATGAGCCTATAATAATATAGAGAATGTTAGTTTATTTTTAATTATTTAACCTGGATGTAGCGATATATCATTGAATGAATTGGTTTTAGAAATATATTAATTTGACTATAATATTTTAAATAAATGGAGAGTCTTTTAAGTGTAAGTCTAAATGTGTGAAAAAGTATAGGTCTCTACAGATTGAAATTTTTTTACTGATTAATGGAGTTGATGGTTAGACAGAGTAATCAATGAATTTATCTGAAAATGTATTGATTTGATTATTATTATTATTATCCTATATAGATAGAGAGGGAAACTTTTAAGAAATATTGTGTATATATTTATCATGTTATTGGGTTTTTTTTTTAAATTTGATCACCACGTTTCTACGTGGGTTCTCAAACTGTGTTGGTGTAAAATGGAAAACTAATAAAAATTGTTTGGAAAAAAAAAGAAGTATTATCTTTGACTGATTCCTTGCCAATTTCTAGCAATGTTCCAATATCTACCACAAAGAAGAGGGGTCAATCTATTCTCCAAAGCACTGAAGGCAGAACAAGAAGCAATGATGGAAACTGATCAAAGTAAGAACCAACCTAGAACTAAGGAGAAATTTCCTGATAGTGAGAACAATCAGTTAGTGGAATGACTTGCCTTCAGAGGTTGTGGGTGCTTCAACACTGGAGGTTTTTAAGAAAAGACTGGACAGCCACTTGTCTGGAATGGTATAGGGCAGACATGTCAAACTCGCGGCATCACGTGATGTCATGCAATGTATCGGGATGGTTTTGCCATTGCCGGCAATGTGGTGGGCGCGGCTTCCGGATGATATGTCTGGCCTGCGGGGCGGCAGTTTGACAACTCACGTATAAGGACTCCTGCTTGAGACCTCCAAGGTCACTTCCATCTCTGTTATTCTATTAACATAATTATATCAACCTGATTTATTGAATGTTGAAC
Organism: Bothrops alternatus; assembly: GCA_034064705.1. NCBI lineage: Eukaryota > Metazoa > Chordata > Lepidosauria > Squamata > Viperidae > Bothrops > Bothrops alternatus. The sequence goes on from JARGCV010000063.1 coordinate 5,020,853, forward strand.
AGAATAAAACATTGAAATTTCCATAGTCTTATGAAGGCCATACTCAAAAAAAAGGTTAAGACAGGTGCCATCTATTAACCTCTGAGGAAGGGTTAGCTTTCAGGTATATTAGTAATTTCCTTCTGCTGGTTGAGCGGCAGCTAGCTAAAAATGTTACCAAGATGAAACATAGACAACTCAAACTTTGTTTTTTATAAATTCTGATATAGAATTAACGGTACCAGATGGGATTTCTAAACGCTGAAATTTCCAGAAAGAAGATTAGAGAAAATGTACAAGATTCAAAGCTGCTGGAGTTTCCGGTTCCGGTCACGAGGACCGGAGCCTTTCTTAGAAAGCTCCGGGACGGGGCCAGCGGGAAATTCAAAATAATTAGGCACCGTGAAAGGGAGCGACGAAGAGAGAAGACCGGACAGAAGGAGAACATCGGAGCTCTCGAAAACAGTGAGGCTCACCGCCAGAAGGTCCCGGGAAGCCGCGAACGGAGCTGCTGAAGCCAGCGGTGACCGGGCGGCCGGCTGGCGGGCCCGAAAACGCCGCGCCACGAACAAAAGGGAGCTGGCGAGAGAGGAGCCAAGAAGCAGGAAGGAGACACAGACTCGCTGCTGGGGGGGTCTGCCGGCCTGAAGAGGACCCCCCCCGGACGAGCTAGCGAGAAGGAGGAACGGAGAGAGCGCAGCGGAGGAGGCCTGACGAGGCAACCAGAAGCGGAGGCGAACGGACCCTCAAGAGGCAAGGCTGACCGGGACAGCGGATAGCAGCGAGGGTCGAGCAGCGAGCTGAGGGACGCTAGCCGTCGGGAGAGACCAGCTGCGGGAGGAGGACCCTCAGAAGATCCAAATAAGGTACCGGAGGCAGCAAGGAAGACCCGGGTGGGAGGAGGAGGAGAAGACCGAGCGGGCGAGCGGAGGCGAAGCAAGGAAGAAAGGAGGGGGGAAAGGCCCTACAGAAACGCCGTTCCTCCTCCCCCACAGCGGGCGGCGAGCTTGGGGGATTCAAAAGCTTGGGAGGGAGGCGAGCGGCGGAGCGGAAGGGAGACACCGGAGCGCTGCCGAGGGGACCTGCCGGCCGGCGGAGAACCTCCAGAAGAGTCGGAGAGCGGAAGAAAAGGCAAGAGAACAGCGGAGAAGGACTGGAGCAGCGAACAAAGGCGGAAGCGGCCAGAGCCAGAAAGTAAGAAGCCGACAAGAGAGGAGAAGCGAGAGGCGGAAGCAAACAAAGCCGATAGGACACAGAAAAGAGAGGAGAGCAGAGGGAGCAACAGGCACGAAGAAAGACACCGGTAAGACAAGCGGGGGCCGATTAGAGCACCGAGGGACAGTAGACGCAGGGGGAGCCCAGCGGTAGGGGGAGGACCCTCACAAGACCCCCAGAAGACCCCCCCAGACCCCAAAAAGTCTAAGTGTACTGCACCTGGTGAAAAGGGCCATCTGTGCAAGTCTCAAGCCACAGATCATTTCACCTTGCATCATCTCTGCCGGCACAGTGAAGCTTATCTGAAAGCAAATAGCACCCCCTAGTGGACAATTTAAAAAAAAATTTTTTTTTTTTTCTGTTAAAATATAAACTGTTTGATCCAACCTATCCTAGCAGCTTGATAAACTGGCACAGGAACAATCCGCCCACAATTCTTGGCATCAAGGGGTGGCTTGAAGGGTGGACAGGCCAACAGGAGGAGAAGCTCAAAATGGCTGCCAGACGGACAAAACATATCAAACTGCGAGACCTGAAGAGAACTGCACCCTCCCCGGCCCAGCCCTCTAATCAGCCAGGCAATACCCCACCCATCCTCACACCCCCCCATCCAACTACAGGCCCTCAGACCCAAACCCCAACCCATGACTCCACAACAACACGCATGATCCAAGAACTAACAGAGACGATTGAGACACTAAATGAGACGATAGCGACGATGGCGGCAAGGATAGAGGGCATGGAAAGAAAATTGGCAGAAATGAGTGCGAAGACGGAGAAAGGACGCATAGAAACAGAACAGAAGATGGAGGAAAGATACAAAAACATGAAAAGGATGCTGGCGGACCAGGGGAGAGACCTGGAGAGAAAGTGGGAAGAACAACGCAAAGCGGTGGCCACAAACCTGGAACAAATGAAGGAGGCAATGCAAACACATTACAAGAACCTCCAAGAAACAAGGGAGAATACGGAAAAGATGATGAAAGAAGTGGAAAATTGCATAGAGGGACAGGCTGCTGAGGTTCAGGACCAGTCGACCATGATGCAATTCTGGCAACTGTCATTTGCGATCAGATTCAGAGGGTGGAAAGAGACAACATACGAAACCCAAGAAAGCCTGCTCAGGACCTTTGTAGAGGCACTGGCAACATTCCTGGGCAGGAGCGCCAATGAGATTGGGTGGCAAATCGAAAAAATCTACAGAGTGGGCGCCTGGAGGGCAGTGAACAGGCAGCAACCAAGGGACGTGGTCATCCACTTCACAACACAGAGGCTCCGGAATCACATCTCTGCCACTTCCTATAACAAGGCATTCTACATAGAGGAACAGGAGGTGAAGGTTCTGAAAGAGATCCCCCAGGCGATGCTGAGAGACAGAAAAGACTACAAATTCCTGACCACAGAACTGAGATCGCGTGCACTGCGATACCGGTGGGAAACCCCAACAGGACTGTCACTTTCCTATAGAAACAAGAGACACTACTTGACCTCGGTCCAGAAAGCCAAAGACTTCCTCGAAAAGGAACTGAAGTCGGGAGGCCCTCAACCCACCGCGGGAGAAGACGCAGATAGACCACGGGAAAGCGGGAGGGATCGAGGCCAACGAGCAAACAGCGCAGAGGCACAGATCAGGGCAGTGGCAGAGGAAATGAATGGAATACCTAGAGAGGCGAGGGCACAGAGAGCAAGGAGCAACAAAAACAAGGCAGCAAGACAGCCTACAGAGGACAGGCTACCAGGCTCCACTACCAAACACACAGACCAGCAAAGCAAGACCGCACAAACCAATACGAGCAGCAATCCGGATATCATGGGAACGGGACCAAAGAAGACAACAGGAGAAATAACAGAAATGGTCTCGCAAAAATATCCTGCAACAGATGATGGCAACTAAGTATTTGACTTGGAATGTGAACGGACTGAACTCCCCCCAGAAAAGGAGAAAAATTCTCCACTATCTGAACCAAGATAAAAGCGATATAATCTGCCTACAAGAAACACACATCAGAGCAGCAGACCAGAAATATCTGACCAACTACAAACTAGGCGCGCACTTTGTAGCAGCGGCGCCAAGAAAAAAGAATGGGATTGTTATATATGTAAAGAAACATGTATTGGCCAAGCTAATAGAGTCCGACCCCCAAGGTAGATACCTGGCAATTGAAATAACACAAGAAGACAAGAAGATTCTAGTAATGGGCGTATATGCACCAAACCAGCAACAAGGCAAATTCTACAAAAAGCTACACAAGAAAGTAACACAACTTAACTACAGATCTTACATCATCATGGGCGACTGGAACGGGGTCATAGAGACTGCTCTAGACAAAAAAAGAACTACACCGAACCCACAAAAACACTCCAAGTTGCCTAAATCCTTCTTTGACATGAAGGAGGAACTCGAACTGACAGATGTATGGAGGAAAAGACATGGCAGAGAACAAGAATTCACCTTCTTCTCTGGCAGACATCAATCCTTCTCCAGAATTGACTTTATATTAACTTCTAGCGACTTGCTAACTCGTCTAAACGCAGTGGAAATCCTACCCAAAGCTCTGACGGACCACAACCCTGTGAGGATGGAACTAAGACACGGCCAGACACAGAGGAGGTCCTGGAGAATCAATGAAAACCTGTTTAGACATGGAGACAAGGTGGCGGAATGCAAAAAAGCTATGAAGGAATACTTCAGCACACATATGAACAACGGAACACCGATAGAACAGATCTGGGACGGCAGCAAGGTGTACATGCGAGGGATCCTCATATCCATGAATAGCTGGCACCGTCGCCAACAAGAACAAAAAAGAAAAGAGTTAGAAAATGAGATAAGCAACATGGAGCGGCTACTGATAAAAAGACCAGAGGACAAAGTCACCAAAGAAGGACTCAAGATCTTAAGAAAGCAATTTGACATGTTGATGGCGGACCAAGTTGCAAGGAATATACAATATGCAAAACATAAGACATTCTGCAAGGCCAACAAACCGGGCCGCTGGCTAGCTTACACTATAAGAAAGAAACAAAAATCCCGCATAATTGAAAAGATAGAATACAAAGGCAAGCTAGAATTCCGACAAAAAACCATCAAGAAAGCCTTCACAGAGTTCTACTCGAAACTATATGCCGAGGATAAGATACAAGACAAAGAGATAGATGAATTCTTACAAGACGAAAAGATACAGGCGATTACCGACACACAAAGAGAAGCCCTGAATGCCTTAATCACAAAGGAGGAAATACACTCAGCGATCACACAACTGAAAGCAGGAAAATCGCCCGGGACGGATGGGATAACAGCGACCTACTACAAGCATCTACAGGATGAGATGCTAGAACCCCTCAGAAAGCTATTTGCCAGCATTCAAGAAGGAGGCCAGGTCCCACCATCCTGGAAAACAGCCTACATCTCATTAATCCCAAAGGAGGGGAAAGACAACACACAGCCCGCAAACTACAGGCCCATCTCACTACTAAACACAGACTATAAAATCTTCACAAAAATTTTGGCCAATAGACTAATGACTGTTTTACAGAAAACAATACACCCGGACCAAAGGGGATTTATACAAGGACGCCAGATGAAAACCAACGTGAGGCAGCTGTTGAACATAATAGAGTACCTGCAAAGGCACAACCAGATACCCGCCGCTCTAATGTTTGTAGATGCAGAAAAAGCCTTCGACAGACTGAATTGGCCGTTCCTGACGAACTTGGTCCTGAAAATGAAAATGGGAGCACAGTTCTTCAACTCCATAACGGCAATTTACCAGAAACAAACAGGCCAGATCATTGTCAATGGAGACTTAACGGACTCATTTAATATAGAGAGAGGCACGAGACAGGGCTGCCCGCTGTCCCCCCTGCTATTTATCCTAACACTGGAAATTTTACTGAACAGAATAAGAGCGGCTGAGGATGTACAGGGCATACAGATTAAACAGCAAGAATACAAACTATGTGCCTTTGCGGATGACCTGCTGGTGACAATGTCGCAACCAGCACAATCAGCAAGGAAGTTGATGGAGATAATGGAAGACTATGGTAGGGTGTCAGGCTTCAAAGTAAATATATCAAAAACAAAGATGCTAGTCAAAAACCTAGACAACAAAGCTAAACGGAACCTGGAAAGAATAACGGGTTGTGAAATAGTCAAGAAAGTCAAATACTTAGGAGTGGAGATAGAATCAACAAATGCGAAATTATACAAGAATAACTACGAGGTTCTGTGGAATAAGATACAAACAGACCTGGAAAGGTGGAAATCGCTACGTCTGTCCCTGCTCGGCAGGATAGCGACAGTAAAGATGAATGTATTACCCAGATTTCTATTTCTCTTTCAAATGCTACCCATACTCAAGAAAGATGCGGACTTAGACAGTTGGCAGAAAGGCATCAACAGATTTATTTGGGACGACAAGAGACCGAGGGTGAAACTAAAAATCATCCAAGACGCAAGGGAGAGAGGGGGACTCAAAATGCCTAATCTAAAGCTATATTACTATGCAGCAACGTTGGTGGCGGTTAGTGACTGGATCAACATGACAAACGATAGAGTTCTGAATGTTGAGGGGCATGGTCTACGATTCGGCTGGCACGCATACCTAGTATACGACAAAAAGGCAGATAGGAACTTCAAGGAGAACCCACTACGAATCCCACTGCTATGGGTCTGGAAGAAATACAAGCACCTCCTACACGACAAGATTCCCATCTGGACGATCCCTGGACACGCAACAGGGGATATGAACACATCCCAAGGGCAAGGAGTGGTGCCCTACAGTGAGCTTGTACTGGGAGAAGAAAACAGGTTCCTCTTGAAATCTCAAGCAACGCTAGCAAACAGAGGAATAGGAAGTAACTGGCTATCATATATACAACTACAGTCAAGGTGGCGTGAAGACAAGAAGAAAGGCTTCTCCCAGAACGACGAGAACCTAATCAAACAGATCAGAGAACAGGGGATTAGGCACATCAAACGAGTGTACAGCACTCTGATAGAAATGGACTCTGAAACCGAACTAGTCAAGAACTGTATGATAAAGTGGGCGCAAGACTTCGGACACCCTATCGCCATAGACACGTGGGAGAAAATCTGGGTGAGGAATGTAGAATTCACGAAATCGCAACACTTAAGGGAAAACTTCTACAAGATGTTCTATAGATGGCACCTAGACCCGAAAAAAATATCACTCATCTACCCGGGCACCCAGCCCAAATGCTGGAGGTGCGGAGACGGGGAGGCTACCTACTTCCACATATGGTGGACATGCAGAAAAATCAAAGCATTCTGGAGGAAGATATGGTGGACACTCCAAACCATTTTCAAAAAGCGTATAGAGTTTCTACCTCAGGCTTTTCTGTTAGGGATCACAAAGGATATCACTACCTCAGAGACAACTTTATTTTTGAACTTAATTACAGCAGCAAGATTATTGGTGGGACAGTACTGGAAGAATCCGGAAATACCGCCTATTGAAGAATGGACTGTGAAAGTAACAAATCTGGCGGAAATGGCAAAAATATCAGCATATTTGAAAAGTCGCTCCAATGAACAATTTGTGACGGACTGGAAACAGTGGATAGACTATATCCAAGAGAGACACCAATCAAACAGAATGCAGCTGGCGTTCAGCTAAGGATCGAGGGGAGGAGGGATGAAGGGTTAACAAATCAAAGGTTTACAAAAACTAACACCCAATGTTGAATGTATATGTTCTATAACTAATGCCTCTTAACATAACCTTATGACTAACGTTGTTTGCTTTAATATTGTTAAAGTAGACTGAATCTCTACCTCAGGATATGAAACTTTTACCTCAGGATCTCGGGTTGGGGACCATAAAAGATTGCACTAGTAATGGGATGAAGTCAACTCAGAAGCGCAAAAGTACAATATGCGATAGACTAGATACAGTAGATAGACCATACATAGGAGAAACACCAATCAAACAAAATGTATTCGGAGTATACTTGAAGATGTAAGGGAGGAGGGAAGAACGTTTACTAAAACAGATGTTTACAAAGATTAATACCTAATGTTGTATGCTATGTTCTAGGATGATTGCTTAGCAATAGGATCTTATGTTTAATGTTGATCACATTAATATTGAAACGGATAAGGGAAACACCAATCAAAATAAAATGTAACAGGAGTATAGTTGAGGCTAGACACGAGGAGTGGGGGAAAAGGCTTACTAACTCAGACGTTTTCAAAGACTAATACTTAGTATTGTATACCAGGGATCATGATGATTGCTGCATAACATGTTTTTATGTTCAATGTTAATTGTTTCAATAAAAGAATTTTAATTTTGAAAAAAAAAAAAAAAAAAAGATTCAAAGCTGCTCTGAGAGATGCTCTTTCATTTACATTTATTCTAAGCAAAAATATATATTTACAACTATAAATTGCATTATAGATACAGGTAGACCTCAACTTACAAACATAATGGGAGCCTACCCATCACAGTCATAAGTCATGATGGTCATAAAGTGAGGCTACAGATGCAATTGTACAACCTATTTTGTGGTGGTCATTAAGCAAATATCATAGCCATTAAGAGAACCCATTATTTGCTATGGGGAGTTTTTGCCAAAAACCAGCAGTAAATGCCCATTTTCAGTAAAGATGTAAAAAAAAAAATAATTGCAGTCACGTGGCATATAAATGGCTGAAAATGCAGGCCAGATGCTGAGTGTCCAAAATGCACAGGGGGCGGAACCATCACCAGAACTACAGAATTGGGTCAAAGTACTGTTTGGTACTTGGTGTGTGTGTGGGGGGGGTCTTGATAACTTTGAATGGCTGCCAAGCAAAAAGCGCTGCCTGCATATTATACAGACTATGTCAGGAATCCAGGAGAGATGGAAGTTTCCTTTCCTTTGGACATACCATATCCCAGGGGTTCTCAACCTTGGCAACTTTAAGACTTGTGGACTTCAATTCCCAGAATTCCTCTCAGCCAGCTTTCTGAAAGTTGAAGTCCACAAGTCTTAAAGTTGCCAAGGTTGAGAACCCCTGCCATATCCAGTAAGACTTCTATTCATGTGTTATAACTTTAAAAGCAGCTATTTATGAATGTTACATACAACATATACAAAGTTATAATAATCTCACATTTGAACTAAGGTATATGGTAATAATTACTACTACTATTTACTTCTATGTGGCTAACAGAGAGACCATCAAAGCCTTGGGATAGGTTAAACTGTAAGGAAAGGTGATTCAGAAGAGTAGTGTATCAAAGAATCAGTATATTCCTGCAATAATATGAGTTTAGTTTTAAGTGTGTGCAAAATCTGTGCAGAATCAAAAGCTAAAAAACAAGTGTTTCCTCAACAGTGCTTAGTCAAAAACCATTGTTTGAAATGTGCTTTTTATCTTCATCACACCTGTTCCATCTGTCTTAGCTGCCTAAACAGGTCTCCTGTAAAACTTTTCTTTAAAACAATACACATTTCCAGAACATGGCAGGAAGTTATGCAGTAAATATTTTTGCTATAAAATATTTCTAAAACACAGATGGGCCAGCTGGGGTTCATGAACCTTGCAGAACTGTGTATAAATCAAGGGACACAGGAGGATCTCTACTCTATCTAGCCAATTAACAACAATCATTGATACTAGGATTGTGATTATTGACCCTATGCTTAACCATGGTTCTGACCTTTCAAAATCACAGCTGTGTATCTTTTGTTCTGGTTTTCTTGATCTGTCTCAGGACGGATTGCCAGGCCACTGTAAGAAGGACAGAGTACCAAAACACTAAGTATTATAAGAAAGAATTATCTGAGTATTCAAATTGCTTCTCTTGTTGTGATGGATAAAGGCAAAAATCTACCACCCAGCCACGTAGAGTACCCCTTACATGATTTTGTTATGAATCTGGCAATGCTGAACATTTCCCATTCCAGGGCCAGATAGACACTAAGCATAACCCAACTGCATTACAGTATGTGTCTATTTTAATGACACAAGCGAGAAAGCATAGGAGAAGTTCAATGCTTCTGATTACAACCTTTCTTGCAATGCAAGGTTATAATGCAGGGAGCAGGGTGCAGAGGTGCATGAGAAGTGGGAAGAGAGTGCAAGGGTGTGAGTGGGTACACAAGAAACTGGTGGGGCACAAGTGTTAGGTAAGGAACTATCTCTGGAACAATGATGCAACAGATCATGCATTCTTTATTAAATATTAAAACTGTAAAAATGTATTTTGGAAACATGTACAGAAATTTAAGTGCAAGTGTGTTAAAATTTTAAATTATACTTTACAGAGATTTTAAATTAGGCATGGCTAATTTAAAGTTTAATACTGAAGTTGAATTTTGTCCTCTAAGTCTATCGTTATATGATAATCACATATTGCATTCAAGTAAGAATTTCAGTGACAAAAAAAAAAACTAGAACCAGGCTTCTTTTTATATTGGTACCCAATTGAGACGTAACTGCATTTTGTTTGAATATTTAGGGTATTTTTTCTGATTCAAAAACTACTTCTATCTGTAAGTTATTTCTACCTGTAGTGAAATGTCTAAACATTTACACTCCTATGAAGAAATATGTCAGTAGAGCAATGCATGCTACAAAGGGAAAACATATTGATAGCACTTAATTGAAAGCATATTTTAGATAACAAGTTAAGGAATTCAGACTTCATTTTATACATACAGGAAATGTTCTGGATTTTTATCTATTATCAACTCAAACTTCTTAAAAATGAGTTCCTCTTTTATACAGCCTCCCTTCTTTTGGAGTTTTTTACACTGCAGTTTTCAATTGCTTGTCTCAGGTACATAAATGGACTAGAAATGAAGCCACCTTAAAAAGTCTCTTTTTGAATTTCAGCCACTTCCTCTGCTTTGGTCCCAGTGACAGCCTCAGGTTTTATCTGGACCATATTTACTAATGGGATTCCTCTAATTTTTTACTCCTCCTGGATGGTTTTAATATTTTTCCTTGCACTTAAGCTAGAAGAGGAAAGTGGCAGAATTACCCATTTCACCTGGATAAAAAAAAAAAAAGAGGAGTCCATGGTTTTACTGTTGCAACAGGAAATTCTAAAAAAAATACTGTAATTATGAAAGGCAGCACCAGTGACTAGAGAGGAGGCAGTATTCTTACCATAATGTGCCATAGCCAATTGGCATGGAGAACTTTGCTTACAATAAAATGAAGTACAGCAAATGAACCAGACAGCATCACTTGTGCCTGCGCAAAACAGAAAACACCTACTTTTTATGTGTAGCAGGAAAAGGAGGGAGTCAAGATTGCCGTCCCAGTGAGCCAGGATTCAGGTAAAGAATAACACTGGCCATTTTTTCTGGCTTCAAAAGTGGTCATGGGAAAAGCTGGACATGCAAATATCAGCCCTTCATTTACCAAGGTAACATTCTTTAGAAAACGATTCATGTTAAGAAAACAGTAAAACTCTAAAAAAAAAAAAAGAATCTGTCTATATACCTGTCTCAGCCCAATACAATGTTCCCTTGCTAAGAAATTTGAAAATTGATTGACAACATCTCAGCATGCAGCATAACAAAATAAGAAGAATCTTGTTGATTCAAAGCTCCCAAAGCAACCTGCTTACTAGATCAGGGGTTCTCAACCTTGGCCACTTTAAGACATGTGGACTTCAACTCCCAGAATTCCTCAGCCAGCAAAGCTAGCTGAGGAATTCTGGGAATTGAAGTCCACAAGTCTTAAAGTGGCCAAGGTTGAGAACCCCTGTACTAGATTATGTGAAAAGCACACAGGCAGGACACGAGGGCAATAAATCTCTTGTGTTTCTCAGCAACTTTATATTAACAGGGTTGTTGATGCAAACAGAAGGCTATTGATAGATACCATGATGTATAACAGGGGTTCTCAACCTTGGCAACTTTAAGACTTGTGGACTTCAATTCCCAGAATTCCTTCTGGCTGAGGAATTCTGGGAGTTGAAGTCCACAAGTCTTAAAGTTGCCAAGGTTGAGAACCCCTGATGTATAAGATAACATTATAGAATCTATCAAGAGACCCCAGTAATCCCTTTTAAAGTTGTTCGAGCCAGTGACCATCACTCCCTCTTATGGTATTACATTCTTAAATTTAATTATGTGGTATGTCAAGAAATATTTGCCTATCCTTAATATTCCCTCATTTGGTTTCACTGGAAACCTAACTCTATACTGTAAAGAAAGTCAAACCACTGCCTATTGACTTTTAGCATAACATATATTTTTATACACCTCTGATCAGTCTCTCTCTTCGTCACCTGCCTTCTAAGTTAAAAAGCCCCAAATAGTGTAGGAATTGCTTACTTGGAGTTAAAAAGGTAAACATCTTAGATGAGGAAGCCAGCATTGTCTGAAGACACTTCCATGGTCATGTGGCCAGCATGATTATACGCCAAGGCACACAGAACATTGTTATATTCCCACCAAAGTTGTACCTATTTATCCATTGGTATTTGCATGCTTTCAAACTTCTAGGTTGGCAGGAACAGGAGCTCACCACATCACACGGTAACTTGGGTCTTGAACTGCCAACCTTCTGGTTGACAAGCCCAATGTCTTAACTGCTTGGCCACCACACCCCCCTTTGTTTAGAATTAATGAATGGTTATCTATGGGTTCACACACATCTGCAGTATGCCATGTTAAGAGATAAACTTTTGTGGGATCCTTGCCTCTTTTTAATAGGTAATATGCCTGAGTTCTGAAATCCCCACAATTTATCTGACTGTCAGACAATCCATAAAACAAAAAGATCCACCGGAAACAGATAAGCGTAAATTCAAATGACCACTTGAAGAATCTGAATTTTTCTTCATTATGCTATTTGCATGATGTGAATAGCTAGTTTGTTTACCTTAAAACTGAGGGTGTTTTTTTTTAAAAAATATGGAACGCTTCACGAATTTGCGTGTCATCCTTGCGCAGGGGCCATGCTAATCTTCTCTGTATCGTTCCAACCTTAAAACTGAGTTTTAAGTGAACAGGAAATCAAGGTAGCAAAAAATGTTTGGTTAAAGATTGCATCTCCCTTAGAGTGTAGTGTTTTTTTAAAAACGGATGGTGTATTCCAATTGCCCTTCGGCATATTTCTGTGTGAAAACGTGATGAGATGCAGCAGGCTAAAGATGGCTCTGGTGGAATATCTTCTGATGACATCAGGTCCAGAAAGATTGGCTAATCAGGAGTTGAATGTGACAAAGACTCAACCAGAACATATGTAGGGAAGTGCTAATGACAGCAGATGAGGAAGTGCTAATGACAGCAGATGAGGAGTTGGGAAGTGCTAATGACAGCAGATGAGGAGTTGGGAAGTTTAGGTCCTGGAATACTGTCGGGCTTGGAAGATAATTTGAGAGGAAAGAGATGGAGAAGTTGATTCATTCAAATTAAAAAAATTCTATACCTGGTGCAATATATTCAGAAAAATGGAAGAAGATAATAACCCCATTAACCAGAGACAATAGGAAGACTTGAGGTAGTGAACTATTTTCCTTTGTGCCTGGCTTAATGGGCTTGACTTTTGATACATCCTGTATGCACATATCCACCTAGAGGTAGTCCTCCTTCAAACAATTATCTCATTTAGCAGTCATTTGCAGTTGGGATGGTAATAAAAAAAATACTTTGCAACCAATTTTCGCATTTACTACCTTTGCAATGATATAAAGCAAACAAGGCTGAAATAAAATCATAAGAACAGTTGTGGTTTTGCTTAGTGGCTGCTTTGCTTAATGGCCAAATTGCCAGTCCCAAATGTGGTTGCTAAAGGAGGACTACTTTTATTACCTTTATACCTTTGACTTGATTATTCAATTCAAATAATATGGTTTTTTTTTCTTCTAAAAATCTGTTAGACTAAACTAGGTGTTCTTCAATGTTCGAAAGATAAAACACAGAATGTACTACATTATATGACAGGTTATTGGGGTTTTTTTTTTCTTCTCCCAAAGTTCTCATTTTGGATACAATTTATGCTTACTTTCATGAAGTTTATTTCTCCCATTAAATTACAAATTCCCCATTTAGCTAAGTCAGTTCGTTTTGTCCTCCAAATCAGATTAACAATACATCATGATCATTACAGTAGTCCAGCCTGACAACTGGTTTAACAATACAAAATTGCAGGGGGTGGGGGAATGAGGGAAGACAGTTTGTGCTTTTGGCACAGGCAAGCCCAGTTTAATAGATTCAGACAAAAATGCAGTCTCTCTTATTTTCTTACACTAAACATTACTTGTGCTGCAAAGCCAGCTCTTTTCCCCACTGAGACATGTGCACTTCTAACACGCACTGGTGCACATTTATATTTGAAAAATGATATAATGAGCTGACAGCCACACTGCACGCAAACTACACTTTCTAAGCTAAAGATACTGGCATGCGGGAGTAAATTGTGACCTAGTTTAGAACCTAGACATGAACTATAGGGCTCTGAAGATGGTGCATCTTCAACTTTTTCTTTCATTCATTTGTGTCTGATTCTCAGAGATTGCCTGGATAAGTTGCTGCAATTTTCTTGGCAAGGTTATTCAGAACTAGTTTGCCACTGCCTCCTCCCTAGGGCTGTGAGAAAGTGACTGGCTCAAGGTCACCCAACCAAATCTGTGCCCAAGGCAGCATTAGAACTCACACTATCCTGTTTATAGCCTGGTGCCTTAACCACTACATCAAACTGGCTCTATCTTCAACTTATAGAACTGTATAAACTATATAAATGTTCCTCTGAAAATAGGGTGGATATGGATGCAGAACAGCCCGGGAGTGGGGGAGAGATAGACGGATATCTCACAGCTGCATTTTCAGGATAATGTCCTCTAAATGTCCCTGGGAAACATATTTGTTATCTGTCTGGAGAGTGCAGTTAGTTCCATTAGCAGTGGATTGATTCTTATGTTTGCCAATTAGCTAATGGAAAAGTATTTCACTCATCTTATAAAAGTAAAGGCCTTTCTAGGAAGGGGGAGAGGAGGGGGAGGGGGAGGGAGAGAGAGAGAGAGAGAGAGAGAGAGAGAGAGAGAGAGAGAGAGAGAGAGAGAGAGAGAGAGAGAGAGAGAGAGAGAGAGAGAGAGAGAGAGAGGCGAGTATTAACAGATGGGGTATGCTATTCAATTCATGATCCAGAGATCATTAAAATTAATGGAAGCTTTGACAGAAATGTATGACATCCCACAAAACATTATTTTTAAAACTTAACAAGTTGTGCGTATCCTGAGGAACTGGCTCATAGGACATGGATCAAGGAAACACATAAACTTTAAAAACTCTTTGATTCCCAAAATTAAAACCAAAAGGCATGCCTCTGGAGTTTTTCACAGTGGCAGGTACATATTATCATTGCAACATTCCAAACTGAAGACATGATACAACTAGATAACCCATGACAATTATAAAATGAAGTAGAGGGACAGCAACAGCTGCCACCAACTGAGCTAGGGGAGCTCTGCTTTGGTTTATCTTATTCAATCAATGGGATTGCTTGCAGGAGAAGACAGGCAGATGCATTTGAGAACTTTCAAGGACGGGCAGGCAAGAATGGCTCTAGTAATCTTGGCCTTTTGAACAGGATATATTGCTCAATACATCACTTAGTAATTCCATTTCCAATGCTCCTTTATTCAGTGTCTCATAGGTAGACCTACTTCCATTACAAGATGCTAAGTTTGGGATGAGGCAACAGAAGTGTCAAGCTTTCTACTTGAGATGATGTTTCTTGAGTAATCAGTTGGTACCATTGGCAAAACCTAGAGAGGTTTCCTGGTTCTCATTTGAGGTATGTTCTCTAATGTCAGGTCAAAGGCTTCCAAATGCCTCATTTTACAGCTTCAGAGACCTGTTACAGATGATACAAATAGGGAAAAATATCCCATCTTAGGAGAAAGAACTAGATTATTTCTTGAACTTGTCTAATCTAGCTCAGGCTGAATGAGGCAGCTCCTCCAACCCTTCTGAGAAAGGAAAATAAGGTGACAGACAGGACTGTTGCAGTGATGTTTTTAACCACATGAACTCAAGAGGTTCCCCAAGGTTAATAATTCCACAGTTGCTGTGTTCACTCAAGTCTCATCCGTGCCCATTCCCTGGATGATCTGCTTACCAAGACATGTCCTCATGCATGAGGCTTCATTTTGGGGCCAGCCAGGCTGAAACTAGATCAAGATATTGTGGCAGAATAATGTAGGCATGAGTTCTCGTCCCCTAGCCATCAAAAGTAGGTTGGTTGCTTTGCTGTTTTGCTGCTTGGGCTTGAAAAGGTAGGAGTGTAGCAACTTGGAGGGTTTTCCCTTACCAGACCAGTTCATGAAGCCAAAGGCATATGTGGTAGTTTGTAAATGATCCACCGAATAAAATAGCTTGCCTTAATGGCAACTTTTGATACAGCCAACTGGAGCAACTGTCCAACCTATGTGCTCTAAAGCAGGCCTTCATCCTCACTTCTTGGGGAATACAATTTAAGGCATTCATTTACAAAAAATAATAATAAAATAACAAATCTACATACAAGTCATGGAAGGCAGAAATATTATCAGTCTTTTTCACAATTAGAGTAAGATATTATTTTTTAAATAATTACTCCTAAAGACCAAGAATATGAACGTCTATTTCATGAACTACATTCTAGCCCCAGAGAAGTCTTCCTTGCCTTCTAGGTTATTAATGGCAAAATCAATTGCCCAGTAGAACTAATTTCTAGCTCACTGGCATGACTTCTTAATGCCACCATTTTAAATAAATGTCAGGGAAACTGTCAAATCTAAAATGCAGCGCATCAGCATAGCAGTACTTTTGCTGGTAATCTATGTTGATTCAAAGCATGAAGTTGAAGCTTCTGCCTTTCTCATTGAGTACCAACTATAAAAAGTTCCATCAGTGTAGAGTTGTCTATGGAAAACTTCAAGATATTCGTCAATAAATATAGTAAGTCTGGTTTATATAAGCCTTATCTGGGAACTCATTCACGTGAATGAATCAGATGATCTTTGCTAAACAATAAAATTTCAGAAATGTAAATAAAGCAAGTAACCTCCAGAAACGTGGACTCGTACCTGTCTCTTTTTGGGCCTGACACAGTTGTAAGGGAGATTATTCAAGCTTAGAGAATGAACCACTGATACCTACTACTATTGATTTTACATTTCACTATTGATTTGCTACTCTAACAGTTGAAAGCAGAGACTCTTAAATAGAAACTATCCAATTATCATTCTTTACATCACAGATAGTCCTCAACTTCTGACCACAATTGAGCCCAAAATTTCTGTTGCTAAGTGCAACATTTGTTAAGTGAGTTTTGCCTCAATCTACAACCTTTCTTGCCACAGTTGCTAAATGAATTACTGCAGTTATTAAGTCAGTAACACAGTTATTTAGTGAATCTGGCTTCCCCATTGTTTTTGCTGATCAGAAGGCCATAAAAGGTGATCACATGACCATGGGACACTGCAACTGTCATAAATGTGAGCCAGTTGCCAAGCATCCAAATTTTGATCACATGACCCCAAGGATGCTGCAACAGTGAAAACCGATCGTGACTTTTTTCAGTGGTGTTGTAACTCTGAATGGTTACTAAACAAATAGTTGTACATCAAGGAGTACCTTTAATTTTATGCATCTTGGTATCCCTGAGATGATTTGCAATCCATAAAATATGAAATTGAGACTAATCAATGTTTGTGGCAGTAGACAAGCAACAAAAGAGACACATTTCCTATACTTGTCTGCAGAATGTAATATCAAGGGGAAGGAGAAGGAAGAGAAGAAGAAGAACTAATACACTGCTGACCACTCACCTGGAATATTATTCTGAAATATTTCCTATAAATCCAGACCAGTCTCAACATGTGCTTGCTCAGTTTTTTTCTCATTCCTTAGTCTGAGCAAAATAGCATTTTAATCATCATTTCTTTGCTATATAAAATCAAATGAAACTACCTCTTCTGATGATTTTTCATACCATTTCTATCCTATTTATTTCTAAAGGTATTTTAGAATATTTTGGTCATCCTGACTCGAAAACAACAAAGTATAAACTCAGTCACATGCAACAAGTTGTCTTCAAGAAGAGCCTCCTGTCATCTTTTGATACAGCTCTTCTTGACAAGAGCTACAAGGTAGAAAGTGAAAGAAGAATTCAGCCAAATCATTTCAGGAAATGCAGTGCTTTGTCACAATATGCAAAGCAGTGTTTTAAATGAAGGTTTGGCAAATGTACTGACTTAGAGACTCATTATGGTTCAGACAAAGCCACGGGAAGCAAGCTAAATGTGTGACTTCATCTGCAGCACTGCATACTGCCAAGATTGAGACTTTACACTTGCAAGCTGTTGGAGAAGAGAATGGAAGGGGCGTTGTCTTACCTGAACGCCTTTTCTCAGCACAGAGATGTAGAATCACCAATGGGGTTAACTCTGCCTTCTTGCCCATTAGACTGGGTCAGCCAACTTGTCACGCCTGTCCTGGGGTAGCCACTCCCCATTCTTGACAAAGGCGAAGCAGCTGACTACAATTTGACGTGATGGCTCCCAGTTCCCTAATATGATCTTAATGGTTTTAAGGGTGGGAGTGGATTCTATGTCTCCATGCTGAGAAAAGGCGTTCAGGTAAGACAACGCCCCTTCTCCAGCACTGGAGACGTAGAATCCATCAATGGGACATACCAAAGCCTCACTGTCCCAATGGGTGGGAAACAGAAGAGGTCGAAGTTGTGTTTGTAGAGATTACCTGTTGCAGGACCCTCCTTCCGAAGATGGAGCTTGTGGTCCCAACTCAGAGCCCTGGGGGGAACACTCTGGGAACCATACTCCTTGGGTGGAAGGTCCCAAGGGGAGGTCAAAGGATGTATCCTCTATTCCGCTTTTGCCTTGGCCTGTTTTTGTGCCTTGGAGAATTCCCTCTCCAGGGCCTGGTGCCTTCTGCTAGCCTGTTTCTCCGCCAACCTGGAAGGTTTTCTTCCAGAAATGGACTTGGCCTTTGCTTTGATCCTGCCTGCCGCCTCCTGTTTGGAGGATTTTTGTCTTTTGCGGCTGGTGGGAGGGGAGATGATGCTCAATGGCTGAGACACCGTGGGCTCCTCCATCCTAGGTGAGCTATCTCAGTGGCCCGAGAGGGAGCTCTGGCAGGGGATCAGTTGGCAAGATTGGCAAGCTTGTGTAGCAGGGAATGGTCCTCCCGCTCTCCTGACCGGTAAAGGGATCGCTGCTGTCCCACCCCTTTGGGGTCTGGTCCTACTTGCATCCACTCAGCTGCAGCGGATGGATTGAGATCACAGGGGGAGTGCGGTCAGGGTAATGATTGCACCAGGATTGGGCAGACTCTTTAGGGTTTTATTTATTTATTTAATCTATTAATTTGTTTATTTATTTATCTATTTTTGTATTAATATTGACGATCGTGGAAGGAAATGCAATGAAACAAGGATGGGGGAGAGCGGTGACATAAGATGTAATGGGGTAGTTAACACTGGCCTGGGTGACCATGCGGTCCTTCCTTCCCCTGCAACAAGCAAGGAAAGGATAAGCCAATATGAGCTTTCTGCTTCCTAAAACTCAAGCCTCCACTGGGAGCCTTTGTCTGGCCTCGCTTGTCCCGGCCATTAAAATGGCGACCGGGCTGGACCAGTGACCCAGGAGGAAGAAGGAGAAGGTGGAAGAGTCCCCTTTCGGCTGCCAATGATTCAGCACAGACAAAGGAGGCGGCTTCCACCCAGGCAGTGGGAAATTCGAGGGGAAGAAGGAGCTAAGCGAACACGCCTCCTGTTGCTTCCACGTGCCCCGGCTTCAAAATGACAACCAGGACACAGCCGGCAGGGATTCAGTCCGATTAGTGGATAGAGGGAAATCGCAAGAGCCGATTCCCCGAAGCAGCAGCTTCCAATCTGCTACGGTGAGTCTCCTGGGGTCAGGGGCGACGAAGGTTGAATCCCTCCATCGCTATGTAGCCGCGGACACCGGAGGATGGAGGGAAATCCCCACCCCCTCCCGGTTCGGGGAAGCTCCGACTGCAGCACTGGGCAGCTGGAGAGGTGTTTCCCTAAAGAGTAAGTTGAGAGAGGGGTTACCCTAAAGGGTAAGCTGAGGCCTCAGCTATGGAGAAGGAAGACCCACCTCCCCAGGATTTTCACAGATTATTTCACACACAGCGCTGGTCACAGCACTGTAGAAATTGTGGTGTGAGATGATCAGAATCCACCAATGTGTTAATCTTTGTTACCTGCCTTAGACCGGGAGCCCAATCTATCACGTCCGTCTGGGCTGAAAACCGAGTCAAGAATGGGGAGTGGCTACCCCAGGACAGGTGTGACAAGTTGGCTGACCTGGTCTAATGGGCAGGAAGGCAGAGTTAACCCCATTGGTGGATTCTATGTCTCCAGTGCTGGAGAAACAAAATTATCACATAACACAGCAGGCAAATTTAGAGAGAAGGTGCTTTTTCCCCTTCAGGTGGTCAGAAAAGCAGGTAAATATGTCAGGAGACAATGGCATTCCAACAATGCATGGCAGAAACTGTAAGCAAGAGAGGCTGATGTACCCAGGTAATTATGCTGCCTCCAGCATTTTGTCAGCTGGGAGACAAAGCAACCTAGCAACCAAGATATGTCCTATATATGTGCTTGGACATTTTATCTCATTTATAGAAGGAAAACACAATTAGACGGTGGCTTGCATGGCTGAGTTCTACTCAACATGTACACACAAGAGTATTTCCAACTTAAAGAGCTGGTCAATTTTAAAAAATGAGTCATAACAGGAAAGGAGGAAAACAATCTCCAAAGATTCACCAGACCTGTGCTCCGTTGCCACCTTACTTTTCTTCTTCTGCCTTCCAGGAGAATGTCGAAAAATGTAAAACTGCTGTTTCTTTTTTTTCTTTTTTTTTTAGAACAGAGCATGAATATGTTTGCCTTGGCTACCAAAGTTTTCAAGCAGTTGAGGAAAGCTTGGAGGAATGAATATGAATGAATTTAAATATCAATTAAGTCAATTATTGTGGTTATGAAACAATATTTCTCCACAACTACCTCATCTTCTTTTTTTTCTTTTTTTTAACTACCTCATCTTCTTGAAGACATCCCCAGAAGTTTTTCCAAGTGCTTCAGATCACTTAATGTCTATAGAGATTTTCAATCATCCAGGTCATGGTTGTTCTAAAAGGGCTTTTCAAAAGGCAACTTTCTTTTTTCTCCTGAAAACATTTCGCTTATCATCCAAGAAGCTGAGCTGAACTGAAGAAGCTTCTTGGATGAGACAAAAAACCCCCAAGAAAGTCTACCGGTAGTTGCTTTTTGAAAAGTACCTTTGGGTCAGATCTTTTAAAATCTGGGCTAAGTGGTGATGTTGAAGAATTACAGTAAATTAATGCTCTCATAGATTTACTAGACCAGCGGTTCTCAACCTATGGGTCGCGACCCCATTTGGGGTCGAACGACCGTTTCGCAGGGGTTGCTGGACACCGCGGTCCGCCATTTTGTTTTTTGTTTTTTGTTTTGTTTGTTTTGTTTTTTTTGTTTTTTTATTTTTTCGTCGTGCGCGTGCCGCGCATGCGCGGTTCAGGCCGTCGTGCGCGTGCCGCGCATGCGTGGATCAGCCCGTCGTGGTCCACCATTTTGTTTTTTTTTTATTTTTTGTTGTTTTTTTGGGGGGGCGCGCATGCGCACACACACCCGGGTCGGGGTCGCAGCGCGCATGGGCGGCGCAAGTGGGGTCTCAACCTGAAAAAGGTTGAGAACCACTGTACTAGACAAAATTAGAATAGTAAGATCCCTCGTGTCTTGTATTCAAAGCCAGTTTGGTCTAGTGGTGAAGGCACCAGGACAGAAACCAGGAAATGGAATTCTAGTCCTGCCTTAGGCATGAAAGCCAGCTGGCTAACTTTGCGTCAGTCATGCTTTCTCAGCCCAATTCATCTCACAGGGTTGTTGTTGTGGGGAAAATAAGAGGACAAAGGAGTATTATGTATGTTCAGTGCCTTTAGTTACTTATAAAGTAATAAAGGCAAAATAAAAATCAAATTAAAAAATAAAGTAATAAAATAAAAAATGTATTCCACCATTGGTGCAGGCATGGAACATAGAGCACCCACTTTCTGGCGTTCAGCTTTGGATTTTGTAGCATTCAAGTAGATAAACAAATTTTAACAGGATTTGGCCAACTATATTAAAGTAGACGTGATGTCATGCTGATGCCTGAAGAAAGCTTTGTTGACTTTATTTTCTTCAATTATTGTGATGCCTTTTCTTCAGTGCCTTCTTTTTCTCCTATGTTATAAAGATAGTTTGGAAAAACTAATTATGCCCATTTTAAGACAGGATCCAGGAAGGAATCTGTAGTATTTCCTAATTTATATCAGCCCAAAGGTCCAGCAGGAGAGAAAAATTCTATGCAATCGTTTGCCCCACATGTTGCCTGCTCAACTTCCACATTTCAGATACCCAGCTTTTCGTAAATTATTCTGTTCCCTGTTTTGGTTCTAAAATACATATATCAATAATTTTACAGTGTGACTTTGTTTTTTCAGTATTTGATATTCTGATCTTTGTTTCAATAGATTAATTAACTAGTTAGCTTTTTTATTTGTGGTAAAACAACAAACATTTTTGTAAAATTAATGTTAATTTTATTTGCAGGACTCAATAAATGTACATATCACAGTTTAAAGACCTGAACACCTGGGATTCTTTTCAGCTTGACAGCACGTTATTGTTTTGTTCTCAAATTGTTTATTAAATATTTCCTACACAAACACATACACAAAGTAATGGAAGATAGTAATACAAACTTGGTGCTTAATGACTGCCAACATTTACAGATAAAACAATTGTATATAGGGCCATGTAGCAAATGTCAGAAATCTGTGATCATAGCCTTTCTTTCTGTCCTTAATAGTCATGGCACACTAAATGTCAGTTAACTATAAATGAAGTAGGTATTTCCATATTTGCTGGTACCTTCGGTTAGCCTTGACATTTTTACTGATAAATTTCTTTCAGCAGAGCAGATGGATGGATGGAAAGTAGCTGCTACCAAAATGGATGAATGTATTGCCCACATAGATTATTTCTCATCCATCAGAAGGGAGGGAAATAAAGAACTCTTATACCGCATGATATGTCAACAACGTGTAGCACATCTACTAAAATGTCTGGTGAACTGGAGCAACATGTTCTATATCATTAAAGCAAAATCAGCCACTCTTCTGATGGCTGGCAGCAATATTTCTTTGTGGGAAAACTGAGGGCAGCAGAAGTAAAATGAAGGCAGTCACAAAGACTGCAGAAAAAGAGCTTAGGAGATGCAGACTGTCTAACTGCTCATTAAATCATGGCTAAGCTCTAAATATACAAGCTAAAACAAATCTTGGGTTCATGTATTTCCTCCTCCCTCCCCTTTCTATGTTGCTCTGAAGCTGGGAATAAACCAAAATTGGGTTTTGTTTTTTTTACCCTTTTCTTGATCCATTTTTAGAAGCAAACAATAGGCTCTGCTTACCAACTGACTGATGTTTATTTTAAACAAATTAAAAATCCATATTATTTATCAGTTAAAGGAGCATCTGCAAGTGGGGGACCCAGGAGGGCAAATGATGAAACATGCTTGACCTATCATCACATGAATGCTACAATTTACGTACTTGCATCAGACGTCAGGACACATGCATATACTGACGGCATTTGTGTGATGTCATTGCTTGTGCATCATCAGGTTGGCATAGCAATTTATTGCTGAGGCTGATGCTAGATTTGCATGATATTAAAATGCAAATTGGCTAAGGCAACAGGGTTTTAGTTAATTTCTCCTCCCTTCTGTATAGAACAGAGAGATTCTAGAGCATGGGTGTCAAACTCGCCACGTCACGTGATGTGTCGTGACGTATTGTGACTTTTTTTGCATTGCCAGGTGGGCGCAGCCTCCGTATAACACCCCTGCTCTAGAGATTGTCTGTCTGCTAAAACTCATATGAATTAGTATTATGCAGAAACATAAATAATATCTATATTTATACTGACTGCTATGTAAGTATATAACATCCTTAATTTTTCCAAATTTAAAACCAGAATAGCAATAGCAATAAGACTTATATACTGCTTTACAGTGCTTTACAGCCCTCTCTAAGCGGTTTTCAGAGTCAGCATATTGCCCCAAAAATCTTGCTCTTCATTTTACCAACCTAGGAAGGCTGGAAGGCTAAGTCAACCTTGAGCTGGTCAGGATTGAACGGCCGAACTGCTGGCAATCAGCAGTTAACAGAATTAGCCTGCAATACAGCATTCTAACCACTGCGCCACCACGGCTCATGTCATTTGTATCATTTATTATATGGCTTTAAAAGTTTTATTATAGCTAGTTTTGTAACAAAACACATAACTTTGGGCCAGGTAAATAGAAAAAGGCAAATAAGGTTTATGACCAGATCTAATTCAGCAACAATCTACCTAACGGAACATAAGAGCAGCTGGCAAATTGGTTCACAAACAAAATATATGGAAAATCCAAACAATTATGAGAAACACATATTTTAAAACATATTTCTCAGACATTTTTTATTGCAAAATGCTTTATTTTACATTAAATCCTTGGGTTCTCTGGTTGTACTTCAAAAAGGCAGTCAAAAATAACTTAAGTACTGTTATCCCCCAAACCTACCCAGATGGATCATAGTCAATAGGAATCAAACTTGTATCAGTCCAATTCTTAAGCCACCTCTGCACTTGATCCTAACCATGACATAAATATCTTTTGGGCAAGATCTTTTTTTCTTCCATGTCCACATGACATCACCTTTACATTATCCCAACCCAAGAATGACACAGGATTAAGTCTTCTTTTGCTTTAATGTTGTAAAAGTAGAATTTCCCCCTTTCTTATAAAGTTGTATCTTATGTGTAGAACTGAATATATATAGAAACAATTTCCCTACCCTACAATTATTAACAATGATTCACAAAACTGCAATAGTAATCCCTCAGTAATTATGCTCAAAAACTACTTGGATTTTGATTACATTTTTCTGCTTAGTTAGAACACTTAGAGAAAAGTGTTTTCTCCTATTACTCCAGATAAGTATGACATTCATTACTACCTAGCCTTAACATTTTCTGCACTCTATAGCAAGCTGTTAGGTGCTACAGTACAAATGAAGTGGGTGAAATGAATCATGTTTTATTTATAGATCTGTGGTCTGTATTTTTTTCACTACTATTTCTTTTTAAATTGACTCAATCTATGCACTTAATATGCTAAATGCTGATAAGAATTTCTGCTTTCCATTCTACTACTTTTATATTTATCCAGAACATTAAGTGTTCTTCAACAAACCTGTATCAAAAGGAGTGGGAGGGGGACTAGGCTTAATTCAAAGAAGTATAATTTTAATATCCCTTGTTTCTCATACCTGACACAGGGACATTTGGGCAGGCAGATCCCTTTATGATGCAGCAGTTGTGATTCACAATTTCATTTAAATTAATACCCTGTCCCTTTTCAATATGTTTTTAAGGGCAGTCTGCAAGCAATAAGTAATCATACAAAAATAAGTGTCAGTGCTTTCTCTCAGATTCAGACGTTATTTCCTTGCCAAAATGTCCTTCCTAAGAAATAAATTCATAGGTTCTTAGTATAACATATTCTGGAAAAAAATGGAAAGCTAAGTGTTCTGTTTCAGGAAAAGAGGCATCGAGACGAAGCAACGAGTTCCAACAGTTCTCCTTTATTGCAACACCAACAGAACAGGTTTTTAAAAGGTGTGGCCCCCTTTTACAGCCCCCCTGCACAATACCTTGCTGGCCAGTCATTGCAAGGGATCTTTTCCCGCCGTGTGTGTGTGTGCCCAAGGCTGGGAGCAGCCTTTCTTGTCCCGGGCATCCACATGGTCTGCCCGGGCCAATTGCTGCAGCCTGTGCCTACCGGCCCAGGACATAACACCCCTCCTCCTTGGCTAAAATAATAAGGCACACTTATTATTTTAAATACTCCAACACTCCATTACCTTGCTTACGTTGCATCTATATATATACAACACTACAGTCTTGCTATCCCATGCTCCCCACTCCCCTTGAGCTGCATTACTTAACCCAGACTACTAGGCCTGCCCATGACTGACAAGGACTGTACATAGTCTTGTAAGTAAGATCTGGCCCGCCCTGATCTTCTCATGGCCGGTGTGTGTGCCTGGCCTGCCAGCTCACCTGCCAGGCTAGGCAGATCAGGACTTTGTTGCCCCAAAGACCCAGCTGCTGACTGGCTGGATCTGCTAAATCCAAACCAGGATTCCTTGGGGGGGGGTGGAATTCCCCAAGTCCAGTAGTGGGGTGGAATTCCCCAAGTCCACAATGGACTCCTCTTGGGAGCACTGTCCCTCGAGCCCTAGACCAGTGGCTGGAGTGGCCTGAGTGCCAGAGGCTGGAGCTGCCTCCATGGTGAACCTCCTTTCTGCGGACTCCCTGTTTGGAGCAATAGCTGAAGCCTGGGAATGTTGGAGAAATCATGGCCACAATCGTAATTGTGGTCCTCCTCCCCCCCCCCGAGAGCAGAGCTAGGAGCGGAAGAGTTGCTGGGAAGCCTCCAGTGCAGTTAGTCAATGTGACGTCGGATCACACGACCATCGTCCAAGGCCACTTCGTATGACAGCGGCCCAGAGACCTTGCAGATCACTGCTGTGACCCAGATATATCCTGGTCCATAGTTCCTTGCCCAGACCGGATCTCCCACTTGTAGTCTCCTAGGTGCCCATGGCTGTGCCACCTATGAAGCCACCTGGTCTGGGTGCAATCTGTCCAGTTTCGTGATGAGGCGGTGACCCCAGCGGAGCTCAGCTGGGCTCTTTCCAGTAGCTGTGCAAGGTGTGGTGTGGTAGCAAAGAAGAAAGTCCGCTAACCTGTGATGCCAGGTCCCGTGAGTGATCCTCTTTAAGGCATCCTTGGTTGTGCGCATCATTCGTTCAGCCTGGCCATTGGAAGCTGGATGGAACGGTGCAGATGTGGCATGCCGGATCATGTTCGCCTGTAGGAACGCCTTGAATTCAAACAATGTGAATTGGGGCCCGTTGTCGGAGACAAGGACATCTGGAAGTCCATGTGCAGCGAAGATCCCTCTCAGCACCTGGATGGTCCTAGCAATGTTAGTGGAGGAGACAGGCACGACCTCTAGCCACTTGGAATAGCTGTCCACGAGAATTAAGAAGAATTGCCCCTGAAAGGGCCCAGTGTAGTCAATATGGACCCTCAACCATGGGGTATGAGTCTCCTTCCACCTATGAACTGGGGCCTGGGGCATCTCCGGCCTTGACTGTTGACAAACAGTGCACCCGTGGACCTGGACCTCGACGTCTTTGTTGAGCCCAGGCCACCAAAGATGGCTGCGCGCTAACGCCTTCATCCGGACTATTCCCAGATGTCCCTAATGCAGAGACCGCAGGACTCTAGTCCTCAATGAGGTTGGGATTACTACCTGGCTACCCCATAAGACACACCCCTTGAAGGTGGAAATTTCGTGCTTCCTCTGCCAGAAGCTCTGGAATTCTGAGCCTGGACATGTGTCAGGCCGTCCAAACAACGCCCAGGTCAGCACGCGTGTTAGTGTGTGATCGGTGGCTGTTTCTGCAGCCACGTCCCTAGCACTGAGGGGAGATTCAGGCAAGTCCTAAATAGACAGGATGCGGTTGGCAGGTGCTGGATCTGCCTCTATCTGCTGTAATGGCAATCTGCTGAGACCATCTGCATGACCCATTTCTTTGCTTGGCTTGTGAACCAGTGTATGGTCATATGCAGATAGGAAGATAGACCACCTCAGCATTCGTGGGGATATTATGTGTGGGGTTTGTTTGTTCGTTGTGAACAACCCCAGCAGTGGCTTATGGTCTGTGAAGACCATGAAGTGGCGGCCATATACAAAGTCATGGAACTTCTTTATACCAGCCACTATGGCTAAGGCTTCCCTATCTATCTGTGTATAATTGCATTCAGCTGATGATAGGGTTCTAGAGTAGTATGCTATTGGGACTTGCGTTCCATCAGCCTTCAAGTGACTTAACACAGCCCCAATCCCATAAGGGGACGCATCACAGGTGATGCACACTGGCAAGTTCTCATTGAAATGTGCGAGGACTGCATTTGAAGAGACCAAGGCCTTAACCTCTTTGAAGCTCTTTTCACGTGCTTGTGTTCAGTGCCAAGGGGCCTGTTTGTCCAAGAGCTGGTGTAACAGCTCAGCCACTGCAGCCTTGTGAGGAAGGAATGAGTGGTAAAAATTTAGCAGTCCCAGAAACGCCTGAAGTTCGTCCTTGGATTTGGGACTTGGGGCCTGCTGAATTGCTTGCAGCTTGGATTCAGCAGGGTGGATGCCCTGAGCATCAATGCGGAATCCTAGAAACTCCGTGGAGGTAACCCTGATCTTGCACTTGTCTTGCTTAAGCTTCAGCCCCGCTTGGCGGAAATGTAGCAAAACGGCTCTCAGCCTTTCGGCTAAATTGTCAGCCGAGTCCCCAGCAATGAGGACATCTTCAAAGTACGGGCAAACGCCAGGGATATTTCGGAGCGTCCGCTCCATTACACTCTGGAAGATGCCAGGGGCCATGTTTACTCCAAATTGCAATCTTTTTACCTTGAATGCCCCCCTATAGTCACTATAGTTTGGGCCTGGCCGTTTCCTCATCAACTGGCAATTGTTGATAGGCCTGAGCCAGGTCAAGCTTAGCAAAGATCTGGCCCCCCTTAAGGGAGGCTAGAATATGACTGACCATTGGTACTGGGTACGAATGCTGCTGCAGCGCTTTGTTAAGCGTGCACTTGTAGTCCACACAGATTCGGACTTCACCATTGGCCTTCAGTGGTGTAACTATGAGCGTTTCCCATGGACTACTGTCTACAGGCTCTAAGATACCCTGCTGAATCAGTTTACCCAGCTCTGCATCTATTTTACCCTTTAAAGCAAAGGGCACCCTGCGTGGCGTGATTCTAATGGGGCTATGGCTCCTACAAAGGCCCTCAGAGAAATAGGAGGGCCTTTGTAGGAGCCAAGTTCTGGACTAAACACATCTGCAAACTCCTTGCAGACCCCAGCCAGGCCTGTTGTTTGCACGCTGTGTATTCCAATCACCTGAATTCCCAGGGCCTCAAACTGGTATGGTCTCCCCCAACCACAACTACATCCAGTAGCCCCTAAAAATTCCTCCACTGCACCTCGAGCGTGGCCTCCCCCCTCACGTTGACTCTGGAATTTTGGAAATCTGTGAGGATGAGGTTTGACGGCCTGCGTTTAACCTGTAGACCACTTCTGCTGCAGACCTTGTTAAAGGTGTCTAGGAGATGATCGATAGAGCAGACCCAGTGTCCAGCTCCATCGACAAGGGGACCCCTTGCAACTTCAAATCGATGTGAAGCTTCTTCCTAAGTGGCCTGTGGACCCCCATTCTAAAAACGCTCCTATGTGACGTGCAGAAGCCCACCCTGTTCTGGCTGGGGACCCTGGTACCTTTCTGAGGCAATTCTTCTGGGTAACATTCCTTCTGGCAACCCAAACAGATGGAGGCAATGTGGCCTTGCCTCCCACAGGCCCTGCAAATGGCGGAGCGGAAATGGCAGTCTGCGCGGCAATGGCGGCCTCCACACCCAATGCACTGAGGGGATGATGCTGGCTGGGCCTTCCCTCCGTGAGGCCTTCTCCCTGGAGTCTAATGCAGCCGGTCCACTTCTGATTCTGGATCCTGTTCGGATTCTTCGTGAGCGACCTCTTGATGGACGGTGGCTGGAACTTGAGGGGGCTTGGCGAGCTGCAAGACCTTCACAGCTCCACCTGCTGCTTCTTCAGCTGAAACTTCCCTCAGGGCATTTTGGAATGTGAGGCCTTCCTTCGCAAAGAGCTTCTACTGCAATTCCCGGCTTCGCAGGCCACAGACCAGCCGATCTCACAGTCTCTCCTCCAAGTCTTTGAATTCGCAGGGCCTAGCTGCTTGCCATAAGGCTGCAACAAACTCTGCTGCAGACTCACCAGGCCTCTGGTCCCTCTGCTCGAACGCGTGTCACCAGGCAATCACTGAGAGCTTGGGTTCAAAATGCTCTCGAAGCATCCTCTTCAAGTCTGTGTAGGTGATTGATTCCAGTGGTGCTGGGGCGACCAGATTCTCCGCAATCTCTTGCCCACATACACACAGCAGCGTGGCAGCTTTGAGGTCATGTTCACGAACTTGATTCACCCGGAGGTAGTTCTCCACCCAGGCCACTTATGAGCTCCAGCGTTCTGGGTGAGCTGTGTCAAATTCTGAAAAACGGCCTATCTTTGCCATCATTTCAGCCCAGGAACTTCGACCACGTCTCCTGCTTCAAGGATTGAGAAGGGGGCCCCTTTGCTGAGCTCATCCCCAGCGTTCTGTGCTGGCAGGCTGAGTCGATCTCCAGGCGCCACACTTCTCCGAGCTGCAAGCCCCCCTGTGGTGAGTCAGCTTGGCTTCTTACTCTGTTTGCCTTGCAGGCATATCATCCTCGTCGCCAATGTTCTGTTTCAGGAAAAGAAGCATCCAGACAAAGCAACGAGTTCCAACAGTTCTTCTTTATTGCAACACCAACAGAACATGTTTTAAAAAGGTGCGGCTCCCTTTTAGAGCCCCCCTGCACAATACCTTGCTGGCCAATCATTGCAAGGGATCTTTTCCCGCTGTGTGTGTGTGCGCGCAAGGCTGGGAGCAGCCTTTCTTGTCCCAGGCATCCACATGGTCTGCCCGGGCCAATCGCTGCAGCCTGTGCCTGCCGGCCCAGGACATAACACTAAGTTTTTATTTTCAGGAGAAAAATAATAACTAATGATAAAAACAAGATTCCTTTTTACCCCTGCTGCCCCAAAAATGATTATATATGGTTAATCACTAGTCAGTTAGCATTTATAGCTTACTTGATGACATAGAAAAATATGTCCTTACCTAAATGGAAAACTAGTTTCTTTCCCTCATAAATAATTTACCTTTAAAATAGAAGGGTTGTATTAGATATGCTAAGAACATGGTAAAGGAAGCAATTAGATTTTTTTAAAATGTAATCTTCAGTAGGTTTAGCTTAAATTTGGACTGCCTGACTTTGGGGCAATTATAATGCATTTCAATTCCAGGATACAAAAACTTGTGGATTCATTTAGCCATTCCTTGTGCAATTGTTTTCCTCAGGCTTTATGTTTTAAATAAACAGATGTTTTAACAGATTTGGGGGAGGTATTTTTACTTTTTTGCTTTCTTGAACTATTTTTTTCTTTTTTAGTTTTTATTATTTTTTAACAGTTGTTTCTAAAACAACTATTAATAAGATTATTATTATTATTATTATTATTAACAACAAACAAACAAATGTTTTACTGAGTTACGGTGATAAGTGGTAGCTAGGAACTCATGATGAATTGAATTAGTAGAAGTCCCAGGGCAATGGGTGCAGTAAAATGCTTGAAATCTTGTGAATGATTTCACCCAACATTTCAGATAGGAATTGGAAAGTCGATGAGGTTTTATTTATTTGTACATAATTATTTTTATTCCCAGACCATCATGTAAAATGGTTGCTGAAATAAAGACCAACTCTTGTCATAAACAAATAATCCCTCAATGGTTTTACTTCTCAAATTGCTATTTTAAAACTTTTGAGAAGGTCCACTAATGTTGTTTCCCTTGTGTGCTTATGTTCAGGCTATGTCCGTCCCTTCTTTCTTTTTCAGTTCATAACCGAGAAATAAACACCCCCCCCATTTTACCTAAACTGTTATCCCCAAAATACAATCAGCATTTTAAGAGCTTCTATATTTGTCCCAGTTTTGCTATTCCTGAGAATGGCTGGGATTAACCAGAAGCTGTCTGAGAGCAACACCCTCTGCTGTACTTCCTATTTTTTTCCCTCTCCTTTCTATGGTTTCCAAATTAAAAGATATAACTTGGATTTTGATTTGTTTCAATTTCAACCACTGTGGCCACAAATCCTAAATAAATGTCACCTCCGACAATGGGCTAAATACTTCACAAAACAGGGGCTTGCTTACCTTCCTTAGGATTAAGCAGAAGTATGCAAGTTCTTTTATTCTGCAAATAACAACTCTATATTTATATTTGTATAGTCAAGCAAAAATTGAAGTTGAGGGTGCTTTAGAACAGAAGAATTTGTCAGATAGGTCTACTTCAAAAAAAAATCAGAAAATCCTGATTCTAGGACAGTGATGGCGAACCTTTTAGAGACCGAGTGCCCCAAAACTGCCCCCCCTGCTCCAACCCTGTCCCGCCCCCACCCTGCCTGCCCGGAGGGCCACTCACCGCCTCAAGGGCCCACCGCAGATTACCCAGGCAGCCCAGCAGCGCCATGGCGACCACGCCCTCTACCCGTGCCCTGCAGCATCAACTGTGCGCGATGGGGCGTGAGGGCAGAGTCTTGTCTACGCTGCCTGGCTGCCATGTCCTTGGCTGTGCTGCTCCGCGTGGGCCACGCTCGGGGGTGACTCTCCTCCAGGGGGGTTGCTGATGAGGAGGGGGTCACGGGGGGATGC
The DNA here is from genome assembly GCA_034064705.1 of Bothrops alternatus. NCBI lineage: Eukaryota > Metazoa > Chordata > Lepidosauria > Squamata > Viperidae > Bothrops > Bothrops alternatus. Next base: position 5,052,541 of record JARGCV010000063.1, read on the forward strand.
ATGGCTAGGGCAACGGCACGTGTGCCCATAAAGAGGGCTCCAAGTGCCGCCTCTGGCACCCGTGCCATAGGTTCACCCCCACTGTATTAGGAAAACCAAAAGGCCTTTTCATCTCATAAATTAATAAAGTAACAGCACTCCAAACCATTTTCAAAAAGCGTATAGAATTTCTACCTCAGGCTTTTCTGTTAGGGATCACAAAGGATTTCACTACCTCAGAGACAAATTTATTTTTGAACTTAATTACAGCAGCAAGATTGTTGGTGGGACAATACTGGAAGAATCCGGAAATACCTCCTATTGAAGAATGGACTGTGAAAGTAACAAATTTGGCGGAAATGGCGAAAATATCAGCATACTTGAAAAATCGTTCCAATGAACAATTTTTGACGGACTGGAAACAGTGGATAGACTATATCCAAGAGAGACACCAATCAAACAGAATGCAGCTGGCGTTTAGCTAAGGCTCGATGGGAGGAGGGAAGAAGGGTTAACAAATCAAATGTTTACAAAAACTAACACCCAATGTTTAATGTATATGTTCTATAACTAATGCCTCTTAACATAACCTTATGACTAATGTTGTTTGCTTTAATATTGTTAAAGCGGACTGAATCTCTACCTCAGGATATGAAACTTCTACCTCAGGATCTCTGGTTAGGGACTATAAAAGATTGCACTAATAATGGGATGAAGTCAATTCAGAAGCGCAAACGAACAATATGCAATAGACTAGATACAGTAGATAGACCATATATAAGAGAAACATCAACCAAACAAAATGTATTCGGAGTATACTTGAAGATGGAAGGGAGGAGGGAAGAACGTTTACTAAAACAGATGTCTATAAAGACTAATACCTAATGTTGTATGCTATGTTCTAGGATGATTGTTTAGCAATAGGATCTTTGGTTTAATGTTGATCACATTAATATTGAACCAGATAAGAGAAACACCAATCAAACAAAGTGTAACAGGAGTATAGTGGAGGCTGGACTCGAGGAGTGGGAAAAAGGCTTACTAATTCAGACGTTTTCAATGACTAATACTTAGTATTGTATATCAGGTGCCATGATGATTGCTGCATAATATGTTTTTATGTTCAATGTTGATTGGTTTTAATAAAAGAATTAAAAAAAATGGGAATGAAAAACTAAAAAAAAAAAAGTAACAGCTTCCTTACTTCTTGCACTGGTTAGCTCCTATTTATTGAAAAAAGGCCTGGGTCTGGAACACCTCTCAATAAAGCAATTATGAAAACACTGACAGAAGCAGAGAAATATTGAAAGCCAATATTTGTTTGGTACCAAATAACTAATGGCCACGTTATTTTACAGAAGGACTAGATGTCTCTCCAACTGTCTTGCCAGTGGGAAAAAAACAGGGTGCTGTGGATTTCAAAACAAAACAACTTCCTATGAACTGCATTTCTAAGCTATGAATTTTTTAAAAAAAACATTAAAACACAATTTTTTTATAAACAATTGGAATCCAAGCTATTGCTTGAAGTCATGGCAAGCAAAACATTTGTTACATTTCTGTTCATATATTACCTTCAAAGTAATAAAAAAACCTCACTCTTAGAGGCATGCTTTAGAGTGGCAAAATGAAGCAAAATTTCCAAGATATTTGATTTTTTTTTTTTACAGATATGATTGGGCCCTAATGAGTTAAAGAATTTGAATTATGCTCTTTCCTGATTTTTAGATTTTTGCTTATCTATTGTACTGCTTTTGTACTATTTATCATTTTATTTATTTCTGCACAGTCCTCAACTTACAACCGTAATTGAGCCTGGCAATTAAAGTTATAAGTTGTGATGGTCATAAAGTGGGTCTTTACATGACCGATCTCATTTTACACTTTTTGCAGCAGTCATAAAACAAACACCACAGTCATTAAGTAACCCCATTGGTCATTAGAGAGATTGGTTTTGCCTGAAACCAGAAGCAAAGGCCAGCTTCTGGCAAAAATGTTGTAAATCATGGTCATGTTACCATGGGATACTGCAAAGTTTCTGAGAGCCCAAAATATGGTCATGTGACTTGGGGGGGCAGCCATTGGAACTTCAGAGCTGGGTTGTAAATAATTTTGGGGAATCCATTTTAACTTTGAACAGTTTCAAAAAGACCGGTAATAATTTGAGGACTATCTGTATCTTTTCTTTAGGTTCCTTAAATAAATACATACTGGGGGAAAAATAAGGACAAGTAAAAACTCAGTGCCCTTAAAAAAGCCAAGAGTAGTAATCACTATCACCCAGTAAACCTAGTTCAATTTGCTAGTTCACAAAGCTTAAAGCGATTGTCTTTCCAGCAAGAACAGAAATAGATAAACACTATGCACCCCAATTGGAATGAGAGCACCTCAGCAAGAAACAGAATTGCCAAAAGAGAATTATTATTATTTATTTTATTTTTGTGATTTCTATACCGCCCCCCTCCCGAAGGACTCGGGGCGGTGTACAGCCCAATTAAAAAACATCAACATAAAAAAAAACAAAAACAAAAAAACAAAAAAAACATCAACATACAAAAAGTAAAATTATTAAAAATAGAATAAATAATTTGGCCCAATCATTTAAAAACCCAATACATAATCTTAAAAACTCAATCCCCTAAAAACAATTATGGCCTTGTTGGTACCGGAGCTACTATCCCAGGCCGGCTTGTCGAAAAAGATGTGTTTTTAATTCTCGACGGAAGGAGCGCAATTCCGTCATCGTGCGGAGTTCGGGGGGAGCTCGTTCCAAAGCGTTGGAGCTCCCACAGAGAAGGCTCTCCCCCTGGGGGTCGCCAGCCGACATTGTCTGGCCAACGGCACCCTGAGGAGACCCACTCTGTGGGAGCGTACCGGACGGCGGGAGGTATTTGCTGGCAGAAGGCGGTCCTGTAGGTATCCGGGTCTGATGCCATGGAGCGCTTTAAAGATGGTCACTAACACCTTGAAACGCACCCGGAAGGCCACCGGCAACCAGTGCAGCTCGCGGAGCGGTGTTACATGGGAGCGCCATGACGCTCCGGTCACTACCCGCACGGCCGCATTCTGGGCCAGCTGAAGCCTCCGGGTGCACCTCAAGGGAAGCCCCATGTAGAGAGCATTACAGTAGTCCAGCCTGGAAGTGACGAAGGCATGAGTAACTGTGCATAGCGAGTCCTGGTCTAGGAAGGGACGCAACTGGCGCACCAGGCGAACCTGATAGAACATCCTCCTGGCCACGGCCGTCAGATGGTCCTCTAAAGACAGCCGTGAATCCAGGAGGACTCCCAAATTGCGAGCCCTTTCCGCGGGGGCCACTGTTTCGCCCCCAACGGACAACGAAGGAGTCAATTGACTAAACCGGGACGACGGTAGCCACAGCCACTCGGTCTTGGAAGGGTTGAGCTTGAGTCCGTTCTTCCCCATCCAGACCCGCACGGCCTCCAGGCACTGGGTCAGCATGGCAAGAGCATCGTTGGGGTGGTTCGGCGTGGAAATGTACAACTGAGTATCATCAGCGTACAGATGGTACTCCACACCAAAACCACGGATGATCTCACCCAGCGGTTTTACATAAATATTGAACAGTAGGGGCGAGAGGACCGACCCCTGAGGTACCCCACATACGAGGGGTCTCGGGGTGGACCTCTGACCCCCTGTCAACACAGACTACATCCAGCCGGAGAGGAAGGAGGAGAACCACCGCAAAACAGTGCCCCCTATACCTAACCCCTCCAACCGTTGCAGCATGATACCATGATCGATGGTATCAAAAGCCGCCAAGAGGTCCAATAGCACCAGAGCAGAGGAACAACCTCTGTCCCGGGCCCGCCAGAGGTCATCCACCAACGCGACCAATGCTGTTTCCATGCTGTAACCAGGTCTGAAGCCCGATTGGTGTGGATCCAGGTATAACGATTCCTCCAGGTGCCGCGGGAACTGTCGGGCAACCACGCTCTCAACAACCTTCGCAAGAAAGCGAAGGTTGGAGACAGGACGATAATTTGATAAAACAGCTGGATCCAGGGTAGGCTTCTTAAGGAGGGGCCTCACTACCGCCTCTTTCAAGGTGGCAGGAAAGACACCCTCACTTAAGGAAGCATTAATAATTGCCTGGAACCAGCCTCGTACCACCTCCCGGGATGCCAACACCAACCAGGAGGGGCACGGGTCCAATAAACATGTGGTCGCCCTAAGTCCCCCCAGCAATCTGTCCACGTCCTCGAGAGTCACGGGGTCAAACTCATCCCAGGTAACAGTCTCAGGACCTGACTCCGCCTCTCCCACTGGACATACCCAGTTGAAGTCAAAGCCTTCCCGTATCTGAGCGATTTTATCATACAGATATTTTCCGAAATCCTCAGCTCTACCCTCTAAGGGGTCTCATCTCACCTCCTGGTGAAGGAGGGAGCGGGTCACCCTAAACAGGGAGGCTGGGCGGTTATCTGATGACGCGATAAGAGCAGTGAGGTAGGAACATTTCTCTGCTCTTATCGCCGCTAGGTAGGACCTAATATGGTCTCTTACCAGTGTTTGGTCAGATTCGGCACGGCTCGACCTCCAACTGCTCTCTAGGCATCTTTTCCGGCGTTTCATCTCTCTCAACCCCTCATTATACCAAGGGGCCGATCGAGATCCACGCCGAATCAGAGGCCGCAAAGGCACAACTCTATCCAGAGCACCGGCAGCTGCCCTATCCCAAGCCGCCACCAGCTCTTCGACCGAGTCATGTATCAGAACCTCAGGAATTGGCCCAAGCTCTGCCTGGAACCGCTCGGGCTCCATCAGCCGCCTGGGGCGGTACCATCTCACCGGTTCTGCCTCCCTGCGGTGGGGTGCAACGGTCAGAAAGTCCAGGCGTAGGAGAGAGTGATCAGACCATGACATGGGTTCAATAACTATATCCCCTATATTCTGACCACTCAGCCACTGTCCAGAGACAAAAACCAGGTCAAGCGTGTTCCCCCCTGTGTGTGTGGGGCCTTGAATTACCTCGGCCAGGTCCATGGCTGTCATGGAAGCCATGAACTACCGAGCCTCCCCGGACACCCCGCCCACAGACGGCAGGTTGAAGTCACCCATAACTATTAGCCTAGGGACCTCAACCACCACCGCGGCGATAACGTCCAGGAGCTTGGGCAGGGAGGTTGATACGTGGCAGGGAGCCAGGTACGTAATCAACACCACCCTCGGACCCCCAAGGTCCCACTTCACCAGGAGGGATTCACAGCCTGCCGTCTGAGGAACAGTGACCTCCCTCGGCCTGAAATCTTCCCTAATCACGACCGCCACTCCTCCACCCCTGCCCTGAGCTCTCAGCTGGTGGAATGCAAGGAAACCCGGTGGGCACATTTCCACCAGAGGGACACCACCCTCTGGTCCCAACCAGGTCTCTGTTATACCCGCCAGGTCTGCTCCCCCTTCTAAAATTAAATCTTGAATGAGGGGGGCCTTATTTGCCACAGACCTGGCGTTGCACAGCATCAGCCTACAGCCAGGGCCCTGTGGTTCTGAATAACCCCGAGAACAGGTTGAGCCTTGGGGATCGGAGCGCACGACCACTCATAAGCAGTGGGTGCGCACTCCCTTATTATGATACAGCCCCCTGCTCCCGCTATACCTGCCCCCCCGCTTACGGTACTAATTGGAACTAAGTTTATTTATTTATTTATGATTAAGTTAGCCTTAATCAACCCCCCGTCCGCACCCTCAGGGCTCCGTCCCCTTCCATTGCCAGGCCTGTCTTCTTGCTCCCTCCCAACAATTCCTTCTCCCACCCTAGACACCCCTTCCCCACCCCTTCCCTCCCTTAAAACTTTCATTAAATACTTATTTAAAAAACCCCAAAGCCCCTTATTTGATACATGCCATCTCTCAGGACTCCAAAGTCCGTCCTCGAGATGGGCCCTTGATAAAACAGAGGGCCATGATTGCGAGAGGGGGGAATCTCGCAATGCAAGAAGAGTCCTCCTCGAGTAAGCAGCCAGTCAGGTAAAGTGCATCGATGGGGTCTGGCAAGAGAACCAGGCAGTCCAATCTAATTTTAAAGTCCAAATTCCAGGTTTCCATCAGGGTGATGGTAATAATAATAGCAGTAACAACAATAACAATAACAATGATGATAACAATGATGATGGTGGATTTTAGGTGGTCCGGGCAGGAAAAGGCCCCTATGTTGTTCCATCCTGCTCCATCTAATCCACAGTCCACAGATTCGCATATGTGCCGCCGGGGCAAGGACCAGGTCTCTAAAAAGGGGTCCATAGAGGCAGCACCAGGGTCAGAATCTGGGATTCTTTCATCAGGGCTATTTACTGCCCCTCCTGATAATGCTCGGTTCCACTTTCCTTCCCTCATAAAACTAACAGGGTTAGTTTTAACCTGTATTTACTTTTTTTTTTACAATGAAAATATTGTAAAGGTGTGTTTACTTCCCTCTTTCATCCTAAAATAAATACAGTTATACACTATTTTCTATTACCTTTGCACTTTCATATTAAATGTTTTCCCTTGTAAAATACAGAGTTGCCTGATTGTGCAGTTAAAATAATCCAACAAATGAGTAATTGCTTGATTGATTCCCAGGATCTTTTTAACACAAAATTTCTAGTACAGATACACCATAGAGAGAGAGAAAAAAATCCTTTTCTGGTTCTGTCTGACGGGACATTCTTGGTAAAATTGGAGGGGAAAATCTGTACTTCCTGCTAGCCTTGGCACAAGAATAGGCAACCTATCATTTCAAGAGAATAGGAACAAATGACGTTGTCTTCGCATTGCCTGGAACTTACTGGGAAAGCTAGCTCCATCCACATTTTCTTGCTTCATGGTGAAAATACTGCTGTTCTGTCTCCACTGGAACATCTGGTAGGCATCTCTCCCCCAGTCACTTTCTGTACCTTCAACAGCCATTTCATATTTAGCCCCTTTCATGAAAGACCTTTCGTGAAAGACCCTACCCCAAGTAGTGAATGGTAAAATGGTGACAATTTTTCTCTTTTAGTTTTTAATGGGCCCAGCAAAAGAACATAGTCTTTTTTTCCTTTTAACTAGGTGAAATTGACAAGAGTTGTACTCTACAGTACCAAGTTTCCCTTTTGAGTCCAAGTGTAAGTCTGAAGGTTAAAAAGGGGGGGGAGGAATCCACCCATCACTTTAACTGCCATCCAACAGAAGAAATAGAATATCTCAAAATGTATTTCTGAAACCAGCTTCTTTTCCAGCTAGTTTATGCATGTCAGATAAGCAAGATGAAGGTTGCCATGTGGAAAAGCTCTTAAGATAATTAATGTAAACGCTGAAAAGAGAAATACTTCAGAGTGTATTTACTCAAAGTAAAGCTTTATGGAAATATAAACATGCGTGGTCTACTGTAGAATAAGATAAAAGCTAATTCTGTTTTATAATAGGAATAAAGTGAAGATAAATGCAATAGTAAAAAGTCCACATAGATCTGGGGGCAAAACTGAAATGGTAGGATTTGGTAATCTGCTGAATATGGATAAAACTGTTCAGAACAAAGTGCAACATGGAAATGCAATGTATTTTTTGGTCTAGTTCTTTTACCCTGCTTGTAATCATGTCGCATTCTGTTCTGCTGCAATCAGCTCTCACTTGCAGAACAGCAAAACTTCAGGTACGAGCAGGGATGTGAAAAATGCAGGCCACAGGATGCACAAAATCCCAATATCCCATCTGTGGTCCTCCCCATCCCCAGGATCCAGACATTGTGCCACTGACAATCATCTGTGGTCCTCCCCATCCCCAGGATCCAGACATTGTACACTGACAATCAAAATAGCACAATCTAGCAGCAGAAAATTGTTGTTGTTTTTTTTAAAAATCAAGGTGCAAAAAAAAGAATCCCAGCAATCTGGGAAGTTTACTTGAGCCCATTTTTGTGATTTTTGAGGGACTTAAGAATGGGAAGCCATTGAAAGGTAAAATGGACCCAGGAAACTACAAATCAATCAGTTTAACATCAATACCTGAGAAGATCCTAGAAAAGATAACCAAAAAACAGATCTGCGAACAACTAGAAGCAAAGAAAGTTGTAACTAGTAGCCAGCACGGGTTTGTTTAAAACAGATCATGCCAAACCAATCTTATTTCATTCTTTGATAAAGTGACTAACCTAGTAGACCAGCGAAATGCTGTGGACGTAGTATACTTAGATTTCAGTAAGGCATTTGATAAAGTAGACCACAACCTACTCCTTGGTAAGCTAGAAAAAGGTGGAATAGACAATATCACCACCAGATGGATCTGTAGCTGGCTGGCAAACCGTACTCAACGAGTAGTCCTCAATGGCACCACATCCACATGGACAGAAGTAAGCAGTAAGGTACCACAAGGTTTCGTCTTAGGCCCAGTACTCTTCAATATCTTCATCAATGACTTAGATGAGGGCATTGAAGGGGAACTCATCACATTTGCAGATGATACCAAACTGACAGGAGTAGCCAACACCCCAGGATCTAAAAAGATCTTGACAAACTTGAACAATGGGCCCTGAACAACAAAATGAGTTTCAATGTGGAGAAAAGCAAAGTCTTACATTTAGGCAGGAAAAATCAAAGGTACAAGTATAGATTAGGCAAGACCTGGCTTAAAAACAGTAACTGTTAGAGGGACCTTGGAGTTCTAGTGGACAATCGCTTGACTATGAGCCAGCAGTGTGCAGCAGCATCCAAAAAAAGCTAATACAATCCTGGGTTGTATAAACAGAGGCACAGAATCAAGATCACGTGAAGTATTAGTACCGCTTTATAAAACCCCAGTAAGACCACACCTGCAATACTGCAGACAATTTTGGTCATCATATTACAAAAAAGATATTGAGAGTTTGGAAAAAAATCAGAAAAGAGCAACTAAGATGATCAAAGGCCTGGAGACTAAAACATACGAATAACAGCTGCAGGACTTGGGTTTGGCTAGTCTAAAGAAAAGAATAAATAGGGGAGACGTGATAGCAGTGTTCCAGTATTTGAGGGGCTGCCACAAAGAAGAGGGAGTCACGTTATTTCCAAAGCACTAGAGGGCACAACAAGAAACAATGGTAGGAAAGTGATCAAAGAGAGAGGCAACCTGGAAGTAAGGAGAAACTTCCTGACAGTGAGGACAATTAACCAGTGGAACAGCTTGCCTCCAGAAATTGTAAGCGCTCCATCACTGGAGATTTTTAAGAAGAGGCTATAGACAGTCACTTGTCTGAGATGGTATAGGTTCTCCTGCTTGAGCAGGGGGCTGGACTAGAAGACCTCCAAGGTCCCTTCCAGCTCTATTCTGTTCTGTTCTGTTCTATTCCACCCCCTTTCTCACTTTTAACTCTGCCCCCAAACACAGAACATGTGGACTAAAAACAGGATTCCACACCAGTTTCCAGAGTTAGAGTTTAGGATGGGAATGGATGTGTTTTGATTTCTAAAAGCCCCCTGCTTGCAACAGGAATCCAAGAGGAAAAATAGGGAAGATTTTGGTCTAATCCCTTCTGGAGGTGTCATTATTGTCACTGGATGGCCTCTTGTGGCCTTCCAGAAGATTGGGAAGCTGAGTCATAGCCTCCATTTCTCAAGCATTACTCATCAGTGTTTGAAGGAGATGCTGTGATTTTGAACCAGAGAATGATGGCAGAAACCTTTTATGAATTTGCATAGACTAGAAACCAAATTAACTATTTATGCAGTGCAAACTGTGCTGTTTCCTCTTTTTCCTCATTGTGAATGTTCCATTGCATTATTCTATCCATAAAATCAAAAGATAATAACTGAAACAAGGTAATATATGAAGTCTTTTATCTGCTCTCAAAGTACATCATGCTGGCTAGATATTGGATGAAATTTGAACAAATACAGCAATTGATAAATGCTGAGACCCAGGAAAGGAAACATTTTATTTTATTTCATTTCATTTCATTTTATTCAAAAATAAATAGACTCTAGGAAATTTACATTTACTTGTACATTTAACCATTTAAACCTCGATTAAACATTTAAGTCATTTTTAGCCATGTGCCAAAGGAAAAATCAGAATTTGAGGAGGTATTTTTCTCCAGGCTTTTTACCGATTACAGAGTTGTTTATTAGGCCATGGCTTCTCATTGTATCATTTTTCAATATTTTGGAAAAATGTTTGGTTCTTAAGACCTCCACAGAAACTCAGCTTTATGTCTGCTTTCCTCAGAAATAGGGAGAAAAATAGTTGTGCTGAAGCCATGCCGTTGGTAGCTAGAGGAAATGCCATTTCTAAACCTATAATAGCATTACAGGCTCAGCAAAGTCTTTACAGCTTATGTTATAAGGTTATTAAGGTTATTAATTTCCAATCTGCTGGCTTTTTGAAGCATGAGTGGAATTGGAATGAGTTTAATTCTATCATTTAGCCTGAAAGTTTTTTTTCATATAATAAATATATGATTAACTACTTTAAAGCAATGTATGAATTTGAAGTCCTCCAAATTAGAATACTCATATGCTTGTACAAGTTGTTTCTCATTTCTGGATAGAACAGCAGTAACAAACAATAGCAATAAAGGAAGAAGGACAGAATATAATACAAGTTTACTTGTAATGAGCATGTATGAAATACTTGAACAATTTTTCACACAATCTTCTGCAAAGGGTTCCATAATTATGAACCACGCTATTAGGCTAATAAGAACCCATCAGATTATGAACTTCTCTGAATATAGTGACTCAGCTCATGGTAGTTTACAATATATACTTTTATATATATATTAAATCCCTATTTAAGTTAAATGAATATTTGGAGAAGTTTTTCTTTTAATCCAGAATTCATGCAGGAACGGGATGGGTTGGAATGGGATGGGAAGAATTAAGGAATGAGACTTTCTGATAGAGATAGTCACAGTCTACCTATCCCATTTACCCTGAAAAAGTACATGGAAAATAATGTCTACCCTCTATGTATGTATCTCAAGCTGAATAGCCAGAGAAGCATTACAAGTAGTCCTCAACTTATGACTGCCACAGTCGAGCCCAAAATTTCTGTTGCTAAGCAAAACAGCCATTAAGTGAGTTTTACCCCATTTTACGACCTTTCTTGTCACAGTTGTTAAGGGAATCACTGCAGTTGTTAAGTGAATCTGGTTTCCCCACTGACTCTGCATGTCAGAAGATCACAAAAGTGATCACATGACCTTGGGATATTGTAACAGTCATAAATATGAGTCCGTTGCCAAGCATCCAAATTTTGATTACCTGATCACAGAGATTCTGCAAAGGTCATAGGTGTGAAAAACAGTCATAAGTCCCTTTTTCTCAGTGCCATTGTAACTTTGAACCGTCACTACGTATACTTACTTTGGTTTAAAAGAAAACAATTTCTACACTTAATATTTTTAGAGGATATTTTATATGCCTGCATATCAGGCCATTTGAAAAGTAGATCATTTACAAGGAGAAAGTTCCCAGAAGAAACATTTGGATGTCACTATAGTAATGAATTAGCAGCCAGAGGTACACCTGCCTTCAAATGCAAACATAAATATCTGAACAAACATACAGCATGTCAAGTGAGAAAATAGATCATATGTTATATACTAAATCCAAAGGCAAACAGAAGGATATGAAAGCAGCAGAAATAGTCTACTATCCTTTACATCCCTATTATTACCCGTGTTTCCCCAGGTTTGCATGTAGGTCTTTGGTTATTCGGGTTTTCTCCTGCGTAGAATTTGAACTGTCTTGGCCACGTTTCGACGAAGTCCCATTCGTCATCTTCAGGCTGGTGCTTTCGGCTTCGTGCTTCTAGGAGCAATGTGTGATCGTAGCTGTTTCTTCCTTTTAACTGCTAGTGGGGGTATGAACTGATTGGCTGGGAGCTCGGCTGTGTTCTGATTGGGTGGAGGTGTGTTCTGATTGGTTAGGGGCTTGGCTGTGCTCTGATTGGATGGGGGAGTTGGCTGTTCTCTGATTGGATGGGGGAGTGTTCTGTTTGGGTGGGGGCTTTGTTGTGCTCAAGTTAGTCTAAGTTACAGGGGGATTAGAGATGGTGAGCTGCATAGCTGTTTGGCTTCGCGTTCGTGGTCGTGCCTCATCTTCATGGTGGGTGTCAGTTTGCTTCATGTATGGATTGGAGGGGTTTAAGGTGGCTAATGATGCAGCTGTGGTCTGGCTTCTGGTTTGTGGTCGTGCCTCATCATCGGTGTGGGTTTGGGTTTGCTTTTTGCCTGGATGTGTGGTGGTGACATCCTGTGTGGTTTTTGTGAGTGTAGGTCTGGTGTCATTCTTTGTGTTATGGACTCGTTTGTCAATAAGGGTGGGTTTCCAAATGGCTGGTAGGCGGGAGGTATCATCTCGTTTGTTCATGCTGTGAGGGCGTTTTTCTATCTCGATGGCTTCTCTGATTATTCTGTTATTAAAGTGTTCAGTTTTGGCAATAGTTCTGGTCTTTTTGAAATCAATTTCATGTCCTGTGGCTTTAAGGGAAGAAGTTGGTTCCTCTTTTTTGACTGAGTTTTTGTGTTCTTCAATGCATGCACTTATTCTTCTGTTGGTTTGACCGATGTATGTGGTGGGGCAAGCAGTACATGGGATTTCATATACTCCTTGATTTTCTAACTCAATTTTGTCTTTGGGGTTTCTTAGGATGGCGGATATTTTTCTGTTTGTGCAGAATGCTGTTTTGATGTTATGTTTGTGCAGGATCTTGCTGATTCTGTCTGTGGTGCCTTTTATGTATGGGAGGAGGGCTTTGCCGTTTTCTTGTTCTCTGTCTTGGATTTTAGTGGGAGTTTCTTTTTGGATTAAGTTGGAAATCTTATTTCTTTGGAATACGTTGGATGCTAGTACATTAGTGAGAGTGTGTAGTTCGGTTTTTAGGTGTTGTTCGTCAGCTAGGCATTTGGTTCTGGAGATGAGTGTCTTGGCTACGGAGTTGATCTGTGCTGGGTGGTGGTGTGAGAGTGCGTGCAGATAGCGGTTTGTGTGTGTTTTCTTCTGGTACATGGTGTGTCCTAGGGAGCCATTGGATTTCTTGTAGACTAAGACATCCAGGAAGGGAAGTTGGTTATTAGCTTCTGTTTCCATGGTGAACTGTATTTTGGGGTGTAGGCTGTTGAGGTGTGTGAGGAAGTTGTCCAGTTTTTCTTTCCCATGTGGCCAGATTACGAAGGTGTCATCTACGTATCTGAGCCAGAGTTTGGGTTTGTGATCAGATTTTTCTAGGGCTTGGGTTTCAAAGTGTTCCATGTAGAGGTTTGCAATGACAGGTGAGAGGGGTGATCTCATGGGTGCTCCTTCTATTTGTTTGTATTTTTGTCCGTTGTAGATGAAGTATGTGTTGGATAGACAGTGGTTGGTCAGATCTAGGATGTGTTTGGGGGGGTTATATTTGTTTTGGATAGCTGTTAAGGCTTCTTTGATTGGCACTTGGGTGAAAAGGGATATGACATCGAAGCTAACGAGTAGGTCGCTGGGCTGTAAGTTTTGTTTCTATGCGGAGTGGAAACCAGCCTGACCAAAATCAACCCTGACGACGCTAACAGAATCAGACTCGAAATCACCAACATACTCTGCACCAGCAAGCCACCCAAAAGCAAGTTACCCAAAGAGGAGCAGACAGCACTACTTAACCTGAAACAAGACACCAGCATAATAATCCTACCAGCAGACAAGAGTAACGCCACAGTGGTCATGAATACATCTGACTACCAAACCAAATTAACCAATCTACTCCAAGACTCCACATACAAACCCCTAAATACAGATCCCACCACCTACCTTGAAAAAACCACTAGATCCAAAATAAAAGCCTCCCCCATTAGCGAAGAGATCCAGCAAAGAATCATTTCCAGAGAGAAATCATCCAGATGCCCTAAGCTCTATGGTCTCCCCAAGATACACAAAGAAGGAACCCCACTTACACAAAGAAGATCACCCCTCTCACCTGTCATTGCAAACCTCTACATGGAACACTTTGAAACCCAAGCCCTAGAAAAATCTGATCACAAACCCAAACTCTGGCTCAGATACGTAGATGACACCTTCGTAATCTGGCCACATGGGAAAGAAAAACTGGACAACTTCCTCACACACCTCAACAGCCTACACCCCAAAATACAGTTCACCATGGAAACAGAAGCTAATAACCAACTTCCCTTCCTGGATGTCTTAGTCTACAAGAAATCCAATGGCTCCCTAGGACACACCATGTACCAGAAGAAAACACACACAAACCGCTATCTGCACGCACTCTCACACCACCACCCAGCACAGATCAACTCCGTAGCCAAGACACTCATCTCCAGAACCAAATGCCTAGCTGACGAACAACACCTAAAAACCGAACTACACACTCTCACTAATGTACTAGCATCCAACGGATTCCAAAGAAATAAGATTTCCAACTTAATCCAAAAAGAAACTCCCACTAAAATCCAAGACAGAGAACAAGAAAACGGCAAAGCCCTCCTCCCATACATAAAAGGCACCACAGACAGAATCAGCAAGATCCTGCACAAACATAACATCAAAACAGCATTCTGCACAAACAGAAAAATATCCACCATCCTAAGAAACCCCAAAGACAAAATTGAGTTAGAAAATCAAGGAGTATATGAAATCCCATGTACTGCTTGCCCCACCACATACATCGGTCAAACCAACAGAAGAATAAGTGCACGCATTGAAGAACACAAAAACTCAGTCAAAAAAGAGGAACCAACTTCTTCCCTGGTCCAACACCTTAAAGCCACAGGACATGAAATTGATTTCAAAAAGACCAGAACTATTGCCAAAACTGAACACTTTAATAACAGAATAATCAGAGAAGCCACCGAGATAGAAAAACGCCCTCACAGCATGAACAAACGAGATGATACCTCCTGCCTACCAGCCATTTGGAAACCCGCCCTTATTGACAAACGACTCCATAACACCAGACCTACACTCACAAAAACCACACAGGATGTCACCACCACACATCCAGGCAAAAAGCAAACCCAAACCCACACCGATGATGAGGCACGACCACAAACCAGAAGCCAGACCACAGCTGCATCATCAGCCACCTTAAACCCCTCCAATCCATACATGAAGCAAACTGACATCCACCATGAAGATGAGGCACGACCACGAACGCGAAGCCAAACAGCTATGCAGCTCACCATCTCTAATCCCCTGTAACTCAGACTAACCTGAGCACAACAAAGACCCCACCCAAACAGAACACTCCCCCAGCCAATCAGAGCACAGCCAACCCCACATCCAATCAGAGCACAGCCAACCCCCTAACCAATCAGAACACACCTCCACCCAATCAGAACACAGCCGAGCTCCCAGCCAATTAGTTCAAACCCCCACTGGCAGTTAAAAGGAAGAAACAGTTGCAATCACACATTGCTGCTAGAAGCACGAAGCCGAAAGCACCAGCCTGAAGATGACGAATGTGACTTCGTCGAAACGTTGCCAAGACACTTCAGATTCTACGTGGGAGAAAACCCGAAGAACCAAAGACCTACATACAAACACCCACGAAAACCTCAGAAAACATATATATATATATATACATACATACATACATACATACATACATACATACATACATACATTAACCAAAATACCCATTAGAGCCTATTTTCGGGGGATATCTGACTTTGCGGCCACTCGCCCACTCCCTCTCACTGTCTGCTTGCCTGCGGCTACAATGGCTTACAGGGCCTCCACTCGGGAAGTGAGGGCAGTGCCGGAGGAAATGTGCCTTCAGGCTAGGAGAGCGGGGCGGACAGGTGGGAGAAGCTGAAGGAGTGGGCAGCACAAGTCTCCCCTCTGGCTGCCATACTCTTTCCTTTTGCAAGCAGATGAAGCTTCCAGTCTCCATCATTTCTCCATCCGGCTGAAAAGTATTTGGGCACCTATGGGGCGCTTGGAAACAGAGCGATTCCCGGTCATGGTGCAAGTCACGGAAAAGTTACAGAGAAGGAGGTACCTGGATCTTCATACTCTGTTAAATCATGGCTCAAACAAATTACAGCAGTATGATTCCCAAGAGTTGTCCAGATAATTAACCAGACAGTACCTTGAAATCTGTCATAAGCATTGTACATGCAGTAGAAAGGCAGAGGCAAAGCTACAAGTGTAGTTTGTGACATACCAGAGCTTGGACACCAGAGAAGTACACAAGCCAAGGTTCTAAATGCAGAGCAAGAAACAAGAAAAATAGAAATACATGTGTGGAGTTGGAAAAGTGTTTCCCACAAGGGTGCAAGGACAAGGCTGTTTTTATATAGGTCAGCTATTGGTGTGGTTCAGTTAGGAAGATTGCCACTCTTCCTTCTGAAGGAGTTGAGCTGATCACATTTGCTCTGCTCTTTTGGCTTGATTCATACTCTGAATCAAGTCACACCTGGCCAAGCTGATTGTTTCCTAGAGTCCCTATAGGTGTCTGCCTATTGGCTTTTCAGGTTGGGAGTCTATCTGGCATGTCTGTTGAGCCTCTGACCAAGAGGATTCAGAGGAAGCCAAATAATCAGTCAGCAAATATGCTTCCTAGAGATTATGGGTTGTAGCCCAATATATCTGGAAGCTTCCATTTTGAGACAGACTGATCTATATTACTGCATGTAGGTTAGGCTTGTCTTAACCTAGTAAGCACAACCCCATCAAGAGGATCCACAGGTGCATGCATGTGCCAGAAGAACATGGCATCAAAGAACAACCGATGGCATGTGTGTGTCAGAAGAACATGGTCTCTTTCTTTCAGTTGATGCCTTCTCCAAATTTTCTCTCTTGGAATCAACATGTCATAAACAAGATTATAAGTTAGATAGCATTTGTTATATAAATGATTCAAGCTTAAATTCTATCTGTAGTCTTTGTTTCTAAAAGCAACATGGAATGATTTTTGACTTTTAGAAAACAATGTTCAGCTAGAAGAATGAATACAGCACATTCACTTTCACTTTTATCCTAAATGATTTTTGGATGTCTATTTTTAAATTTCATGATTATCTGAATTTTCATTTTGTTAATGGAATTCTTTGTTTGATTGACAAAGAAAAAATCCATTGACAAGCAGATTGTCTCTCTTCTGTTTTCACAAGGCATGTGGGGAAAGTTTTGATTCAGGTGGGATATCTTTTCAAAAGATAAATACTTAATGCTAACTTTTTTTAGAATGAGCAAGTTTCATTTTTGAAAATCAAATTATCTTGTCCACTTATTTTCTGTCATTTTCTGCAAACTGCAAAATGCTGCAATATAAATTACCACTCACACATACAGGAAACAACTCGACTGAAATTTTGATATGTATTATTTCTTCATTGGCTTCAACATACAAAGTGTTTATTTTTCAAAACAAAATCAAACAGAAGTATTCCAGAATATTTCTTTCCAGCTTCAGAGTCAACAATTTGATGAACTTATTATATTTGTGCATTTCTATCTTCTTCCCTTGAATAAGAACAAACACACGGATATCACTAACTCCTCTGATCGTAACGGCTGTTATTCTTAAAAGTATCACAGGTCTGGGGGAAAACTTTTCAGATGAAGAAGAGAGACGTGTATTTGTCTCTGGACATTTTGCTGATGAAACCAAATCTTTCTGAATTCTTTAAAAATTTTGCAAACAAATTCTTAGAACAGGACTCTTTGTTATGCATGAAAGTAAGTTCTCATTAATACTACTACTTTAAAAAAATTATTACTGAATTATTATAAATAAACCAGCATGCTCAGAGTCAAAGTAATTTAATAATTAGGGTGATAGATGAGCAAAAAGAAAATCAAAGGAAATTATTCCACATAAAGTCTAGTATTTGGGGGCATGTCATCTTTCAGTCCACTGATTTGGGGGCTTAGGCATGTGTTAGTCTTTTTCAGGGCTATTATTAAAATTAAATATATGCCATTTTAACTTCCATTGGAAATGCTAGATATAAATGGAATGATGATAAATACTATATATTTATTTCAGTTGAAGTCAGATCAGTTCTCTACAAGCTCAGTCAAAGCTGTGGATACATCCCTCAAACTCCTTCCAATAGTTACTGCTAAATTATTAACTGAAGGGGCAAATTTCTCAATGCATGGTCATTAAATTGCCTTTAATGAATTTAATTAGAAAAAACTAAGAATGAACATACATAAATCAGTTCAACATTTCAAAATCCATTGGAAAAGTCCATTCATTTTACTTTCAGAATAAAAAATAACTTTTGCAGGACATGAAGATTCATACAAGGAAACTCCTGATGGGAGGGAGAATGAAACTACTGTAAAACAGAGTTTGAATATTGTGGGAAATGCCTAATGGTTGCATATGTAATTTATCATCAGCAATTCAATCACAAATATTTTTAAATAAAGTACTTGAAAAATCTGAAGAACAAGAAAAATGTTATCAATCTTCTTGAGCCTGGTGCTTTCAGATACTATACTTGTCAGTACTGGGTAACCTACTAAGCATATACAACGTAAGGGCTGTGAAAAGATTCAAAATCTGATTTGAAAGACATTGGATCAAATTTCCACACTGCAGTGATTTTCTGAATAGGATCATTCAGATTAAAAGAACTTCTTGCCAATGAATTTAACCATCTTTTACATATCTACACTATGTTTTATATTTCACTAATTCCAGTCAAAATTCCAACAATTGCTGTTTAAAATCAAATCTGATTCAATCTTATTTATTTATTTATTTATTTATTTATTTTTCGGATTTGTATGCCGCTCCTCTCCGCAGACTCGGAGCGGCTCACAACATACAAATAAACAATTCAATATAAATCCGAAAAAACATTAAAAATAAACCCCACACATACTCCTCAGTCACACCACAATCAACAATCATCCCCAGGCCTGCCGGCAGAGGTAGGTTTTTAAATTCTTTCGGAAGCCCGGGAAAGTCGGAGAAACGCGGACTTCAGGAGGTAGTTGGTTCCAGAGGGTGGGCGCCACAACAGAGAAGGCCCTCTCCCTAGGGCCCGCCAGACGACATTGTTTCGCTGACGGGACCCGGAGGAGGCCTACCCTGTGCGCTCTCACCGGTCGAAGGGAAGTATATGGCAGAAGACAGTCCCGTAAGTATCCTGGTCCCATGCCATGCATGCCCATAGCTAATATATGCTCAAGTCTTGATTATTTCAAGATTCCACATTCCTTTGAAGATACCACTGGAATTTATTTCTATCAAGAGCCATGCTTCTAGAAATGACCACGGAGAAGGAAACTATCCTTAAACTTTGAAAAAACAACAACAACCTGCCGTAAACCTCTTAATCAGCTACATTGAACAACCATCCCTATTTTGTTTCCTGACTTTTTAAAAAGGTCATTGAAATGCATTGCATACTGACATGACCAATTACCAGGCTCAGTTTCATTTGCTCATGAAAGTATTAAGCAGTTAAACTCAGAAGAATGAGAAGTCATTTTCCAATTTAAAATAAACCCTTTTTTTTTAAATTACAAAAAAAAAAGGTTACGGTTTTTGGACTGGGCTTAGACAGACTGAAATAAATGAGAATATGAACATATTTTAAAAATTACAAAAATGGGAACTTTACACTATGATTTTAATATTTTGTGTTTCAATATGTTTGGAGTCACTTTGAAAGGCAGCATTTGAAATGAGATTGTTTTCATTTTAAACACTTTAATTTTAATTTTGCTTCCCTTCTATCTTCCCTGTCTTCCAAAAATCGCAATACATTCACCTGTATACAGAAACACAAAAATGTTCTGCTTAAATTTTTCGGTAATATCACCAATGGTTGCCAGGCAACCATTTTCCCTGCTCTGTTACCATCTAACTTCCACGATAATTTCAACTTGTTTACTTAAAATCCATTTTAAGAGAGGGGGAGTGTAAGAAACAAAACTACCGGTGTCTGGTTTTCACACCATCTGGGTAAATGCATGGCCAATTAATAAGTTTGCTGCTCTCACCATACACGTAAACTTTTAAAAAGCAGGAATTTTATTCGCAGGTATTATAAAACAGCTGGCGTATTATTTCATCAAGAGCTTCATCAAGGATCAGCAAAACTTGAAGGTAAGGGAAATCCAAGCAAATATCTCTAACTTTAGAAATGATGAAGACGACGACCATGACGATGATGATGAAGAGAAAGAACACAATGATATTTTTTCAGAATATGCGGCAGAATTAATTAATTCACATCTTACACCTATATCTGTATATCAAAACTAAGTCCCAATGAGTACAATGAAATTTACATTCTGGGTTCAGAACTGCAGCCTTATTTCAGCTTTTTCAAAATCTTCTTGGGAACAGCAATCAGAAAAACAAAACAATCCTTTCAATTATTGTTCTTGTGCTTCTCCCTAGGTTTCCTTATTGAGGCGTAACTTTGATATTTTATGCTCCAGCTCTTTGCCTTTCTTTCACATCAGCCAACTCTAAGGACTGAAAAAGAAGAGGTTAGAGCTGATGTGGAAATAAACCCAACCTTGATTTAGTCTTCATTTCTTAGTGTATTTTAACATTAGATATGTGCTGTGCCCATAACTGTGGTTGTAAAATATACATATTATTCCATAAAAACTTTACAGGTTACTGAAATCTGTTAATAAATTAGGATAATGATCACTATTAAGAATTTCTCAGCAGAAATAGCAGACGTCAAAAGAATAAACAGAAAGATGCCATCAATGTCAGAGACAAAACAAATATTCCTATTGACAGAAAATAGACCCCTTAACCAAACTACCATTGTAATCTATCCTTACTGTCTGGCATATATGACTGAGAAATAAGATACCTTTGATCATGACTGCACAGCCTTGAATGAAGTATTTTGATCAAAGGATCTGCAAAAATTGCCTCATATATTCAATTTATGTTCATACATGCAGTGAATAGAGAAGAATTGCTATATTGCTAAAATCATCTCCTGTAAACTCTTCCTGAAATTACAGACCTTTTTTTGGCCCTGTCTGGACTGCCATTCTGTCCACAACTGTTTGCAAATGTACTGATGTCCCACAAGCTGAAATCACAATTAGTAATCCAAAATCTGGTTTTACAATCTCCTCAAACGTGTACCCTTCTCTCTCCCCCACATAGCTTTTAACTGCAATGGATAATTGCAATTATTGCAGTTGTGGTCTCTCTTTATTTTCTCAGATTGCCCTACTATGCCTATATTTTCAGATATACCGTAACACTCTCATTCCCCAGGTATGTTGAAATTCAGTGCTTCTGTCACATAAAAAGTGACAATGAGGCTCTCAAGATTGCCCCCAAAGCTTTCGGAAACCACATGAGCCTGGAAATGGTGCAGCCACCAAGACTATACCTAGCATGGATACAGGGAAGGAAGGGATTTCCACTATTGCACAAATAACAGTACAAATTTTCATCTGCTGATCTACGTAACAAGAGACATTGAAACAATGCTTATTAGTAATAGGCAAAATTAAGACATATTATTCATGTGCACCAAGATTGGAATTCCAAAGGACCTTTACGAAGCAGAAGCTTCATGTGGATAGACAGAACATGCTCATTGCCCCAACCCCACTTTTTAGTAAGCGTACATTTTCACACTGAACCTAGCTCTTGCTTCATTAAGTATATATACCAATGTAAACCTGCACTGGCCAATGCCTCTTCTCTGCTTTCTCTTTCACTGCCAGAAGATGTTAACAAAAAACATGACAGAGACTCAATAGACATCCTTTTGTTTTGTGTGTGTGTCTGTGTGTGTGCGCGCGCACACACACACACACACATACACTGATGCCGATCTAGCTTAACTCCAATCTCAGCTCTTTAGATTTTGCTGAACCCCATGTTTTCTCAATTATTAATGAGAGATGACCACCCTGGTTTATTAATACAACCTTGGAGTTATATTTCTGAATAGAAAAAGGTGTGTAGGCATAGGATATTGAAAGAAATAACATGCCTCCCCTTGTTCATTTTGTTCTGGAATGCTGCCTACATGTACTACAGTTTTATAAGCAGAGTTCTAAATAAGAAAGAACCAGATTTTCTCCTAAGTTTCCCTCTCTAGAATTCTGACACCTTCCACATATGGGCAATATTACAGGAATAGAATGTGAAACCATATATCCATACCAAAAGCAATTTAAAAATCAAGAGAAAAGTAACTCTCGGGCCTCCTACGTTTGAGACTCAAGAACTCATTTTAGTGGCCACCAAAACTCCACACTGTAGAAACTATCAAGTGATCTGTTAAAAAGGAACTCAAAGGAATTAAAATGGCCTCAGCCTGACATTTTGGAAGGCTACTGCCAATCAGATTGGGTCAGAAAAGTCAAAAAGTAAACTCGTTGCAAAATAGTTATAATTCAAGTGTAATTTTGCATCTACCAAATGCAAAGTATCTCTTTTTACCTGCACTTCTAGGAGGAACAGCAATGATTACTTTTTAAAATGTTCTGCAGCCTTTCAACAAAGCTATTTTTGCCATGCCATAAAAGTGGGATCTTATGAGTAGCTCCCAATCTTTTCCAAAATAGTGATAGGCCTTGAATCTCCCATAGGAGACTAAAAATATACTCCCAAAGATGTGAGCGGGGCCACATGCTCACTTTCTATTATTAGCAAAATTATTTTTGCTTTCTGCATTTATGATTTTGCTGGGATTATCAGAGGAAAAGACTGGGAGGGGACAAGAGCTCCCTAGCTTCTCATGCAACTCCAGATGTAAAGTGAAATTCGGAAAAACTCATTGCATAAGAGGCACATTAGTACACCGGAGTGTAACTTTCCACATTCTACTAACATTTACTGTACAGAAGCCAGAGGAACAATTGATATTTGTATAGCTAATAAAATCAACATAAAACAATGTGACTGTTTGTAACTTAAATCTCTCTCTCAGAGCCTCAGTGTTCTGCTAAGGAGAAATTTCCTAACAGTGAGAGCAATCAACCAGTGGAATAGATTGCTTTCAGAAGTTGTGGGTGCTCCATCACTGGAGGCTTTGAAAAAGAGACTGGGCAGTCATTTGTCTGAAATGGTATAGGGTCTCCTGCTCAAGGAGGGGGTTGGACTGTCACTAGAAGACCTCCTAGGTCCCTCACAACTCTACTAATGATTCTATTCTATGATTTCACATTACAGTACTGTCCATAAGGTGACCAACCGTCCTCCTTTAGGGAGGACAGTCCTCCTTTTGTGAGTTCTGTCCTCCCTTGAAAAGTGTCCTCCTTTTCGATATTTGAAGACTAATCTGCAGGGCTTTTTTTTCCCCCTCATAGAACGCTCAGAACGGCGTTCGGGTACCTTTTTTTGATGTTTTTTTTTCAACTTTTGCCTGAGCTGTGCTACTCCCACTAGTGGCTTTCAAAAGCCAATAGGAATTGCTGCTGAGCGCGCCAAAACACCCAGCTGGCAAACTTTGCACATGCAAGTTGTCTGTATTATTGTTGCAATGAATAAAATGGTTCTTTTATTTACGATATTTTTTTCTTCAATTTATTTGTGTCCTCCTTTTCATTGCAAAAAAGGAGTAGTACTGAGTAATGATAGAATTCTACAGAAAGTGAGATTCAGATGTACAGCACCAGATGTACATTACATTCACTTCTCTTCTCCCACTCTAACGTACATATAAAGGAAAATAGGAACTCCCAAAGGAGGAAATAGTTTTCATAGGTCCTCATTCACCCTGGCTTAATTATTGGCTTACACTCAGGGACTCAGAAAAAGAAGAGAGGAAAGTTCACATTGCTATTAGGCTGCTTACCAAGAGATGAATCAATAGCAGAAATTCCTTTAGCTCCAGTGAAGGTCCCAAAGAGAAAGTCATCTGAAGCTGTCCACTTAGTCTAATTAATATGATTATTCTGCCTGCTGATTATATCTTTTCTCAATATGATTTGAGCCATAGGTCCCATAAGTTCCAACCAGATGTGCTAATGTCTACCACATCAAAAAGGCTGCAGGATGCAGAAAAGTGAGCTAATGTTTAAAATATGATTTAATGTTCTTTCACACATAGATAGGCATTCTCCATGATGATCTATCCCTAATTTGGTCCTTCAGCTCTTTCAACTATGCCCTCATCATTACTGCAATTGAATCTATCCATTTGCTGCTGGTTATCCTCTTCTTCTCTTTCCTTCTGCCTGTCCCAGCACTAAAGTCTTCTCCAGATAGCTAAACCTTCACTTAATGTGTCCTAGATAGGATAATTTGAGCCTGTGTTCAGACATACATAGTTCAAATAATGCAGATTGGATATCTCACTAAATATTCTCAATGGCACAGTATTCTGTTAATGCCTCCTTTCCATCTTTCTTCTGATTGCGTCTGGAAAATCAGGAGAAGGACAAGATACCTTGTCAGCAAGGGAAATCAGTGAGAATTCTCTTTATGCAATTTCTCCCCCTTTGGGTCAATCACTCTTCCATGAACAAGAAGTGCTTCCATTTATGGCAGTCTGAACTACAGAACTTTCAGTTCCCAAATATTTATTAGGTCTTGAATAATGCTTCTTCTCAGACCCAAATTGTATATTTATAAAAAAATGGTATTGAATTTTACAACACTGAACTGAACATCAAGGTCTTATTGAGTTTGTGATGAAACAAATCTGTCTGATAATAACAACTGCTTAAAATTAATCTATTTTAACAGAAGATAATTGGGGTTAAGGGAAGCAGTTATAAGTGCAGCATTCAGCAAAGCTTAACTGAACAATATCAAAAAGGTTTTAGCATGATATATAGAGGTAAAATTATCAGGACAACTTAATTTTAAAACTCATTAATATAAAGCAGCATATATGGTAAGCATATTTTAATTTATCAGAACATACTATTAGCTTAATTGTATAGAGCAATGCCAGTCTGTGACCGCAATAAAAATTGATTGATTAGCTTAATTATATAGAGCACTGGTTCTCCAAGTGCAGTCTGGGGACTGCTGAGGATCTCCAAGATGCTTTCAGGGAATCCACAAAGTCAAATATATATATTTTGATTTCTTAGTTTTAATTTTGATATAATAAATATTGACAGATATAACCCACATAAACCAAAATTCTTTGCAGCTCTCCAAAATTTTAAAGAATGTAAAGTGGTCTTGAGTTCAAATGTCTGAGAATTGCTGATACAGAGTACACCTGCATTTTTCCAAACAGGTTTGGGAAACATCCAATATAACTGGATAATGAGATTTCTCATTCAATGCAGAATTTTATTTATAAAGGGAAATACTCCAGAACATTATGACAACTGCAAAAAGGAAGTTGTTTACATACATTCAAAAATGACCTATGACAGATCTAGTATGCTTAAGATGTGTTTATATGCTGTGCATAAAATGAGTAATCACAGAGGGAGAACTTTTGTACATTCCATGTCACATCAGGTAAATCTGAACAGGAAGGATAAATAAACACAGCTGCTTTATGAATGGAAAGTTGTATTCTTCCTCTTAAAAACCCTCTAAACTAGAGAGAGTTATTATGTAGGGTGCCAAAAAGATTTGTCTTAAGTCTTCTACTTTTCGATATTCTAATTAATGGTTGGAATGAAAGGGTGGAGATATCTATCTAATCAGCATAAAATTATGCAGAATAGATAATACCTTAGAAGACAGAAATAATATTCTATTATTTGAAACCTGTTTTCCTATGTATTAATAGAGACAAGTGCAAAGTTTTTAACTCAGAGGAAAAAATTCCTAGGAAATTTAACTCAAGGAACAAAAAATGCAGAATTGTACAATGAGGAATAGCTGGCTTGGTACCAGTAGTAAAACTGTATTTATGAAAATGATCTTGGAAAAGGAGTTGATTACAAACTAAATATAAATCACCTACATGATGTGGCTACAAAAGAAGACAAAATTGCATCAACAAAAATATAATTTCCGAATCAGGACTGCTCTTTATATCTGTGTTCATATCATCCCTAATCTTCACTCCTCAATAATAGGGAGGGAAGAAACAGGTTCTCCTAGGTCCTATTCAAATCCCATCTATGGATATATCCAGGCATTCAAAAAGTAATATCAAACCAATCTCTCTTTATTTGAAGCTACAAACTCCCAGCAAGTTGGATAATATAGCTACTACCACATTTATTCCCTTATAGATACCGTATTGTGGACTAATACAGAAACAGATACTGGACTAAATTGATTGTTGATTTAACCTGACTAGAGAAATCCTA
Source organism: Bothrops alternatus (assembly GCA_034064705.1). Taxonomy (NCBI): domain Eukaryota; kingdom Metazoa; phylum Chordata; class Lepidosauria; order Squamata; family Viperidae; genus Bothrops; species Bothrops alternatus. The sequence continues at coordinate 5,078,664 of JARGCV010000063.1, forward strand.
TATCTCATTAATCAAATAAAGAACAAGAATTATTTAATACCTTTTAGCTAAGATAAACTGATCCACCTCTGACACGGGTATAGAACTACTTATGGAAAAGTTTGTGCATTCCCCTCGACTCATCATATCATCCATTTGACAAGGCAATCCAAAAATGTATAAGCAATCTAATTTCTATATATTTAAATTGGAAACGGATGCCTCTGAATGTACATTCTATCATATACGTTTATATACATGTATATACAGAGACACACAGACAAGACCATTACCATCCATACAAGATGCTGGATTATTTTGCTCTAGTGTTTCAACAAATATAAAACCCTGTTCAAATGTTCATCAGCATCTAATCAGCAAAGATTTCTGAGGAAGGAGCATCCATGTCCATTGGCTCCACCCACATATGCTTTCTGTCCCCAGGCAGCAGATTCCTTCAAAATTCAGCAGACTAATCCAATCTGGCCCAGCTTGTCCATTCATATGTAAAACTGTATAATTTTAGATCATTTTTACAAAACATTTTTATCCATCAAATTCGCAGCTATAAATTCTTGTTTTCCAGGAAATTGTTTGCTCCAGGTTTTAATGTCTGTTTATAATTACAGTTGGAAAAAAAATGTAAGCCTCTAAGCAACTAACCAAGGGGTTCTTCAGAGTCTTCATTTTAAGGCCACCAAAATCCATTTACTGTGAATTTTTAATATTACAATAATAAAACAAATAGAACAAATACGCATTTAAAATGTTTAATACGGAATTAAAAAAATGTCTATGTGTGTGTTTGCATGTGTGTGTATCTATGTCTGGAATTTAATCAGTTAAACTGAGAATCAGGCAGCACTTTTCAGCATTTAATTTGTAGTTAGCTGTTGGTATTAAGATTTAATACACGGAAAGCAGTCTATGACACTATAGATAAATTATGACATTATATATTATGATACCACTTCTGGGTAGTAAGAAAATATTTTTTCAGTTATTCTCCAGTGTGGAACAGGCTATCTATAAAATAAATACGATCAGCTACCTTCTAACTTACATTATTGGGTTTTTCCCATAAATATAGCAAGACAGCCATATCAAAGTATCACTGAGCAAAAGATGCCTTTTTGTTATTCTTCAGTCACTAAGTTGTGTCCGACTCTTTGTAACCCCATGGACCATAGCACACCAGGCCCCCCTGTCCTTCTCTGTCTCCTGAAATTTGCCCAAATTCATGTTCATTATGTTGATGACATTATGTAGCCATCTCATCCTCTGTTGTTCCCTTCTCCTTTTGCATTCCATCTTTCCCAACATCGGGGTCTTTTCCAAGGAGTGGTAGCCAAAGCCTTTGAGCTTCAGCTTCAGCTTCAGTTATCTGTTCTTCCAAAGGATAGTCAGGATTGATTTGCTTGAGGAAAATATGCCTAAATACATTTTAAAATGTGCAATGTTTCCCACCAAATATTTTTGTAATTTCAGGCATTGCTTCCTTACTGTAAATTTACAAATCTATTTTTCTATACCTCACCCAGCAACGCTTCGTGAATTGTTATTTCATAAACTGTTTTGTGAGCTATAAAATTTTATCTTGACGTTAATTCTTTTAAAGCGGTCTAATGTTCAAAGATAGAGATTTGAAAGATTACATCTACATGCTTTGTTCTGTGTCTGCATGAAGACTTCAATTCTGTATTCTGATATAAGATAGATAATACCCCCTTTTATTTGCTAAAATAAAAGGTTTAATAATTTGGTTTTAAAAAATCTCACTCCTGATTCCAAACACTTAAATTGTCTACATTAATCCCTAAGCAAACATAAATCCCTTGTAAATTCTTGCAAATTACTTTTTAAGCTATTATCCCAATTCTATTCAAGTTGTTATAGAACTGATATTTTTATTTCTCTATTTTCAGGTATAACCCCTTACATCTAAAAGCACTTGCAACACACATTAAACCAATCCAAAATAACATATTGCAAACTTAAAAACATAAACTGAAACACAGCCTAGCCAAGTGAAAAAACAGGGTTTCCACAGGTAAAAAAAACCTGGAGATCTTTGCCTGAAAAATGCCCAGTCAAGATATCAAAGGGTGTGTTTATTTTGTATACCCTTATAGCTTCCTCTTTTCTTACTTTACCCTGCTGCCTCTTGGTACTGCCATTCCGCTTCAGTAGCCAATACAGACAGCTGCTAACCTAGACCACTAGCAACATTGACCAATACTTGCTGTTCCTGAGCACCCAGACTTCATTGTTTAGCAGCATGAAATAAGAGTTACACACAATCTGATATTTTGTTGTGCACTTCCCAAAATAAGAAATATAGGAATAATCAGATTTTTTTTCTAAAAAAAAAATATAGAACTGAACCAAAGTGTTGATTTCATATCTCTGAAGACCAGGCTTGATGTTAGGCTTGATTGGTTGAATTCAGAGAATTTCTAAGCCATAATTCATGTCTTGTAAATCACAACATATTGGTTTTGGCTGTTCTGAACTCAACAAGTTACACAAGGACATAACGGCGTAATGGTATGATTTCCCAAATTACAGGAGATATATTTAAATCTAGATGGTAAACATGCACAATAACTAAAATAAGCTTAATAATATTATTGCAAAAGATTCCCTAGCTCAGTGGTGGCGAACCTATGGCACGGGTGCCATAGGCAGCACTCAAGAGCCCTCTCTGTGCGCACATGTGCCGTCACCCCAGTCCTAGACCTTCAGCTGGGTTTTATAAAACCTTTTTGCTTTAGGCCTCCGCCGCTGTGTGCAAAAAAAAGGTTCAATTAATCAGTCAATTTCAACTTCTCGCGGGGAAAAAAAGATCTTACAAAGTTGGAATTGATTGATTGAACTTTTTAGTCCCACCCAGTCTGCCGTTACCACGGCAGCCACGCCACCCAATGGGCCACACCCACCCAATGGGCCACACCCACCCGGCACCCGACGATGCCTAAGTGGGTTTTGGGTTGCAGTTTGGGCACTCGGTCTCTAAAGGGTTCGCCATCACTGCCCTAGCTATTGAGAAAAAGAAAAAGGCTGCACCCATAAAATATTTGTATTGTGTTACTTGTTATAGATTATTAAAGATGGGCACGCTTTGAGGGCACACTCTCCCTTCTGCCATTTTGGAAAACACGTTCCAAAACATTTCAGTATGCTTATGTAGATCAAGTCTATGGAGCACAATAATTTATTTTAGTGAAGATTTTTTATTGAAATTATTTAAAAATACAGTTCTAAAAAAATAGCAGCCATGGAATAAATATAATAGGCACCATAAATAATGGTTACTTTTTAAAGGGGGTTCCCTAAATCCATGGAGGATAAAATGCTCAATAGTTACCAGTCAGGATGGTTATATTTTGGAAGCCTATGAGTACCAGGTGCTGGAAACTTGACCAGGAACCACATGTGCATTCATACAATGTTTGTGGTTTCTCATTGTCTTCCTCCTCCCTCCTCAGAATCAGAATCTGTGACTAGATAAACAACTTTGCTCTGAAGCAGCAGGGTCCTTCTTTTCCTCTGTATTCTTTCCGGATTATTCATTACAGAAATAATCATGCAAACACACACACACACACACACACATTTCTGGTCATCTTAGGCAGAAATGAAAAATGGCAAGTGTCATTCTTAGAGTAAGATTTCCATGGAAACCCAGGTTAGCAGCTCAACACAGCGTGATACTGAAATGGGTTACTTTATGTGGTATAATGCTTTCCTTGGGAAAAAATAGATCAATATTTTGCATCTGTCTTTGCAAATGTGTAATTCATGCCCATGAAGGAAAATAACAAAAAGATACTGAATTGTGTAAATCCATCATGCTTGCAAAGGAATTATAATACAGGTGATTTTTACTGTACTGATGGATCTTGCCCCACTGATAATAGTGTTCTACAGTATTATTATTATGAATATAATTTTCAGCTTCTCTAATTATGGGATCAACGCCTTTACTTTCTATCATCCTTAGGTTCAGCAATGCAGATTCCCTTCTTGACCAAACTGTTCCAAGCCTATCGCAGACTCTTTTGGGAGAGCTAATTTGCCTTCCTAAGTTTTGCCTGATTTACAAAGCCTTTTTCCTGCTGCTGCTGATAAATGTTTGTCTATTGACATTATTGGCAAAAATATTGTTCCAACATGTCTGGATAAAAATGTCAAGTAAGGTCTGGAGCAAATATCCTGGAGCTTAGCTTAAACAACTACCAATTGCTGATGACAGGAATCTAGTGACTTCTGTATCTGAAAATTTTAAGTACAGTAATTTAACTTCCCAGGGAACTACATGACGGGCTATGTGAAATATTTGAACAATGTATTTTCTAATATAAAGGAGGACAGATCAGAAAAGTAGCTGCATCTTTTGCAAGGCTGCACATTCACAATCATTGCATATTCATGCTTGGAAATATTATCAAGGCTGTCTGTCTGTCTGTCTGTCTGTCTCCATGTTAGATGGAGAATCTTAGGAAAGTCAGTGCAACGTTAAAAGAAAATAAATTTACATACAAATTATGCTCATACAAACAGTAATTCATACAAACCTTGGCTGCCCATAGCATAGTATGAATTCAGGCACACGTTTTAAACCCTCTAAAATACAGGGTGAAATTTAACTATGGATTGATTTCAGAAGATAGAACTGGGGGCAGATTATTGCTTTTAAAAAAAAAACTTTGAGGGTAATAGATAGTTGATCTGTAATAAACAAAAACTAGAAATTCTATTAATATGTCTAAATAGAACAGTATTAAGAATTTTGACCCATCTCTAGTATCACATTCCAAACTATCCCCCATCAACATTTACAGTAATTCAATGGTTGTTGAACTTAAGCAGTATGCAAAGAATTTTTAAAAAATATTGTTTGTACATGACATGCCGATTATGTAAGATTTTTTTTCTTGACAGATATTTTAATGCACCAAGCAAATATATAAATCTCTTTATGACTTAAGGGCAATGCTTGGGAGTACATTTCTGTTATGATTTATAAGCAAATACAAAGCAGCTACTCCTACTCAAATACACACACACACACACACACACACACACACACACGAATACAACATGATTTAAGGCATTGATAATTTATAATATAGTTTGACCTTTTACATTCCCATTCATTTCAACAGTGATTGAAGAGATTCATTTTATGATACATATAATTTAGAGGATGTAAGCAGACATGAGGCTGCACTGTTTCCAATCTCTTGAGTTTTCAACACAAACTGAGTCACATCTGTTGCTAGTTGATAAGTAATATCATAAAATATAAGTCACAACAGCTCATTAAAAGATGCACTAATTTACTGCATTATTTAAATTCTGTTGTCATTTGAGGAAAAGTTCATACATAAATTAAACCAAGAAAGATAATTGAAATATAATGCAATTTATAGTATACATCCTAGAATTCCCAATCAGCATGGTCTTTCCTATACCAGCAAGGAATTCAGTGCTGTGTGCAGTTCCAACCTGCCTCAAAGGCTTTAGGCTGGGAAATGCTGATCTAGATCTCCAAAGCACTATTACTAATCACATGATGAGACACAGGTACTCCTCGATTTGCAACCGTATCTTTAGTGACCATTTCAAGGTTATAATGGCACTGAACAGAGTAACTTATTACTTTTTTCACACTTACAATTGTTGCATCTCCATGGTCACATAATCAAAATTCAGGCACTTGGTAACTGGCATGTATTTATGACAGTTGCACTGTCCCAGGTCATATGATCACCATTTGTAACCTTCCCAGCCGCTTTCCAACAAGCAAAGTCAGTGGGGGAAACCAAGTGACTGCATGATTCACTTAACAACTGCCGTGTTTCACTAACAACTCTGAGAAAAAAAGGTCATAAAATGGGGCAAAATTCACTTAACAACTGACTTGCTTAGCAACAGGAATTTTGGATTCTATTGCGGCTGTAAGTGGAGGACTATCTATACTCTCTATACTGCATTAGTACATCAACAATACAACTATTTATTTTTGTTTGGATATTCAAATCAAATTTGTCTTGGCTCATACTGACTATGTTCCTAATTTCTTTCAGAAATTTACAAATCTTAATTAGCCTCTTCTAGTTAAGTAACATTAAAGATCCAAAATCAAGGTAAGGGATTCCATATGCATAGCAGCATTTTCCACCAACAGACTATTAATTTGTATAGGTACCAATGACACTATAATATATAACTTTTAGCATTTCAACAATGGCTTTGAGGAGGAAGGAAGGAGAAAGTTCTTGAGTGCAGATAGTATTCTCACCAATACTTTCCAATGATAGCAAATATCCAGCAAAAGAAAGAAAAAATTCTTAAGGAAACTTCTAGTAGCAATGCTGGGACCGACAACATGAGTCTGGGTTGTTCAACAGTACTATTTCAAAGTTAAGGGGGTGCTTTGCTGAGATGGATCTAAGGCAGTGGTGGCGAACCTATGACATGGGTGCCAGAGGTGGCACTCAGAGCCCTCTCTGTGGGCATACGCGCCGTTGCCCCAGCAGAGTTCACCAGAATTGCGAGCACGTGGCGTTTGGAAGCGACAGGGTAGGAAGTGAGTGAGCAAGCAGCGTTGGCCCCCCGGGGATGCCCCAGAGATGGTGAGAGACTGGCCCTGGCCACGCTCACCCAGTCTGCTGTGACCACTGCAGCCACGCCCACCCAGTGGGCCACATCCCCCAAGCCCACCTGAGGGCACCACAATGTTGATGGAGCCCTGGCACTTTGCAATAAATAAGTGGGTTTTGGGTTGCAGTTTGGGCACTCATTCTCTAGAAGGTTCGCCATCACTGATCTAAGGCATCTCTTTAGGTGATGGCTGGCTAATTTGGTCGGGAATGGTTTAAAGTTAAACTAAAATGCAAGGTGACAAGAGTCTTAAGATCATGAGTGTAACAAACTCTCAGATTATGGATTTAATACTACAGCAAAGCAAAGTGTTTTGGAAGTTATTGATTTAACAAAGAAACAAAGGAAATACAGGCATTGAAGAAAAAAGGAGGCTGAGCACAGGGAATGCAGTCTATTATCACACATTTCTATGTATTAGTATACAAACAAATTGAACTAGATGTCATAAAACATCATGTCAAGTATTCCACCATACAGAAATATGAGTGGGATGAAGCACTGGGCATGATGAGTATACCTTGCTTCAAGGGCAACACAAATGAAGAGTGATATAGCATTGTATAATATAAAGGAGGAGGTGGTAAAGAGTGCAGACAAGTCCATAGAGTGGATGATCAAAAGCATCTTGGTTAAAATAAAAGAGAATGGGTTTTGTACAAACAGAACTATAGAAGCTTCTTGGGTGAAAAGCAAAATGTTTTCAAGAAAAAAAACTAAGAAAGTGCAGTTGCCTTTTGAAAAGCACCTTTAGGGACAACCATGACATGGATGATTGAGAATCTCCATAGACATTTGTACAAGCAGATTACTGAAGCCTAAGAAATTATGAAGTAGTTGTGATACAAGGTTTCCACTACCCAGATATCTGTTGGAAAACTTATTTCTACCAAATAGAAGATGTCAGATAAATTCTTGACTTCGGTGGTTGATAATTTTCTCTTTCAAAAGATTGAAGGAGACACTAATGAATCTGCTACCTTAGAGTATGCGGAAGAATTGACTAAAATATTTCAGTAGTGGAAACTAAAGTAACATTTTAAAGTTCTTAATTTTAACAAAATTAACCTTGTAATATAATTCAGCATCTATTACCACGATTTACTGTCTAGAATAGTGGCCTCCAACCTTTGGGATGCCAGGGACCCGGTAGGCAGTGAGGTTTTGTGCACTGCCTGGATCCCTTGAATGCACAGATGGGGCTTCGCTTGCTTGCGCAACCTGGTTCCTGACAGGCCATGAGCTAATGCTGTTTCCCAGCCTGCGGTTGGGGACCCCTGTTTAGAACTCAAATAATTCCCATTTCCACACTGAATGTTTGGCACCATGTTTTATTTTTTCCCCTTCAAGTCAGTATCGTACATTTGCTTAGAAATAAATACACCCTTTTCAGTATTTTTTTCTTCTTCTTCTTATACTCTTACTTCTATTGCACTGCATACATCCAAAAGCAGAATTTGGTTGTTTTCCGGAAAAAAATACAATGGAATGGATTAAATTTAATTAACTGAGAACAAGACAATGGAGCTTGACAGGAGGTTATTCGCCACCAATTTACTCTTTAGGGCGGTTATGTTTGAGAGACAAAAAGTTAAACTCAGGATAATTTCTCTTTGGAATACATATGATTTTCAAATTTTTAACCATTTGTTTTTAAATTCATTTGTGAACTGGTAATATCGGTAGCGTTAAATTTTCAAAACTTGCCCAGAGCAGCTAGTATTTGTTTTCACAGATGCATTTCCACCTAAAATACTTCATGGATAGTTAACTTTTTATAATGACAAATCTGAACAAAAAATACAAACAGCAATATATACTTTGAATTACTACTAAACAAGCAATAAAGCCAAACTACAGTTATCAAATGATGAATTAAAATAGGAGGTTTTACAAGGGATTAACCGGTTTTACACACCAAGAGCAAGCACTTTGGATGTATTGTGTCGGGGAGCCTCATTCAAAAAGTGGGCAATATCAAGGATTTAACAGGCCCGAAGTATGATTACAGTTACTATGAAATTCACTCATTATTTATTTCTATCACACTTATCTTCTTCTGTTTTCTAAAATAATGTACATATTATATAACTATTAGATAAATAATTTCAGTTCTACCTTTTCAGTATAACCAGTGAGAAGTAACGACAGCAAATCATTTGCATAAATGAACCAACATTATGGGAAGTGAACATTTATGATGAGACTTTTGTTCACTGATAAGTATTTTTTAATACTTTAGTATTTGATTTGTGGTATCAAATCAATGAATTCAATGGGAATTATAACATATTGCATATTGAGAATAAAAACACATCTATCAATTATCAGACTTTGCAAGATTTTAATATAATTCTTGATTAATAAAAAGTTTGACCAGTGCAATAAATTGGATAGTCTTTATAAGTAATTCTTTCCCCTTTTTTCCAAATTATGGATAGTTTCAAAGAATATTCACATCAGGCTATGGAAAGCATTCGAAAGATCATTGTACCCACACTTACATAAACAAATTCTATTTTCTGCACAATATTTATAAATCTAGGTGAGACAGTTCCATTGCCAAGTCCTTCTCTGAATAAGTATTGTCATTCTTCTTCTGCACTTGTAGTCTGTAATTCCAAATACAGTATAACTGGAGTTTGAGAGGTAGTACGTTTATTGTGCAGCATGAAACAACTGAAACAAGAATTTGTATTCAAATATACTCATTCTTAGACTAATCTGTCTTGAAACAGTATCAAATTGCAGATAAGGTCAGCAGATATGATGAAATAGTCTTCCACCAAAAAGAGCATAGCTATTACTGTATACTGTACAGGTCTACTACAAACCATTTCTTTATAATGTTTTCAATAGAATGCAACTCCACATATTGAACTCTCTGAAGTCCAAGGTGAAAAAATCATTCCAGATATAGATTTTAACCTTCTAGTCTGCTCCTGGTGATGTTTTTCTGTTGCTTATGGTCCAGGAAAACAGAATTCAAATGACAGGATGCCTGCACAGTATGAAAGTTATTTTTTTTAATCATGTTTTCCTTCTGAAAAGCAATGAGGTTTGCTCTGGAACAGCTGGCTGGCTCGAATCTGCTATGGCACACAAGCCAAAGTTTGACAGTTTGTTTTGACCCAGAGCTAGACAGAAAATGGTGGAAATAGAGGCTGAATTATATTACAAGGTTAATTGATATTAATTGAACAGAAGAACATTCTGCTGCTTATCTTGTTATTTCTAAACTGTTCTTCAAAGAGACCCCAAAATGGATAAACTAGAAAAATAGATACAATTAACAGCAGAAACTATTAAGAATAATAAATACTACTGCTAAATTATATTGTTAAATAATATTTAGAGAACCAGTTTTAGGTAGTGGTTAGAGATCATTAATGGGCTAAAAACTAGAAGACCATGAAATCTAATCCTGTCTTAAGTACAATGATCAGCAGAGTAGAAAAAAGCAAGGGTCAACTTCTTCTAAAAAGCTTGCCAGAAAATTGTAGGTCCTATCTAGGCAGCTGTCAAGAGTCAAAACTTGAAGGCACCACCCCTAGGGGGGAAAAACCTATTAAGATGACCACAAAGGTAGTGGTGCATATTACTAAATATGGATAAATTCATCATAAGTTTGTCAGTGCAAAGGGAAAGTGATTCAGGACAGGAACCCACCACCAAAGAAATTAAAACTGGTACTTTTTTCCTTTCTTTTTTAAAAGTTTGTAACATTTTATTAGATTATAGAATAAAATACAAAAATACAAAAGCAAATAGTAGGATACAGTGAGGAGGAAGAACGGAAAAAAATGAGGGGGAGAAGCGGAAAAGAAAAGGCATTGATTTCCAACTTCCTCTGTTGCAGTAGAATGAAGCATTAACCTCAACTTTTTACTTTTCCATAATAGTATAAACTAGCCATTTTTATAACAACAAATGAATCTAATCAGTAAAATCCAACACCCCCCCCTTTGTTTTAGTCATCAAGTTTTTGACACCTTGCTAAGCACTAGTGGTACTCGAATACTATCATGTCCTAAAAGTGGTACAATCTGTGAAAAGGTTGAAAAGCCTTGCTGTAAAGTATTATGAGGCAGTATATATGAGCCTCAATGCTGTTGCTAATAAATGAGAACCATTTTAAAAGGAGAAAGTCACAACTTTCAACACATTAATTAGGAAATATATAAATGCAATTAACCTCAGTGAGGCTTATTTCTGAGTGGATCTGTACAGATTCTACTACGTGCAATATAATTTAAGAAATGGGGGAAATAAGAAAAAAGGCAGTCATGGCCAGAAATGATCAAGGGGTACACTAGGAAAAATATAGGAATTATGGAGAAATGCAGGAAAATGTGACAATAGGCAGTTATTAGAAATAAGCTAATTAAAACAAGAGTTGAATACATTGTTATCTTGGTGCTTTTAATCAAACTGAAAGCTTGTGCAGAATTATTCAAATCAGAGAAATCATAAAATTAGGAGGAATTCCTCAGAAAAATTGGGGATTTTTAATTTGGAGTTAGCTTAGAATGTCAAAAAAAGAATACAAACAATCTATAGTTTAACCGTAGAAAAAATTAGAGATATTTTAGAAATAAAAAGTCTAGTAATACAATAGTTCAGATCATATTTAAAAATGAAAAATAAAATTCATTACTAGGAAATTTATATATGAGTATAAATATATGTACAGCATATATACATATACTATAGAAAAATAAATAAGATACTAATTTTGCTTGAGTATCTCCTTTGGTTGTGATGAATAAAGAGGAAAACAGAGTTCATAATTATTGAGTCAGAAAGGCAATTATGAAAAGCGATGCTCCTAAGTAATGATAACTTAATACTGGTGTGGGCCTATCAGCGTAAATGCTTTAAATTGGATAGGTGATACCTGCTATGAATGTCAAAATGCTCAGGGATTATCTCACTTGGCTTCTGTCAAGTACTTTGCCCCACTGTTATTTTTTCTTTCAGAGAAGGTTGGAACAATGCTGCTTGCTGTAATGCAAAGATTGGTTACTCTTTCAAAATAAACCTGTGGTATGATCAGATGCAGAATGGTCCCCCTGATAGCCTCACTCCCAACACACCAGCTTGCAGCAGAGAGCCACCAATGAATGTCAATGTGATAATGGGACTCATTCCTAGCACAAATACCTTCGATTTCCCTTATCCTCAGGCAAATGGATGCATGTCAGTTCAGCAGACATTTACAGGCTGCTCCTGACTCAGGTCCTCCCCTTTATAAATAACCTTTAAATTAAATTTTATGTTGTTATTATCTTGCTCTAGGAAAGGTTGTTTATTGTTCTTTTCTGTGCTGCTTAGAACTCCTTTAGGAAAAAGACAAAAACATTGCTGTGGTAGCTATTCTGTTATTTCCATCTCCTAGACCTAGAATAATTTATTAATTTATTAATCAAATTTCTATACCGGCCCTCTCCCGAAGGACTCGGGGCGGTGTACAGCCTAAAATTTAAAAAACATATAAATATACAAAATTTAAAATAATTAAAATTGAAAAAGATGCTGGCTTTTGATAGGATCCACTGGTATTTGGCAGCCATAAGTAGAGATGTGCTGAGATTTTTGCCTCACTGTCGAAGTTCAAAATACCTTTCGAGGTGAAAGGAATTAAAAAGCTCTCTACTCTTTAGTACCACTTCATCTCTAAGAAAATGAAGCACTTTAAATAACTAAAAATGCAAGAAGCAGAGAGATTTCCTGTACTTTTAATAGCAGAATGAAGGAAAGGATTTCAGAATGTACAGGATAGGAATGACCAAATTTGAGCAACTGGGCCCACAGCACAGCTCCCCAAATTTGTGCAACAAGTTATTTCTGGCCGACTTAATGTTTTTGTTTTCTTTTTTCTTCAAATTTTCAAACACTCTCCTCCATAAGACAGCTGAAACTACATATTTAAAATTCAGCCATCTTCAGCATCTCAACTTTGGGCTGCTTTGAAGGTTTTTAGGGACTTTTAAGGGTAAATGCAGGAGCATTTTCCCTCCCAGAGGCCTGCTACTACCATCTTCACCTTTCTTAAAGCAAGCAAACGCAGGTTCCATAAAGCAGCCATTTTGCAACTGGATTTCGATAGTACAATCTTGGATTGCTAGCAGTAACGGGCAAATTACTCCTTACTGGTATAAACTGACATGTTGCTGAAAGTTTTCAACACAAATATTAAAAATACAGATACCTTATTGTGTTTTGGTATCTGTCCTGCATTTTAAGAAAAGTTAGCTTAGTCCAGTGTTGGTGAAGAGGAATAGTGTGAGGTGGCCTTTTTGAGTGGTAGCAATGGCCCTAGGGCTGAAGTGGAGGGCCAGCTTCAACACTGCCACCAAGTGCCACTGTTTAGGGGGCTTAGATGGAAGGAGGGAGATAGGAGTATTGTTTCTCTTTTGTTTTAGGGGACAGTTGAATTCATAATTATTAGAACAGGGCAAAATTAGACATTTTCTGAATGTTTGACTAACAAGCCCAAAAGATTCACCATCACTGGCTTAGTAGTCATTGTTTAACTGGCTCCTTATTTCACTAGATCACTACAGTTTAATCCAGACCTGGGCATTTTATGACCTGCAGGCCACATCTGGCCCTTCAGCTGTGCCTCTCTGGCCCGTGGCATCAGCGACGTTGAGCAGTAGGGCAGCATCAACAGGGGATGGGGCAGCATCAGGGTGGTGTGGGGCCCTCCACAACAGTCCCAGTTTCTCATATGGCCCCATGGGAAAATTAATTGCCCATCTGGTTTCGTCACTGAACTAGTAATGTATCGTTTAATCATAAATAGTACAGTTTAATCTCTAAACCACTACAGTTTAATCACTAAAATACTACTATTAAAACATAATCACTATCGTTTATCATTTATTTCAATAACACTACATTTAATCAGATGTATGAACCTCTTAATACTAACAGGTTCCATACAAGATGCTCTATGATTTTTGGACCTATGTGAGCTGAAAGCATTGGCAAGGTTTCTTTTCTACATTTGTAATTATTAAATTTAATTACACTATTTAAAGCCTATTTCTGTAATCTATTCAGACTTTTTAATTTTATTTCAATCTTCTAGAGCACGGGTGTCAAACTGCCAGCCCATGGGCTGGATGCATCATGCCAAAACCGTGCCCACCCCATTGCCGACAATGGGAAAAAAGTCATGATACGTCACGACACGTCACGTGACGTTGCAAGTTTGACACCCCTGTTCTAGCATATTAGTTACTACAGGCAATTATGTGTCAGCTTCAAATTTGATAAGCATTCCTTCTATTTTGCCATCCAAACTGTTAATTAAAAAAAATACTGAAGAATACAGAGCCCAGGACCAAAACACATTACACTCATTCAATGCCTCCTTCTCCTTGATGAAGAACTGTTGATGACACTCTTTAAGAACAATTTTCAAGCCACTTATATATCTCTTAGTGCATTCAGCTCATGCTTAACTAGCTTGTTATCAACATCATAAAGCAGGGGTGTCAAACTCGCAACGTCACAACATGTCGCGACGTATCGTGACTTTTTTTCCATTGCTGGCAATGGGGTGGGCGCAGTTTCGGCATGACGCATCCGGCCCACGGGTTGGCAATTTGACACCCCTGTCATAAAGTATTTTGACAAATGTTTTGCTGAAATCAAGATATCTGTGGTATTCTCGTAATCAGCCTACCTATAATCAAGTTAACCAACCAAAAATCTGACATTGTTGCTATAACAGTGCATTAACTCACCTGCAATTCTTAGTTATCCAACTATAAATAAACCCATCATCTGATTTGATAAAGCCAAGTGGAACCTCAATGGCGTGTTTCTCAGCCAAAAAAGCACAATACAGGAGAAATCTGCAGCAGCCTCAATGTTTCTGCCTTTTTACTCAGCATCGTCCTTTGTATAATGAGATGCAATATTTTTATCAGTATCTAGGTGATTATCCAACCTGCTTTTTCAATAGACTGACACGAGTTATAAAACCATGGAAGCTGCCGGAAGCCTGATAAAGAAGGTATCCAATGTTGCTCTTGTAATTTAAATTAGCCCAATGGATTGAGAGGGATGCACACAGTGGCACAAAGCAGGAGATAATGATTGCAGTATTATGTTGCATGTTTCCTTTTGCCTTGTTTTTTTTCTATCCACCCACAATTCTGAGAGGTTTCCTTCATTCTGAATAAGTGAATGCATAATTCTAATGCAAATTCTATTTACTGAACTTGGTTGTCTCACCCTTCTGATGCCAGAAAGGTTAGCACTTGAGCTGTTACCTTCTGACACAAACGCAGCTGCCATTTAATAGGCAAAGATAACCCACCCTCCAGGTCAAGGCCTCTCTTAGATACCACAATAATTTAAATCCAGATGATTCATCTCCAATTTCTGGGAAGAGAGGATAACATTCTTACTACGGTATGTTTTCCCCCCTACAGTAATCCCATGGTTTTTTTCCCCTTTTATTAGGAGTTGGTCCTGAGAGAAACAAACATTCAGAAAAGTATATGGTTTTGAGGCTGAGCCAAACTTCTTTGGGACAGATTCGTACAGAAAAGATAATCAGATCTTGAAGAAGGCAGATCAAAGAGAAGGAAAAAGCAGATAAATATTTTTCCCTGCAAAACTTCTCTCTTGCTTTCCCCTTCTCCAAGGAAGCAACAAAAGCATTAACAGAGTATAAAGATCAACACAAACATATAATTAAGAATTCCATATTAAAAACAACATAAATAACACAGAGCTGAAGACTGAAAACGGCATTAAAAGATAGATCAAGGGAAGAGCCAAAATAGAATGAAATAAATGATAGCACCTGTGAATAAAAAAAAATACTGCAACAGTTATATAAAGTTTGTTTATTTTGCTTCTGCTTTTTTCGGTATGGTTGCTTGGAAAGGAAATAACAAGAAGGCTCGGAAAAATGTTGTATTCTAGAAAAATCAACTGAAACTGTTAAAACTGTACCTAAGAACTGCAAGGCTATTTGTTATGAGACTTCTTTCTCTAGAGCAGATATAGGGAAAAGGGGCGTTGTCTTACCTGAACGCCTTTTCTCAGCACGGAGATGGAGAATCCACCAATGGGTTTAGACTGTATTCCTGCCCAATCAGATCAAGTCAGCCAAAGTTGCCACGTCCGTCCTGGATCATAGAGATCCCAGTCTTGATGCGAGCATAGCCATTGATTGACAGTAAGACGTTGTGACTCATTAAACAAAACTAACCCTAGGCCTAGATGACCTACCAGGGTGGGAGTGGATTCTCCATCTCCGTGCTGAGAAAAGGCATTCAGGTAAGACAACGCCCCTTCTCCAGCACTAGAAATGGAGAATCCACCAATGGGACATACCAAAGCCTACTGTCCCTGAGGGTGGGAAGTAGACCGGTCCAGGTGTACAACCTGTTGGCGCACCCTCCTACCAAAGGAGGCCTCCACCGAGGCAAACCTATCGATCTTGTAGTGCCATATGAAAGGAGATGGTGAAGACCATGTGGCCGCTCTGCAGATGTCCTCAATGGTCGCCTGAGTGGCCCAGGCCGCAGAAGTAGCTGCACTCCATGTAGAGTGGGCTGTAACACGTCGAGAAACCAGCAATGACTCACCTTGGTACACCCCTGCAATGCACACCCTAAACCACCTGCCAATTGTGGAAGAGGAAATCTTCCGACCCTTAGAGGAAGGATGGAAGGAGACAAAGAGGGCCTCTGATTTGCGGAACACCGCTGTCCGTGTAATATAGTACTGGAGCGCTCTGCAGACATCCAGTCGGTGCCATTGCCATTCCAGATCATGTGATGGGTTAGGGCAAAAATCCGGGAGCACTATTTCCTGGGCTCTGTGGAAAAGGGAATTGACCTTTGGAAGGAAAGTAGGGTTGAGGCGCAGGATCACTCGATCCTGGTGGAAAATGCACAGGTCATCCTGGGTTGAGAGCGCTGCCAATTCTGAAATATGTCACGCTGACATGATCGCCACCAAAAATGCCACCTTGTGGGACAGGTAGCAAACGTCGCACATCTTTAGGGGCTCAAAGGGCGACTTGGTCAGAGCCCGAAGGACCCGTGGCAGCTCCCAAGAAGGGTATCTGTGTACTGTAGGAGGTCTGGTGTTAGCGGCACCCTTAAGGAACGAGCGGAGTAGGGGGTGATGCCCCAAGGACCCCACGGAGTCACAGGGGAGGACTGTGGAAAGAGAAGTTATCTGCCTGCGCAATGTGTTTGGAGCCAAGCCCCTCTCCAGGCCTTCTAAAAGGTAGTCCAGAATGTTGGGAATCGTGAGCTCTGGGAGTGACAAGTGTCGACCGGAGCAGCAGGAGTGAAAGTTCTTCCACATTACCTCGTAAATACGGTTTGTGGAAGAGCAACGAGAGGCCAGGATTACCCTAATGACCCCTGGTGAGCAAATCTCCCGTGACAAGATTGAGTGCTTAAGTGCCAGACGGCTAACTGGAGCCATTGGGGGTCCGGATTGGAGGATGGCCCCCTGGCTGAGTGAGACCCGGTCCGGAGGAATCCGCCATGGATCTGCAAGGGAGAGGCTCCTCAGATCGGTGAACCAAGGCCTCCTTGGCCAGTAAGGGGCCACTAGAAGTATCTCTGCTCGCTCCCAACGAAGCTTGCGGATTACCGCCGGGAGAAGAGGGAGAGGGGGGAAGGCATAAAGCCGACCCTCCGGCCATGGGCTCCAAAGAGCATCGGTCTGTTCCGCCCCTGGGGATGGGAACCAGGAGAAGAATCGCAGCTGGGCGTTGATCGGGGACACAAAGAGCTCCAGAAGCGGTAAGCTGAAACGGTGACAGATTTCTCTGAAGACCCTTGGATGGAGACACCATTCCAAGTGATCTACCGTTGTCCTGCTCAGAAGGTCGGCCTGAGTGTTCGCCTCCCCTGAAATATGATTGGCCTTGATGGAGGCCAGATTGTGTTCTGCTCAGGAGCCCAGTAAGAACAACTCAGTCAATACAGTCCGAGATCAGGTGCCCCCTTGTCGGTTTACATGAGCCTTGGCAGCCACATTGTCCGTGAGGACTAGTACGTGACCCCTTGTCACCAGACTGTGAAAGTGGTGGAGGGCTAGATGTATGGCCCATAGCTCCAGCCAATTTATGTTGTGCCGAAGGTCTGAGCGGGACCAACGGCTCTGTGCCCACTGCGAGCAAAGGTGCGCTCCCCAGCCGAACAGGCTGGCGTCGTCCGTTAGCACTATCCGATCTGGCTCCTTGAAGCAGGACCCTCTGAGCATGGCGGGCGATAGCCACCACGTGCGAGAGCACAATACCTGAGGTGGGAGTCTCACCCTTCGTAGGGAGGCATTGAGATTCTGCCTCTGGAAGAGGAGCATGAACCACTGCAGTTCCCTGGAGTGGAGCCTGGACCACAGGATGATTGCTATTGCCGAGATCATCTTTTCTAACAATTGGGAGAGACTGACCAGAGTTACTGCGTAATTGGAGGACTGACTCACTTATGCTGTCCCGGCATTCTTGGGATAAATACACTTGGCACTCCACTGTGTCTATGATGGCCCAGAGGTGTAGCAGCCTTGTTGTGGGAACCATATGGCTCTTGGGGAAGTTTACCAAGAAACTGTGATCCTGGAGCAGCTTTACCACCAGTTCAAGGTCCGCCATGGCGGACTGGGTGGACGATGACTGGATTAATATGTCATCCAGGTAACATTGGACTCTGACTGGTACCATCCTTAAGTGAGCTGCTAGAACACCAGGACCTTGGTAAATACCCTGGGAGCCGATGATAGACCAAACGGGAGTGTCCTGTATTGAAAATGGTGCCCCTTGTGCACAAACCGTAGAAATCAGCGGTGGGCCAGAGAGATGGGGATATGAAGGTACACCTCAGTAAGGTCGATAGACGTCAGGAAGTCCCCTTTTCTTACGCTTCCCAAGATGGAACAGAGCGTTTGCATCTTGAATTTGCGGTATGCAAGATGAAAATTCAAGCCCTTGAGATCTAAAATGGGTCTCCATCCCCGATGGTTTTGGGACGACAAAGAAGATGGAATAAAACCCTCGACCTCTCTGGTTCGCCGGCACCGGTTCTATGGCCCATATGTTTAGTAGATGTTGAACGGCTTCGTTCATTAGTCTTTTCTTTGTTCGGTTTCGTGGGTAGGGGCAAGAGAGAAATCAAATTGGAGGGTTAGAAATGAACTCTAGGGATAGGCCGTGACATATGGTGTTTAGTACCCATGCGTATGTGGTGATGGCCTCCCACTGGTGGGCAAAGAGAGAGAGTCTGCCCCCTATGGGAGGAACCTCTGGAGAGTCACCTGGAGTGGCGGAATGGTTGGCCGTTCCCGCGAAAGGGCCGCTTGCCCTGAAATTGCTGTCTAGGTCTGGCCGCCTGTCTGTCAGGCTGTCTATCCTGTCTGTCCTGCCTTGCCGGAAAGGAACGGATGGGTTAAGTGTAGTTATACCTAGGCCCTGCACAAAAGGACTGCCTTCGCGGGTAATAATTTGACCATTTGTCCGATTTCTTAAGGAGGTGATTAAGGACCTTGCGCTTATCCTTATTTTCAGTGAGATAAGGATTCAAATCGTCTCCAAACAATTTATCTCCCTGATATGGGGCTGCCGATAGACGCCACTTTGACTTGGCATCAGCGTGCCAGTGCTTCAACCACAGCATACGGCGACCAGTGATGCTGGACGCCATAGCCCTGGAGGAAAATCTGGCGGCTTGGAGAGTGGCATCTGACGCATACTTGGTGGCTGCCACCATCTTGCTAAGATCATGGTAGATGCGGATATCCTCTGCTGGAATACAGGCCTGGAGCTGCCTGAGCGGAGGTGGCCGCCCCAATAGCCCATGCAGCCACTTGATGCGTCCTGCAATAGGTGAATTCGCATTTACGGTCCTCAGCTTTGAGAGTCTCAGAGACATCTCCAGGAATGGTGGTGGGAGATACTAGGGGGCCGAATGTCTCGTCCACTGTGGGCACTTCCAGGGCCTCCTCCAGATCTTGGCCACGTTGTAGTTTTTTATCAGTATTACCTGGGAGGGGAAGGGAGGCTGTGTTGAGCTGCCACTGGTTGGTGAAATTTGGGTCCACCTCCGAGTCTGGGGAAACAATGGTTGTTGTTGAGGAAGGATCAGGCCCGAGATGGGCTGTGGATGTAGCCTTGCAGAGCAAAGGGACAAAGAAGGAAGGATTGAAAAGGCCGCTAAATGAAGGGGCTTCTGGAGGAGGCTCCTCCTCCTCAGACATTGGGATCCTCTGTTCAATGTCATGTTCGCGAAGGGATGAGCCCTCAGAGCAGGTGGACCCAGATGGAGAAGAAGGAGCATAATAGGTTTCAGGAACCGGTTGATGGGTAGGGAGATGAGTGATGGCCACTGGTCTAGGAGCTTGCGCTCTGGCCTCAAGAGCGCGGTCTACCGCTTGCGCAATCAACAAGGCTAGACAGTTCGCCATAGGGAGGAGAACAGGCTCACTTGGCCAAAGTCTGGCCGCAGTAGGGGTGAAGGTAGCCTCGGGGGTCCCATGGTGAGCCCATGTAGCCGTGGATTTGGAAATAGGGAGAATTCTGCCCATCCCAGGGGAATGTAAAGGTTCCCCCTGTTGACCATATTCCCAGGGGAGAGGTTGGGGGCCCCAGGGGTAGGTCAAAAGTCAACCCCTCAGCTTGAGAGGTTTCTAATCTGGCTATTTTCTGTGCCCTTGAAAAGTCGTTTTCTAAGGCTTGGTGTCTTAGGCTGGCCTGTTTTTCAGCTTTCTTGGAGATCTTGGCGGTAATTCTGACCTTGGTTTTGGCCTCAGTCTTGTCAGCACCCTCCAGACCAGATGAAGTAGGATTCGTTGGAGCCGATGAAGACGGCAAAACGTCCTTTGAGGAAGGCATAGAATCCTCCATTCTCTGATAACACAGGAGCACGATAGGGGGGCCCTGGTATCAGAGAGTAGTATACACTGGAGAAGGACAGGCACACTATTGGGGACGCCTGGAATCCAGATGAAAACTAATTGTACATACAATAACAGGCGCACTACAGGGGGTACCTGGAATCCAGATGAAAACTAATTGTACGTATAATAACAGGCGCACAGAAAGGTACGCCTGGAATCCAGTTGATAATTTGGCAACCCGTTACGCTGGGTCAAGGTTGTTGTGAGCAAGGTGGGGCCGGGAGACACCAAACCTGAAAAAGGGGCCAAGAGGCCTGGCTAATTGAGAAGACCTGTAAGATCTTAAATGTCTCTAAAGATCCTGGGAGGTTTAGACAGGACCAGAAATAGTGCTCTAAGAGAGCTTGGAGGCTCTGTTGTATCAATGGATAGGAGATCTCAATTGAAAAGTGGGCCTATTTGGCTTCCAAAATGGTGGCCGTCTGCCAAAATGGCGGCCTGCCCGATGACAGTGGAGACGTTCGTTCTGCCCTGTCTGCTTAGTTCACCCCCCCAATGAGCGCCACTTCTCCAAGGACGAAGTCAGTAAAAGGAGAAAGGAGCCCCTTCCTCCTGAATTCCCTTGAAATAGAGCTGGTCTGTCTAAGACCACGTGGATCAAAAATGGTGGCCGCATGTGGTGTAGGCAGCTAAACCTGCTGAGGTTCGAGGACGTTTGAAAAATTAAGGCCGATGTAGAGGAAAAACGCTCCCTGAGGCAAGGGGAAAGGACCGTCTGGAAGATCGAGCAAGAAAAACAGAGCTTTCCGTCCCTCCGATCAGCCGCCTAACAGTTGATCAGCGCTGCTCTTGGCTCTCGCGCATGCGCACCTCCGGCCGAGTTAGGAAACCAACGGAGCCGAAGGACTGAAGCCGGGAGAAATTGCAGCTGCAACTCCAAAAAAAGGCCCCAGAAATGTGGGATTGTCCGAGGGAAGGGCTGAGCACGTCGCGAAAGGAATCCTCCTCCACCGACGCTGGAATCAGCCACCGGAGCCGCAGCCGCAAGCTCCAGTAGCAATGGGATTGATTTAATGCTGGCTGGGGACTAACAGCCGTTAGTCCTCAGTTGAATCCTATGAGTCAGGGGCTTTAAAAGAGGTTATTATTGGTTGGGTAGAGAGAGGAGGGAAAGAAGGAAGGAGCCCCTTCCTTAGAGAAACTCAGTTTGCATTTCCCCCCCAAGTCAGGAATTGAGAGGAAATTCTGAAGTTCCTGAATGGGAAAGAAAGGGAAATTTTGTTAATGGGAAGCCAAATTCTGTGCTGAATACAGCACTGCACAGCAAACTGGGGAAATGGAAAATCCACCAATAGAAACTGTACCTGCCTAAGAGCCAAACTTGCACATCTGTCCTGGGTGAGATCAAGTCAAGACTGGGATCTCTATAGTCCAGGACAGGCGTGGCAACTTTGGCTGACTTGATCTGATTGGGCAGGAATACAGTCTAAACCTATTGGTGGATTCTCCATCTCCAGTGCTGGAGAACTGCAGTTGTCCAGATGTTGTTAAACAATAAATCCCCATGTAACTTAGATTGTCTAACATATTGTCTTACATAAATTGCATCAAGAGAATCCACCACATGGTGGCAGGCATGGACACCACCAAATTGTACTGGCCTTTGGGAAGTCATGAATGGACTTCCTAGCAACTCACTTCAAACACAAGGTCAAGCCATTCATCTCATCTTCTCAACTCAGGTAGGCAAATGGCCCACTTGACCAAAGTTTTTAATCTTTTTAATTTTAAATTAATAATTTTCCCCCTTTCTAGTTCCTGCATTTCTGACACGAGATAAGACTCTTAATTGGCCCAGGATACTCTTTTTCTTGGACTCAGTCATTCTGTCAACATCCCTACCATAGAACTTCCTGGTATCATAAATCTGCTAAGCAAGGGAGATCTAACTATACAAACTCCAGATGATTACAACTAAATGCTTGGAAACAAAGGGGAGCCATCTCACAATAGCAAAATGACTCAGACTATTCTATTATCCTGCAAAATTTGTGGTTAGTCTTCTTTAAATATGGCAGAGGAAATGAAACTTCTCCAACATCAGTCTTCATCATCTTAGTCCTGTCCTTCCTTCAGGCAGGCCATGACAATTCTTGAAAGCCTTCCCCATCATAGATTAGCATAATCTTTGTCCTCATTATTGTTACTAAAAGATTCTTAAAGAGACCTTAGTGACCATTCAAAGGTATGACAGACCGTCCCCCAAAGCTACTAATGACACAGTTCCAGAGTTTTGATGACTGCACACATTCCATGGTGACACCACTACATCATGGGTGCTTGGCAACTGACTCACCTTTATGGCTGGTTGCAGTGTTCTGCAGTCACATGACCACAATTTATGACAGTTGTTGCCGGTTTCCAGCAAAATAATGCCCATATACATACACTGATTCACTTAACAATCATGATATTCACTTAATAAACATGGCATTTATTTAACAACCTCTGCAAAAGAAGTTGTAAAATTGGGTCTGGTCAGGTGAATGCCTCAGCTTATGACCATCATGATATATGATGGAAATTCTGGGCTCCTTTACAGTCATAAGCCGAGGACCACTTGTTCTAGGCCCAGGTATCCATCATGCATTCTTCAGCTAATATTTCAAATTCTAACTTAAATGAAGCTACAATTTTTGCCTAAGTCAGCCTTAGAGCATCTAGCATGGAAAACTTTGGTCAGGCAAGTATCCAAAATATGGAATCTGTCAGGAAAGAATTTTGCATCATC
Source organism: Bothrops alternatus (assembly GCA_034064705.1). Classification (NCBI taxonomy): domain Eukaryota; kingdom Metazoa; phylum Chordata; class Lepidosauria; order Squamata; family Viperidae; genus Bothrops; species Bothrops alternatus. The sequence goes on from JARGCV010000063.1 coordinate 5,101,984, forward strand.
CAACCAGATACTATCATTCTGTATCCAGTCTTGATGACTAATATAAGCTCAATCTTTCACAGCCCTAGGAAGTGTCCCTTCCTTTCTTCTGTTCCAATCCCAAAACCAACTGCACAAACTGAATGACAGGAGGGACATCAAGAAGAATACAAATAAACCCCTGGTCTCCAGAGCTGCAAACTTTACCATGATCTCCAGATGCCTCAAGGTCTGTATCAAAGTATCCCATAAGACACAAAGTAAGATTAGCCCACAGGGAATTGAGGCCCACTGTATTAGAGGTGCAAACGCCCTGGCTGCTGTTGACACTCATATTCTTCTAAGAGGTATCTCTTGGACTGCCACATGATACTCTCCTTTTAAAGCCAATATGTTTATGTCTTATGCTTGGGTGAAACCTTTGGCAAGATGGTGCTGAGAAAATAATTCATAGTTAGATCCCTCATTTACGAACAGCACTGACACATGTCCCATTACAAAATGACTGGCTTTTCTGTAGGAAAATGGTGCACTGGATTAACCATGAAGGTCCATATATTCTACAGTCTTCTTCTTCTTCTTGTGCCATATCCGTTATTGGATGTTGGCGATCCTGTTTTTATCAGCAGCTGCACGAAAAAGTGCTGCTGAGTTTTGTCCAAATCAGTCCCTTAGATTTTGAAGCCATGATGTTCTTCTTCTGCCTGGACCTTGTTTGCCTTCAATCTTTCCCTGGAGGATTAAATGGAGTATACAATGGAGAAAGGATATTCCATCAATTTCAATTGTACATATTTTATATACTTATCTTTCTCTCAAATGAGCTTCCTTTGAACTCCTGGCTCCTTGTTCTGAAATTAGAGTGGAGCTACATCCTATTACAAGAAGCACCATCAAAACCTCCTAGCTCTTCCTCTAGGGAGAATTGGAGGGATGTATCCCACTGTGTAATGCTGTTTTCGTCTTCACAGTAAGACCAACGTATTGTTCCCAAATCACATTTTTGAGAATTTTTTGGAACATCTGAAACACCAGCTTCCAAATATGTCATTTCCCCCTAGACTTTATAGCAAAACATGAGTAGAATATTTATTGGGTTTATTGAAACAGCATTTAATGTTTGCTCAGAAGCAAAGCCACAAATCCAAGCAAAATATAATTTATGAAAATAAGATCCTACTGCCACTGGCTTAATAATTGTCCTGTTATTAGACTTATGAATATAGTGAATTGCTTGCTTATTCCCAAAATAGCCAACAGGCTCCTTATTTGTAGTTATTGTATTAAATGCTCACTTTTTTATTATTCTGCATGAGGAAATAAATCAGAATCCCATTTAGAATGAAAACAAGGCACAATGTAACTGGCATATCAGCTTTCCATTTCCTGTTTCTTTGTCTGCATTGCATTCTTCGAAATGAAATATAGTAGAAGATAACACAATCAAATTATTAGACCATGAGGACTTCCTCAATAGATATTCTAAAATAATGACCTCAAGTGGACCTCCGGTGACTTCAACATGTCCCGATACCCAGGATATATTTTGGTATAATTCCAGAATATTTCCCTTGAAACAATCACACACACACATGTGCTTGTGCTGCATTTACTAGAGAGACTTGGGATGAAATGGAATCACTTTTCTCAAAAACAAACTGATTAAAGTTAATGTTGAGGTTCTTGCTTATGAGGGGCATCATACTTTAAAGCATGCCTTTATATGGCCTTCAGACATCCTAACCTAGGAATTCTGGAATTGAAGTACAGCAGATTGAAGCATGCTAGTTTGAGGAAGTTAAGATAATCCAAATCACAATGAAGATGGAGATAAATGCAGACTTTAAACTGTGAGGAAGTTTAATGTCCAAGCTGTTTTGCCTACAGAATGGCACACAAGAAACATTACCCTCCTTTCTCTTACAAATTGTTTTGAACTAGTGCAATGCGCCCTGGATTGTCAACTCAGTGATTAATGTGTCTAGCTGGTAAATGGGTTTATGTTGCTATTTGAGGAAACGGATGATGGCACACTCCTTCAATGCTTGAGTACAGTTTTACTTCTTTAAATAAACAACCCTGTTCCTTGTCCTCCTACCAGCAATACCATTTCTGTCCTCTAGAAACAGGAAAGTTAAAATTGTCCTTTCTAACGAGCCCAGAAGGTGTAATAAGTGGATATGGATTTGTAGCACAGTTACCTCCCTCACTTCAATTAAAAAGGTTTCCACTACCATTCTAATTGTTCAAAACAATTAGGATTTGTATTTCTTGATGCTGGGTTATTTATTTATTATCTGATACTGTAAACTGCCAACTTCAAACTCCCGGTGGTTTACAACCATTAAAATAAAATGAAATCCTAACATAAAATCAGTATAAAAGAGTAACACATTCAGAGATATGAGTACCCCACTCAGCCACTGATTGAAATTGCACAGTTCATTGTAGCTCCTCATTCTGCTCTACTTGTTTATATATGTATGTAGATAAGTCATGTCTAAAAAAAACTACTGCATGGGGATCATTGATTTCTCTTAGCTCAGATTCTTTGTTGCTGGAATCCTGATGCACAAATTTTAATATACATACATTTAAAGAGAAGCTAGCATTCAGTACTTCCTGAAAAGTACAACCATATAAATATTACATCATGGGAGAAGCAGCCATTTGTATCCCAGGATCAAAAATAGCCTTCTGACTTGCTATCTATTTACAAGCTTCAGCAGAGCCTGTAAGGAGGGAATCTTACCAAGAATACTCAGAAAAATGTGATGCCCAGTACTTTTCAAGTAATCCTGATATTTAGCTGTACAAAGGCAGGAAAGGTATTTTATATTAGATTATGGTTTTATTCATTTATTATAATGCAGTACAGTTGAGTATACTATAATTAATGACATACTAATTAATCAGTTAATATAAATTAACTGGTATCTTACAATAAAACACTTACTTTCCTTCCTCTCTCCCAGGGTAAAGCTGGAGCAACTACTGTACTGTAAATGGTTGAGAAGTTGAAAGTCAGTAAATCCAAAATAGAACAAGAAATCATGGAAGTTAGCAAAATGAATACAGTAGCAGTGACTCAACTTTGATTTTAAGCCACCTACTATCAAAAGCAAATGATGAGCAATATCAACATCCTTTTCTGCCAAAGAAGACTGATACCCAGATTTTAAGGCCTTAGCTCTCCATATTCCTTTTAGCATTTCACCCATTAAAAGATGATATAAGTATTTAACACAAACATATCAACCTGAGAAAAGATAGTACAAATAATCCCCACTTAGTGACCATCTCATTTAGTGACAATTTGAAGTTATGATAGTGCTAAAAAAAAACAATTTAGCAAGCAGTCCTCCCTTTTATGACTTTTCTCTGCTCTTATTTTCACTTATTTACCTCACACCCAAATGTCCTCAAAGAGAAAGAGAAAGAAGCCCAGTTCAGCTGACAGAAGTAGCAAGAGGAAAAGGACAACTGAAATAAAATCATAACCGTGCTAATGTGACTTTCACTCAGCAATTGCTTCGCTAAACCATCAAGTTCTGGTCTCAGTGCAATTGCTAAATGAGGGCTACTTGTATCTTGTTGTTTTACACATTAAAAACTAAAATATAACTCTTGCACCCAAGTGCTTTTCAATGCTGAAATGCATAACAACTTCAAGGATATGCAAGGCAGAGGCTGAGACAGTCACATATGAATTACAGCACTTTAATAGCACTTGGTTTAATTTGGATTAACTTCTAAATTAGAATATCAGACATCCAGATATGAACTGTAACCTAAATCAGCAATGACACTTCACGCTGTAAGTAAATGGTGACAATGAATATTTTTTCCTGTATTTTTGAAAAATCTTTGTACATAAAAAGCCTTGACTCCCAGAAGGGTTATATCCTGTCTTTTTCTGTAATTTGCTAGTTATCGACATGGATTAGTCTTTTCATGGAGATCGCACCCAGTTTCAAAGATGACAGAACACAGAAATGAATTTGTCCCTTTATCTATTATTGGCAATCTACTGGCTGATTTCAGAGTAGCTTTCTGATTCAATAGCAGTGCTTCTTCACCTCTGATCTTCTTCCTTGATGTGTAGTCTTAACATAACCACACAATTCTGGGGAAATAAAAGACCACACATCCAGCAGTTGCAAGGCATAGGAAATATTGCTTGTGAATTGTCAAGTTTTAGCTCTGCACTGAACCAGCTAACCACGCAGTAAGTTATCAGTCACAAACTCATATTCCCCTCCATGTCCAAATTGTCATGTTAGCTTTGTAAAGAGCAATTAACTGCTCTGGACTTTGAACTATAACTATGCAGCTAAAGGCACAATTAAGAACAGATGAGAAGCTACCTTATCCATGTTTTACAAAGCTTTATATATTTTCCCCTTCAGGAGAGCTTTGAAGAATTCCTTTTTTTCTCACTCATTTCTTAAAAAAAGAAAACCTTGATTAGAGTCCGGTCCTATGATAATTTTATGTAACATTATTTTTTTCAAGTGGTTATCTGCTTTCCTCTCAAGCATTTTATGACACTATTAACTCTGCATATTTGCTCTAACGCCCAAATAAATATTTATTTCAAAAGTATTTTGAAGGTTTATGCACACCTTCTTCAACCTCAAAACAGAATTTATAAGTTTTTATTTCTGTCCTCATTAACTCCTTTTCTCATAACTTGTTGGCAATTATGCATAGTCAAAGGATGAACAACTTGTAGTTAAATAAATTGGAAACTGAAATTTCTAGTTCTACCAAGCAAAGGGAGCAGAGATAAATGGCAAACCAAGACATGGTCCCATCACAGCCTGGTGTCATCTAGATTTGTTGGGACTAAAGTTCCCAACATTCCCAGCTTGCAGAACAGATAGAGAGGGCAAGGCCACCATAAAACATGATTTATATTGATGTCTGAATGTGACTTATGATTAATGAGAATGTTAGGAAAGAATGTACAATGTTATATACAATGTTCAGCCAACGAATTTATTTTCTATAATATCAAGGAATGGACTTCAAAGTTTTTAGAAAAAAACATATCAATGCATGTTGGCTAAATTTGGAAATCCTTTTTAGTGAGCAAAATGTAATCATGAGCAACTATGTGGTCAGACCTGATAGCCATTTTAGATTAGCTGCACAAACAGAGATATATTTTGTTTGCAAATTGCTTGTCTTCCTCTCATCTAATTTTAGTATGAGCTGTTGTTAATTGAGTACTTAAGGCCTCTAGACTCTTTTTTTTTCAAGCCAATCAACTCTGCACACCTATAGGAGAGGTTAATGTAATGAACATGTTCCAGCTTAAATATCACAGAGAATAGCATTTTATCTTGAGAAGTTCAAGAAGCATCATAGCTCTATTTTAGAATGGAGTGTTGGAAGCTCTTGAACTCCACTAGGTAAGGTGACACCTGTGGAGACTCATATGCATAGAAACTTCACTGGTGCCACCAGGTTTCCTGCCCCACTGCCCTTCCGATTTTATGCTTCAGGGAAGCTGCCATACTACAAAATAAGACCCCAGTCCCAGCAGCCTTTTTTTCTTTCTTATTTAATTTTCTCAACTGATGATCTTCAACTTATTTCCCCAACCAAAGAACAACAATAAAAAAGGCTACTGTTTGCAGCCCACTACTTTGCTTGGAAGCAGAACATCTGAAAAGACAATAGGCAGAAACACATTGGGGTGGCTTAATAACAGCATGGAGAAGGTTCAAAAGAACTGGTGGAGAACAAATTGGCCAGTTTACTATTTTATCATTGTGAGTAGACACATCTTCTGTGGAAGCCATTTTTAAGAGCACGCGTGACATGTTCTTTGATTTTTCTTTATCTCCTATGAATACCCTTGGAATCTTAAGAAGTATTGGTGCCTCAGTTTGTTTCACTATATTTATCCCCCATCTAGTTCCCTCCAAAGGTGTTGAACTTCACCTCTTAACCTATCATCCCTAGCCAGCATGGACTTTTTTGCATAATATCTGAAATCACATCCACAGGACACCAGATTTAAAAAAAGGATGGTTTATTCTCTATGATAGAGTGAACAATAGCTACAATTTGTTTGCCAGAGATAGTTCCTTAGGTATTTATTTCAGTGCCCATCCCTGAAAACTGAAACAACCCTGATTTTTTTTAATTAAAAGACAGAGGCTTATTATGCCACAGCTTATGCCTACATTTGCTATTTTGCCAAGTAGAACGCTACTTCTTACAATGTTCCCTCTCCCGTTTGAGTAGGGGGTTGGACTAGAAGACCTCCCTTCCAATTCTGTTATTCTGTTATCTATTTAATCCAAGACAAATCCAGAGAAAGTTAAATCGAGGAATTAGAAAGATAGTTTTTGATAGTTTTAGGAGGGGAGTGTGTAAACTCTTTTCTTCTACAAACTGACAGTACTTTCCAAGCTATGATTTCTTGGACTCAAAGAAGCACATTCCTCTGTTTTCCTTTTCTACTCCACTTATTCCACTGGTCTGCCTTTCTATCTTGGCTTCTAACCCACAATCACATCAGTTTCTTGGTGTACTTATTATACTATGGTTTCACGAGCCAGGATTTACTTAACTTAATTTGCTGGGTAATGTCTTTTCCCGGAGTTGAGCCTGGTCTAAAAGAACAATTTGTTTCTGTTTCATCATATCAAATTTAACAATCTAGTCTAAACTAAGCCATTCTTTGACACAAAATTTAGGGCCCTAAAAACTAAACCAGCTGTATATAAAGATCTTTGCCACACCCTGTGTTTCTGAAGTTTTAATCTTTCCATTTCATTTTCATTCCGTGAACTAATGGCGTGGGAAACTCCCAGGCTGGCATATTCTCTAGTTGATAGGGAAAACTTGGGTTTAACCCAAGCACTCAGAAATACCTGGCTATGAATAGTACATAAACAAACAGCAATTTAAAAAAAAAAGCACTACGTATCAATGGTACACTTACTGAAGACGAAGGTGAAAAATATCACTGTGGGAATTGTTTTCACAATATATGACAGTGTTAAAGCAATCACTTCTGTTAGGCAGCAAGCATTAAGCAGCATTCACAGAGCAGGGTTGTCTAATGTATTATTATCTTTGCAACAGAAGCTGGTTTATTACAAGATTTAAAAGGACTTGCTGAGATTTTCACAGCACACAGCTGTATTGTCCATTCTTCAGGCTTTTCTTAACCTCCGGTGTCCATTAGTCAACACTCTGACAAAAGGATGAATATTAGTTCAGAATCTTTGTAAATCACAGTTACTAAGATGATTCCACCAAACTAGAGGCTCAACTTGCTGTCATCTCTTTTCACCTCAAATCTTCTCAGGTCAAACTGCTTGTGCAAAAAGAAATGATGGAAACTTCCTGCCCCCCCTCATCCCCCCCCCGAGCAAATGGAGGAAATAACTGACCTGGGGAAATGGGGAACAGCTCATTGTTCCATACTGAGCACATGAACCAGCATGAAAAAGGGTTCAAGTTTAACTTCAGGGACTTTAAGTTAAAGAATGGCAGGTAGCAGGACTAAAAGAAGTCATAATAACAAAGCTGACATAAGTGTCTTTATAAACAAAAAGCCAGAGTATTAAAATCTTCAACAGCTGTTGCCTCTCAGAGTAGGTAGCAATGGACTTCAACCTGCCACCTTCTGTCTGGTGATGAGAGATTCTGGAAGGAGAACATCCACACATTTGAAAGGCAGAGTTTGAGAAAGTTTGGGCTACACTGTCCCAAAAAGCTTCATCTGTCCACAAATTATTTCAGTGTGCAACAAGCAATACAAAGGGCATGATGCTAATTATTTATTATTATTTATTATTATTTATTTAATTTTTATGCCGCCCTATTCCAGAGAACTCAGGGCGGCTCACAACATGATAGAAATTACAATAAAATACATAAATATAAAAACCCTTAAGTTAAAAAAGAAACCAATCATTCCACAAACATACACACAAACACACTGGCTAGGGGCAAGGTGTTAGCTGCCCCAGGCCTGCCGGCAAAAGTATGTTTTAAGCAATTTACGAAAGGCGGAGAGGGTGGGGGCGACACGGATCTCCGGGGGAAGTTGGTTCCAGAGGGCCGGGGCCGCAACAGAGAAGGCTCTTCCCCTAGACCCCGCCAGGCGACACTGTCTGGCTGACGGGACCTGGAGAAGGCCTACTCTGTGGGCCCTAACCGGCTGCTGGGATTCATGAGGCAGCAGACGGTCCCGTAAATAACCTGGTCCGATGCCATGCTAATACTAAAATTCACCCATACGGCTCAAAACCTAGATCAACATGTAAAAAAATCCATACCAGATCTTGGATGCATATTCAGCAATTATATTCTAAAACAGCTTTCTTAAATCAAGTGCCTGCCAGGTATGTTAACTAATTCCCAACAAGCCTGGTTTTGATGCTGATAGCCAGATATTAAGGAAAAAGTCAACATATCTGAATGGCTCCAAGTTGGGAAGGTGATTTTAAGGTTTTGGTGAAGAAATGCCTGCTCCTATCTTAATCGTGGTCATGCTGCTCATCTTTATAGACTGAAGAGAAGCGCCTTACTCAATTAGCTTTCATTTCCATGAATTTGGAAATATAATTTCCATTTTTAGTAATTTTCAACTAAAATCCTTTAATACTGTTTTAATGATGTTCATTCCCTCCAAACTCCATTACTGTCCTTGACCTTATTTGACCTGATCACCTTTTGGTTTGATTGGCAGGGTAATCCCTACAAAGCTTTGTGACAATATTGCTAAACAGTATTATACCTGATTTCATTGACATAAGAGGTCTGTCACAAAACCCCCATGTGATTGTCCACGTCATCTCAAACGAAGGAAAAGTGCTACTCAAGGCAGACAAAAAAGACAAATACTGTAGAATGAGGAAGCTTCAACTTGAAACCCATTAAGATTGTCTCAAATTACGCAACTTTGGCAGAAAAAAAATATATATTTATTTTGCAATTACCAAATTTAAAGCTAACAATCCAGGCCTGTTCTTCTGTCAGTAAAAGAGAAGAGCAAACTCTGGTACATATTGCTAAAGCAAATTATTCCAAAAATATCAGTTTAATTTTACAGGCTGCAAACGGCCTTTAAGATACAAATATTTTGATCACAGGACTCAATCAGTTGTCATGAGGTATACCATGTATTTATTCCAGCACTTTCGCCATAGGAAACTCCTCAATATATAAACTAGTTGCAGTTATTTATATGCAGACTAAGATTTCTCTAGCTCTTTACCACTCCCTAGCAGCCCTCCAGATTTCTGCAGTCACTTATGGTAAACCCAGTCATGTGATACAACAGGAACTGTTAACACAGTGTTTCTCAACCTTGACAATTTTAAGGCATGTGGACTTCAACTCCCAGAATTCCACAGCCAGCAATGCTGGCTGTGGAATTCTGGGAGTTGAAGTCCACATGCCTTAAAATTGTCAAGGTTGAGAAACACTGTGTTAACATCTCACCTCTGCAGCAAAAACAGCTCATGGAAATCATTACATATATACTATACAATTCAAATATTTCAGCTCTCAAAAGACATTCAGTCATGGAAATACAATACGACGCTTGGGGATTGGACAATGTAACAGATGGAAAAAAACCTCAACTGCTAATTTTCCTAGTTCTTTTTTTTTCCAATGTTATTTTGTTATTATTGTTGTGTTTTCAGATGTTGCGAATGGTGGGAAGGAATATAAAATCTTTATACACTGGGGAGCTAATGTAATATATTGGCCTGGGACCAGGGAGAACTAAGATCAATCTTTACTCAGCACTTGGATCAACCTCTCTCCATTAATCCAATCTAACTCACAACACTGGTTGCTGGAATATACAAGGGAAGTCTCCTATTGATGCTGCCTTTTGCTCACAGTAGAGAAGTAGAATAGATGCATTACAGTAATAATTACAAAGCAAACAGCTTCCTTACAACCACTTTGCCTTATTAGACGTGTATCTTGTATTTCCACCTAACAAGGAGCTTAAACACCTTACACCAAATTACATTTAAAAGTGTTAGTTTTTTTTAGATATTATATTCTATCTTTCCTTCAATTCAAGGTACTGCACCCATTTTTTTCACAACCCCTAAGGTTAGTTAAGATCTTACCAGAACTAATCCAACACTACATGCACTATGCCATATAGCTAAATGACACAATTACACGTGTCTGTTAAAGGTGAAAGTAAAATCAGTACTTAGATTCTCACCTGCAGGAAAAAAAATGGATATTGAATGAAATCTAAAATAAATGAATATTTAATGAAATCTAAAGTTCAATTTAAATAAGTAAAAGTAATTTAAAAAATCATTAAAGCAATTCAGAAGGCTGGAGGATGAAAGTACAGGCTCAATTCCTTTAAATGCAATTTCCAGAGGAACACAATCCACAATGCAGAAATGACAAAGGGAAAGGTACTTTCATGTATATCTAACCTATAAACCTCTTCTGTAATGGAATCCTTATACTGCCCTCTCCTATATTATGAATCTATAGAGACCTTAGTATCCCTATAGGTTCATAATGAGAAACAGCCCCACAAATAATTAGGCTGTAAGCTATTTAAAGTTTTAAAGGTTAAATCATCAGCTGAAAAATGCTCACAAAAAATTAACCAGTCCAAGTTTTTAAAAATCAAAAGATCTAAGCCAGGGGTTCTCAACCTTAGCAACTTTAAGACTTGTGGACTTCAACTCCCAGAAATCTGGCTGAGGAATTCTGGGAGTTGAAGTCCACAAGTCTTAAAGTTGCCAAGGTTGAGAACCCCTGATCTAAGCTATGCTTACAGAAATAGTAAACAGATAATTGTTACAAAATATCATTCCATGTTAATTTCATATAATTTGAGGGGTGTAATAGGCATTGAGAGCAGAGAGCAAATCATCTTCTCATTAACAAACTTAGCTTCTCTTAAGCCAATCATCATATCTTCACCTAATTGGAAGACCACTGTAAAGGGAGAATAGAGGAACCTAACTTTGCCATCCTTGTAGCAGGGAAAAGCAAAAGCAGTAAAACTTAAATCCCGCTGTTTGGAGGTAAGTCCTGGATTCTTATCAGAAGATGAGGCTTAGCCTATATGTGGTTGAGCAGCTGTTTTTTTAGGGAAGTACAGCTACCAAACTGCCAGCTTTGACTGCAGGAAAGAGAATGGTAGCAAAACAGATGTGCCATATTAAGTGTTAGACAAACTCCATTAGTATTTTCAAAATAGCTCCTTCCTTTGAGACCCTCCTTCAATTATAGTCATTAACAGATAAGGAAAGAAAGGCATTAAGAAGATAGAAAACACCTGGGCTGCCTTACTATTCTAATGACCACACTGGGAATATAAACTCTTCTCTTTCATTCCACTTTTCCCAACATTTGAGCCTTCTCCAAAAAGGTGGGACTTTGCATAATGGGTATCCAAAGTAAGATAATTTGAGTCTGGTCATTTTTTTCCCTCAAGTGACAAATTCTGGTTGATTTGTTCAGCGATCCACTGGTTTGTTTTTCATGGCTGTCCATTCTCAGGAGACTTTTCAACACCAAAGTTCCAAGGTGTCAATAGTCTTTCAATCCTGTTTCTTCAAAGACCTTAAAAGGTTTGAGCATAATTACTAAATGGCAGAAGTTAGACTTTCAGTACCTCTTTCATTTAATCTATAAATAATGTTGTAGACCAAAGCTAATAGAAAGCACACAGAAGCTATTCATAAATATTGTATCTTCCTCTTGACAATTTCCCAAAGATACTACAGATTCAAGAAGAGAGCATTTACCTTGGAAGTTGGGAAAAGTAGCAGGAAAGTTGCCTTAAAAAAAACACTGCTCATTTAATCTTAACCGGTCTCTTGTACATTGTCACAGGCATACAGAACATTTCTGAACCCTGTGGCACCTCCTGGACATCAGGAAAGAAAGAATGAAAACCATTTCATCTCTCCACTGTTTTTTTCTCCCGACACCTGTTTTCAGCCAAAATCTTTAATTACCAGCCAGACAGGATGGAGAAGTAAGTGTAACAAGAGAGAGAGATGAAAAGAATTTAACATTTTTGACAAAAATTAAAACCAGTTCAGCATGTTCAAATTATAATTGAGGACATATGTAATTCAGTTCACTTTCTTTAGCAGAAGAAATTTACCTAATGGCTCTGTCCTCCAGGAATTCCCCATTATACTTTTTTTCAGCTGATATTTGAAGATCCTGCTCACCTTCTCATCTCATCTGATTCCATTTACTGCACAAAGGTTTCTACTATCAATCTCAAGAGCTAAGATGAACTTCATATTTAAGAACTAGGAAAACACTGGAGAATTCCATTAATCTTAAAAATCTTCTACAATGTGTTCAGAGTATTTTGCTGATTGTAACTGTAAACAAAGCTGGCCAAATGTGGGGAGGGGGTGAGGAACCAATTATATGCAATCATGTGCATCGGCAGGGGAAAGGAAAAAGAGGAGAGAATGCAAATGATGGAGTGTGCATAATGACAGTATTGTGCAAATGCTGTGACTTGTCTTTGAAACAACAGTCAGGTCACCAATCTGCAATAGCAGCATTTGTGTAATGATGCCACCGCATATATGGTGTTCTGGTGTCATTGTTGCTTGTAATGTGGAAGGAAGATACATATAAGATCTAAATGTTTAAAACAACAGACACATACACCAGTATCAACTTTAGTTAATACATTCTAGCATATTTAATAAGGGGGGGATTTTTCCTTTCTTTTTTCTCAGTGCCAGCATTTTAGTAAACGAGAATTGTGGGAAATGGTATTAGACCTCAACATGATGAATTTCTTTCACTTTTCTATCATTTCCCTGTCTTCTAAACAGTGCAGAGAACTACAATTTGGTGAGGCCAAAGAAATTTCTGCAGCAGAAATTCTGAGCAGGTCCTTCCTCCTTACCTGCTCTGATCACAGAACTACAGCCTTTAAGATTCAGGGAGAAACTGACATAAGAACATAAGAAGAGCCATGCTGAATCAGGCCAAGCCCATCGAGTCCAGCATTCTGTGTCACACAGTGGCCCACCAATTGTACATGGGGATCTTGAGCAGAAAGAGAAGGCAAAACCCTCCCTTTCTCTTGACCCCCAACAAATGGTACTCAAGGGAATCCTGCCTGCCTCAACCAACATAGAGGCGGCACATGGACATCCGTTTTAATAACCACCGATACACTTGGCATCCATGAATCTATCTAGCCCTGCCTTGAAGCTGTCAAGGCTGAAAGCTGTCATGACCCCTTCTGGAAGTGAATTCCATAAATCAACGACCCTCTGGGTGAAGAAATATTTCCCTTTATTTGTCCTCACTTTCTTAGCTATGAGCTTTAGGGAGTGCCCCCTTGTCCTGGTATTGTGTGATAGAGAAAAGAATTTTTCTCTATCCACCTTTTCTATCCCGTGCATGATTTTATACACTTCGATCAAGTCACCCCTTAAACGCCGTCTTTCAAGGCTGAAGAGACCAAGGCGTTGCAATCTGGTTTCATAAGGGAGGCGCTCCATTTCCTTGATCATTCTTGTTGCCCTTCTTTGCACCTTTTCCAGTTCCGTTATATCCTTCTTGAGGTACGGTGACCAGAACTGTACACAGTACTCCAAGTGTGGTCTCACCATCGATTTGTACAGAGGCAATACAACACTTGCTGATTTATTTTCGATTCCCTTCCTAATCATGCCAAGCATGGAATTTGCTTTTTTTACTGCTGCTGCACATTGGGTTGACATCTTCATCGAGCTGTCCACCAAAACCCCAAGATCCCTTTCTTGGGTTGTCTCAGAAAGTTTGGTCCCCATCAGTTGGTAAGTATAATTGGGGTTCTTTGCCCCGATGTGCATAACTTTGCACTTGTTTAGGTTAAAATGCATTTGCCACTTTGTTGCCCACTCACACAATTTCGATAGATCCTTCTGGAGCTCCCGACAATCAGTTTCACTTTTCAAAACCCGGAACAATTTAGTGTCATCAGCAAACTTGGCTACCTCACTATTAACTTCTACATCCAGATCATTGATGAATAAATTGAAAAGTAAAGGTCCCAAAACTGAACCTTGGGGTACACCACTTCTCACTTCTTTCCATCCGGAGAATTGTCCATTTATTGCCACCCTTTGCTTCCTACAATTTAGCCAGTTACCAATCCAGGACAAGACCTGTCCTCTAATTCCGTGGCTGGAGAGCTTTTTTAGGAGCCTTTGGTGAGGAACTTTGTCAAAAGCCTTTTGAAAGTCAAGATATACAATATCAACTGGGGCCCCTTTATCTATGTATTTATTTACACCCTCAAAGAATTCTAACAAGTTAGTAAGACATGATTTGCCTTTGCAGAAACCATGTTGATTTTAAACATCAACATGACATTATATTTCTTTCAGTGTTTGGCAATAGCAACTGTGGAAGGCAATTGGGCTGGTATGGAATTGACTATTAACTCTCAAGAAAGTGTGTTGCATGCAATAGCTGGAAAGACAAAACACCTGCTCTGTGCATTGACATCACACTTCTTTTAACTTTAGAGAATAAATCTGGGATAGTGAGATAGCCAATCATTGAGGCAACCTTCTCTCACCACATAAAATATAAGTTCTATGATTATCAGTAAAGTTGATAAGACCTTAGCAATGAAGCAGCATGTAACAAGCAATAATAAACAGGAGCGTGGAAAGTGTTATTTAAATACCTCCAGATCTAAATTGCTTTAAAATATACAGTAGTCTAAGCAATCAGTAATGGGGGGGAGGAAACAGGAGGTAGGGATGCATGGGGAAAGACAAGAGGAATCAAAACCAAGCTGTGCCATCCTGTGAAAAGCACCAGCCGTTTCAAGATCATACCAAAAGAATGAGGAATTGGTGAGCTCATAGCAAAACCAGGGACTGTTTCTCAAACACTTTGTTAATACCTAATTGAACAGTCACGGATAATCAGGGAGTTGGCTAGGAACAAACGAAAGCCAACTGTATCATTTGCATGTGAAAGACTCAGATCCAGCTTTGCTTATTCTGTAACCACTTTGGCTTTAGTAAAGTATACTTTTGGTTAACCACAGGCCAGAAGTCTTTCTTTCCTAACTGACCAAGTCAGGACAGTTGACACTATCACTTGAAGCCCAAGTATTGTTGGTAATCTGAAGCATATTTGACAGCAGTAGTTGACCTGCCAGCTGTGACATTCCCTTGACAAGGATAGTCTGGTCAGACTGTCCACTGTTCAGTCATCTTCCCTGGAAGAACAATCTGAAACTGCAACTGGTGCAGAACCCATTAGAGATCATGGTATCTGGAACATTTCTTAGCAGTGCTAACTTTCTGACGTGGCCTATATCTTACTGACATTTCCACTGAGGAAGATGCATTAAGGTGGGATAAGGGAAAATGGATTCTCTGTTGTGGCACAGCAACTTTGCAATGTCCCCTTGGAAGGCTAGCCCCAACTCTTTTCATTGTCAAGAGAAGATCTGGTTTTTGGCTAGCATTCAGAACTTACCAATTGTAGCTGGCCATAACTTATCATCCCTAGGATAATCTGTGCCTCTTTATTACTATATTACAGTTACAGTACTGCTGTTTTAATCTTTTAAAATACGGTTTATTTTTATTTTACTTTATTCTATATAAAACCAATCCTAAGATCTGAAGGGTGGGCTAAAAATGTTTAAGTAAATAAATAAAAGAATTACCCACTGCAGTTTATAAGCATCAGTCAGAGCAGCTGCAATTTGGATCTGCTGAAGTTTCAAAAACATGTTCAGCATGTAGCATTTAAAGTAGTACAATTAAAAACTGTAAATCTGCACCAAAGCAATATAAATCCAGGCCTTCTCCAAAACATTTGTTTGTTTTGTTTCCTTGGGGGAGGGGGGGAGAAGAGAACTGAGTGAAAACTGCATTACAAAAATTAGTAATTCTAGCTCCGAGTACCCTGCCTGTAAGCAAGAAATTTTGTCTAATTATGGAAAGACATGTATACATACTGGCACTGTCACGGGATTGGTTTTATTGCTACTTCCTCTGAAAGACAACAATAAACTGAATGAAACAGATCCCATTAATCTAAAGAAAAACAGATAAACAGCTATGCCAGTTATCAACATTGTGTGCTATAGAACTTGTGTAATTTGGCATCAGGCACCACTTAGTATTGTTCAACAGAAGGAGATCTCTGTGGACCAGCACACTGATTTCCCAAGTGCATTTACATCTTTAACCAAATACAACTTTTTTATGACTGGGGACGAACACTGTATGTGGACCAGAGTGATTTTATCTCTTTGGTTCTAGAAGGAGGAGCCGATATCACCACAGTTCTATAAGAAAATAATTCCTTTCTTTGATGGGAGGAAAGGAAAAAGAGGGAAAAGGAATAAGAAAGCACCCTAGAAAACATAATCAAGAGTTAGAATGTTACATGTAATGAGTTTTAAAATATGCATGTCGACAACAATGTGCTTATCTCTGTAAAACATATTACCCAATATACTACAGGTAGTCCTTGACTTACAACCACAACTGAGCCCAAAATTTCTGTTGTTAAGTGAGACAGTTAAGTGAGTTTTGCCCCATTTTATGCCCTTTGTTGCCACAGTTGTTAACTGAATCAAAGCAATTGTTAAGTTAGTAACATGGTTGTAAAGTGAATCTGGCTTCCCCATTGACTTTGCTTGCCAGGTTACAAATGGTGTTCATATAACCTCTATGAGACATCTTCCCAGGTCCTTGAAAGATCCTGTCATATCTTTCCTCAGTCATCCAGAGACAACACTGAGGAGTCCTTGGTCCTCTCTGAGCGTCAATGTTTTCTTGCAGACATTTCATTATCCAAACTAAGTAACAGTATCAGTGCTAGTAAGGAATAGAGTTTTTTCTCTGTTTATATTTTAGAGGCTTGCGCTATCAGTGTTGGGGGGCAGTGAAGATTCTTTGGGTTGTTTACTGTAAGCTTGACTGGCAGTTCCTTGACTGGGATATTGTTTATTTTATGATTGTTGATCGGAAGTTAATCTTGGAGTTATATGTTCATATAAGTCAGTTGCCAGAAGGCAGGACAAGAAGCAACGGGTGGAAACTAACCAAGGAGAGAAGCAACCTAGAACTAAGGAGAAACTTCCTGACAGTTAGAACAATTAACCAGTGGAACAACCTGCCTCTAGAAGCGGTGAATGCTCCAACACTGGAAGTTTTTAAGAAGAGACTGGACAGCCATTTGTCCGAAATGGTATAGGGCAGCGGTTCTCAACCTATTTCAGGTTGCGACCCCGACCTGCACCGCGCATGCGCGGCGTGACGGTCCGCACCGCGCATGTGTGGCGCGACGGTCTGCATCGCGCATGCGCGACGGTCTGCATCACACATGCGCATCGTGATGGCCCGCATCGCGCATGTGTGGCGGCCCACATCGCGCATGCGCGGTGCTGCCCCCTGCGCCGGCCCGGGGGGGAAAAATGGCAGACTGCGGCATTTGGCGACCCCCGTGAAATGGTCGTTTGACCCCCAAATGGGGTCACGACCCATAGGTTGAGAACCGCTGGTATAGGGTTTCCTGCCTGAGCAGGGGGTTGGACTAGATGACCTCCAAGGTCCCTTCCAACTTTATTATTATTATATGGGTGCTCATTGCTGGTGGGGAGGTGTTTTGATCTTTTTGTCCCCTTTTTGTCTTGTTGAGATAACATTTCTCAGAAACCCACCCCATTTGATTTCTGGCTGAGAACTCCAGAAGTTATAGCCCCAACACAGTTAGGGGATATCTGCTCATTATCATAACACTAATACAATGGCAGACCATAAGAGATAAACAGTCCTGCTTGAATTTTGAAACTCATAGTTTAGCACATCCTCATGACTACAATCAAGGATAGCCCAACATTTGGTACACCAGCAATAGGTCCAATCCTGACCAAATAAACTCTATAATGTTTACTCAGCATGCAATTAACAGCTCCAGTCAATGGCATGGACTCAAGGCCCTACTGTTGACTCGACCCCAGGAGGAATAGAAATAACATTCCAGAAACGTTCCAGCTTTATATGAAGAGCCAGGCAGGCTGCAACAGATAACAAGTTTTGAGTTACTCCCAGTTTACAAAGTAAAATAAGAAAGCAAATTATATTGTTGGTTTAACCCATCTAAGAAATGGCCTGATGGAGAAAGTTCACATTCCAGATGTATAAACATCCCATGATCATTTGCCTTTCTGCTCCTAATCTTAGGCCGTTTCCTCTCTACCGCTATGTAACAATTTTTACCACCATCAGATCATTGCTGGACTGCTACCATGTTTTCCCCAAAATAAAATCAGGCCTTATATTAATTTTTGTTCCAAAAGACGCATTAGGGCTTATTTTCCAGTTATGTCTTATTTTCAGGGAAATACAGTACTAAATGCGTCCTTCTGGCTGACGATCTTAACTGGGGCTTATTTTTGGGATTGGGCTTATATTACAAGCATTCTGAAAAATCATGCTAGGGCTTATTTTCCAGTTGGGTCTTATTTTGGGGGAAACACTGTATATACTGCTATATCACCTCAATGATGGCCAGTTAACCAAGGACTACCATTTGGGGAACAGGGTGAAATGATCAGAAGGCTGATGCAGGTAATCCTCAATTTACCATTGGTTTAGTGACCGTTCAAAGTTACAACTGCACTGAAAAAAGTGACTTATGACCATTTTCATTTATGACCATGGTCATGTGATCAAAACTCAAGACGCTTGGCAACCGATTTGTATTTATGATGGTTGCAGGGTCCCGGGGTCATGTGACCACTTTCTGCAACCTTCTGACAAGCAAAATCAATGGGGAAGCCAGATTCAATTAACAATCCTGTTACTCACTTAACAACTGCAGTGATTCACTTAACAGCTATGGCAAGAAAGGCCGTAAAATGGGACAAAACTCACTTAGCAACTAACTCATTCAGCAACAGGAATTTTGAGCTCAATTGTGGGCGTAAGTTGAGGACTATCTGTAGTATCATGCGAATGCCACAACTTTCATGTATGTTCATTGGATGTCACAACAAACATGTTTAACTGCGGTACTATGGGATGATATCATCACATATGTGTTGCTGTTTGGACATCATTTCAGTCTGTTACAAATACTACTGTGCTGTGGTGATGCACAATAGGATGAACATTGCTGAGGAAACACCCTTAGCACAGTTATATTATATCTTTGTGCTTCGGCATGAGGAATTCACTGTTCTCCAGGGCATAATCCGACTCCTTTCTATTAAAAAATGTCATCCAGTGGGATCCAGAACCCATGTTTTCTCTGTCAGTATACCTGCCCTAGGCTAAAAAATAGATAGAGTATATCCAAGGGAAATATCAATCCAAGAAATTGTTTTTAGCATATAGTTAAATTTTTATTAGGATTTATATATTAATTTTGTTTACCCTGTACTCACTTTGGGAAGCTGGGGGGGGGGTATGTTGGGGAGGGTGTTATATTGTTTTGTACTCAACTGTAATACTTGTAATATATAATAAAAAATGTTTACTGAGAGAGAGGAGTTGCTCGGATGGTACCTCTGGACTACATCTGAAGGGGGGGTGAGAGGGAAGAGTAAGAGAGGGGAGAGGGAAGTAGGAAGGTTGGGGCAGAAGAGGTGAAGTGGAGAGAAAGGGAAGGAGAGAGATGGAGGAAGGGGGAAGTAGGAGAAGATAGGAAGAAAGAGGGTGGATGTGGCGTAGGGGGTGCCATTCGGGCAACACCTATAGTTAAGTGTAGGTATTTAAACTCTTGTATGTTGAAAGATGGAAGAGGATGCATTACGTTGATTATAAAATTAATAAAATATATTTTTTTTAAAAAGTATACCTGCCCGACAGAACATCATTCTTTGCCCTGCCGGCCAGCCCCTCCAAGATTCAGGTATTTTTGACCTTCTTTTCTTTACATAAGTCCTTGAGACCCAGGTTTTCCCCAGCATGGGGTCGGATTATTTTGTGAACCTGTCTGGATTGCTTGTCTTTGATTGCTGTGTCGCCTCTGATGTAATTGCTTTATGTCAGATTACATTTTTTTCTTACAAAAATCTTACCTGACATTGTAAAATTCTGTAGAATTGCCTTTTAACAATGACAAAAACATAAGATTTTTTTTCTGCCCGCTGCCACTGATGTTGCACTTACTTATCTTTAATCCGTCAAACATTTTAAGAGACAAACTTTGTCCAGCAAGTAAACAGTTCAATGGCCTCTGCCTGATGCTGTCCATTTGTGAGAGGAGCTGCATCATTAACTAGCTCTTGTTGTCCCAAGGAGAATATTCAGTTTATAGATATCAATCCTAAAATTTATTATTGCATTATTGCAAATACAATATAACCAGTATAGGCTTAATTTTTAGGTTGTCACTAAATTAATAGAGCATAAAATAGTTTGTGATGAGCTTACGGAAGTGAGCATGTATTTTTCTAGAGTGAAAAAGAATCAAATCCAAAACTTGTATATCTGAAGAAAGCCAATATAGGTAGTCAACGTATGACCACAACTGAGTCCCAATTTCTGTTGCTAAGAGACATTTCTTAAGTGAATTTTGCCCCGTTTTACAATCTTTCTTGCCACAGTTGTTAGGTGAATCTCTGCATTTGTTAAATTGGTAATATGGTTGTTAAATAAATTTGGCTTCCCCACTGACTTTGCTTGTCAGAAGGTCGCAAAAGGCGATCACATGACCATGGGACACTGCAACTCAACTGTCATAAATATGAGCCAGTTGCTGAGTGTCTGAATTTTGATCATGTGGCCATGGAGATGCTGCAACGTTTGTAAGTGTGAAAAACAAACGTAAGTCACTTTTTCCAGTGGTTCTGTAACTTCGAACAGTCACTAAATGAACTGTTGTTAATCAAGGACTACTTGTACTAACAACTGTTACTTTATTGATATTTTACTTTTTCTCTGCAAACTCAAGCAGACATAGGTGATGGCCTGCCTTTATTTCATTCTCACAGCCACTATGTGAAGTAAACTAGGCTAAAAAATAATTGCTGGCTCAAAGCCATCTTGTCAAACCTGCATTTGTATTGGACTTGAGTCACTACACTGCATTTCTTCTATAGAATGATGATACAGAGCAGGGGTCCTCAACCTATGGGCTGTAGTCCACTACTAGGCTGTGGCTTCTTGGCCAGCGGGCCATGGGAATGGCTGGCTGGTGCACACATGAATGCGCACGCACTCCCCCAACTCGTGCTAGCACCCGCAGCCGTTTGCGCATGCGCGCAGGTGCAAATGGGGCCACTAGCTCTAAGCGGATATGTGCGGCCTGTTTGTATATGCGCGAACAGGGGTGCTAGCACCAGGCGGGTGTGCACGATCCATTTGCACATGCATGAACAAGGCCACTAGTACCGGGCGGGTGTGTGTGGCCTGTTTGCGCATGAACGGAGCCACTGGTGCCGCACTGGTGCATGTGGCCCCCTTTGCGTGCACGTGTGCGGGCCAATTTGGAAGCTACTCTCCTTCCCTCTGGGCCATGAGCCCAGAAAGGTTGGAGACCTCTGATTTAGAGAATTTTTTATGTGGAATGCTATCCTCTTTTAATGATTTGGTAATCATGGGATGGATAAGTTCTCACAACATGCTAGCCTAGGCTAAAATAGGATTAATCAGATGGTAGCTGTAGCTCCTAGACATCGGAGCATGCTATGTGGTTGAGACCATTATATTAAGAGAGCCAGTCTGGTCTAGTAGTTAAGGCACCCAGGCTAGAAACTGGGAAGCTGTGAGTTCTAATCCCACCTTAGACACGAAAATCAGCTGGATAACTTTGGGCCAGTCACTATATCTCAACCCAACTCACCTCACAGGGTTGTTGTTGTGGGGGAAACAGGAGTATTAGGTACATTCACCATCTTGAATTGTACATGACAAAAAGATAAATATGAGATATAAACAAACATTAAGGCTTAATTAGGTTTCTTGGTTTGGGCACAGCTTTTTATAAGAACAGCAATTATGTTTTGTTAATTTAAATAGAGAATTAGTTCTCATGAGAACCTAACCAAAGTTCAGCATCTAAACTAATCCAGGTCAAAATTTTGTAGATTTGGTCATTTGGCCATGAAAAAAATTATGCTTAGCTTATGCAATTAAATAATTAGCAACTATTTAACAGGATTGATTGATCAAAATATTAATTACTTAAACAAGCAAGAATAGTGAAACTTTGAAATTAGGCTCCTGTACATGATAGTTGAAAGCTAGTAATATACTAACATAAAAATAGAAATTAACATGTACACCTTTGGATTGGTCAAGTGTGACTTGTGTTACAATGCTACAACTTGCTAGAACTGGATATAAATAATCTTTAATGCATTTGGCAGCATGGATGTCTGCAGCTGACCACATTGATTAAAAAAAAAACCAACTATCTGCATATGAGGATGTCCCAGGGCAAATCCCACTTTATATTCTGGATTCTGATGTTAGCATTTATTTCGCAACCACAAGTGTCACCCAATCACAAAGTCAGATTGGAATACAATAAAAAAAACATTTTAAAAAATTTGTTCAAACCAAAAGTGGTTTGAATTTCCTTGATGTCAGCAAAATTTCTTCCAAATCCCTAATCTAGGAACTTATTTCTGCCTCAATCAACTGAATAAAATTAAGATCCAATTTAAAGGGCAGACTATATTTTTATAAAGCTATTCATTGCTTAACAACTTAAGACTCAAATGATTAGCCTCCCATCCACTCGTATTGGCCCAAGGAAACATTTATTTATTTACCATATTTACACAGCCATTCATCACACAAACACAAGACTCTGGGCAGCATACAACATAACAGCACTTTAAAATTCCATAACCATCTAAAAACAATTAAACTAAATAAAATATACATATAAGGCAAACAGATAAAATAAACAGAAACACCCAAGGAAGCAGGAGAAGAAAGATCACTTAATCTCATATAGTCACTTGCAGACTCTTCCTGGGATTCCCCAAAGCCAGTAAGAAATTTTTTTTAAAAGATGTTTTAAGGATCTTCTAAGAAGGCTAACAGAGATGGGGACTAACTTCACAGGTGGGGAGAGCGAGAGATGATATTCCAGGTGGGGACCACAGCAGAAAATGGTCACTGCCTGGAGCTCATCTGAAGGCAGGACCCATTCTGCCTATCTGACCTGGTGGGACCTACAGGTGTAATCAGGAAGAAACAGTCACTCAAATAATCTGGTCCCATGTCATGTAGGGTTTTTATATCTTCTATATCCAAGATATTAATAAAATTTGAAGAATGGTTTCAGTTTGGACAGAAAGTCAGTCAGTCCTGGTTCTGGAGAGACAGCAATATTCTCAAACCAGCAAGAAGCCTGATGTTAAAGCTCTGTCCTCCTCAATATTTTATCTATCTGTAGGAGAGCTGTGGCTCCCAAAGCTTTTATCAAGCAAGATCCAGGGAAAGTCTTATTTTACAACTAGTAAATGGCTTATCCAACTGCTTCCCTACAGTTCCCATATCAAAGGAACAAGAAGACTTCCAGCAACTGTAGATGGAGGGCATTCCAGGGCTACAGAAAGATGAAAAACAGACTCAGATGCTACAAGCTATCCCTTTAGCCCCTGGCTGCTCATACCTGGCATGGAAGAGCAGTCCCATCATGTATAGCAATCAAATCAGATCTTAGCTCCAAAATCAGCAGAAGTGCTACGAAGTTCACAATGAGCTCATACAACACACTTGTGTTCTTAAAGCCATTAGCTCTGGCCATTAAACCTCAAAAACTCATTTAAAAATACTCATTTAAAAAAAACAAAACCTCACCATGGGACAATTCAATGTGGGATTAGTTCCTGTTATTATTCATCAAAGCATTGCAAAAGCTGGTAGTCATAGGAATGACTTCCTTTGACAAAAGAGATAAAATAATTCTGATGAAAAAGTGGTCGGCAAAAATAAAAGGAACTACTGTAAAGGTGAGTTGGCTGAGGCAAGTTGGCTATTGCAAATTAGCTGCTTCGAATTGGCCATGGCAAGTTGTCCCATTCTGTTGGGAAAGGGGCAGGTGAGCTTTTATTCTTTATAAAGGTAACCATCTTTATAACTAGAATGGTTTAAGTGAGCATGGATTGTGGGCAGAAGAGACACCACGTTGTATTTATTCTCAGACATGAAAAGCCAAGAGTACTGAAGGGGGATATTGTGACAGAGGTCTTGGTAAAAGGTCTAAACAGCTGAGAGGCTGGCTTGGATAAGAGAAGAGTTATCCAAGAGTTGGAAAAGAAGATTGTAGTTGCTGTCATTTCCCAGGTCACCAGAAAGGTTAACAGTAGATTAAAAGTATAGTATTGTTTACAGATGTAGATATGTTTGAGACTTTCAGAGAGCTCTATTCTAAGACTTGGATCTCAGTATGATGCATTTTATATTCCAGGAAACTATGTAAATCCTTCTGTTTTTCACGATGCGTGCCCAAATGCAATACACTAAAAATAATCTTATAAAAATAAAGTACAATATTAAAGCATGCATACAATACCTTAACATCTGCAACATGACACATTTGGTGGACACATATAATCGTAAGTCACCCTACATCTTACTCCGTAGCAAAATGAAAGACTTAAAAGTTGCCACTGAAATCACCCCTAAAGAAAAGCTAGAAAGGAACTTGGAGATTCTTCCTAGGACAGATTTTTGAAGGGAATCGTGATAAGTGATTGTATAACAAGTTCTCCAGGCTTGGAAAACCAAGATGTACAAATTACATCATAATGCATGATTAAGTATGACATTTTTAAAAATAAAACACGGTGGTTTTTTTGGCTTCATTGTTCCTAGTAAATGCATGTGAGCAACACACCTGAGAAGCACAGAACAGCTAAGGTTATTAGCAATGAAGTGGAACTGAGGTAGAATTCCTTCTGCGAAGATCCCTCAACCAACACTGCTGGGGGAAAGGAACAAATGCAATCATCTTGCAACCCCCTCACAGAAAAATCTGGAGTAATTTAGAAAGACTTCATAATATTGAGGCTTTTGTGGAAACACCACCAGAGAAGCCCACTAAGGCAGGGTTTCTGTATCTTGGCCACTTTTAAGACGTGTGGACTTCAACTCCCAGCCAGCAGCTGGCTGGAGAATTCTGGGAGTTGAAGTCCACACGTCTTAAAAGTGGCCAAGGTTTGGAAACCCTGCACTAAGGCAATACTGGGTTTCATTCACCAACCTTATCTGCATGCAATGTGGTCCTGGATTAGTTTACCCAAAAATAACCCCTACAGAGTGGAGAGGCTCTGGTTCCCATAAAAATAGAGGCAGCCTTTTTTGACACAGCCAATATCCTGTCAATATGGATTTCATTAAGAAAGAATAAAATGAAAACTGAAAATAACAGAATAGTATTAGAATAATATATTTAGATTTGATCCATTCCCATGTTTCCTATCCCCCCCCCAGGCTTTCTTATTTGGAAGAAAAAGGAAGGATATGCATCAGCAGGGCAGTGTCAGAGAAAAATTAGATTTCTATGGTAACAAGCTACGGTCTAGGTAATAAAAGGCCTGTTAAGTTGTGAGACAGTTGCCAATTTAAATTTTAGTATCAGATGGCTCTAAACATAAGCTCTGTTTATAGCTTGAAAGGCAACATTTTAGACTGGGTATTAACTCTTCTGACAGAAAGAAGAAAAGATGTGAAGAACTAACGCATAATTTAAACTAAATTAAAAACAAATCTAATTGTAGTACAGATAGTTTATAGGAGTTGTATCAAAAGTTTCAAGCGTTATAAACACTTTATATCCTTGGTCACTTCACAATTAAGCTAAACCACTAATTCAACATAATCCCTTTCTCTTCATGCATTCCAGTTGATTTACAATTTCCTAGTATATCTGTGAAACTATTGTTTCACTTCAGGTGTTTTAGTGCACATGTGATGTGTGCTAAACAGAAAAAAAAGGGAATCAGGTAATGTGGAAGGAAAAAGCACAAAATTGAGGCTTAATCAGTCAGCAGGGAACCTTACAAGAATCCAACAAAATAAGCAGGAATTATCATCTTCATCTTGCAGATAATCATGGGAGAATCAGGGACATTTATTTAAAGTTTAAGTAAAGTCTCAAAACAAGTTGTGTTATAGCAGCAAAGTTTGAAACACAGAAGCGCTCTGAAGTCAAAAACTTTAGTAGACTGCTTCTAAGGAAAAACAAAGAAACCAGTTTGGAAAGATTTTCTAAGTTTAAAGATGAAAGCAACATATGACAGCCCTTCTTGCCTTCTTTGTCAACTAATTTTATTTAACAAAGATGAAAGTGTTGTAAAATTAGAATATAATCTGCCAAAGTGCTGTTTCAAGCAAAACTGGGTCACTTTAGCAATTCTCTTAGTAACATCTATACTTTCCACAAGCTGGTTCTTCCAAAAATATTAATAGAGCCATTCTTTTACTATTACTATTTAATTTCCATGTTAATAGGAGAAAATTAAATGAACTAACCACAAAACTACAGTCACGCTTCTAGGAATCTTTTACAATACAGAGTTGTTCTATCTGGATCTACACTAAATGACAGTAAAATGATATGAAAATACTTTACAGTCTAATGGCTATTATGATCTATGCAGCACAGATATGGTATACTTTGGGGGGGGAGTGAAAGTACTGGGGAGGAGTTAATAAATATGCATGCACAAAGTGAAATACAGTTCAAACACAAAGCCCCTGTACATAAAATACACTCCTGTGTAACATATTCAACTGATGTGACATCAAACCTTCTCTTTAGTTATAAACAGATACTCCAGAGGAATCTAAGCACCTGATTCCTACTTTCCTGAAAGGAAAGTTTACATATAAAATGATATATAACATTCAAGATGAAATCAAGTTTTATTCTCTGTCTTGACAATAGTGACACAACTATAAACAAAATCCTCCCTACACCAACGCAAAGAGGAAACTGCTTTTCTATCAGAAAGAAAATTTCCTTCCGAGAAACAAGCTAATTTGGGAGGTTTGCTGTGCAATATATTTATTAGAAGCATTTTTTCTCCGCAACTTTGTGGAATTTCGTTGAAAAAAAAATTCTGACAATTGCCAGAACGATTGTTCTTGGTACCATAGTAAAGATGTATTTCCCAACTGTTTTTGCTTCTTTAATTAACAGTACCAGAGTATTGTAACAGATCAATAATTGAATCCATAGAATTCTTTACCAGCAAGAGGCTATGTTTCTTTCCTATTGGTCAAATAATCCATGCCTCAACCCCCTTTCCAAGTGTTCAGTTAAGGTCAATTAGGCATATAAATAAGAAGAAATGCAAGGAAATTAAACTACATGATACATCAACACAGACAACTAAGCCTGGAGCCAGGCACTTCCCAAAACAACCCCCAAGGTATTGTAATTCTCAGTCTGAATTAGCAGCCACATATCCAACATCTCAGCCTTACCTGTTTTAATAAGACCTTGTCTTCTGCATTGATTTTGAGAGAAATGGCCAGGTGGATGGCAGACAATACCACACCACTGATGACTGCTGCCCTCATCCTGATGGGTAGCAAAGTGTAGATGCTGTAGATAAAAAAGATGGTCCACCAGATGCCCTCTGAGGCACTTCTGGGCTGCATTAGCAAGCAGCCAACCACTTGCACAGCTAACACCACAAGGATGACAGAGTAGCACATGAGCCACATGTGGTCCTGGTGGAAATCATTACGGTTGCAGATGGCCCCCAGGGATACCATTAGTAGGATGGCCAGGGACAGCACCACCACGTAGGGCACTTGGTAGTGGCCATGAACAGTGTGGAAGAGCAGCATGACCAGGCAGACCAAGACTAGCACTGCCATCAGCATGGTCAGGCTGCTCTGGTTGAGACGAAAAAAATACCGCTGGTAGAGGTGCTCCAACTTCTCTGACTGGAACTTCTTAGACCTGAAGATTTGCAGCAGGCTTCCACAACAGCTGCCCATTGAGAAGATCATCTCGGACCCCCCTTCATCAATCCCCTGCTCCTCCTCCTCCTCCAGCTCGTCGATCTTGGCCTTGATCCGTTTCTCCTCGAGTCCCAGCTCCACAGAACGTGGACGCACCTCACCCTGCTCACTACCATAGTGTCTCGGACTTGGGGCAAGGGAGGGATCTCCTGCCCAACAGGAATGCTGGCTCTTGTCTCCACTATGATCCTGCCAAGCAGATTTGGATCTGAAGCTCATCATCCTGCAGCCACTTACCCCATGGTTCCTGCTACCTGGCAGATCATAGTCCTCCTCATTTCTCCACCTGCTTGCCATTCTGGAAGATTCCTTGACAGAGGCCCTGGTAGGGAAAGGGTAGGAGTAGCCATTGGCTCTGGATTCAGCTTCTCCCCAGGCAGAGCGATGTGGCTCTGCCCCTCCACCCCTGGGCGCAGCAGGAACTCCAAACCCCGGAGGGCTCACGCTGTTGGAGCGGGACATGCCCTGCTGGGGCAGCAGAGGAAGGGCAGGAATTCCAGGAAACCAACGAGAGGGTGGGAGGAAATCAACCAGAAGACATTGGGTGGTTCATGGCACAGAACCAAACAGCATCTCTCAGGCTCTTCCAAACAGCATCTCTCCACCAATGAACAGGAGGGTGGAAGCAAGGGCAGCAGATCTAACCTCAAATCCAGAACCAGATCCAACAATGTCCCCAATAATACTCAAATCTCTCTTAGTTGCCAGCTGGAAAGCCACTTGGGTCTCCTTCCCTTCCCAGGAGTCCAATGTTTCCTCAGGCAGGATTTATATAGCCACACAGAGCTGACCAGGAAGCAAGTTTCCCTCCCCTCCCAGGGAAAGGAGGGCTCTCTGGCAAGGATTCCCCTTCTGTCATTTTCCCACCCAAGTCCCCGGTGTTTTGGCAGTTCGCTGACGCATCAAGAATTCAAATCCACCACGGCAGCATGCATAGAAAACGGAGACGGAGGAGGAAAAGGCACCTGGAGTGCTGAAATTCCACCCCCCTCGCTTTAAGCCACAATCACTCTACGACCAGAATGCAACTTTGTAAAATTATCACTGTGGAGCATCTTGGCATCTCTCTCTCTCTCTCTCTCGGGATCTCTTCCCCGCGAAGGACTCGACGGTCAAAAACGAACTCAAAGAAGCGGCATCATTCCCTTGCGATCTACTCTCCAGGAAGCGGGGCGAAACCATCCAGAATCGTCATTTTTTTTAAAAAAAAAATTTGGCCTGGAGGCAACCCGCCTATGCGTTGGTCATCTGGGCAGATGTGGCAGAAGGCAGCCCCAGAGGCAGCGCCCGAGGCGTCTGGCAAGCGACTGGCTCATTGTCCGACCCCCTCCAGTTTCGAGGTGCTTTAAGGATCGGCCTGAGGAATGGCGAGCGAGCCGCCTCTCCGAAGCCCCCTGGTCCACCCCCAATTCCTCCAGCTCAAGGCAGCGGCGACATTGCTGCAACGGGAGGAAGGGGTTAGTTAGCGAAGCACCCACAAACCCCGGAGCCGGCACTCGAAGCGTTATTTATTGGAAGCGAATCGGCCACCGGGTCGCCCCGGGCATCTTCCGTCTCCCTGCTTGGAGGGAGCCAAGTGGGTGGGATCGCTGACGCTGCCGGGACGGCGCCGCTATTTGCCCTTGGAATGATGGAACCCGAAATCCCGGCTCCGGTGGATCAAGGCAGAATCAGGCAGGGTCGACGGGGAAGCCAAAAATAAAGATAAAACAAAACAAAACAAAACAAGGGGAGGGCGCAGGCGGAGAAAGCGAGAGGCTCCTTCTTTAGACCGTCGCTTCAGCCAGCGGCGGCGGGGAGTTCTTAGGCAAAAAGCCGACGCTGCGCGGCTGCCACCACGCGAGGATGCGCCCTCTCCACTGCAGCGAGCAGCCAACTAATCACCAGCCGTTCACCAGCTGTAGCAGCGGGGCAAAAAAACGCACAATCATAGGCTAATTGGGGCGTGGGGGGGTTGAATAGCGCGCAGGAGCTGCCTTGGTGCGACTTCTTCGGAGACCGACCGACCGACCGACCGCCCGCCTGTGCTGCCGCTGCCACCGCGCTAGACCTCCGTGCCTCTAAGCGCGCGAGGCGCTGCGGCGGGCTGAGGAGAGGCAACCTTCCCTCCCACGTCAGCCAGGCAGCGGCCGCTCGGTTCTTTTTGCACGAGCAATGGGCCTTTCCCCGCGTACGGCTGCCTCCCTGGCCTTTTCGGCGCCACGCCGGAGGAGCTTCCCTCAGCTTCAGCGGCGGCTCCTCGCCTTCGCCCCGCGCTCGCACACGCTCTTCTTGCGGGGAACGGCAGCCCGCCCCTTTCAAACCAACCTTTGTACGGCCCCTCTTCCACCCAAGCTGCCGCCTGGCAAAGTTCCGCCTTAGTCTTGAGGCTATTGGCTGGTCGGTCGGCCGCCGCGGTGTATGATTGGTTGTCTGAGCGAGTTAAACTGCTGGATTGGCTTCTCCTCCAATGGGTAGTTTAGGAGGCGGGCAATGTTGATCTGGTGCCTGCTACTCATCATCACCAACAACATCGTCGAAGTCAACCATGGTTATGGTTGAATTCTGGAATACTTAAAAAAAAGAAAAGAAAATGAGGAGGGGGGGGGAAATCATGGCAGTTCCAGAACCAGCCCTGCAATACAATCAAAGCCAAAACTGAATACATTTCCAACAACATCAAATGCCCACCCTGTAAAATTAAGGGTGAAACTGGAGATCATCTCATGGGTGGCTGTAGTAAATTGTTCAAACAGTATAAATGATTCCATCATGATAGGGTTGCTGAAATTGTATACTAGAGTTTATACAGAAAATTCTGTTGCACGGTTTGCCAAAAACCACTGACATGATGTACCTAAAAAAGTTTTGCAAAATGGGGCGATGGAAATTTTGTGAGATTTCAGAAATCAAATGAATAGAACATTATAGCAGGTATTGGTGTTATAGAAAAGAATGAATGGTCCCCTGATGTGGCAGTGCCTCGAGACAGGGAAGCTGACTTGAAAAAAATGAAGAAAATAACAAATAACATGATTTACAAATTGACCTTGAAAATTATGGAATAAAAATCTGTTGTACCTATTGTAATTGAAGCTCTTGATGCAATATTCAAAGGATTCAGCAAACATTTAGAAATTCCAAACTAAATGGATTTGACAACACTAATTTTGCATCAGCATATGTTTTACTAGACAACCCATGTTGGGTCAAACTTTCAAAATGGCCACAAGTGTTCAAAAAACGCAGTGGAAACTGGACTGACTTCCTGTCAGCTTACCCATTGGTTTTGCTTGTGGGAAGCTGGCAGGAAGCATCAGAAAATACTCCACCTCCTCCTTTGCTGACCCACAGGACTGCCTGCCCCTTTGTTGGAGAATAGAATAGAATGGAATGGAATGGAATGGAATGGAATGGAATAGAATGGAATAGAATAGAATAGAATAGAATAGAATAGAATAGGAATAGAATAGAATAGAATAGAATAGAATAGAATAGAATAGAATAGAATAGAATAGAATAGAATAGAATAGAATAGCTGAAGGGACCTTGGAGGTCTTCTAGTTCAGCCCCCTGCTCAAGCAGGAGAACCTATACCATCTTAGATACATGACTGTCTAATCTCTTCTTTAAAATCTCCAGTGATGGAGTGCCCATGATTTCTGGAGGCAAGCTGTTCCACTGGTTAATTGTCCTCACTGTCAGGAAGTTTCTCCTTAATTCCAGGTTGCTTCCCTCTTTGATTACTTTCCTTCCATTGTTTCTTGTCCTGCCCTCTGGTGCTTTGGAGAATAGTTTGACGTTTTACCCCCTCTTCTTTATGGCAGCACCTCAAATACTAGAATACTGCTATCATGTCACCCCTATTTCTTCTTTTCTTTAGACTAGCCAAACCCAATTACTGCAGCCATTCTTCATATGTTTTAGTCTCCAGGGCTTTGATCATTTTAGTTGCTCTTCTCTCAACTTTTTCCAAGGTCTCAACATCTTTTTTATGGTATGGTGACCAAAATTGGTTGCAGTATTCCAGATCTTATTAGGGTTTTATAAAGCAGTACTAATATTTCACGTGATGCCTTTGTTTATAAAACCCAGGATTGTATTAGCTTTTTGGGGGAGATAAAGGGAGCTGCAGATTCCAAAGAAAATTGCGCCCCAGCTCTCTATCTGGTGTGTTTCCAAGGTCCCCCTTCCTGCAGGAGTGAAAGGGCTCATCCACCAACAGCCAGCACCTTCTAGCCTAACCAGCAAGCTTCTGAGTGGTTCCCTCATCCTTCCATCAATGTTTTTAAAAAAATCATATTTTGGAGGGAAATTTCATTGAAGGTTACAAACAGACACAAGTTTCTTCCTTACCAGATTACTCAATGCCTCCAACAATGATAAAGTCAGTAATGTACTGCCTTTATTGGAAAAGTGATACATTCAGAGCTGTATTTGCCTTGAAAACATCCCATATTAAACTGTATAACACAGTCAAACATCAACACGAGAAATATTTTGACATTTTGTATTATATCATAAACTGTTTTATGATAATGTTTGTCATAAAATGTTTTATACAATTTGCAAAATTTCAATTCCACTAGAGCTATGGACTCCAGATTTTGAACATATTCTTAAGTTAGCCATTTGAGGTACGTGGTTTATAATCTGTTGCCTTACAATGCACCATTTTTCCCAATTAAAACTTACAAGAACTAGAATTTTAATAGTATATATAGATAAATGTGATACTTCCATGAATTTTGGGTTCTTGATGAGAACCCTGATCAACAGTGTTAACATTAAGTAATCATTAAATAAATTAGGCTGTAACAATCAACTGGACGATGAAGATGATGATAGCAAGGTTATTTTTACTCCTTCAGGGACCTCACAATTAGTCTGCTGTAGTTACAACTTCACTGGTTGTTTTATGCCTGGCTTATCTGATTACTTGGCAGGTAGACCAGAACAAGATTCACTATGGTAATAAAACCTCACAGGTCCCAATCAATCTCTCTTTTACCTTTATGTAAATTCTGGGGATGTCTGAGATACTTTCTAGCCCTTCTGGGTTTGTGCAATGTTTATCTGCTCGTTGCCTTGGTAACAGACCATCCCTCTCTCTCCATCGAGTTCATTCTCTTTCGTCTGTACAGGTACAGGTTTGGAAAAAACGGTCATAAATCACTTTTTCAGTGCTATTGTAACTTCAAATGGTCACTAAATGAATGGTTGTAAGTTAAGGACTACAGACCATCCCTCTCTCTCCATCGAGTTCATTCTCTTTCGTCTGTACAGGTACATGCCACCCTTAGGCTAGCCCTTTTCACCCGATGGCATCACCTCCCACCAGTGTGAAGATTTGCATTTTTAGAATAATTCAGAAAGACCTGCACAAACAACCTAGTGTGACTTGTCAGAGACTTTGAAAACTGAGCAAATCCACTTCCTCCAAACATCACTGCCAACCAGGAAGGGTCCACTTTTTTTTTTTTTTTGCAGTCACCTCTGCCCCAAAAGACACTGCCAAACAACTTTAACGCCTCCATGTGCCACTGCTATCACCGCCTCACTGCTGCCAAAGAGCGATTGGCATGCCAACTATTCCTTTGGGGCCTGTGATTACTTTTTCAGGTATCAATGTGTCCCTTTTCCTTTTACGAGTTGTTCAGGCATGCCCTAAATTTGGTGCCCTAGGCTTTTACCTAAAGATGGCCCTGTGCCTATCTTAATGGCAAGCAGATATTCACATACTTTGATTTCATGTGGCAAAGCTGAAAACAAGTAGAAGCAAACGACCAGGTTAACTTGGCAGGCAGAATTAAAGACACTATTGAAAATGTCCTTGGAAAAGCTACCGATTGTTGCTATGGGGACAGGTTGCAATCTGGCTGTGGGGATGCTGTGATGGTCATAAGTGCAATGACCAGTCATAAGTCAATGCTGTTATAACTTTGGACAGTTGCTAAACAAATGGCTGTAACTTAAGGACTACCTGTATTTAGTAACCTTCTCTCTAGCTGGCATTCCTTAGCTGGTTGATCAGGAACAAGTTTGGTAAGGACAAAAGTTCCCTGATTTCTGATCAGATTAGAAGTCACAATTCAGCACTGGTTACTACAAAAGCTAATCAAATGCCAGGAAATCTATATGGCTGCTTACTCGAAGTGGACGCTTCTTGCATGGCGAGACTCCCCCCTCTCGCAATTATGGCCCTCTGTTCTATCAAGGGCCCATCTCGAGGATGGACTTTGGAGTCCTGAGAGATGGCATGCATCAAAAAAGGGGCTTTGGGGTTTTTTAAATAGGTATTTAGTCAAAGTTTTAAGGGTGGGGAGGGGTGGGGAAGGGGTGGGGAAGGGGTGTTTAGGGTAGGGGAAGAAATTGTCAGAAGGGAACAAGACAGGCCAGGCGACGGAAGGGGACGGAGTCCTGAGGGTGCGGACGGGGGGGTTGATTAAGACCAACTCAGTTCCAATAAGTACCGTTAGCAGGAGGGGCAGGTATGGTGGGAGCAGGGGGCCGTATCATAATAAGGGAGCGCGCACCCGCTGCTTACGAGCGGTCGTGCGCTCCGACCCCCAAGGCTCAACCTGTTCTTGGGGTTGTTCAGAACCACAGGGCCCTGGCTGCAGGCTGATGCTGTGCAATGCCAGGTCTGTGGTAAATAAGGCTCCCCTCATTCAAGATTTAATCTCAGAGGGGGGAGCAGACCTGGCGGGTATAACGGAGACCTGGTTGGGACCAGAGGGCGGTGTCCCTCTGGTGGAAATGTGCCCACCGGGTTTCCTTGCATTCCACCAGCCGAGAGCTCAAGGCAGGGGTGAGGGAGTGGCGGTCGTGATCAGGGAAGGTTTCAGGCCGAGGGAGATCACTGTTCCTCAGACGGCAGGCTGTGAATCCCTTCTGGTGAAGTGGGACCTAGGGGGTCCGAGGGCGGTGTTGATTACGTACCTGGCTCCCTGCCACGTATCAACCTCCCTGCCCGAGCTCCTGGGCATTGTCGCCGCGGTGGTGGTTGAGGTCCCCAGGCTAATAGTCATGGGTGACTTCAACCTGCCGTCCGGGGGCGGGGCGTCCGGGGAGGCTCGGGAGTTCATGGCTTTCATGACAGCCATGGACCTGACCCAGGTAATTCAAGGCCCCACACACACAGGGGGGAACACGCTTGACCTGGTTTTTGTCTCTGGACAGTGGCTGAGTGGTCAGAGTGTAGGGGATATAGTCATTGAACCCCTGTCATGGTCTGATCACTCTCTCCTACGCCTGGACTTTCTGACCGCTGCACCCCACCGCAGGGTGGCGGAACCGGTGAGATGGTACCGCCCCAGGCGGCTGATGGAACCCGAGCGGTTCCAGGCAGAGCTTGGGCCAATTCCTGAGGTTCTGACACACGACTCGGTTGGAGAGCTGGTGGCGGCCTGGGACAGGGCGGCTGCCGGTGCCCTGGATCGAGTTGTGCCTTTGCGGCCTCTGATTCGGCGTGGGTCTCGACCGGCCCCTTGCTATAATGAGGGATTGAGAGAGATGAAACGCCGGAAAAGACGCCTAGAGAGCAGTTGGAGATCGAGCCGTGCCGAATCTGACCGAACATTGGTAAGAGACCATATTAGGTCCTACCTAATGGCGATAAGAGCAGAGAAGTGTTCCTACCTCACTGCTCTTATTGCGTCATCAGATAACCGCCCAGCCTCCCTGTTTAGGGTGACCCGCTCCCTCCTTCATCAGGAGGTGAGGGGAGACCCCTTAGAGGGTAGAGCTGAGGATTTCGGAAAATATCTGTATGATAAAATCGCTCAGATATGGGAAGGCTTCGACTTCAACTGGGTATGTCCAATGGGAGAGGCGGAGGCTGGTCTTGAGACCGTTACCTGGGTTGAGTTTGACCCCGTGACCCCCGAGGACGTGGACAGGTTGCTGGGGGGACTTAGGGCGACCACATGTTTACTGGACCCGTGCCCCTCCTGGTTGGCGCTGGCCTCCCGGGAGGTGGTACGAGGCTGGTTCCGAGCAATTATCAACGCTTCCTTGAGTGAGGGTGTCTTTCCCGCTACCTTGAAAGAGGCAGTGGTGAGACCCCTCCTCAAGAAGCCTGCCCTGGATCCAGCTGTTTTATCAAACTACCGTCCCGTCTCCAACCTTCGCTTTCTTGCGAAGGTTGTTGAGAGTGTGGTTGCCCGACAGTTCCTGCAGCACCTGGAGGAATCGTCATATCTTGATCCGTTCCAGTCGGGCTTCAGGCCTGGCTACAGCACGGAAACAGCATTGGTCGCGTTGGTGGATGATCTCTGGCGGGCCCAAGACAGGGGTTGCTCCTCTGTTCTGGTGCTATTGGACCTCTCGGCGGCTTTTGATACCATCGATCATGGTATCATGCTGCAACGGTTGGAGAGGCTGGGCATAGGAGGCACTGTTTTGCAGTGGTTCTCCTCCTTCCTCTCTGGCCGGATGCAGTCTGTGTTGACAGGGGGCCAGAGGTCGACCCCGAGACCCCTCGTATGTGGGGTACCTCAGGGGTCGGTCCTCTCACCTCTACTGTTCAACATTTATGTAAAGCCGCTGGGTGAGATCATCCGTGGTTTTGGCGTGGAGTACCACCAGTACGCTGATGATACCCAGCTGTACATTTCCACGCCGAACCACCCCAACGATGCCCTTGCCGTGCTGACCCAGTGCCTGGAGGCCGTGCGGGTATGGATGGGGAGAAACGGACTCAAGCTCAACCCCTCCAAGACCGAGTGGCTGTGGTTACCGTCGTCCCGGTACAGCCAGCTGATTCCATCGCTGTGTATTGGGGGCGAAACAGTGGCTCCCACAGGAAGGGTTCACAATTTGGGAATCCTCCTGGACTCACGGCTGTCCTTAGAGGACCATCTGACGGCTGTGGCCGGGAGGATGTTCTACCAGTTCGCCTGGTGCGCCAGTTGCGTCCCTTCCTAGACCGGGACTCGCTACGCACAGTCACTCATGCCCTTGTGACCTCCAGGCTGGACTACTGTAATGCTCTCTACATGGGGCTCCCCTTGAGGTGCACCCGGAAGCTCCAACTTGCCCAGAATGCGGCCGCACGGGTAGTGATGGGAGTGTTGTGGCG
Source organism: Bothrops alternatus (assembly GCA_034064705.1). Classification (NCBI taxonomy): domain Eukaryota; kingdom Metazoa; phylum Chordata; class Lepidosauria; order Squamata; family Viperidae; genus Bothrops; species Bothrops alternatus. The sequence continues at coordinate 5,139,004 of JARGCV010000063.1, forward strand.
CTCCCACATAACACCGCTCCTGCGTGAGTTGCACTGGTTGCCGGTGGTCTTTCGGGTGCGGTTCAAGGTGTTAGTGACCACTTTTAAAGCGCTCCATGGCATCGGACCCGGATACTTACAGGACCGTCTACTGCCAGCAAATACCTCCCGCCGTCCGGTACGCTCCCACAGAGAGGGCCTCCTCAGGGAGCCGTTGGCCAGACAGTGCCGGCTGGCGACCCCCAGGGGGAGAGCCTTCTCTGTGGGAGCTCCCACGTTATGGAACGAGCTCCCCCCCGAACTCCGTACAATAGCAGATTTACGCACCTTCCGTCGGGAACTAAAAACGTTCCTTTTTCGACAGGCCGGCCTGGCTTAGAAGCTTCGGTTCCAATAGGGTCAAAATGTTTTAGGGGGACTGAGTATTTTTAAGATTTTAAGCTTTGTATGTCTTGGGTTTTAAATGGGGATTTCGGCCAAATTATTTAATTCATTTTTAATTATTTTAAATTTTATATATTTATATGTTTTTTAAATTTTAGGCTGTACACCGCCCCGAGTCCTTCGGGAGAGGGGCGGTATAGAAATTTGATAAAAGAAAGAAAAGAAAAAGAAAGAAAGATATGCTGGCTATTAAAAAAAACTATTCTTGTAATTTTAAGTACTATATTTGCCATGATGAGTTCAACCTCATCATACAAATTGTCATTATTGCATCCATAGAAAGAAGAGGATTCATGAAAGATCCAGCTCTATATTTCTATTTGGAAAAAAAATCAGTGAATAAATACTTGCAAATATTTTCTAGATTTTGACATTCTCATAAAATTGTGGGCAATTTTTTTTTTAAAAAAGGAGAGTACTTGGGCTGTTGTACTTACAGTACTAATAAGTTACTACAGCTGATACATACATTTCTCTAAACCAGTGTTCCTAATGGGGAACTCCAGATCTGTGGACTTCGACTCCCAGAATTCCCCAGCCAGGAAAAAACATTTCTGAGAATTCTGGGATTTGAAGTCCACACATCTGGATATTACCTCTATTGGGAAACACTGCTTCAGACCATAACCAAACAGATCATTTATGGCTGAATGCAATACATGATAAATGTCCCAGAACATATTGTTTGGGAACAGCTGCCATTTCCAGGGCTGAGGAATTGACCTACTTTCTGCCCTGCTTCTGGAGAGCTTGTGGAGTTTCTTTGTTGTCAGCTGGAACTGCGATCATTAACCTTTACAAATCAGGTCACAAGCAGTGAAACTGCCACTACCCAAATATCTGAGTTGGCTTTTTGATAAATGTTCAATATCAAGTGAGCCAACCTAAACCCAAGCTGTATATATTTGTACATGCTGTATGTATTTTGAATCTGTGATTTTATTTTTATAAACACTTGGAACATCCTCTGGTATATTTTATGTGAAATTATTCACATTTCCAACTTCAGAAGTCGCCTTCCAAAAGTATTCGATTGCAATTGCCAAATTGACTATGTTGTCTAGAGAGAATGGAAGATCCAGCCCAATTAGATAGATGCTAGATCAGATTGGGGAAGGCAGGGACAGTAATTCTTTTTTTAATCCCATTTTTCAATCCCATTGGTCTAATAAACAGGATTCAGAGCATTTGCTGCCAATGTTAGGTAAAATATCTTAATGTCACATTCATCAATGAAACTCATTATCTAGTTAAGTGGTGAACTTCTTTTTGCTAACTATATTTAAGTGGAAGGTAGTCAAACATCAGCCATAAAGGCAAAACTGAACAATACACAGTTCATTGAAAACTAGGATTTTAGAAATGTAGCCTATACATTTTAAAAAGCAGTTCATTATGCAAACACCAGCATTTGTAGATTTTGTTTCATATGGTAACACTACAGTAATTAGTTTCACATATTCATGGTGTTTGTTTGGTTGGTTATATTTTGTTTATCTGAAATTTAGTAAATTTAGTAAACATATAATTTTTTCTTTTTTATGTATATTTCCTTTATTTTGAAGTTGTCTGTTTAAAAACTGTTTATGACATCCCAAACACACAAGCTGGCAGTTTTAAAATACATATTACTTCATATTCTCATTATTATTACAACTACCTATAAAAACTGGCAATGAGAAGCATTATCACCTATTTCTTACATACTCGCTGCAAGAAAATATATTTGTCAATATAGGTGTCCACAGCAAACATCTGCATCCAATTTTTTTAATTGCAAAGATTTGTTAATTGATCTTATGTGCAATAATCCCAAGCAAATAAAAACCAAAAGCTTTGTTCAGGCATGTGCAGAAATCTATTTAGAAGCTAAATCAAGTATATTGGGATATAATAATTGTGTACAGTATGTGAACCAAATAATCAAACCTGACCTCAATGGAGTATCTTCAAGATCAGTGTTACATAAGTAAAGTAGTGAACAGAGAAAGCTCTTTCCCCATTTTTCATGCAGCTTGAGTTGACTGAATACTTGAAAAAGGTTACTTCAACATACAGAAGCTTGATATGAATCATTATTCCTTTTGATAGGTGAATACCATAATTTTCAACTGGTCCTAGAAATGAAATTATTACAAGCTTTGTGGGTTTTTAAGAAGTGCTAAAACATATTCCAACAACCATTTCTAGTAACACCTGTAACAACTTTTGTGTTGGAAGGTATTTCTGTCCAAATAGCACACACTATTTAACAAACATCATTTTAGACCCTTTCCCATCAGGATTTGGAATTCTGGTAGGCTAACAAAAGCATATTTATTTATTTGCTTGCTTATATCCCATTTTTATTATTTTTAAAAATAACTCAGGGTGGCAAACATAACCAAAACACACCTTCCTCCTCCTATTTTTTCCCACAACACTGTGAGGTGAGTTGGGCTGAAAGAGATGACTGGTCCAAGATCGCCCAGCTGGCTTTCATGGCTAAGGTGGAACCTGAAGTGATAGTCTTTAACTTTTTAGCCTGGTGCCTTAACCTCTAGATAAAGCCATCTCACTAAGTTGTTATTGGAAATGAAGTATTTTAATCTATTCATAGGTAGAACCTGATGCCTTTGAATTACTTTGACAGCAATTGAGAAATTTGATAAAATTTTCTGGGGCTTTTTGGCTTATGGCATCTCAAAACACTCTTGCTACTTCCTTTCCAGATATGGGCATATCTGAGTAGGATAGAGTTTGAATGAAGCAATGAAGTATGGTATCTGATATTGAGAGCAATTGCTGACCAATGAGGTTTTCTGACTTCTGCAAATCAACTACCTGTCAGAGTGGTTGTCAGAGCACTGCTATCTGCTAGAATTCAATTAGACAGGTTTCCTAGAAAGGCAGTCTCAAATCCATTCTGGTGCTTTTTTTTTTTTTTTACAACAAATTTTATTGTTTTCTTCTTTTTATAAACAAGTGCTTAGGAAACAACGTGATGACAGGGTAATCAATTATCCAAGAGCAAAATCATACATATGTAATTCAAATTAGATCATTTTAAACTCCCTCTCTATTCCCTCAAATAATATATTATATTCAAATTAATGTATTTCAATAGTTAAGTCAATCAAAACAATCAATAACATTTTATCTATATGAATCCAAATCCTGTATTAAGCTTTACTATTTTCAATTACCATATTCTGTTTTGCTACAATAAAAATGTTATTAACACTTCAGCTGTCTCTCCATTCTCCTTTTCCTTAACATAGTCAGTAATCGTTTATTAATATCATTTTTTTTTTCAAAAATCCCTCTTATTCTTCTTTCATTATCAAATAAGTATCCTTTCTAACAACAAAAATATTATTCCAAAAATACATTTCTACTCTATTTTTTAAATCTATAGTCTATCAATCAATCAATATCTATATCAAACTCCTTTAACCCCCACCCAAAATTGCTATATCCACCACAAACATGTTAATACACAAACATCTTCTTATTAAATTCAAATATTTAGTTAATCTTTATTCAATCTAACGTCTTATTCGCCCATCTTAAACCATGAATCAATCCGTATCTAGAAAGCCTTTTAAACCCGTTATGTAGAGTTTTCGATCACACTGTTAAATCTTATTCTAGCTTTCTTTTTATACCAAGTAGGTTTCCATAACAGAGCCTCAATATCAACAAATAAGTCTCTCTTTGTGCCTTGTAGTATCATTTGAGTCAAGAAAGAGCATCCCCTCCTCTGTTTTGGAGACCTGACTCCTTTGTAGATAGTCCCTTGTTGTTTTAGAGATTCAAATCTCAACATTTGGATCTGTTGAATAGAACATTCAATTATATTCAATTTTGTAATTAGTAGATGATTATCCAAATTATCATGGTTCTCAATTAGTTGTATTTGTATATCCATTTCTGTTGGTTTTAAGATTTAAGTGATTTAATTACATTCATTTTTTGTTCATCAGAAATCGCATTAGGTTGTGTATAAAATGAAGTAGAATTTTCTTTAATGTTGATTGGTTCCGCTTCTGTTGTTTTTTGGTCTGTAGAATGTTCAGATAAGATCTGGAGGTCAGTTTGTAGGTTCAAAGTAAAATTTCTGTTTTTTATTTCTGTAGTACTCTCTTTTATTTGCTCAGTGGCTTCATAAATTTTTTCCAATATAAGTTGTGAATAGGGTTTCTCCATTTTGATAGTGATTAGAAACAGTCCTGTTATCTTTTGGTGGAGGCTGTATTCAAAAAACATTTAATCAGTATCCACCCCCACAAATACAGCTGTTGAATTTCTTTGTCTTTTCCCTTTTATAATGATCTGAAGGTCAAGTCAGTCTCAACATCAAATAGGGAAAAAAGACAGTTGCAATTTTAACTTTTCTCCACAAGGTGTCCTCAGTAGACTGTGAAATCTCTTCTCAGACATCAGAAATAACGTTAACAAGGTCAGAAAAAGAAGAAAAAAATATTCTTCACATGTAAACTGAATCCAATAGTCAGTTTGATAATAGAAATTTTTTCAAGACCCCAAAGTAGATGGAAAAGTAAAGATTAGTCAATTAAAGTTAATTTTCAGTCCATTTAAGCTTCTTTTCCCACACTCACAAACACCGCTTTCTTAAAGCAGGGAAATAGTTCCAAAAATGCTTTTTACAGGAAGCAAAAAAGAAAAGAGGACTAAGAGAGGGAAAAAAATCTCACCTGGATCAACCACGGTGGTTCTTGCGCTTAGATGTTCTTCTGACTTCTGGTTACAGCAGCAAAGTGATCGGCCATTTTACTGGCCGATCTTTCCTCCGTCAGCCCCAAGTAACATTCTCGGACCGCGGAAGGAGCTGCTGCCCTTCCGCAGTCGACGAGGGCCTCCTCAACGGTAGTTGCCCCTTCAGGGTGACTTTTTGACCTCATTAAGAGTCTACCAGCAGAAAGCAGCAGGCGAAGAGAGCAGTCTCTCTGCACGGCTGCAGACACCGCAATCCGGAACCGGAAGTCCTGGTGCTTTTTGAAAATAGAAATATTAAGATGAAGAATGACCATGGAGTCCATCAACTATAAGATGACAGGTTGCTAAATACTCTATAGATATGGGTTTCAGCAGAAGTCTTAGAGTTATAAACTTGACTCTTTGCTAATGCTTGGATATTGATGTGTAACCCTTATTACATTGATCCATGCAAACAAGATTGTTGCTGAAAAAAAATTATCAGAAGGTGATGGATTTTTTCCCTTTGTTATGAGAGCTTACTTTTAAATATTCCTTAGTACTCAAAGCCAGAACTGAATATTTTGTATATCAGTTCCATATGCAGATACAATTTCTCAGACAACTCTTTCCTGGACAATTTGGAGGCTTCTGTACTTCCTTTTCTCATCACTACTAACTCTGCCTTAACAGCATCCTTCATAGTAAAACTGCATTCAGCTGTCTGCCTGAAACTTGGTAGATAAATGATTTCTATCCCATTCGATCCCCCCCAAATGAAGTGGTTCCGTGCATTTTTGTGCTTCTCCATGATAGCATATGCTTTAAGTCTAAAATTTAATTTTTTAATTTTATTTGTATCCCGCCTTTATTATTTTTACAAATAACTTAAGGTGGCGGACATATCCAACACATCTTCCTCTTCCCATTTTCTCTGTGAGATGGGCTGGGCTGAGGGAGAGTGACTGGCCCAAGGTCACCCAACTGACTTTCATGGCTAAGGTGGGTGTTGAACTCATGGTCTCCCACTTTCTACTCTGCTGCATTAACCACTAGACCAAACTGGCTCTAATCCATTTAAAACAAATTTTATTTTACTATCCTGAAAAGCTATATAAACAAGATAGTATCCTGAATTCATCTCTGAAGCTAATTGGCAGCATTTTACTTTGAAAGGCTAGATGTGACCAATGTATATGTGTTTGTACTTTGTACTAGCTGTAGCTTTCATATAAAGCTTTGGGGGGGGGTTGTTCCATACGGCTTGGATTACTATAGACCTCCAAATGCGAATGCTGTGCAATAGTGACTAAATCCCTTAATACAAGGCCAGAAATCTAGTGACTCAGCCAATACTAAACAACAGGCAACTACAGCCAGCTATTCTAGGTAACTAAGGGATCTCAGAAGTACTTCTGAAAATACTCCTTTGAGGAAAGTGTAGTTTCAACTACAGCAAATCATATTATACTTTGAATACACATTCATATAACGTTCCTGCCTCTTCTAAATGCAAAGTAGATGCAGAAGCCAGAGATGTTTAACTGAGTAGCAGTAGCAACAATGCACAGACTAGATATTTGATGGATTCATTACAATTCTGTATTTAACTTTGCAAATAAGTATCTGAAAACATTCATAGAAAAGCCATCTCAGGTTCGAGGATGATCTTAAGTAGAAAATTGATTCCACATCAGTAAATTACAGTAAATTACATTCCATATCTGCTCAAGAGAAGAAGGAAAAGACAACAATGTAATTGTGTAGAAAAAATATTCCATATGAATTAGTATGCTTAAGTTAATGTATTCATCCTAGGTTAATGTCCTAGGAGCATTTTATCTGGATTATCCTGCTTCAATAATATTGGTTACTATTCCAAATTCAAGCAGGCATAATTACTTTGCAGTACTGAGGGGAAAATGTACTCAGCTAACCATTTCACTACATAGCAAGTGCAAAAAAATTTCTTTCAAATATGCATACATTGTCTCTCAAAGCCTCCATTAATATCAAATTTCAAAAAATATTTGAAAACATTTGCTCTGTAAAGTATTTATTATAAAATTACAATTGTATTGTTCACAACATTAAAAAATTACAAAATACTACAATTTCTATCAAATTCTATTACAGGAATATGGATTAAAAATCCAGTTGTATATCAATAATAAACATGTTACTTGAAGCATAACAATTTTATAAACTGGCCTGCGTATACGTGCTCCAACTCTTTCCTGACAAATGATTATTTATCATAATCAAAAGAAGTGAAATCGCCATCTGTAAGTTCAGTGTAAGATACAAACTAGATAGGCTGTTTATACCACCATTATATACATCACAAAAATTATCCCAACACAAGCACATGGCTTTTGCTGCAACCTTAATACACATGCAGAAAAATATATATATATGAAGAATATACCAGACTATAGTACAGGGGGGAAATCCTTGTAACAGAATCCCATAAATAATTAATTAAAATACGCTTCAAAAGACATAATTCATCAATTTCAAAAAACATAACTCAAACAAACTTAATTTCTGGTAATCAAGAAATTAATATTGAGTTTGTGATACGGTTGAAGTAAAATGTATTTTAATAAACCAACACTGCAGCTTAATCTAGATTCTAAAGATTGTCTTTACAAGAATTGAAAAATAAGGCAAATTTGTCTTGAAATCAAGTCATCTTAACAGCCATCTGGTAAAGGGATATAGTACAAAGGTATTAGATAAGGATACTTAACACTCAATAAATCTCATTTGGGATGCAGTTATAGGTGTATATTTGGGCCTGGTAATCGCCATCAATTTTTTTTTCTTCAAGGAAGCATGCATCATATAATTAACTTAATTAGCTCTTCATTCACAAATACAATGTGCCTAACCTCAACCCTGCACAAAGTATTATGTGCACAGAGCCCTTGTTGCCATGTACGTTAATGAGCACAATGCCCATGCACAGCACTAGTATGACTGAAGAATTCATATGCATTAATTGATCGACTAAGCAAGAGCAAAGCAGTTCAGCCTTCTCCAGCTACCCTGGGACAGCAGCTCTCAGCAGTCTAGCCACAACTCTGTCAGAGGAGATTTAATTGAAAAAGTCTTATTTACTGCATTGTTGTATCTTAAGTAAATAGTATCAAAGGCACTGATAAGCTGTTTTTGCCTTAACTCACTAAGTCAATCATTCAAGTTCTAATAGCAAGTTTGTAATGGAAACCAATGGTACATAATTTAATACATTTTCCTCCTTAGTGATTTTCTTCAACAACCTAGCACATGGGTGTCAAACTCATCACGTGATGTGACGTGTCACAACATATCATGACTCTTTTTGCATTGCCGGCAATGGGGTGGGCGTGGCTTCGGTATGATGGAACCGGCCCACAGGCAGGCAGTTTGACACCCCTAACCTAGCAGTTTTCATTGCTGTGGCATGAGAAACATCAAGTTAAAAAACAGTGCAGTGTTTAAATGTTCAGCACAGAACCCATGGATTTAAGTGTTGGCTATAGGTTAAATACAAAACTCATGCAAAGGTCTCTTTATTTCAATACAGAGGTTCAAAGATTGCAAATATTTTTTTATACAAGAACAAAAGAAAAATTCACATCTCTTTCCCAAGCTGTTTTTCCCCTCCACATAGGGGCTCCACCTGGGTACCCATAATCTTCTGCTTCAAGGGAGGAAAATGCTTGAAGGTTACCCCAAGTAGCAAAATAACCTACAGCATGGACCTCAGCTGTGGTTTGAGGCCCCTGGCAGGTTCATGAGTTTCTTAGAAGGGAGTCCCATTTTTTTTTAAAAAAATATAGCAGTCTAACTCAAACCTTTGAATATTACTAACACAAAATTAGAATCATCAATTGCACTAATTCATTTAACATATGAGGGGGGGTCACACTATCCCAGTTTGTACCCACTGGAATACATGGTAACTGTTAATAACTCTACATACATTCCTCCTATTCTAGCAGTTGCCTTCAGAGAATAGTTTCCTTACACACACAATTAACACTATTGTACATACTGTATCTACTTGGAACGTATTTTAGTTGTGTGATGAAACATTCAGCAGGAAGCTTTATAATAAAACAAAGTTCCTTTGCTGCTTTTTGAACAGCGTTAGTAACAACTCAGCTTTATACAATACTACAGCTGGCAGCATTTATTCATTAATTACTGGAACACATGGAACCAATGTATAGCAACTTCAAATGTCAGCTTCTACATAATCCATTCTCCAGAAGAACATGATTCTGCAAAAACTTTACAGAAACCTTAAATCAGACATGGCCACTTCTTCACAATTTCAAAAAATTGTTCTACATTAGTTCAAAAACTGGGCATTAAAATATTTCTGAACTGGGTTTGTTTCCTAAGGATGGATATGTTTCTTTTCCCCATCAAGAACTTCATAAATAATAAACTTGGACTGGAAAAACGAATAATTGAATTTGGGATGTTTCACCCAACTGCTACAAAAATATAATCTTATTAAATTCTAGAATCAAATGTGTTCATTTTTATAATAGGGTGGACAACTCATGGCCAACTTCCATTATAGTTTTTGGAATTCAAAATACCCTAAAACAAACTATATATGCCCATCTTTTATTTAAAAGGATTCCTATTCCACCAGAATGGAAAAGAAATCGGCAAAATCCTATCCTGCTTTGACAGTGTAAGTCATCTCTCTTATGGCTTAGTTGCAAAGCAAACAAATACAGAATACCTCTCAACAGTAAAGAACTTACCATTCTCTGCTGTAAACTACCAGGGCAATTTTCAAGCAGCTTACAAAATATTCTAATTGAACCTATGCCAGCAAAGATATGACAGAAGGAATAGCTGAAGCATAGCAGCTTAAAGGACTATTAAGGATAAAGTGAAATCAATCACATCAATACAATGTATGTGCTGCCATATGTAGGTAAATCTGCTTAGGGGATAGAACTGATCCTTCAGAAATAAAACATTGAGCTGTTGCCTTGGATCCAGTTCAGAAGAACTATGGTATATGTCACAGGTGTCAAACTTGTCATGTCATGTGATGTGTCGCTAGGTATCGGGACTTTTTTTTGCATTGCCAGCAATGGGGTGGGCACAGCTTTGGTATGATGAAACTGGCCCACGGGCCGGCAGTTTGACACCCCTGGTATATGTGGAAACATTGATGCAGTGCTTCTCTATAGTTCAACAGCTACACCAATTTCCAAGCTCACAGAGTGTAAGGATTGGAAAGATAATCCTGGAGATTATTTAGTCCAATCTCAGCCTGATGCAAAAATCCATCCAGCAGCAGCTATGCAATCCAGGGGCAGATGTAACTATTTTCATGAGCTGCACAGTTGCTATGCCTGCATTCTGGTGTGCTGAAACTTTTCCCAAATCAAATCTGAAACACTGCATACATCTGTATCCCACAACTGCTGCCCCATATCAAGCAAAGCAGCCTTAAGAACAGGGATTTAATTATTTGTGCTGATGGGAAGTATTTGACCAGCATCTACAGCTAAACGAGGTAGTAAAGAATTCCATGTCCTTTTTTCCTGCTGAGTAGATGTGCAATGAGCTGAGAGGTTATGCAATATTTGCTAGGCTCCTAAAGCCCTTAGAAAGTGGGCTAACAGAAAAGCTTTTTCATGATTCAGATGGACTGAAATGTTATTGAATTGTCTTATGTCCACGTTGGCAAGAATATACCATTCTAAAGTTAATCACAGAAGCCATGGTTTTCATAAGACAACCGTTCACAATCACAAGGATAAAACTGAACCAGAGTCTGGTAAAATCTTTTTTCCCACTTATAAACATAAAATGGCTACGTGTGCTAAATTTGTAAATCTTTCCCCTGAATTGGTTTAATGTGGCTGCTTTGTTAATGGCCAGCTATCAAAAATTCCAAGAAAATGCATGCTATATTTTAATGATCCTGCAAGACATGGGGATGACGTTACCCTTTTCAGTGTAGAACTAATGTGCTAAGCTGGTAGTATACAAAGGGAAGAATAGGATGATCTTGGCTGCAGGCTTAGAATGATTTAGATGGCACAACTTGCTCTTGACAATAAGCCACCATACTCCCAAAGGAAAGACTGTCTCAGCACACCAAATGGATAACCGAGGAATGAATTAAGTGCTGTTCTTCTTCCAACCTTCACACAAATGTATACTTATGTTTGTTGTATAAATTTGGCTACGAACCCTTTAATACAAGCCACTGCTAGAGGCAAAATTGTTAGACAAACCATTAAGACAAACTCTTTTAACACGTTGCAGTATGTATCTGGCTTGGAGGAAATAATGGGACGGACAAAAAAATTGCATCTTTCTACAGAATGATTAACCACAATGCCAAAGGTTCCTGTAAGGCATTTCCCCCCTCCCCATAGTAGAACCAAGTAAAAAGTGGCAGTGAGATGCAAGGTAAGTTACTGCGATGGAGTAAAGGATATACTTCTTAGATTAAGTTAATGTACATAAATTTAGTACTAAATGTATAGGAAGCACGAGCAATACCAGCAGCATTTTTAGAAATAATAAAGCCTATGCCCTTACCATGATGGCTTCAAATTAAAAATATAAATGACAGTTTGCATTTTCTTCAAGACTATCGAAGCAATTATTTAATTAAAAATATTCAAAGATTTCACAATAATTTTCCATATAAAATGTCAATTTTCCAAATGAGTTAGCTTTGAAACACATTAAACTTTCATGCAATAGCATCAACTGTAGGCTCCAAATTAATGGAGTCTTAAAATGTGTTGAATTTTAAATGAATAGATTTTAAGAAAAGTATCTTCAGTTTCTTTAAATGGTTATTTTTTTAAAAGAATCCATTTCCTTAACAGATTAGAATTCGATAAATTTGGACAGCAATTTTAAAGCCATACCAAAAGTTTGTTGTTGTTTTTTGTCAATGCTGGTCACAAATTATTTAAAGCGTCTAGTGTAGTAGTTAGGAATACAAAGGGAAGGAAGGAGGAAGTTATATCACTAAAAAGTACTTTACTTTTTCTATTTTCCAGTTTTTTTTAAAGTGGCACTCTTTATCTTGTTTTTCTAACTTTGTATATTTTCTTTGTATTTTCTCTGTACTTCAACAATGAAATACAGATAATAAAAACAAATTAGCTATATAATGTATGCATTTCAATAAAGTAGGGTTTTGGTGGAGAGAAGCATTGAAGAATAGCAAGAGAACATCCATGTTTGAGGTATTAAGATTACGTTGCATCTTTAGAACACTCATTCATTCTTGTGCAACAATGCAGTATTTTAAGGCCCAACTACATAAAAAAAATTGGTTGTGCAGATTATGCAACTGGTTTACAGCTATTATCATGGTAACACTGTCTCTTTGTTTACGCTTGTTAGATATGAATATGATCTTCTCTAAGATCAGGATCATCAGTCTTTAGGAAGCTGATGGCAGTTTAGGTAAATGTTTCAAAGCATTCCAGGTAATATTGTTATGATGCAATGTCTGACATGCAAATTTTGAAAAAATTCTAATCCCAATCCAAGCATCACACTTACTTATCTATGACCTTTATGATAAAGCATGTGATGATAGTTTTTAGTCAACAGATTATAGATATACTTAAAAAAAATAAAAAAAGGTTTCACTATAACAAGACATGCTGGAAATGCAATTTCATAGGGTAATGATTTTACACAAAATTACTACTGTTGATTACTTTAGTAATATTTGAGCAGTTGATCGAGTATTTATTTTGAGTTTCTCAAAATACTACTCTGCATTATTTATAACTTGGATTGAGTGTTCATATTTGGGTAGGTTCCTGTTTACACACATATTTGGGCACAACTCTAAATAGAAGTTGGAGTTATTCAGATTTCTTGTGTTCTTCAGTAACAGAAAGTACTTTTCTTCTCTGATGTAACATATGAAAATACAGCTGAGGGAAGCCTGAAAAACAACAGAATTGGGTAATTAAGTCAGGAGTTTTATTTGTGTATATTTTGATTAGTATCATATACTCAAAAGACCCTCACAAAAAGATATTAGTGTCTCAAAACATGCATCTTTGATCTCTTTTAATATATCAGGATTAAAAACTACTCAGGAAATACTAACTGGCTAAGCAGTTTTTCTTTGGACACCTTTCATTTCAATATTCAATTTACTTTATTTTTTTCTCTATGGCACACTGTATGCTTAAAGTACAGGCAATAACTAGTTAGTCCCAGTATACCCTGCAGAAGTTCTTTAATTAATAAAACGAGTCAAAGCAAAAATAAAATGATAGCTACAGTACTAGCTTAAATATTCAGAAATTAAATGGTCCTTTTCTTTACTTTCTTTTCTTTCTATTATTCACTTTTCTTTTGGCACTGTAAATTTGACCTTCTTTCAACAAATCAATATCTCACAGAAGAACAGTTATCTCGTTCTTGATGTAACAGCTGCAGAAAGTTTTTGTTCAAATACTTACTGGTTCTTCCTATGAAAAAGCACTGCTTTGATAAGATTTACGCTCCAATTAGAGCACAATACAATAAAAATGGTGGCTGTCTAATATTGTATCTTCCTCTTTTGTGCCTTCAAGCCAGTGCTGACTTCTGGGGAATGCCTGAATAAGTCTCTGAAGTTTCCTTAAAAAGATTTTCAGAGATGGTATCTTCTAGTAATAGCAAAACGAAATTTGCAACTTTTGTAGTTCAATCAGTAAACTGATTATTACTTTCTCATTCCAGGAAAACAGATGACAATGGGCTCATCCAACTGGCCCTGATTCTGAGTTGGACTGCTTACTGTTTACTAAAGGCACCTCTTCATAGTGCAGGTCCCACCTTGCTGCCAACTGCTTCTGAAGAAAATGAAGTGGAATCGAGTTGATCCAGCAGGGGCTACCCTGCTAGGGGCTACCCTTGAGGAGCATTTGGAAGCTACAATTGGTCCAGAATGCAGCAGTGTAGACAGTTTTAGAGGACTCTAGGGTGGCACATACAACATCACTCTTTTTTTTTTAATAGTGCAATCTTTTATAGTCCCTAACCAATGATCCTGAGGTAGAAGTTTCATAACCTGAGATAGAAATTCAATCCGCTTTATCAATATTAGAGCAAACAACATTAAGCATATGATCATATTAAGAGGCTTTCGTCATACAACATAGGCATACAACATTAGGTGTTAGTCTTTGTAAACATTTGATTTGGTAAACATTCTTCGCTCTTCACGTCGAGCCTCAACTAAACGCCAGGTGCATTTTGTTTGATTGGTGTTTCTCTTGTATATAGTCTATCCACTGTTTCCAGTCTGCCAAATATTGTTCATTTGAGCGATCTTTCAGGTATGCCGATATTTTCGCCATTTCCGCCAGATTTGTTACTTTCACAGTCCATTCTTCTATAGGCGGTATTTCTGGATTCTTCCAGTATTGTCCCACCAAAAATCTGGCTGCTGTGATCAAGTTCAGAAATAAGCTCGTCTCTGAGGTAGTGTAGTCCTTTGTTATCCCTAACAAAAAAACCTGAGGTAGAAATTCAATACGCTTTTTGAAAATGGTTTGGAGTGTCCACCATATCTTCCTCCAGAAGGTTTTGATTTTTCTGCATGTCCACCATACATGAAAGTAAGTAGCCTCCCCGTCGCCACACCTCCAGCATTTGGGCTGGGAGTCTGGATAGATGAGTGATAGTTTTTTCGGGTCGAGGTGCCACCTATAGAACATCTTGTAGAAGTTTTCCCTTAAGTGTTGCGATTTCGTAAATTCCACATTTCTCACCCAGATTTTCTCCCATGTGTCAATGGTGATAGAATGCCCAAAGTCTTGTTCCCACTTTATCATACAGTTCTTGACTAGCTCGCTTTCAGAGTCCATTTCTACCAGGATGGTGTACACTCGTTTGATGTGCATGATCCCCTGTTCTCTAATCTGTTTAATTAGATTCTCGTCAGTCTGGGATAAGCCCTTCTTCTTGTCTTTATGCCACCTTGATTGCAGTTGTAGATATGATAGCCAGGTACCTCCTATTCCTTCGTCTGCTAGCGTTGTTTGGGGTTTCAAGGAGAACCCATTTTCTTCTTCCAGTACAAGTTTACTGTAGGGCACCACTTCTTGCCCTTGGGATGTGTTTACACCCCCTATCGCGTGTCCGGGGATCGTCCAGATGGGAATCTTGTCGTGTAGGAGGTGTTTATATTTCTTCCAGACCCATAACAATGGGATTCGTAGTGGGTTCTCCTTGAAGTTCCTGTCTGCCTTTTTGTCGTATACTAAGTATGCGTGCCAGCCGAATAGTAGACCATGCCCTTCAATATTCAGTATTCTATCATTCGTCATATTGATCCAGTCACTCAACGCCACCAACGTCGCTGCATAGTAGTATAGCTTTAGGTTCGGCATTTTTAGTCCCCCTCTCTTCCTCGTGTCCTGGATGATTTTTAGTTTCACCCTCGGTCTCTTGTCGTCCCAAATAAATCTGCTGACGCCCTTCTGCCAACTGTCCAAGTTCACATCCCTTTTGAGTATAGGTAGCATTTGAAAGAGGAATAGAAATCTTGGCAAGACGTTCATCTTTACTGCTGCTATCCTACCCAGCAAGGATAGTCGTAGTGTTTTCCACCTTTCCAGATCTGCTTGTATCTTGCTCCACAGCACCTCGTAGTTATTTTTGTATAATTTCGCATTCGTTGTTAAGTGAGCTGTACCATCTGCCGATCTGCCTCCGGGTGCAATTCAAGGTGTTAAAAACCATTGTGGTGTGGGTCCAGGATATCTGCGGAATCAACTTTCTCCAATGGGACTGGCCCACCCCACTTGTACTGGTAGAAGGGGCTACTGCAGATCCCATCCGCCAAGGTATTTCAATTGGTGGGATCCAAGAAAAGAGCTTTTTTTGCCACGGCTCCTGTCCTTTGGAACATCTTGCCACAGGAGGTAAGATCTGCCTCTTTTACCCTTCAGAAAAGTCCTTAAAAGCTGGCTCTGCTGATTGGCATGGGATCCTGAAGCTGCGGCTGGTTGGAGGTAAGGTTGATACACTACTAGAGGAGAAATCCCATCTCTCCCCACCAAATCCCTGGTTTTTAGCTTGTTTTAATTTTTGTAATTTTAATTCACTTTTATATTTATAATTGCTGTTATATGTTGTTTATCCTGATGTAAGCCACTCAGAGTCACCTGAACCACTAGATGGGTGGCAAATAAATTTGAAAACAAACAAACAAAAACAAGATATCTGCAAGAACTGAAGGTTTCCTTAAATGGTAGATGGTGTCATGACATCATAAGCTGTACAAACTTGTGTGGGAAGTCATAATGCAAGCACAAAAGGGATGTGGTTTGTACTGCAATGCCTCTTTTTTTTCTTCATTTGCTCCCATCAATGTTTGCGGTTCATGAGAAGAGAGAGTGAGTTTTGGAGAGTCAGCGACTAACTAGGCTTCAAGTCATCCACTGCAGAAATGCTCCTTCCCATCCAGTGCAGGGCTCTAAGCTTCCTTGGCAATTTCCCTGTGGCTGCCAGAAAGGCTGGCCTCTCTTGGGCAGTTTGTCTTTCTTTCTTGGGCAGACTGGTCTCTCTAAAAGCTGTTTTTTTGCACGAGGTGCTTTTCTTGATAACTACTGTACAGCCCAATGCTATCTTCCATTCTGCCAATCCCTACTTTCCACAAAGCCTGTCCCCTTCCTTTTCCATAAAGGAAAGCCGCCCTCATGCTCCCTTGATGGTGGCTTTCCTCTGCCACCCTCAAGGGAGCTTGTGCATGGATGGGGAGTGGGGTCTCCAACTAAAAACTATAGGGAGAACAGTCTTGCAAAGCTGTTGTTTCTGGTGAAGAAGAGAAAAGCAAAAACATTACCCTAAATAGTTCAATAGTTATAGTTGTGTAACATTATAAGTTATTCTATCACACCAGCATGGGCATGAGGGAGGGAGGGAGGAATTTTTGATATCATCCAGAAATGGGTAATAAGAAACTCTGGCTGGACAGCACTGCCTGTAATAGCAGCAACAGGAGCTGTTGCTTACTCACCCTTGAGGTAAAAATAATGCTGGGGGGGGGGCATCAGTTTTGAAAATGACATGCTTTCCTGGCTTTTCAATGATTGAAGGGAAAAAACATTAATGGGGCTGTGAGGAAGAGGCCAATGCGAAATCTGCATATCCCAGCTAATACGGAAAGTTGCCAGAACAAAATGCAGGAAAGAGAAGTTTAGTGAAGAGTTTTGTATATTTAACAGATGTGTGGATTTTCCATTTGGACTGACAGTTCTGAGCTTTAGCATATGATCATCATAATCACTATCTATGAAACCCCCTTCATAGATAGGGGAACTGTACATTTACGTTCACTGTGGTCATCATAAATATACACATACAGGTTGGTGTAACGGTTAAGGGGCAGAACTAGGTTGTGGCTTACTAGTTGATTTTCAGCCAGAGAAGCTTACTAGATGAATAAGGTGTATTTTCCACATAGGATTCTGTTATGGGACAAAGTAGGAGGAAGGGGCACAGAATATGTCACTTTCAACTCCTGGGAGACAGGTCTGAAAATAATCCTGCCTGTTTTGTTGCAAGATTATTCTAGCATACCAACACACAAAATCTTTAACTGCAAAAGATCACAAATATTTTGAAACTGTTTTAGATACATAGGAGGCAAGAAAATATGAACTGAGTTTGCACTTACTTGGAATGTAAGTTAGCATAACCAGGATCAGAAATGTGTAGTAGTCAAATGAAAAATTATATTTATTAGGTAAACTAATAGAAAATAAACCAGATCTCTTGATAAAGGGCAGAGCAGCATACATTGTGAGCATTTCTCCAGTAACCCCCATTGGATATAGTATGATGAATAAAGTATACCTACAAAACCAAAACATAATATTCACATAGGGATAAAAATCAGAGAGGCAATTTTGGACATACTTATTGAAATTTCAATGACTTAAAAATACCCACATTTCATATCCAAATTAATATAAAATTTCTTATAACTGATTAGTTATATCTTGTTGGAGGATAAAACATTCAAAGTTAAATTTAATAGACTGCAAATTTCTCATTTCTAGGAACTCATGCTATATAATCCAACACACATTTACTTGGATAAAGTTTCATTAAAAACACTGGGAACCTCTAGACACAAAAAACAGAAGTGCTTCATAACGTTAAGTATAAACTGTTGCTTCAGTAGGATTCTGCGAAGGATTTCCTGGACATTTCCTTAATCAAAAAATAGCAAGACAGTTGAAAGAGGGGACAAACAAAGAAAAAGGGGAGAGAGAGAAGTATGAAGACAAATTAAAGATCCATTTGAGGGTTAAAAATAAATGAAAGAAAAAGGAGTCCAATATATAGAAAAGAGAGAAACTGATGATCCTTGAGACAGTTAACTCTTCTGCAAATAAGTAAGGGATACTTTTAAACAGAAACAGCTTTTAAACTACACTAACTGGTTATATGCTTATGTGCTATATCAATTGTTACTATAAAATAAAAATGCAATTGTTCATCATCAACTAGTTCTCTGAATATACAAAAGAAAGAAAATAATGCCCCTCCATGCATGGGTATAATCTAAATTAGGAAGCAACTGATTCCAATAACCAATTGCAACTTCTCTTCTCCCTCCAAGCATTCGTGCACGTGTCTTATTAAGCAAAGTGGATCCAATCCTATTGACTTTCTTCCCTTCCAAGCACAAAAAAACAGCAATAATCCTAACTCCCCTTCTCCTATCTTATAATTAATTGTAAGAAACTGAAAGGGGAGCAAAGAAGATACTCTGAAGATACTACAGAAGATACTCTGCTTCTGAGCTTGAAACATTACAAAACATTTAGCATATTCAAACACTTCACATCTGAAAACAATATCTCCGTACTCAAAAGAGATGCTTCAAATCCAAATGATTTTCGTGCCCCTATTATGCGCTTTCCTTACATAAAATGCCCAGTGTCTGTTGGTTTCTCTTCTGCTTTATTGAGCTACTGTTTCTTAAGCTGATAATTATCAAGTATTTAATCACCTTACCTGGCCCACTTGATAAAATAAGGAAGGTGGTTTAGCAAACTGAAGGTGTAGAAAGAGTAACGGACGATTTCTGTGATAGTCCAGGCAACCACAAAAAGAAGGATGCTATCTTCACTTTGCACCTATAAAAGTTAAATGCAGCTGTTGAAAGGGAAAATGAATTATATATATATATGATGTAAAATATCAAGCCGTGCTTATATACTTTCACCCCAAGGAGGTGAACCATACCATACAAATCAGGCAACATGATGCTTCGAGAAACCATCCTTCCAATGATTTCAAACTGTGCACATATAATCACACCAATTCATTCTTCTTTATTTTTTAAAAGCCACCTCAATTCTCCCTCCAGAACAGACTACAGGAAAGTGGTAGTTTTAAACTGATTTTTGCCTTCCCCATCAAGAAACGCTGAAATGAAGTCTTTTAGAAAATTAAAAATGTTGCACAGATGAGTCTTCATTTTTACAATATCAAGTTCTAATTTGTATCATTACTCCAAAATGAAATAATTAAAAGAGAGTAAATGCAGCAGAAAGAAGTAGTCTATGTCAGGGCTTTTCAACCTTTTCACCCATTGTACCACTTTTAGGATATGGCAATATCTGAGTACCACCAGTCGCCTAGCAAGGTATCAAAAACTTGATGACCAAAAAAGGGGGGGGGAGTAATAAAGTACAGGTAGTCCTCGACTTACAACAGTTCGCTTAATGACTGTTCGAAGTTATAATGGCACTGGAAAAAGTGCCCCCCAAGCCACAGCCGAGCAAGACACCTGCCCGCCCGGCGGCACTCTTCCTCCTGTCCTAGGTTTTCATTGTTGTGAGCATTTCTGTTGAGGATTGGCAGCGGAGGTGGGGTGGGGGGTGTTTGGTTTTTATTCCCCCCATCTGCTGGGTGGTTGCAGCAGGTTTTGGTCACTTAACATGACCCTGGGACACTGTGACCATCATAAATATGAATCAGTTGCCAAGCATCTGAATGTAAATCACAAGACCCTGGAGATGCTGCAACATTCCAGATGATCAGCGCTTCTTCTGGGCTCAGCAGAAGTGCCAGGATCAGCGCCAAGCTCCAGCTGGAGCCTGGCACTGATCCTGGCACTTCGGTTGAGCCCTGACAGCCCCGAAGAAGCGCTGATCCTGGCACTTCTGCTGAGCCCTGACAGCCCTGCAGCTCCAGCCATCTCTCGCTCAGGCTTGTGCGTTGCTGCCACTGGTTCAGCTCATTTACCTCCCCCACTACCACTTTTCTAGAATGGTCGCGTACCACCTGCCAGGTGCCAATGTACCACAGGTGGTACCCGTACCACTGGTTGAAAAGCCCTGATCTATGTAATGCATTGTTGTAAAGAATTCTGGGCGACTTCATATTAACACAGCTCCTGGCTCTACCAGTCAAAAGATTCTGTCTTTGCTTAACAGATTTTCTATAATAAGAAATGAAAGAAATCAGGTGAATAAAAGGAGGGTTCAAGTGGAAAACATTCTTAAGAATCCCTATACAACTTTCTATTAGAAGCAATTGTGTAATAAAAGCTTCATCTGGAAGCCATTTTTATCATATTATAGAAAAGAATAAAGATTAGAAGAAAATTACACCTTTGGACCACTCGGATGCAATGGCTCAGGTGTACAAAACAAAAGAAAGAACTGACTGTTTCGTAACTTTAATTTTAACTAATTATCATCTGTGACTTTATATACAGTATATTGTATCTGTGTTTGGCTGATAACCTATCCAAAATGTTCTACAGTCTAGGAAATCAGGAAAAGAATTGGATTATGTCCCTCCATATGTAAGAAAAGGTAGAACTGCTGCCATTTCTCTCAAAGTTTCTTTGAAGACTACCACCGCATACTGAAATATACTGCATACGGGTAGTCCTCAATTTACAACTGTTCCTTTAGTGACTGTTTGGCACTAAAAAAAGGACTTAAAATTGGTACTCACATTTCTGACCATTGCAGCATCCCCATGGTTGTGTAATCAAAATTCAGGTGCTTGGCAACTGGCATGGATATACAATAGTTGCAGCATCTCACAATCATGTGATTGCCATTTGCAATTTTCCCAGACAGGTTTTGACAATCAAAATTAATGAGGGAAGCCAATTCATTTCACAAGCGCATGGCTCACTTAGCTGTAGTGATTCGCTCAACAACCATGGCAAAATAAAGAACACCAGGGCAGAACCTTAGATGGGAAGGAAGTTCAGAAGTAATATTAGAAAATATTACTTCACAGAAAGAGTAGTGGAAGCCTGGAACCAACTTCCAGCGGAGGTAGTTGGTCAGTCATCGGTAACTGAGTTTAAACATGCTTGCAATAAACACATGTCCGTTATCCGGCAAAAATTAAAATAAATTAAAATGTTAAAAATAATAATTAATTAAAAAGAAAACAGAAAAAAAATCAAAGGGCAGACATGATAGACTGCTAGGTCTTTTTCTGCTGTCAGTTTTCTATATTTCTAAAAAAAGGTTGTAAAATCAGGCATGACTCACTTAACAACTGCCTTGCTTAGCAATTGAAATTCTGGTCCTATTGTGGTCGTAAGTCAAGGACTACCTGTACTATACTGAAACTCTCGGTACAGGAAGGAGGACTCTAACCTTAACCTTAACCCTCATCTCTATTCTTCATTGTGGCGTCTGTAACATACATATGGGGAATCAACCAGCTAATCCAGGGGTAGGCAACCTAAAACACTGAAAGAGCCACTTGGACCTGTTTCCCACCGAAAACAAAACACTGGGAGCCGCAAAACCCTTTTGATATCTAAAATGAAGATAACACTGCAGATATCCTTTTTTACCTTTATTTTGTACACACACACACACACACACACACACACACACAAACACATATATACACACACCTATAATAAAGGTAAAAAATAATATATGCAGTGTTATCTTCATTTTAGATATCAAAAGGGTCTCTCTGTCTCTTTCCCTCCCTCCCTTTCTCTCTCTCCCTTTCTCTTTCTCTTTTTCTTTCTTTTTCTCTCTTTCTCTTTCCTTTCCCTCTCTCTCTTTCCTCTCCCTCTCCCTTTCTCTCCTCTCCCCCTTTCTTTCTCTCTCTCCCTCTCTCCCTCTCTCTCCCTCCCTTCCTCCAATCTTCTGCTCACCTGGCAAGCTGGCTTCAAGCTGTTCTCCAAGAGCTCAGGGGTAGGCAACCTCAGCTCTTTTATGACTAATGGATTTCAACTCCCAGAATTCCTAAGTCAGCATAGCTGGGCTAGCTAGCTCTCTTCTGCTTCCTGCTTCCTGCAGAGACGCAGCAAAGGGGGGAGCTCCGCCCAAATAAGCTTTTCAGCTCGTCGGAGAATACCGGGAGTCCACTCTTTTTACACACACACACACACACACACACACACACAGAGAGAGAGAGAGAGAGAGAGAGAGAGAGAGAGAGAGAGAGAGAGAGAGAGAGAGAGAGAGAGAGAGAGAGAGAGAGAGAGAGAGAGAGAGAGAGAAGAGCCGCATGCGGCTCTGGAGCCGCAGGTTGCCGACCTGTGAGCTAATCTATCAGAAAGAAGGGGACAGCTAAAATGATAGCTAGAAAAAAAAAGTGAGCCTTGCCAATCCCGTTTTGTTGAAATTGAAAGCTCAACTGATACCATCAAATTAATTAGGAAGGCTGAAACTAGGAGATTGACAGATCTTGGATAAAAAAGTGCTCCACAAAAAAAGTTGCTAAGATGAACACAACCTATGTTATAGTGAAGTCTCTTGAACTGTTTGAATGTTCAATATTTCTACATAAATATGACCTAAAACGTGAATACTGAAAATTCAAAAAGGTTCATAAACTTTTAAGTACCCTGTATGTGGCCTTGAACTTTCATAATCACTTAACTAGATCAAGGAAAGGATTAAGAGCTGCCACCACTCTTCTTTAAAAACATTGAAATGAAAATGAAGTACCTGGCTTTGTGCCAACATAGGAAATGAACAAGTGTGGATTCTTTTTAAAAGGATATGATACTGTTGGAGCAAAATGCAACAGACTTCCTAGTGTCAAGGGCATGAAGAAGCTACTCAAGAGGTGTAGAGTATTAAAAAATCTATGAAAAAAAAGTTGTTCATGTAGACGAAATCCTGACATTGTTTTATGCAAAAAAGAAACAACTGGTCATTTAGTCCATATGAAAAAAAAAATCAAAATTACAGTTGTATGAAGAGAAGGAACAAGGTTCATTGGTATTATATGTCACTCCAACAGGGAGAGACGACAAAATACAATCAAGCGTGCAAGTTTGTTATGTCTCAATAAAGTATCATTCTAGTCTTCCTGGGGAGTCTGTTTCCTGATCTGAGCTACCTCGTAGGGTTGACATCAATCTTGTAGACCCGATTGTGTTCTACTTCAGGAGTCTGCCTGCATATCTTCGGATGCAGACAAGACTCCACTATATGGACTTTACCAGGGCAGATAAGATGAGATAGATGGGACAGTTCTCTCTATAAAAAGAATAGTTCAAATGACATCATCCAAGTAACCATGCAATAATGTTTGAATAAAGAATAATGCTTTAAGATTGATTTCTGTGCTAGAGAAGAACAGTCAATGATTCTACCATTGTGATGGTCAAAAGAGTACTCTGGCTAAAGTAATCAATATTTTGTATCAATGACATTGCTGTTAACAATACAAAAAGAAACTTCGGTTTAAGGAGACACCTGCATTTTCAGAAAAAATATTAAATTAACAAATTACAGGTTCTAATGTTACTAGTAATTACTGAAAAAGCTTTTATTTGCACTTAAACTTTCCCTCTGTGCTATTTTTTTTTTAAAAAAAACTTCATACAAGACTGCAGGCAGTACATTTCATATCATATCAGGCTCTCATTATACCCTAAGTATTTTGTTAAAGGAGTACATCTTATGTCACTACTGCCACCTACTGGGCATATGATGAACACTGTTTTACATTCCACTTTTCCAATGACAAAAGTAATGAACTAAAACAATGGGTACTCAAGATCGGCTAATGACTGGAAAACCATTTTCAGCATCATTCAAAACTAATAGCATATTAGAGCTATTATAAATAATTAATGCTGTTACACTAACAAATAATTCATAGCTTAAAATGAAACACAGCTATCCCTACATCCACAACCAATAGCTGATTTTATTTCTCTCCAATGTCAGATACACAAATATTCTTTCTTTCAAAAATAGTCCTAAGAAGGAAATGCATTACTGTTGCAGAGATAAAGAAAAACAATAAATCAAAATGTAAACATATTTACTTATTGTACTTATTTCTATTCTGCCTTGATCAAAACAACATTTGGTGGCTTACACAACACCCATAGCACAACTTCTAAAACAATAAAACTGTACCAAATATAAGAATGAAAATAATAAAAATAGTAGGTTCCAACGGCGTGATAAAATCAGGGGAAGGATCTCTGGAACAATTCTATCTTTAGTAGCTTCCAAAATGTCAACTGGGAGGGGGTTAACCTGATTTCTACTGGAAAGCTGTTCCACAGTGTTGGTGCTGTCACAGAAAGGCAGAGCCCTCCCATTCTCAAAAATGTGTGATAAATAACAATCACTCTCTTTTTATCTGATCAGCCGGGCCAGTACTGGTGGGAATAGGTGATCATACAGATATTGGGCACCAAGTATTAAAGGGCTTTGTAAGTTGAAACTAGCATCTTAAATCGTATCTGGAAAACTATTGGCAAAACTTGTCTTATTTGCTGATGATACTGGAAGATAGGAAGTATACAGCCTGCTGCGTTTTAGACCAACTTTGGACCAACTTAAAATAGTCTTTAAGGTCCAAGAGTGCATTATAGTCCTTCAATCCATCTGGATGGTGATAAGCTCTATTTAGGCCCTCCTGCTGCAGGTAGGGTCACAAATAGCATACTAGTTGGAGTATCAAAAACTGCTGCTGGGTCCAGTAAACCAGGACCATCCAAGTCCTGACAAAGGTCTTCTAAGAGAGTGGCAAATGTTACATACCAAACCTGGAAGCAGCATCCTGAATGAAAAAGTTCAGGTGATCTCCTTCATCAAGAGAGCTGCAAACATATTCTGCTACCATCAGCTCAATAACTCCCCCTCCAAAAAAAATTCATCAATAATCTTAGCATTGCACACTATCAGGTTTTGATCAATAACATCTCAAAGGGAAATTCACTTGCTTTTTTCAGCAATACCAAGTGATATTTGTTTTGCTAAGCAGGTTAGCTGTAAAGGTGTAGATTAAGCTAGACCAGGGGTGTCAAACTCACAACGTCACGTGACATGTTGTGATTATCGTTACTTTTTTGCCATTGCCGGCAATGGGGTGGGCGTGGTTTTGCTATGATGCATCCTGCCCACGGGCCGGCATTTTGATACCCCTGAGCTAGACTAAATCAGTGAAATCTCTACTCTCAGTTTTTAAAAATCATAAGATCCACTGGGTTCATTCTGCCCCATGAATCATAAATTGCCCATCAAGCCAATATGCAGAAAGCTAATGACATATGAGTGTTCTGAGTAAAAGCTTTGGAGTAGTGGACACTAAGTTTTTTTCCCACCAACTAAAGATTATGAGAATAATGTAAAGATATTAAAGTTAAGCAATGCCTGACACTTCCAAGAAAACAAAATATAATCAAGCCTGCTTAACTACTGGTATGCAATACCCTTGAGTGCTGACACATTGTCTTCAAGCTGTCATGACATGACAAGTTTTTGGCTTTAATTGCTTGCCATACTTATTTAAAGGGAAATCACACAAGGCATCCCTATCTTTGAATCATTTTTATCTTCCCTAATGAAAAGTAAGAAAGCAGGATTTAAATTAAAGAGTGGCAGGTTTTTTTCTTCAATTTCAAGTGTTAAAAGAGGGGGGAAGAGACAGGACAAGCTAACAATGTTATTATCTTAGTAATAAGAACAAGCACATTCTTCAAGCATCATTGGACTCATGCAATTAATATTAGGAGCTAAACATCAGAAAGCATCCAAGAAAACATTTGAAGAACAGTCTGCTATCACATATTTGATACCAAAACAAATAATCCCTTCATTAGACTGGCAAATAAATTAAGATAGCTTTGTCTTGTCTGAGAGAAAATTATCTTCAAGAGAAATCTGAACAAAATTATTAAGAGTCTCTCATTAAAGACCTGAAAAACACAGGGAAGAGTTATGCAAAAGATGAAACACATGCATCTTACAACATCCTCAACAGATGAACTTGTTCAAAGAACTCAGGTATGTAGACAGCCTTTCAAAAAAAATAATGTAGAATATTCTCATAACAATGCAAGTAACCATTTTTTAAAAGAAAACAATACATATGTGTCTTTCAACCCCTAGCATGGGCTGCTTAGGTAATCAATCAATAAAATTAAATTCTACTATAGCTATAATTTTAATTTTGAATGTTTGTATTCTACAATCAAGTTCTTTCTATGCCATCATTAAGATACTGGAATTATTTCTAATCATATGTTTAAGTTATATTAGTACTACAATAGTGTATTCCAATGAAATCTACATTAAAGTTGCTTAAGGGTTTTGAAAAACAGATCCTCTCTCAATTCTTCCAGCAGACTTGCTAGCCATGCTACCTGGAAATTGTAAACTAAGTTACTTAAAAAGATATTTTTCCTTTATATAAGTTTTTTTACTGGGAGCTGCTCAGAGTCACTTAGAAAGGTTTCTGGCCATACAAATTGAATAAATAATAACAACTTTGGTTTATGAAAAATTGAATGCAGTAAATGAAACCAATGAAGTAAAAAAGGTAAGTGTTCATGTGAATGTTGATTGTCCTTTCCAAACAATGAGTTGGATAATGATACCTAGTTCTTTTCAAGCCTACTGAATCTGACTTGAGATATATTAAATGGGAACAAAATAATGTCCACCAAAAAGTATTCTAAATCTAAATTACATGTCCAAGGTGTTGAAATATGACATTTAAACCAACAGTATTGCAAAGGTTATTTGTTTACCGCATGTCTACATGCACATTTGATATCACCAAAAGAGATTATGTCCACAGAGAACAAAAATAGCAGCTTCATGATAAAGGATGAATAAAATAGTTCACTCTCAACTCACCTCTTTTACACTGTGGGCTATGCCCCATGTCAGAAAAACTCTTGACATGATTTGGAAAGCAGTCAAAACAACAGAAGAAGGAACAATCCCTGTAAAGACAATTTAGATTTAATACATTTTTGAGCTCCTAAACCAGGGGTGTCAAACTCGCAACGTCACATATCGTTGACTTTTTTTCCATTGCTAGCAATGGGGTGGGCATGGTTTCGGCATGACGCATCTGGCCCACGGGCTGACAGTTTAATACCCCTGTCCTAAACTATCTACCTACCTCTTAATAGTAATCTGATTTGGAAAGAGACAGTTTTATGAAATTAATTTTAATGTTTTAATATTAAAATATTGTTAAATATTATTTTATTATTGTTTCAAAATTTCTTTCATGGGTGAATTTTGGATCAGAGATGAAGACACAAGGTTTGCTATAGCTTGATCTCAAAATATGCCAAACTATGATTTTCAAGTAATAAATCTGATAAACACACAACTAGTTTTCCTTCTGATTATCTAATGCCAGAGCTAAAACAACAGAAGACATTATGTTCCCCATAACATACTTATATGAGATTCCTAGATGCTGGTGCCAAGCACAGAAGGAAACAATCACCCAGTAAGACAATTACAACAATAGTATTTTCAAATGACATTTTTTTTTGTTGAACAGTAAACTCTTATTTATGAAACAGCACTTATCTCAGATAGAAAGAGACAATGTCATATCTGAATAAATGACTAGTGAATATTCAACTGCTCATGACATACGAAGGAAAAATATATTTTTTCCCAGTAATTTTATTTCCATGACATCAATGATTGTTTAAAGACTATAATTAAAATCCAAACATTCCCACTGAAATGTCTGAATAGCACTAGCTAATTAATAACTCTGGAAGAGGAAATGAAAGATTTTTCATGTGTAAAATTCATGTATTTCTATAATGTAGTTTAACACTAGTAAAGTGATATAAGTTCTCAGCTGTAAACATTTGTTCATACATAAAGCACTATTTCTAATTCAATTGTATTTCTCTCAATCAACATAATCAAATTTTGTTTTAGATTTTGTCACTGAGTTATTAGATGTATACATGTAGAAAGTTTGTCTTTATATAACAAATAATAATAATAAGCATGCTAGGTGTTGCTCTTCCTGCACATCTGGTAACATGGGCTACAGGAGGTGTTATATAAATCTAACAGATACATATACAAGATAGTGAGTGATCCAGTCTCCTCTGCCAGACCCAATTTTTTTTCCCCACCTGAATGGTATGATTGCCTTACTAGAAACCGGGAAAGTGTTGATCCTGCTAAGGAACCCATCTTCAGTACAGGATAGGGAAAATGCATCTATGGCAGCAATCCCTTTGCTGGAGATTCCAGCAGTACCGGAGTCAGAAAGCCCACTTGTTCTGATAGACTCTGCAAATTCACAGGACCCCTCAACTGTTTTCCCTGATAGTAACAGACTCAGATATTTCAGCCCCTTGGCCTGAGGCAGAGGTCCTTCATGAAGGTCCAGCCCAGAACTGCACAAATTTGAGATTGGCCAAAAGGCATGGGGGGAGGGGGGATCCAAGAAGAGAGCAGACTACTATCCAATGAGTGTCAGCTGTGGACTAGGCAGAGATTCAGCATGGCTAATTAATGGCCATCCTTCTCTTTCGACAATGCTGGGGACAACTTAGTTAAAACTCAGCTCTTGCTTGTGACTATCCTGACCTTAACTCTTTCTCCTTTGGATTCCCCATCTGACTGGTCTCCATCCTTGTTGCCTGTTTGTCCCGGGACAATTATCTCTCCTCAGAGGTTCTGCAAAAAGACTTTTTCCACTTAATTGCAACAACATCTATTTCTAGCCTGGCAATTGAAATAGCATGTTCATTTGCTTTCTAGCAGTCAGGTCAACTATTAAAAAAAAGAAAGTGTGTGTGTGTTTTACTTTGACTTTCCTGTAATGAGACCAGAAGAACAGAAAATTGGATCAAATTTTCAACTTGTAAGTAAATTGCTTCAAAATGTTGCATTTTATTTCTGCAAACCTTAATGTTTATATCTAACAGTTGCTCCATAAGCAGTATAAAACAGAAGTAAGCCAATTTTTATTATTAAATAATTAATACCATCTCTATACAAGTTGAAACAACTTCTGTTAGTCTGAACATGTAATTCTTACTTTTGAGAAAACAGATTTGCATATTCAAATGCGTGTTTAAAACAAAAATAAGGAAAACCAAATGCTGAGAAACTGGATGTATGTCATGCTATATACAGTTGCTATTCCTTAATGACTGAGCAGAGAATACGAGCAGAATTCCCTTCTTGCCTTCCAAAATAGAGATATTGAATATTTAATTAAAAAACTTACCTACTGCACAGTGCACGATCTAAAAAAAGAGTCAGAAATAATTAAGACTAGGCTTCTCACATTAGTAATACGATTTTCTTTACTACAACAGCATCATGGATTATGACTAAGAACATTGTTCTTAAATAGTATCTCCACCAATCATTGTTATCATAACATGTATCTCTTATCTGTTCAATAATTTTGTGCAATTTTCATCTCATCAATCACTAAATTCCTCACCTATAATTCTGCTATGCTGAGAAATCACCTTTCAGAAAACTATCCGTTATTAGAGGAACATTGACTTTTATCTCTTTTAAGTCACTGGGACGCTCAAACATTCATTCTTCCTTGGGTACTGTATGTTCATGAGACAACGATCATTGTCAGTTCAGAACTTCTTCCATGAAATAAAGCAACCCCTCTTCTCTACGCATTATTGGAAAGAGAAGTGAGTGACAGGATGGAAGATCTGGCAGTTATATGAGCTATTGTTGGGATATCAGAACCACCCTTAAAAAGAATTTAATTTTCCCTGTGTGTGTGTGTGTGTGTATAGGTCTTTGGTTCTTCGGGTTTTCTCCCACATAGAATTTGAAGTGTCTTGGCAACGTTTCGACGAAGTCACATTCGTCATCTTCAGGCTGGTGCTTTCGGCTTCGTGCTTCTAGCAGCAATGTGTGATTGCAACTGTTTCTTCCTTTTAACTGCCAGTGGGGGTTTGAACTGATTGGCTGGGAACTCGGCTGTGTTCTGATTGGGTGGAGGTGTGTTCTGATTGGTTAGGGGGTTGGCTGTGCTCTGATTGGATGAGGGGTTGGCTGTGCTCTGATTGGATGAGGGGTTGGCTGTGCTCTGATTGGCTGGGGGAGTGTTCTGTTTGGGTGGGGGCTTAGTTATGCTCAGGTTAGTCTGAGTTACAGGGGGATTAGAGATGGTGAGCTGCATAGCTGTTTGGCTTCGCGTTTATGGT
The DNA here is from genome assembly GCA_034064705.1 of Bothrops alternatus. Lineage (NCBI taxonomy): Eukaryota > Metazoa > Chordata > Lepidosauria > Squamata > Viperidae > Bothrops > Bothrops alternatus. The sequence continues at coordinate 5,169,578 of JARGCV010000063.1, forward strand.
CGTGCCTCATCTTCATGGTAGGTGTCAGTTTGCTTCTTGTATGGATTGGAGGGGTTTAAGGTGGCTAATGATGCAGCTATGGTCTGGCTTCTGGTTTGTGGTCGTGCCTCATCATCGGTGTGGGTTTGGGTTTGCTTTTTGCCTGGATGTGTGGTGGTGACATCGTGTGTGGTTTTTGTGAGTGTAGGTCTGGTGTCATTCTTTGTGTTATGGACTCTTTTGTCAATAAGGGCGGGTTTCCAAATGGCTGGTAGGCGGGAGGTATCGTCTCGTTTGTTCATGCTGTGAGGGCGTTTTTCTATCTCGATGGCTTCTCTGATTATTCTGTTATTAAAGTGTTCAGTTTTGGCAATAGTTCTGGTCTTTTTGAAATCAATTTCATGTCCTGTGGCTTTAAGGTGTTGGACCAGGGAAGAAGTTGGTTCCTCTTTTTTGACTGAGTTTTTGTGTTCTTCAATGCGTGCACTTATTCTTCTGTTGGTTTGTCTGATGTATGTGGTGGAGCAAGCAGTACATGGGATTTCATATACTCCTTGATTTTCTAACTCAATTTTGTCTTTGGGGTTTCTTAGGATGGTGGATATTTTTCTGTTTGTGCAGAATGCTGTTTTGATGTTATGTTTGTGCAGGATCTTGCTGATTCTTTAAACCCAAATATGGGAGAAAGAAATCTTTCTTTCTTTTACCTGTTTCAGCTCAACCCAGAGCCATCCACAGGAACCAGTATATATATATATGTTTTTAATTTAAATTGCTAACAAAGAATAAGGGAGAACTGGGATAGCTATTTCGAGTTTCTTAACTCTCTTCAGCCAGAACTTACCCTTCTGAGATTCGAACCTGGGCTGTCTGCATGTTAGGCAGTTGTATTAACCTCTAGGCCACAGGCTCCCTCTCACTTTGCCAGCAGTATCAGGGAGGGAAGAGATTTATATCGAGTGTTTCTTTTTTAAATTGCACCCTGTAAACCCAAATATGGGAGAAAGAAATCTTTCTTTCTTTTACCTGTTTCAGCTCAACCCAGAGCCATCCGCAGGAACCAGTATATATATGTTTTTAATTTAAATTAAATTTGTTAGCAATTTAAATTAAAAACATATATATATACTGGTTCCTGCGGATGGCTCTGGGTTGAGCTGAAACAGGCAAAAGAAAGATTTCTTTCTCCTGACTGAAGAGAGGTAAATAACTCGAAATAGCTATCTCAGAAATCCCTTATTTCTTTGTTAACAATTTTAAAAACAACATATATATATATATATACACAGATTTCTTTTTGCTGACAAGAGTTAAAGATTTAAGTGGGAGACTAGTATAGCTATTTCAGACTCATATGTCCTCATCAGCTAGCCACACCCCTGAGGACTGATGAGGACAAATGAGCTAATGAGGACAAATGAGTCCAAAATAGCTATACTAGTCTCCCACTTAAATTTTTAACTCTTGTCAGCAAAAAGAAATCTGAATGTGTAATGTATCACAGTAGCGACTTGAGCCTGCTTAACACCCCTAGTTGGGGGGCATATATATATGTCTTGGCGACGTTTCGACGAAGTCTCATTCGTCATCTTCAGGCTGGTGCTTTCGGCTTCTGCTTCTAGGAGCAATGTGAGATTTTAGCTGTTTCTTCCTTTTAACTGCCAGTGGGGGTTTGAACTGATTGGCTGGGAGCTCAGCTGTATTCTGATTGGGTGGAGGTGTGTTCTGATTGGTTAGAGGCTTGGCTGTGCTCTGATTGGATGGGGGAGTGTTCTGTTTGGGTGGGGGCTTTGTTGTGCTCAGGTTAGTCAGTGTAACAAGGGGATTAGAGATGGTGGACTGTATAGCTGTTTGGCTTTGCGTTCGTGGTCGTGCCTCATCGTCATGGTGGGTGTCAGTTTGCTTTGTGTATGGATTTGAGGGGTTTAAGGTGGCTAATGATGCAGCTGTGGTCTGGCTTCTGGTTTGTGGTCGTGCCTCCTCATCAGTGTGGGTTTGGGTTTGCTTTTTGCCTGGATGTGTGGTGGTGACATCCTGTGTGGTTTTTGTGAGTGTAGGTCTGGTGTCATTCCCCGTGCTATGGACTCATCTGTCAATAAGGGCGGGTTTCCAAATGGCTGGTAGGCAGGAGGTATCATCTCGTTTGTTCATGCTGTGTGGGCGTTTTTCTATCTCGATGGCTTCTCTGATTATTCTGTTATTAAAGTGTTCAGTTTTGGCGATAGTTCTGGTCTTTTTGAAATCAATTTCATGTCCTGTGGCTTTGAAGTGTTGGACCAGGGAAGAAGTTGGTTCCTCTTTTTTGACTGAGTTTTTGTGTTCTTCAATGCGTGCATTTATTCTTCTGTTGGTTTGTCCAATCAGAGCACAGCCAACCCCCCATCCAATCAGAGCACAGCCAAGCCCCTAACCAATCAGAACACACTTCCACCCAATCAGAACACAGCTGAGCTCCCAGCCAATCAGTTCAAACCCCCACTGGCAGTTAAAAGGAAGAAACAGCTAAAATCTCACATTGCTCCTAGAAGCAGAAGCCGAAAGCACCAGCCTGAAGATGACGAATGAGACTTCGTCGAAACGTCGCCAAGACACTTCAAATTCTACGTGGGAGAAAACCCGAAGAACCAAAGACCTACATACAAACACCCGCGAAAACCTCAGAAAACATATATATTTGTGTGTGTGTGTGTGTGTGTGTGTGTGTGTGTGTGTGTGTGTATCAGAATAAACCTTGCAAAATGATGCATTTAAAAGGGATAGTAAGTAATTCAGCATTACAATATAGGAACAAGTCAAAGTGCCTAGGGCAGTGATGGCAAATCTTTTGAGCTTGACATGATAAAAAAAAATCAGAAAATGCCTACCTTGACTCTGCTGGCATGTCACACATGCATCCTAGAGGAAAAAAAGGCTTCTCCAGACCTCCTCTTTGGACTCTCCTCTCCTCTGGATTCTCATCTCTGGAGGCTCTGAAAGTTGTGTGATTTTGGGATGCCTCGGAGTGATGTGAGTTTCAGAGGGTTTGCAGGCTTCTCCAGACCCTTTGAAAGTCATGTGGGATGGTTCTGAGGCCTCTGGAGCCTCAGAAAAATTGTATGAAAATGGGAATGTGCAATTTTTGGATGTCTCGGGCTGCACAAGAGCAAGGCCTTCTTGCACAACTTCCAGAGAGTTCCTGAAGCGTGGAATGTCACCCAAAATGGTATGCCATGCATGGCATCTATGACATACGTATCATAGATTTGCCATCACTGGCCTAAGATAAGAAGACTTTCCCTGTGATACACCTACCTCAAGCAAAGCTCCAGTCTGGAAGAATTTCAAAGGCTTTTCTATTGAATGATAGAGATTATGATAGCTACCCGTTGCAAGGTATGCTCTGACTAAACCAACTGCTATAACAAGCCACCTAGAAGAAAAAGAGACAGGAAAACATGGTGATGTTTTTCTTGAAATGCCAATATTCTCCATAATCCATGCAACAGATACCATGAAATATTTTAGGAGTAATATAACCTTCTTAAAATAAGCGATTCAGTATTATATTCCACTGAGATAGAAATATACTTTACCAGTCTGGTTGCTGAAAAAAATGCAAATTATAGTCTAACAGTTACAACTGCGAAGCTAAAAGTGGGATTCTTTTAAATATTTTAAACAGAAACAGCGCCTCTATTAACTGAAGATTAGGAATAAAACTGAATCTAAAGCCATTAGGTTTTGTTCAACTGATAATGATTCGCTCACTTCTCCAACACAGAACTTGCATATGAAGCTTAACTATGTCATGCAATGTTGTATGAAGAGTAGAGTACAATATTAAATGTCTCCAAGGAAACAAAGTATGGGTACACACCATCAAATAAATTGTGTACTACTACTACTTCTTTACTAGCTACTCTTTACTAGAATCCAATAGATCCAATGAGACTTACCAAGTAATTATATACACTTCAAAGGCTTATTTTCTTAGAAAGAAAGTTGGTGTTATGCATTTTTGGGTGTTGGTGTTATGTATATCAGCCTTTTTGTAAAAAAATAAATAAATAACCCGATAGGACCTGGAAACAAGGGTGAGCAGACATAGCATTAATGGGAACCCGACTGGGACTTATCTTCATTTAAAATGACTATTTAGCAATCTCATAATGAACCAATTAGTCACACTCATGGGTATTTATGGCAATGAACGCATAGCGGAAAATCAGGAGGCACAATGATATGCTGGCTTTAGATTTTTGCATCTCAGAACTTCAATTAAAATATAAGGCTTTAAAGCAGGGTTGTCAAACTGCCAGCCTGCGGGATGCGTCCTCCGGAAGCCACACCCACCCCATTACCAGCAATGGCAAAACTGTCCTGATATGTTGCGCGGCGTCACGAGTTTGACATGTCTGCTTTAAAGGATAAGGCCCCTGCCTTGAGCAGGGGCTTGATCAAAAGACCTCCGAGGTCCCTTTCAGCCTTATGATGCTATGTTTCTAAAAGCAGAATGTATTCAGCTGATATTAGAGATAACATTGCTAAAGAAAGCTATTCTACCTAAATTAAAGTGTCACAAATTTGTTATTGAAACACATCTTTATCTTTAAGAAGCATCCACTAATCCCTGGGAAAGCAGAGAGTTCTAGAAGTTTAGAGTAGTTTTGGGATGGATGAAAATGATCTGCAACTTAATACAGACAAGACAGAAACTGTTGATGGGAAAATATATTTTAGCTAGAGCTGTTTATCCAGTTCTGAATGGAGTTGCACACTCTCTGAAAGTTCTAGAGCATCATTTGAGGTCTTGTAGGAATTACAGGATTGTGAAAGCTGTGATAATGACTATATTTGTGGAATTAGGCTCACTAAGGTGCTTGCAGACATTTCTCATTTAATACCTTCTGGCCTACAGTTATAATCTGTCAGGAAGCTTGCTGTCCTATATCAGGTTTTCTCACTATCACTCTGATTCTCCAAAAACTCCCACTTACTATTACCAGATTTATTTGCTGCCCATCTTGCAGTTCAAAGAGATTCTGAGTGGCTTAGCAACTTAATTTTATCTTGTGTATTAAATGCATGGATTAGTGGTGCATCAGCACTGAGAAACAGCACTTATTTCTCATCACATGCAAATATATCCAGAGTAAATGATACTTTAGTTGGCACGCAATTCTATAATGACAGTGATCACTGAACAACCTCTTGGCTGTTCTTTCTTTAGATAGCAATAAGATGACAAAAGAAAGTAATATGATCCCAAAAATGGTTGCAAATGATGCTGATTATACTGAAATACAACTTGCTGACATTTAGAATGGACACGCGCCTTCAAAAATCAACCAATACACACACCTTATATATTCCGAGTAAGTTTTTATCACATGTATGTTCAATCCTGGCACCTTAATGCTGTATGTACTATTGTAACACAAAAAATTGTAATGCGCCTCAAACATATCAGATTCCAATTTTTGCTTTATTATTACAGTCTAATAATTATTTCTACAGTGCAATTCCATAGGCAAATAGAAAGAAAAACATGGCACAAAGGTATCTTAAATTATTAAGAAAGTGATGATGAAATAGCCCCCATCAATTTAAGGAGTTAAAGAAAAAGTTATTCCCCAGATAATCCAAAACATTGTCAGAATTTCTTTGGAGAAATGCCAAATACTCAAGGTTAATCAGCACCATACTGTATTTTAGACTTCAAATGCTTTTTTTTTTTAAAAAAAATCAAGAGCACTACTTACAATTATTTTCAGTTTTGAAATCCTTCTAATCCCTCTACTTTTCCCCACCAACCAAAGGTATGTTTTACCTGCGATGTTTCCATCTCTAAGAGCTGAATCTAATATTTCTAATGAGAATTGCTTAAGGTTTGCCACAGGTACAAGCTAAATGACCACAGCGTTTTCCAGAGTCAGCCTAAATCTGAACGCTTCAAGGCTCCTTAATCGCCACCCGGCACTAAACTGACATTCCAAGCTTTCAACAAATTGCCATCTTAAAAAACATGATGATACATGACAACGCTCTTTGGAGAAGCAAAGTCTCACATATTATACAATGACCTCTGACTTAGAAGTAAAAACAGTTCTTATGAAATCAGCCAGCTGGGGTCCTCGGTATTGAGCCCCGGTCGTCGGAAAGGATGCCAGGCGCGCGCTTCTCTGCGTCTCCAACCTTTGCCCGGGGAAAGGCAAAAAGGCACGTTCAAAGGAGCAAAGGCCATTTACGCTCAGGAGAGAGAGAGAGAGAGAGAGAAGGGAGAGAAGCCAGGGGAGGCAGAGGGGCGCCGGGTTTCCCTGAGAAGAAGCGGCCAAATCCGGCCCCAACACACGCCCTCCTTCCGCGCACCGAAGCCGAGCCCACCCTCCAGCCAAGAGTGCGCCGGCGCTCGCTCACCCAGCTGTCATGACCACGTTGTAAATGACTAGATATGCCGTTGCTAAGGCGCCGGGGCCTCTCCGCCGCCGGCCGCCGGCCTGCTGGGGTTGCGGGCTCCTGCTCCTGCTCCCGGAGCCGCTCTCTGGCCGGCGGCCGCTCCCGCTGCAACTCCCGGAGGTCGCCATGGCGCCGCTTCAACTGCTTCCCTGTGCCGGGGAAGGGGGAAGAGCGCGAGCCAAGCGCGCGGGGCGGGGCTTGAGCGAGGCGGCCACCCGGGAGGGCCTCGCCTTCCGCGGCGTCACGCGGCTCCCCCGGGGAGGTAGGAGAGAGAGAGAGAGGGAGCGAGGCCCGCCTGGTCGGGGAAGAGGAGCAGCCGCTGGGGCCGCTAGCTGTGGCCAGAGGCGGAGCGGGTGGATCGGGAGCCTGCACGAAAAGCGCCGCGGAGCCAGCAAACCGCAGCAGCAGCTGTAAATCCGCGGCGGGCATTTTGGCTGGCTCAGCAGCAAGCCGTATTCTTCACCCCGGCTTGACTCGGATTCATTCCTTTTTGACGATCTTTCCGGCGTCTCTAGTGAACCAATAAATAACAGCGTTGGAAGGGACCTTGGAGGGCTTCTAGTCCAGCCCCCCCCCTGCTCAGGCAGGAAATCCTATACCATTTCAGACAAATGGTTGTCCAATCTCTTCTTTGAAAGCTTCTAATGTTGGAGCATCCACAACTTCTGGAGGCAAGCCTCACCAGATCCGAGATTTAAAAAAAAAAGAAATAAGGACGTATTTGTTTATTAAATTTGTATGCCGTCCATCTCTGTTCGCAAAGTGACTCTGAGTGGCTTACAATTGCAGTCGTAAATATTAAAATACTAAAAACATTTGTAGTAGACTTTGCCCATCTTCCAGGTCTCCCTGATAAGGAAGAAACAACGTGGCTCCACCTATTTGCTGCAAGGCTGTTACTGGTATGAATGGACTGGTTTATCCTGGGTGAGATCCAGAGGTGCTGAGAGTTGGTGACGCTGTAGTGCCTCCGGCAGCATAGCTTCTCTTCCCAGATTCCCTGTCTTTGATCTTCAGGGACTTGGTTTTTGGGAATCAAGCTTCAGAGGGCCCTAGATCAAGTGAATTGTCTGGATCCTTTTCAGTCAGGATACAGACCCAGATATGGGATGGAAACACCATTGGCCATATTTTTGGATGATCTCTAGCATAGGCGGGATGGTGGTTGCGCATTCATCCTTGCTCTTCTTGACCTCTCAGCAGCTTTCAGTGCCATCGAATGTGAATTGGCTCAGAGACTTGGGGGGGGGCGGGTAGCATGGTGTGCTGGTTTGCCTCCTTTATTGTGGTCAATTCCAGAAAATGGCAGTTGGGGAGGAGAGGCCCACCCTGAGCCATCGGGGTTCCCTGCCCTTTCTTATTGCACATTTACATGAGGCTGCTTGATGAGCTTGTCCTTCGTGAAGTATCACGAGTCTGCTGATAAATCTCTGCCCCAGTGAATTAAATGAACCATAAATGTCTTATCCCAATGTCTGGAGAGTGTGATGGTGGACAAAGGCTTCAGCTGAACCCTGACAAGAATGAGTGGGCCTACTGTCTGGTTTATCTGATAGGGCTGACATCCAGTGCACAATTTGGAGGTCCTAGTCCCACAACTCCTACTCAGAACAAATTGCAGTTTTGGCCTTTATACAACTTTGTATTGTGCACCAGTTGTGCCCTTTCCTGAGTCAGTTGTGCTCACAATCACTTATACCCTGATCATTTCCAGATTGGACTATTGTAATGCACTTTACTTGGGGCTGCCCTTGAAGAGTATCCAGAAGCTTCAGCCAGTGCAGAACACAATGGCCTGGGAAATCGTGTGCTCCCACAAAAGGAAATACTATCCCTCTGCTCCACAAGCTGCCAGTCTGCTTCTGGGCCCAATTTGAGGTGCTGATTTTAACCTTTAAAGTCCTTCATGGCATGGGAGCAGGTTATCTGAGAGACTGCCTCTCCATGACTACATCAGCCTTTGTAATGCCTTGGTAAGGCTACGCTTGAAATACTGCATCCAGTTTTGGTCACCACGATGTAAAAAAGATGTTGAGACTCTAGAAAGAGTAGAGAGAAGAGTAACAAAGATGATTGGGGGACTGGAGACTAAAACATATAAGGAACAGTTGCTGGAATTGGGTATGTCTAGTTTAATGAAGAGAAGTATGAGGGGTGACATGATGGCAGTGTTCCAATATCTCAGGGGTTGCCACAAAGAAGAGGGAGTCAAGCTATTCTCCAAAGCATCTGAAGGCAGGACAAGAAGCAATGGATGGAAACTAATCAAAGAGAGAAGTAACCTAGAACTAAGGAGAATTTTCCTGATAGTTAGAACATTTAATCAGTGGAACAACTTGCTTCCAGAAGTGGTGAATGCTCCAACACTGGAAGTTTTTAAGAAGAGATTAAATAACCATTTGTCTGAAATGGTATAGGGTTTCCTACCTGAGCAGGGGGTTGGACTAGAACAGGGGTGTCAAACTGCTGGCCTGTGGGCCGGATGTGTCAAGAGAGAACCGCGCCCACCCCAGAGTTCCAATATGTTGTGCGATGTCATGCGACATCGCGAGTTTGACATGTCTGGACTAGAAGACCTCCAAAGTTCCTTCCACTTTTATGTTGTTGTTGTTATTATTAATTATTATTATTATTTCCTATAAGATTGGGCAGAGAAGGCAAATTGTAGGTATCATCTGCCAGAAATCTACATTTGGTGGGTCCCAGGAGGCAGGTATTCTCTGCTATGGTGCCCTCCCTATTCTCACCTCCAAAGGTTAGCTCCATCCCTATTATTATTTCAAAAGACCCGATTGTATTACCAGGCCTGGGGTTCCAGTAAACAGAGATAATCTTAGACGGCTTCATTGGGATCAATCTTTCTACTGTCCCAGTGTGGTTTGTATATTTTAAATTGTTATAGTGCTTTAAATTTTTTATAAATTTTTATATTTCTATAATGATTTTTATAATGTTTTAGTGATTGTTGTATGCCACCCAGAATAGTTTCTTGTGAGATGGGCAGCCATATAAATGTGATTAATAAATAACTTTGTATAACAATAGTGAGAGAGAAATGAGAAAGGAAATCCTCAAAGTGTCAAAGCAAAAATATACAGGGAAGTTTTTGGATTCCCTTCTCTGTTTGGGAAAAGTCACAGATTTTATTTAAAGGCGATCAAGGGAGCATGTTTTACAAGAATAATTGGTTTCTCTATGTTAGAACTTCAGTTTGAAGCTGTACTTTTTTTTTCAGAAGGAAACCCTGTTCAATAAGGCTGTGAATAATTGTGTGTGTGTGCGGGGGGGGGGGGCTATGGATAATTTTGTTTGTGCCGGTGGATGTAATTTCATATGTTTAGAAAAGCTCTTATCTTAGTCCGTATCAGAATTTTATACAGGTTTATTGAAAAGCAAAGTACTTAGTTTTGCATTGGAATTATGGTATTGCACACCAAACTTCTTAGTTTCGTCCAGAATTGTATGCTGAAGAGAGTCAGGATTCAAACCTATGATTTACCAAGAATCCAACACTACAATTGTACTTATTGTCCTTCTGATAGGTGATTCAATTATAAGGGATGTAAATTTAGGAAAGGACACAGAGGCTTCGAAAGAGGTCAGGTGTCTTCCAGGTGCTACTGCCAGTAGGGACAAGAAGCGTGTGTCTAAAATAATCAAGAATGGCAGCAAGGACTGTGATGTGGAGGCTATCGTACATCTTGTCACTAATGATCTGTCCCAAAAAGATGTACTCTTTGTGCAGAACGATTTCCAGAGCTTGGGGAAGGAACCTAGCAGAATAGGCTGTAGGCTTACTTTCTCAGAGGTTTTACCAGTGTATAAGGAGCAAAATGGAAAAGGCCAGCGCATAGCACAATTCAATATGTGGCTAAAGGAGTGGTGTAAAGGGGAAGGTTTTGGATATATTAGTCATGATGTCAGTAGTTGGTCCCATGAAAAAATGTACAAAAGAGATGGTTTGCATCCATCAAAGAAAGGGACTGAATTACTTGGCTATAAATTCACAGATTTTCTGGAGGAAAATTTAAACTAAACAGCGGGGACAGTAAGTTAATTGATACAGAACAACCCTGTCCCCGGCAATCTAAAAAGTATAGGGCTATCAGTGCATGTAAAAATACCAATTTTGCTATCAAGCAAAATCAAGCCTCTAATAGCGAGTGCCACACAAAGTGCACTAACCAAATAGGTGGTAAGACAATAGGGGAACTCAGGCACCACGCAGGTTATGTAAAAAATAAACACAGGGCCAGTCATAAAGGACTCAAATGTCTATACACCAATGCACAGAGTATGAACAGCAAACAGAGTGAACTAGAAATTCAGGTTAATGAGGGCAGATATGATATTGTTGCCATTATGGAAACATGGTGGGAAGAAAACCACACATGGAACACACAGCTAGAGGGATTTAAATTATTTAAAAGAAAAAGATCAAATAAAAGAGGAGGTGGAGTTGCTCTCTATTTAAGAAATAACTACATCTCTACAGAAATAGAGCACATCAATGATAAAAACTGTCTTGAATGCATTTGGGTCAAAATAAAAGGGGGGAAATGATATTGCCATAGGTGTACACTGCAGGCCACCCAACCAAACAGAGGAAATAGATGAACTTTTTGCTAGTCAGCTAACTAAAGTATGTAGGAAGCACATCACAATAGTAATAGGGGACTTTAACTACCCTGACATCAACTGGGAGACAAACTCTGCACCAAGTGGAAGATCAAACAGGTTCCTGGCAAACCTAGCAGACAACTTTGTCTCCCCAAAAGTAGAGATGGGAACTAGGGGATTAGCCATTTTGGATCTAATTCTCACTAACAGAGATGAAATGATAGAAGGTGTTGAAGCCATAGGAACCCTGGGAGGAAGTGATCATGCAATATTGGAATTCAACATTATGGAAGCACAGGCAGTAGAACACAGTCAAACTAGAGTCTTGGACTTCAAGAGAGCTAATTTCAATAAACTTAGAGAGGGCTTGGGAAGGATTCCATGGATGAGAATCCTCAAGGGGAAAACAACTCAAGAAGCTTGGGAAATTTTGAAAAATGAGATAATAAAAGCCCAGTCTAGCACAATACCAACAAAGAGGAAAAATAACAGCTTTCAAAAGAAACCAGCATGGCTGCATAAAGAACTCTCTGACAAATTGAAAGATAAAAAGGACAAGTATAGAAAGTGGAAAGAGTGACACATAACTAAGTCAGAATATCAGCAAATAGCCTGAGCCTGCAAAGATGAAGTGAGGAAAGCCAAGGCTCAAAATGAACTAAGGCTTGCGACCAAAGTCAAAAATAACAAAAAAAGCTTCTTTCAACATGTAAAAAACAAAAAAAAAGTAAAGGAAATGATTGGTCCATTAGTGGGTGAAAGTGCTGACAAGCAACAGGGAGAAAGCAGAACTATTTAACTCATTTTTTGCATTTGTCTTTACACAAAGGGAAAAAACAGACCAACCTATCAAAAATAGTGCCATAAAAAAACAGAATAAAACACAATACGATAGGCAAGAAAATGGTAAGTGAGCACCTGTCCAGCCTAGACGAGTTCAAATCGCCAGGACCAGATGGATTACACCCCAAGGTTCTCAAGGAACTGGCAGATGTGATCTCAGAACCACTGAACTATATTTTTCAAAGATCCGGGAGCACAGGGGAACTACCAGAGGACTGGAAAAGAGCTGATGTAGTTCCCATCTACAAAAAAGGAAAAAAATGGACCCAGGAAATTACAGACCTATCAGTCTGACCTCAATACCTGGGAAAATCCTGGAAAACATAATCAAACAACGAATTAATGAACACCTAGAGGCAAACAAAGTCATTACTAAAAGCCAACATGGGTTTGTCAAAAATAGATCAAAGACAAATCTTACTGCATTCTTTGACCAAGTGACAAAATTAGTGGATCAGAGGAATGCTGTGGACATAATTTACTTGGACTTCTGTAAGGCATTTGATAAAGTAGATAACAACCTACTACTTGATAAGATAGAAAAATGTGGGATAGAAAGCACCACCACCAGATGGATCCGTAGCTGGCTGACCGGCTGTACTCAGCGTGTGGTCCTCAATGGAATCGCATCTACATGGAGGGAAGTGTGTAGTGGGGTGCCCCAGGGCTCTGTTCTGAGTTCAGTGCTCTTCAACATCTTCATCAACGATTTGGACAAAGGGATAGATGGGGAACTCATCACATTTGCAGACGACACCAAGCTGGCAGGAATAGCCGACACTCCAGAAGACAGGTTTAAGATACAGAAGGATCTGGACAGACTTGAACACTGGGCGCTATCTAACAAAATCAAATTCAGTGGTGAAAAAAGTAAGGTTCTACATTTAGGCAAGAAAAACCAAATACACAGGTATAGTATAGGGGGTACCTTGTTCAATAGTAGTAACTATGAGAGGGACCTCGGAGTCCTAGTGGACAATCATCTAAATATGAGCCAGCAGTGTGCTGCAGCTGCCAAAAAGGCCAACACAGTGCTAGACTGCATTAACAGGGGGATAGAATCAAGATCACGTGAAGTGTTAATACCACTTTACAATGCCTTGGTAAGGCCACACTTGGAATACTGCATCCAGTTTTGGTCACCACGATGTAAAAAAGATGTTGAGATTCTAGAAAGAGTATAGAGAAGAGCAACAAAGATAATTAGGGGACTGGAGGCTAAAGCATATAAGGAACGGTTGCTGGAATTGGGTATGTCTAGTTTAATGAAGAGAAGGACGAGGGGGGACATGATAGCAGTATTTCAATAACTCAGGGGCTGTCACAAAGAGAGTGTCAAGCTATTTTCCAAGGCACCTGAAGGCAGGACAAGAAGCAACAGGAGGAAACTAAGCAAGGAGAGAAGCAACCCAGAACTAAGGAGAAACTTCCTGACAGTTAAACAATTAACCAGTGGAACAACCTGCCTCCAGAAGTGGTGAATGCTTTAACACTGGAGGTTTTTAAGAAGAGACTGGACAGCCATTTATCCGAAAGGGGCATTGTCTTACCTGAACGCCTTTTCTCAGCATGATGATGTAGCATCCACCGGTGGGTAATCTCAGCCTTCCTGCTCAGTTGAGACTAAGTCAGAACTTTAGCCATGCCTCCCTTTGGCGGTGCCTTCCCAGTTTTGACGAGGCGAAGCATCCATGACAAAGTCCAGTATGTCAGGAATGGTGACCGTCAATGGTCTAAGATTCTGCCTAGTAGACCACGTGCAAAAGTTCCTCCACGTGGCTTCATAAATCCTATTGGTTGAGGGGCGTCTTGATGCTTGGATTACAGAGATCACCCCGGACGAATAGGACTGCCTGGCTAAACTCTCCCATTCAAGTGCCAAGCGGCTAGCTGAAGCCACTGGGGATCTGGGTGTTGAAGTTTCCCCTGACTGAGAGAGATGCGATCCGATGGAATCCTCCACGGTGGGGAGATTGACAAATCCACGAGGCCGGCAAACCACGGTCCCGTTGGACAGTGTGGGACAACTAAGATTACTTCCGCCTGTTTTTGGAGAAGCTTGTGGATGGTTGCTGGTATCAGGGGAAGAGGGGGGAATGCATAAAGCAGTCCCCTGGGCCACTTGCTACGGAGGGCATCTGTCCCATCCGCCCCCGGTGACGGGAACCTTGTGAAGTATCTGGGTAGTTGAGAGTTTGCCGAAGAGGCAAACAGATCCACTTGTGGTTGTCCAAATCTGACCGAGATTTCCCTGAACAGGACCGGATCCAGACGCCACTCCGAGTGATCTACCGTAACCCTGCTCAGTGAATCGGCTTGACGATTTGCCTCCCCAGATATGTGTTCTGCACTGATAGATTCCAGGTTGGACTCTGCCCACAGACCCAGGTCCAACGCCTCCAGCATGAGAGACCACGACCGGGTCCCTCCCTGTCTGTTGACATGGGCCTTGGCTGCTACATTGTCCATCAGTATTAAGACGTGCTTTCCCGCCACTAGGGCGGAGAATTGACGGAGTGCCAGATGTATTGCCCTGAGTTCTAGTCAATTTATGTTGTGTGATAAATCTGACCGGGACCAATCGCCCCTGTGCCATGTGAGTCTGTAGGTGGGCGCCCCAGCCGAATAGACTGGCATCCGTAGTCAAGGAGAGCCTGGGAGGCTCCTTGAAAAGGGATCCCCTGTTCATTGCTGACGACATCCACCACAGAAGGGACAACAGTGTGTGGTGCGGGACTCTCACCTTCCTTGTGGAAGCACTCATGTTCCGTTTCTGGAAGGGAAGGAGGAACCACTGGAGATTTCTGGAATGTAGTCTTGCCCACGGAACAATTCCCAGACAGGAGACCATCTTTCCCAACAGCTGAGACAGCTGGACCAGTGGAATACCTTCTCTCTCCAGGTGTTGTGAACAAGTGACCGGATACTGTCTTTGCACTCCTGGGACAGGTAAACCTTGCAAAGATTTGAGTCTATTATTGCTCCTAGGAGGAGGAGTCGAGTGGAGGGGGTTGTGTGACTCTTCTTGAAGTTTACGGAAAATCCATGCTCCTGAAGAGTATTGATTGTGAGTTGTAGGTCCGATTGGGCGGAATGGAATGAACTGGATTGGATAATTATATCATCCAGGTAACATTGCACGCGCATCGGAATCAAGAGGTATGCCCCTGTCAGGTCTATGGAGGAGAGGAAATCCCCTTTTCTGATACTGGCCAGAATGGATTTGAGGGACTGCATTTTGAACCTCCTGTAGGTTAGGAAGTAATTTAGTTCCTTTAAATCCAATATGGCTCTCCAACCTCCCGAGGCCTTGAGAACCATGAACAGAATGGAGTAAAATCCTCTTCCTCTCTGATCCAGAGGCACTGGTTTTATGGCCTCTATCTCTAGCAGATGGGCTATGGCTGTGGATACCAACTCGGCCTTGTTTATGTTTCTTGAGGTGGGACAATGTATAAAATGGTCTGGGGGATTGGATAGGAATTCTAGAACGAGACTGTATCTTATGGTCTCCCTTACCCAAGAGTCATTGGTGGTGACCTTCCAAATGTCGCTGAAAAGCGATAAGTGATCGCCTATAGGAGGATCCACCTTGGCGTCACTTGGACCGCCTGTAAGAACGGTCCCCGGAACCCTGAAAGGGACGTTTGGACTGGGATTGACCCCTGGTTCCAGTATTTTGGCGGTCCTGCTATCTATCCTGCCTAGGGGAGAAGGATCGAGAACCTCTGGGCCATTCCCAAGACTGCCCGGTCCAAAAGGGCTGCCTCCACTCCCAGGAACCTCCGGCACAAAAGGTCTGCCTGCGGAATTCCTGTTGGGGTCTTCTATCCAACTTCTTAGAGGGGTGCGCAAGAATCTTGCGCTTGTCCTTTCCTTCTATAAGATACGGTTCAAGAACCGGACTGAACAGATGTGTTCCACTGTACCACTGTTGATAGGCGCCACTTTGATTTTAAATCTGCCCTCCACTATTTTAGCCACAGCAGCCTGCGGGATGAGACAGTGGCCGCAATGGATCTAGCGGAATACCTGGCAGAGTGGAGGGATGCGTCTGCCATATATTCTGATGCAGCTACTAATTTCCCCAATGTCTGGTGTGCACGCACCTGGTCAGGAGGAATCAGAGCCTGTAGTTCGTGGAGCCACATGATGGATGTCCTTGTGAAAAAGGACGAAGACGTTGCCGCCTTGATTGCCCATGCCGAGGCCTGGTGAGCTCTGCGGAGAGAAAACTCAAACCTCTTGTCCTCCACCTTTAGGGCTTCTGCCATTTCCCCCGGGATTGTGGATGTGGAGAACAGCGAAGTTAGAGGAGTATCCACAGTAGGCACCTCTAGAAGGGAAGAAAATGAAGAAGAAAAATTGAAGAGTTTCTTTTCCGTGCTATTGGGAGAAGGCAAAGTGGCTAGTGAGGACCACTGTTTCTCTACAGTAGTGCGGAAGACAGTGGGGCAAGGAACTTGTTTCTCCTCCACTACTTGTTCTGCAAACAAGGGATTAGACTCCTGTGCAGTGGAGGTAGATGGTTTAGGCTCCTGTTCTGTAGCCAAATTGGCCGTAGTACAGGCCTTCATGAGCAATGACCTGAACAGGGACAGATCAAAGAGACCCGATGTCAGAGTCGGATCCGGCACCGCCTCCTCATCCTCTGACATAGGCATGTCTGCTGTCTCCAGGTCCACAGACTCCCCTTCACCTAACTGAGACGGTGTCTCAGAATTACCAGGGCATGCCCTGTTTGAGAAGAAGGTATGGGTGGAGGTGGTGGCACCTGGGGAAACCCTTGACCCATGGAAAAGGCCATAAATTGTCCAAATGCATGGTGCATGAATGCCTGGAACTGCTCTGACCATATGTCTTGTTCTGTAGAACGAACTTTTATTCTTTTTTCCAAAAATGTTAAACAAAGTAAGTGTGCTTTGTTTGCCTTCAAGCAAACATTTCAATGCTTATAGATTTTTTAAAAAGACAACTGTTAGTAGAACCATTTTGCAAGCAAATACAACCACTTGTATGAGTTAAAAAGATTCATAGGCCAAGAGGAATAATTTTAGTTTTCAGATGAATTCACCAAATTTATATGCTTTTACAACTCATCATCTATTGTCTAGATAGAAAGTTATATCACCCTGGGTCATGCAAGCAGTATAATTTAGACATTTATCAGGGAGTGGTAAACTAAAGTTCTCAAACATTTACCCTGGATCAAGAAACAAATGAACAAAAGAGCTTAAATTGAACAAATGAACTAGTGGTAACATGCTTTGTGATATGTATTTATTGAGAAACTGTGAGTAACTACAGCTGTAGTGCTCTCGAATATTCCCTCTTTGTTTAAGACACCAGAAAACATTAGTATATATTTTTAATTAAGATATACAAAAATACACCCTATTGTTTTCTTAACACATTGAAAACATGTGAAAAAATGCCTTGTATGCACTAAATAATATTAAAATTGCCTTATAACAAATGTGTGGCAAACTGGCAATGACTGTGCTTTATTATAACAAAAGTTTTTCATCCACTTAAAAAGAGGACATGCTGATAACCTCAACTAAGAAACAGCGAAAGCAGTAATAAAAAAACCCACAGCAAATGTGAGCAAATATCATAAATGGAATTCTGAATATCTGCATTCCAACAGGCGGACAAGCAAATACAGAACATGTAAGACCACCGTAATAAAATCAAACGTTCTAAAGATACTGAATGTATCTATATTGAAGTATACTTAATTTTCCTCTTCTGTCTTGAGAAGCTAATGCAAAATTTGTTCTCTGTGTTCTTTAATGAAGCCAATGGTTATGCTGAAAATATTTGCATCTTGCATAAAGAAGTGGAGAAAAGCCTCACAGTTGGAATGATGCATTAAGTGTAGATAGGTAATGTTAGGTGTTCTGAATGACAGCTAACTGTGAAAGGAAAGCAACACCGAAAAATCTGAATGTGTTAATCAGTTTGGAAGAAGGTACGTATTTTTTAGCCATCAGGTCTCTCTGTTTGCATGCATTTGTTTACCAACTTCATAAATATTGAGTTTGTGTTTGTTGGAACCGGTAGAGAACCTTGTAATCTAACTCTTCTTTCTGACTATCCAGTTTCTAGCAACTATTTCTAATAAGAACAAAGTAATGATAACAAATAAACCTGAGTTGCAGAACACAGGCATTGATGTTTCACAATATACAAGTCTACATGTCAAAACCACAACCTTTTACTTTGTTCTGATAAAGTGACATATTTTTCTTTTGGTATTCAGATTAGTGCTGCAAATAGAAATCTGCAATCAGGACAAAGAGTATTAATTATGATTTCTTTCTGTCCTTCCAAAAAAAAAAAAGCCATTCAGTACCAAATGAGCTTATGGTGAGGCAACCTGGCATGACAATAGATTCATCTTTCACCACAGCAGGATTAATGTAGGATTTTAGCCAACACACCAAGTGTGTTAACCAACTTGGTTGCAAATTGTACCTGCAGCTTTTTCTTATTCTTTCATTTTTGCTCTTACTGTTTACATGATGATCACAATAGCATACAACCCACTAAGAAAATCCACTGCTGCAAAGAAAAATAGGGAAACTGTCTTTCATTTTCTAAACAGGATAATTACATTTATCTGCTGAATTGTCAAGCTGTTCTACCCAGACTCAAAACTGTTATTAGTTTTATTTCAGGGAAAACTGTAATAATTTACTCTAAAATGGAGGTTTTCTGAGCTGAATTTACAAATAACACTCAAGGGGAAAGTTAAGACACAAAATACTTTTAATGGGATGCCACTGGTGTGGAAAAAAACAAAAATTGAACATGGTAACCTATTGCAAAGATGCCTTTGAGATAATTATAATTATCTATATTTAGTGTCTGTTTGATAAGAGAAGCCAATTAGAGTCCAAGGGTACATCCCATCAGGAAACTTTGTGTGTGTGACTCTTGTACTTCCAGTAGGCCCCTTGCAGGTAAATTTTTACTGCTCCAAATGTACTTCATTCATACCTACATCAAGGGTGTCACAGAACACCAAAGACGCACTTTTGCTAGCTGTATCGCTTGATGAAACAATTAGTATACTTATCCAGTTCCCCTCTCCTGATCATATGTTTACAAAAGAAATGGTTGATTCTAGAAGATTAGCTTCATATGGTATGTTCACATTCGTTGTTGGGCTATGCAACTGATGCTTTAACTTAAACTAAATCCAAGCACAACAGCCAACTAAAGTGCTTGTTAATTCAAGTTAATGCCCATAAATAAAACAAACAGGTGTCAGTCACACTGCTGATGAAACAAATCAAGAAAATATAACCTAATGTCACACTACATGAGCATTAAAGAGTCTTCAACTGAGTGATTTTTCTCCTTCTGTTGATTCATTCTTCTTCTTCCTCTTCCTCTTGCCCCATCGTTTCCACAATAAGTTCTGCTGTACAAGTTGATTCTCCCAAACAGTTAATTGCCTTGCAAGTGTATTTGGCATCGTCATCCCCACAGACTTCAGAAATAGTCAAAGAGCAGTTGCCGTCTTCATCATAATCAATCTGGAAGTGTCGGGATTCCTTGATAGAATGCTCATCTTTGTACCAAATCACTTCTGGGTCAGGGTAACCTGAAAAATACCAGATACCAAAGTGAAGATATTTTATTTGTAAAAATGTTTTAACTTACTTTTAAGTAATAAGTGTTGAATATAAAAAAGAAATAGACAATCACTTGAATTTGCCATTAAAAAACAGGCTATGTGGCCTAGGGATTTTTTTCTGGCATTATATATAATATCAATAGTGTCAGTTTATAATGTCTTTTCTAGCCAGAACATATCTCAATTGTATTTTCACTTAAAATCCATTTGTTCAATCAATATCCTGTTTTTCCCACTTTTTTAAAATTTTAATTTCCCATCAATGTTCAAAATATCTCCATCGCTTATAATTTTCTCATAATAAATTATATTTGGGTAACCAAAAGCTTCCTATTCAAACCCTTTTAAAATTTTCATATTTCCCATCTCATAACAAAGTATAATATTCTAGTTACAAATCCTATCCTTCTAAATATAATAATATTTTTATTTCTAACAGTTATCTATTTTCTTAGCCATATTCAAACATCTGTTTAATAGTATAATAACGCATCTAATAGGTCAGAACCTCTATTTTCTTCAGTCTTACTCTAGCTTTCTTCCTTTGCCAAATAACTTTCCAAATCAGTGCATTTGAATCATAAAGTAGTTTTTTCTCTGTTTTTGTATATATTGTTTGGAATGAGTAAAAGAATTTGATTGAAATATTTTTGAAAGAATGTTCAACCCATTTATATTCATTAAGCAGCTTCCATCCTTCTCCTTCAGTTTTTCTTTTCACTTCTTGTTTGTTAATATTCAGCATTTCTCCTAACAGCTTTATTATCCATTCGATCAGCTCTTCTTCCTTATCATCAAATGTGTTTTCTGGGTTACTAGTTCCTTCTTTGTAGTCATTATCTGGATTTGTAAGTTTAGGTTAGAAAATTGTTCTTTTATCTCATTTGCATTATTTTTAGTCTCACCATAAAATAAAACAATTGTCTTTTAGATTGATTTCGATATAGAAAGAATTTCTTTCTCAGATTCATTAACATTTTCTTGCTGGTATATCAAGCTGGGGGCTTCGGAGACAAGTGTTAAAGATGGTTTTTTACCATTTGCGGCTAAGTATGGAACACCCATTTTGTTTTTGTATGTAGCCTTTATAGTCCAATAGGGTCCCCAATACAGATAAGCAGCCCAAGAGTTTTTTCCCCTTTTCCCAGCTGCAGTCTGTAAAAGTGAAAGTTTCCAGGAATAACAAAGAGTCTTATCTAAGTCTAGGCTTCAAGCCAAGTTTCCTTTAAGCATAATAAATTGTAGTGCTGTGATTCACCATTAGATGTCATTGACACCCTTCCAGCGTTCCAAATCCAAATCTATTTTACAGACCTTCAAATATCTTTTCTAAAAAAAAGTCTCAAAGGTACTTTTAGTCCCCAAATTTCAAAGCTATATATCTGTTTTAATTCCAAATTGATCTTGTAGTTTTCTCTATTTTCCCCCAAAGCAATTAATTCACCACTTTACTTTTCCTGAGGGAGCGGGGCAAAAACTTCCCTTTCCTCTCTCATCAGGGAGGATTCTTTGCTTTGAGCATTCTTTTTCCAGGAAAGTAGTATTAAGGTCATAAAAAGAGGATAAAGTTTCACCCAGTTCCATCCACGCTGGAAATTTCCATCAAAATTTCCATCAAAAATTTCTAGTTAGTGCTTCGATTGTCAGCAGCTTCTGACTGGCCACATGAATGTAGCCAGTCTTTCCCCCACTGGTTTGGAGGGCTTCCTCGGATCCAGCAGAAGGGTCATTGCCCCTCTGTGATTGAAGAGGGTCCCCTCCGTCGCCTCTCTGGGGCGAGGCAAAATCGAACCTGGAAGACAGAGCCTCATCTTCCTGCATCCATTACGCCGCGACGCCTAACCGGAAGTTCTCAGGATCCTGTGGAATCTTCCTAATCCAGATGTCCCTCTTTAACACTCAGCTCCCTTCAAATGCTGCATAGTTTATTAACAGATATGGGCATAAACTCAGTAAAAACAAGATAACTACCATGTGAAATGTAAAGTGGATAGATGTATGGTGGCTTTACAGTGACTATATATGGTTTTAAAATGCTAACAGTGCAATTTTATACTCACTTACCTGTTACATATGTGCTCAAGATTTTAGCCAGAGTCCAACAATGACTATTCCATGGTATGTCTTAATTGTACAATTATAGTTACATAGAGACTCTAATGTCAATCAATGTATATATTTGTGGGTGTGCAGTTCCTGTTAGTACCCAATTAATTCGAAACAGGCAGATAAATACACAACATCTTCTTTACATGGCAGCCCTCTCAAGGTATGTTAAGGTAAATCAATAACTAAAAACCATATTTGGTCATTTATATACTGAATAAAACTGTGTTTAAAATGGAATTCTGTCTTGTAGCTCATCCAGAAAATGAGAATTAGAATTGGCAGATAAGATAACTCAAATTGCAAGAAGATAAAAAATACTAAAACACCAACACCATAGCTGAAGATGAAGTCTTCTAAAATAATTAATAATACCTTCAATTTTACAGTCAAATCTAGCAGCACTGCCTTCCACAACTTCTATATCTTGAATTGTTTTAGTGAAATAGGGCTTCACATGAGACCTTTCTTCATCAACTGCTTCTAAGAGAGAGCTGGCTGTTTCATCTAGGAAAAACAACAACACAGTTTTGCTTTATCACAGAACAATTGTCTGATAATAATTCTTACAGCCTAATAAATGTCAAAGCTTGTCTTTCAGCCACAACATAGAATTTCACGGAAGTCTACTTTATATTCTTTCCATGGTAATCTTTAATGGCTGCTAATTTAGAATTCAAATAGGAATATTTTATTCCTTTTGGGAGAATACATGTGAGAAAGCACCATGGATACTATAAACTAGATATATCTATGCAGTTCAAACATCAGTTGTGGTAACAGGACAATAGCAATAGCAATAGCACTTATATATTGTTTCACAGTGCTTTACAGCCCTCTCTAAGTGGTTTACAGAATCAGTGTATTGCCCCCAACAATATGGGTCCTCATTTTATCGACTTCGGAAGGTTGGAAGGTTGAGCCAACATTGAGCCAGTGAGGATCAAACCCCTGGCAGTCAGCAGAATTAGCCTGCAATACTGCATCCCAACCACTGCGTCATAATGCACATATATCATAGACCTGGAAGCCAAATGTTTATTGAAATTAACTTCCTGCTCAAACGACCCCCCTTGCTTAAGCAGAACTTAAAGTATCCCAGACAGATGATTATCCAGT
Organism: Bothrops alternatus; assembly: GCA_034064705.1. NCBI lineage: Eukaryota > Metazoa > Chordata > Lepidosauria > Squamata > Viperidae > Bothrops > Bothrops alternatus. The sequence goes on from JARGCV010000063.1 coordinate 5,192,328, forward strand.
TTTGTTTGAAAACACTCAGAGAAAGAGGATGCATCAATTATCTGGGTTCTATTGTCAAATTACTCTATACTATTACAATTAACAACAAACAAAAATCAGAATTAGAATCTCATTCCCTGAAACTTAAAACCATTATCATTTATTTATTTATTTATTATTTATTAATTTGACTTCTATGCCGCCCTATTCCAGAGAACTCAGGGCGGCTCACAACATAATAGAAATCAACATTTAAAAATACATATATATATAAAACCCCTTAATTTAAAAAAACCAATCATTCAACATACACACAGACATACACTGGCTTGGGGCAAGATGTTAACTGCCCCAGGCCTGCCGGCAGAGGTGTGTTTTAAGTAATTTACGAAAGGCGGAGAGGGTGGGGGCAACACGGATCTCCGGGGGAAGTTGGTTCCAGAGGGCCAGGGCCGCAACAGAGAAGGCTCTTCCCCTAGGCCCCGCCAGGCGACACTGTCTGGCTGACGGGACCTGGAGAAGGCCGACTCTGTGGGCCCTAACCGGCCGCTGGGATTCATGGGGCAGCAGACGGTCCCGTAAGTAACCTGGTCCGATGCCATGTAGGGCTTTATAGGTCATAACCAACACTTTGAATTGGGTTCGGAGACCAATTGGCAGCCAATGCAGCTCGTACCTTAAAGCAATGAAGGACAAATTGGAGTCTTCTACATGACACTTCTTATCATATGATACTTTTAAAGCACTCCACAGTTATCTTCTCAAGACTAAACATTCCCAGTTCTTTCTACCTTTTTCATAGAACTTAACTTCTATCCCCTGATCCCCCTTGCTGCCCTTCTTTAAACTTGTTCCAATGTGTGGTATGGTTGCTCAGAAAGGAACAAAATACTCAAGATTGGATCTGACCAAAAGTCATAAAACGTTAATTTATTATTTCCTGTGATTTGAAAGTTATATAACTCTTGAAACAATCTTAAACTTTTTAAAGGCATACTATAGAGATGGTTTATATTCAGTATATAATCAACTAGCATTTTGGTATCTTTTTCACAGGTATTACTGCCAAGCTGACATTCCCCCATTCTACATTTGTATTTTTCTATTGCTTTTATGTGTGTTTCTGTCAAATTTCTTTTCCAATCTAACACATTGGCCATTCCACCCAATTCTGTTGCTTTGGACTTCAATTTTCATAATCTTCTGCCATCGTGCTCAAAGTTGGAAAGACTATGGTATACCACTATACAGTATCTACATTTCATATCAGAATTACCATACCTCCAACTTCAATCTCTGCATTAACAGGGCTGGTTGGTGAACCTGAAGAGGACTTCCGTCCACCCAGGCCAGAAATCATTGCCATAGAAGACAGTCTTCCTATGGCACGAACAGCATTCCCCGTTTTCTATAACATAACCAAGAAATGCTGATGAATTTCTTCTTATTATACCTTATTTTTGACATATTTGTAAAAGAAGCAAAAGATTGAGAAAAATACAATGGTTCTATTTAGTGCACTGAAAGCAGACTCTAGAGATGGGGGGTCCAATAAAAGTCGACCCAGCAAATGGAGGGTCACAAGTGTCCAGTAAAGATTTCAACCATAGAACTCTTGGGCAAACTGCATTATGGGCTGGTAAGGAAATCTGTGAAGCAGCTGGATTTTTAGGAATTTCCCCTCTCACAGGAACAGAGGAAGGAACGAAAATCAAAAAGGGCAAATCAATAGTGAGTACCTGCACAAATGAAGGAAAAAGTTACAAGCCAGGTTTCAGAATGGTGTAATCACTACGCCTCGCTTTCTCCTTTGTTACAGCCATAATAGAATATTGAAAAAATCTTATTAATTTGTTTAAAATAACAAATAAAAAAACTCTGAATACCTCCACAATTATCTCAGGAGAATTTCTTATAAGAATTGCGAAGTACAAATTTGATCAAAGCCAACATGATCATTAATCATATAATTAAAATACATATATCACTAGAAAAGAATATAAGTTACATCAGGGGTTCTCAACCTTGGCAACTTTAAGACTTGTGGACTTCAACTGGCTGAGGAATTCTGTGAGTTGAAGTCCACAAGTCTTAAAGTTGCCAAGGTTGAGAACCCCTGAGTTACATGTATTTACTTTAAGGACAGGGATTGGAATAAGGCAATTTAAGAATGTCCCTCCTTTATCCTGTAAGGTAGTCCTCAACTTATGACCACAATTGAGTCCAAATATTAAGTGAGACATCTAAGGTGAATTTTTCCCCATTTTATGACTTGCCACATTTGTTAAGTGAATCATTGCAGTTGTTAAAATAGTAACACAGTTGTTAAGTGACTCTGATTCCCTCATTGACTTTGCTTGTTAGAAGGTTGCAAAAGGTATCACATGGCCCTAGGACATTGCAACTGTCATAATATGAACAGCTGTCAATCATTCGAATGTAAATCACATGACCATGGGGATGCTGCAATGGTCATAAATGTGAAAAATTGTCATAAGTCACTTTTTTCAGGGCCGTTGTAACTTCAAACAGTCACTAAATGAACTGTTGTAAGGTGAGGACTACCTGTAATAGCTTTTCTGCAAAAGATGCATTGTTTTCTTAAACAAAGGGCCTTTTATTTTCATCTGTCTTCCAAATTCCTGCACTTGAAAATAGAAGGTACAAAGAATTTGTTTCATATGTTCTTGATTACTATGTTTACCTGCTCCAAAGGCGCTGTTTCAAAAGGCAACTGGACTTTCTTTGTTGTTTTCTTGAAGACATTTTGCTTCAGTTCTGAACTGAAGAAGCTTCTTGGATGAGAAGCGAAACGACTTCAAGGAAAAACAAAAGAAGGCCAGTTGCCTTTTGAAAAAGCACCTTTGGGACAACCATGACCTGGATGACTAAGAATCTCCACAGACATAGGTTACCTGCCATTTTCTTCTAGCCATGTATTTTTTCATCCTATCTTTGGAGAGTTTTTTGGCTTCCATGTGTTTGGTGTCTTTTTGCAGCCATGGATGCTGTAAGCACTGAGTACAATTCAAGCGGTCCCTATGAGTAATAGAGATAACAGCTATTATACTTACATAAATAAAACTTGGATTTTATTTAGTTTCGTATTTGACAATATGGCTCATTAGACTGCAATTTTATTCAGTTGCAGTCTGGTATGGTTTGTTTCAATATTGGGCATGTGACTTTATTTAATAAGTACATAAAAAGTGAAAGAAATAGATTTAGTATATTTTGATTTCAAAAAATTTTTGGTTAAATCTTTTGTAAGTTTACTTTGTGTTTTAATTACATTTTTAAAACTTGACTAATCTTTTGAAGTGTAAGATTAAAAGTATTCTCAGTGTCTCAGATGTTTTATTTCTAGCATTATGTTAGACTAGAAAGCTGTTTGCTTGGATGAGGGATAACCTTTTTACATTGGGATATGGCCACCTAGAGCCATAAGGGCCTCCAACATTCCTTATAAACGCTGACTTTGGCCATACGTTTGCAGATGGCATAGGGCAGCTAACTGATTGCAGGGCACAGAACTACCTTAAGTAAGCCATGAGATGGGTTCCAGTGATATGAATGATACATCATTTAAAAATTAATTTTAATTTACAGAGGGATAAAAGATTTATGCCTTTGGAATATTATGATAAAAAAATCTAATTTTAGCTCTTAAAAACCTCTGCTGTAAAGTATTTGAATATTTCATTATTGTGTTTCTTATTTCTTATTCAGATGTATGTTATTATTTTTTGATATCTTTGGAGCAATAAAAATGGTAACTAGTGTACCATCTTTTTCTTAGAAACAGTCTGCATTTGTTACCTATTAACACATTATTTGTCACTACGTTTTTTTCATAACTGCTGTGCAGAAGCAAAGAAATCATGTAATGAGAAAAATATCTATTATCCATTCTGAAAATAAATCTTATGTTATAGATTACATCATATTTTTAAATCCCTATATCATGGGTGGAAATGCAGCATTTATCATCTACTGTATATGCAGCTTCCAGACTTCTTTTTGTAGGCCATCCAGATTCTCTGGATTATGCTGGCAAAATTAAAGTGGCATTCATTTTGAAGCTATTTTGTAATCTCCACCAATCAACAACAAGAACATGGGGAAAAGGTGTGAGTTTCAAACATGCACACAATTGTCCCTAGAGGTTTGAAGTTGTTTTTTTTTAAAAAAAATAGATCAGTCAGCGCAAGGTCCACATACAATATCACATTCCCTGAACCCCACAATTGCAAAAGTCCTTGGAGGTCTTCTAGTTCACACCCCTGCCTAGGACTTAGATCTAAATTAAACACATTAAACTACATTTCATATGTAGTTATCCATGTTAGGAATAAAATAATTAAACTACACATTGAGATAAGCATTTTTGTGGGGATGCATCTATCTGCATATTTCTATGATTGTTCTCAGTAAAAAAAAAAAGTTTAGTTGTCCTAAATAGGTATGCTCATCGCTTGACTGCTTGTGTGGAAAAATGCCAATAAATTACTAATCTAAGCAAACTTGAAATATCCAAGAATTTTTTTTTCTAAATCAACTTCCCTTGATTTACAAACTATGTGGGCATCAGTGTTCAGATGGAAGGCTTATGGGGCTAGCAGCTATTTAAAGGAGTAATTTAAAACTACTAGAACATAACTCTTTCCTTGATCTGCTCCTTTGCAATTCCCACACAAGCCACTGTTAGCCAAGTTGAATGCTAATACATCTGGAAAGCGATGGACAAGAATAGGAAATGTTAAAAATATTCATACCTTATGAGTCACTACAAATTTATAGGGGAGAGTTGACTTTATTAATTGTATTTATTTATTAGGGTTTATAGACCCTAGTTTGGGATTATTAGATCAGTTCCGGAAAGGCAAAGTGAACATAAGCATGGGTCTAAATTCATCATGTACATTAAATCAGTGCAGAAGTACCACAATAAGGATACCTGTTATGCAATTATGCTTGGGAAAAATAGTATAAGAGGTTTCTGCAGGAGGACAGTCATTATGCATTCCTATTATAGCATGCAAACACTGTATGAATGTAATGTATATTTACTTCATATCTTTCTTTAGAAGGTTGTTTATGAAGTCTTTAGCATCATCTGATATCTCATCAAAAGCTTCGTCATCAAAGTCCCAGGTGGCTGAGGTAACATTGGCTAAAGTTTCATTGTCATTATCACCCATGAAAGGGGAAAGTCCACTGACCCTGAAATTTAAAATGAAAACAGTGAATGTTAATGTTTACTTGAGAGCGTTGGTACCTTCTGAAGGAATACATTATTTTTAAAAGCATACATGGTTTGCAAATATGTAGATTCAGTGATTACATACAAGAAGGCACAACCTTAGAAATACGTTCTCAAAAGAGTTAAACAGCTTGATAAACCAAATATTTGCTATACTTAAAGCTGAACTGATGTTATTCTCAATAAGCTTTCAATATAACTCAATACTTTAAACCGAAGAAAAAATAAGGTGGGAATGTTTTTGAAATCTATAGAAGCAGTGAACAAAATGAAAGTTCCATTATTTAGTCATTAGAGGGAGCCAGTAATCTAGAGGTCTTTAAAAGAAAATCAGTAATTTTTGTTTTGTTTTAAAGGATATATAAGTGGAAGGGAGCTTCTCATCTAAATGCAGAATAAAAACATTAATTTAGAATGTAGAATAAATGCATGTCATTACAAGCAACCCTTGACCGAATAATGTCTATATAATACTTAAGTTTGTTTTATTTGCAGAACAGTAGTTGAGCTACTCTTACAGAATATGCAATGCAAATTTGGTTCAAAGTATTGATGAAAAAGTATGCGTGCTGTAGAATTATATGTGAAAATTTTGTTGCATGGTTTGAAAAAAAAATCCAAGTTCAGTTCTACAGCATACAGTTATCACAAATGCTATTAAACAAAAAGTACTATAAATTTCACTATTTTATTGTGTAATGTGCTTTAGGAAACTTATTGAAACAATTAGGTTGGCAATGTAGAAAAATGACATAGTAATGAACTGTCTCTCCAATATCAGAAACACAACTGATCAGGAAATTAATTGGAAAAGGTATCTTCTGTTAACATGTTCAAGTTTTAAAAAAATCCCATCCTCTCCTTCATTGATTTCTCTTTGAAACCTAGCAGACTTTTTCCCTGATAAGCACTGAATCTTCAACTTGCTAAGCTCACTTCATTTTAATTGAGCTCACCGCTATATTAGCTTATTAATGCATTTACTTAAGCCATTTTGAGTCATTTCAAGATAGAAAAGCTGGAAAATATAATAACTGCTAAACGTCATTTCAGAATATGAGTCAAAGAATGTCCCATCAATTCACTCTGGATCTACAAGACCATAGAATACGATACAAAGAATAAAGCTTTCAATTTATTGCCTTGAAAATAATGGTAAGAAAAACAGTATTCCTTATCTATTTTGGGAAGGGATAGAGAGTTCAAGAATGGAATTTGCTGGCATGTCTCATTTTTTCCACAGATGTCTGTAACCTTGATCTGTGAGCTCTATTTATTCAATAGTGAAACAGTATCTAATAGCAAAACAAAGCAGTATTTGTTTATGGAAACTATTTCCTTTCTGCAGTCTCATTGTCATAATGAAAATGAACAGCAACCTTTAAGGAAAAAGTAATTTGGAGATGTGCAGTTACTTGGAGCTAATATTGAGCTGTTTATTGGAAAGGTTTTTTCAGCTACTTAGACTCAGCATCTTCTTGGTATGGTATGCATAAACTCAGGCATACCTTAAAAGTCTCTGAAAATTCTTTTACTGGGCAATTACAAAATGATGTGTTGCCCTTTCAATAATGCTAGAATGAAATCAAGATAGCCTCTGTATTTACATTATTCCCATTTATACCATCTGAGACTACTCAGCTCTTCCAAGATGGTATATGAAGAAACTCAAGACCTAAGTAATGGACATATTCCTGGGCTTTCAGTTTGGCACTCTACAGCAGGGCTTTTCAACCGGTGGTATGCGTACCACCTGTGGTACATTGGCACCTGGCAGGTGGTACGCAACCATCCTAGCGGGGGAGGAAAATGAGCTGAACTGGCGGAAGTACTGCACAAGCCTCAGCGAGAGATGGCTGGAGCTGCAGGGCTGTCAGGGCTCAGCAGAAGCACCAGGATCAGTGCCGGATTCCAGCTCTTTCTTTCATGGGGAAGGGGGCGGGAGGGGGGGATGAGGCTTCACGTTCCTCAAATCTGGGGCAAAGCAAAGCAACAGGAACCAGAAGTTGCCAATTGCCTGGCTGACAGTGGTGGGCTTGGCTGCACTGCGCTGGAAGCGCAAGGCAGAGGTGCCCTGAAAATGGACCGGAGGGAAAGCAGAGCAAAAGGGAAATCTGAGATCACCTCCCTCCTCAAAAAACCCGACCTCCAGACAGTCTTTTCCCCTCCTTTCTGAACGCCCTGATGGTCCCCTGTGATGGGCGAGGGGGACAGTGAAAGGAGGGGGCACTGCCTGCTATGGGGACTTCGACCTGTACTTCATTTTGAACAAGTAAGTGGCCAGGCGTCGTGGCAGCTGTGCAGGATGAGGCTGGGCGGCACGGGGCGCTTCATTTTGGGAAGGAGCGCAGCAGCCCTGGCAGTTTTTCAAAACTCCACAGCAGTTTTTTCCCTTTTCTTTGGGTGCCAATTTGGAAAAAAAATGCCTAGTGCAGCGGTTCTCAACCTGTGGGTCGCGACCCCATTTGGGGTCGAACGACCATTTCACAAGGGTCGCCAAACAACGCAGACCGCCATTTCCCCCCTTTTCCTTAGCTGTGCTACTCCCTCTTATTCTATTGGCTTTTGAAAGCCAATATAATAGACTCTCTTGAATAGAGTCTAATTCTATTGGCTTTCAAAAGCCAATAGGAATTGTCCAGGCTGTCTCCGCCCTGCTGAGCCCGCCAAAAGTCCCAGTCTGCAAACGGTGCTGCAAGTGGTCTGCAGCGAAGGCGAGCTCTCCAGAAGTTTCCACCCCTCCCTGCTGAGCAACTGCTAAAGCTGTAAGTAAAAGAGGGCCAGGGGTGGGAAGTGGGAGGCCGGTGGGCGCAGGGACGTTTTTTGGCACGCGTGGGGCCCGGAGGGTTTTTTACCTCCCTTGAGCTGGGCCAGCTGGTGGCCCAGCCCGTGGTCGCTCTGCGCTGTCGCTGCCGCGGCCGCCCAGGAGCGCCTGGGCCTGCCTGCCGCCGCCCCGAACGGGTGGCAGCGAAGGTAAGGCTAGCGGGTCAGCGGCGGGCGCAGGGAGGGTTTTTGGTGCACGTGGGGCCCGGCGGGTTTTTTTACCTCCCTTGGGCTGGGCCAGCTGGCGGCCCAGTCTGTGGTCACCCTGCGCTGTCGCTGCCGCAGCCGCCCAGGAACGCCTGGGCCTGCCTGCCACCGCCCCGAACGGGCGGCAGCCTATGCCTCAGCCGGCGCAGGGGGCAGCACCGCGCATGCGCGGCGCAGGAGGTAGCACCGCGCATGCGCGGTGCGTGACAGATCGGGGGTCACGACCTAAAAAAGGTTGAGAACTGATGGCCTACTGGATGCCGCGTTCCTCTTTCCTCTGGAGGAGGTCGAAGGAAAAGGTTTGGCTTCTTCGCTGGTTTCTCTTTTTGCAATGTTGCTTTGGAGGGGGAGTTTAGCAAAGAGCAGCTGCCAGCTGTGGCCTATTTGGTTAGACCAGACATGTCAAACACAAAGCCCAGGGGCCGGATGCTGCCTGCGAAGTGGTTTCATGTGGCTCGTAAAGCCATCCTGGAAACAGTGAGGGAACGGCCCCCGCTGCCTTGGCCCTGGCCCAGGCCGGCTGGGAGGGAGCCAATGTACAATTTGGTGGCCATCTATGCTGAAACGCATTGAGTCTTAGCTCCACAAGGCCGTCTGGAAACAGCGAGGAACCAGCCTCTGCCGCGTTGGCTCCGTCCCCTGGGTGCATGCTGGGGAGGTGTCCCCCTTTGTGAGGAATGAAGAAATGCATCATTGCCTGGAAATGGCTAGCAAATGGCCCTGGTCTACTTACATATCCAGCTTAATGGGCTCCGGGGGAGAGGCTCTGGTAGGCAATGGGGCATTCTCCTCACAGCGCCGAGAGACTGAGCCAGGTGGCGCGAATCTGATGAGAAGTGCAATGCTGCCTAGCCCCCAGCTTGCCCAGTTTCGGCAGGCAGCAAGGTGCAAAGCTGGTGAGCTTCGCACTGCCCGGCTCAACCTCTTAGCACTGTGAGGAGAGCGCCCCGCTGCCTGCTGAGACCGGGCAGGCAGGGGGCTGGGCGGTGGCGCATTTCTTTTTGGATTCACACCGCCTGGCTTAGCCTCTCAGCGCTGTGAGGAGAGCGCCTTGCTGCCTGCCAAAAACGGGCAGGCTGAGGGCTGGGCGGCATTGTGCAGGTAACATTGACTCTCACGCTGCTCATGGCATCCCCTCCCCCAGAGCCCACCAAACCAGATATGTGAAGTAGGTGAGGCCCATGTGCTGGCCACTTCCAGGCGATGGTGCATTTCTTCATTCCTCACAAAGGGTGACACCTCCCCAGCTGCATTTCTTGCCTGTTTTTCTCCCTCCCTCATCTCAAATATTTTCTCACCACTCTGTACTTAGGAAGGAAGGAAGGAAGGAAAGGAGAGGGAGGGTCTGAGGGAAGTTCTGCCTTAGTCCTGTCCTGATGCCCTTTCACCATCCCCTTGCCCCCTCCTCCTGGCCTATCCTGGGGGTCTCCCATCCTATTGCTAAGGAAGCTTTAGATACAAAGCCGGGTCTCCTCCCATGGAGAGGGAATGAGCCTCCCTCTGACTTTGCCCTTGTACCATCATGAGCAACCTGGCTAAGGAGAGCAAGCACAGAAGCATGCAGCCTTGAGGAGGAGGTAAGTGCAGCTGGGCATCCCCTTGGGGAAGTGGGGCTGGGCTTGGTGCCGCAGGTGCTCAAGGGCCAGGCTGGGTGTTTGACCTCTGCTGCCCAGCACTCCAGGCAGCCCGTACCACCATCCAGCCCCCCCACATGGCCTGAGAGGAACAGTGAGGCTCCTCCAGTGGACCATGCCTTGACACTTGTCCTGGTCCCACCCCCTTCTGCCAGACACCCTCAGATTTGTCCCACTCCTGCCCAGGCCCCCACAGGCACCACTGACGTGAATGATGTAGAGCTGGCCACGCCCACCCAGTAGGCCACACCCACTCCATCCACATCCACCCAGTAGGCCGCACCCATCCTGGCCACACCCACCCAGCCCCCCGAGGACAACTGCAATGCTGATGCGGCCCTCAATGAAATTGAGTTTGACACCCCTGGGTTAGACTTACAAATGCCTGTTTCCAAAGTAAATCCCATGCTCGGCTTCCCTCATGGGATGCAATTCCTGCGGAGCAGCCATTTAAGACAGGGGCGGGGAACCTTGGCCTTTTATGACTTGTGGACTTCAACTCCCAGAATTCCTGAGCCAGCCATGCTAAAGGGAAAGGGAGAGGTTTCCAAGCTGAGCTATGGCTGGCTCAGGAATTCTGGGAGTTGAAGTCCACAAGTCATAAAAGAGCCCAGGTTCCCCACCCCTGGTTTAAGATCTCTGAACTCCAGAGTCAATTTGAAACTTGCTCCATGGCTGTGATGGATTATTGATTCAATAATTAGAAGTTAGCATCTACATACCCATGAAAAAGAAATATCTTTGCGAAGTATTAAACAGGCAGGAACAATAGGAAAAGAGGTGGAAAACCTAGCCCCGGAAGCCAACTATTACAAATACAAAAGGTTGCTCCAAAAGAAACATCCATTTGCCTTCTCTTAGAAAAGTCAAGCCAAAAAATAAAAGTATCAGAGAAGAGGGTTTTTTTCTCTTTCTCTCTCTCTCCCCTCTCTCTTCCTCCCCTGCCCGGCTCAGTTAATAGCCTTTGGCAGACAACCAAGAACCCCAATAAGCGCTAGCCTTGAACAAACTAAAAGAAAGCTGTTGGTCAAGTTTTTAATACCTTGTTAGGCGACTGGTAGTACTCGGATATTGCCATATCCTAAAAGTTGTACAATGGGTGAAAATGTTGAAAAGCCCTGCTCTACGGAGTCCAGAACAGTTGTATGTGAAGGGTCTCAGAGAGTGTGGGTACCTGTTCCCTTAGGACACTCTACTCTCATGTCAAAAGATCACTGTGCAAAATGTGCAATCTATAAAAACTCTTGATATGTATAAGCTTGTATTAGCTCAAATGCAAATTGAAAATTTATACTACTCTTATATACCAAAAAATAGTGCTGGTTTGGGGATCAGCCTGTTTTTTGCCCCAAGAGCAAAGTATTTATAATCCTTTACCCCTATCTTTTCCCTCATGTTTTTAGGAAATCATCCATCTTTCCTTGCACAACATAAAGGATGTGGAAAAATTAGTACGCATACGTAACTACACAAAAACTGGATTTTTCCCAACTGAAATAAAGTAATGCAGTTTTACTTTTTTGACCTCCCTTACTATTTGCTAACCCAGCGGTTCTCAACCTATGGGTCGCGACCCCATTTGGGGTCGAATGACTGTTTCGCGGGGGTTGCTGGACACCGCGGTCCGCCATTTTGTTTTTTTCGTTGCACGCGCACTGCGCATGCACGGTTCAGGCCGTTGCATACGCACCGCGTATGCGCGGATCGGCCCATCGCGGTCTGCCATTTTTTATTTTTCGCGCGCGCGTGGGTCGGGGTCCCGCCGCGCGTAGGCGGCGCAAGTGGGGTCTCAACCTGAAAAAGGTTGAGAACCACTGTGCTAACCGATAATATTTGTTTCATTATGTTTTATCCTTGAGCTCGTAAGCTTTTTTAAGTGTAAGCTTCACTACTGTTCATCCCAAAAAGCATAAAGTATAATGGCTCATTACATGCTAATGTAACATCTAGATGTGATTTTCTGCTAGAAAACTCAGAATTGTTTTCCAATACAGCGTTCTGTGGAAACTGTAATCTAAACATTCCTCTGGAGGTAGAAAACTAATATTGGCCTCAATCATTTTAATTTTTGAATGGAAGGTCATTTCATTTTCCCTGACTAGGATCTACATTTTAGAAATTTTTTTAGTAGGATTTCCTTTCATCCGCTGGCTCCAAGAAGGAAGTTACTTCTTCCTTTTCCATAACAAGGCCCAGGGCTTTTTTTGTCATAGAACGCCCAGAACGGAGTTCCAGCATCTTTTTCGGATGGAACCTTATAGGGTAGGCAAGGCAGGTTGTATAGCATGTGTGAGTTCCAGCACTTTTTTTTTTTTTTTACAAAAGAAGCACTGACAAGGCCAGTCTCCCAAAAAGTTGGGAGGGTAAAGAAACATATTTATAAATTTTATCAAGACTGTGAGGAAAAGAGGTCTATCTCAGTTCAAGGGCATTGGGAATAAAGTGGATATGTCATTTAGGTGGAAACAACATGTCTCAAGATTCAATTACTTTGCAAACTTATCAATTAGCTCTAAAACAGGGGTGTCAAACTGCCAGCTCATGGGCTGGATGCGTCATGCCAAAACCACGCCCACCCATTGACGGCAATGGAAAAAAAGTCGCAATATGTCATGACACATCACGTGACGTTGCGAGTTTGACACTCCTGCTCTAAAGAAGATTATTAATTTTGTCCCGAATGTCAGAAAATCATGTAACTGCAAGACTTTAATTATCAGAATTAACAAAGAAAGAGCCTCTAAATTGAAAAGCAATAAAGAAACTGTAGATTCAGACTCAGTTTAAAGGTAGTTTTAGGCAACTGTAAAGTTCAATTAAGACTAACTGGAATAATTTATATATTATGACTAGGATAACAATATATATCCTTCCATAAGTCTTAAAAGGACATTAACATACTTGCAAAATATGATTTAATTAAGTTTTCATATTCTGGGAAGTTTTTATGTTTAAAGAGCATGAATGTACATTTAAGGGGAAATAATCTCAAATAAAACAGTTCTGCTATATATGGATAAGTTTAGATTGGTATGTTTTCAGGAAGGTAAGGATCTAGAATGTAAGCAAACAGAATGAGATAGTTTAAATGTTTGAATCCATAAATTACTTACAAGATGTAGCAGATGACTCCTATGCTCCACATGTCAGTAGCATACCCAATAGGTTCATAATTTATAACTTCTGGAGCCACAAATTCTGGTGTTCCAAAGAGGACCTTCAGAGAACCTGCATTTTCTAAGGTTACAGAGAAGGTTAAGCAAATTTTTAACCTGAAGTCTAAGCAAATTCTCCCCAAGTTTCAGAATTAACGTAGAAAAATAATTTTAAGGCAGTCTAGGTGGAATACAAAGGCAATTAGGAACGTGATCCTTGGCTGACTACCCAAATTTACAACATTAGTCTCTTGAACAGTTTATATGGAGACTGGAATGTCAAGAAAAGATTCCTTCCTTCTTTTCGTGCCTGCCCTCTCCTTCCCTATACAGAATGCTTCTAATCCATTATATATACTATTCCTGCAGAGCGTGTGAGTACGCATATGTAAATTTATCTACCCACTCACCAATACAGTATTATGAATTTGTACATATTACAGATAAAGAAGCTACAGATCTTCAGATGTTGTACAATTCCCATTGTCACTGGCACAGGCCATGTAGGCTGAATATGGAAATGGAAATAGAAATAAAAAAAAATACTGAAAAGTCACAGTTCTTCCGTTTTCTTACATGGCTGACATTCCCAGACAAAGTTAAGGACTGCAGAACTTGGATTACAAAACTCTACTAGTTTAAATTATAGCAAAATCTGAGAGGTTAGCTGCATTTGTTTTCTAATGGTTTTAAATAAAGTTTTATGGTTAATGAGAAAAAGTTCCAAATCCTCTCTTGGTTATCATCCAGAGGAGTAGACTTGAAAAATGACTGAAATTATTTTATTCATCATTTTCTAACAAGCTAAGCCCAATTCTGAGATCAGGATGACAGGAAAAAAAGGACAAAAAGAAATTCTAGAAGCTTTACCAAACTAGTACGAGGCAGAATGAGAATTCTAGGAGTTATAAGCCCAACATACCTGGGCCTACAGAGTTGACATCAACCTATTTACCTCAAACTGGGAAAGGCCAGATGACAACATTTGTCTTGGAGTAGGAGAAAACTAATCTGCATTCAATGAAGAATCAACGTGAGTGAGAAACCATCTGTTAGTGCTATATCTCCAGAGGATTTGGGAGATAATAAGTATAGTGGGACCGTTTCTATAGAAAACAGCATAGAACTGCATTTATTGAGATTCTAATCTATCCCCAATTAATTTCACATATATTAATTCTTCAGTATAGTATGTTCCATCTTATTTCTTTATTAATCTGTGATTTTATCAAAAATATCCCTTTCTAAAAGCCTTTCATGTTTTTGTTGAAATGCAGGTTGGCACATGATTCAAAAGTTTAAAAAGGTGAAATTAACAAGTAATTACCCTATAATCAAAATGTAGTTTGGGGGCTATTAATAAAAACAGTTCTGACTGGGATCATAAATTCTGCTTCCCTGATTCTGCTTAAAATTATGATTATTTGCCACAGATATTTATTTCAGTTTGTGAAATCTAGATATCAGGCATTATTGTTTGGGGATCAGTCAAAGCCTACACAATGACTTCTCTCAAGCTCTAAAATTTATGGATATAATCATCTTCTGATTTATCTGAAGGGTCCACCGTAATGGATCTCTGACAAGCTATAATGCTAATTAAACCATACAGAAAATGGGACAAGCCATTTTTGAATGAAATAGTGGTTCCAAGTACCAAATAGTGGTTGCAATTATTATACATTATAAAAATACACCGTACCTGACAGTTTTTAAGATAACTTAGAGATTTTACCTAATCTTCGTGCAAGTCCAAAATCAATCAGCTTGATTCTTGTACCGGTTTTGTTGACACACATAATATTTTCAGGTTTCAAGTCCAAATGGACAATGGCTTGTTTATGAATGAATTGTACACCTTCTGAGATCTGTTTCATGTATTTAATGCATTCTCTCTCGGTCAGTTCAAAGTCCTCATCAATGATTCTTTCGAAGAGCTCTCCTCCAGAAACACTAAAGCAATATAACAAAGAAAAAACAGACTGTATGGAAAACACATTCTTTACATGAAGGATAGTCAGATCACCTAACTCTGATTATTCTGGAGGACTAAGATGGTATGGGGAATAGGAACAATGTAATGTATCCAAGCACAAACATTCATTTGTCCCAACATTAAACCTTTTGAACATTTCAACCTCTGTTAATGCAAGACAAAATGACCCTGGGAGGCCTTCTAGTCCAATCCCCTACTCAAGCAAGAAATCCTATACTATTTCAGACAATTGTTGTCTAATCTCTTCTTAAAAACCTCCAGTTTGGAACACCCACAATTTCTGGAGGCAAGTCATTCCACTGATTAATTATTCTAACTGTCAGGAATTTTTTCCTTAGCTCTTGAGTGGTTCTCTTCTTGATTAGTTTCCTTCCATTGCTTCTTGTCTTGCCTTCAGGTGCTCTGGTAAATAGGTTGACCTCCTCTTCTTTGTGGTAGCCCTTTAGATATTGGAACACATTGCAATAGTGAAAGAGTACTGTGGTCTCTTCAGGAATCCATATTTCTAATGTTTAGATTTCATTTAGTTCATATTATTCAATATGTTTTAAATACATTTTAAAAGAGATGTTTGGATAAAACTTTTAGAGAAAAAGATATTAACAAACAACAAACTAAAAATGAATTAAAACAGTGGAGGAAATTGTATACTTTGGGACTGGTATTGTATGTAACCACCTTAAGAAAAAGACTATGATCAAATGGATTACATGTGAGTACAAATGGTGAAAATATGCTTTATTAAATAGAAACATTTTATCGCAAAGCTATTCACCTTCAGTATAGGAATTTTTAATTTTCATCACACTCTGAAGCTCACAATATTTTTTTGAAATAAATGTTGTCTTTACATTCTGGAACAAGCATGCAACTGAAAAACAGTTTTCTCAGAATTCATAAACTGTCCATCAGTGCTGATAAAAAGGCTTCATTTTTAAATAATGGTCTCAAAAAGTGTATAATCCAAATATATAAATTACTCATACTTCACTCAACATTCGATACACTTACAGATAAGAATCTTAATGTAACAGCACAACCAACATATTCACTAAACTGCTGGAGTATAATTCTTGCCAAGGGCGTTTCATTCTGTAGGATCAGTTATAGACATATCGAAATATCATTTTAGTGGTTCTGAGTAAAAGGAATGATATTAAACTTCTATTGAGGTGGGAAAAACATTTTTCCCACATATGGTATTGAACTTAAAAGAAAACGACAGTAATGAAAACTTGGATCTGCAAATCACTTCGCAAAAAGGAAGAGTTAGAACAATTAGCCAGTGGAACAACCTGCCTCCAGAAGCAGTGAATGCTCCAACACTGGAAGTTTTTAAGAAACTGGACAGCCATTTGTCCGAAATGGTATAGGGTTACCTGCCTGAGCAGGGGGTTGGACTTGATGACCTCCAAGGTCCCTTCCAACTTTATTATTATTATTATTAGTTAATGAATCTGGCTAAGTACTGTTTACACATATTTATGTATTTATTTATTTAATGTTTATCACTCCTCTGTTTATAAAATATTCGAAGACGCTGACAGCAATTGAACAAGGAATGTTAAGACTTTGTATTGGTGGTGCTTTAGGTAATAGAAGCAAAGACATTTTGGAGTCTTACTCTGAAATACTTGTGGCATTTGTGCTCCTGCCCAAACACAACCCAGAATTTAGTCGCATCAAGTGGTGCCTGAAGAAAAAGTATGAAGAAATACTTTTGGACAATTTCAGTTCATAAGAAAGGATGAAGACTCATTTGCTCAAACAAAGGATGTGCTATAATTGATGGCAGAGAAAGCAATTCTACTTAAGACAGTCAAACAGAGCAAATTAAGCAGATGAAAATGACTACTACAGATAATGGATAAAGAAGATACTCAGCATCACAAGAAATTAGAAACTGCTTTCAGATCCTCACAATAGAAATAGGCTCTGAGTTTGCAAAGATGAAAAAAAAATCATACTGCTAAACAGGAGATGGGAAGATGGATCCTAGAAGATGCAGCTTTGTAAGAAGATGAAGAAACAAGGTAATTGGTGTCTGATTTTTCAAGAAAACAAATTTATATTGGCTGGAACCATTAAGTATCAGATCATGAATATTACAGATAAATCTCAAAGAGTACTGATAGTTATCTCTTTCTGCTAGTCCAAATAGAGACAAGTGATGCTGCCAATTGCAGCTATAATTATAACAATAATGGCCTATAAAGATTGGAAGAGGTTCAGAACAATGGTACTCAAGTGATGTTCTCATCCATCCTTTCTACCCAGATAACAGAGCCTTAAACATCCAATTGAGAGATAAATGGAAGATTTTTGTTTTCTTGGAACATAGACTGAGTTTCTGAATGATGATTACAGGCATGAAATGGTCTCTACATGACAGGTACTGGACAATACTATTTGACTGAAGTATGGCAGGTTTAATTAGAGAGACTTAAAACTGAATCCAGGAGGCTGAAGACTAAAACCCTGGTGAAAAATTATCAGGTACAGAACTGTGCAATACAGAAGGATGTTAAAGGGTTGCTTTAATGACATCTATTAAATCCTTCAATTAAAAAAAACAGAAGAAACATTGGCTCATAAAAATCATGCTATTTATTTCCCATCTTGAATCACTAAATCATTAAGGCTAATAATAATAATAATAATAATAATAATAATAATAATAATAATAATAATAACAGTAAAGCTGCAAGGGACCTTGGAGGTCATCTAGTCCAACCCCCTGCTCAGGCAGGAAATGGCTGTCCAGTCTCTTCTTAAAAACTTCCAGTGAATGTTTACAAAGATTAATACCTAATGTTGTATGCTATGTTCTAGGAGGATTGCTTAGCAATAAGATCTTATGTTTACTGTTGATCACATTAATATTGAAACAGATAGGAGAAACACCAATCAAATAAAATGTAACAGGAGTATAGTTGAGGCTAGACGCGAGGAGGGGGGAAAAGGCTTACTAATTCAGACGTTTTCAAAGACTAATACTTAGTATTGTATACCAGGTGTCATGATGATTGCTGCATAATATGTTTTTTATGTCCAATGTTGATTGTTTTAATAAAAGAATTTTTATAAAAAAAAAAAACTTCCAGTGTTGGAACATTTACCACTTCTGGAGGCAGGTTGTTCCACTGATTAATTGTTCTCACTGTCAGGAAGTTTCTTCTTAGTTCTAGGTTGCTTCTCTCTTTGGTTAGTTTCCATCAATTGCTTCTTGTCCTGCCTTCAGGCACTTTGGAAAATAGCTTGATTCCCTCTTCTTTATGGCAGCCCCTGAGATATTGGAACACTGCTATCATGTCCCCCCTCGTCCTTCTCTTCGTTAAACTAGACATACCCAATTCCAGCAACCGTTCCGTATATGTTTTAGCCTCCAGTCCCCTAATCATCTTTGTTGCTCTTCTCTGTATTCTTTCTAGAGTCTCAACATCTTTTTTACATCGTGGTGACCAAAACTGGATGCAGTATTCCAAGTGTGGCCTTACCAAGGCATTGTAAAGTGGTATTAATACTTCACGTGATCTTGATTCTATCCCTCTGTTAATGCAGCCTAGCACTGTGTTGGCCTTTTTGGCAGCTACAGCACACTGCAGCTCATATTTAGGTGATTGTCTACTAAGACTCCGAGGTCCCTCTCACAGTTACTACTATTGAGCAAGGTGCCACCTATACTATACCTGTGCATTTGGTTTTTCTTGCCTAAACGTAGAACCTTGCTTTTTTCACCATTGAATTTCATTTTGTTAGATAGTGCCCAGTGTTCAAGTCTGTCCAGATCCTTCTGTATCTTAAGCCTGTCTTCTGCAGTGTTGGCTATTCCTGCCAGCTTGCTGTCGTCTGCAAATTTGATGAGTTCCCCATCTATCCCTTTGTCCAAATCGTTGATGAAGATGTTGAAGAACACTGGGCCCAGAACAGAGCCCTGGGGCACACTTCCCTCCATGCAGATGCGGTTCCATTGATGACCACTCGCTGAGTACGGCCAGTCAGCCAGCTACGGATCCATCTGGTGGTGATGCTGTCTACCCCACATTTTTCTATCTTATCAAGTAGTAGGTTGTGATCTACTTTATCAAATGCCTTACTGAAGTCCAAGTAAATTATGTCCACAGCATTCCTCTGATCCACTAATTTTGTCACTTGGTCAAAGAATGCAATAAGATTTGTCTGGCATGATCTATTTTTGACAAACCTAATATAATGCTGACCTAATATAACAGATCTAGTGGAATGATTCCTAGAATTACAATAACCCACTCCTTGTTTAGCAACTTCTTCATTTAGCAGCCATTTGCAAATATGACAAAAATAAAAAATGCATTAGCTGATCAATGTGTGCCTGACAAAAATGCATTCTAGAGTAATCCTGGCACAGTTGTACAAGAACTTAATTTGAATGAGACTGTATAACCAATGATCTTTGCAGCATATCTCTCTCTCTCTCTCTCTCTCTCTCTCTCTCTCAGTCATGTGTTCACTGACTGACTATTTTGCTCAATGACTTGGTTGTTAGAACAGAGCTTGGTCACTAAATAGTGGATGTGAAGGAACTGAAGGATACTTTTCATTCAAAAAGGCTGAAAAAACATTTTTCCAGGTTTCTGAACTCTTAAGATACTATGTCATTATCACTTAGACCATAATGCTTTAAAAGTCAAAATAAAACCAGGGGATTTTCAGGCTTGATACAGCTGGAATGCGCACAGAATTATTAGCATTCTTCTGTCCCCTAAGTTCTAAAGCTAGAACATAATTCTTGCATTATAGGGGGGAAGGAAACGCATTAAAAACTTGCTAGATTCATATAATCTCAGATGAACTCGAATTATGATGGGATAAATCAAGCTTGAAATGCTGTTTTAAGAGCTTTCCTTTGCAGGGCCATTCTTTTTATTTCTGGTAAATACCAGATTGAAGCAAAAGACAAAACAGGAATATACAATTTAATAAAATTCATCCTCCACAGAAGTTGCCCTATTTGGTTCAGTGAGTTCATTCCCGCAATAAGCTTGCAAACCACGGAAGTGCTCATGTTGTATAAACACCTTGGGATTGGACAGCAATCACCATTTATTGGTATATTTAAAGGAAAATAATATTTAATTGTTTAAAAACAGTGAACTATTGTGTTTTGTAGAACTGAATGAAATATTCTAAATTGCAAGATGCTACTTAAAGCAGTTACTGTATGCAAAACTGAGAATACAGAAAGTGACTGTACTGTTCCAATGTAATTCAGCAGCTTTCTATTACAAGTGCCATCCAAGTGATCTGCTTTGGGACATAGGAAGAACTTAAGGGGAAGTATGCTATTTTAAAAATAATAATAAACAAGTTCAGGCTTCTTAGGTAAGAGAATAAAATTTATAAAAACATTAACACTGATATTATTCCTATTGCAGTCAACGTTATACTTACAGTTCCAATACCATGACAATGTTTGCTTTCTCTTCAAAAGCATCTACCAATTGGACAAGCTTTCGATGATGCAGACAGTTCATTATGCTGATCTCTTGCCTTATGTTTTCTTTATCCTTAGCTGAATATGCTTTAAAAAATTTTCCTGCCCAAACTTTTCCAGTTTTTTTCTCAATAAGCCGGAAAACCTGTCCAAATTTCCCTCTGGAAAATATAGAAAAAAGAAAATACGTAACACAGGAAAACATGCTTTCTGGATGCCCTAGATCAGGAGTAGGCAACCTTGGCTCTTTTATGACTTGTTGACTTTAATACCCAGAATTCCTGAACCAGCCATGCTGACTCAGGAATTCTGGGAGTTGAAGTCCACAAGTCATAAAAGAGCCAAGGTTGCCTACCCTTGCCCTAGTAGTAAGGTGATAGTAAGATAGTAAGATGATAAACTCATTTGGTAGAAAATTATTTGAGTATGAATAAGAAATCAGATATATCTTAGAGCAAGGGTGTCAAACTGCCGGCCCACGGGCAGGATGCATCATAACGAAACCACGCCCATCCCATTGCCGGCAATGGGAAAAAAGTTGCGATACGTCGTGACACGTCACATGATGTTGCGAGTTTGACACCCCTGCCTTAGAGACTCACTTAATATGCATTTAAAAAGCTAGTGATGATAGATTTTTGAGACAATGTATTTTTAGTAGAAAGAGGAAACATATTGTTATACTTACGATCCCAATCTTTCTTCAACATGGTAGAATTCTGAAACTTTTTGTTGTGTATTGATAGACACTGTCCGATAATCCATTTCTGTTCCTTTCACTTCTAGAATTTAGTACAAAATATTTAATTACAAAAATTCCTTTATATACTATAAATCCGATATTTTGCAATAGTCAAGGTCTTACCATCATCAGATCCTTCAGCTTCTTCCTCTTCTTTAGGGCCTAAAAAAAACCACACACATATCCCTCTTAGGAGCCATTATCCAGCTTGTCTACTTCCCCATTCTTTATTTCATATGCCTTGTTGTGACTCCTTTCTGGAATAAGGCACTTATGCACACTGAATTCATTCTAAAGTTTGAGGTACACAATATTATTGAACTGCTTTCCTATGTACTGTGATCTGCCCAATGACCTATTTACAACATTTTCATGGTTGCCAAGATGCTGGAAATACTGAAAGGAAAAGTTCTAGCTCTTGATCATTTAATGGCAACACCTAACTCCTGGCTATTGTAGGCAATATAATTTGAATTCTCATCTGGGTACATCAGATTTGTAAGCTTGATCTTTTTTCTCTCAATATATGCTTTGCAAATAGGTTCCCAAACTGAGTTTTTCTTCTCCCTCATCTTATAAATTTTTGTTTTATCAAAATAAAAAAATATATATTAATGCAAGATGTATTCTTGCTCATATATTATTCCTCCACTCTAAGCAGAAACATTTTATGGTAGCTTTACTAACAATATATTGTTTACTTTTTTTTAGAAGAAAGCTTTTGGATTGACTTTCTGTAAGCACATGGCATTTGTTTTTATAATTTTTTGCTTCATTATTGCAACTCTCATCCTATTTATATTTCTTAAGATACCATTTATGGGAAAGAGCTACAGCACAGTGATAGAATAATGTCTGATTTGTTTACAGTGAGTTTCAGGTTAGCAGTCACCAGTTATGAGGATCAGATGGCTATTCATGTTTGGGACAGTCAGAGCAGACAGTAATTATCTGATCTATCTTAAAGACAGTATCTTGTGGAACTGCAGACCAAAACAAGCTTTCCAAATTTTTTTATGAGGTTTATAAATTAATATTTGGTATTTATTTTACTAAGTGTTATAAATATAAAATTGTCACTATCATGTAGAGGATGCCTGAAGCCCTCCACTGCTCCAAAACTTATTTTATTGCCAGGTGTGGTTAATCTTCATGCCATTTGCATATATCTGACAGTTTACCTGGGGTCTTTCACTTTTGAATGCAGGAACTAGTAAATGCTATGCAATCAGTATCTTCTCAATGTTCAAATGTTAATGTAATAAATCCTAAATAAAACTTGTATCTTCTAACCAAACATTTATTTTATTTCCTTGTTACAGATTGTTGTACTGAAGCAGAGCTATAATGCATGGCCTCCAAAGAAGCCTGGATTCAGATTAAACACATGCCTCAGGCTTGTAAACAAAGTATAATCACATTTATTATATTTCCTTTTATAACTTAAAAAGTTCACATTTTTTTTCCCACTGACAGAGTTTTGGGGAAATTGAAGCACAGAAGAATTTTTCTTCTATATGGACTGTTCTTTAAAAAAGTTGTTGTCCAGTTTTCCATTGCTTTCTTTCTTGAAGGGAACACATTGTTGACAGTGCAATTATATAGTAAGTATTTCGGTGAGATACTCTTGGTGTGGTGTACCTTTTAAAAATTTCTTTAAAAAAAAAACAACTTGTTTTTTCAAGTGCTTAAACCTGGCTTTCTGGAACTCTTCAGATATATTGGATTTCAATACTCAGCCTCCAAATTGGGCTCTGCTAGTTGGGGTTTTTAGAAATTGCTGTCCAAAACAAGCTGAGGAAAATTAATCTAAGATAATATTTAAGAAAGAGGTAATCCCGTTTTCTTTTTTACTATACAGAGCTGATGAATGTTCAAATTTTGGAAGCTGGAACCAATGCTGGAAAAAATGAACATGAAACTTAAAAAATCAAATACACTAGTCTAGAGTAATACTGTGTTATAGGTTGCAGCTGATTATTTTCTACTTTTTTGTGGGATCTTAAAAACCATTGGGTTTATTGTTGCATTTTATTCCTGGAGCAGAGGGACTAGAAACAGGGTGAAAATATTCTCCTTCCATTATATATTCAAAATGGACAGTGTTTAATATTCATATGTTATGTGCATGTAGGGGTGGTAGGTCTATACATATGTTGTATATAGTATGTATATGTTGTTTTTTGAGGTTTTTGCAGGTGTTTGTATGTAGGTCTGTGGTTATTCGGGTTTATGTTGTATATAATATGTTTAGGTGTGTGTCATGTATGTGTTCACTTCGAGAGCGGGCAACTAAATTTCATTTTTGATGTGTGTCGTTGTGCCCATGATAAAAAATGACAATAAAGGTTATTTCATCTATCTTATCTTAATATGTTTTGGCCTTACCAAACTTTATACTGCAACAAGTCCTTTAAAGTGACAGTGCTTCAAGAAGACTTTCAGTAAAACTATATAAAGCTATAAAGAAATTCAGAAGCAGGCTAGTATTCATCCCATCCTATTAAAGTCTAGCTAAAATCTTCTCCATTAAGAGTAGAGAATCCTTCACTCACTCTTTCATTCTTTCTAAAATAAATGTGCAAGCTCAAGCATTTCAAATTCAAAATATATTGTACTGTAATTTGGAGCAAACAGTTTAGGGTTGTGACAATCAAAGAATCTAGAGCAATTCGTAGATTGAATTGGGGATGACAAAAGTCTAAAACATATATGACATTCAATACATGCTATTGATAGATGAATATCAAATAATCAAATAGCAAAATGACAATCTCAAGGCATCATTTCTTTCTTTTCCATTTTTCTCCAAGGTTACTTCCAGTTCTATTCTATTCTATTCTATTCTATTCTATTCTATTCTATTCTATTCTATTCTATTCTATTCTATTCTATTCTATTCTATTCTATTCTTCAACTTTTCTTTTTCTTTTCTTGCACTTTTTGCTTTCTCTTTGCTTCTAACTTCCTTTATCTATATTAGTTTGTGTCAGTTTTTATCTTCTTTTTGTGATTATTTGTCTCCTCTGCCCTGTGCTAGATTGTTTTCTAAATTAATAGTCTTTTTTAAAAAAATATGTTTTCCAATTGATCTGGAGAGTCATTCTTCAGATTCAGAATTATATTTTCAACTAAACTGCAATACCTTGCTCTCAAAAACAGTTATCATCTGTCAATTCATTGTTGATGTACATATAAGGAAATGGCACAGTCTGTACCACATCCTGGTCATGATAATCTAAAAATACTGTACTGTAATTCATAAGTCTCCCTCTATCCCAACATTACAAAATAGTCCTTTTTGATAGATATGTATATAGCCCTTTCCCTTAACTTAAAATGTTTGATGCTTATTATTTCAGTTATCATATAACAGATCTACGAAGTAATTTAGAACAGCATTTTAGAAATGAGAACTCAAGTTGCAAGGAAGAGTGATTTGCTATGCCTTATGGGCAACTGCTCCATAAAACTTTGATTTGTCTGTGCCAAATAGTAAAGGGCAAACCATATAACCTACTACTTAAGTATCGTTTACTTACTCCAAGCTCATAGCCAGACTAATGTTTAAATGATGAATTCCCCGGAAGAAAGTGATGAACTGAATTTTTGCACTCTAACAGCAAAGTTCTTTATTTAAAGTAGAAAGACAACAACAAAGATAAGACTAAAGCAAACATATCTTTCCCAAGACAATAGCACTCATTTTTAAGTATCCATTATCAAATCCAAAAGTTTGGATCTTGCAACTAACTGAATCATATTGAGATACAAATACATAAAACCTCCACTTCATAATTTTATTGGATTTAGAAGCTACACGACTCCCAAATGACTCTGGGCAGCTTACATCTCAAAAGCTAGGAACAATAAAGCGAAAGAAAAAACTTCATACTTCTGGGGGAAAAAACCTACCTCATCAAAAAAGCCAAAACCAAACAGAGCATCAACAACCACCCTAACCCTAAGTTGGAAACAGTCAGGTTTTCAAAAGACTTACAAATCAATTGCAGGATGGGAGCCAAATGGATCTCAGGTGTGGGGGATGCTCTTCCAGAAGGCTTTCATAGGTGTTCACATAATCCGCCTTCACTTCCTCATTTTGTGTAAGGGGATTGGATGCATTTATATCAGCTAGTATTCCAGTGATACAGAAATATTCCAAAACATAATCCCTTTATGGTAGACTTACCTTCTTCTTTCTCTCCTACTTTTACTAGCTCAGATTCCTGACTTGGCTCACTGATCCCATACACATTAGCAGCTCGCACCCTGAATTTGTACTCCCGGTCAGCTAGAAGATTTTGGACATTGTATGAAGTGCTGCGGCAAGTGGTGAGATCTGTCCATTTCTTGTCCACTGTGTCCCATATTTCCACACTGTAGGACTGCACCGCACTCCCACCATCATATGAGGAGCCATACCATGAAAGGATGAGGGAATTACTCCGAATGTCGGATGCACAGGGTGTTCCTGCTGGAGGATCAGGCTTATCTGCAGATAGGGAAATGCATATGCAATGTGTGGTTGTTGTTATTCGTTGTTTGTTAAATTTATTTACTGCCTATCTCGCTGTGGGGCTATTCTAGGTGGCTTACAATAAAAAAAAAAGAAAAAAATGAGAGGAGTGTGAACAGAAAAGAATTAAAATAATAGAACCATAAAATACACAATGAAAAAGGAACACATCAAGAATACATCAATATGATAACCAAAAACAATCATTACATCTGTGAATCCACTTTCTTATTTCTCACACATCAAGCCTAAGCTTGATGTAAATTTGGGAAATTTTGTTTTTCTCAAGGCCTGATTCAGCATGGCTCTTCTTATGTTCTTATGTTCTTATGTTCTTATGACAGCTAGTCATACATAAGAATGCTGAATCAGGCCAAAGCCCATCGAGTCCAGCATTCTGTGTCACACAGTGGCCCACCAATTGTACATGGGGATCTTGAGCAGAAAGAGAAGGCAAAACCCTCCCTTTCCCTTGACCCCCAACAAGGGAATCCTGCCTGCCTCAACCAACATAGAGGCGGCACATGGACATCCGTTTTAATAACCACCGATACACTTGGCATCCATGAATCTATCTAGCCCTGCCTTGAAGCTGTCAAGGCTGACAGCTGTCACGACCCCTTCTGGAAGTGAATTCCATAAATCAACGACCCTCTGGGTGAAGAAATATTTCCCTTTATTTGTCCTCACTTTCTTAGCTATGAGCTTTAGGGAGTGCCCCCTTGTCCTGGTATTGTGTGATAGAGAAAAGAATTTTTCTCTATCCACCTTTTCTATCCCATGCATGATTTTATACACTTCGATCAAGTCACCCCTTAAACGCCGTCTTTCAAGGCTGAAGAGACCAAGGCGTTGCAATCTGGTTTCATAAGGGAGGCGCTCCATTTCCTTGATCATTCTTGTTGCCCTTCTTTGCACCTTTTCCAGTTCCATTATATCCTTCTTGAGGTGCGGTGACCAGAACTGTACACAGTACTCCAAGTGTGGTCTCGCCATCGATTTGTACAGAGGCAATACAACACTTGCTGACTTATTTTCGATTCCCTTCCTAATCATGCCAAGCATGGAATTTGCTTTTTTTACTGCTGCTGCACATTGGGTTGACATCTTCATCGAGCTGTCCACCAAAACCCCAAGATCCCTTTCTTGGGTTGTCTCAGAAAGTTTGGTCCCCATCAGTTGGTAAGTATAATTGGGGTTGTTTGCCCCGATGTGCATAACTTTGCACTTGTTTAGGTTAAAATGCATTTGCCACTTTGTTGCCCACTCACACAATTTCGAGAGATCCTTCTGGAGCTCCCGACAATCAGTTTCACTTTTCACAACCCGGAATACTTTAAGGCTTTATCTACACGGTGTGGGACACAAACCTATAGTTAGATTTGAAGAGTCCTGGAGTGTTTCTGTAATCTGCACTCATGAATCATGGATTCAGCAATATAATTTGGTACTCAACAATCCTTACTTTTCATTTATCATCATTATTTAGAAGGCAGTAAGAGATAGAAGTGATTTGTCAGCAGGAGAATCTTTGGTCATGCTATTATTATCCATCATAGTAATCTATGTTTTATGCCAGGATTAGGTGGTCATTTTTGGCCAAGACACTGAACTAATATAAATCAGCATATTAAGCTCTGTGTTTCATGTGAGGATGTGCAACCCCTGATGTTTGCATAAAAAAGAATAATCTATACTACATTAAAACAGATTTACTAAATCACCCTTACATTCACAGCACACACACATACGGTTCCCTGCCACACCCTAAAATGAGGGCAAACATTTTCTTGTCCAGAGATAAAAGAATCTTTCCCCCTTTCTCTAATGGATAAATAGATATTAGCCCAATTAATACTATTAAAACCAATTCAGTGTACTGAAAATGAATGATTTGGTTCTACAGCAGACCTTGTATATTTCAAATACCTTGAATTGGTTAAGGCTTTCATAGACTCTTTATATCCCTCTGAACAGCCCATTTATTTTCTAGAGTACAAGCTTAAAATGGTTTTAGATAAGTATTAGATGTAGTAGCCACAAATGACAGATAGTATTTTGCACTCAATGCATTAATTGTATATAACTCCCTTCTTTCCAACCTCCCTCTTAAAAGTTGCAAGCATTTTAAGGTTAAGAATTTTCTGTACATGCTATTTAAGGCCCAGATACATTATTAACCTAGCTGCTTATGGCATTAAAATATATTCTTTTTTCAGGTTTTTCAATAAAATTTAAAATCAAATAATTTAAAATAAAAATTCAATTTCCAAGAGTGAAGATTAATGTTTGGAACCCAGTACAATATATAACTCTAAAAATAAATCAATTTAAAAGAGGCCTAAATCTCCTGTTACTTGTATAGGTGCACTAACAGCAAAAGAGCAAAACAGTTTCAATCCTGAAGAATTAGGAAGTTTTTTTCAAAGAACTGAATAAAATGCTTCCATGCATACATAAAAGCTATTTTACTAAGCACTACTATCCTAAACATATTTACTAAGCTACGTAGATCTGTTATATAATATAATTGCCCATTGATGAACCCGTCACCAATTGTAATAATATGAGCTATAATTGCTGGGTCAAGGCTCACTGATCCTTATGCTACATACTATACCAACAGACAACAAGTCCACCCCTCCCTAATTTATGATCCAAGTTGGACAAAGTCAGTCAGGGTGTAGATGTCATGGGGTAGGGTAAACAAGGAGAAGCCTTAAAATGGCTACCATCGAAGGTAGTCTCCAGATTTAGAAGTATCATGCCTTGAAAGCCCATGTTGAGAGAAACAAAGACAAGGTTTTGCCTTCTTAATGTGCTTGCCAGCTTCCCAGAAGAACTGGTTGGCAGCTCTGGGAAGCAAGATGCTGTGTTTAATGAATCATCAACTAGATAGAACCACTGCAAAGCTCTATTTTTAATGAATGAACTTTAAATACCAGTAACTTCAATGGAATCTGTTTCCAAGAATCTATATTTGGCTGCAGCTTTATGACAAATGCTATTAATTGATATTAAAATTAATGGATTGTGTTCATGTTTATTCAGTAAGGAAGAAAAAGATTGGATAAGTATAAGAAGTGATATTTATGAATGGACTCTATGTGTGTCATTGTGTATAAATGTTCAAACTTTCTTAAGGCATGGAAGAAATAATTACAGCTGGAAATATTGAAGATAAATAGATGTATGATGTTTGATATAATTGTGTCATATTCATAGTGTAGTGTTAGTAAAAAGCATTACTGGGTCTCTCCCTTGTGTTTTGAAACATGGATGTTTGGTTTCCTTCTTGGCAGGAACTGATTAGTTGCAGCAGTAGCATTCACAAGTTATATTTGGGTTTTTATTTAAGAAGTTTTTTAGTGTTTAATCCTCAAGTGTCAATATGCTATTACTTTTGCTCTTTTGTGCAATATCAACAGTATTAGAAAACATTTGGAAAAAAAAATGCAGAGTAAGTTTTTCTCTCCACAAATGTGTATTTATTTTATCAGCATTATTAAGGCATAGAGTAGCCTGAAAAACCTTTGATAAAGTGACTAAATTAGTAGATCAAGGAAACGCTGGTGATATAGTACATTTAGACTTCAGTAAGGCATTTGATAAAGTAAACCACAGCCTACTTCTTGATAAGGTAGAACAATGTGGGATAGACAATACCACCAGCTGATGTATTTGCAGTTAGCTGGCCAAACACAATCAGCATGTGGCTGTCAATGGAACTACATCTACATGGAGGGAAGCATGCAGTAGGGGTACCTCAAGATTCTATCTTAGGCCCAACATCTTTCAACATCTTCATAAATGACCTAGATAACAGAAATGAAGGGGCACTCATCAAATTTGCAAATGACTCCAAGCTGGGGGGGGGACTGCTAACACTTTGGAAGATAGATTCAAGATTCTGAAGGCTTCTGACAGACTTAAGCATTGGGCCCTACCCAACAAGATGCAATTCAATGGTGAGAAAAGTAAGTTTCTGCACTTAGGTAGGAAAAAACCAAATGCACCGATATGGAACAGGCAGTACCTGGCCCAACAGTGGTGCTTGTGAGAGGGATTTAGGTGTCTTAGCTGCCAAAAAAGCCAGTGCAGTCCTAGGCTGCATCAACAGAGGGATAGCATCAAGATTACAAAAGTGATAGTACTGATCTATACTGAATTAGTGTTATATTATTGGAATACTGCATCCAGTTCTGATCTCCATGATATGAAAAACATGCTCGGGTCCTAGAAAAAGTGCAGAGAAGAGCAATAAAAATGACAAGGGTCTGATGGCTAAATCATATGATGAACAGCTAAGGCAGTGGTTCTCAACCTACGGGTTACAACCTCATTTGGGGTCGAATGACCGTTTCGCGGGTGTCGCCGGACACCGCGGTCTGCCATTTTGTTTTTTTGTGTTTTTTCCCGTTGCGCGCATGCCGCGCATGCGTGGTTCGGGCCGTCACGCGCGCACGCTGTGCGTGCGCGGATCGGCCCGTCGCGGTCTGCCATTTTGTGTTTTTTTTGTCGTGCGGTGCCGCGCATGCGCGGATCGGCCTGTCGCGCTGCGCATGGGCGGTGCAAGTGGGGTCTCAACCTGAAAAAGGTTGAGAACCACTGCACTAAGGGAAGTAGATATGTTTAATCTAATGAAGAGAAGGCTTGGGATGACATGGCGACCATCTTCCAATATTTGAAGGGCAGTCATAGGAAAGAGGGGGTTGATTTATTCTCCATAGCATTTGAGAGCAAGAAAAGAAGCAATGGGTGGAAGCTTGTCCAAAGGAGATCAAACCTGGAAATAAGGAGGCATTTCATAACTGTGAGAATAATTAATCAATGGAACATCTTGTTTCCCAGAGTTGTGGGTGCTTCCCTGCTGGAACTTTTTAAGAAAAACTGGACAACCGTTTGACCAGGATGATATAAGGACATTGGGCAAGGGCTTGAACTAGAACAGTGTTTCTCAACCTTGACAATTTTAAGGCATGTGGACTTCAACTCCCAGAATTCCACAGCCAGCAATGCTGGCTGTGGAATTCTGGGAGTTGAAGTCCACATGCCTTGTCAAGGTTGAGAAACACTGAACTAGAAGATCTTTAAGAGCCTTCTAGCCCTATGATTCTCTGATTCCTTGTGTACAGGTAGTTCTCGACATACAACCACAATTGAGCCCAAAATTTCTGTTGCAAAGTGAGACATTTGTTAAGTGAGTTTTGTCCTATTTTACGACCTTTCTTGCTACACTTGTTAAATGAATCACTGCAGTTGTAAAGTTAGTAACATGGTAAGTGAATCTGGCTTCCCCATTCACGTTGCTTGTCAGAAGGTCAAAAAAAGTGATCATATGATCCCGGCACAGTGTAACCGTCATAATTATGGGTCAGTGACCAAGCTTCTGAATTTTGATCACATGACCGTGGGGATGCTGCAACAGTCATAAGCGTGAAAAATGTTCATAATTCACTTTTTTCAGTGCCGTTGTGACTTCAAATGGCCACTGAATGAACAGTTGTAAGTCGAACACTATCTGTACTTATTATACATGTGCAAGCTTGTTCTGGGTCACATTGTTTCTAAAAATGGACACAAAATATTTTTGGGCATGATGAAAATCTATATATGAAGCCATATATACCTGCACATAATTTTTCTCAGAGTTTGACAGCGCAAGTCAAGGGTAGAATGTAACAGTTTTAGTTCTCTGCAACCAGGTCACCAATTGCAATGCTTTAATTTTTTCTCATGAGCAAGTAAGGACAAAATTAAAAGAACATACATGGACATAACTGAAATAGGAATGTCTAAGCCCTTCCTTCTAAGGATGTTAATAGACTTATTCTGTCTATCCTATACCAGACTCAGTTGTTTCCAGAAGGATGCGGAATTATGTCTACATGAATTCTACAGCTTTCCAAACTCTTATCTGGTTCATCTCCTTGGAAGTACAAGAGCTAGCTTTGCTATGACATTCCTCATTATATGTAATTACAACCTGTGTGTTTTTATTACCGCTTATCCATTTTTTTCTATTTATAGCCCTTGTTTTTTGGCCATAGGAACACAATGTCCCATTATAGAAGTAGGGAACACCCTGGGGCATATGAGTGAAGCCTGGGCCCAGACAAAGACGCTGTATTAGTCTACTAGGCATTGGAAATATTTAGATTATTGCCAGTAATTTCAACAATTTAAAACAGACACCACAGCCTGGAAAAGTTAAGCAAACATTCACCCTGGACTTCACACTTAGGTGCTCACATCATGCCAACCTTATGCTTCTTCCATTTCATCTTTCTAAATAAGTATTACCATGTTTTCACAATCTGCCATAATTAATTTCCTATGGTGGTTTCCGAGATACAGCCACACTATAAAACAGAAAGGACCAACAATTAAGCTTATCCAGAAGTTTTAAAGCTAGTCATATTTATTTGGTCCATACATACATTCAGGGCTTTTTTTTGTCATAGGACGTTCCTTTTTTGGATGGAACCTTGTAGGGTAGGCAAGGCAGGTTGTATGACGTGTGTGAGTTCCGGCACCTTTTTTTTTCTTTTTTTTTTTTTACAAAAAAAGCACTGCGTATATTCATAAAAGATGCAGTATGCCCTAACAAATATGCAGGAGGACAATTATGGATGCATCTTATCACTGAAATCTTGAATCACATCAGGAAGAAGAATAAGCTTCAAAGCTTCCTCTTCAATATGCTAGCTTTCAGATGTTGATATTACAACATGCTGTGGCACATGACTATTATTGCAAAACTGGTGTATTAACCAGCTTTATTAAAACTGGTTCAGATAAATAGAAATGCTATTTATCTGGCTTTTATAGGGGAGGCTGAGATCTTTGAGAGAGTCCTTTTTGTCATAATTAAAATGTGCAAGGGTGTCTGCTTTCAGATTTTGAAGTGCTTTGCTAAGGATGATCACACAAGTCTCCTTTCTTTTACTTTTGAATCAGTATGAAAAACATTGTTATTAAGGCAAGTCTATGTTATCTAAGATAATTTGTTGGGTGGTGCTGTTTGTGTTGTAATTTTGTTTTCAATAATGTTTTCATTATTCCTTGAAACAGGAAGGGCTTTTTTTTAAAAAAATGATCTTAATTTTTGTCAAAATCTTGAACACCAATTGCTGGTGTAAAGGCAGGCATAAATAAAATAAAAATCAAATAATTCTGGGCAGACAACAGTAATATGGGATGTGGATTCTTCCTTGTGCACATTCTCAAAATCAGCTAGCAGAAGCTGTCTGGCATTAGCATTCATTCCAAAATTCTAGCTTCGGAGTCCCAACAGTTAAGTCACTGACTGTTCTCCCTTCAGGATGGAAGCAGCATCTTCTCAAGAAAGTTCTCTTTAGATACCTTAGCTCCTTTTTAATTTGAATGATCGTATTACTATGCCACACTATTATTAGCTATTGAGAAACTTGCCAGCCAGATAGAGAGCAGGCATAAAGCAACAATTAATTCTTTTCCATGTTGTTTAGCCAGAGAAGGTATTTAATATACTGCTAAAGCTGGCTGGATGATGTCCATGCCGACATTGCTGGCAAAGGCTGCAATTGAGATTCATTTGTGGAAGAAAAATGAAACCATAAAAGGCCATAACTGAACTCTAAGATACTTCTCCCAGGGCTTGGGGTCACTGTAAACCTCTCTGCTTTCATTGGGGGGGGGAAACATTGTGTAGCTTAGATTTCCAAGGGAGGAAAGAACTGTAATTTAAACGCATTATTCTATATAGATGTTAATGAATTCTATTTTTAGCAAAAATTTGGATTTAGACAAGAACTGGGTAAGTTTTACAAAAATAAATCTTCATGTAATAAGCAAGTTCCACAATAAACAGAACTTTCTTCTCATAAAACTGTATCTTTTCCAACACTGAAGCTACAGTGAACTTTAATGCTATATGAGAGCTACTTTGTTTCCTGAAAGGTGTCAGTTGGATAGACAAATTATCTAATGTGGTATCTTTGTATTATGTTATTTTACAACATTTTCTCTAATTAAATCTTATTGCTAAAATTAAGAATTATTGAATGACAGTATTGAATCCCAATGGTTTCTTATGCATTTGTGAAAATCTTGGAAAGTGTCTTTTCATCTTCATTCATTACTATATAACTTGCTTTGATAATATTTAGAAAATTTTAAACACTGAATTATAAAATGTTTCCAATTTGATCTGCAAAGTTGAGAGACAGACAGCATTTCATCCAGGCTCATAAGGGTAAAAAGGGATAAGGAAGATGAGTTACATACATACATTTCAATATTTTGTAAACCTACTCATGTCTTTATGCTATCAGATAACAGGGACCAAACTTTATGAATTTAAGATTAATATTTTTCCAGGGAAACCATTTTTCAATTTGAGTGAAAGATGTCAGTTTCCAAATCTATCAGACAAACATTTTGCTTTTCCCTTAAACAATCTAAATTTTATGGTTTATGTTTTGCTTCTCTGCCCTTGTAGTTCCTTCATATGCAACCTGAAATACCCCAACCCTACTATTCTACTTTCTGATTTTTCCGCTTATACGTTTTTTTGGATCTGGAGTAGCCTGAAATATGCTCAACTGTAAGGAACAAAAAGAGGAAGCTATCCCAAAACTGCTAGTCAATCAATCAATCATACTAGATAGCCTAGTATGGCTGTCATTAACACACACTGCTTTCAATTTCACATTTGAAAAAAAAAATATTATTGTAACTGACACCAATCATTATTATAAACTGGCATTTATAGCTTGTACTGGTTCCTGAAATTTAACTATTTTGATAGCTCACACTAATTTTCCCAGTACAATGATAAAAAAAAAACCCTTCCTGCAACAACCTGCCCTGACTAAGAACATATATTCTACCATAAATTATAGCCATGTTTAAAATGATAGTAAATGGTTATTGGAAATAACAGATACAAATTTACACACTCTTACAAAAGAGATACAGATATAAAGGAAAATTGTTGCTAAGGGAAGAAATGGTATCTGTTGCTGTGCTTCTTGCTAACCTTCTGCCCTCAATGGTTTAAATATCTTGGCATCCTCATGAAAGGTGTTACTCAACATCTCATATCTTCTTGTGTACCCTGTGCAAAGTGAGAATGGTGATTCCTCTTTCTTGTCTAGGCATTCTCAGTCAACAGCTTTGCACACCATTCTAGCTATAAATAAGGTCCCAATACAGGGATAGTCCTGTCAATTAAGACAAAGAAGTGCAGAAATAAAGAGTGAAGTAGTTGGGCTTCCATTAATCCTGTTCTGTGTCATGGCATTAGCTGCTCACAATATATTTATCATTGTGGGAGAGCCAAATGCAGGAGATATACTAAGTTAAATCTTTCTGTGGTGCGCTTCTAGAGATGAATGAAAATATTAAGGGGAGAGGTGTCGAGTAACATGTAGGTGGACTAGGACAAGACATGCAATTTTTGGAATGGAGTGAGGGTTATAAAATAGATGAGGTGGCTTTGCACTGTGAGGGTTCAGGTTTTAGGTTTGGGGTTTTCCATTCTGATATGTCAGTTATGCCACTTCCACTTTAATCTGCTTCTCATAACAAAATAGTGCAAAGTTTTGATCATAGAAGTCAAGATCAGAATGAACCCCAAGAGGCAAAAGGAACTCTGAGGTCATTAGGCTCCCGAATCTACAAGTTGTTCATTTCTGTTCTTGAGATACCTCCTTGAGTCTGGAATACTTCACTGAAGTTAATTTCATTCATATTTACTCAGTACAGAAGGAAACTATTCAATGTGAATTGAGGGAAGATTGCCCAAAACAGAAGCTACTGTTAAAGACCAAAAAAAAAAAAAAAGATGAAAATGAAGGTGCAAACCTACTGCTGCTGAAAAGCATCTAGGTATTTCTGAGGATTGGATCAGTACTAAAAAAATTATAATAGCAGCCTAGGTTCACCATTCATACTAAAAGCATGTTGGAAACAAACAGTTTAACAACCTCACAGAAGTTAAACCTAGTTAATACCAGGACAATTTCATTCTACAATCTCAATCTGTATCTAGTCAGCAGAGGACAGTATTCCAGCTTCTTGTTGAAATCATTCTTATTTGTTATATATTAATAATTTTCCTTTGAATCTGCATTGCTTTTTAAAGTTAATTTGTAATATCTAATTATATATCTAATTATCTATAATTAGATAATCAGCTCAAGTACTCCAAATGAAAATACAACCTGATTCCAGAAAAATGAAAAACAAAAATAAAACCATTTTTTTTTTGTACTTACCTACAACTGTAAGGTTAACTTGGGCTTGCTTACTACCCAGCTTATTTTCCACTAATAAAGTGTAACATCCACAATGTTCCTGCTTTGTGGAGGAGATGGTTAGCTTACTGCTATTCTCAGCATTCTCAATTTTGATGTGTTCATTTTCTTGGAGCTGCCAAATCAAACAGGTAGATTAACATAGATATTCTAAAAATATAGTGAACTAGGACTTCATAGATTAAATTTATTAATGTGGAGATGATAAAGAAGAGTGTTTGGCTGATTATAACATTCTGTCTTTTTTTTTGAGATCACCTCAGTATATACTCTCATGTGATATTAATCTCATTTTTGGTCAAGAAAAGCCTGTTACACTGGTAGGATTTCAACCCAACCTCATCTAAGGAACCTTAGAATGAAGAAATTATGAACAATATCACATCCAATAAATTCAAAATTTAAACCCACTTTTGGTGTGAAAGAGAGAAAAAAAAGGAAATTTGAATTTGGGTTTTAACAATTAAGTGGGTTACTAATATAGAAATGATTAGCACTTACTATCTGATATGACTAAAAAGTTGATACTATAACTATTATGTATCTTATTGTACCCAAAAATTGTTACTGCTTTTTGTTTCTTTTCTTTATTTCCTTTTCCCTCTCCCCCTCACTTTATCTCCTCTATCCCTTTCCTTCCCCTTTTTTCCATTGTCTTTATTTCTATTTGCATTTTATATTAAGAAAACACTTTTAATAAAAAATATATTCTTTAAAAATTAAAGCTATGACAGAGGCGATTTGTTTTGCTGTCAAAGTCAGTCATATCCTTAAACAAAAGTTGTTAATAGTCCCAATCATAAATTTTCTTGGAGACAAGCAAATAAATATTGTTTTCCTTTGGGAGTAATTCTACCATTTGGTTCAGTATCACATTGCTTTGAAACCAATTAATTATACATAGCAAAAGCAAGAGTGGCTGTAAGTTCAAATTAAGAAACTCTACAGTATTGTAAACAGTCATTATTGACAGCTTAAACTCAAATAGCATTTACTTCACCCATTATCTCTCAAATAGTGTTTACTAGACTTGAAAATAAGCCCTTGGGTTTTCCCAGTTGGAACTGTTAATCTTCCCAAATCATACACTGGATTCCTTTATTTCAGATGGGGAAGCATCAGTGAGAACTTGGTATGCATAAATGGGAGTCAGTGAAAAAATGTTATTTAATTATAAGCATACAAAGAAAAGCACCATTTATTCTGGAAATACTTGGGTCAATGACTTTTATGTCATTCCATCAATTCCCTGTTAGAGAATAGCTTTCCCAGTTCATCATAGAGTTTCATTAAACACTTTTCTTTCCATAATATTTGAGATTTTAAAAAAAATCATGGTAAAAATCATTGTAAAGTCTGTTTTGGTCAAACACCCAAGTTGATCGTATAGGACAAGTAGTAAAATCATAATTATCCTTTGAGAAGACAGTAGCATTTTCAATTTTCAATTGGCATTTTGTTTTTTCTTCATGCCCCTTCATTTCTTTTATTAGTACTCAGCAAGCATTCCAGACAGTATTTCATTTACAACTCTGTATTAATACCATTCCTGTATTAGGGAACTTCTGATCAATCAACTTATTATTAGTGATAATGGTGTGGCATAATTATACTGCCAAATCCTGGAAATACTTGAAAAAGTTATCGATAAAGATATTCAACACTGCAGGTTTGGCAATAGCTGTTCTGTGCTGGTGTATGTAATAGTTTGATGTTATTGATAGCACATGTATCCCTGAATTGAATTTCATGATCATTATGCTGTAGTGCATTTTCCACTACTGATGATATTTTGGGTTGTCTGAATCTGCAAGACCTCTTGTGTTATTTCAGTCAACTGCAGAAACTATTTTGTGGTATCAATATACAACTGCCAACAGTTAAAGGCAGATTCTGGATGCTGCGAGTGGGTCTCTGCTGTCCTTGACTTTCCTGGATTTTTTTTTTAGTCCACCAAAACAATCCAGATCAAGCACAAACTAAGAACCAATCAGAGATAAGCCCTTACCTGCATCAACTGAAAATCAGCTTGGTTAAAGACCAACCAGAAGTCAGGTCCCCTGGCTATAAAGTTGGGAGGTTTTGCTCAGTTGCTGTGGTCTGAATTGGAGGCTATCTTGTCTCTGAAGATGCCAGCCAGAGTTGCTGGTGAAACATCAGGAAATGGTTGTCTAAACTTACAGTCACTAAATCCCTGAAGTTCAATATTACCCAACAGATGTTGGTCATGAAAGTTTACATCAGTACGGTATAATGAAGAATATAGCTTTCTTCACCTGAAGGCAATTTTAGTTAAAAACATCTATTTTGATTAATATATCTTTGGCCCTAGGGAGTGGAGCAGTGAATATAAATTAATGATGCATGAGCCTTGATGTTCAGCAAGCATATATTTGAGTTTGGGACTTGTAACCTGAGACAATAATCAAATATCAGTAGTCTATCTTCTACTGTCTCCATAGCAGGCTAAGTTCAGGCAAAGTAATATACACTGTGCTCTGTGGGAGATAACAGAAGAAGTTGAGAGAGGATGCTCATTTTTTATATATGGGCTGGGCTACAGAGTTATTAATTCCAGAATTTCACAGCTTTAAAGCATTTTGCCCTTCCCTATGTATATTTGTTTACATACCAGCTTCTGGTTATTTACATACCACAAGCAAGAAATTATTTTCAATCTTGATGAAAATTCCATACATGTAAACTTTTTTAGATTCCCTTTTCTCTCATGCAATTTATGATTAAAAGAATAGCAGAAAAAAAATTCTATTACCTGCTTCCGAAATTTCATCCAAGTACACGTTAAAGGTAGGGTTCCTGCTACTTTGCACAGCAGCTCTACCGATTCACCAGACCTTACTTTCTGGTCTTCTGGGAACTGAACAATCTGAGGAGGAACAGCTGATAGAAGAGGAAACAACTTTTGAGGATTTTTTTTCCAGAGGTAAAAACTACAAATATATTGAAGTGGATATGTAAAACAGAAACCAATTGTTTATCCAGTCCCAAAGCTATATCTAACAAAAATCCAGGATCTGGTTCATGGATATGAAAATAGAATCCTTCAACCTCTGCTTAATGGTTCAATGCCTGCTAGCAAAATATATATCCAAACTAAGGAGTTGGTAAACCTCTTTTGAGTCCAATTCATAAATGATCATTAATCAAACCTCAAAGGACAGAGGAAGCTTTATAAATCTGTGCTGATTAATCAGTCCTGGAAAAGAAACCTGCCAGTTTCCTTGGCGTACAATTAACCATCCAGATCCTTCTTGTCTAACCAAAGCTCGCATTTGACAGGCAAGGTGAGAATGCATCCATTATGAAATGCACTAACAATTGTGCCAGACTGTACAAACTTTTTCCTGCTAAAGCTGTAACAAACTAATTTCAGAGATTCTTTACGGGGGGGGGGGAGTTTTCCACGGTTATATTGGTTATTCTAGCAATCATCCCATGCAAAGTAAAGACGGGGAGGATTCCCACTTCCATGGAAAGTCCTCTTGATCTTAGGATCTTCTTGGTTTATACCTAGAGAGCCTCTTCAGATTTTAGGAGAACAAGTCTGCTTTAAATTAACCCAGGACTTGGAGGGGTTAATTTATTTCTTTTCCAGTTGTTTTGGTAGAATAACAGGAACAACACCCCTTTTGTGTGTGTGTGTGTGTGTTTCTTACAAAATAGGCTGGTCATATTGGACTAGTTGAATGAATGATTTGACATAGAAAGTCATGAATTGTTCAGGTGTTTAACTTAAGGACATATAAGCAATAATTAAAATAGAAAATTCACAGCATTTTTTAAATAAAAATTTAAGGAGAACTTTAATAATGTTTTAGTTTTTTTAATCATCGATTCTTCTGATTTTGATTAATCTAAAAAATTCTAGTAAGAAGATGCTTCAGCAATTCTTTTTGTAGAGAACAAGGTTTCTTTAAAATGGTACATCAAAGTATATTATATATTAATCTGATACCATTAATAATCCTCAGGCATTTTTATTCTTTCACAGATAAATTAATTAAGACATTACAACAGGATGTGGACAAGGGAAGGATGGAAAAAAGGGCCATCACTGCACATGTTCTGCCAAGTGATTAGCTTCTGACACTGGAAGATCTAGTCACTGTAAGAATTATGATTAAACTTAAGAACTTTGGTATTTAAATTCTGGTTAAAGTGTTTTGCTTATACTTTCTTTCCTTTTACTGACCTGTATGTAAGTGTGTGTGTGTGTGTGTGTATCACAATGATACAATGGAAACGTCAATATCAATACTAAGTAACTAGCTCAAGATCAAAACCTTGATACTTTGATGTAATGTGTGGCAATGTCTTTAGTTCTAATGTTGTAATCAATCTGGTGTGCAAGAGTCAAATGATTTTATGCTAAATATTCTAAATTGCAGTATCTAAATACAAGATATTCTTAATTGTAATTAATACTTATATAAAAAACAATTATGATTATACTTGAGAAATGATCCTTGAGTTTGCTTTTTAATCTTTTCTTTCCAATTCCTTTGTCTTTTTGTTATCCAGACTGTAAGCCTCTGGAATCATATTTATTTATTTATTATTTATTTAATTAGATTTCTATGCCGCCCTATTCCAAGAACCCAGGGCGGCTTACAACATGGATACTCACATGAAGAAATCTAACATTAAAATACATTATAAAAACCCCTTAATTAAAAACCAATCATCCAAGACAGACATGCAACAAACATACACTGGCTGGGGCAAGGTGTTAACTGCCCCAGGCCTGTCAGCAAAGATGTGTCTTCAATAATTTGCGAAAGGCGGAGAGGGTGGGGGCAATACGGATCTCCAGGGGGAGTTGATTCCAGAGGGCCGGGGCCGCAATAGAGAAGGCTCTTCCCCTAGGCCCCGCCAGGCGACACTGCAAACCTTTCAGCAGAATACAGGGTTTAAACATTTTCAATAAACACATATTTTCCTGAACTACCTACTCATGGCTCACAGTCTTCTCCATACTAATGCTGAGCAATTAATACCTGCTTTGGGTGGAGTCTTTGGAGCTGGTTTCTTCTTTACAGTTGCCTCACCTAGTAAGGAAAAAAAGTGCAGCTAGTTCAGATGTGACGTTCACATGAATGATGAAACTCTTACTTATCCAACAAATCTTCTCCTATCTTATCTTAGGCATATTATGCTTTAAGGATAAGAACACTGGTAATCTCTACCCAAGAAGAGATTCCTAGTGAGAAATAAATGTGTATACAGGTCATTGTATGAGATAACAAAGGCAAACTACATAACAAAGCTCTCATAGCTTTCTGAGTTCTTTATTTGGGTAGGGTTCATGGGAGAAGTATGGTCTAACATATCTCTGCTTACTGAGGACCTTTAAATCCACACTTTTTAACAAAAGGGTGAAGCACATAAAACATTCGGCTGCAACACTTTCCTCACCACATCTACACAGAAATAGAAATTTTGACCATGGCCTTGGGGCATTAATAGAAATATTTCAATCCTTTTCCCTGAGCCTTGGAGATATGTTTATTTTTTACAAAAGCAAACAAAAAACAAAATAGGAATTTCAGATATGGAAGTTTTCAGCTTAAGATAACTGGGAAAGATAACATGAATTCATAGAAACTAGAGCCATGACAATAAATGGTTTTCTGTACTTGAAATAATGAATAGAATAATGAAATAGAAAAGAGATAATGCCCCACATAAATCTTGCTCTTAAATGCTGAAGAGTATTTCTGCAACCAACAGATTCAGCTGGTTGAGCAAAATACTCTAGTTAAAAACTGAAAATCTCTGAAATTCATTTACTTTTCTATGTTTTGAGCTAATGTCCAGTGTAGCTGGAAGCTTATGAAAGCACAGGAAGGATGTAAAAATTGTGGAAAGCTGGACCTCAGTCCAAGGGTCACACTGAATGCATCTTAGGCTTATGCAGTGCATATTCAAGGGTTATCATTAATTTGGTAAATATATTTTTCTTCCTGTCTCAGATATGCACACAATACTTCCATCTCTTAAAGGATCTGGGACTAGACATTTCCACTGATGTTGGTCTTTAGCGATATAATAGTCATGGGATATTGGGACAAGATTGGGGAAAAAAAGCTTTCTTTCTTTATTTAGCATGTTACTATATGGCTTTCCATTTCACAAAATGTGATTCTGGGCAGCATACATCAATTAAAAAACAGCAAATATATAAATATATCATATAAAAAGTCATTATTAGAAAATGAAAAAAAAACATAAAAATTATGGCATGGAACTAATCTGACTTTAGGTGTGGTGGGGGGAGAATGTCCCATCCAGCAGGCACCATGGCAAAGAAGGGCCACTTCCTGGGACCCACCAAATGTAGATCCCTAACAACATCCTTCTTTTCCAGAACTAATGGGATGGGCTAATACAGTGATGGCGAACCTTTTAGAGACTGAGTGCCCAAATTGCAACCCAAAACCCACTTATGCATCATCGAGTGCCGGGTGGGTGTGGCCCATTGACTGGGTGTGGCCAATTGGGTGGGCATGGCCCATTGGGTGGGTGTGGCTGCGGTGGTAACGGCAGACTGGGTGGGACTAAAAAGTTCAATCAATTCCAACTTTGCAAGATCTTTTTTTCCCCGCGAGAAGTTGAAATTGACTGATTGAATCTTTTTTTTTTGCACATGGCGGCAGAGGTCTAAAGTGAAAAGGTTTTATAAAACCCAACTGAAGGCCTAGGACTGGGGCGATGGCACGCATGTCCACAGAGAGGGCTCTTAAGTGCCACCTC
Source organism: Bothrops alternatus (assembly GCA_034064705.1). Lineage (NCBI taxonomy): Eukaryota > Metazoa > Chordata > Lepidosauria > Squamata > Viperidae > Bothrops > Bothrops alternatus. Next base: position 5,235,194 of record JARGCV010000063.1, read on the forward strand.
TGGCACCCATGCCACAGGTTTGCCACCACTGGGCTAATATAATATTATATAGTTGAAGCAGTTCCTCAGATAACCAATTCTATGCCATGAAGGGTTCAGGATCATCTATGTATGTTTTATAACTGGCTCCATCACTAAGAGTCAGGTATCCAAATTTAAATGGATGATTCAGGGTAGGCATTTACTTCCTGTTAAGAGCAAATTTGGTGAAAAAAAAGGGACAAATATTCCAACTCTAACTCATTTAATGAATCAATTATATAAAACTTCATTTTAAAACTTCATGTCGTTAAAAGACTGTAGCTTTAATCTGAAGAAAAGTGCATACCTGCAAACTTATATTGGAAAAAATTCATGAAGCCACTGAGCAAGTATGCGCTAAAATAAAAGAGATTACTACAGAAATAAGAGTCAGAAACCTTACTTCAAACCCTCAAACTGACTTTCAGACTTCAACTGACTATCCTCTAGGCCAGCGGTTCTCAACCTTTTTTAGGTCGCGATCCCCGATCTGTCAAGCACCGCGCATGCGTGGTGCTGCCTCCTGCGCCGTGCATGCGCGGTGCTGCCCCCTGCGCCGGCCGCGGCATAGGCCGCCGCCCATTTGGGGCAGTGGCAGGCAGGCCCAGGTGTTGCTGGGCGGCCGCGGCAGCGACGGCGCAGGGCGACCATGGGCTGGGCCACCAGCTGGCCCAGCCAAAGGGAGGTAAGCCACCCGCCAGGCCCCACGTGCGCCAAAAACTCCCTACGCCCGCCGCTGCCCTGCTAGCCTTGCCTTCGCTGCCGCCCGTTTGGGGCGGCGTCAGGCAGGCCCAGGCGCTCCTGGGCGGCTGCAGCAAGCAGTAGCGACAGTGCAGGGCGACCACCAGCTGGGCCACCAGCTGGCCCAGCCCAAGGGAGGTAAAGCACCTGCCGGGCCTCATGCATGCCAGCTGCCCTCCCTGCGCCCGCCGGCCTCCCACCTCCCACCCCTGGCCCTCTTTTACTTACATTTTTAGTAGTTGCTCAGCAGGGAGGGGTGGAAAGTTCTGGACCGCTCGCCTTCGCTGCAGACAACTTGCAGCACCGTTTGCAGACTGGGACTTTTGGCGGGCTCAGCAGGGCAGAGACAGCCTGGACAATTCCTATTGGCTTTTGAAAGCCAATAGAATTAGACTCTATTCAAGAGAGTCTATTCTATTGGCTTTCAAAAGCCAATAGAATAAGAGGGAGTAGCACAGCTAAGGCAAAGGGAAAAAATGGCATAGCACAACTAAGAAAAGGGGGGGGGGAATGGCGGACTGCGTTGTTTGGCGACCCCCGTGAAATGGTTGTTCGACCCCAAATGGAGTTGCAACCCACAGGTTGAGAACCGCTGCTCTAGGCCAAAATACACCAGAAGAGGAATTAACCTACATCAAAGAGGAATTTATATTTCCTCATAAGCATCCTATTGAGATTTTTGAGAATCAAAAGGTAACCTTAATCAAACTACATACAACTCCAAAAATAACAGAAATTGACGTACAAACACGATTTACTGAGAACAATGACAACTTTGATAACCAACTATTAACCATTAAACTGGATACAATGGAATGTCTTACTCAGCTGAACCAAACATTGAGACTTGAATTTCTAAAGCAACAAGGGCCGAACTACAAAGGAGTCAGGCTCCAAAAACAGAGGATGGGACATCTTCCATTGACCCAAATGACATCACAAGGAATAAAGGGAGATCTATCTGCTGAAATAGAGGCTCTGTTATGAAAACCTTCTTGACACAAAAAGAAAGCCAGAATAAGACTGAAAAAAGAGACTTAAAATTACATGTAATGGGTTAAAAAGGCCTTATAGAGATACGGATTGATTTAAGGTTTAAGATTCAGATTTAGAAGCGAGAGGAAAACTCGTTATTAGTAGAATATACATGTGAAACAAAGCAAGAAATAATATGTTTATTTTATGTATGAAGATTATTTTGTAATGGAAGAAAAGTGCATACCATGTGGGAGAAAAATGTACCTCCTGACCTTGCAGCTATGAAACTTTTGTCATGACATTTGTTACAGTCCCATAAGAAGAGATGTTCAGAAGGGCTGTGTTTGTTCCTGTCCCGGTCTCCTTCTCCTGTTTCCCTTTTCAGGCATTTTACTAAAAATAGAAATGCAGAACTCCCAACTGCTCTAACTTCTCAATAAATAGCTCTCTGTGTAGTTCCAGTCAGAGCAAATCCACAAAAATGGGAAAAAAATTGCATGCAACTGCACAAAGACCATCTCCATCCACATATCCTTAATACTCTATTCCACTAAGATTGCTTCACACAGACACAGGTTCACCAAGTTTTTTTTTCTTGAAAAAGTTGTTCTGGAAAATTTATTGCCTCACAAGAAAATGTAGCATTTATAAGCCAGATTGAAGTGCACATATAAACAACCCTCCTTAAAAGAATAATCATGCTGCTGACGCTTGGCTATCTATCCTATTTTGCCAGATAGTAAGAGAAACTATTCCACAAAGTGTCTGATTGCAAATCATAAAATCCTAATAATTGTATAATTCCTAATTTTTTTATCAAGGCGATTCTTCCTAATACACACAAACATGCATATTTCAATTTGAATATCTGTTTTTTAGTATGCTGATACACTATTACTCCTCTTCCCATTACATAAAGTGGAAATAGTCAAAACAAAATGAGAGTGAGTACACAAACACACACCTTCCCATTACATAAAGTGGAAATAGTCAAAACAAAATGAGAGTGAATACAGAAACATACACACACACACACACAAATTTTAAAATGCCCCAAATAATTTAATATTTCAGTAATGATCAATTGTGTTAGAAACTCTACTACAAAATATCAGATAAAGATACCATTGGGTTAAGCTTTATTCCTTATGATCACATGATCATGTGCATGTACTTTACCAAGCAAAAATAAGGAAGTGGTTTTCCTTATTTCCTACCATTTTCCAGGAAGATTTTTTTCAATTCTTCAGTTTAACTCTAGCTCCAGGGTTTTGTGGTAGTCTCCAGTATAATTACATTCTTATTAATAATGTGTTGGTGGTCTCTTCTGTCACTTGATGATAGTCTTCTACAATGAGCTCCTATTTCTGACTATTCAGATCTAAGTCCTATTGTGTTCAGTAAGACTTAATGCCAAGCAAACACTGGCCAGTGTAAATCTACCTCTACCATAGAAATAAATAATAAAAATCCAAAATCTGCAATCTGCCTTCCACTGCACTTTTCCAAACAAAACCCTGGGATAGAAATACCTACTGTTTTTATTTTTTAAGACAGCCCATAGAGCTGTAGAAGCTTTCGTATACACTAAAGATATTAGATAGCATTAATTGTTCTGCAGCATGTTCACTTCATTAAAAAAAATAATTAGTTTAAAACATTTTTTGAAAACAATTAAATGTGATTCAAGGAACCTGGTGGAGCCAAAGGAATTATATTGTCGATTGTTGATTTCTTCCTGTCATATCTACTATTGCACAGTGGTGTAGTTTGTGTTTATGCTGTTTTAAAAACAACATAGAGCCACTGGAAATCATACCATAATGAATATGTGGGGCAGAGGCCGTGCTTAACCAATCAGCTTCAAGCCTCTTGCATGCTATCAAGAATTTCAGTGAAATCAAGTGGGACGCAGAGCTGCTCCTCCAACTGAGATGTCCAAGCTGCTTCACTCGGTGGAATGTTTATCAGATTCAAAATTTTCAAAAAGCTCCCAAAGAATTGTGAGCAGAAGGGAATGGAGGAGTAAAAACAAGGGAAAAGCTAATTTTAGCATGAAAAAAAACAACTGCGTTCAAGAATTTGATTAAATATTTTGTATCTTTACCAAAAATTTACTTTAGAAAGCATGTAAGGAACTATTTACTTAAGGGTAATATGAAATTACCGCTCTTGTGGGAAGCTATGTCTCTGAATGAACTCTGATTTTAATATCCTTAACTAAGATTAGCCAAGATTTGTGGCTTCCTAAGTCATTTGTCTTCTCCCTACGAACTGCTCCCCACACTCACATACAGAATATTATAGTCTTCACCTCCAAGAATACATGAATGTATTGCTGTGCTACATAAATAAAGGAAGGGCAAAGTCTTCTGGTTAAATTAGCAAAAGATTTTTCATGAATCCTGTTGACATATTTTTTTTCTTTCTGATCCCAACGTAACAGCACAAAGCATACTCACTAACCTTTGACCCACAACCTACTTGACAACTTGCCTTTTTGGATTGCCCTGTGAGTCCTCCTATTTCAGTGTTCCAAGTTGAATGTAACTTGCTTCCATTACCTTGTTTTGCCTTACATTATAGGATGTAAGGAAGTATTAAAGGCAGCTCTTCAATTTTGTATGGTAAATTAGTTCTGAATAATGATTATGAATCTCTTTGCAGGAAACAAGTCAGTATCATAAAAGAGAAAAACAGCTTTAATTAAAAATCAAGTAAGGAGGGATGGACAGACATTAGCCAAGATCCAGATTCCACTTCCCAACCTTGCATAGACCACTTTTAAAGCGCTCCATGGCATAGGACCCAGCTATTTACAAGACTGCCTTCTGCCAGTAAATACCTCCCATCGACCAGTTCGCTCCCACAGAGGGCCTCCTCAGGGTGCCATCGGCTAAGCAGTGTCGGCTGGTGGCGCCCAGGGCGAGAGCCTTTTCTGTGGGGGCACCGACGATGTGGAACGAGCTCCCCCCTGAACTCCGGACGTGTCATGATCTCCGCACCTTCAGAAGAGAGTTGAAGACTCATCTCTTCAATCAAGCCGGCCTGGCCTAAATCTCCTCGGGTTTTAAATTTTTAAACAAGGCTGTTCGGGTTTTAGAATTGGGTTTTTTAACAGGTTTTTAGTAACAGCCTTGTATTTATTTAATTTAATTTAATTTTAAATATTTATTGTTTTATATGTTTTATTGGGTTGTAAACCGCCCCGAGTCCTACGGGAGAGGGGCGGTATAGAAATTTAATAAATATATAATATATATAATATATATGAGTGTGAAAAAGAAAGGGAGCTGGCAGAGAGAAGGTTAAAAAGGAAAGGGAATTGGCTTATGTAGGCTGCTTCTTCTACCACTGAAGATAGGCATGTAGAATACTGTAGTGAAAGAAGAAATGGCATAAAAGGACCCCCATGTCTTTACCTTTTCTATTGTCAACCATATGTAGATCACTTATCAAGGTTTATGGCGGCATGATTCCTTAATGAAAAACCTACCATTCCTTGATGAAAGACCTAAATTCCAAGTTTAAAGCACAGGCTGGGACAACTAAAAAAATGATAGAGAAGAGAGAAAAAAAGAATCCCTGCCCTATTTCTCAGTTATTACTGTTCCAATCGCCATAGCAGAGGCAGGGAATATGTATCTCACTACATTAAGGAAGCTCATTTGCTCAAGTCACTTCACAGTAGAGATCACAGAGGCCTTCCCTAAATTTAATTCAGAAATCATTTGCTATTTGAAATTTGCCATAACAACAATGTCAGATATTCTGGAACAAAAATTAAATCAGATTAAGATGTGCTGAAATTGTTGGAGGAGTATTTGCCAATGAAAGAACACCACAGTTCATTTGATAAGAGTTTACAGAATTATGAATAATTTAAGGATGATTGTTAAAGTAGCTGTTGCACCGCAGATGAAAAAAGAATAAGGCTTGTTAGAGCCACAGCAAAAAAGCCTATGTGCTTTGTGTACAGCACAGATAAGCTTTCATGATCTACTTCTGTAGGGGCAATTAATAACAATCACACTTTCCTTCTGCCTGCCCCCAGATAGCAATGCAGAAAATAAACTGTAAATAAAACCTTCATGGAAAATTCTGCTCTTTGCCAGTATTAACTAAGTCACAGTTTGTGTCCGGATGGCATAAACTATAAAGCATAATAATCTGGCTGAATATCAATAGCATACCTCCCAGAAGCTTTAACTGGATGCCAAGAAGGAATGGTTTGTTCAACTAGAACATTTTCCCCATTGCTCTACATACAACAACTGGATTTCTACTTGCACAGCACTAGCCTGAAGAATGTGCCTAGCTATAAGGAAAATTCATAAGTATACATTTTCCAGAATATAAAAAAGAAGGTGATTTATCTGCCAAAATCAGGTTTTTCTCCATCACCATGAAATTATTACACTGTAATTGATATTAATCTTTCCAGGCTGAGGGTAGTGTTGAAGTCAGACCTTCTTAGAGCTATCCTTAGGCTCTTTTCTTCAGTGTGTGTTTGTGTGTGCCTGTCTTTAATAGCATTTTCCCCAAATATGTAAGCTTTACTATATCAGGTTTCAGAATTGTACCAATGCCACTTTGTTCCTCCAGACTAAAGAAATGAAAAATAAATTTAAACACTTAATGCCTTGGCTGCATACTATCTAACAGAGATTGTGATGTAAATATTTTTTATAAAATATAAAATATTTATAATCCAATAACAGATACAAAATTCCCCTTTCCCTTCCCTTCCCTACTAAAAAATGTTCTATATCTTTTCCACCCTGGAGGGAAAAAAAGATATAAAACACTGGTCATATTTATTTTGATGACAATCTATTAAACTATTGCTGTAATATTCTAGCGAAAGTGCTAGGATTTAAATTGGGCACAAAACCTCTCATTCTTTATAAATTGGGGGATGTTAAGTTTTGGGGAATGAGAACATTCAAAAAACAAACACAAAAGCATTTGGATGGGGACAGGTTTATTTCTAAATGCAGTAAGTTTGGCTGTCCTCAAAAACCTGATCTTGTTCCATTTGATATTTTGATTAGAATGCTATGCCATAATATACTTTTCTTAGAGGTAACTCTAATTTGGAAATTCAGACACTGTGCAGGGCTCCACCTTCTTCTTTTCTGATGAAGTGAAGTCAACATACTATATCAGGAATGATATTTTTATTATTATTATTATTATTATTATTATTATTATTATTATTATTATTATCTCTGGAAAAGTAAAATAATCAAGGAACACATTTCTTTGGCATAAAATCAAGACAGATTTTATGCAATAACAGGCATGAGGATCTATCTCCTCAAGGATTCAGATATCACAAAAACATTGTTTTTTAAAAAGATGTTGGAAGAAAGACAGAAAGAGAACCACGCCATAAACTCTGAAGGAGCCGAATTCTTCACTGAGCACAGAAGGGACACATTTTCTCTGGAATTTAGTATTTGTGGATTTATGAAATGCTATCTTGGTGAAATCTTAGCAAAAGATGAGTGGAAGTATAATAGAACAATAAACAGAATAATGGGCAGCAAAGTAATAAAATGCAAGGCAGTTAATAAGCAGAGTTAGGGAATAACAGAAATAAAAGACTCATGACCAACAATGTTGCTAAACAGAGAATTATTCAGGCTACATTCTACTGTTGGATAAAACTTCTTAAAGGTATGAAGTAATTGCTTTGGTAAGTATGTTCCATAAATAAATGTGAAGGTTTTTTTTTTTAGCTAACTTGGTGGATTTGTGATTAGCACCCCTTATGTTGGTGTTAAAGGCCAGAGCTACCGTATATCAGTAATAGAAGTGATGCTGTTTTCCATGAGTTAAAAGTCATAGCAGCAGTTGTTCTGAGGAGGAGAGGGGTAGGGGTTGCCTGGAATCACCAAGTTGGGTAACATCCCTAATGTTTTCTAGGGTCCCTTAGAAGTCTAAAAAAAAAGGACATATATTAGCAATTTTAACACTGAGTTTAAGATAACTTGTTCAGGAAAAAATCAGTAAAGAATTATTTAAGTGGCTGGCAATGTTTGAAAAGAATGTCAGAAAAACAACTTGTTTTATATTAAAAAAAACTGATCTTTGCAAATTATTTGCAAAAGTTAAGGGTAGCAGTAGAATCCTTTAATGGAACAGGACTGATTTGCAAAAAGAAAAGGTAAAAAAAAACCATCAGGTATCTCTAGCAAAACTTGCATTTTCTTTCCACACTAATTTTCATTCTAATCCTCACTGTCCTGTCCATATTTCTGAAGCTATTTCAACACTCTTTTTTCAGGAGAATCATTGGGAAAGGGGGAACATAAATGAACAAGGACAATATGCTGATTTTTCCATAAAAATGTGAAAGAGGAACTTTACCTAAAGTATTTGGAGACAGAATTGGTCCTTTCATTTTTGCTATTTCCTTACAATGTTCAGGACTTTATAAAGCAAATAACAATTTCAAGGATGAACTTGCTGAAGACACTCAGAAAATTATTTTGAAAGCAGCAAGAACAAAAAATTAAACTCTGACAGCACCACAACTGAAAATTATGTGTGAGTGAACTTGCAATGATTTCATCAGGCTTTTGCCTAAGCATTCTAAGGGATATTTCATACAACAACCTGAAGCGCATTAACAATTTTATTGAGAAAGTGGGCTGGAAAATGAGGTTTTATGTTTATACAAACTCCCGAAGACGTATCTTCAAGAATATAATTAGCAAGATAGCATAAACATTATTGTCAGCATAAAATTCTTCACTATTACCAAACTGAAGAATAACATTTAATAACACTTCATTTGAGTGCATACAGCCCTTTTTAATCAGTAAATCCAGAGGTCACCGGTTCATTTTTATTCATTTTCAGAAAAAATCCACAAAGAGTTTTCAGTCTTTTATAAAAGTAGTTATTGCACCTAATCAAACAAGTCAAATTTAAATGAACTTTAATCAAAACTATCTGTGAGAAGTTGATCAAGGTACTAGATTAATGGCTGCATCTTATATTCTCTGTGTATATTCTCTGCATTTATTTGGAACAGTAACCTAAAAGTCAGTAACTAGCAGGCTTGTAATTTGTAAGCATTACACTCATGACCACGAGCAAATCATTCTGCTTACTATGGCCCAAAGTTGCGACAATAAACATTTTTAAAGGGCAAATCGTCATGTGTGTCAATCTTGTTTCCTCCCTAGCCTTCTACAGAAAAATTTCATCTTTAGTTGCTCTGCTGTGAAAAAAAAGTGGCTTTTCTTTCTCCTTCCAATACAAATCCTGTTATAAAAACAATATAGGATACTAACCACAAGTAGTGGTTAGTCCACTAGTGAGAAACAATGGCAAGAAGGAGACGGGCAGCGGGGAGAAGGCAGAACTGCTTAATTTCTTTCTTGCATCTGTCTTTTGCATCTGGAAAGATATTCAAGGTGTGGGTTTATGAGCACCTAGAAATACAAGGTTATTCCTAGAAGCCAGCATGGATTTGTTAAGAACAGGTCATTCCAAACAAACCTTATTGCCTTTTTAAATAAAGTGGCTAAATTATTGGACCAAGGAAATGCTGTGGATGTAATATACCTACTAGATTTCAGTTAGACATTTGATAAAGCAGACCACAGCCTACAGTACATCTTGGTAAGATAGAACAATGTGGGATTGATGCTATCACTACCAGATGGATTTGTAGTTGGTTGGCTAAGTACACTCAGTGTGTGGTCCTCAATGGAACTATATGTGGTGAGAAGTATGCAATGGGGTTAATCAGGTTTTGTCCTGGACTCAATGCTCTTCAATATCTTCATAAATGACCTAGATGATGGGACTGAAGAGGCGCTCATCAAATTTGCAGGAATTGCTAAGACTTTGGAAGATAAATTCAGGATTCAGAAGGTTCTTGACAGATCTTTGTGTCCTATCCAAAAAGATGTAGTTCAGTGGTGAGAAAAGTAAGGTTCTGCATGTAGGTGGGAAAAAACAAATGCACAAATGTGGGAAAGATGTAGGTGTCCTGATGGAACACTACTTAAGTATGAATCAGTGTGCTGCAGCTGCCAAAAAAGCCAAGGTAGTTCTGGGCTGCATCAGTAGAGAGATAGTAGCAAGGTCAAGGGAAGTGATAGTACTGCTCCATAACGCACTGATGAGGCCCCATTTGGAATACCACATCCAGTTCTCATCACCACAATATTAAAAAAAAATGCTGATGCCCTAGAACAGGATTTCCCAACCAGGGGTGCGGGGGTGCGAGACGATATTCCAGGGGTGCGAAAAGTTGGCTTTTCAAAATTATAGTGTATATGCAAATTTATTGCCGTTATTTCGAACTTTTGTAAGGGGTGCGAGAATATACAGTAGTGACCAAAATTGTGGAAACCTTTTGGGGAAAGTGTACTTTTGAGGTTTGATGGCTAATAACACCACTTTTTTTAGAGTAGTACCATAAAATTATATATCAATGGAAAAATAATTTAATCAAGAATGTAGCGCAACAAAGTTTGTTCAATTATCTGTACTATATTCTATGAAAAGTTATAGCCAAATAACCAGAAAAAGGAAGCACAACTTGCTTAGGTTGATATCAGGTAGCTTTCCTTCATCTGATTGCAGCCAATGAGCACGAGTGTTTAGAGAGCCAATCAGGTGTCATTTTGTTTTGGCAATGAGCCAATCAGATCACAGTAGGATTCAGTTATTGATGTGATGTATTGAAGCTGAGAGGAGGACATTTGTCAGTGTGTTATGTGATCACTATCAAGTTGGTTGGGTTTTTTTGTGTTCTTTCATTTAGTGAGCTTGTAAAACATAATAAAATTAAAGTAATGGTGCAAAGAGTTGACTGGTTGCCCAGAAAGCGATGTAAAATAGTATTATTAAGTGAACAAGGCTACAGTTATAAAGAAATTAGAAGAAAATATGGTGGAAACTTAACTAAAGGTGACATTTCTACTGTACACTTTTCCCAAAAGGTTTCCACAATTTTGGCCACTACTGTATCAGAAGCATTCTAGGGGTGTGGGGTATAGAAAAAGTTGGGAACCACTGTCCTAGAAAGAGTGAAGAGAAGAATGATAAAGATGATAAAGGGCCTGGAGGCTAAATCCTATGAAGAATGGCTAAATATATGTTTACCTTAACAAAGCTGTTTAGCTTAATAAAGAAAAAAGTGAGAGGAGATATGATAGCAATTTTCCAATACTTGAAGGACTGCCACACGGAAGAGAGTGTTGATTTATTCTTCAAAGATTGGACAACCATTTGTCTGAGATGGTATGAGGACTCCTGCTTTGGGCAGTGGGGAGGGGGCATTGGACAAAAGACCATCCTATGAGTCCAGGTATAATGAAGTTAGGTGGCTTAATGCCACTGTCTTAGCTATGAGAGGCTGAGAAATTTGCCTTCTCTCTCTCTCTCTCTCTCTCTCTCTCTCTCTCTCTCTCTCTCTCTCTCTCTCTCTCTCTCTCTCTCTCTCTCTCTCTCTCTCTCTCTCTCTCTCTCTCTCTCTCTCTCCTCTCTCTCTCTCTCCTCTCTCTCTCTCTCTCTCTCTCTCTCTCTCTCTCTCTCTCATTGATTTCTTGGAGGGTCCATGCTTTACTACAGGGATCACAATACTTGTGAAACTTTCTGATTAACAATTTTATGCCACTACTAAATTCCTCCCCATGCAGTCTTTTCTCAATTCTTATTTTAGGAATAAAGCTAGATACTTAATCAGCAAATCAGAAATTTGGTTTTCTTCAGCCAACTCCCAAACCCCAAGCAAGCATTTACATTTTTGTAAGGGAGAAAAATAATCAGTCTGTAACATAATTACAAATTGGAAAGAGAAAAAAGCCATCACAGAAGTTAATTTGTATACCTCTAGTTATATTACAGCAGCAAATTTATGTGCAATGGTTCATAATCAATTGGATTGTCCTCAAAAACACATGTATTCCAAAGCTTGTTTGCATCATAAATATCATTTTATTTTATAATCAAATTTATATGCCGCCCTTCTCCTAGGACCCAGGGCGGCTTACAACAAATACAATAAAAATTTAAAAATTAATTGCATTCATACAAACACAATCAGCTCACAGTCACTGATGACCTTCCTAGGGCCCAGGGGCAGAGCACAGCTCATACACCCCAAGCCTGTCGGCATAGATGTGTCTTCAGCAATTTACGGAAAGCTAGGAGGGAGGGAGCAGTACGAACCTCTGAGGGAAGCTGGTTCCAGAGGGCTGGGGCAGCAACAGAGAAGGCCCTTGCCCTAGGCCCCGCCAGATGATATTGTCTAACAGACGGGACTCGTAGGAGGCCAACCCTATGCGCCCTAACCGGTTCGCTGGGATTCATGAGGCAGAAGACGGTCCGAAAGTATCCTGGTCCATTGCCATAAAGGGCTTTATAGGTCATAACCAACACTTTGAATTGTGTTCGGAGACCAATTGGTAGCCACTGAAGCTCACGGAGAGCTGGAGTGATATGAGCATGTCTTGGGAGACCCAAGACGGCTCGCGCGGCCGCATTCTGGACTACTTGCAGTCTCCGGACATTTTTCAAAGGTTGCCCCATGTAGAGAGCATTACAGTAGTCGAATCTCGAGGTGACAAGGGCATGGGTGACTGTGAGGAGTGACTCCCGGTCCAAATAGGGCCGCAACTGGTGCACCAGGCGAACCTGGGCGAATGCCCCCCTTGCCACAGCCGAAAAATGATGGTCTAGACTTAGCTGTGGATCGAGGAGGACACCCAAGTTGCGAACCCTCTCCGAGGGGGACAAAACTTTTTTGTCATAGCTAGTCAAAAGAATATACAAGGGAAATATCAATTTAAGAAATTGTATTTATTATATAGTTAAATTTTTATATGTTGGATCGAAAATATAGTTAAATTATTATTAGGATTTATATAATAGTTTTGTGTAGTTTAGTGGGTTTTCTTGTGTTTTACCCTGTATTCACTTTGGGAAGTCGGGGTGGGTGGGTAGGGGGGATGTATTGGTGTACTCAACTGCAATATTGGTAATATATAAGAATGATATATTTAATAGTTATAAGAGGGGTTGCTCAGGCAGTACCTCTGGACCACATCTGGAGGGGGGTAGATTGAGGAGTGAAGGTGGAGGGAAGTAGGTAGGTAGGAGAGGAGGGAGGAGAGTGAAGGAGGGAGAGAGAGGGTGGGGGGATGGTAGTAGGTAGGGAGGAAGAAAGAGGGGGATGTGGTGAAGGGGGTGCTGCCGAGCAACACCCATAGTTATATTAAGTATTTCAAAAGAATGTACGCTTTGTTTCTTATGGGAGAAAGTTGTAAAAGATTGTATTAAGTTGAGTGGTATTTCATTTGTTTTTTTTCTTCTTTATGATTATAAAAAATTAATAAAAAAAATTTCACAAAAAAAAAGAAAGTCAGAAGGAACTGACAGGCACTGAACTTGTTCAGAAAAGCAAGGATATCCCAGAACTAGTGCTACACGTACAATAATTCTATCAGTAGAAGATAAGAAGCAATTATTTATTTCCTTACAATTTCTTGAACATCTAAAAAAAAGTCAGATAATATATCACATGTTTGTTCATCATTTAGGCTTTATACAACCCGCAACATCTCCTTGTGTGGGCTTCTGAGTTCACAACGTTTAAACTGCTAAAATTTATCCATAAGCTGCCAAATTACAGGAGTCTGATTTACTATTAATCTGTTACTTTGAATAATATATATATTTCCAACTTAATCCAAAAAGAAACTCCCACTAAAATCCAAGACAGAGAACAAGAAAACGGCAAAGCCCTCCTCCCATACATAAAAGGCACCACAGACAGGATCAGCAAGATCCTTCACAAACATAATATCAAAACAGCATTCTGCACAAACAGAAAAATATCCACCATCCTAAGAAACCCTAAAGACAAAATTGAATTAGAAAATCAAGGAGTATATGAAATCCCATGTACTGCCTGCTCCACCACATACATTGGACAAACCAACAGAAGAATAAGTGCACGCATTGAAGAACACAAAAACTCAGTCAAAAAAGAGGAACCAACTTCTTCCCTGGTCCAACACTTCAAAGCCACAGGACATGAAATTGATTTCAAAAAGACCAGAACTATCGCCAAAACTGAACACTTTAATAACAGAATAATCAGAGAAGCCATCGAGATAGAAAAACGCCCACACAGCATGAACAAACAAGATGATACCTCCCGCCTACCAGCCATTTGGAAACCCACCCTTATTGACAAACGAGTCCATAGCACGGGGAATGACACCAGACCTATACTCACAAAAACCACACAGGATGTCACCACCACACATCCAGGCAAAAAGCAAACCCAAACCCACACTGATGAGGAGGCACGACCACAAACCAGAAGCCAGACCACAGCTGCATCATTAGCCACCTTAAACCTCTCCAATCCATACACGAAGCAAACTGACACCCACCATGAAGATGAGGCACGACCACGAACGCAAAGCCAAACAGCTATACAGTTCACCATCTCTAATCCCCTTGTAACACTGACTAACCTGAGCACAACAAAGCCCCCACCCAAACAGAACACTCCCCCATCCAATCAGAGCACAGCCAACCCCCCATCCAATCAGAACACACCTCCACCCAATCAGAACACAGCTGAGCTCCCAGCCAATCAGTTCAAACCCCCACTGGCAGTTAAAAGGAAGAAACAGCTAAAATCTCACATTGCTCCTAGAAGCAGAAGCTGAAAGCACCAGCCTGAAGATGACGAATGAGACTTCGTCGAAACGTCGCCAAGACACTTCAAATTCTACGTGGGAGAAAACCCGAAGAACCAAAGACCTACATACAAACACCCGCGAAAACCTCAGAAAACATATATATATATATATATATATATATATATATATATATATATATATATATATATATATATATATATATATATATATATATATATATATATATATATATATATATATATATATATATATATATATATATATATATATATATGCGAACCTTTTAGAGACCGAGTGCCCAAACTGCAACCCAACACCCACGTATGCATCATCGAGTGCCAGGTGGGTGTGGCCCATTGGCTAGACGTGGCCCATTGGTTGGGCGTGGCTGTGGTGGTAACAGCAGACTGGGTGGGACTAAAAGGTTCAATCAATCAATTTCAACTTTGCAAGATCTTTTTTTTTCCTGCGAGAAGTTGAAATTGACTGATTGATTGAACCTTTTTTTTTTGTACATGGCGGTGGAGGCCTAAATCGAAAAGTTTTTATAAAACCCAGCTGAAGGCCTAGGACTGGGGCGACGGCGCGCATGCCCACAGAGAGGGCTCTGAGTGCCGCCTCTGGCACCCGTGCCACAGGTTCGCCACCACTGACATAAACTCTCCTTGTCCACGGGTACAATGTCAGGATATCACTATCACCCTCCTCAAAAAAAGAAGAGAAACTCAAGTTGTCAAAAGGTTGTAGGATTAAGGTAAGATTAAAGGTAGAAGTAGGATTAGGGGTGGTTAGGAGGCTGCAAGGTGTCTGTCGAGCCCTGCGAGGCTGCTCTGCGCGGAAACCTAGGGAAAGGCTCACCCGGGCTCTACGCAGGTTACCGGCTCTGCGCTGAGACAGAATAGCGCTCGTTTCGGCAGCCATGATTCCGGAGCGTTGCTAGCATCTGCGTTCCTGCTGTGGTGACTGTGAAGCTAACCGACACCCCTGATGATGTCATCACCGTGCATCTCGCCGGGCCGACCTCCGACGAGCAAGAAGCAGCCGGATGATTGCAGCAAGCAGCCTATTGGTCGCATAGGGAAACCCCAAGCTACCGGACGGGTTGGCGGGGAGGGGGTAATCAGGTTTGCTGAGCCGGATGTTGGTTTGTTGGGTGGGGTAGGCAATTGAGGGCGCGTGATTTGGTGGGTGGGGTAGGAATTGAACGGTGTATGCACGATTGCAGTCTCTATACAGCGCTGGGAGCAAACCACTCCCAGTGCTGACTTTATTCCACATGGAGTGATTAAAACTACCATGGTCTATCGTGCATGGTTGTTGGCTGTTCTTTTGACGCACCAACACAGGACGACCTGACTGTCATTTTTTTTTATTGGAAAGGACACTTTGGATTGGTTACACTATGGCTTAACTAAATTTGACAGAATGGGGAGAGGTAATGGAAGAAAAGGTTTTCTGGCAGAATAAAGGAATGGAATTCATTCATCACAGTATCTGAGCTATATCTGAGTATCTCCAGTATTTTTAAACATATTTCCAGGTTCAGTACAGAAAAGTTGATACTGAGGCAATTTAACTAGGGGCAAAGTATTCTCTGAGATTCTTTCAAACTACCTGTTTACATAGTGAAAATGATTACATTTGTTGTTCATCTGTTGGGGAAACAGAGGAACAACCACACGGGAGAAATCTAAGGCATTGGGATCCATGCAGCAGTGCCAGCCAACTTTTTTTTGTCTTATTATAATCAGATTTTTCAAATTGACCATCTCAACCAGTTTGGGAACTCCTCAAATCCCCAGTCAGGAATTTTTTAAAGATTTAATTGCTATATACCTGGAAGAGACCATTTAAATCAGTTTTGGAAAATGACTTCAAAGCACCTACATCGTTTTAGAAAAAAATGAAGAAAAAGCAAAGATACCTACTTTCTGTTCCATGCACAGAACCCAGTGAAGTCTTTGGGTTTTTGGTCTTCTTTTCTGTTGACCTTAAAGACTCTGAAATTGGAAACAGGTTGCAGGGAGTGGGGGGGGGAAGGTTAGAATAATTAAGAACCAAATCACCATTTTGAGTTAAAGAGCAACAACTGCAATGAAAACAGAAGTCTGATTTGTCTGTTATTTGATTCTAACTGGGCTAGAAAGCAAATGGAGATTGTTGTGATATTTAAACGATGACTTGGACAGGCTAAATTTTGAAAAACAAAATGAAAATAGTTTTCTTTGCTCCCTAGGAAATGTTACGATTAGAACTCTTTAAATCTCTAAATTTTAAACATCCATCTTATTACTTTACTCAAAGCATGCATGCAGGTTATTTGGGTTATGTCCCATGTGGAAAGTTTTTTGCTATAAAAACATGAATCTGCTGAAGAGGGCTTAAAATGAAGGGAGTTAGGAAAAATAAGTCTATTGAGCTAATGCTGAAAGAACTGGTCAAGTTTCAGTTTTGGAGTAGAGCCACAAGGGCTGATATCAGGATTTTATGCTAAAGACTTCAAGAAAATCAAGACTATTTGCACGAAGATCATTCACATTGTGTATGTTCTACTCACAAAAAAAGATGTTTGTATCTCTGTATCACTGTAAAAACTTATTTAACCAGAAGCGATAGTGAAACCAACAGAGTATGTACATATACTATTGGAAGATATATTCAAGCACTACAATATTCTTTTGGCATCAACTATGTATTCTGTCTTTTGTAGTAATCTTTGACTGCTGTAAATAGTCACTGATGTGCTTACCTGTGGCAAATAAAAATCAGTTCCAAGCATTTAAAACAATGCAAAGCAAACAACATAACACAATACTCTACTGGAGGGAAACAATTAATCTAATACATAGGTCTAGTTAAGCAAGTTACTAACAAGGGCATATACTACAATAATTTTGATGAACATGAACTGATCTAGATCTGGTCAGTGCTGACTAGAAACACTATGTCTCTTACTTGAAATTATAATGTGATTTTAAATTTTGGTGCATCTTTGCAAAACAATAGCTGCCTTTATTTCCAGTATCACTTTACAATCCAAATCAGTAACATATATTGATATTTCTAGTCTAAATTTAAAACAAAAATGGTGATTATTCTGGGTATGAGCTACCTCTCAAGTTTCTATTTCAAATATTAAGGAACGATTGGACTTGGCAGAATTTAATAGGGTAGCAAAACATTCCTTATTATTAGCAGCACTTCATTATACTGGCTGCAGTGGTATCCTATAAATACGTATCTTTGCTTGTTTCTATGATAAGTGACTACCTTATAATAAACTAATGGAAACTGGAGAGCGAAATGCTATGGTACTGTTCTAATTTCATTGTGAGTAAAGGTGAGTTAATGTTCAAAACAAATTTGCCTTAAACAACTACAATAGCTAATTTGTTCTAATGATGCAACATAATCTTATAAAGACACCGAGGATCTTGAAGATATCTTGCAAAAGGCTTTGATTTACTGGGCTTTGATCTAATGCCCTTTGCCAAAAAGATGCATTGGGGACATTAAAGAAAGAACAATGGGGACATCAAATATATCTATGACTAATAACTGGATACTGAGAACGGACATTCTATCAATGTCTTTGGAATTTAGCACATGGCTGTTCACTGTCCAATAGTGAAGAAGATGAGAAGGCCAGTACCTGAAATAAAGCAATTGTGCAAATGATGAATGGAACAATTGATTTTTTAAAAAAACAACCAGGGATTCATATCTGTCTTGAGTGTCACCTGCACAATTCATTGCAAATTAGTCAGCATGGCTGAGGAAGGAACAACCAGAGGACCTTGGTGATGGAAACTTCAGTTGTATTGTTTTACACATAGAATGACCTCTGCTGACATGACAATTTTTCCCTCACTTACCCCTCAAGCTTCTTCAGAAACCTGCAATCCATAAGGAAAAATTTTTCAGAGCAGGTTTAGGAAGCCTATAAGGGTTGCAGCTAGAACTGGAAAAACAATACGAAATCCCACTACTGTATATGAGCAAAAATCTACAGAATAGTCCTCCTTTAGCGAATGCTTTGTAAAAATGTCAGTTTGTAGTTATGACCAAGATGAAACAGTGACTTTATGACCAATCCTCACATTTACAACCTTCATAGGTCTGTAAAGCAAAGGAAAGCTAAAAAAAGATTGCAGTGCAGTTGCAGCTTCACTTGCCAACTGCTTCGCTTAAGGATCAAGTTGCTGGTTCCAACTGTGGATGCTAAATGAGGAGTACTTGGATAATGTTTTTCTTCTTCCCGTAGTCTAAAACTAAAACATCCAGTGATGTGTAACTAATTTACAGAGTCCAGTGCCATTGGATGTGATAAAAACTAATTAGATAACTAATTAATGAAATGCCTATCAGAGACTATTAGCTATGAAGACAGATTATATGGAACAATCAGATTTGGAAAGAAGGAGTTACTAGGAACTAATTTGGAGTAGGATTTTTTATTGGGATGTATTTGGTTTTACATTAACTTGTTTTATCTTTTACTTTATAAGCGGTATATAACTTAGCGTGATATCTGAATCCTGCCAACTTGTCCTATTTGACAAACAATATCCTAGGGTGATGAATCAATAGAGTCCAAATATTAGTTTTGAAATTGTCAGAATAGCCACAACCAAATACACTCAGTCTAATAAACCCAAAAGAGAGGATAAGTGAAAATGTCAGCCCTTTGAGCCAGACCAGATCAGGAAACAGACACATGAACTACTGAAACTCTTTTATTGTTTTAGGTTATAATAAAAGAATCTTGAAAACTGACATAAATTCTCTCTCTTCCCACTTACACTAAGGGGAATCAAGGCAAGGCAATCTTAAGTGTTCCCCACCCCCACCCCTTTTGCTTATCTGGGCTAAGGTTTATATGAATTCCTTCCCCACGGTCATCTCCAAACTCCTTTATGGAAAACAATAATATACATTGCTAAAAGGCAGGTTTTAAGTAAAATAAAATTAATATACTGATTAAATAAAAAGTCTTAGGGATAATCTATGCAGCCATGAAAGCTACATGTGCTTTGATTTAAGCTTGAGTTGGTTTTGTCTGCTTGCATTAAGGGTTGTGGATGAAAACTAGCTAAGAAACAGGCATGTCCAGAACAACAGAATAGCACAGGCTCTGTTCACTATTTTCTTGGTTGACAAATTTCTATCACAGTTCCAATTCAACAACAAAGCACTAAAACAAGAAACATTTCACTTTTTTCTCTCACCTCTGCTATTAGTTTGTTACAATTAAGTTTTATCTTGTGTGCAGTAACTCATCATTTGGTTAAAACGCTCCCAAAGATAGCTGTTTCTTTGATACAGAAATAGTCTTGATAATTGTATTCCATAATTGTATTAATAATGCTGACAGGGTTTTAAAGCAGATTCAGATTTGACAAAATTGACAGCATGGAAGGTCTTTAATTGAGGCACAATATAGACACATGATTGGCCGGTTTAATGTCCCATTCAAAAGCCAATTTATTGTGGAAGGAGTATGGAGCAGAAAGAAACTAATAAGAGTCCCCCCACTTTTTGGATAGTTTTAGGAATGGGAACCAAAATAGGAAGGAATTGGAATTTTGACATAAACAGAATCTGAATAGCACCACCTAAGGACTCTTAAGAACAGTTTTGAGATATGGGTCAATTTACTTACCTTCCACCAGCACGCTGCAAATGCATTCTGATTTTCCGGCAGTATTTTCAGCTATGCATTTGTATTGGCCCTCATCCTCAGGAAAGGCCTTGTCAATGGTCAGTGAGCACAGTGAGCCTAATGGAAAGCAAAAGACAAGTCACAGAAGTGTAATGATCTAAACTGAAATGAACTCAACTCAATGAAGAACTGATAAGACCAAAACCATCATCTTTTCTAAATTTGCATGAAAATTTAGAAAAAGTTCCTATCATAAGAGAAACTTGGTAGTCCTTTTCTGTAGGCCAAAAGGTTGGTCTTACTTTTGATTCATGAAAACAGGTTTTCAGAAATTAAGGGTGGTGTTATGATTAAGACATCAAAATCCTTAATGCCTGCCTTTATCTCTTCTTTTCCAGTGCAATTTCAAGTCAACAATTTGGGCATATTCAGCCAGAACACAGAAAGATATAAACAATTCAAACAGTATCCTTTGTTCTGGTTCTCTTAAATATGTTGGAATTACAGCATCCAGAAATTCCAGATAATATGACTGATGACCATGAAACTATTCCTGTAGATTTTGCTTCCTTCAACTTTATTCAAGATTTTGATTCAAAGAGAAAACATGTGTCCAAATCCTACTGTGTTTTCCTCAGTATTTATAAACCTACTAGCCTTCAGATTTGTGGGAACATCCCTCAACATCAACTATGTTCCTGGGATTGCTAGGAATTATAGGTTAAGAAAATCTGGGGGAACCATATGTTTTGCATCCCTATTCTACAAAAAAAAGTCACTTGAACAATATGTTGTAATGTCAACACTTTGATAAAAATAAATCCACTATTACCACCACGACCACTCAATCTAGTTTAGAACTTAATACAGTCAAGTCAATTCTGATTGCCCATCACAGTACAAACACCAATCTCTCTCTTTCTCCAAGGTCAGGGCAGAGGATGTTCACTTTAGAATTAAAAATATCTGATGTTCCAGGCTTTAATCATGCACAAGTGTTTTCCTTAAAGTACTTCAAGTAAATGTACAAACAAAAAGCAAAGCTAGCTATGTTTACTAAGGACACAACATTTTCCAAAAAGTCTGTGACCTAGGTAATTGCTTCATTGCCTGCGTTGGGAGACCATATGTCTCTCAATGAAACATTTGGCATTTCCTCCACAAAAGCCCTTGTTGACCTCCAGAGATGAGATTCTTTTCTCATAGTTCTGAGAAAACTTTGTCTGGTAACTCCAGTCCGAAATTCTGAATTTCTTGGCACCTTACAAAATAAAATCCCAGGAGAGAGAACAATAGCATTGCTGCAAAAGCTGATCTACCCCTTCTCTGATTTGTTTATATAGCTGTCAACCAACTAATAGTGTGTTATGAAATTTGTATGTCTGAAATGAGCACTGCAATGTTTTGAAGCAGCAACTTCAGTGCATTAGGCACAACATGGTCAAAATGTTTATAGCTGGGATTATAAGGGAACATGTTTCCCAACTCTGTGGGAAGGGTCCAATCTTTCATAGACTTTATAGCACAGAGCTATAGGCCCAAACACTCTTTAAGACACTCTTTGAGTTTTGGACTTATTTGAAGGTGATGTTTGGTTTAACTGAAATAGTGCAAACTTGGCAAAAGATTTCCAGTTCTTGCCAGCTTGATAGTCAGTTGTCTTCAAAACAAATATGCAAAGCATCTAAACAGGGTAGCACTTGTGTTTTACTTTCCTATCTTGGCCAGCAAAACATGTTCCCTCTTCCAGCTGTAATAACTCCTGCTACAGTACCCCAAGGAATCTAAAAAAAGTTATTGGGATGTTGAAATCTGAAAAACAATTAAGGCTGAGGCATACAA
Source organism: Bothrops alternatus (assembly GCA_034064705.1). Taxonomy (NCBI): domain Eukaryota; kingdom Metazoa; phylum Chordata; class Lepidosauria; order Squamata; family Viperidae; genus Bothrops; species Bothrops alternatus. The sequence goes on from JARGCV010000063.1 coordinate 5,257,145, forward strand.
GTAACCAAAGTTGGGAATTTAAGTTCAGCTGTCTTTTTCCTCTTACAGTCGCATTATGCATTGCTGCTGAAGTATGCTACTTTATTTTAGCACCTACTTATGGAAAGTATCTGATGCAGTTATAGCCTAGTTTTACAATATCCATTTTGTATACTGCAAAAGCACATTAATGCATTAAGGCCCCTACAGTACATGGTTCCATGAATTAATAAAGAGCAATAGTTTTTACAAATAAGGTGCCAGATCTGGATCATAAATATAGATAAGTTTTTTTAAAAAAATCAAATGCTCCTTCTGTCACTTTCTTGACTTTTTGATGGTGTGTGCAGTGGATAAATCATCAGAGTTCTACTTGTTACAAGAGACTGGGAAAAATGATATAACAAAGGAAAAAAGAACAGCAAATGAGCAGTCTCGTTTTTCACATTACTGATGCACTGAGAGACAGTTCCCTAGTCTCCAAATTATAATTTGGTAATCTTAGTAGAAGATGTATCTTATACTTCTTCTGTACACTGATTTGTGCTATAATGTGGGAATCGGCTGGGATATCTGTTTTCCACAGGGACTATTCCCAGATCTACTCAACCACAGATTATGGGGGGGGAACTCTAAAGAATCTCTTATGCTTTTTTTTCTAATTCTAAAATACTTCAGATAAAGGACAGAAACATCTGTTCAGTAAAACTACAAACATCAAAGAATTTAGAAAAGTCTGGTCCCAGCTGGTCAGGAACCAGAGCTACCCTAACTCCCACTAAGAAAGCATCTGGCAACGCAAGCAACATCCTGAGAATGAGCAATTCATCATTAGATGTGGCATCCAATGTTTCTAAAATAATGGTGAGTTTCCAAATAGGTAAAAAAAAATCTTATTGTTAGGATTCATTTGCTCTTTTACAATAAATGCTGGGATAAAATTGATGCAGAAATGCAGAACAAAAAGTCCATATGCTATTTTTTAAGGCTACTGGCCATTTCTTGTATGTGGTTTTAGAGAAAATGGGTGTACAGAATATACAAATATACAGAATACAAAGTTCGCACATAGAATAGGCTCTTAGAGGCTATCAGTGTTGGAAATACAAGTATTGTACTGGAACATACACATACTGGGATTATTTTCCCCCCCTCCCCCATCAAAAAAGCAAGGCAATGCAGGGATATTCTCAGATCATTTTTGAATAAGAAACATCTCTCAGATAATCTTCACATTTACTAAATGGTATAATTTATTTTTATTTCTTTCAAAGACTTGTATGGCTGCACATCTTAAACACAACTTTGGATGGCTCATGACAATAATATTCTCAAGCTATAAAAACCATAATATACAAATAAAACCATAATATACAAATAAAACCATAATATACAACCAAAACCTCAGTCATTACCTTGAGATGCCCCAATGGCCAATCCAAAGCACTCTCCTTGTTACCCCAGCCTTTTACCTGGGTAAAAAGCTAAGTCTTGATGACCTTCTAGAACAGGGGTGGCAAACTCGCCGCGTCACATGACGTGTTGTGATGTATCGCAATTTTTTCCTCTTGCCAGAGGTGGGGTGGGCATGGCTTCCACGTGATGCATTCAGCCTGCAGGCCGGCAGTTTGACACCCCTGTTCTAGAAGGTTAAGTGGGTGAAGGCCTGCCAGTTCACCAGAGGGAGGATGTTCCATAAAATAGAAGCAGCCACACAAAAAAAAGGGCACACTTCTCAGGTCCCATTCAATGGGAACATTTCAGAAAAGGTACTGGAAAATGCCTACCCTATCAATCTGCTAGGATGGGCAGACTCTCTCAGAAAATTTGAATAATCATGGCAGAATAGAAAATATAATTCTAATTCATTAATTATTTATTTTACCCAGCAATCATTCTGCAGTCACTGATTACTAGAACAGTTATTTATTAGAAGAAATCTTGTTAAGGAAGGACTGGCATATGAAAATGGATAGCAGAACCTTCCAATAATTTGTGTTAAAAAAATTGGCATTATTATATGAATTGGATCAAATACTATGGGTAAGAAGTATGGGCTCTGCTATTAATTGAATATCTGACTTAGTTAATGGAATATCTTCTTTCAGAGAGGAAGATCAGCTCTCTTTTGCAATCCATTTTAGGCTTCTGAATAAATTGGCAAAGCAGAATCCATGGCATTTCCCGAAAGTTTCCCCTGAACAGGGGAAATGGATAGGACTTCATCTTTTGTAGCCTATACTGTATTCCAGAAATATAGTCATGACTACTGTACTGAAAAGTATGCATTTCTTTGAATATTAGTCATTGAGAAGTAGTACTTGTCTGATAAATTTAACTCATTTTGTGATGTCTTACTCTTTTTTCTCTCCTTCCCTTTCCTATGTAATTCATGCAATTGTCATCTAGTCCCTCCCTCACCATCTCGTTTCATGTTCCTTATATTTTTAGATCATTAGCTTAAGTACAGGGTTATCTGATTAATGATTTTTATAAGCTGCCTTTTTTGGCTAAAGAAATGGATAACAATTATAGAATTATGCATACACCCATCGCATTTAATCAGGATTCCTTTGATTGATGTCTTAAAGTTACCAAATTATATTCTTGCTTTGGGCATAGTACTTATTTAAACTACAAATCTCATCTAAGTAGAAACTAATATTTTTTCTACTCTAATCTGTAACAGAGCAAAAACTAGAGTAGCAGAGCCAAATGAATAACTCTGAGACAAGAAACAAATATATACCGGTATATATATATATAGTGAGAACAAGGATATAGGTTGGGGGCTTAATATAGTTATTGAAACAAACTCAGTTACTGCCTTTTAAGTATCCATACATGCATACAGTAAGTAAATAGATAAAACCAATGAACGAATGATGACTTCCTAGCTTGGTCAAATAAATATTTTACTGCTTTTTTCTAGTGCACCTACTGCATGAAGTGAATCCCTATTCATCCTAAGCAAATTTATGATTTCTAAGAATAACATAGCTCAAACAGTAGGCAATGGTGTTACATAGATTGCATCAAATATACAAAATTATGACAAACCCTGCATACCTAAAAACAAGAGGAATGGCTCTAAATTGAAATATTTATTCAAGGAATAACCGATCTGGATCCGATTTCCTCTCCCTATACTATACATTCAGCATATTCAAAAGGGTCTTTGGTTAAGAGTCTTGTTGAGTGATTAATACAATGATAATGATAGAGAAAGAAAAATAAATCAGGGTCTCTTTACTTTAGAGATATGTACTGATATTTTATTCAGATCAGATTAGCAGAAGAGAAATTCTTAGAAATTTGAATAGGAGAAATTTAACTTAGTTTTTAATGAGAGGAAACAATAGGGTATATTTTATTGAAAAAAAATAAAAATTGCTGTTAACAGTAATTGATCAGCTGAAAGTTTAAGAATGTGAGATTATATATTTCACTGAGTAGATTCTGTTTTTCATAGGAATTAAAATTAATGTTAACTGTAAAATTAATTGATTATTCAAAGTACATATGCAAGAACAGGTAAATGATGCATGCAAAAATCTAGTTATAGAAATTAATTTAGCCATCATTTTAAGTATTTCTGTATTTTTAAAGAATGTCAAGTCAAACTTTTAGGACTAACAAATCAGAATTTTCAAGACAAAGCTGTTGTAAACCACTATGGAAATTCAAGTTAGAGAACAATGCCTCTGAAATGCAAGGCACAACAATACAAAAGAAATAGCAATCATTAACGTTTATTTATTTCCATATCAGTTTTAGGAATGGCAGTATCTCAATTCTCACTGCCATATATATGTCAGGTGCAATTCACAAACTGATTGTCTAGGGCCTAGACATGTCAAACTTGTGACGTCACGTGACATCGCACAACATATCAGGACGGTTTTACCATTGCCGGCAATGGGGTGGATGCGGCTTCCGGATGACGCATCCGGCCCACGGGCCGGGAGTTTGACACCCCTGGTCTAGGCAGTAGATTGGGTTTCAATCATTGAAGACTTCAAGCACTGCAATGCAGATGCAAACCAGGAGAAAATTTCCTCCACCCTCTTTGACTGGACTCTTCTGGGTTCTGCTGTATTTGCATTTTAATTTTTAAAAAGTTGGGTGTTTAAGATATTGGGATCCATGATATCTATCAACTTCTCTGCAATGATTTTTGTAATACATTCAAAATACATTGAACAGTAGCCTAGAAATATTGCAGCCAATGGCTTGATAATTTGGTGCACACACTAAATGAAGCAGTATATGTAGGTACAGAGCTGCCTAGAGAAAGCCCAAGGCTTAGTCCTCCCTATAACTTTGGCTTCACTTATATGATAGAATAACCCAAGGGAGGGCCAGTTGTGGGTATAGTATTGTTTAAAGGCACCAGGATAGAAACCAGGAAACTATGAATTCTAGTCCTCTTCCATTGCTAGGAATCAAGATTGACCTGAAGACATGCTTGGGAGCACAAAAATAAGAGAGCTGAGGACAATGTCAAAAACGTAATTAAGCCCATTTCTAACATCTACAAGGAAAAATGTTTTTTACAGAGCAGCATTCCATCTTATGATACACAACACTGCAGTCTGAAGTAGCAAATCCTAGATTTCACATGTATGGGAGAACTAGGTCAAGTGAATATACAGATTTAGTAAAATAAAAAATTAAAATACGATTACAGTTAAGAACACCAGTAACATCATAATTCTCCTGAATTGACATTGAATTTTATTGGAAATTAATATTTTTAGAGACTTGTTATCCCCAAACTATGCATAGATGAATGAGAAATAGCTTATTGCTATATGCCCCTTTAGATAGCGTCTCTGCCTCCTGTTAACTGATGGAAATGCAAGTATAGTAATGAGAAAATTGTTTGCTATAATATCAATAATTGAATTCATCATGTCAAACTCCATATCTAATTCATAGCCTGTTCTAACACGTGCCTTATTTAATTGTGAAATGTTGAAGTCAACACAGTGGTCTAAGTCGTCTTGAAGATTCATACCCTCTAAAGGCCCCACCTCTGATTTGGCTGTGGCTCCATTTCTTCTCCTCAAGGTTTCTGCCCTTGTTCACCTGTGCTGTTGGTACTAAGAGTTGCACTCAGGAAGATGAATCCAAGGCAGTGCTGCCGATCTGACTACAACTTCTTTCTCTGACAACCAGCTAACTTCGATGGTATTGGAATGACAGACACCCATGGAAAAAGGAACACACACACCCTTGATCTTACTTTTCTCAAAAATTACCGATCATTAAGTTGGAACTGTGGCTAATATGGGGAATCTCTGATTGTTCAATGGCATTGAAGTATAATTCCCAGCAGCCAGCATATCCAATGATGAGGGATGACAAAAGTGTTACAGCTCAGTGGAGTGCAACAGGCTCTTGGGAAGAAAAAGTGCTTTATCTAACTTCAAAAGCATGTATTTACTTTTAATTTTTGTTAAAATAATAGCAAAGTGATTATTACGATTTATCTCTTATACCTTGATTTGCTGCAAGCTCACATATACCAGTAGTGACAATTTTAAATATGGATTGCAGAATTCAAGTAAGATATTAAGATAAATCTTATCAAAAAATATTCTGTCTTTAGTTCAAGTATATCAATATATTAAATCTCTTCAGGGTGCTCCAATGCCTTTTGAGGCAATACAGAATCATTTCTCTCTCTCTTTCTCCTTAGACATATACAAAGCCTTTATGCTACTTTCTTTCAGTTGATCATGTTATATAAAGTCCAGAAAAAGAGTAATATATAGTTAAATAAAAAAGCTAAAGAGAAAAGACAAGGAAAAGAAATACAACTAGAATTATTTTACACCAAGAGCATTCACTTTCATCTTACTTTGTATGTAAAATGTATATGTAAAAGGAGGTCTTAATTCAGCCTCCTTCTGCCTGGGCCTTTCAAATGGTTTGGATTATAACCTCCAAAGTTCCCAGCCACCATGGTCTTTAGCAATCCTGGGATTTCCAGGGGTTTCCAGATAAGTAAAAGTTGCTCTAATATTTGGCAAAGAATGTTCTAACTTCTGCAGTTAGAACTTGGTTGGATGACTTTTACATTAAAATTTAATCTTTAGATTTGAGGGAATTAGCATATGCTCATTGTTTAAATATTATTGAATTCTAACACCCTTGTAGAGTAGTAAAAGCTAAATTATCAAATAATATCAGTGTGAAGTAATATTTAATTTGAGCAAATTGGGAATTAATTTTCCTATATTTTGTCTCAGATAATTCTGAAGAACATGTTTAAACAATATCAAACCCAAAGCTATTAGTTATTGCTGTTTCAATTTCAGCACAAAAGCAAATTTTTCATTTAATATGGTAATTATGCCAGGATTTAGATACTGAAAATGAATTGCTATGAAGGAATTCCTCATCTGAAGTTGCATTTTAAGTGTTAAAAGATTTAATTAAAAATATAAAACCATGTTTATATGAAACATAAACCTGAATTTAAAGGTATTGTAATAAAAATGTGCCTGACATTTTTGAAGTTGCAGGAAACATTTTAAAAGGACTATTCTTTGCTCCTTGCAGAACAAATACTGGCAAATTTTGAACCAATTAAAGGGACAGAAGTAAACAAAATTATAGCGAGATACACACACACACACACACACACACACACACATATAGTAAAAAATAATATAGCAAATATATATATATGGTAAAAATTAATGAAAACAAAGAAATAGGTTGTAAACAGCAGCATGTAGTGTGGTTGCCTTGCTGTTTACATCAATTTACCTTCTCGGGAGAGAACAATAAACTTTGATGATTTGATGACTTTGCCATCCAGGGTCCAGATGATAGTAGCAGGTGGCTCTGAGGAAACCTGACATTGCAAGACCAATTTTTCACCTTCTACTACTTTGGTATCCTGTAGCTTTCCGGTAAAGGAAGGTGCTATTCCCTCAGGCTCTGTTTTGTTATCTTTTTCTTTATCTTTGGTTATCCGTCCATCTACTGCTGGTGGGCAATCACCTTTGCAATTACTGTCACTCTTATTCTCTTTCTCCCTTGGGCTGGAATTAGTAACTTGGTTTTCATTCTTGGTGCTAGCATTCTGTATTTTATATCTAGAGTTGATATCCTGGGACTCTGGAACGGTGTTGGTCTCTGGTAGTTTTGAAGTAGCATTGACAGCGTTCAACTTCTTGGATGTCACAGGATTTTTAGAGGTGATGCTGATGTCTGGCACTTTATTGCTGGCACTAGATTTCTGCACTTCAGAGTTGGCATTCACATTCTGGACTTGAGTCCCAGGGCCACCATTCTCTGTTGGTGTTTTTTTCTTTGCAGCAAGCACAGATCTAAAATCTGGGGTGCTTGGCTTTGGCTTTGAATCTGCTGCCTTTTCTGGTAAGGAAGGTTTAGGAGTGCCCTTTTTTGCCAAAACTCCACGAAAGTCTACCTGTTGTGGAGCATGGACCTTCCTTTCTTCTTCTGACAAGGTTTTCGGCTTGACCTGCCGTTGCAGGGTACCACGGAAGTCCATTTGTTTGGTTGGGATTTCCTTCAACTCCTCCTCAGAAAAAGTTTTGGTGTTAACTTTCTTTGCCAGAATGTCCCGGAAGTCAATCTGCTCAGCCTCCTGCTGCCTTAGCTTCTCCTCTGTGCTCTCTCGGGTTTCTACACGTCTTTTAAGCACTCCACGGACACTCTCCTGCTCTTCCTCAACTTGCTGGCCTTCTCCAGTATTCCTCCTGAAGGAGCCACTGATGTTTCTGAATGTCAGTGCATCCTCTCCACAATCAGCCTCTTGTCGTACTTTCTGCCTCCCACTATAAGCAGAGAAGGGTTTGAGAGGGAGAGGAAGGGGCGGGAAAAGAGAAATAGGGGGAGCAAAGAGCTGGTTTAACAAATTCAGGAATCACCCCCTCAGAGAAAGGACAAAATATGTTTATAGAAGGGAAGGCTGATTAGCAGAATAGTTTATTGCATCAATGATGACTTCAGGAACCATATAAGGGAACTAAATTTTTAAAAAAGTGTTCCACATTGTCAGCTGTATGATAAAAACAGCTTGTTGGGTCACATTTGGGGATTAGATTGAACAGCAGCCAACTCAAGTCTACAAGGAAAGAGAATTAGCTGAGCAAAAAATAAAACCCACCCACATAAGTTCCTGGGAACTTGTACTTACTTTTTTTGCATTCCTTCTTTGGAAAATGAACTTTCTCTCAGCATCAAAGATACCTGACAGTTGCATTCTCCAACTGGGTTTCTGAAAAAGTACAACAAACTGAGACTCGGCAAAAAAAAAAAAAAAAAGTTGCTCTCTGTTAGATAGTACACAGAAGAGATCAATCCTTCACTATGCTGAATTTCTTTTTTTTTTTTTTTGTTCCCCAGCCAAGCATCACAGTAGTAGTTAGCTACTTCATCATTGGCTAGAAAGAAACATTATTCCTCATCCCACTCACCCCCAACCCAAACTCTTCTCATCAAAATAAAGCTACAGGTGGAGATCAGAAGAGAATATACCTCTAAACAAGTAACCTGAGGAAAAGTAGCAGAAAAGTAGAAAGAAAAGAAAAAAAAAGAGCCACTTTACAACATCTACACTCTTTCCAATCCTTGTCCCAGTCTTTGTTTATAGAAGACCAAGCTTTTAACTTTCCAAGCACCAAGACATTAAAAGCTAAAAGCAGGGTCTCCTTTCCCTGCTCCTTCTTTTCCCTTCCCCCCCCATCAAACAGTATAATCAACCCTCATGGATTGTTTCAGCCTGTGCATGTTTATATTTAAAAAAATAATAATAAAAGTGTCACCATATATGGTGCTGAGCCCTTATTCTTCCTTTTGCAGAGGAATGCCAGAAATGCCTGAAGAAAATGACTCCCATTAAAGTCATTAAAATACTTTCCCCTCTTCCCACCCGCCCCCAGTACCATGTTACGCTTCATAGCAGATACATCTTCAAATGGTTCATCTCCCCAAGAGATGTAAAAAAAAGGGGGGGGGACATAACTCAGATTGTGTAAACATTGCTACCACACATCCTAAGCAGCTTGCCATTTTATGAAAAAGGGCTTTGTCTGCCAACTGCTGGAGGAGAGGTAGACATTATATCAGATCAATTTTCAAGATTTTGCCATCCCAAAATTAGAATTAATAGTGTTTTGTTTTGTTTTTTTTTAAAGAGAAATGCCTGTTATACTTTCAGGCTTGCTGTACTTCAACAATGTTCTCAAAATAAAATACAAGGCTAAACAAAATCTTAAAATAACTGAATAAACTATAGTTTGCTTGATCCATACAATTAGAGCATAATTTCTAAACTAAGAGCGAGAAATTTACTTCTATGGAGGATCGTATTTCCAACTGAATGCTATCAGAATTTGCATCCTGGAAGACAGATGGGGCAAGCTTATATAAATGTGATTGTGAATAAAACCATCAAAACTAAAAATATAACTTTTAGATTAACCTTAGCTTAATTTGAGAATGAAATCATCAATACGAAGATCAATAGATGAGAGACAGAAAGGAAGGAAAAAAGTATATTTTGTCCATTTGGCATTTGGGACAAAATTAAACTCCATCCAACTACTTCATTGTCCAAGAGAATTTAGCCTTTAGCCCAGACATGTCAAACACAAGGTCCGGGGGCCGGATACAGCCCGCAACGTGGTTTCATGTGGCCCGCGAAGCCATCCTGGAAACAGTGAGGGAATGGCCCCCGATGCCTTGGCCCTGGCCCGGGCTGCCTGGAAGCCAATGTACAATTTTGTGGTGGCCATCTATGCTGAAACACATTCAGTCTTAGCTTCACAAGGCCGTCTGGAAACAGCGAGGAACCAGCCCCTGCTGCATCGGCCCCGTCCCCTGGGTGCATGCTGGGGAGGTGTCACCCTTTGTGAGGAATGAAGAAATGCACCATCGCCTGGAAGTGGCCAGCAAATGGTCCTCGCCTACTTCACATATCCGGCTTGATGGGCTCCAGGGGAGGGGTTTTGGCAGGCTCTTCCAGTGGACCATGCCTTGGCACTTGCCCTGGTCCCATCCCCTTCTGCCAGAGACCCTCAGATCTGTCCCACTCCTGCCCAGACCCTCACAGGCATCCTTGATGCGAACGATGTAGAGCTGGCCATGCCCACCCAGTAGGTCACACCCACTCCAGCCATGCCCACCCAGTAGGCTGCGCCCACCCTGGCCACACCTACCCTGCCCCCCCCCGAGGACAACCACAATGCTGATGCGGCCCTCAATGAAATTGAGTCAAAGAGTAATTCTGGCTCTTGGGGTTTTTTTTTAAAGTCTGGTATCAGTCTTTATTCGTTCTCTGCCCATTCAGCCCCCTACATTCTCTCATGCCCTTTTTGTTTATGGAGACTTCAAAGTGCACTTAAGAATATAAAAATACTCTCTACTGGTTGGCTATTTAGCTTAAATATGTATTAACTCAGTCCAAGCTGTGGCATGCTGTTGATGAAATCCATAGTATGGCTTATAAAAGCCAGTTTTAACTAGTTGATTTGACATGTTTGTTACAGTTTTGGCCTTTAGCACTTTAAGTGTGAAAACAAGAGAGGTTTTGCTGAGCAAGGATATATGCATGAATTATGACTCCTAGTTATTCTTTTGTTCTGAATGCTACTGAGAATGTTCATTTCAGATGCAAATGAGAGCAGCCAAGGAGAGCTCTCTCTCTCTCTCTCTCTCTCTCTCTCTCTCTCTCTCTCTCTCTCTCTCTCTCTCTCTCTCTCTCTCTCTCTCTCTCTCTCTCTCTCTCTCTCTCTCTGTGTGTGTGTGTGTGTGTGTGTGTTTTGGGGGAGAAATCCCTCTTTTGTTTTTCTTTCACCAATGCTTGTTCTATCAGATTAAAAAGTATTTTTTTTATTTTATCAGATTAAAAGGTTTTGTGTTGCCAACCAATTAAGGGGGAGGATCCTTTAAATACTGGGGAAGAGGGAGATAGTCAACATCCCTGACCATCTGCAAAACTTGGTAAGGCACTTCTGGGTTCCCATTTCTTTCAGTTTGAACACCTCCCAGTTCTGGGTAAGTGAGAGTTAAGGTTATCTTGCAGATCTCCAGCCAGTCAGTGAGGGGGTAGCAAACAGATTACCCCTGTATGACATCTGGGTGGTCCAGGTATTTTGCAGTTCAAAGGGCTATCTCTGAATCTCATTGTTTCTCATGGTAGAAATACCCAAAACTGTTCTAGCAAAAATGTGGAATAACCAAAACATTCCAGATATTTTTTTTCTGAAAAATCATAGCAAGTTGAGGATACTTCCACCATGCAAAGTTTTGTTCAAATATGATGTTTTGTGCATCACAATTGCCTCCAGTGGACAATGTTTGGAAGCATTCATCTGAGTGAAGGGTTTCTTGGTTGTGGGACCTTCACTCTAGAATCCTCTAGGTCAGCGGTTCTCAACCTGTGGGTCGCGACCCCATTTGGGGTCGAACGACCATTTCACGGGGGTCGCCAAACAACACAGTCCGCCATTTTTCCCCCTTTTCCTTAGCTGTGCTACTCCCTCTTATTCTATTGGCTTTTGAAAGCCAATAGAATAGACTTTCTTGAATAGAGTCTAATTCTATTGGCTTTCAAAAGTCAATAGAAATTGTCCAGGCTGTCTCTGCCCTGCTGAGCCTGCCAAAAGTCCCAGTCGCCAAACGGTGCTGCAAGTTGTCTGCAGCAAAGGCGAGCTGTCTGGAAGTTTCCACCCCTCCCTGCTGAGCAACTACTAAAAATGTAAGTAAAAGAGGGCCAGGGGTGGGAGGTCAGCGGGTGCAGGGAGGGTTGCTGGCGCGCGTGGGACCTGGCGGGTGCCTTACCTCCCTTGGGCTGGGCCAGCTGGTGGCCCAGCCGGTGGTCACCCTGCGCCGTTGCTGCCCCTTGCCAGCTATGCCTCGGCTGGCACAGGGGGTGGCACCATGCATGCGCAGCGCTCCCAGGCAGGAAAAGTCCTCGACTTATGACTGGTTGGGGTCCTCGACTTACGACCGGTTGGGTAGTCCTCGACTTATGACTGGTTGGGTGGTCCTCAACTTACGACGGTTGGGGTCGCGGCATTAAAAAGATTGAGAACCACTGCTCTAGGTGTGCTTCAAAATTTGAGTTTCATCTATCACTGAAGGTATGCATTTTAATGCAAGCCTTTGATTCTCCTGAGTGCTGACTAATTGACTGTTTTATGAGAAAAGGAAGAACAAATAAGCACATAGGATCACATGTGAATTGCAGATTGAATGTTAAAAAAATTACTAGAGGTAAGCAAATTAATAAAAGAAACTAAGAATAGGCCAGGAGAGCAACTGCTTGTAATGAAAATATTGACTGTTTCAATAGTTTAATATGAAATCTATGTGGCAACTAACCTAAGCACTGATATCCTAGGATAGTGGTGGCAAACCTATAGCACGGGTGCCAGAGGCGGCACTCGGAGCCCTCTCTGTGGCCACACGCACTGTCTCCCCAGCCCCACCTCCTCCCATGGCCCCCTCCTCACCAGCAGCCCCCCCGGAGCAGAGTCGCCCCTGGGTGCGGCCACACGAAGCAGTGCAGCCAAGGACATGGTAGCCAGGGACAAAACTCTGCCCTTGCACCCCATGGCGTGCAGATGATGCTGCGGGGCAGGGGCAGAGGGCGTGGCTGCCATGGCGCTGATGGGCTGACTGGGTGATCTGTGGTGGGCTGTGGAGGTGGTGGGTTTCCCAGTGGGCAGGGCAGAGCGGGGACAGGGGTGGGGGTGCAAGTTTTGGGCATTCAGTCTCTAAAAGGTTCACCATCACTGTCCTAGGAACCCATAGCCAAAATATATAATGAACACACTTGCTTGAAAGCAAAGACCAATAGAAATAAAATGCCTAATTATGTTTAGGTGACTGAAAGAGTTACTCCTTTTATATAAATATATACTTCACCTGAGTTGTATTTCATACTGGCCAGCATGACAAGGTTCAATATTTCTTATAATCAAGGTAAAGATGTCTTCATTTTGTAGGAATTCATAGCCCGCTTCTGTTGTTATTTCCTCTCCATCTTTGAACCAATGAACTGTGGGGAATGGATCTCCAGCAATGGCACAAGAAATAATGACATTCTGCCCCACTACTGCTCTCACTGATTGTGGTTTGCTAATAAACCATGGCTGAATACCATCCTGAGGTTCTGCAACACAAAGAAAAAATGTTAAGACAAGCAGAGAGAAAGCATTGTTGGAATCACTTGTGCTGAATTTCATTCGGGGCTACATGACAAACCATTTTATGGATACTTTGCTTTGGATGCGTATACTTACTCACAATATTCTGGCTAGTGCAGCGGCAGGAGTAATCTTTGACAATTCCCTATATAGCAGAAATAGTCAACCTGTACCCCAGATACTTCCTTCAATAGCCATGCCTATCACAGCAGCCATTTGTGAAAGTGCAAACAAACTTATGAAGTGCTGTGTTCTGAAATATGCAGTAAGGGATCATGTCACTTCATTTTAAGTTTCCTTTCACTTTTTTTTCATCATGAGTTAGTAGGTCAGTCTTCAGAATACCAGAAGTTTAAATTCAGCCTTTATCATAAGTCACTTTGCACAACATGTAGAAAACTTGCATGTTATTTACATACTGTATCCCTCCATCCCTTTTCCTGGGGAAGCTAACAGTACCTCAGATAATCTCCATCTGAATTACAGTGCTTGCTGTAACACAACTTTCCATAATAGTTATAGCAACAGCATGTCTAATGTGATTACAATTAATTCAAAGAAAAGGAAAAAAATAAACGTGATCTATAAATACAGAAGGAAAGATTTTGAAAAAAAAAAGACAAATGAAAACATTGTTTTCTCTAGGGTAAAGAGATGGTAGCTCAGTCATTTCAAATGTGTTTGACTTAAAAAAAAAAAAAAAGTTTCCCGGAAGATTTCCATGTTTCTTTTGTTTCCAAAAATCAGAAGTCTTTAAAACAAAAATCAACAACCCAGATGGTACTCTGTGTACTTAAAAAAAAACCTGATCTGTGGGCTGGAGAGAATGTTTAAATAAATAAACTGAAGAAACACAAGTATAGTCCATGGTTGTTTTAAATATCTAGACAAATGAAGAATTGGAAAATGAAGCCTTGAAATGTCTCCCAAAAAACAGTACTTGGCATCCTAAAATTCTGATGTGAAACTTACAACAATATATTATTAAACAAAATTGAGACTGCTTCACATACTCTAGAGCAAAGGTCACCTGGCGGACCGGAGGAAAAGAGAGGGGGAAGCATTTTACACGTGTGTGCGTGCATGCAAGCGCACAAGGCCACAAGCATGCACATGCTGCAAACGGGGCAGGGCTAGCACCCGTGTGATACTCACTAACTCTGCCCCATTCTTGCTTGGCACAGCACCTCATTTCTGTACCCTGTGATGAGGCAGCGGCCGTTTTTGTGCCTTGCAGTGCGGTGGCGGCCTGTTTTTGCACCTTGTAGCATGGCGGTGGCCGTTTTTGCCCCTTGCAGCGTGGCAGTGACCTGTTTTTGTGCCCCATGCCATGGTGGCACCCTGTTTTTGTGCCTTATGGCACGGCAGCAGCCCGTTTTTGTGCCCTACAGTGCACTGGTGCCCATTTTTGCACCTGGCAGCATGTCATCATCTGTTTTTGCACCTTGCAGGCGGTGGTCCATTTTCGCACCCTGTGGCACAGTGGTGCCCATTTTTGCGTCCTGCAGCACAGCAGTGGCCCATTTTTGTACCCTGAGGTGCAGCGGCGGCAGCATCATCCCATTTTTGCACCACAAAGGTACAGCAGTGGCCCCTTTTTGCGCCCCGCTGTGCGGTATCCTGTTTTCATGACCCATGGCTGCAGTGCTAGCGCGAGTAAGGTTGTGTGTGCATACATTGGCCAGCCTGTCCCATGGCCCGGTGGCCAGTAAGCCACGGCCCACTACTGGGCTGTGGTCCACAGTTTAGGGATCTCTGCTCTAGAGTGAAGATCAGATCAGATCTTAAGATAAGATAAGATCTTAACTGAGATTTACTCCTTGTATAGAACAATCTCAGGAGGAGACATTTATGTCTACAGTTATCTTTGTAGTGCTCACTTGCTATTTTTATAGTCTTAGTAATAAATAAATCCAAATGAATGCCTGACTTCTGTACAAGTTTTCCAAAACCCCGAATTAGCCTTCTTCAACCTAGTGCCCTCCAGATGCATGGATTAGATTTCTATACCTGTATGAGCTGAAGGCTGGGATTTGCCTATCATATCTGAGAATAATAGGTGGGAAAAAAGTGAACAATCTTACTATCAGGCTCTGAACCTTCACACAACATATTTAATCACCATCTGTTTGCAGATTTTCTAATTGCCAAAATCTAACAGTCCTGATCAGCTCCACACCACAATACCTTTGTGCATATAGGAATGTTTATGCAAGAGTTTAATTATTAACCCCTTGTTATCTACTGTGGATCTTGGGAAATGTTCCATAAACTATCTTCACTGTTTCATTATTATTTACTCCATCAATATTCTCTGAAAGCTGACTGGGCAGCCAGAAGTAGAGAAAAACTGAGAAAAGGGTTATGGAAGAAAAGGCAGGAGGGAGAGTGGGAAGAGAGCAAAGGGAGTGGCTTCATTCACTTTGCTTTGGACCTCTACTCCCATGCATGTAACCCCCTGGTAGAATCTGGATCTTGATAAAACAATAAAACAGAAGGTTCCCATCCCGCCCTGATACATAATATACATGAATGCATATGCTCGAGTAAAGCATTTGAGCATACTTTTACCCTTTCCATATTACCACAAGCATATTCATGTAGCTGGGTGTCTCATTCTGGCTAAATAACATTTGCTTTCATTATATGTTTTGCCTTACTCTCTTCACAAAAATTAATTGCCATCATTCACTATACTCAGAATAGCTGAGCTGCGCTTCCTTTAGCTTTAGTACCATGGGCTCAGCTACTGTTACCTTAAGGCTCTTTTTGAAAGTGCTACTCTATGAATAGGCCAGTGCATTATTTCAGATCTGAAGACTAAAAATGGTGCTTCAGGGTCATCTGTACAGCACCCTCTGGTAACCCTTTAAAGTGGCAGCACTAGCAACTTTTCCCAGAACGGCTAAAGTGCAATTCTGGGAAAAGACATATTTGGTTTCTGGAATTGCTGACAGGCGCTGTGTCTGTATCCATGCATGCAACATATAGGCTCCCTCCCTCTTTGCTTGTTTAGATTACTCAAAGCCATTGTTTTATGGCCTGTGGTTAACTAAACACATGAAATGTCCAAATTAGGTCATTAAGCACATGGCAGTATATTATTGCAATTTTCGTAATTAATACACATAATTTCTATCTTTAAATATTCCATTCCATCAGGTGCTTGAGCAAATAAATGTAACTGCTTGTAATTATACATACATACAAACATACATACATATGCACCATTGTTTCACCCATAAATACCGTAAGAAAACAATAAATAGAAATATACTAATTGTAACTTGAACTTAAAATGTTGCATTCACACCCAAGTTTCTGAACTAACTATTCAGTCACATTCATACACTTCTATCCTTTACAGAAACACACCACAACCTATGTATTCTCATTTAATATTTTCTTTTCTGGTTATAGAAATTAGAGTACATTCTTCCTAGTGAAGCAGAATGAACTATAAGGGCAAATATCCATTAAAATTGTATATAAAGGGAAACTATGGAGTTTCTGAGAGACAGTGAAGTTCTCGATTTTTTGAATTACTTTCCTGTGTAGCTGTTAAACAATGCAGAAAACGTGTGTGCACGTGCATGCATACCTGTTGGCATATAGACATAAACACTTTACCTTGTACAGTCAGGGTTGCTTCAGTATGAATTCCTCCCAAGTCATTCCAGGCCTCACAGGTGTATTCTCCTGTGTCCTCAGGAAATACCTCTTGGATACAGAGGCGATACACATTGCCCTTCTTCTCAAAGTGAAAATCCTCTGTTTCCTGGATTTCTTTACCATTGTGAAGCCAAATTATTTCAGGAGGTGGATTAGCTGAGCCACAAAACAAAACAGAAGTGTTTCAGATAAAACAAAAGCAGCAGGGGAAGTCTATGAACTATTCTATTAGGCCAACTGCAACTATAAGATAAGGCAGAACAAGAAAGTCCCATGGACTTCCTGCTGCCACAGCAATATTAAAAAGCTCTATTCTGAGTAAAATACAGGGATATAATATAGAACATGTATATGTTAGTGAATTCTTATCTGCACATACAGGCATGCATACACAGACCAATTCTTTGGCTTTAGTAACATTAATGCACCTATGTCTGATCAACTATTATTTTATGGGCTCCTATCAAAAGCCAAACATGTGTTCCCAACATACATATTATGTACCAGAGTTACTGGAACTGCCCCCCCATCCTTTTTTCTATCTTCTGAAAATATATTTTGCAAAAATAGAAGTAATAGTTTCTTCAGATGTGCTCTAGGCACTTTTCTCATTGTGTTTTGCATCCCATTTAATCTCACTATTCAATAGAAAAACTGAGTTTTCACAAATCATTTCTCACTCTTCCATAAATTTAGATAAAAGGTTCTATTTTTTGTTTGTACTAGTTTTATAGCCTAACCAAACAGGGTCTGGCCAAGCTACAAAGAAATGTACAAAAACATATAATATAATTAACCTATTAAAATCAACATAAAAAGAAGGCCACCATTTTAAAATTGCATGAAAATATCCTAGCTTTTTAGCCATACCAAACATGGATTGCTTTTAACTTCCTTTCTTCAAATTTCAAGCAGTTCTTTATTCTACAGTGGCAGTAGAGCCATCTATTTACCTTAGACTCTACTTGTTTCCCTGTCTTCTCTAATGATAAAAAGTTAAAAAAAGAAAAAAAGGGATAAAGAGATAATATGAATCAAAGGCAAACAAATCTGCTTGATTACAAAGCATAACACCCGTGTTAAA
The DNA here is from genome assembly GCA_034064705.1 of Bothrops alternatus. NCBI lineage: Eukaryota > Metazoa > Chordata > Lepidosauria > Squamata > Viperidae > Bothrops > Bothrops alternatus. Next base: position 5,275,076 of record JARGCV010000063.1, read on the forward strand.
ATTCTGAATAGTTTATTATTATTTTTATTTAGTTCTATTTCTATACTGCCTTTCCTCCCAAGTAGCCCACTAGAAAGCAGAAATATTTACCTGAAACCTCTACTGTCATAATCACTTGGCTTCCATCCATTACCTTGAGATCATTTAGGCCTTTCAGGAGGACTGGAGGAAAGGTTTTATTGGCTGCAACAGGATGTGCACTTTCTAGTTTAATTCTGCTTCTCTTTTCTGCTTAAATAAGAGACATAGTGGTTTCCCATAAGGAAATCTTGTAAAAGGATTCAATTACTCTTATCAGAAAATAACTTAATAGGATAGAACCATTTCCAGTGTACAAAGTCTCAACACTACTTATCAGAAATCTACACGAGCAAGTATAGTTCTACATTTACGGATTATTATTACTAATCAAGTAGTTTAATTTAGTTAATTTTCAAGTAAAAACTTCTGAAATAGCTATGGAACACACAACACCAATTTTGTTATTTACATGTATTTTGCTAAAGATAGATATAAAAAATAATAGTAAATCATATCCTAATTTTGGATTACTCTGTTGAGAAATTTTCTAAAAGATCTTTGCCATTCATTTTTTTTTCCTAGAAAGTTTGTATAAATAATGAGAACAATTATTCTTGCCTGAAGTATGCTATTTGGCTCAAATATAACCGATGTCAAATTGTTTTTAGCAAGCAGCTATCTTAGGAAGTGTATTGAAAAAAGACGTTTAGGAGAGATTGAGATAGATTTTTTGCAGCTATTACTGTAATAAGAGCAGCCCGTTGGCCTAGAGGTGAAGATGCTCGCCTCCCACTCCTAAGGCTGAGAGTTCAGTCCTAGGTATCAGGGTGAAAAGAGAAAATAACTACTGTGAACTCCATGTAGGTGTCACGAAAGGCATCTGGCCAGTAAAATGCTCAGCTCCATTCAGTCACCCTGACTCCACCCTGAATAAAGGGATTAAAAGTGTAAGAAATAATAAAGACAATGAAAATTGGAGTGGGGAGGGAATGGGATGCTGGGAACCACAGATTAGAGTGCCAAGGAGTAAATATTTTAGAAAGCGGAAGATATACGTAGTTTTTGTACATATAATGTACTTTATACTATATGGAAGAAATACATTCTTAAGAGAACTCAAGAAAGATAGGTATTTTATTGTTAGGAAAAACCCAATTCCATGATTGTTGCAATTGTTGATTAAATCCCATCAAGTTTGTAAAAATCATCTTCAGGCAGCCAAACTGACTTTAGATCAGGATGCAAAAGGTGTAGCCTTAGAACCAGATGCAGGTCATCAGCATCTCTTCTCGGCCTCCATAGCACTCCTATTATAGTGATAATGATTTCAGGGGCAAATAATATCTCCAACTTGCAAATAAGCCCTATGTCCACTGAAGGCCCAAGACCTGTTTTAATCTCCTCTGTTTTTAGGGTACAACCATTGATATGATTCTTCTGTAGACTGAAATTGGGAGCTTTCGTTTTAGTAAAAGGAGATGGTTTAACAAGCTGGTTTTTCTCCTCATATTTACAAGGAAGAGTACAGCAAAAGGAATAACCTGACCTACAAATTCCAGAATAAAACTTCACGCAAATAAAAAAAAATATTTTATGGCATATTGTTCTCATTTAACACTTAATTAGCTAGCATTTAAAACAGACAAACATTTTACATGTTAGGCTGACTGGTATGTCTTCCTAGAATTTCCTGGATGCTTCAGTCAGGATGCTTCAGCCCAGGCTTAACTGGGCTCTTGGCCCAGACTTTATGGCATGTCTAGCTAAGAATTTGTACTTGCATACTACAAGAAGCCACTTAAACAATTCATTGTCCTTTGTCAAGATGAAGGTACAATTCTCTTTTTATATACACTATAATTTAATTCCAGTAATTCTTTCTCTTAGCCCTCCTATTGTTTAATGGATTTTTTTTGCCCTGTACTACTTAGCTTTGAAGCTAGATATTACTGTGTCAAGGCTGTTAATATAGGATATTATTGCTTTGACAAAATATACAGAACTGTCTGGTATTTTTAGAGTTAATTCAGATGACAGAGAACGGGAGGAGACTTAAAGAAAGTCTGGGAAAAGGAACGGAAGGGAATCTTTGACCTCCGGGCTAATTGGAAGGTGTGATTTATGACTGCAAAATAAGGGAGGGATTTAACAAGAAAAGTTAGATGTAAGCAAGGGGAATTCAGATTCTGGCACAAACCATACATGAAGTGCCGTTAATCTGTTACACTGATAAGAAAGGCTTTTATCGCAAACCTTACCTGGAAGTTCTTTTAAGTGTTTCATTAGTCGGAACCATGACATCATGCCATATTGATTGTTGACATAATTGCCATCTTTACCTTAGAAACTATGACTCTCAATATCCACAAACTATTAATAGAACTAACTGGGTTATAATCTTTATGTGATGTTCGGGAAGAAAAATTATGAGTACTTTACATTTATTTCACGAGCACATAAAGACACTTAAGAATTGAAGCTTGCCATACATTTTTTAAAAAGCTTTAGATATTCTATGGACATATAAATGCACTGTAAGTGAATAGGGTGGCAATATAATTATTTTTTAATAAATAATAAATCCAGTGGCCCATTAATAAATAATTTTTTTAAAATATCAAAGACTTTAACTTCTACTGCTGTGGTTAATAACAGACATAACTTCTTTCATCTTTATATTGAAGCAGGTTTTAATTAATAATTTCTGTTATTACTTAGCCCATCTAAATATATTAACTAAATGTTTTCTTCTTGTTCTTTGTAGGAAAATCTTCTCATCGAATAATTGATCAATTTTGTCATTAAATCTCCTCTTTTGGTCAGTAGTTATTCTATATATTCTTACCATATTGAAATGAGCAGGAAAATTATAAATGTGGCATGACAATAACACAAACTTTATTCCAAAACCCATAGTTCAAGAATCAGTTGAGTGATAACTCATCACTGGTCACTAAGAACTGACACTAAAATCTACATATTTTGCTTTTGAACAAGAGAACAGAAAAGATTAAAGAGAACTTTAACAAGAGAGCAGGAACAATTAATTCCAATTCTTTTTTTTTAATTGTATCTGTCATCTTACAATGTCCCTTGGCCCATTTATATCTGTTTCTTCCTTTCAGTTTTAATACTTTGCACTCCAACCTTAGGACGCTACAATGACACAGGATGCAGATTCCAATGAGAAAACAAGAAGCAGCTTCTCCAATTACTTATCTAAAAATGGCCATGCTTAGTTTGAATGGTCAGAAATGGAAAAGGAAACGTCTAAATCATAAAAAGCATTTTTATTACACATAAAGTTCATAAACAACTTTCCCACAGCACTCCTTCTTACTTAATGCTGCAGCTTGTTCATGAATGAAAAGGGCCATCTTTTATTAGCATCCCAACTGTGAGTGGCATACAATGCTCCCTGAGTCAGCTCCCCAGAGATTTAGGTTCAAGTGCTTTTCCAGAGAATACTTTTTTCCAGAATGTAGAAAGTGCCCTCTGCTCTGCTTTATTTTCTTCTGCCCATATGACAGTTTCCCATGATCACAGCCAAAACTATCAGGGAATTGAAAGGATATTAATTCACGTGCCAATTTCAAGATTCTACATTCCCCTTTCTGGGGATTGATGTACTAAAATGGGAATGCACTAAAGTACCTTCCTAATGTTTCTTCACTTGCTTAACAATATACTTCAAGAACTCATATTAGTATCTGACTGGCTGGCAGTCTGATTCATCCAGCAATGCAAACAGGGGAAGGCAATAATCATTGCTGCTAGCATTTCTTAGCCAATCCATGGACTTCTACCGCTCTTAATATTGCACAAACATTGCATCTCATCGAAGAGTTAAGAATTCAAAGACCCATGGTTTGATTCACATTTTCTTTTATTCCCTTTCAACTTTCAGCAATCTTACATGGGTAGTTCATAAAAGTAATCTCTCATTTATTTCTCATATGGCCATGTTATGTTAAGTGCCTCCAAATGTAATCAAAATATGGGGGAAGAGGGGCAAAGGAGAGGAGAAACTACTATATATAATATGTAGATAGATCTCTTTCCCCACACTACTTATGGATAAACATATAACATAGTGTAAATGTGGAATGATTTCTCAGAATAGACTGAGAAAATGTCTCCTTTTTTTTTTTTTTAGATTTGAGGAATTTGAGGAATTCCCTGTGGCCAAATTTCTATTCTTTCTATTCTTAGTGTTCGAAAATCTCCTATAAATATTGCTGTCACAAGTCCTTCTGTTCTCAAAATTTTAGCAGGTCCTGAAAACCTGAGAAATTGGGCCACATTTTTGGTCATTTTTGTGGAAACCTTTGCAGATATTAAAAAAGTGAAAGGGGGAATGTGCATTCATTTCTTAATACTTATTCACAACTTTCAATATATTTTTCTTCTTATCTTGGTTCTGGTGTTGATTGTTGCTGAGCTGACTGTCTTGCCTATTTCCTGTCCATCAAATGATTGATTATCATTTCAATACCTTTTCTCCCGTTATAACAGAAAACTCGCAAATTTAAAACTAATCAAATAGTGGCTTTATTTTCTCATCACTAAATTCTAATAAAAATAAACTAAATCCAAATTTAGTACAACGGGGACATAATCCCTAATGTTTAGTTTCAGGAAAAGAGATTTAAATCGGCCAAAGGAGTCTGTTTGCCAGAGCTTTACAATAAGGCAGCCAAATAACGCCTAGCCTGAATCCTTCGCAGACATACATGCTCAGCAATACTGACCATTTATGGTGATTAAAATATTGTGTTGGCTCCCAGTCTCATAAATCAACTGAGCTGCAGAAAAACACTTAACTCTCAAAGTGCTAGTTTGCTAAGCATACAGAGAAGTAGCTATACAAATATCCACGAAGCCAAATCACTCAACCAGTATGTTTCAAATAAAATGTTCAACAATACAGAGTTCACCTCCCTCCTGGTCTACATCTGGACCCCACCTGCTTGTGCTTTAACACTGTTAATTCAAGGGGGAGAAACAGGTAGCTTAACGGGAACCCCAAACGCAAAGTCATTTGGTTTCTGTTTCTCACTACAAAAAGTGTTTTTAAAATTGCAATCCCACAAACACAGCTTAAAATTAAAAAGGCGTTACAATATTACAACCAACATAACATTCGTGAATTTGGTTTGTTTTTTTTTAATTTCCTTTTTCTTCATAGCTCAGCCTGGATTTTCCCATCAGGGAAATTGGACAAAAGGATGAGACTGAGAGAAAGCAAACCTTCTCAGCAATTTTGTATATACACACAATGATCCCTAAACACAACCCAGTCACAGCCTAATGGCTGTGAGATAACTTTTTCAGTCTAGCAATAAATAGATACATTGCTTATCTAAATAATTGGGCAATCCACTCGTCATCCCGTTGGCTTAAATGAAGAGAAATGCAATTAATCCCAGATATGGTCATGTCAGTTGCAACAACTCTATTAGACATAAATAAAGCAGCTTTTCTTTTGGCTGAACTACTTTCAAGACTTCTGTGATAATATTTAATGATACAAAACATGCTATCCAGCAACAATTCCATCTCTTTAAATGCAAACCAATATTCAGCAGTTTTTTTTCCTTAACTATAATCTAAGTTATTCCAAGGTTGATAAGAATGGTTTCCTGCAATAAGAACAGCTTCCTTGAAAGGTCTTCATAGTCAAAATCATAATCAAATCTTAATTTGGGTAACAGAGACTAGGTCAGGGAGGTAGGTTGGCCTCCCCCGTAGGACGCTATATAGAACAATAAACCAGACATGGTACATGGAAAGGACAGCGCTGACACTGGAAACCCTCAAAGTTAGCGCTGATGGACTTCAACATTAACTTTGATGTGGTTTGACTGGGGCAGCTCAGGAGTACAGAACACCTATGGTAATCTAGATTTGTCACAGGGCCAATATATGATGCAGTACACATGGTCAATGTGGCGTCTATTCTGATGTACAGGGATGTTCTGACTGTCAAGAAGTGTTACTATCTTGGACTTCTGGTGGGGAAAATAGCAGTTTAGAATTCAGGGGTAGTCAACCTTGGCTCTTTTATGACTCTGGGAATTGAAGTCCAAGAGTCATAAAAGAGCCAAGGTTGACTACCCCTGGTTTAGATGCTCTTGAAGATGATATCACAACTTATTTTGCTCCCTGTATAGCAGGAGGCCTTTCTTCCTCCAGATCAAAGGAGGACACTAGACATTTATCAACATGGCCCACGTACTGTTGCTTCTCATGAGTAAGTTGAGCAATGGGAGGGGAGAAGGATTTTCATCAAGTTTACAGCTGTGATGTAGCCAAATCTATGGAACTAGAACTGACCTTCCTTGTTTCTAAACCAATTTTTGGATTTATTCATCTTTGCAGCTAAAGAGAGACTCTTTGGGACAAATAAACTTCTCTCTGGAGTTTTTCTTCACTGGCTACATTTCAATTTAAATGTTGGAAAATTTTACTGGTATTTGTTTGACTCTCAAAATTTGGAAATAAAGAGACTAAAAGTATTTAAACAGAATTAATTTTTATTTTGAAGGACTGAAAATTGAAATTTTACTTCTTAATGAATCTGCATTGTGAGATTATAGCCTGAACTTCAAACAGGCTTTGGGTTTTTTAAAAAAAAAATCTGCTGTGCCACCAATTGGTTGAACTTATAAATGAAGGGCTTCCTTCTTTGAATTAAAGGCTGCTATTTTGAAGGCAATTCCCATGAGGATTTTCCATGAGAGGAAAAATTATTTTTTCCTATCAGATATTTCTGAAGCAGAAAAGGATTCCGTTTCGCTGGGATAAGCTTCAGGGAATAATTTTTATTTTTCAACAATAGTGAAAAATCCCCTCACCCAAATCTTTTCACTATTTGAGAAAATTAAAATAAGACAAATTTGTTTCCAAAACACAAACACACACACACACACACACACACACACAAACTAGATGTGAAGTATCTTATCTGTAAGACTTTGAGTGAAGAATTTATATCAGAAAGTTTAAAAAAGTTTAATGAAGTAGTTTAGTATATTAATCCAGACTTGAACCGAAATTATTGGCAGATGAACATGGTAGTTATGTTTCATATTAGGCTGAAATACAAGGGATTAAATCTGTAATTGCTGCCCTCTATTTTCCAAATGAGAATAAAGCAGAGCTTTTTAAGGTCAAAAACTTTTCAAGTTCTATTAATATTTGGTATTGCTGTAGTATCTCCTTTCACCACTAGATGTCCTTATTCACTATACTGTCTATATCTGGGTTTAAAAGGTTTTTACAAAGTTTTCTTTTAAAGTTCTCTTTAAGTTATTTCCCCTGAAAATTGAATCTAAAAAGATGTTCCACATCCTGGGGGCTACACAGTTTTTCTTTAAGTCAGTCTGAGTTCCATTTTTAGGTATTCTTTTATATTCCTTAAATTCCTTTGGCCTGATTCAGCATGGCTCTTCTTATGTTCTTATGTTCTTATGTTCCCCCTCTTGTAGTTTCTCGCCATTTTTAACTCCCTTCTCCCCTGGGGTCTTTACTGCGGAGATTTTTTCCAATCAGGGGATCACTCTTTCCAAGTCCATAAAGAAGAGGAATAAAAACAGTCTCACTCCAGTTTCAGCACATTGTTGACAATCAGCTGTTCTGTGGCGCACCACAACGCCTTTTTTTCCAGCTGACGATGACTTGGACTGCCTGTGCTTACAGGCAGCCTTTCTTCTGTCCTTTTGAAGAGGTTCTTCGGTTCATTTGGACCGACTGCCATTTTGGGTCCAAAGTCCCAAAGTTTTCCTTCTTCTTCGTTGCCCCTTCAGGGCAACTTTCTGACCCCTTGGGATCGGTGGACCAAACAAAATTGGGCTAAGAAGCCGGAGCCCCGGTTTCTTCCACCCATCTTGTGATGGCGTCAGACCAGAAGTCATAAAGCAGAACTTTTTAATTATCTTATGGACCAAATGACTGTTTTCATATGAGAACTGGTGCATAATGGGGGATTGGAATGAAGTAGTTGCTCCACAATTTTATAAAACTTCAGATAAGGAAATCAAACTTAACCAAGGCAATTTCCCAAAAAATTTTTAAATATATGATGGACAATCTGTTCTTGGTGGATACTTGGAAACAGAGTTATGGTACTTCTAGGAAATATATTTATTTTTCAGAAATACATAGATACTTTTAGAGAATTGCTATGATATGGATTTCTAAGAATCTTGCAAATAAAATCTCTAAGATGGAGGTTCTACTTAAGGCTTCCTCTGATCACAACCCTATCAATTTGATGCTTAAGAGAAAATCTACAACTTTTAGATGGAGACTAAATGAAGGCTTGGTAATGGACAACTGTACGAAGAAACTAACTGAACTCTTTGGTAGCAACTTAGATAAAGGAACAGACAAAAAGACCATTTGGGATGCCAGTAAAGCTTTTATGAGAGCTTATTTTAATTCATCATAATCAAGAGTTTAAAAAAAGGTCTCAAGAAAAAATGCAGACCATTTTGGATGAAATTAAAAAGAAAGAAAATGATTTACAAAAGTAATTGACAGATGCAACTATTATAAGATGCAACTATTATATACCAGATTAAACTTCTATAACAATAATTATTTATGCTAATAGATATAAAGACAAAATTAAAATATTTGAAACAGAAGAACTTTTAGTTTGCAAATAAACCTGGGAAATGAATGGCATATAAATTGAGAAAGGAAAGAGAAAAGAAAATGATATTGAAAATTCAAGGAGGAAATAAAGCATTAGTGGATAATATGAGTATGGTGAAAATACACACTGTTGGAAATGGATGAAACATCCCACAAATTAAACATTCAAAACAATACCATAACATTACAGAAAAGGGTCATACCAATTGGCACATGACAGGAACATAATTCCGTTTTTTTTTTTCAGATAGAAAAGACTTCCCTACTGTGAAATATTTTAATGGTCAGAAAAAAATGTTCATGGCAAATTCAAATGTATAACACAGCTTTAAATATATGTACTGATATGTTAGAAATATACTTTAGGAACATACAGAGTGAACATCAATCCTAAACAGTCAGACACTTTAGGAGGGAAAACTCCTGAGGGCTCCATTTTGGGTTTTGCGGGGAGGGCCAAGAACATAAAATGGACATCTCTTAATCACAGTGCATTCTATTGCAATTATATACAAGGCAACCTCATCACCCTTCCTTAACATGTGGACTGATTCCATGATGTAGCACCTGCTGCCAAGGATATTCAGTCATGGCTTACAAATGCTGTAAATAATGTGCAAGAACCATATGAAGAACACACTGCATTTTGAAGTAGAAAATTTCAATTTCAAGGAGTAATTAAAGAATAGTAATACATAAAGGCTATCGTTTTAATTTATCTGTACCTATATCTATAGCTAGTCTGCCCTCTAAAAGTCTTGAAAACTTTTGTAGTTTGTAAATGGTACTGAGCTTGTCCTAAAACTCCTAATAAATGTTGACTGAGCAATTATATGAACCATAACATAATGGTATTGTAATTTTGTTCCATAAGATAGCATTCTAAAATTGCTGAGTTGCAAATTTGATTATGCTGCTTGATAATTCTAAAAGTCTCAGCTCCAACATATCTATAGGATGTCAAATTATAATGGCTTTCATACTGGATGTACAATATGCCTCTATATTCCTTAGTCATACAAATCTAAAGAAGCAGACACACTTAATTTTTTTTCTAAATTAAAACCTTTCAGAATATCAATAGTTTACATAGTTTCCAGAAATGGAGAAATATCTGCAAAAATCATTGGTGATTTGGTGTAGCCACTTTCTAAATCAGGGGTTCTCAACCTTGGCAACTTCAAGACTTGTGGACTTCAACTCCCAGAATTCCTCAGCCAGCAAAGCTGAAGTCCACAAGTCTTGAAGTTGCCAAGGTTGAGAATCCCTGTAAATCTAAATCATCAAAAATAATATCTATCCTGTCTTTAGCATCCTCAAAGTTTAGATATACATTGATTAAACAATGCAATAAAATGGAGTTGCTAGGGTAACATTTCTATGTTTATAGATGTTACAGCCTTGTGTTACTGTTAATTTTGGTTCTATTAAGACAATTTGCATACTAATAGGCAGGACTTAATTTAAAGAAGACCTACTAAAATCAATATACCAAGTTATGAAATAATACATGACTGTTGAAATGTTATTATTTTTCTAAAATAAGTTAATAATTTAGATAAAACAACTGACCCATCTCTTGGAAGTTTATGTATCAAGCGGAGTTATATTTAAAGTTACCAACCAATAATTACTGTGTTACTATCACCTTTGCTTTAGCATGATTACTATTTATAAAGAGATATGTTTATGATTTATAAATATATAGCCACAACAAATAAAGCCATCCAGAGTCGTTGGATATAAGATGGGCGGCAAATAAATTTTATAAATAAATAAATATATAGCCACAACAAATAAACATATTCCCTTTTATACTAACTGGAACAGAATCTTACCTGGGACCCCCAAATTGTATTTTGCAGCCAGCATCTCTGGGTTGAGATAACCCTAATTTGGGTTAGAGTTAGGTCACCATGAACTCATAGAGCAAAATGGACATCGCCAACAAACTCGGTATACTTGGATATGGTTAGGAGGGCATTTACTTTTGTAGGCTGCCCTATCTATCTTTCCTGGTAAAATACATGGGAAAATCCCATAGTGGGAAAATTCCAATTAGGGTTAGGGTTAGGTCACCATGAACTCAAAAAGCAAAGTGGACATTGCCAAGAAATGTGGAGTGCTTGGTTATGGATAGGAGGGCACTTACTTTTCTAGGCTGCCCTAACTATATTTCCTGGTAAAATACATGGGAAAATTCCATAGTGGGAAAATTCCACTTAGGGTTAGGGTTAGGTCACCATGAACTCATAGAGCAAAATGGGCATCCCCAACAAACTCGGAATACTTGGGAATGGTTTGGAATGTACTTATTTTTCTTGCTTGCTATATCTATCTTTCCTGGTAAAGTACATGAGAAAATCCCATTGGAGGAAAATTCCACTTAGGGTTAGGGTTAGGTCCCTATGAACTCATAGAGCAAAATGGACATCGCCAACAAACTCAGAATACCTAGGAATGGTTTAGAGCGTACTTACCTTTCTTGCCTGCTATATCTATCTTTCCTGGTAAAATACATGGGAAAATTGCATTGGAGGAAAATTCCACTTAGGGTTAGGGTTAGGTCACCATGAACTCATAGAGCAAAATGGACATCGGCAACAAACTCAGAATACTTGGGTATGGTTAGGAGCGTACTTAGTTTTCTAGCCTTACCTATCTATCTTTCCTGATAAAATACATGGGAAAATTCCATAGTGGGAAAATTCCACTTAGGGTTAGGGTTAGGTCACCATGAACTCATAGAGCAAAATGGACATCGCCAACAAACTCAGAATACCTAGGAATGGTTAGGAGGGCACTAGGTTTTCTATGCTGCCCTATCTGTGTTTCCTGGTAAAACACATGGGAAGATATCATTGGAAGAAAATTCCATTAAGGGTTAGGGTTAGGTCACCATGAACTCATAGAGCAAAATGGACATCGCCAACAAACTCAGAATACTTGGGAATGGTTTGGAATGTACTTACTTTTCTTGCCTTCTATATCTATCTTTCCTGGTAAGATGCATGGGAAGATATCATTGGAGGAAAATTCCACTTAGGGTTAGGGTTAGGTCACCATGAACGTATAGAGCAAAATGGACATCGCCAACAAACTCAGAATACTTGGGAATGGTTTGGAATGTACTTACTTTTCTTGCCTTCTATATCTATCTTTTCTGGTAAAATGCTTGGGGAAATCCTATTGGAGTTAAATTCCACTTAGGGTTAGGGTTAGGTCCCCTTGAACTCATAGAGCAAAATGGACATCGCCAACAAACTCGGAATACCTGGGTATGGTTAGGAGCGTACTTACTTTTCTAGCCTGACCTATCTTTCCTGGTAAAATTTCCCTGGTACATGGGAAAATTCCATAGTGGGAAAATTCCACTTAGGGTTAGGGTTAGGTCATCATGAACTCATAGAGTAAAATGGACATCGCCAAGAAGCTCGGAGTGCTTGGGTATGGTTAGGAGGGCACTTACTTTTCTAGGCTTCCCTTACTACGTTTCCTGGTAAAATACATGGGAAAATTCCATAGTGGGAAAATTCCACTTTGGGTTAAGGTTAGGTCCCCATGAACTCATAGAGCAAAATGGGCATCACCAACAAACTCGGAATACTTGGCTACGGTTAGAAGCATAGTTACTTTTCTAGACTGCCCTATCTATCTTTCCTGGTAAAATACATGGGAAAATCCCATTGGAGTTAAATTCCAAGTAGGGTTAGGGTTAGGCCACCATGAACTCATAGAGCAAAATGGACATCACCAACAAAGTCGGAATACTTGGGTATGGTTAGGAGTGTACTTACTTTTCTAGCCTGACCTAACTATCTTTCCTGGTAAAATACATGGGAAAATCCCATTGGAGGAAAATTCCACTCAGGGTAAGTGTTACATCGCTATGAATTCATAGAGCAAAATGGATATCACCAAAAACCTCGGAATTCTTAGGAGGGCACTTACTTTTCTAGGATGCCCTATCTATGTTTCTTGGTAAAATAGATTGGAAAATCCCATTGGAGGAAAATTCCACTTAAGTGTAACCTGTAAAGTGAAGCAAAATAAAATGGATAGAGCACAATACAACACAACACAACTTGGCTCAATAGTGGTAACTGCTAGAGAGATCTTGGAGTCCCAGTCGACAATCACTTAAATATGCTGCAGCTACCAAAAAGCCAATGCAATCCTAGGCTCCCTTAACAGAAGGATAAAATCAAGATCATGTGAAATTTTAATATCACTTTATAGTGCCTTGATAAGACCAAATTTGGAATATGCATCCTATTTTGGTCACTACAATATAAAAAAGAGGTTGAGACTGTAGGAAAAAGTGCAGAGAAGAGCAAGAAAGATGATCAGGGAGCTGGAGGCTAAAAGATACGAAGAATAGTTGCTGGAATTGGGTATGTCTAATATAATGAAGAGAAGGACGAGGGGGGACATGATAGCAGTGTTCCAATATCTATACCTGAGTGTCTTCTACCAAGTATATCCATTCCTGAATAAGGTTTTAAATTTCTGAAGATCTGAGATTTACCACCAAGCTCTTATACTAATCTTGACAGCTGGGGAACCACACAGTAGAAAACACGAGGGGAGGCGTCTTCAGAAGGGACTCCCCTGCTTATGTAAGTAATGGAAAGATTAGTGGAAGAGACAATCCTTCTGATAATAAGGCCCTAAAACTATTTACAATGTTAAAGGTCAATGCCATCACCTTAAATTGAGCCCAAGAGTCAATAATCAGCTAGTACAGGTCTTTTAGTGTATGCTTCACAGGATCCCTGTACTTCAGTAAGCAGCCTGGCTGCTGCATTTTCCCCTAATGGCAATTTCCAGGTATTTTTCAAGTCTAACCCCACATAAATTGCACTGCAGTAATAAAGATGGCATAAATTTGACCAACACAGAAAGGATTGCAGCTGGTACTTCAACAAATATGATGCATTATACTGGTACCTCTGCAAATCCAATGGCAGTTGGAGGTCAGGGAACAATCTTCAATTGCAAACCTATCTTGTAGGAGAACAGCCTCTTGATTCAAGAGAGGCTTCACTTCTCTCCCCGAGAACCTATTTTCCTCCTTACCAACAGCACCTTCTTCTTTAGAAGGCAAGCTTAACAGACATGTAATGTAGGGAGGACTTTATTCCCAGGAGCAGCAAATCAGCAGCACAGTATGTTCTACATTCAAGATGCTTCTGTATCCAGTTGACAGAACATCTCCTTTTGGGCTGGTAATATGCTTTCAGTTTTCAAATCTGATCACATAATCCAGTGGAATGTACAAAGACCCACTTGTCCCTCTTTTTTAAAATGTAATTTTCCATTTGCTTTACAAGCTGCTTATATACAGTAATACAGTAATCCTTAATGTCAAAACCTCTTGGTTGTGTTCAATATTTCTTGTTTTCTTCAATAATGTATTTTTAAGGGGAAAGCTTGAAAGGCATTCTGGAGTTGTATGGGCGTCCGCTTTAAAACCATTTAGTGCCAGGTAACTTTCTTGAAATTATTTGCTTCATTATAATGTATTTGTTAGGAGAAGACAACCTAGTGTTCTCCAGAACTGTTGGATTTCAATTCCGGTCAGCCCCAGCCAGCATGGCTGATGAAAGGGGTTTATGCAAGTTGAAATCAAAAACTTCTAGAGGACATTGAATTGTTTATCCATGCTATTTTGCACCATTCACAAGTTAAATAGGTAGGGTGTAGACTGGAGGGTTGAAGGTATTTTTGTTGTTCTAGAACTTGGAGTAGCACACCGAAGAAATGAAATTTTGTATTCTCTACGGAGAAATAGCGGTGATTGCCTAATGACATTTCCTAACAATTTTCTGTATTTTCAGAATTGCAGATTGAGATTGATAACATAGAGAATTTGCAAAGATGGTGCTGTATGCAAATGTCTTTAAACAAAATACTATAACTCTTTTATTATTTTGCTAAAATAAACTCATGGTCCACCGTTTTGTTCTGTTTCTTCACTGGAGCTATGTAGGGAATGTACATTCATTCAAAACAGCAATGGATACTTGGAATCACAGCTAAAATAGTTTGAGGGTATGTTACTTTGCAATACTGTTGAAGCTAAGCAGATTTCTGCCTAGACTGAGTCTGGGTGGAAGATTACTTGAAGATTAAGATAAATGTGAAATAAAAAACTTACTGTGTCTACCCACAGAGTATAGGAATTTTAAAAGTAGAGTAATGAAGGGGCTCATTAATTCAGTCTTCTTACCTGGAGGCAATTCATGGTTCCTCAAATTATCATTCCTGTCTCTATCTCTTCTCTACTCTAACTTATCTTTGCAAAATACACATCTTCAACCAGACAGTCTTAATATATATGTTGGAGTTACAGCTTTCAAAATTCCTTGCCAACGTTGCTAAAAGCTAAGTGGAAATTTGGAAATTTACAGTTCCAAAATAACTGAAGGACATCAGGGTGAGGAAGTTTGCTATAGAATTAATCAGCATTGAGACCAAAATAGTAGTACAGAAGGAAACAATTCCAATTAGAGACAACTGCTTTTTACCATAATTTACTGAAACATACACCAATGCACAGAGTATGAACAGTAAACAGGGTGAACTAGAAATTCAGGTTAATGAGGGCAGATATGATATTGTTGCCATTACGGAAACATGGTGGGATGAAACCCACACATGGAACACACAGCTAGAGGGATTTAAATTATTTAAAAGAAACAGACCAAATAAAAGAGGAGGTGGAGTTGCTCTCTATATAAGAAATAACTACATCTCTACAGAAATAGAGCACAACAATGATAAAAACTGTGTTGAATGCATTTGGGTCAATATAAAGGGGGGGGGAATGACATTGCCATAGGTGTATACTACAGACCATTCAACCAAACAGAGGAAATAGATGAACTTTTTACTAGTCAGCTAACTAAGGTATGTAGGAAGCACATCACAATAGTAATGGGGGACTTTAACTACCCTGATATCAGCTGGGAGACAAACTCTGCACCAAGTGGAAGATCAAACAGGTTCCTGGCAAACCTAGCAGACAACTTTGTCTCCCAAAAAGTAGAGAAGGGAACTAGGGAATTAGCCATTTTGGATCTAATTCTCACTAACAGAGATGAAATGATAGAAGGTGTTGAAGCCATAGGAACCCTGGGAGGAAGTGATCATGCAATATTAGAATTCAACATTATGGAAGCACAAGCAATAGAACACAGTCAAACTAGAGTGTTGGACTTCAAGAGAGCTAATTTCAATAAACTTAGAGAGGGCTTGGGAAGGATTCCATGGATGAGAATCCTCAAGGGGAAAACAACTCAAGAAGCTTGGGAAATTTTGAAAAATGAGATAATAAAAGCCCAGTCTAGCACAGTACCAACAAAGAGGAAAAACAACAGCTCTCAAAAGAAACCAGCTTGGCTGCATAAAGAACTCTCTGACAAATTGAAAGATAAAAAGGGACAAGTATAGAAAGTGGAAAGAGTGACACATAACTAAGTCAGAATATCAGCAAATAGCCCGAGCCTGCAAAGATGAAGTGAGGAAAGCCAAGGCTCAAAATGAACTAAGGCTTGCGACCAAAGTCAAAAATAACAAAAAAAAGCTTCTTTCAACATGTAAAAAACAAGAAAAAAGTGAAGGAAATGATTGGTCCATTAGTGGGTGAAAGTGGCAAGAAGGTGACAAGCAACAGGGAGAAACCAGAACTATTTAACTTATTTTTTGCATCTGTCTTTACAAAAAGGGAAAAAAACAGACCAACCTATCAAAAATAGTGCCATAAAAAACAGAACAGAAACACAAGTTAAGACAGGCAAGAAAATGGTAAGTGAGCACCTATCCAGCCTAGAGGAGTTCAAATCGTCAGGACCAGATGATTACACCCCAAGGTTCTCAAGGAACTGGCAGATGTGATCTCGGAACCACTGAACTATATTTTTCAAAGATCCTGGAGCACAGGGGAACTACCAGAGGACTGGAAAAGAGCTGATGTAGTTCCCATCCTCAAAAAAGGAAAAAAAATGGATCCAGGAAATTACAGACCTATCAGCCTGACCTCAATACCTGGGAAGATCCTGGAAAAGATAATGAAACAACAAATCAATGAACACCTAGAGGCAAACAAAGTCATTACTAAAAGCCAACATGGGTTTGTCAAAAATAGATCATGCCAGACAAATCTTATTGCATTCTTTGACCAAGTGACAAAATTAGTGGATCAGAGGAATGCTGTGGACATAATTTACTTGGACTTCAGTAAGGCATTTGATAAAGTAGATCACAACCTACTACTTGATAAGATAGAAAAATGTAGGGTAGACAGAATCACCACTAGATGGATCCGTAGCTGGCTGACCGGCTGTACTCAGCGAGTGGTCCTCAATGGAACTGCATCTATATGGAGGGAAGTATGTAGTGGGATGCCCCAGGGCTCTGTTCTGGGCCCAGTGCTCTTCTACATCTTCATCAATGATTTGGACAAAGGGATAGATGGGGAACTCATCAAATTTGCAGATGACACCAAGCTGGCAGGAATAGCCAACACTGCAGAAGACAGACTTAAGATACAGAAGGATCTGGACAAACTTGAACACTGGGCACTATCTAACAAAATGAAATTCAATGGTGAAAAAAGCAAGGTTCTACGTTTAGGCAAGAAAAACCAAATGCACAGGTATAGTATAGGTGGCACCTTGCTCAATAGTAGTAACTGTGAGAGGGACCTCGGAGTCTTAGTAGACAATCACCTAAATATGAGCTGCAGTGTGCTGTAGCTGCCAAAAAGGCCAACACAGTGCTAGGCTGCATTAACAGAGGGATAGAATCAAGATCACGTGAAGTATTAATACCACTTTACAATGCCTTGGTAAGGCCACACTTGGAACACTGCATCCAGTTTTGGTCACCACGATGTAAAAAAGATGTTGAGACTCTAGAAAGAGTACAGAGAAGAACAACAAAGATGATTAGGGGACTGGAGGCTAAAACATATAAGGAACGGTTGCTGGAATTGGGTATGTCTAGTTTAATGAAGAGAAGGACGAGGGGGGACATGATAGCAGTATTCCAATATCTCAGGGGCTGCCACAAAGAAGAGAGAGTCAAGCTATTTTCCAAAGTGCCTGAAGGCAGGACAAGAAGCAACAGGTGGAAACTAATCAAAGAGAGAAGCAACCTACCGGTAGAACTAAGGAGAAACTTCCTGACAGTGAGAACAATTAATCAGTGGAACAACCTGCCTCCAGAAGCGGTAAATGCTCCAACACTGGAAGTTTTTAAGAAGAGACTGGATAGCCATTTGTCCAGAATGGTATAGGGTTTCCTGCCTGAGCAGGGGGTTGGACTAGATGACCTCCAAGGTCCCTTCCAACTTTACTATTATTATTATTATTATTATTATTATTATTATTATTATTATTATTATTATTATTATTATTCATTAATGTTTTTCAAATCAATTGAAAGATATCATGCTACTAAGTAAAAGTCAAACACATGGGCAGGGGCTTTTAAAAGCAGCAAATTCAAATATGCCTCTTAGTGGATAAGTAGATTAAGACATAAGAAGATATACCTGTTAAAGATACAAGATCGGTTCATCAATGATCACTGATTGCATTTTTACTGAATAAAAGGCACAATAAAAAAAATTCTCATCAACAAAGAGAAAATAAAGTAATTAAAGTTTTCAGTTCAGTTCTCAAAGGATAGATCAGCTGGGCATTTATCTTCATATTTACCTTTAACAGTAACCTGAGCACAGCAGGAAGCTCTTCCAGCAGCATTTTCTGCCAAACAAGTATATACTCCATCATCCTCTGGTAAAGCATCTTGAACCGTCAGTTTTGCAATTCCATCTTCAAAGTCAGAACATGCATACTGAATTGGTTGATCTACAGAAAAGAGAAGGAAAACCAAAAAAATTGTTGAAGTTCCCGGTTTGCACCCACAAATGTAATGGAAGAGTTTTAAACTAAATCTGTACTATGCACAATCGTTCACCATTTGATAAAGCATTTACAACAGCTCCAGCAATAAATTATTATGGACACGTAATAACTAGATTTTAAAACAAAAACCACAATGTTTTTATACATACATGGGACACTTTGGCAACTGCCTAAAACTGAAAGTGATTCTTTCCGAGAACGATTCTTATTGTCTCTTCAACACAATTTATTGTGGGGGAAAAAGGATGACATTACCGGAACTCTAGCAAATGGCTACCTCCCATTTAGAACCAATGTGACAGAATAGAGAATTTAAACACTGTCTGCCATCTGTCACTTGCTATAATCTCCCAGACATACTGTCAATATTTGCAGCTGATAACTTGAGGATGGAAAAAGAAATGGGAAAATCAGATAAGGTTCTGATACAGAATAAGGACAAAAAATTAAAAGGCTAATAAGAAAAAAAAAGCCTAATAAGAAAAAATGGAAATGGGTAATTTTAGATGGAAGACAAGCAATTTTCTGGATGATTCAGAATCACATGGATGCCTGTATGCAAAAGAGGGAGAGGGAGAGGGAGAGGGAGAGGGAGAGGGAGAGGGGGAGAGAGAGAGAGAGAGAGAGAGAGAGAGAGAGAGAGAGAGAGAGAGAGAGAGAGAGAGAGAGAGAGAGAGAGAGATGGCATGATAGTGAAAGAGACGTTCTACCCAGCATAGACGCCCAGAGAGGGAGAAAAGGTTCCAAAGTCCAAGACAAAGTTCAAAATGCCAACTATGAGAGATTGCCAGCCAAGGTTTAACTGAAGCCCTATAGGGCTTCAGTTAAATCTATAGGGAATTTAGTAATGGCTATAAGGGAATTTAGTAATGGCTATATTGATAGCAACAGCCTAAAATAGGCACATATAGTAATTTTAGGAGAAGCAATGCTATTCTGGGGAATGAAAGAACTAATATTGGAATGGAAAAGCAAATAGACCAAATATCAATTTGATACACTCTACACTTCTAAAGTAAAACGCAACAAAAGTTGAGGGATAGGTTTTTGGCTTTAGTTGAATACCACTTGTCTAAGTTAATCTAGAGAAAGTACATTTTTTTTACCTTTAAAATAATATGAATACAGACAAATTTTGAACAGGTTTACAAGTCCCTTGTATGCTTTGTTTTGTATATTGGATCTTAAAAAACCTCCTCATAACCAATATATATTTGGAGAGAGACCTAATTTTCTAATAGGCTTTCTGTAATATGATGGGAGCCGGGTCTTTTGAGTGATACTGGATAATTTTATAGCTGGCTGTTTACATAATGATCTCATGAATCTTTATCATTCTGGAAATCATTTATTTCAGCAGATATAGATACAATATGCTGATACAATTAAAATGTAATTTAATTTGAAAATTGGGGAGGGGGAAATCCTTTTCCTTCATGTAGAGAGCCATCTTTGCTTCACAGGAACTTTGAAAAGATAATGAGCATAATACGTCTATCTATTTTCGAAAGAAAGAAAAAAAGAAAGAAAGAAAGAAAGAAGAGAGGAGAGGAGAAAGAAAGGATTAGAAAAAGGCAAAGTTGGGAGTATAGGAAAAGAATAACTTCAGACTTTCTTTGCTACAGATATAAAATACATTAACCTCTTACTTTAACAACAGTACACAGTATTTCTATAATCATTAATAGTTCTAATTGTCAAATCCTAAAATTAGATTTTCCTTTCAGTTTCAAGCAAAAAGTCCAAAAAGGGTCCCCAGGTAGAAAAATAAATCTTTTCTTTGATCAAAGTTGTCAGTTTCACCATCTCAGCCAGTTCCATTAACTACTTTGATAGAATTTTCCTAAGGAATTTCTTGAGCTGAAAACACTAAGGGATGATTCTTTCTTTTCATAAACCCTCAACTTGGTTAACAAATTGTTCTTGACATTGTTTATCATGAGCTGCATGCTGTTTTTATTATTTGAAAATGTATATGGAATTATAAGCATAACTAAGGACATAATGTAAAAGTCAGTTTAAGTACAATGGCAACATAACTGAAAGAATTTGAACAAGGAAGGTTCTTCTACCACAAGTCATTTAACATTTACGAGTCTGTGTAAAATTGTTTCTTGAGATGTCAAATTGTTGGTGGGTGAGTGAGGATGTGTGGTATGTTGGAGTGCCAATAATTTCTGTGTGGATTTTTTTTTTTACTGTTGTTGTGAATCACCCATGGTTATGTTTCATAAGATGGAGGTGGGTGGGGATGAGGATTATATAAATAATTTAAATAAGTAAATAAATAATCTAAACATTCCTATATGTGACTGAATAAAATTGAATATATAGGATTACATTAGCAATCTTATATATTTCTTCTTTATTTTATTTTTTTTTGTTTTTATATAGGAAGGTCGTTTTATTGCTAGAATATTAAGAAGAACACATAATACTTGATTTCAGCCCAGATATGTTATAGTCTTGCCCTCTGAATCTCTCTCCGGATCTAATGTTATATTTTGATGATGTTACTAGCAGGGACAGAGAAACCTTTTTTTTCTAATAATCAGGCTCATTAACACCCTACTTGAAATGTTCATCATCATGCCATTATGTTAAAAGATATGTTTTTTTTAAAATCAGGCAATCAAAACAAGACAACAAAGTATTTAGAATTTAGGGGTAACAGAATTCCCTATTTAATGATCTTCTTCTTCTTCTTCTTCTTCTTCTTCTTCTTCTTCTTCTTCTTCTTCTTCTTCTTCTTCTTCTTCTTCTTCTTCTTCTTCTTCTTCTTCTTCTTCTTCTTCTTTATTTTGACTATCCTTTTTTTGGTTCCTTCAAGTCATTCTTGACCTCTGGCAACTGTCTAGCAGTTCTCTTGCCAACATTTTTGGAAGTGGTTTGCCACTGCTTTCTTACTAGGCTGAGAGACAGTGAAAGGTTAAAAGTCATTTAGATAGCCTTCGAGCTGTAAGGGAGGACTAGAACTCGGAATGTCCTGTCTGGTGTCTTTAGCCACTTCATCAAACTGGGTCTCTGATTATATATAGGCCTCTACTAAAGTCTATTCCTTCCTGTGGTTCCATGGATCCTGTCTTTGTTTACAAAATTCAAAGCTGTACAAGTATTTGGCATACCATTACCTTATAAACTTTTAATCTTGTCTCCTAAACGAGAACATCTAATGCACACTGCCTGGCATAAGTTCAAAGAGATAGTTAAATACTATCTGTGTACTATGGAATCTTCTTTAAAAGCAACTCAAGGTTATTTGAGGCTTGAAAACCACTGGATTCATGTTTGACCCAATATGGAAGTATTCTAAATTGTAAATTCCCAACATCAAGCTACAGCCTTCTGACTGAACAATATCAATTTAGCACAGTATTGTCCTGAGTTGCCACTTAGGTAATGTACCATCATTATGAATGTTGGGTATTAGCAATCAGGAATCAGGAATGCAATTCTCACCTTTACTGGGCAATAGGCATCTATTCTTTCCTGCAATGTAATAATCAATTACTGAATGTTAATAGATTGTTTGAATTCACAAGGATAGTGTAATTACCCAACTTAATTCTTAAATAAAATTGTGTCCTTCGTGAGAAGCTGCATGAAATCTCAGCATTTGGCTATAGTTTATAAGCTAAACCAAGCCAGTACCAAATGATATATAAACAGCTCTGCATCATGATTAGAAGTGAGAGAGATGAAAGTTATTTGTGCGTGCTTTAACTTGGGAATGAAAGTAACATGTTTATGCCTTGCAGATAAAACACTATGTCCCCTTCATAATTACAAATTCCTAACACTTTTATTAGGCAAAACCACCTTCTCTTGGGTTAGAACTGAAGTTCAGGGTTTTCAGTTCCAAAGCCCTAAATAGATTGAAAATTATTTTTTTAAAAAAATCTTGACTTTTCCTCCAGATCCTTTGAATGAACACAATTCTGAATATGCTATTAAAAAGCCACATTAACATTGGAGGGAAAAAAAAACTGAGATGCACTGAAGCATATACAGGTTGTCTTTGATTTATGACCATAACTGAGCCCAAAATTTCCATTGCTAAGCAAGACAGATAATGAGTTTTGTCCCATTTTACAATCTTTCTTGCCACAATTAACTGAATCGTTGTAGCTGTTAAGTTAATAACATGGTTGTAAAGAATCTGGCTTTCCCACTGACTTTGCTTGTCAGAAGATCACAAAGGTGATGATAGACTGTTGGACATTGCAGCCCTCATAAATATGAGTTAGTTGCCAAGCATCTGAATTTTGATCAATTTGATCATGCAGATGCTGTAATAGAAGTGTGAAAAATGGTCACAGGTCACTTTTTTCAATGCCGTTGCACAGGTAATCCCCAAGGTACGAACGTTCATTTACCGAGTTTTCACAAAAATGAATTTATTCAGAAAGGGTACTTACTTTAGAAATTCAAAATGGTGACCAAAAAGAGGCCTCTGTAGCCATGTGACTTGGATTCAGTCACTGCTGCAAACAGCCACCATTTGAAGTCTCTAACTTGCCTGTGCTGTTCGGGTTAGGAATGCAATTTCCTGAAGCTGGCAGGGTTGGGTGTTTTGTGGTTTGTTTGTTTTTTTTTGTCCCTGGTCACATGGCCAAACAAGAGCTGATGATTTTTGCAGCCTGCGCCAAGGGAGTGGAGTGCTAGAATTGCTTCTGTAAGTATTTTAAAATATATTTTTGTTACTCTATAGTTTGCTTGTTTGCAAGCACTTTGGAAACTGCTCTTCTTTTTAGGTACTGTTCTTTGCAAACTATTATGTTTGTAAGTACAGTAGTTTGCAAAGATAAAAATCTGCTGGTAGAAATGCTAGCCAGCATCTATAGAAAGCATTCTATAATGTTGTGTTTCCTTGCTTTTATTTTGAAGATTAGCATATATTACTGTAGTTTGTAGGTTTTAAATTTAAATTGCCTCCGGAAGTTGTAGGTGCCCCATCACTGGAAGCTTTTAAGAAGAGACTGGATAGGCATTTATCAGAAATACTCTCTTGTGAGAGCAGTAGATTAGACCAGATGACTTCCAGGTCCCTTCCATCTCTGTTACTATTGCAAGCCAAGAGTTCTACAAATCCTTCCCCCATCTCCCTCTGGGTGCCTGGCTGGAGACTCTTAAGCTAATTAGTGGCAAGTAGTTTTTTTTTTAAAACAGACTAGCAACAAATGGTTTTGTTTTTTTTTAAAGCAGTTGCAAATGGAGAGTTTTGCAGCCTGCTTGAAGGCAATTTAGTTCCAGAGCCAAAGGCTGCACCGGCAGCAGGAAAATTCTCTCAGTTCAGGCAGTGAGTTAGTTCCTCCTAACAAATAGGAGGAAATAGTAAGTCAAATCTTTGTTCATTTAACAATCCGTTTGATTTGATCAATGAATTTGATTTTTAAAATGTGTAAAATTGAGACTGATTCATTTGATGAATTTTTTTGACTTCCAAGCCTAAAGGGTAGGCTCCATTAGGTTTGTACCTCAAGGACTGCCTGTAATTTGGAATGTCACTCAATGAATGGTTTTAAATCTGTATTTTTTACAGAAATCCATATAGCTTCTTCAGTAATACTATTAATATGTTGGTGTTCACAGACAAAGAAATATATTGGGTTTAATTGCTTTAAATACAGGTAGTCCTTGACTTACAACAGTTCATTTACTGACAACTTATGACCATTTTTTCACACTTATGACCGTTGCAGCATCCCCATGGTCATGTGATCAAAATTCAGACACTTGGCAATTGATTCATATTTATGATGGTCACAGTGTCCTGGGATCATGTGATCCCCTTTTGCAACTTCCTGACAAGCAAAGTTAATGGGGAAGCCAGATTCATTTAACCACCATGTTGCTAACTTAACGACTGCAGTGATTCACTTAACAACTGTGGCAAGAAAAGTCATAAAATGGGGCAAAATTTACTTAACAAATACCTCACTTAACAATAGAAATGTTGGGCTCAGTTGTGGTTGTAAGTCAATATAATACCTGTATTACTCCAATCGTTCCAAACTCTGAATTCCATATATCCCTGCCATCTGTAAATCAGATTTTAAAAATGCATTTTGAGGATAATAAATGCAAAGCAGCAACGTAAAGTACAATAATTTATATTATCTATACTATCGTCTAGAGTTTATATAGTAATCAATTCCCATTGTTTTTATTACAAAATAGAGCAAGAACCAGAATCGACCATGTAACAGCAAAAAACTAAGCCATGGTCAATATGCATAAATTAGTAGGTGCAGTTTGCCAGTGGCTTAAAAGACGCCAGAGAAGGCCTATACTATGGCAGTTCGAGTCCTAGCACCACGTGAGAGTGAACTCCCATCATTTGCCTCTGTTCCTGTTTGAAAGCATGTAAATGCAAGTAGATAAATAGGTGGGAACAATGTTCTGTGTTTCAACATATGCTTTGTGCTGCAGAATGTCATGCTGGCCACAAGTCTTCAGACAGCACTGGTTCAATGGTTTAAAGAAATGGAGATGAGCACAACCTCCTAAACCTCCTATAACTTTAGCATTGCCTCCTAAAGCTGACCATGACTAGTGGAGTAAAACAACAGGGACACCTTTGCCTATCTGCAAAAAAAGCAATGTGTATGAAGAGTTGCATGCAGGTAACCTCTAGCACAGGGGTTCTCAACCTTGGCAACTTTA
Source organism: Bothrops alternatus (assembly GCA_034064705.1). Classification (NCBI taxonomy): domain Eukaryota; kingdom Metazoa; phylum Chordata; class Lepidosauria; order Squamata; family Viperidae; genus Bothrops; species Bothrops alternatus. The sequence continues at coordinate 5,300,359 of JARGCV010000063.1, forward strand.
AGACTTGTGGACTTCAACTCCCAGAATTCCTCAGCCAGCAAAGCTGGCTGAGGAATTCTGGGAGTTGAAGTCCACAAGTCTTAAAGTTGCCAAGGTTGAGAACCTCTAGCAGAAACTCCTGCTGAACAAATGGCCATGGAAAAACAAGTACAAATAGTTCCTAATTTTTCACTTTCATTCACAGAGAGCCTGAAGATGAATCGTACATGAAAGGCGATTCTCTTTCCTAACTTCAACAGAATCCCACTCTCATGAATACTGAATGCTTAAGAATTACCATTTTTGACCTTCAGAAAAAAGTGAGACGAGTAGAAAAATGTAGCACAAACCTCATTCGGTTGGTAATTAATACATTGTTCAAAGTGTAAGCTTATTGCTTGGAAGTCTATATTCTACTGCAATAAAGCCTATTCTTTGGAACCAGGAATATGAAAGGCAGCCTTGTCACTAATGCTCCCTGCTGGACAGCTTTTAAAGACCAGCACAGCTGCTGTCTTTTCTCCCTTGTAGATCCGACTTCTCCCAGAGGAAAAAATTAAGATACAGGTAGTCCTGGTTTAGCAACCACAACTCAGTCGTTAAGCAAAGCGTTGCCCAGTGAAAACTGAGACTTTGCTTAGGAGCTTATTTCAGCTTTCCTTTCCTTTACAGTCCCGTGAGGATTGTAAATTTGAGGATTGGTTGCAAAATTAGTTTTTCACCAGCTTTGTAATTGCAAATAAGAAAGTTGTTGAATGAGGACTCCTTGTAATTGAGAATGTTAAGGCAATGAACGTAATTAATCTGTTCTGCTGAGTTCTTCAAAGCCATTCTTAAGTTCATTGACAGGTCAAAGAAAGTAGCCTTTTAGTGAGTCTCAGAACCTGAAAACCATAGAGGAGCGTACGAAATCGATCAGTGACCTGGGGATGAAACTATCATGTGGCGAATTTTATTTTAGTTAAAATGTTGGTGAAAACCAGACACTGTGGTTTGTAATAAATCAATTATGGCTTAGTAGGAAATAAAAACTGTTCTGACTGCAGTTTATTCAATAAATTGTAATTTAGCAAACCAAGGGTTAGCGTGATACATAAACCCATATTTTATATGTTCCTGTCAAAAGACGAAGGATTGCAAACCTCTTCTTTCTGCTTGTCTGTTCCAGATCATACGTAACAATGAAACAAATTGTCCATTTGTAAAATGTGAGGACAAATTTAGATAATTCGGAACCCCTGTGCAGGGACAAATTTTCTGACTGTGACCTTACCGTTAAGGAGCCAGATGACCTGAGGAACAGGTATCCCCTCAACTGAGCACCGAAGGGTAAAATCTTGCCCTTCACTCACGTGGCAGGATTTCAAGACCCGGAGAAAATGGGGAGGTACCTCCTTCACTTTAGGCCCTACAGATCAAAGCAAAAGGCAGTTAATGAAACTCAGTGCTAACAGATGGTCTCAGAATAAGATATTCTAGACCAGTGTTTCTCAACCTTGACAATTTTAAGGCATGTGGACTTCAACTCCCAGAATTCCACAGCCAGCATTGCTGGCTGTGGAATTCTGGGAGTTGAAGTCCACATGCCTTAAAATTGTCAAGGTTGAGAAACACTGGTCTAGGCCAATGACAAAATTAATCCTTAAAGACAAAAAAAACATGTTTTACTAATGTGGCAGGAACTTAGTGAGCAAAATGAACAAAATTTAATTGCTCCTAGTCAAGAACTTCAGAAATAATTCCTATGAACTGAATTCATTTTAAAAACGAGAATGCAGATTGATATCTATCAATTATTTACCATTCATATTTCTAAATTTGCTTACTTCTTGGTGAATCTAGGCAGCACACAAATTTAAAACCAAAGAAGTAGAACAGAAGCAGACATCAAAAAAGGAAGACAGTCATCCTAGTGAAATAGACATAAAACACATCACAAAAAAACCTCATATCCACCCTAGCCCAGTGATGGCGAACCTTTTAGAGACTGAGTGCCCAAACTGCAACCCAAAACACACTTATGCACCATCGACTGGGTGGGATTAAAAAGTTCAATCAATCAATTCCAACTTTGCAAGATCTTTTTTTTTCCCCATGAGAAGTAGAAATTGACTGATTAACCCCCCCCTTTTTTTGCACACGGTGGCGGAGGCCTAAAGCGAAAAGGTTTTATAAAACCCAGCTGAAGGCCTAGGACTGGGGCAACGGCGTGCATGCCCACAGAGAGGGCTCTGAGTGCCGCCTCTTTCACCCGTGCCATAGGTTCGCCACCACTGCCCTAGCCCAAAACTTGGGGAAGAGTCACATCTAAAAGAATGTAGTACTGGCATTATTTAGTGTGTTTTATACTACGAAAGACAGTATCTTTTTTTCTTTTTCCAGATGAAGAAACTATTATGTACCTGGACCTAAGCATACTTTGCAACTAAAAGATGCTTACTTTTTACTGTTAATAGCCACCTGGTTGAAGCTTGGCCTCCAGGATTGAAAGCTTTGCAAGAGTAAAATCCGCTGTCTTCTGGCTGAGTTTTTTTCAGGCATAAACAATGGACCCCATCTTCTTCATATATCAGGATGCTGTCTCCTGTTTCCAGAAGGGCTCCTTCTTTGAACCATTCAACAGTTGCCTTGGGTTTCCCTGAAACTAGTTGATTACAGGTGGATTAAGCATGGGGATGGTGCTCTAAAATTTATAATTTCACAATGTCCCAGTATCTTTCTTGGCTACCATCAATTCTGAACCTGATCGAACCAAATTGAGAGCTTATATTAAGACCTATTTGGAAGCGATTACTGCGGCAAGATCTCAGTATCTTTCCGCATTGATTGCGTCTGCGGAATCTCGTCCGGCTGCCCTGTTTAGGGTGACTCGCTCTCTCCTGAATACGGGGAGGAGGGAGGAACCTTTGCAGGGCAATGCCGAAGAATTCAACACCTTTTTCGCAGACAAGGTCGCTCAGATCCGGACTGACTTGGACTCCAATTGGAATGCAGTGTCGGCTGACAATGAGTCAGTCAAGATGACAGAGGCCCGTCTTAGTCCTGTTGTATGGGATGAGTTCGACCTGGTAACTCCTGATGATGTGGACAAGGCCATTGGAGCTGTGAGTTCTGCCACCTGTTTACTGGACCCATGCCCCTCCTGGCTGGTTTCGGCTAGCAGGGAGGTGACACGGAGCTGGGTCCAGGCAGTTGTTATTGCTTCAGTGAGGGAGGGGTCCTTTCCGGCTCCCTTAAAGGAGGCACTTGTGCGCCCCCTCCTCAAGAAGCCTTCCCTGGACCCGACAGTTTTAAATAATTATCATCCAGTCTCCAACCTTCCCTTTTTGGGGAAGGTTGTTGAGAAGGTGGTGGCACTCCAACTCCAACGGTCCTTGAATGAAACTGATTATCTGGGCCCTCAGCAGTCTGGGTTCAGGTCCGGTTACAGCACGGAAACTGCTTTGGTTGCGCTGATCGATGATCTCTGGTGGGCCCGGGATAGAGGTTATTCCACTATCCTGGTGCTTCTTGACCTCTCAGCAGCATTCGATACCATTGACCATGGTATCCTTCTGCGCCGTTTGGAGGGCCTTGGAGTGCGGGGCATCGTTCTATGGTGGTTTACCTCCTACCTCTCTGGCCGGTCGCAGTCGGTGTTTGCAGGTCAGAGATCGGCTCCGAGGTCTCTTCCGTGTGGAGTCCCTCAGGGGTCCGTTCTCTCATCTCTGCTTTTTAACATCTACATGAAGCCATTGAGTGAGATCATCTGTCGACACGGGGTGAGTTATCATCAATATGCTGATGATACTCAGCTTTATATCTCTACCCCGTGTCATTACAGTGAAGCAGTTGAAGTGATGAACCGGTGCCTGGAGGCTGTTGAGGTCTGGATGGGTGCTAACAGGCTCAGACTCAATCCCAACAAGATGGAGTGGCTATGGGCTCTGCCTCCCAAGGACAATTCTATCTGTCCGTCCATTACCCTGGGGGGAGAAGTTTTGTCCCCCTCGGAGAGGGTTCGCAACTTGGGTGTTCTCCTCGATCCACAGCTAAGTTTGGAATATCATTTTTCGGCTGTGGCGAGGGGAGCATTCGCCCAGGTTCGCCTGGTGCACCAGTTGCGGCCCTATTTGGACCGGGAGTCACTCCTCACAGTCACCCATGCCCTTGTCACCTCAAGATTCGACTACTGTAATGCTCTCTACATGGGGCTACCTTTGAAGAATGTCCGGAGACTGCAGGTGGTTCAGAATGCGGCCGCGCGAGCTGTCTTGGGTCTCCCAAGACTTGCTCATATCACTCCAGCCCTCCGTGAGCTGCACTGGCTACCAATTGGTCTCCGAACACAATTCAAAGTGTTGGTTATGACCTATAAAGCCCTATATGGCAATGGGCCAGGATACCTGCGGGATCGTCTCCTGCCTCATGAATCCCAGCAACCGGTTAGGGCACATAGGGTTGGCCTCCTACGAGTCCCGTCCGTTAAACAATGCCGTCTGGCGGGACCTAGGGCAAGGGCCTTCTCCATTGCTGCCCCAGCCCTCTGGAACCAGCTTCCCTCGGAGGTTCGTACTGCTTCCTCCCTCCTAGCTTTCCGGAAAGGATTCAAAACACATCTATGCCGACAGGCTTGGGGCATGTGAGCTGTGCTCTGCCCCTTGGCCCTAAGAGTGTCCCGCCATCAGTGCCTGTGAATTGATTGTGTTTGTGTGTGGTATGAATATGTTAATTTTAAATTGTTGTAGTATTTTTGTTGTGAGCCGCCCCGGGTCTTCGGAGAGGGGCGGCATACAAATGCGAAAAATAAATAATAAATAAATAAATTTCATTACCAAATTCTAAAACTGAAAGCAGGAGCGTTATCTAGCCACTTTGACCTGTGTGATCTGATTGTAACATTTTTTTTTCAGCTCTTCCATTAGTTTCCTCCAGAGGGGACAACAATATGCTGGGCATCAGAGCTGAACTTGTATACCTTTCTAGGCTGAGTACTATGCCTCTTGCACTCATCTACTTTTTGCAGAAGACAAAGCCTCATGATGGGAGGTGGTAATGCTGTGCAATAGAAACTAATCACACTTACCTTATAGTTACAGTAAGTGTAGTTATTTGTCTATGCTTAAGGGAAGCAAGAGGCCAACCCATATTGCCCACGTTATGTAAACGTTCTGGCCTTGTCAATGGTAAAAAACAAAACAAAAAACCACCTTTGATATCCCTGATGAGATGGCCATCCATTTTCTGTTTAAAAACATCCCAGAAAGGAATCAGCAAGTGCTTTCTTACCTCTGCATCTAAATGTAACCTCTTCTCCTTCTAATGCTTCCTGGCTTTGAGGCCGACACTCAAATTGGGGAGGGATTCTTTGAATCTTTATTTCTGCTGCACTCTTCTTTAAGGCAACATGATTTTCCAAATTTTCAGAGGTCAGATTATTTGACTTGGTAGAAAAAGTAGCCTGCCAATCTGCTGCCAGTAATTGCTTTGTTTTTTCTCCATTTGCTTCCTTTTCAGAAGAAACTGCCTTCAATTCTGCCTTTGGTCCAGGCTGTATTTTCACAGAGCGAAGAGTTATAGTGCTTGATGTTTTCTGCAGAATCTGTTGGCTTTTCCTGTCTTCTTTAGCTGGGTCTCTGTTGGGTTCCTTCATTATTTGTTGCAACTGATTCTCTCTGGCTTCTTTGGGTGGAGCAAGCTGAATTTCTCTCTTCACCAACGGCCTTTCTTTGGATTCTAGCAAAACCTCTGTGGTGGTAGATTTGAGGTCTTTAACTACCCCATTGCTAGTGGGTTTTCTGAACTCTGAGGTTTCAATAGCTTTGGTAATAATGGTGGATTTTGTAGATGTGCTAAAGGGAAAACATATTCTTAAGCCAAGAGAACAATTTGTAAAAGTAAATTTACTTCTTAAAAACCACTTGCTTAATGTTTGAATGTAGATTTTAGGCAGATTATTTGATTTCTGTTCCATGACGTTGTTTCACATCAAAAGTGTATAATATTTTATGTAAAAGGAACAGATTTTTATTTTGACAGGCTACTTCAGTATAAACAAGAAGATCAGGGAACAATGAGGCAAGCCACCATTTATAAGGCCAATGTATACATTATGAGGCAAACCAAATAAAAATTCCACATTTATTCTTCAGCATCTTCAGTAAAAGGAATTTCAGAAAAAAAAGGCATGAAACATTCAGTTCATTATAAGTTTAATGGGTGATTTTTTTTTAGAAATGGGAACAGAAAACCTCTACAGCAGTATACAGTGCTTTTTTGCCTACTCAGGTAGAGCTGTTCTTGTAATTTTTTTTGTTTACTGACCCTAAAGCTTCAGATATGATGGCAGAGGTATCACAGACATTTTAAGGTCATCCTGTGCCATGGTATTCAATGGCAGAGTCACTTCAAATTTTTTTTTTTTTTACGATGGAAAATGAAAATTTAAATTTATAATCAGGAGGGAAGCGAAGCTGAGTATTAATTACACATTAGTTACAGAAGTGCAGAATGCATCACAGGCAGATTACAAATTAACAATTGTAATGTGTTAGAAACACACTGTATGTGTGGAGTCGTCATCACTGAGGAAGAGTTAGGAAATGAGTTTTACATTACCTTTTTATTATTAAATTCATTTATTATTAAACTTAATCACTGCCCATCTCGCAATTTGAGGCAACTCTGAGTGACTTGCCTTAACCTCATGTTCATAGTAACACTGACAATACCCATTTTTTCCTTGTCAAAAGCTACTGATAATTCCAACATAATGCATTTTTAAAAATGAAACATTTTCTACCATACATTTTATTTTCTGATATTAAGGTAGCAAAACAGAGATTGTCACTCTTCTGCGTAGAGTCACTTCAAATTTTAAAGTAAGTGTTTCAAGATCATCTTGTCCAAGACCCCTTAGATAGCCACTCATCACTATTTCATCAGCCACAATTGGGAGCTGTGTCTAGCCCTCTCAAAGAGTCACTGTTAACATCCCTTCCACTTCTCTAACATATTCAGTCAGGGAATAGGACCTCAGGTATTCTACTCCAAGCAAGTAATGTCTTATACAATTCAGATCCATCATATTCAGACACATTTTACTCAATTTCACCTATTCATTCTGCTTTCAAATCTGGACTGTGCGTTGTTTTTTTTTTGCTGCTTTAATGATTTGTTAAAACAGCTGCAGCTTTTTTTCAGGCTTCCAAGAAAGCTCTGATGAGGATCAGAGAAGTGGTGTGCCTTTTTAGGTCTGAAGTACTACTTCTGAACCATGCATAGCTCTATTCCAAATGCATGGACAAATGGTTCACCATTGGCATCAGCTTCCTCACTACAAAGTTTAAAAGATTTAAAAAAGAACCAAAATTTCAGAAGTCAACTAAATCATAAGATCTCAGTTTTCCCAGTAGAGATCTTAATAGATTGGCTCCTTTTCTATTTTTTGATTAGTGTTAACTTTTTTTTTTCTTGGGACTCTGATATTGAGCAAAATCACATAATGGTACTCACCATCTGAAAGTGACGTAATCCTATACATGCCTTTTTAGATCTACTAATTACATAGTCCCCACCCATTCAAAATCTGAAATACTGTATTACAGGAGCCCCTCTACAACCATATGTCATGTTTGGATATTAAATATTCAATGACATAAATAATTTATCGTCATACAGCAGGTAAGCTGAAGGCTTAAACAACAATAATAACATATCATTGGTTATCTGTATTGTTTTTAAAAGGTTAAAAACCAAGATAAAAGAGGAAGGAATGGGGAATACATACCAAAGAGGTTGAGAATATGCATCCCTTTTCAGAGAACCTGAAATGACAAAAGATTAAAAATAAAATCTAACATTTCAAGCTAAAGTACAAATTACAGTTTGCTTTAAGATAGAAGAATTATACTTCCTGATGCTTGGCTTCCTGTTAATTTGTCCCTGAACATAGATATCTGCAGGGAAGGAGAAAACAGCTCAAATGACAGCGCTTGTGTGACAAGGTCATCATGCAAATGGCACAACTTTAACACAGGTACAAAATAGCAGCATTTGTACGATGCCAAAATCATGTATACACAATCATTTTGGTACCATTGCAATTTATAGCAGATGTAGTTTCTAGCCACAAAAAGAGCAGAAGACAATGATAAACTTAAGAACATGAAAGATAAAGGTATTTCTATTATATCTTCTTTCCTTCTTGTGAAATAATGAAAAAAAGAATATTGATTACTTTAAATATGGATTATATTTCAATAATGAATATACCATGAGGTTCAGGTAGAACCTATCATTTGATCCCGAGTGAATTAAAGACTGATGGCATCTTTGAGGCATGATCAGAAAGCAGAAATTCATGTGATTTAGACATTTGATGTGAGCAAATCAAGGCTAGATGAAACAATTACACTTGGCAAGGGGAAGAATGGGAAGATGCTTGGTAAGGCGGATAAATGAGATTAGGGAACAGAATGAAATATCTTTGAAATGTTACCATGATTAAAAATGGCAGGGATTTGCTGGAAACAACACAATAGCCACTAATTAAATTGTTGGCATATAACTAGAGAAGGAAATCAAGTGTCTCTATAGATATATGTTATTTTATTTGATGTGCCTTGACCTTCTGCAATGTTGGCTGTGGCCTTTCATCCTTAATCTCCTTGGTTAGGAATTACCTTCTTAGTTTTGATCAGATCTGAGAAGCTCAAACTAACATGAAATCATGATTCAAATCTTTTATGATTACAAAATAAACGTTCTGGTGTTTTTATTTCTATCACAGATTGGTCTGCTCTTCCCTTTCGGTTCCCGTTTCTTTCTATTCCAATTTTAATAATCAATGCTCAGTTAGTTTACAGTCTGTGAAATAAAAGATACATTAAAAGTGAGTGGGGTTTGCTCTCATTTTATACACTAGTGGCTTGCCCTCTCAGTGTTGGTCTTGGTAATTCCTTGATTAGTCTTTTGTTTACTGTTAGTTTGATTGTCTGATTATGTAGCACCAGACCCAGGAATCAGTTATGAAGTTAATAGGATTACATCAGGCCAGTCTTTTGTATAACCATTTTTATATACTTAGGATGAGGATTAATGGGAAAACCTTACTCTTTTATGAACCATAACTCCTTTAAGTATGTGCTAGTTTATGGGAGCAGAAGCAATTAAAAAGAATGACATCAGCATCATCATTACCACCACCACCACCACCAATTTCACTCCCAAGATGTCTTCAATTTTTTAAATGTGACTAGGAAGAAGAGAAAGGAGCCTGGATAAAATAAAACGCAACTTTTAAAAAAATTAAACCTGACCTGTATGTTTGGACTGTAATTTAGGAGTCACTCTGTAAAAACAGGAAGATGGAAAGAATTTTGGAGAATAAAAGAAGAACTGGTCCAACTCTTGGAAAACATTTAGTTGGCATGTCTGCATTTTTCCCCTTTAGTCTGTTTTAATCATACCTTGAACCATGAGTTCTGCAGTCACAGAAGCCTTCCCAGCATTATTCATCAAGGTACAAGTGTAAATTCCAGCATCAGCCAGCTGAACATTTTGGATTTCCAAAAACTGGATGCCCGCTTTCTCAAACATGTTAAAACGATCATTTTTCTGCACCTGGATTTCATCCTGCATGCATCGAGAAATAAAATGGTATGTCTAGATGTATTCGTGAAAAGAGAAAAAAATATCATTTAATTTCATGCTTTATTATTTTCTTTATTTCACAATGCAGTGCTTTCCTTGCATGTTCATATAATATTAAAATGCTCCTCAAAAATAAACCACTCCACTGTATACCAGAAACAAAGTAATATTCAAAATATGAGCATTATAGAGTTAGTTTCTGTAAGCCAGGTCAGGATCTTCTAAATACTGGATCAAAAGATATTTTTATTTGAATAAAAACTCATCTTGAGCACTACGTCCTTGAAGGTAACATATAAGTGTTTACTTCTCCTAGATTTTTTTGTCGGGCTTCTCAACATTAAAGCAGGCAGTGAAAAAATATATGATAAAGTGGGCCAAAACTGGTTATAATATACAGAGGGAACAATGGAAAATATGTGGTTGAAAGGACTGAAATTTACATTACATTATAATGTTAAATATAATTTTTATAAAATGGGGTACCACTGGTGAATGTCAACAGAGAGATTGCTTAGAATATTTAAAGGCAATTCAAATTTATGTTGGAAATGTGAGCAACAAGAAGGGACATTTTTATCATGTTTGGTGGACATATAAAAAGCTGGAAAGTTTGATACACTATTTCAGAGAATTACATACACTTTATGTAAAAAGCTAGAAAATACATACACTGGTTCAGAGGGATTAATATACAATTGAAACTAGAGGTTTCTCTTTTGGGATTGATGGACAAAAGTTGAAAAAAAGGCAAAGAACTTTGTTTTTATACAAGATAACTGCAATGAGATTATTGTATGCAGGGCTTTTTTTCTCATAGAACGCCCAGAACAGAGTTCCGGCACCTTTTTTGGATGGAACCTTATAGGGTAGGCAAGGCGGGTTGTATGACCTGTGTGAGTTCCGGCATCTTTTTTTTTATATAGAAAAAAAGCACTGATTATATGCACAAAGATGGATAGAATGGTTGAAGATAATGGAATTTGCAGAGATGGCTCAATTGACTTTGAAAAGATAAAAGACAGTATATTTACTGCTGACTGAAAACCCCTTATGGACTTTGTGCATGAAACAGAATAAAATGAACTTATGATTTATAGTTTTGATTAAACATAATATAGAAAGAAGAGAACTATTACCCAGAGTAAAGAGGTAAATTTCTAATTGTACTTAAAACTCCAGTAAAGATTAGAAAGTATTTTTACTTTTCTTGATTTGTTTTTTGCTCTCCTCTTCTTCTCACTTTATATTAGTTTTTATTAGTTTATAATTTTTTAAAAATTATTCAATAAAATTATGTATTTTACAGACCCACACACACAAGCCAGCACTGGAGGGCAATGAGCGTGTAGACTAGAGCAATCTATAAGAATTCCATCTCGCTGACAAGATGTTCCATCCTAATTTCTGCCAATTTGGAGTGCATACTGCTATGCTACCTTTTCCTCTTCCTGAGCTAGATGGCTTACTCAGGGGCATCTCCACTGGACCAACCTAGGTTTCTTGACTAGGGGATATTAAAGACAACTATGATGTAATTAACCATATTCAACTAGAATCTTTTAAACATTTTGTGATGATCACGGACTTATCTTAATAAGTTTCTGGCCTGTGATTGCAGCATGACACATGTTGGATTTCACTTTCTGTTCAGTGGAACTGGTGATTTGAAGTTTGAGGAGCCTTGCCCGGCTTCATTATCATGGACAAATTACACACTCAAGAGTTTTATCCAGAGGTTTAGCCACAAACCTCTGCTGGGTAAAGGTCCCATACTTGAATTCAGGTACCCGATGGATTTGAATGGTTTCTTGAATATGCTTAGGGAAATGTCTGTATCATTATTCGCAATGCCGTTAATGGAAGTGGGCTGGTAGTTGACCCTACCCTACTGTTCTTAAGCGTCCTCTTCCTTCTCACAGAGCCATATCAGCCCCTTCGCATAATAGAGAATGAACAGTGATGAAGTGGATATCAGTTATAGCAGAGCACAGAAATTCTCAGGTATAGTCAAATTAAGTGAAGCAAGGCCGACCTGAAAAGTTCACTTCAATTGCAGTGGATATAGAAATAGTACTTTCTTCTCTAAAGCATCTATACTGAACTAGCCAGCACTGCTTTTCCTGACTGTATGACATTTCCCTACCAAGTTGTTGAAAAGAAGGCACTGGGATAATCGATATTGTGATCAATCTACAGTATTCTTTGTGGACAAGGTAATCAAATCTATTTACAGTGCGACATTGGAGCAGATCCCAGAGATGAAACTTTGGCACGTGCTTGTCTTACTATATATTATTTATTTATTGGCTTGTAGATCCCAGGAATGTGGACAGGGTATGTGGAGAGACCAGAACTAACCAGTGCAGGATGGCCTCATTAAAGGAAGATGATCAATGCCTCATCCTGGGAAGGATATTCTCTTTTGCTTAAAGGATGCAATAAGATCTTTACTCCTCATTTGAATCAGTGGAACTATAGGACCATTTCAAATGCTGGAAAAGGTAATCAAAAAAATGGTAACTTCACAGCTCCATATACACTCATTTTATTTTTCAAATGCATTTCAATGGAATTTTGGCCTGGTCCTCACTTGTATTGCTTCAAAACTATGACACACATTCTCAAGGGACTTGCATTTGACTCCCAAGTCCCTCAGCATTCAAAAAAATCTTTAGAGACAGATTTCTTTTACCAGTATTTTCACTTGCAAATGGTTCTGATAACTACTGTTAATTTTAATAAGTTTAATTTAGCTTCTCATTGCATAGAGATAAGAAATTATCTGATAATTTTATATTATCAGAAGTCAGAAATATCACAGACCACTAAAATTAGAACGCTTTGAGATGGCAACATTGACTTGCTGGATTAGGGAAAAAAGTAACTTAGTTCTTCTTAGTAACTGAAGACTTTTTGTACTTGGTGCTGAGAATGGGAAAAAAATGAATTAGTATTTTATGGTTTGATGCTTAAAAAGGGTAGAATATGGAAAGACAGGATCCACGATGGAACCTTAGAAAGAAAGAGGATAAAATATAAATGCATTTGTAACTTGTGTGAAGATCAGAAGCTACTCCTTTATATTTTTCATTTTTCCCTTTCTTTTTTATTTACTTACGAGTTTTCTGTTACTTTATTTTTTCTTTAAATTGTTATCATTTTTATTTGCAAAAACCTTCTTAAGTAAAAATTAAAAATTGAATAAAGTTAGAACACATTGTATGCAAGTCTGTTTTTCAATGTTTCTAAAAGAATACATTCTGATATGCCAAACCACAATTTTACTACTGATGCAAATGGAAAAACTGAAGATTAAAGGATCTATTTTTTTCCTAGATACATAGGAAAAGGAAAAATGAGTCATGATTTAAGATCCTCTCAATATACAAATATACTGTAAGCAACTCTTTAGAAAATCTGAATAGCTGTGAAAACAATTATACCTTGAACCAGATGACCTGAGGCTGAGGTCGCCCTGTTATCTTACAGGAAAATTTACCAGTCTGTCCTTCTCGTACAATAACCCGATTGGGTTTTGCAGCAAATTTGGGTGGACATTCGCCCCAGATGCTTGGCCGTTGTTCTATAGGTAGAAGAGTAGACTGACCCCTTGAATGAAATAATATTATCAGGGATAAATAAAGTAATTGAATATTATTACTGAATCATGCTTCTTAATGAATTTCAGAAAATTGCAGGCAATATGTAATATGGTGCTACTCTAGAAGTGAATTCCACATAATATCCTGGAGTACAACATGTATCTTCAAGCATTAGAAAACAAAAGATTGTTCCCTCCCCCCATCATTATGAGGAAGCACACATGCCCACATTTGAACAAATAGTAGATTTAGACCTGGTACAATAAGAATATATTTGGTCTCCATGAAAACTCCAAATAATTAAGAAGTAAGGAAACTCTGTACTGTATATAAAACCATGTCAGTGCATGCATCGTAGAAGTGCAAGTTCAACAGTTGTACAAGAATGATCTTTACAATACAATTCTTGCATTGAGGATTCTGAATTTAAATAACATTTTACCTCCTGATTTCATCCAATATACAGAAATGCAAAAAACAACAAAATCCATGCTATTTGACAGATCTAACTGCAACGAACCAAATAAACTTTCTTCTTGGTCTTTTTTTTCTGAATTCTTGCCCATTCTCTTACCATCATCTGAGTCCGCCTCAACTGTGACAGCCTTTGGAAGATTTATGCAAATGTTGTACTAGCATAAATCAGGTAACGTTCTTAAAGCTACCATTAGACTAAGATGAAAAATATCAGAGTTATTCCCCCACCCCCAGGATAAAATGTAGGAAACTTTTCCATTTGAAAGGCTTGGAAAAAATACCTAACCTAGAAGCGTCTTTCTACCTGCAAAAGTACTAACAGAAAGAAGCCATCATGATCAAAAGAGAAAGAAAAACAGTCCCTGTATTGATAATATCCCAATGATATCCCAATTGGCTTTGACTTTCACAGAATATTCTCCCCACAAGTAAATAAATTCTAATTAAAGCAGACTCTAATAAATCTGGTTTTTGTAAGAACTGGAACTTATTTACTGCAGATGATTTGTGGCAATTCATCTAAAAACATTAAAAATGCAGTTTAAACAAGGAGCCTGGAAATATCACAACTCTACAGAAAAATCAGAATCTGTTTTCCAAAACTGTAAGACAACCACTCATTTTAAATAAATATTAAACAGGTTACACTTTTTGATACTAAGGTTCTACCAACTTTGACTGATGATGAAAGGGTTAATAAGGGTGTTGTAGGGGAGAGATAAATGGAATGTATTTTGTTCTAGGTACATGCTGTAAGCCTGCCACTATTTGGCTTGGTTAATTTTTGGAATAATTCCGGGCATATTTGCAAGGGGGAGGGGAGGGACTTCTTGTTCATGATGTTCCAGTGAACTGGTACATTTATAAACTTATGAGCGTTCCTTTTAAATTTTAAGAAATAAAAGTAATTTAAAAAGTAACCCCAAGCAGCTTGTAAGAATCTTGTGATTTGGGAATGAGCAGCTGGGGAACATTAGTTTTTATACTTTCTCCATTTTTAAAGATGATTATTAGCATATTGCCATAAATATTTCAGAAGAAGGCCTTTTTAAAGAAGATCAGAAAGTGGCCCTTGCTACATGCTGCTATGTATAAGACGAATTAAATTAATAACAGATTTTTGTAATCTTAACCAAGCTCTGCTTATATTTCAGAAATTCAAAGGTCAAATAACCAACACCAGTTCAGTGAGTTCATTATTTAAAACTGTGATAAAAGCCATGAAATAACGAACAGCAATAGAACATTGAATATACACTAAGCAATACCTATTTGGTCTTGCCCATACTAGTTCTCCACCAGTTCTGGTGGACTTTGATTTTTATAAATTCTCAGCCCAAAATATTGTTGGCTAAATTCCACACAATATCAAGCACAGAAGGTAAGGATTAGGATTAAGAGAAGTCTGGCTCACTTTAATGGCAAATATCACAATCACACATATTTAGTAGTGAATAATCAACAGTGATGAAAATGAAGCTGGGAATTTCAAGCAAATTTAAAGTCTGCACTGAACAAAACACTTACTCATATGCAAACAAGCTTCTCATCTTCTGCAACGTATTATACTACTAAAAGAAACTATGAGATCTCAGCCCAAAAAGCAAATACTATATTGTAAACAATGTAATACAGGGAAACTTAATAATGTGGATTAAGGTAAGGTGATAGTCAGTTAGTTAAATATACTAAAAGGAAAAGAAATGATAAAAGTTGGACCACGGATGACTTTTCTCTATTTCTTGCTGTTAAAAAAAATAGGTTGATATTATAATCTGTACTTCCTAGTGAAATAATAGTTACGAATCATATTAGAAAATACATGAAATTATTCTTCATGGGGGAAAAAATAAATAGCAATTCAGCTTCCTGAATATGAATCAGGATCAGACAGTAACTTGGAATGTGGGGTGTAGCAACAGTGAATTATAAGCCCAGAAAGCAAGTTTCTATTGGCCACCCTAGAGATGTCTAGACTAGATCTAAAAGCAAATTTAAAAAGAAATAAATTGGTGGAACAGATTGCTTACATTATAATTTTGGTTTAAAGTTTTGCCAGCTGAACAAAGTAAGCACAAAAGAGGCCAAATGGCTTACAATCCTTAACAATACTGAATACTGTAAAAAGTAAGATGAACTTGACAGAAATGTATATGAACCTAGGCAAATGAAGCTGATTTTTTTTTTAAGTTCAGAGAAACAAGATAATTTGGAAGTGGCTCAGACAAAGGCCTTCCTGATTCACAAGAGTATAAGAAGGAGAAGAAATACAACACAATCAGATTTGCAACAGTGATATGAACTCCATTAGTAGGCTGGACAGAAAAATATACTGACATTGTCATAAATACATGGTTCCATGAAATGTTTTGAATGCAGCAGAATTATTATGACTAAAGCCAAACAGAAAACCTTGCCTTTTTTAGGTATTTCAAAAGCTGTGCATGTTACAGAATAAATATCTGCTCTAAGTATATAAATGCCACCCAAACTCTTACCCAGAACATTTGGAACTGGAAGGCAAGTTATATTTCTTCAAAACTTTTCCTAAAAGAAAACAGAAAAATGGTCAGATATAAAAATATTTTATTAGGACTGCAAGTCATTGGGACCCTTTATGGAATTTATGGATTTTTCTATCTCTATATATTGTAACAACATATTTGCCCATGATTTTTTTTTAAAAAAATTACATTATTTGCTTCTCCATTTGCCCATTCTCCACCTGAAAAACACATATAATCAAGTTTTCCTTATTTGTAGCTTACAACAGAGGTGGGAGTAATTGCAGGGCAGATGTTTGCTGTGTAGTGCTTTGAGAAGCAGCCCAAGCTACAGCCTTATGCACCCGAATAAGAAACATCTACTGAAAATGTGGTTTTATCTCATTTGACCACACATACAAATAGAACTGCTTGTTTTTTGCTATTTCAACAACTGCTCATAAGACGTCAGTAAGAAGTGTTTATTTAATTCCAAGTGAGTAGCCTGAAGACATATTTGGTTCACCTGCCTACATCTATTACCTTAATGTATTTAAGATATTTCCATAACACATTCTTTTTTTTATTATTATTAAAAATTATTTTATTAAAACCATCAACATTAAACATAAGTTCATATTAAAAAGCAATCATCATATATCCTGCAATACAATTCTAAGGATCAGTTTTTGTGAACGTCTGGTTTAGTAAACATTCCTCACTCCTCCCATCAAGCTTTATGATCCCTAACAAAAGATCCTGAGGTAGAAATTCAGTATCCTGAGGTAGAAATTCAGTACGCTTTTCCAATATTAAAGCAATCAACATTAAGTCTGGGCTCATATTAATAAGCTGTCCTCATAGGACCTGAAAATACAGCTCTTGTATATGGTCTATCTACATTCATACAATCAGCCTTGAACATAAAATCATAGTATGCATCAATCATCATAGCGCCTGGTATACATCACTAAGTGTTGATCTTTATAAACGTCTGGTTAGATGTCAGGATGGAAGGTACTATGTTGTGAGTATGCAGCACCATCTACTGGTTGTGAGCAAATGAACTTTATGAACTTTAGGTAAATACAGTTGGTGTCTGCAAAATATGGGAGACAGCATAAAAGATTGAAAAACATTAATAAAATGTAATGCAAATGTTTGTAAATAATAATTTATGCTTATCTCAACAAACAATCATAGTGGTTAAGTCTGACATTTGAATCAAAATGTCCTCAAATCAAATTTTCCCTATATATTATGGGTTTCTTTGGAGATGCTTAGGCAAGCAATAAGAGGAAAACAGTGTTCTATCCTTAAAAGCAGGGGTCTTCAAACTTGCTGGCTGAGGAATTCTGGGAGTTAAAATCCACGAGTCATAAAAGGGCAAAACCTGAAGACCCCAGCTTAAAAGTAATTGTTATAAATTACCTAGGTTAACCTGCTTTGAAACACCAAAGGAGTCTTCCTACTTGATATCCTATAGATGAGAATTCTACATAAGAATAGCCCTGCTGGATCAGGTTAAGGCAGACCTTAGGCCAGACATGTCAAGCTCGCGACGTCACGTGATGTCGCGCAACATATCGGAGTTTTTTTGCCATTGCCAGCAATGGGGTGGGCGCAGCTCCGGTATGATGAAACCGGCCAGCAGGCCGGCAGTTTGACACCCCTGCCTTAGGCATACCTCAGCTCAGCATTTTGCTCCCAGTCAAATGCCTGTGGATGCTCACAAGCAGGAGACACTGACATCTCTTGGGACAACTGGTCTTTGGAGGCATGCGTATTCAAATCTTGGAGGGAAGATTGTGTATTTAGGATAGATGGTATTCAGTTGACTTGTCCTCCGTGAATTAATTCAGTTTCCTTTTAAAGCCTTCAAACTGTCAAATGCAATAGGTTCAAAAGTGTTATCTCTAGATTAGGATGGGGTAACCTGTAGCTTTCCAGATATTGAAAATCTAAAGGTCAAGACACTGCAGCCAATCTTGAGGGGTAGTAGTTTTCTGAAATCACAGATTTATTGTTCCTGATTTATATTGGTGAGGTCATTCTTACTATAATGTAGAAAAACAAATGGTAACAGGCACAGACTCCTCCTCAAAGAGTGTTTTATGGCTGGAGGCCTTGTCTCTCAAACTCCCTGCAGCAAGTACACATTTCAGCTTGGGTATTTTCAATTGCTGTGCTCCTTTCTTCCACTGAGTTAGCCAGGGCATAAAAAAAAATGGTAGCCAACTGGCATTTTGTCCTTTATTTTCCACATTTGCTTTTGCAATCAGGAAAAATAAATTTGGGATGGAACAAGGGGCATTGCACAGAACAAAAGAGCTGGAATGGAATTTGAGCTGGACTGCTAACATTCTTACCTTCTACTGTCAGTTCCACAGTCACCTGGCGAATCCCACCAGCATTTCTGGCCTGACACATATACCGACCAGCATCTTCCTCCTTTACCCCTTTAATGATCAAACTGAAAATTCCTCGGATGCTGCAATCTGCTACACAGCGCTCTCCTGTGACACGGTGCTCATTTCTGTACCATGTGATCTGAGGTTCAGGATTGCCTCTCACCTAAAATAGTTCCATATAGAAATAACCAGAGAGAAGAAATGGGGGGTTGAGGAAGGAAAAAAAAACACAGAAAATGATTTTACCTGGAACAAATGCAGAACACTTTGCAAGCCAGTGGAAAAAAAAATATTTTCTGAAGTAATGTCTGCTAAACACATACAAATCACCAAGAGCCAAAAGGAAAAAATATGAACAGAAAGAAGAGAATCTACGGATGCATCATGCTGTTAAACTAGCAATGTTGATCCAAGAACTTCTTCTGCCTGTTGAGGTTTAAAAGCCAAAATTGAGAAATGTTGAGAAATAGTTTCAGATGATAAATCTATGACCCCATTTTTCAGTCTGGTATGACAGACCTATAACAGTGTAAATTAAAACAACCATATGCAGGTTGAAAATCACAGTTTATAATTTCCTTTATCAGATGAATTGTCCTTGAAAAGTATTCAAAAACAGCATTGCTCAGACAATTCCATATAAACCAGCTCCAAAATAAAAAGTAAGCGACAGTCAGTGTACAAAGTCTAGTCAACAACATTTTTTATGGATGAAAATCAGAATCCCCAGATAAATTTTGTAAATTTAACTATTCTTTTCCCTTTTGGATAGTAGTGAATACCATGGAAGGCTACAACATAGTGGATTCTTTTAAGCATTCACATTAATCTGTGCTTGAGGAAAAATTATATTTGAATTTATTTTCAAACATTCATTCAAAGGATATGTATTTTCAACAATGTAAACTGGGAAATAATTTATTTGATATACTGTGCATGTCAATGTTAGAATACGATGAAAGAAATATTGGGAGGCACTCATATTTATATAACTTTAATATTCTTACTAGGAGTACAGTTTTATTATTTGATCAGTGGAGATTAAAATTAAGGGGAGATTTGAAGATATTTTGGCTTCTGCATTATATTTTTTTAAATTGCCAGAATGACTTAATAATGTGGAACTCAGTACAAAGCTATCCAATGACCAAACAACAATACATAATTCCACATGTTCAATAAATATAGGCCTGCCATATGTATCCTATTACTCTGAACTGAGCAGTAAGTTAAACAGCTCAAAAAATCTTCTCACTATATTTATTCCATTAGTAAATTACTTTGATAGCTTCAAGTCCCATGCCAATGCACAGTTTTCACCTATATTTTTGTTCACTTACTAGTCAATTGAGTGTATCAAAACACAACTATCAAGTAAAATGCAAAGATACAAAGATAGAAAATGAAGTGCCTTCAAATGCAATAATCAGCTTTGCATTCCACTCAATCACTTTAATAAAATGAATTCTTAGCTTTAACTATAAACTTGGCAGACCTATGAGTAACACATAAGTTTACACCCTGGAAGAAATAAGTATCCCAATAGGCTATTCAGTCAAGTAGTAATTTTACTATTAATGAAGCACGCCATTTGCAATGAAAGAGAATATGTGCAATATTTTTTGTCTGATACTCCAGACAAAATAAATATATATACTCATCTCACTTGCATGTGACTACGGGTGGTGTTCACAGTTAATATACATACACAATTTCTTTCTTGCTATGATACTTTTCCATGTTTCACCAGAGTATCACATAACTCAAATCTCACTCTGGTAGAAACTGTTCTTTGGTACATAGTTTTGTTTTTCCTATTTGAAATTCGTTCTTATTCTTTGCCAAATATTTTAAGAGACTAATATCTGCAAGTCATTTAATATTGATTTGGGCATTACAAGCAAAATATTATGTTTATCATTTTCTTGTCCAGATATTTAACTGAAGTTAGGTATTACGCTGATAAACCATACTGCAAGATAACTTTGTTAAGTATTTTTACCCAAGCAATGCTATGTGTCATACTAATCTATTTCTTTCAGATAACATTTTGGGTATTCTGTTCCGGATCCATTAAAATAACCCTCCAAAAATAATTAGAAGCTTGATCATAGTTTCTAAGACAAAGCACCATCTACCCAAAACTGCCAATTGTCCCATTCCAAAACTGCAGATGTTCACATAAACTTAAAATTAATTCTTGTAGATATTCTTGGCTCTGTAGAAATATCTGTCATTAATAATATATTCAATAATGCTTGAATGATGGATTTATTAACTAGGTAATATAGAGATTTAACATTACCTATTTTTATATAAGATTTTAATTGTATGGTATACAGTATGTTCAAGTTGAATTAAACATATATAAACATATATAAACATATGCAAATCAAGCATTGAGACATATTGAATTATCTTCCCTGAACTTCAAGTTTGAGCAAAGGATCATGCTCCCTTCACATATAATCGCCTCCAAGAGAAGTACAATAGCTATGAATATATTTAAGATTGTACTCTAAGGGCACATTCACACAGAGAAAAGCATACTCAAGAAGCAACAGCTTTCAAGCATAATTACATTCTATCTGGTAAATGACAGCATTCAGGCCTTCTGTTTACAATCTAATCAAATGAAGAAAAAATCCAGATACATTTTAAATCCACAACTAAGACTATTTTTTTTTATCTAACTCTGAAACCAGCAGGTGATTTTTCAGGATCTATATAAAATACATAGACCATGAATTTATGAAAGAAATTGGGTGCTATGGCTCATAAGCACATAGTTAAGAATAGCAGGTATTGTTAGGCAGAAAGTCAAATCATATAAAGTCAAATCACTGTTGTTTTTCAAACTCTACAAACTCTACAAACCTTTTAAATATCATTCCCAAAGAATACAATTGTCCCAGTACTGTACTACATTAGACCTAAAATTGCAGAAGATTCTTTATCATGCTTATTGTTTACTTTATAATCTAAATAACAAAACCTTTATTTCAGAACTCAGCAGTTCAGAATTATGAAGCAAATCTTTCAAAATTAATCTCTCATTCTCATGCATAGTGAATAGCCCTAAAAAAATCTTGTCCAACTTGGGGCCCTTGAGAAAACTGCAATTTAGCAGGTCTAGAGGCTACTACAGAGGGTTTAGTAGATTGTGATTTTCAGTTCTTAGGATTTCAGCCTCAAGAAAATTACTGGGAAATTATCCATTTGGGTTTAGCAAAATTCTTAAATTTAACTGCAGAGTTCACCTGGCAGCTGCAAGAAGGGAAATTTATAGACTTTTTTTCTAAAATAGGAATGGAATTAAATAAAGTATTCTAATCATGAAGTAAAATGTACATTCTTTAACTATAAATTCCAGATTTCAATCAAATTTCAGGAAGAACAACAAGTTATATAAAATGACACACCATAGCTGCCGCATGTTTGCCAAGAACAGAAAATGCTGACAAGGCATAGAGAGATTGCCACCAATGTTTTGTCTAGAATCCCAGATGACTTATTAACTAATAACAAAAAGATGAAATCAAATTCATTCTAAACTACTCATGCATTTCAAATAATCAAATGCAAGTTTCAACTATAATACAAACCAACCACATTTTGAAATTCCACATCTGGTGATGTTTAGGTTCTTATCCCATATGCAAACAGTACTAATGAATACATTATTTTGGAATTATCCCAATAATCTATTATGCAAAAACAATAGGCTTCATATTTAGAGCAACCCCCTCCCCACAATGATCCAAAACAGAAAAAAAGGCCAACAATCAAAAAAGTTTTCCAATCAGATGATTTTGACAATTTAACTGAAAACCTTATCTTATACTTAGTTACTTGCAGGCCTTTTCAGAACAGAACAGCATGTAAATCCAATCAATCAATAAACAAACTTCAACGGATCAAATACTTGTATCCTTATCAACAATGTAATGCAGTGCTAAGGTGCTGTACTGGGAACAGGGAGTTGCACACTTGAGCAAAATGCTCAGTGAGTGTATTTAGGCCAAACACACTTCTCACTTCCCTCTTGCTCTCCATCAATGTGCTACTGAGAACTTGTGAGGAAAATATGATATAATGCAGCAAATAAGTAAATTTCATGACCCTTATCTTTAGGAGCTGTGTTATCTATTTTTCATCCCACAATAAAAAGAAAAAATCTTTCAAGCTACAGAGATTTATTAATCAATCCCCTCACCCTTTGATTTTAATCTTCCCAATAATAAGCAATGACAACTTTGCATTATTAAACAAGGCAATACCTGAGAGAAATGACAAGTGGATGTAGACAATAATTATTCTTGTAAAGGGCATTAGGGCATACAATACTAAAACAATTAAAGTAATTAAACAACATTATGGAAACTATGGCTTTTCCAAAACAAAAACAAAACAAAACAAACACAAAAAATGTTAGTAAGGTTAAGATGAGAAGCTCACACCAGTTTATTATATATACTTGCAACAGAAAACTATTTATGACTGCTCTGTAAGAGATAAGCCCTAGTAATAAAAAAGCAGGCAGCAGCTGAAAACCATACCCTTGACAAATATCTTATCTTTGCAAAACTCCAGGACTATTGTACAGAAGTCAGTGCCATCATTTGTCATAACAACATAGTAACTTGAATTCTTTCAGGAATGTACCTTAGTACATACACTTTGAATTATTTCTGCTTAGATAAACTAGAGTTTCAGCATTATTCTCCAAAAGTTTTACCCCTTTTTTTAATAATCGAAAAATTACTACAAGATTAAAATAAATTACAATAAACACCACAGGCACCATATTAGAATGAAGTGGGATACAGTTTCAAGCAATACAATCCAGAAATATCTCTCCATTGTGATGTCTGGCCCACTAAAAAGGATACCACACATTTGATACTGTTTCTACTTCTATATATTGTATTAAAAATCCTCTAAAATGCCTTTATGACTGTTAAAAAATATACTGTGATGTCTCTGTGCTATTTTTTTTAATAATGAGCCACTACTGAAATATAATCATTGGTATAATAGGTAGGGTTTCACTCTTTTAGTACTACTTGGTGGCTAACTAAATGGTAATGATTAAGTGGAGACTAACATTTTGCAGGTGAAATTGTATATAGCTGTATAAGTAGGTACTTGAGAAATACATGTGACTTCCACCTAGAATCATACATGCATTTAACCTCCCTGTAAAAGTTTGAGTTCAGTGTTAACAAATAGTTGCTGTAGCTGAGAACAACTACAACTCATTGTATTCTGCTTCCACACCTGCAGTTTCCAAAAACTTCCCAACCCTCATTAGTGGGATTTCCCAAAGCAATGTTTGTTCTTTTATATGATGTACATGTATTAGGCACACATGCACACAACAGCCATTTCCACCACATGCTAATGAGCATTAATGAAACAGACTGTTGTAATTCTTCAGGGATGCACTATGTGCAGCATTTTTTAAAAAATGGGGAGAAAACTATAGTTTGAATTGTTAGATGTATTCATAGAACATTGCAGCGTATGTGATAATTCACTTATAGTTACTAAACAATTACAGCCCAACTCTTATAGCACCTCACCGTATTACAAAAACATTAGTTGTTTATCAATATTCTTATTTATTATAACTCTTTAAAAGTTTCCCTTTACTTGGTAAGATTCTATTCTTACTTCAAATACATTTTTCCATTTAAAAAGAGTTCATTTTTCACACTTCATGCAGGATCCTGGAACTGTTGTGTTACTTTGCATTTGACATTCTGTCATATTAGACTACTGAGAAAGGATTTGCAAAGAAGGTGCTTTATGGCAACCACCTAACTGTTGTCTCATGACATTTCTCCATATCATATTCATGACTTTTTTTGGTTGTGCGTCTCTGAGTCAGTTTTTACTCCTGGTGATTGCCTGGACAAATCCCTGTAGTTTTCTTGGCTAAGTTCTTTGGAATTGTTTTGCCAGATGACTTGTGGAAAATACGCAGTGCCTCAGAATGAATATAAAAATTGTGAAAAACAAATACAACCTGTCTTGATGTTTTGCATCATGTGGCTGAGGTTGCATTCAGGCAAGGCCAATCACCTTGACTCTATACTTCAACACAGTGTATTCAAAAAGAACATTCAGACGTCATGCAGGACCCTGGAACCATTGTGCTATCTTGAATTTGGCATTCTGTGGTATCAGACTGGTATGCTTACTGAGACAGGACTTGCAAGGAAGGTGCTCTATGGCAACTACCTATCTGTTGTCTCACGATGTTTCCTCATATTATATTCATGACCTTTTTTGAGTGTGCACCTTTGAGTCAGTTTTTGACTTCTGGCAACTGCCTGGATAAGTCCCTACAATTTTCTTGCCAAGAAAGTGATTTGCCCTTATCTATTTTCTAAAACTGTGAGAGATTGATTGCCAGTTCACCCAGCTGGCTTTGTGCCTAAGGTAGAACTAGAAGTCACAGTTTCCTGGTTTTGTTGTGATTCTGTGCCAGCCAATGGACCCGGCAGCTGAGTCCGGTGAATCCAAGGAGGAGGAGGAGGGGCCTGGAGAGCCATCAGAGTCGGAGGAAGGCTCTGATGAGCTCCAGGACTTACAATCTGATGAAGAGCCTGGCCCCTCCACTTGTGCTCAGGCTGAGTCAGACTCTGAGGACTCTTAGCTAGAAGACATCATAGACGCTCGCAAATGCAGACAGGCAACAAGAGTAGGACAGAGGGAGGCAATGGGGCAGCTCCAAGGGCGAAGGAGAAGGCATTGAGAAGCCATGCCTTGGGGCTGCGTAATAAAAAGGGAAGGTGTGGGTGGTGCTGGTTGCTTTTTGCAAAGGACTCAAGTTTTATGGAATCATGTTCTGTTTGCCTTGCCTGCGAGCAATTCTCTGTTTGAATCATGCTCTGTTTGCCTTTGGACAATTCTCCGTTTGCATCATGTTTTGTTTGTCTTTGCTTTTGGGACATTTTGCAGGTCTGTAAATAATAATAAAAGGGGTTTGTTTTTCCTGCATTTCCAGCCTTCTTGTTAAAAGAGGGGTTTGTCCTTGTGAGTTAACAAGGACTCACATAGGCTGAGACAGAACAGGTTTCTAGCCAGATGCCTTCACCATTACCGCAAGATAGCTCTTGTGGCCTACATTTTGAGAAATGCAGAGGTAGCTTAAAACAGAAGTCTTTTGGTGTTGCACCAATAGGGAGATGGAGAAGGAAGTACAGGAAAGGAATGAAATACACACTTTTCTTTACACTTTCCAAGAGGGCAGTGATATAGTATTAATAACCCAGACCAAGCTAAATCCAAAAAATGCTAGGGAATTCCTGGAAATTTATGTTACAATATATTTTCATAATGCACCGCCCAGTAACTTCTTGTGAGAAGACAGCCATTAGATTTGATAAATGAATAAAATATAAATAAATAAAGCTTGGCATTCAGACAAATCAGCCATCAACAGACACAGAGATAACTCACATTTACACTTCATTCAAAAGAGACAAAAAAAAAAAGCTAAGAAAAAAAAGGACCAGAACACATCCTCTCCTGCAGTCAATAACAGCCTGATAAGCAGGGGTTAACTCCAGGAAAACAATCAATTAGAAAACAATAATCAGGAAAGTATTAAGGAGAAAATCACATCCCTACCAACAGTGGCAGGGTACGTTTCTGTATATAAACCAGGAGAAAACCCCCACACTCACTAATATTGATGTTGTTTCCTAATAAGGTAATAAAATGTCTACAGGCAAACAAGCAAGCTCAGAGAGCATCGAGGACTCCACAGCTCAGCCTTGAGATAATATATTCTATTCTATTGGATAGTATTAAATAACTTTGTATGTGTGCCTTCAAGTCAGTTTTTTGAGTCCTAGCCACTGCCTGGACCATTCCCTGTAATTTTCTTGGCAGCTTTCCAATAGTGGTTTGCATTGCCTCCTTCCTAGAGCTAAACGTGATTTCAGGATCCAATCTGGGTCGGTCACCAGGGCCAGAGGTTTAGTCTTCTGAGCTTTTAGACTCATGCTGAGCCCATCCTCAAAGAATTCTCTCAAAAAGAGAAGTTCCCTCAGGATGGGCTCCAGTGCAAGAGTCCGAAAGCTTGGAAGATGAAACCTCTGATCCCAGTGACTGACCCAGACTGGATCCTGCAACATTATTCCGGGACACGTATATTCGCCTTCATTTCTGAAAGAGATTGATTGGTCCAAAGTGGCTGGCTTCATGCCTAAGGACTAGAACTCATCATTTCCTATTTTCTAGCCATATGCCTTAATCACCACATCAAGCTGGCTCTCTAAAGAACCATCACCCCCCCCCCCAAACTTGTACTTATATAGAATGACACTAGGAGTGAAAGGCAAGTCCCAATTCTAAAAACGTAACCATCCCTGCACGTGGAAAATACATTTTTAAACCACTGAGGACATTCCCTTAATCAAGATTCTTTATATATTGGCACATCAGACAAGCCTCTTTAGTTTCTTGGGAAATGGGGAACACAGTCCATCTCTCAACCTAGATTTTATGTATAAGTTCCAAATCTGCTACACGACTTTTTCTTAAAATTACTTTCCTTCATTTTCCAAGAATGTAGAAACATCAATCTTAATTTCTGCTAACACATATTTTAGAAATGTTCAAAGAAGAATTCAGTTTCAATTCAAGATAAATCTGTCTTGAAATAGACAATTTAAACATAATATCTTTATTGGAATTTTGATGAGCCAACATAAAACTTCTAACAAATACATATCCAACTAAAAACCAGAAATACCATTCTCATTATGCCAGACCAAGTTTATGCTTAGCTTTGCAAGGCTGAAATTATTACAATTTTATTTAAGAGGCAGAAAGATTTTAAATGGAAATGGCAGCTGAACACAACTGAAGGACATACTAGAGATTTCTTTTTTTGACTACAGCTTACCAGGGATACAGTTTGTGGTCTTTTTTAAAGTTGCCACTTGCAAAATAATCATAGCTGTTTGGAAAGCATGATTGCCATGAGTGTTCTGGAATTAGAAACAATACGATTTACTGACCCATTTATTTATAGTTACCCAGTATCAAAACTTTCAGAACAACTCATAAAGTATAAAACAAGGAACTGTATCCCTGAAAGCGATAAGTTTACTTAGACAAAAGACAGTAATTGCCTATTACAGATCTTAATCTAAAAATGCAAAAAGTCAAATCAGTACCTATTTAACCAATGGCACCTGAAGTGGAGAAAAGGTTGTATATGTGTGTATGGAGATAGATATAGATATTGATAGGGGTAGGGGTAGGGGTAGGGGTAGGGGTAGGGGTAGAGGTAGAGACAGAGACAGAGAGATAGATAGTTTGGATCATACAATCACAGCTGCCATCTTAAAATTTTGATCCTCTCTCTGCAGACATTGTTAACTAAGAAACAGAGAGATGATCTCTAGCAAGTCTGCACAATATGCTGCCAAACAGGCTTGTTATGGCTTGCCATGGGTTGTGGGTTGTTTTTTTTTTAAATAAACCACTGACTATGAATGTCACCACCATGAGAAAGGATGTGCTTCCTTCAAGTAGATTTTTTGCAACCACTTTGAACAAAAAAAACATACTGTCAAGCAGTTCCAACACATACAAGTCCTAAACACACTGTCAGCTAGACAGTGCTAACCAGGATTTCCCTGCTTTTCTGAAATAGAAGCAGAAAAAGTTCACAGGTACCTATAGCCTGATGCTATACTGGGGAAAAAAAACTCTGTACTTCAATGTATGGAACAGAAAGGGGGGAAATCTACCATATAGGCATTATCTTCTTACCTCATACAAAGAGGCTATTGACAATCTCTGGAAAAGTCAAATATAATATGCAGCCTCAATATAAGGTAAAATTCAGAGCAAGTTAATGTTTTCCATTTCCTGTTAGACATAAAAATAATGCCTGTGTGTAAAGATGATTTTGTTCAGCCTGGCATCAAATTTATAGAATCAAGGCCATCATCTATGCCAGAAAGAAAAAGATAAACGATGAAAATGGACTGTTTCCAAGCAAAATGCCTCAATGTAATGTAATGTATGATACCATTTCATACTTGCATTCTACATGATAAAAATTAAGCTTCAGCTGATCTAAAGATTTTTCCAAAGTGCTTTCATTGGAGGAAAGTGATTTTATTTCTCAAATATCTGGAGTATATTTATTTCATTTTCCACAGCGAGCATGAACAATACAGAGAAGAATGCAATAGGTCAGTTTTATGAGCAGGCCTCTTCATATCGATCCTTGTCAAAACAAACAAAAGGACTCAATAAAATTCTAGCTAATAGGCAACCATACGATACATGCTTAATTTTGCTCAAATGAAATACAGTATCAATACAAGGAAGCACAAATCAATGAATTATGTTGTGTGCTGTTAAAAGAATAATGGAGAACCCTTGGCATGTCAAGAATTCTGAAAATGCCTAACCTGACTCTGCTAGTGTGTTACCCCTCCTCCCCCGAACAAAAGAGAAACAATTCTCTATCCCACACACCCACCCCATCTAGGACACCTGAGCAGCAGCACTCAGTGGCAGCCCTGAGCCTGGTCCTGAAGTAGAGGCTGGACCTCAACTTCGATCCTAACATCACTGCAGCCACTCAAAAAAGTTGCCTTGCAGTCCCAGGATCTGCCATACGCTGCTTATGTTCACATACTGCTATATTCAGGTGCTGCTCTCTTTCGGTTGATAGACCTCTGCAGCCTAACCAATGTTGTTCCAGGTCACATGAGGCCTTCATTCTTGAAGTGGCTTTGGAGAATGCGACTTCTGCAATCTCTGAAAAACACACAAAAGCATGCCCCATTCTTGCATTATTTTCAGAGGCTCCAGAAGCCCTGCAAAAGCACACCCTGTTCTTCTGCAACCTCCACACACAACCAAGTCATGCAAGAACAGGGTGTGCTTTCGAGAATAGCTGCTGCTGGGTGTTGTGAATGCTGGTGTGTTACCCAAAATGTTGTGGCGTGTCACCTTTGATACATGTGTCATAAGTCTGCCATCACTGTCTT
This sequence comes from Bothrops alternatus, assembly GCA_034064705.1. NCBI lineage: Eukaryota > Metazoa > Chordata > Lepidosauria > Squamata > Viperidae > Bothrops > Bothrops alternatus. The sequence goes on from JARGCV010000063.1 coordinate 5,329,980, forward strand.
AGAATGACTAATCACTGTTTTGTCATTTATGCTAACATTGGGAGATAATGAGGTAAAATTGAAATCCTATTGTTTATTTTGTGCAGACATTAGAACTAGTTCAGAATCATTGCTCTCTGAATTGCATAAATTATATAAAGTTTTGAAATAATGTATTTAAGCTCCAAAATGGGTAATAGTATCCAAATAGAAAAAGAAAAATAGCTGAGAATAATTAGGTACACACTGGTTCCTGCATTTTCAGTATCAACAGATTCTACTCTCTTAAAAAACCCAGAACATCATATATGGAAGCATTACTGTCAAGGGAGGCCTGCTGCTTGCTTCCCCCCCCACACACACACAACATTGCTAAAGTATTTTAATTTGGAAGAAAGAAATAAATCAATATTTTTTTAATGTGCAGAAACAATGTAATATCCAAAGTGTCAAACAGTCAATCTCCACAGGGGCTGGACCTCTGAATACTGTAAAATATCAGCAACTGGATTAAACTGCCTTTGATATATTTCTTGAACATCGCAATTTTAACTGATAACTGTGGGTGGAGTCTTTTATTACTATTTTCTACAAGAATACTAAGGATAAATCATCAATTAATACTTTTTGCTGGTCTTTGCTGCACCCAGAAGTTACAAGAGTTTATAGGAAAAAGTAAAAAGGAAGGAAAATGCCACTACCTTTCTGCTATTTGAAAAACAAAAGACACCCTAAATCTGACGTCTGGTGATCAGTCTGGAGAAGATTAAGCTTTCAAGACATGTACCAGTTTACAAACGCAAGATGCAAATTGGCCTCCCCAAATAACTGTTTAAAATAGTGTTTACAATCTTATTATGAATACATTACAGTAAAGACAGATGAATGTTAGATGTAAAGAAAAGGATTAGGCCTCAACAGAGAAAGTGTGGACAAAGCAGGAATAAGAAAACACTTCTGCACTATAAAATGGGAATTAGACCTCAGAGAAAACTAAGTTTGAAAATCAGGCAAAGCTTGAGCATGTACAAATTAAAACCATTCATTCATTCATTCATTTATTAAACTTTTATACCGCCCTTCTCCCGTAGGACTCGGGGTGGTTTACAGCCAGATTTAAAACACATAACAATGATAAATATTTAAAACTAAATTAAATTTATACCAAGGCTGTGTTATGCCAGTTGAATTCCTACTCTACATAGCCACTGCACTCAAAAGTCTGGGTAATAATAATAATAATAATAATAATAATAATAATAATAATAATAAAGTTGGAAGGGACCTTGGAGGTCATCTAGTCCAATCCCCTACTCAGGTAGGAAACCCTATACCATTTCTGACAATGGCTGTCCAGTCTCTTCTTAAAAATTTAAAAACAGTGTTGGAGCATTCACCGCTTCTGGAGGCAGGTTAGAAACTTTCCTGCATCCTGAAATACTGCACCCAGATTTTGTTTTTTCCTTCTTCACAGTTAGGTGCCATGTCCAGGGAAATTCAGAAAAACTAAAAGCCTCTAGCAAATCTCCTCTTGGTATTTAATTTTAACCATGATGTTAATTTTTTAGAGACAGAAAAGATTAATCTCACGCCAATTGTAACACATTCAGACTTAGTACTATTTCTAGAAACTTGCATTTCAAGAAGTGCGCTTTACACCCACCAATTTTACAATTTTTATACAAGAGGATATGTAGGGAAAGGCTACTACATCCTATTCCATACATGTACCTTCAATTAATTTTTATGAATTCAAAGCACTTTTCTTTATAAACACAATGGTTCATTTTGCATTTTAGCACTCCCATAGCCAATTTTTATGTATAACCTAGAAAGAAGCACTATATATTTTCAATTTAGCTTAAAACAAAAGTGAATTTGTTCAGAAAGATGTGGAGCTTTTCCCCAAATGTAATTATTTTTTTTCTACTTTACAGTCTTTGCTATGAATCTATGTCATTTTCTAAAGCTCCATCATTTTTTTCATCCAAAGTGCTTTACAAGCTTTTTATACATTTAGAAAAGAATAAAGCTTTTCTTACTGAAGTATTCTTATTAGATACTTTTAAAAATGAAAATACAAGATCATCATAATATCATCCTTATTTTCTGTCTTGAAATGCCAATGTTCTTGTTCTTTCTGATTAGATAAATTCCAGTGTCTAGCCATTATTCATAAAAATAGTTTTAATTCAAATATACTTTAATATTAGTAATATTTATATTGTGCAATGAAGGCAAATGACATTAGCAGCCAAAGAAATTTCTGCCTGTATCAAAAATCTATCTTAACTTATCTATTTATGGCTCTCCAGATAATTGAGAAAAAATTGAGAGAACTATATACAGTACATCTTATTAACATCTGATGGTGCTTAAACAAATCCAGAAAAGGTTGTGTCCTGAGCCTGCAAAAGCAGGCTTGGGACGTTGCATTGGTCCCGGGCATTCCAAAAGCTGCCTGGGACCAGACAGAGTGGCGCCAGCCTTGTGCACATGCACAAGGCACGAAAACGCTCTGTTCGCATTGGTTGCCATTGTCCGTGGTTCTGGCCGTATAAAAAGGCCTGCGTGCCTTTTGTGCTTGCTTGGTTGTTGAGAAGGTGAATAAAACGTTAGTTCAGCATCGCCATGTGTCTTCATCATTCGCACATGAACGAAGTATACAATAGTACCAAGTTTTCGTTTATTGAAATATGAAATTTGCTACCAAAATCCTAACACTTTTGAAATAAGGCCTTCAAGTTACATGGCTGAGGCCAAAATAATTGAGTTGTCTTACAATCCATTTTGCATAAATGAGAAAGGAAAAATAGATAACCTAAAACTAAACAAAACAGAAACCATGCTTTGCAAAAAAGTTAGAATTAGATAGAATCAAAATGAAATTTACATTAACTGAACTAATAACGATTAATTCACAATAAAAGAATCAGTTTAGTGTAACGATTAAGGCACTGTGATAGAAATGTATGTCCTGCCCATAGGCAAAAAGCCAGCTGGGTGATTTTAGGCCAGTCATTCTCTCAATTCCCTAAAAAGAAGGCAATGACAAACCACTTTTCTTGCCAAGAAAACTTCAGAAACTAGTTCAGCAATTTGCAAGGAGTCAACACTAAACCAAAGGCAAATAATAATAATAACATCACTTTTAATACCTATAAAAGTACATATAACATTCCCCTTGCACACACAGATGACTCTCATACATAAAATACACAGAAACACACTTTCTCCACTGGATTCAGACTACTAGAGTACAGACTGCATTATTGTATAGTATAGCTCTGCTTACCTGTCCTTCAAACTTTGCAGTGCCTCCAACTGGCACCTGGATATTTCGTGGAGGTAGAATAAATGCTGGTGCTTCTCTTGAAGCTGGAGGTCTTAGAGAAGAGTGGTTTAAAGTCAAGGTGGCTTTGGAGATCTGAGTCGATACCAGTTTGACATCCCCCATGTTAAGACCTTCAGAAACATTTTTTTTTTAAAAAAAGAAGAAGAGGATGCAAATATGAGCTGAACAAGCACTATTAGAAGTCACTTAAATCTGCAAACTATTACATATGTGATTAAAAGTATACCTCACTGAATCTGATGGGACTTTCGTTAGAGAAGAAACCCATGAACATAAATATTTACAAATAAAGTTCCATTTATTTAAGTGGAAACTGAAATCATTACATTAGGATTAGATAAAAGCCCAATAGTAAGATATAGGTAGTCTTTGAGATATGACCATAATGGAACCTGCCCATTACATTTTCATGTTACAATAGTCATTAGGTAAAGCATTTCATCTAATAAAGACCCACCCCCTGCTTTCCCCAATGAATTGTTAAACTAATGCTCGGGTTGTTAAGTGGGGTACAAAGTGCCTCAGGGGTGGGAGAGGCCTTGGAGGCCTAGTACAGTCAAAGACCTGCCTGCCATGGTCCTTCCAAAGGCACCGCCATGCCAATTCCTGCCCCTTGGCTCCCCACAGACCTTTTTCCACTCCCACTGGGTCTCTCCAGCCTTAGGCTCGATTCTCACCCAACCGGGCCAAACAACCTCCCCTCGTTTACTTTTTGAAGGGCTACAAGGCCTTCCACAGTCCTGGAATGAATGGCTTTTCTGTGCAGCCACATGGTGCGGTTCCAGAAGTAGCTACCATTTTGTACTACCAACAAAATGGCAGCCACATTCAGGTTGCCATTCCATGACCCTGGGGACAAACTGCTTCATTCTGCCGTCTTAGCAAGGTCTGCCTTAGCAAGGTCTGTACATCACTGCAGAAGATTTGCAGCATTGTACAGACTTCATTAAGCCAGAAAAATGAGGCAATTTGTCTAGTGGGTGCCGTTTTGTCCCTGTCCATGAGTGAGTGGGAGAAAATGGCAGCCATGTTCACGCTGTCACCATGTGGCCAGGGGATAACTGGAATCTTCTTTTTTTCCCTTTTGCACACAAAATTAGCAGTGTCTAAAATCCCAACCACAACTGCACATGTACTAACCTCACATTAACTGTATTTTTAGTTGCATTAAACACAAAGTCCCCGGAGGGGAGCGGCATACAAACCCAAATAAATAAATAAATAAACCTGTTATCAATTTACAATTTGCACTAAATTGAATATTGCATTATTTGAACTTGTATTAACTGTGACTTAGCTGTATACTCTTTGGCAATTCATGCTCTGATATTTATTAAAAGTAAATGCCCAGCAACTCTTTAAATGTTTGAGAAAATGCTTCATTTACTGTAACGTAAGAAAGAAAATCAGTGAATTTTTGATGAGATTAGATAAGCTACAATTAACAGGAGGTTAAAGTTAATTATTTATCTTCCTTCATCAATACAAAAGTAAACAACAGAGCATTCCTAACATGACTAACAGGTAATTCTAGGTAACTCTCAGTTGATTAAGAGAAGTGTTCATTATAAGGAGTAAAATATTGTTTAATAGGGACATACTTCTTTATTCAAGCAATTGTTCCTTTTTAATTCTCTGATAAATTAAACCTGGATTACATTAATTGGGTCAAATGATGGGACTATCTTGTAAACTGGGCAATCCATGTTTATTTTACTAAACTGGAGAGGGTCTTCCCTTAGTCACCATGTACGAAACCAATGCCAGCCTGCCAAATCATGGGATCAGAAGACTAGCTTTTTTGTGTGATTAATGTTACCTTCTGCATCTTCCTGAATTAATGATACCTTCATACAGTTACATTGCTATAAGTCTTCAGGCTTTTCTCCATGCTGCTGGCATATAGGAATATTACATTTCTGTAATTAAAGCTATTTCATGCAAACTATTACAGAGGAGATATTAGGGGCAGGACAAACATAAAGTTGGATGTTAAAAAAATGGAAATAGAACATCTGCCTTAGAGCCTATTGGCAAGGATGAAAAAGACAACAGGATTCAATTTCCAGTTTTCCATGACACCACTACATTCTAAGTAAGAGATTGCTTCCTTCCACTCATCTTATGTTAATTAAAAACAACAGCACAAAAGCGATGTGCATGCCTGAACAGGATACATCATCTATGAACCTATATCCCAGTAATAAATGCATAATATCTTAAGATCCTGAAAGGACAAAATATCTTAAAAGATAAAATACCTGAAATCAGTAATTCACTGCTTTATGAAGGATGGAAAATACAAATCCTCATAGTTTTACATGTAAGGGGATGAGAGTGAAAAAAACATGCCACATTAAGTTTTCCTGAAGTTCTGCCAACCCTAACAAGTCTATTACACCCTTTATTACTCACAACTCACAACAATCACTAGTATTAAAAGTGTAATTGCTCATCGGTGAAACAAGAATTAATTAAGGATGACTAATGGATTCAGGTCATTTGTTCCAAAGCAGGTTTTATTTCATTACTTCATAAGAGGCCCAAAGTTTATACTTTTTTGTCAAGAACAAAACATATGGATAGATATATTTAGCATAGCTAAATTAGATGTTATGTTAACAGCCCTCTGAATACTACTGCTGGGATTCCTCATCTTTTGGTTTAGAAAAAGCAGTCGTGAATGACCCTACTGAGTTTGGAACTCCATCACTGGAGAAAGAATAGTCAACCTCCCTCAGTCATTTTCCCCCCACTATAAATGACTTTCTCAAAACTACATATCTCTTAGGTATCAAAATGGTTTAAACTGGTATTCTTGGGGTTTCATCACTTCCTTCCTCTCCCAGTTCAGTCCTCTTTCTCTTCTGAGTCTGGCCTGAGCCATTCAGATAATTTACCTGTTGAGATTCAGTCTCTTTCCAAGACAGGGAAGGCACACTGTTTTAGCAATGGAGAGACATAAGGCATTTAACTCATGGTTTTCCAACATCAAGTTGTTTCCTAAATAAGGCTTGTCTTTGTTCTTCTGCAATACAAATACCAGCCTCAAAATTACTTTATTAAAAAAAATTATTAATACTCCTGGCGTGTGTTTTTCTCTTTCCCTGTACCTGACATGCAAAAAATACTATTTTAGCTCTCTGTAGCTTAATCCCAAATTTCTTGATATTAAGTCTATTTAAAAATGATCTATGTGAGAGACGACTGACGTTAATCTTGGAAACTTGGTGTTTCCCTTTACTAAAGAGGTTGCCTAGTTTCATGCTCTAGTCTAGACTATGCTAATTGTCTAATGGGAAACTCCATTGACAGCTGAATAGGTTGCTGATATCTTATTTCAACATTAGCAACAAGTGAATATTGTTACTAGCTTGCGTAATGTTGTTATTCAGATGTTACAGAAAATGGATCAAGTCCTCTATTCCAGCTCCTCCAGCCTTCTTGTTTTATTCTCTAGGATTTCTACTAGAAAGTTTAGTGGAACTCAAGATTTTTTTCAAGGTTTTCGTCCTCCAATATAAGCTATATAGTGTCCAGCAGGCAGATGAATTTTCCATGGGTATTTTTTTGTTCATTTTTAAAATAGATTTTATTAAAAGTCTTGCAAAGAATATAAAAACTAACACAAACTAATAAAGAAGAAGGAAGGAAGGAAGGAAGGAAGGAAGGAAGGAAGGAAGGAAGGAAGGAAGGAAGGAAGGAAGGAAGGAAGGAAGGAAGGAAGGAAAAATGAAAAAGTGAAAAAATAATCAAAAGACCGAGGGGAAAAAAGCTTCCAGTTTTTTCTGCAGAAAGTATAAGTACAATATTGGCTCTCACTCTGTTTACACAATTTCCATGGCTCATATTGGAGTGGCTTTGTTTCTTGGATTTTTGACAAATGAAGTTGTCTAACAGGCCATTCCAATAACAAGCAACAATGATCCTGTAGTGCAGCGGTTCTCAATCTATGGGTCGTGACCCCATTTGGGGTCGAACGACCATTTCGCAGGGGTCGCTGGACACCGCGGTCCGCCATTTTGTTTTGCCCGTTGCGCACGTGCCGCACATGCGCGGTTCGGAGAGTCGCACGTGCGCTGCGCGTGCGCGGATCGGCCCATCGCGCCGTTCATGCGCGGTTTGGGCCGTCGCGCGCACACCGCGCATTCGTGGATCGGCCCGTCGCGCGCACCGCGCATGCGCGGATCGGCCCATCACACGCACTGCGCATGCACGGATTGGCCCGTCGCACGCGCATGTGCAGATTGGCCCATCGCGCGTGTGCGGCGCGGGTCGGGGTCACGCCGCGCATGGGCAGGGCAAGTGGGGTCTCAACCTGAAAAAGGTTGAGAACCACTGCTGTAGTGGACAACTGTGGCAATGATATCTGGAAATATGTCTGGCTAGTCTTGATGTTAGTAATGACACTTTTAGGAGCCTAGGCCAGGGGTAGGCAACCTCGGCTCTTTTATGACTCATGGACTTCAATTCCCAGAATTGAAAGAGTCATAAAAGAGCCGAGGTTGCCTACCCCTGGCCTAGACCTAAGTCACATTAAGTTTGCATCATGGTTGTTGTATCATACAATTCATGATTGTGTAAAACCACATGCTATCAGGAATTCTGGGAGTTGAAGTCCATGAGTCATAAAAGAGCCAAGGTTGCCTAACCCTGCCCTAGTCACATCATAGCTTGACTACTGCAATATGATGCACACGGGGGTACCTTTGAAATCTACCTCGATGATTCAGAATGCAGCACTGCAGGCAGTGATGGGCATACCTCAATATGACCATGTGACATATGTGCTTTGAGAACTAAACTACTGGCTAGTATCTTCCAGGTATAACTTGAGGTACTGGTTAACACTTATATAGCCCAATATGGCACAGGTCAAGGCTATGTAAGGGACCCTGATATCTGCCCAGTCACTATAAGCCAACAAGGTTGATGTGTTCCAAATTCCTTCAATTAAGCAGTGCTATTTGTTGGGATGCCGAAAGTATGCCTTCTCTTTTGGGGCACCTACCCTCTTGAAGCTTGAAGACCTGGTTAAATTAAACAAGATCACATTTGGTTAGTACAATATATGGACTGAGGATTTCCAGAAAATTCCAAGGCTGTTGGTGAAACTCCTTTATCAGAGCAGACCTTCTGAAGACAATATTTTAGCAATTTTGGTGAAAGCAGCATTGCAGGCAAACTGAATCTGTATGCTTTTCCCAACAGAAAAGATCACAGCAGCATGCTATTGAATTGGAAAGGTTGAGGGACTGTGTGGGAAGATGTTTTTAAGTGATGCATGAAACACCAAGCAGGAGCTGGGAAGAAGAAGATAGAGCAAGCATTTCCTTTGGTGGGAAAACAAATCCCGATCAGCACAACCTATTCGTTGTAAACTTATTTTATTCCTAACGAGAAAGAGAGAAAAATGCAAAAAGGTTTTCTAAAAACGATGAACCAAAACTTCTGAAAATGCAGCACAGAACAATACTTTCATAAATACAGTGTTGTGTAATTGATAAGAATGCATTCAGAATAAATTTTAGGATTAAGCTAGCTGGTAGACCTCCATCAATTAATTTATTTTGTGTAGCAAAATGCCATTATGTATTTCCATTCAATGTCTCTATTTCAATAAATTAAGTTGTGTAAGATGTTTACTTTTAAAAACTTTATGGAACTAATTGTTACTCCTCTCTTTCCACCAACAAAATTTTTAATCTGTTTCATATTCTTCATTCTCCTTCAGGCTGCTAAACATTATTTTCATGAATGGTCAGGATTTTAGTAAAGCACAGCTTCCTAATGGGCTTTAAGCAACAAAAACTAATCCAGATGTTTCCACTAACACCATAGGATAGATGTGAGAGGCGGACTGTTGAGGAACAACATGAATAGGCTTCTTCTTTTGAGATTTGAATATTGGACAAGACTTAAGGTTAGCTTTTTACTGATAAAAAAGGTGGATACAGAATAACAGGGTTGGAAATAGAGACCTTGGAGGTTTTCTAGCCCAACCTGCTGCTTAGGCAGAAAACTCTATACCAGACATGTCAAACTCACGACGTCATGTGACATCGCGCAACGTATCAGAGCTTTTTTGCTGTTGCTGGCAAAGGGGTGGGCGTGGCTCCGGTATGATGAAACCAGCCTGTGGGCCAGCAGTTTGACACTCCTGCTCTATACCATTTCAGAAAATGATTGTCCAATCTATTCTTAAAAACCTCCAGTATTGGGAATACCCACAACTTCTGGACACAAATCATTCCATTAATTAATTGTTCCAACAATTAGAACTAGTCGTTCTAATTCCTCCTTGATTCTAGATTGGATCTTTCCTTGATTAGTTTCCATCCATTGCTTCTTGCCCTGCTTTCGGGTTCTTTGGAGAATAGATTGACCCTTCTCTTCATGGTGGCAGCCCTTAGATATTTGAACACTGTTACATAAAATATCATATATATAATTTGCAGCTTTACTAGATTGCTGCTGAATGCAGTTTCCTTTTAAATCTCTGTAATGGACAAAATTTATCATTTATGAAATATCTATAACTGTGGTTTTCCACATGCTGATGCTTTAAATAAATAAATAAATAAAAGACTACCTGGTTGATGACCACAATTGAGCCCAAAATTTCTGTTGCTAAGTAAGACATTTGTTAAGTGCGTTTTGTCTCATTTTATGACTTTTCTTGCTACAATTGTTAAGTGAATCACTGCAGTTGTTAAATTAGTACCACGGCTATTAAGTGAATCTGGACTCACCATTTGACTTTGCTTGTCACAAGGTCACAAAAGGGGATCACGTGACCCCGGGACACTGCAACCGTCATAAATATGAGTCAGTTGCCAAGTATCTGAATTTTGATTATATCACCATGGGGATGCTACAATGGTCAATAAGTGTAAAAACTGGTCATGTCACATTTTCAGTGTTGTTATAACTTCGAACGGTCAATAAATGAACCGTTTTAAGTCGAGGACTATCTGTAATGCCTAACTCTGAGTTTTTGTGATTGCACATCCAATTAAAATTGCCCAGAGATTACTTTCTTTCCAAATCAAATTTCTGTGTCTGAGAGACCCATTATTCCCAATTAAAAGAAAGCAGTCTCCATCAAAGATTATAAAAGCATACTTTCTGCATATTGAACATGTTCATTAGCAGCATACATTAGATTCCTCATATATTTCAAAACTGTTTTCTCACCAAAGAGGAATAGTGAGAATGGATGGGAATAAATAAAAGTAATGAAACGTAAAAACAGAGAATTAATCACTGGAGAATTCTTGGGTTCAGTCATCATTACGCCTGGTTATGTCCTGATAATAGCTGTCTGCCCCTGAGAGAATCTTGAAAGTATTTGGGTAAAGTTAAGAGGAGTGAGGAATGTTTACTAAACCAGACGTTTACAAAGATGAATCCTTAGCGTTGTATTGCAGGTTATATGATGATTGCTTTTTAATACAATCTTATGTTTGATGTTGATTGTTTTAATAAAAGAATTTCTTACAAAAAAAAAAAAGAACAATGTGAGTAACCGAAAGCAGCAAGTCAACGAGGACTTTTATTGCTCTACCATAAAAAGTTAAAGAGAAAAGTTTTTTAAAAATGGGATTTTCCTTTTCCTTTGAGGTTTTATGAGCCCAAGTATAAATCTATATTCTGATACTCTGTAAATCATTTGATTATAGGGAAAGCTGAGACAAACACAATACCCCTGTGGTACATACAGTAGAAATTTGTCAGGGCAAAAATGTATTTTGATAATACAAACAACACTCTCTTATGAAGCTATTAGAAGAGCTTCTTCACCCAAAACTCCCAAATTTCATTTAGGCAATGATATCACTCAATATTGCAAAATTTAATACTTAAAATGTCCCGATGACTAGAAGTAGAGTACAAAACTAGGAAAGGCACTTAAAACAAGCATTGTAAATTATGAATTACCTGCCTGGTTCCAAAAACAATCCTCAAAAATTATACAAATTGCTACAATAAATGAAACGAGCATTGGAGTGTTTACGGTCTCATGTATAAAATACTAAAAGCTAAGCATATTTTAAAAATTATAAAAAGCATAAAATCAGACTAAGACTAATTGAACTGAGAGCTTTCCTCACGCACAAATAAAAAAGGCAGAAAATGTTTTCTGTATACTTCCGTAGTCACAAATGGAAATAATTCTGATTACAATGAAATACTTCTGATGTCAAGCAGGAATCAATCATATTACAGAATTTCCAGATCAGAGATACAAAAAAACCCTTTTTCTTTAATAGGTATGTAAAGAGAAAAAATGTTGGCATATGCAGCTTCTTTCATCAAAATACTTTTTTATCAGATAGTTAAAAGGCCCAGAAATACTCAAATAAGTCAAACCTGTCATTTCCAATCATATTCCATAATTGGAGATAGCCCTAATAAATAAATCTCAAATCTTTGGCTCTACCCACTTTCGCTCTAGGCATGCCAACAAAGCCTTAACTGATTTGTCCAGCATGGCATATAACATTTGTTATGGACAAATTCCAAATTCCATCTTAGCTTTCTTCTTTGTTTCTGGAATCAAATCTGTCCCACTATGCAGAAAACCAAACTCTCTTTTAGTTAGGCATCAAACATGTTAATGTTTTAATCCCTTATTTCAAAGAATTTACGCACAGGGTAAATGTACACAAATCCCTTGTTCACAGGCCACCTGCAGATACAAAACATCTGGGTCTCATTTTGTTTGTTTAAAAAATAATACTTCTTTCTGTATCTTCCAGTACATTAGATTCACTTGGAGAGACCCCCATGGCAAGATTGAGTATACTATATTATACAAAAAAAACCAAACTGTTTCTTCTGCCTTCTCTACTTCATAAAATTGGTTTTCTTTAAATATTTTATGAAGATTTGGCATTGCTGAATTTAACCAGTTTTAATTCTTTGTTGGTCTTCCAAGATATTGATGAAAACCATCAAGTAGGCAGACTTTATAATGCTGTCAATTATGATTTATACCTTACTATATTGTTTGGTTTCTCTAATTAAACCATGATAAATTGAATTGAATGTGTGTTTATTGTATTTTTTAGATATCTTTGTTTGGGTTTTTTAATTGTATTTTATTGTTATATATATGTTGTTAGCCGCTCCGAGTCCCCGGAGAAGAGCGGCATACAAACCCAAATAAATAAATAAAATAATGCAGATTACACCTTTCCATCACCTTCAAACCCATTAACTGAATCATCAGGAAACAATATACCTTCTTTGGCTCCCAGCCTAAAATCCATTTCAAATAGTGGAGTCATACCAACATCTTCTTTCTTGGATTAATCTTACTTATTTGTAACTTCTGAAAAATATTCACATATATGAAAATACACAAAAATCAAACTCGTTTTCACAAAAAATATAAGAGATTTTCAGAAAAACTAATTCTTTCTAGCTTTATACCACCACAACCCTGCCAAAAAAAAAAAATCAATCCATGCTCTGTGAAAAATGAAGATCCGAACTACCGCTCAGGCATCTTGGCTAGGTTGCTTCCAACTCCTCAAAAAGATTCCACTCCCCTAAGCTAAGAAGTTCTTAAATAGCTGAGCTCTTCTTATCAACAGGATATGTCTAATATGTAACTTAAGCATAACCATGTGTACTTGAAAGCTCATTGCTGCTGTCTTTTCCACAGTGGAAAACAGAAGCAATTTTTTCCTTCTGTTCTAACAATCTTTTAAATAAAGAAAATATCAACATATTTCCTCAAGTTTTCAATTTTTGTAATTAAATAAACTTCTTCCTGGTCAAGTTTTTATTTGTGTCTCAGTTTTCAATCCAACATTTTTCTATTTATCACCATCTTTCTAGAATTGGATTATAAGGAAGAAAGACTGGATTATCATTCCTCAGTGTTTGTAAAACAATTTATCATTCACTTAGTCTGGTTTGTTCAATCTCATTTTCTGGGTTTAGATAATAAACTGGGGGACACACACACACACACACACACACACACACACACACAAACAACATACTTGACTAAAATGTGATTGGATAATTGGTAGTTCAGTATATGCTGTGTGAACTTAGCAAGTGAAATTTGGTTTCTTGCCTGTCATTATTCTACTCACTCTAAGTTTGCATAGTTTGCAATAAAATCTTCCTTCCTATTCCGCAATAGAACAGAATATATGTCACTCAGAGCTTACTCTGAGCTTGATTGATTGTTTGAAGACGATTCATTATCTGACTAAGTAACATCAACAGTGAAAATGGCTCTGAGGTATGCTCTTTCCCTTGCCACTATTGGTGGGGTGAGATGTTGGCTGTTGGAGAGGATGTGTTGTGGTCTTTTTGTTTTCCTTCTTTACTATTTTTATTATTTATGTGTCTGTTGATGGCTGATTTGTCTGAATGCCAAGCTTCCAGGAATTCTCTAGTGTTTTTAGATTTAGTTTTTTCCATAACTCTCACAATTTTTCAGTTGAAACTATGTTTGTCCATGTGTTGTGAAATTAAGTTTTCACATTTTGGACTACTAGTTGGTGTTCATGGGTGCACTTTTACATTACATGTTGTAAATTGCTCCTGTTTTTCTTCTTGAGCTACTGGGTCTTTTGAGTCACTTAAAATGTTTTGGAGAGCCTAATTTGGTTTGTGTGCCGTGGTGATGCTGTATGCAATAATCTATTGAATGTTTTTGAGATTTTATGTATATAGTGTTGCTCTTTACATAGCTTACATTTTGGTTGTGCTGTGGTGGGTTGAATTGTAAGGCACTTTTTAAATAAAGCTGTGTAGGTATCAATTTTGTTGGAAGATATTGTACTTCATAGATGGTCTCTTTTCTTTTTCTCATGTTCCGAGTTACTGCAGTGCATTTGTCCTCGTCTGAATAAAGTTCTCACACACCTCCTCCTGAGAAGGCTGGTTGATACTTTGATAATGGAGCATTCGTTTAGGGTGGGTTTTTCAACACACTTGCATTTCCAATTTACTGCCATTTCCTCTATTAATTAGGAACTCCAGGAAGAGTAATGTGTGGTTGTTTTCTTCTCCCCTTGTGAATATTATTGCTCTGAAGTTATTGTTCATTGTTTCATGTATCTTCTCTAATTGCTCCCTTTTTATTATGATAAAGGTATTGTCTACATACCAGATCCATGCTTCTGGCTGCATGTGTGGGAGTGTTGTAGTTAGTAGATGCTGCATTGTGGTCTCTGCTTTGAGTTTCCAGAATGTTGATTCCCCTGGATATCTGATTTATTGGTTCTTAAATTTTTTGAGGGCTGCTCTGTCATCTGCTTTGACTCTGATTCTGCATTCTTCTAATCTGTGGTATGATTGTCTGCCTTATCTTTTCCTGAACCTCTGTGACAAGTCCTGTTATTTTAAATGCTGCTTCTAAAACAGATTAGAATTGTCTATGGTCTAGATGAGATCTTTCTGAGGGATATTGTGTTTTGTGGTAGATACTGGGTGGTTGGATCATCTATTTGCAGCCTACACCCAGATAGCAAGGATTAACACTAGACTAACAAAATTAAGCAGAAAACAGTACCCTAATCAAAGAACTATCAGGAGAAAACCACATCTACACAAATACTGGCAGGGCAAGCTTCTGTATATAAACAGGGAGCAAAACTCACATTCATTTACACTGATGATGTTATCTAGTTGAGTAATGAAACATCTGCAAACAACCCATCTCAGAGAATAGCAAGGACTTCCAATATTCTTATTGTTTATCAAAGTATTGTAAAAATCCATGTTAACAGATATTGGGTGCATAGTGCATCTAGCAGAACGAATTCTAAAAGGGCTGATATGACACTCCTCTGAAAATAAGTTAGTTTCTAAATTATTTTACCAGTATTAACATTATGCTTAATATAACATTTTCAAGCTAGATGGATTACAATCACCAAACATATAATACTCAATATATATATTATCAGAAGCAACTATTTTACTATCAGGGCTGTGTAAATGTCACAAATAGTTTGGCAGAAGTGCTTTAGAATAGCAACAGCTCTCTGCTATTCATTAAATAAGCCTATCTTTTCGAGCTTCAGAAAAAGGTTATGAAATTTAAGAATCATGTTATGAATCAACTCCCTAAAGCTGTGGCATCTTGTTTCAAGTTTACATGGAAAAAGACATATAGGTAATCCTCATTTAGCCAGTACAATTGGGATTGGAAACTTGGTCATTAAGAGAAGTGGTCATTAAGTGAAACTGTGACTGATCTTACTTTAACTTTCTTTTGCTTTACAGACCTGTGAAGATCATAAATATAAGGACTGATCACAAAGTTACTTTTTCATCACTGCAAATAGTCATTGGACAATGCAATTGCTATATAGGGTTTAATGAATAACATACAATAAGTGGTACACTACTTGCATTCATGTAAACTCCAAAGTACTGTTTTTTTCCATCTATAAGACACATCCTTGTATAAGACACTCTGGCATGGGAGTTCCAAGCTTACAGCAAACAAAGTCAGCGCTGGGAGATGCCTCCCAGCCGGCCCCACCCACCTAACCAGCATCCGGCAGGATGAGCATGCATAGTCAGTTCACAGCAGCAGCCTTCTGACCCTGGTAAACAAACTGGTGTGACAGCAAGGCAAGGGAAGCAAAGGCAGGTTTTAAACTCCCCGCCGTTTCTCCACGCCAATCAGCTGTTCCAAATCTACTAATACAATAATAATAACAACAACATTAATAATACGGGAAGTACTCAATTGGTGGATAAAAATGCCAAATCCACTCTGAACATCTGATCGACTGTTGATGAACCATACTAATCTCCATAATGTTGACTGAGACTGCTGAAAATCTCCATAGAATCTCGATTAAAAGTTTCTCAGGCTTGATCTCTGGTGAGCAGGAGAAGATTTATCAATCCTTGTTGCTCTGCTTTTCCTCTTACACCAAGATAAATCAAAAGGCTTTAAGCCCTTTACTATTCTAGTGTTCAGTACTTCTAAAAATTTACTTACATCATACCCATTTAGTTAGCTTTTAATAATTTGTTTACTGACCTAGCACATTGCAATTTATAAGCCTTATTTTAGGGTTTAGCATGACTATTAGGGTTACCAGATCTGGGCTGGAAAAATCCAGATGACTACTACCGGTAGGTGGCAGCAGTAGAATACAGAAAATTTGTACTCTTTATTGCCATCTATTTGACATCCAGAATTCAGCAGCCAAAATCCAATAATCCTAAACACAAGGTATGAACACAGTGACCACTTGCTGAGCCATGTGCAAATAGAGGTAAATAGTCGATCTTCTAATATTGTTACTCAATGGTACTGATTTTAAACTAACTACAGAATATTTGCTCTAAAATAATTATAGCTAGATGAACCACATACGAGAAATAAAGCCGCCTCTCTGCAACTATTGACATGCAACTTAAATAATTTCAGTGAGGTCATGTGCGCAGTAATTCATGAAGGAACATTAGAAAGCATGTTTGTCCAAAAGCAGCTAATTCTTAGTTAGTTTCTTTAAAATTAAGTCCTTTGAGCTGTGAGATTGCAATGGGCCTACTGAAAGAACTGCCTTGATAGAGTTTTCTTACAATATCCAACCCCAAAACAATCAAGCAGCTCATTCAGAAAGGATCAAAACCCAGAAAGAATGCCAGCAGAGTTCTGCATGATATACTTCAGGTGGAACATGTCATTCACTAGACAAGCCACTTTTATTACAATGGTCAAATGAGACAAGCAAGAAATCCTCCAAATATCCCCGATAGCACCACATCTATTAAATTCCCATACAAAGAAAATCTATTTACATATTATTCAAGTTACTTCTGCCTTTGCACCCAACATTTTAAAACTGCGTGCAGATAATTAAACAAAACCTTTCTTAAAATCACAACAAGAATATAATGTTGATCATGTTAGCCAAAGAGGCTAAGTATCCCCAAAGTTGTACTTCAAATTACAAAAACTTTCATAACCTAAGGTAATATTGATTGTAAGAAGCATCCCCATTTATAAGGATATCAGTGATGAAATAAAATATTTTAAAATGGCAAAGATTTACAGTAGACTGTTCCTTTCATTAAACTGGGGAGTGTGTATTTGTAAGCGGGATCATCCATTTTTCTACTATGCTGCTTTTCTTCCAGGCTAACTTTAAAAAGCAGAGAAGACAGTACTCTGTCATATTTATGGACATAAAGAAGGAATTACAAAGTCCTCTCTTAATGTAATAATGGGCATACAGAAAGCCTGAAACAGGAATAATGAAGGCTCTTCAACAGACAGCATGTTGCCTCTGTCTAGTCCAGTCAGAAATGTCAATGATACATTAACTTCAGAAAATACATATGTTAGAAGGTATAGATTAATTGCTTTAATTTATTCCTGACAGTACACTGAAAAAGCAAAAAATCATATTTTAATGTTGATTTTAAAGAATGTATTTTAGTTTTAATAAAATGGTCTCAATAAAAGTTGTTTAGTTCCCAGTTATAGAACACAGTGCTTCCAGTTCAGCAACCCCATATATCCACACTTTTTTTCTGGAGAAAATCTAACCCCCTAATAACTTTGTTATAGTTGTGTCATCTGCCTATGAATTTTCCATAGTATGAAGAAACATTTTAATGTACAGAAGAACTATCTGTCTTTCTCTTCTTTATCCATATTCTAATTCATCCTCTGTTCCAAAGAACTTAAATTAACTGAATCCATTGGGATATATGTTATAAAGTCAATTGTTTCTAATACTAAAAGCCATGGCTGTTCTAAAAGTGAAAAATAGTAAATAAAACAGACAACTTATTCTCAATTATATTTTCAGGGCTGTATATTAAATCAGATCATTCCTTGTCTATGACTATATTCCCATAATATGCTTAACTGAGTCAGCAAGGAAATGTATTGGTGTAGGAATTTTTTTTAAAAAAAGGTTAATTGACCCAGTTAATTAAACCCAAGCAGATTAGATTTAGCCTTTGGACCAATCTTGCATAGAGTTAAATTCACTCCCCATTCGATGACAGTGAGATGACAGGATTTACAGTAAGTAAATCCTCCTGAAATTGATAGAAAGTCCTAGAGAGGCCCTGTGAAAATGAGCCTACTCTAGGCACTCCTTCTCTATGGCAGCCACAAGCAAAAGTAGATGAGAGATGTATCCCCTGCCTTCAACTTATATCCCTATTGTACAGTATTGCAGTTCTCTTCCAATCAGACATTGTTCTTGCTCCTTTTTCCGTTTTGGCTTGCAGAAAAAGGCCCTATGCTAGAATGGGAGTCAACCCACTTCAACTGATTGTTGGCTGTTTGGTTTTTGAGGCTGTCTTTTTTTTTCTGATTGCCTCTGAAGGCCAGGTAGTGGGAAATATATGCAATTGGTTGGCCACTGTGAGAGCTGGACTAACTGGACCAGGGTCCAATCTAGAAGAAGAATGCTTATGTTGCAGTCCCACAAGCAAACCATGTCTGTGAGGTCACTGCAACAATTTGCAGCCACACTAATATTTAGCTCTATGGAAATTTGAAAATTACCAGAAGCTTATGGGAAACTTCTTCATCCAAAAACATACTGTGCCATCGTAAACCAAACCAGTGACACTGTGACCCAAGCTGTTAGCTCTATGGCAGGTTGGCTGCCTGAGTCATTCAGGCCTCAGAAAGCAAGCATCACGGGAACAGGATGATTTTGATGTTGATTTTGATCCTTTCCATTTTAAGATACTGCAGAGTGAACCACAAGAGGCCTTTTTCAGGAGCCTTTTTAAAGCAGGCTCCAAATGTAACAGCACTACTGATACCAATATTTTTAAAGAACAGACAGACTCTTACAGCTTGCCATTATTTGGTAATATGGCTAACTTCCCATGATCTTCAAGCTATCCATTTACAAAGAATTCACTAGAGTGGTAATGATTTTGAATTCTGGAAAAATACATTAAGTTCTTGGAACTAAGCAACGTGTCCATAGATTTTTCTGCTCCTTGGAATCCTTCACTTCTCCGGGAGTTTTAGTATTTAACAGCAGCCGACAATTGCATCATCCTGTTCAGTGGAGAAACAAAATTCACTTCTGGGTTTGGAGAATACTGGAGATAGAAGTATTAATCATCAAAGTTAAATTAAAAGCATTGTGTTTTTATCATGTCCCACAGGTTCCATTTTAAATGTTGAGAGGGAACCTAATGCAACTTCTGGAACTCTGCAATTATATACAAATATTTGTGTTTGAAGATGGACAAATCAGATCAGGAAAGAGATTAGATTCCTGTCGTTACAAAATATATTCAGTGCATCTCAAGACATTTTTTAACAGAAAGTAGTTATTTCATGCCAATTATAACTCAACAGTCTTGGCTTGATTTTACTGTATTGTTCTACAGTTCGTTTTTTTCTAGCTTCAAATATCATGCTAATCGGAGGAGGGGCTCAACGTTTTTTAGACTGATGAACAGTTTAGAAGTTTCAGAATGTGACTCTCACAAATGACTGTCACTATTGGCACAGCTCTTCACAAAACATCCAATGACAGGAGGCAAGCTAGCAAGATTATGTCTTAAAACCTCATACCAGCACTTCCTCCAAGGTACTCTATAGCACCAAGACAATACATTATGTCTTTTATTATAAATGACTTTATTCCAGAAAGCTGTCCTTTAGATTTATTTTTCCAAAACTCACTTTTGTCTTTTATTTTGGTCATTTAATTTTTATCATACAAAGAGTACCATTTAAAGCACAGGTTTCCACATTTATATAAAAAATATGAAAATTGAATTGTCTATATAACATGAATCTACATATGTTGTTTGATTTTGGATATTCTTTATTTGAATATGTCTTTTTTTCTAAAGTTTTTATTAGTTTTTCTCTTGAATTTTCCTTTGTAAGGCAAAATTATAAACAATAATATATTTTTATCCTTATGAAACTCTTTTAGATTTGCCACCTTTTCAGGTTTGTTTTTTATTTTTTCCAAGAAAATATGGACACTGTATCTATACTTCCATTTATCACTCACCTTTTAAATGGGTAAATCCATAAAGCACTTACCCATCTTTTTATTTCCAAAGAATACCTATGGAATCTATGTATGTAGGAGAACAGAAATAAAAATGTTGGTCAAGGCTAGTATTTCAGATGGTAAAAGGATCTAATGTTTTATAAAACAATTTAAAAATAACACAAAGTGAGGTAGAACATGAAGTGGCCAATGTCAAAAGGGGCACAAAGGGAGTCATAGTAGCCCCACAGTCTGCGGTCACAGTAGTAGCAAGTGTGTCATAGTCTAAGCCATACTGTAATATAGTTTGAGTTTGACTTAGAATGTTATGTTACACCTGTCACTGTAGTTTGTAAATTATGGATGATATTATTGCATTCATCTAGCTCAGTGGTTCTCAACCTTTTTCAGGTTGAGACCCCACTTGCGCCGCCCATGCGTGGCGCGACCCCGATGCGCGCGTGCGACAGGCCAATCTGTGCATGCGCGGCGCGCACGCGACGGAAAAAAAAACAAAAAAAATGGTGGACCGTGATGGGCCGATCCGCGCATGCGCAGCGCGCGCAACGGCCCGAACCGTGCATGCGCGGCGCACGCATGACAAAAAAAAACCAAAACAAAATGGCGGACCGCGACGGGCCGATCTGTGCATGTGCAGCGCGCACGCGCAACAAAAAAAAACAAAATGGCGGACCGCGACAGGCCGATCCGCGCATGCGTGGTGCGCGCGTGACAAAAAGAAAAAAAACAAAATGGCGGACCGCAGTGTCCGGCGACCCCCGCGAAATGGTCGTTCAACCCCAAATGGGGTCGTGACCCATAGGTTGACAACCGCTGATCTAGCTGATTGCAGTTTATTCAAGAAATGATTGCTTAACCAATGGATTCACAAACCATACTATGTTTTAACCTGATTTATAAGACAATAAGTCAAGATATCTGGGTTTGTGTAGTATTGTTAAGATAAACTATGATTTATAAATTATAATGACATGTTCTCCTGATAATTAGAATTAATTGAAGTTCACAGTTTTGGAATTAGACTGAGAGCTACACTAAATGTGGTTCAAATTCATGTAGGATAGATGGTCAATTGGGTTCCTGTTTTAGGAGCATGGTGGATTGGGTTACTTATACTAAGTCAAAGGCTTACAAATAGTCCAACTTGATTGAACCTTTCCATATTATTCTTATTTCTGAAACATAATGCTGAAATTACATTAATAATTTGAAGGTGGACAGCTTCCTGACATTTAGCTCATGGAGATTGATGTGTACTGCTTATGATACTGACACATCATTTTGAGCAAAGTTCAGTGGAACAAAACACTTTCACCTGCCATCTTCTCCCTTGTAACCCAGAGCCATAAAACTTATAAAACATCAGCTACAAATTGTGTTCAGAAACTCCACACAGGCCACACCACAGTCGTGTTCCCTCAGTCCTTGATTCTCATGTTACGTCTCCTGGCAACATCACAGGTCATTACATGAAAAAGACTAATCGACCTTCTTTTTTAAAAAAAAAAACACAATCCAGACAAAAGGAAACATATCTCACAATGAAACAATATGCAGAGTCAAAAATTATCTTTGTTCCGATAGGAATCTTTTGACACAGTAAGATCAAACAGTTTGCAAAACCCTTTGATGGCAATTTAATTCCTTTAAATATGCACAAGGTAATTGGGAACACATTTTAAAATACTTGAGATTATAAAATGGTAGCTCTGCAGCTGGGCAGAATAAATAATGTTGAAATATTTTTCTTATGGGCTTATAATCCAACAGTGTCCTGCCAGTGGAACAGACAGACTCCATTGGCAAATAATTTTTTCCTTCTTCTCTACAATTCATCTTCAGATCTCCAGATCTGCTTGAGAGAGTTCAGGGACACTGTGAAGTATACTTGGAGACATGGAAAGAAGAAATGAAATGAGCTTCCTTTGTATGAGAAGTTCATGTGCATAATGTTGCATTTAGCCAGGAACAATTTTCCATTACAAATTAAAATCTCACATTAACACGCTAATCTTTACAGGTAGTCCTCAATTTACGACCACAATTGAGCCTAAAATCTATGTTGCTAAGTGAGAAATTTTGCCCCATTTTATGACCTTTCTTGCTACATTTGTTAAGTGAATGACTGCAGTTAAGTTAGTAACATGGTTGTTAAGTGGATCTGGCTTCCCCATTGACTTTGCTTGTCAGAAGGTCACAAAAGGTGATCACATGATCCTGGGACACTGCAACCGTCATAAATATGAACCAATTGTCAAGCATCCAAATGCAAATCACATGACCATAGGGATTGCTGCAAGGGTCATAAGTGTGAAAAATGATCATAAGTCACTTTTTTCAGTACTGTTGTAACTTCAAACGGTCAATAAAAGAACTGTTGTATGTCGAGGACTATCTGTATTTTATTTATTTGTTTGTTTATTTGTATCTTGCCTTTGTTAGCTTTACAAATGACTCAAGGCAGTGAACATATCTAATCACCTTTCCTTCTCCTATTTTCCAAACAACAACCCTGTGAGGTAAGTTGGGCTGAGAGTGAGTGACTGGCTGTCACTCTTAGCTGTCTGGCTTTCATGGCTAAAGCGGGATTTGAACTCAAGGTCTCCCACTTCCTAGTCTGGCGCCTTAACCACTAGACTAAACTAGCTCCCTTTCCATGCTAAGCACGCTCCAGAGATGTGGGTTTCAGTTTCCAGAACCGTTAGCAATGGCCACAGTAGCTGGGAAACTTTAGGAGTTGAAGGTCTTAGACTGCTTCCAGGTTGGGAAAGTCCGAAACATTAACATTTCTATTTACAATAACCCTGTTTTATTCATTCTGAGATCACGGTGTAATGTTCTTCCTTTATAAGAAATTATCCACTGGAATTTAAATATGAAATATTTCCATTGCAATAGTTGGGAGTTTCCAACATGACAACTGCGAAACCTCTTCTCAAAAAGGCCCATTGCTATTTCAAAACTAATATGGACATTAATTCAAATTAATATGTTAACTAATTAATGACTACCGTTACCCACTCTACCTGGGTTTATGGTGAGCGTAACCCTTCATGTCACAGAGGCTTTGATGTACCCAGAGCTTATATTTTTTCAAGCATGATCTCTGGCGTGTAAGCAAAGTGCAGACTGACCTCAACTCCTCCTGCCGCAGGAGGAGTGGCTTTGTTCTTTTGGAAGAGGACAGGCAATTCTCTAGGGAAAAGGAGAAAAGCAAGAAGCAGGATGCTGGGTCAGAGAGAAATAGAAAGCTAAGGTCATGCTCCTGTAGCTCCGCGGGGTTAAAGGCAGGAATTCCAGAAAAACAGAGAGTCCAGGTAAAATGAACCAGAGGAAGAATTCAAGGGTCTGGGTTGTTGTTTTTCCAAAATTTAAACAGATAACTATGTAGTTGGAATTGATATACATTTTATCTTTGTTTTGATCCATGTGCATTGCACCCATTTTATGTGTCTGCATAATTTAAGAGTATTATGTTTCTGTCAATTTGAACCCAATACTTAGGGAATCAGTGGTACTGATCTCATAAAAACTAGTTTTCCTTTGCAGAGAACAGATCAACCCCTTTTCGACTTCTGCTGGAATGCTTATGTTTATTTTTCTATGGTCCTTTGGACCTATTTTTGGTTTTCTTCTGTTCATTTCTACTCATTGGGTATGCAGCTTGGAACAACGCTTACTTTATCTTTTCCAATACCGATTATCTACTGTTTAACGTTTAAAATTACAATGGGCTTTTCTAGAATTAAATGTTTTTTAAGAGTTGGGGCAATGACACTGGAATATAAACTGAGAACAAACCCTACAATTAGCCCTAATGATGTTACCTAGTTTGGGTAACAAAATGTCTGCAAGAAAACAACAGAAGGGAGGGAGGGAGGAAGGAAATCAGTCATTTATATTTAAATGAAAATATCTGATGTTTAAAAGTCAGCAAGAAAACCACTCCCTGTAAAACTAGCAGTCATGTGGAAGGCACAAATTAAAGGTCAGGGACAGATAAGCACCTTTCTTTAGGTCTAATTCTGCATCCAATCATGATGATGTGACATAGGGACTGGGATTATGTTACACTAAGCCTTAGTGTAATTCAATTTGTTGTGGTTTCATGTACTCTCTGAATCCATCACAGTTTATCAATTTATGGGTTAGAATTATGAATGAATCCAGATAGCTGTGGCTTTTCAATAAATTACAGTAAAGCAAATCTCTAAAAATATATCAGTGTACCCAAGATTTTTAGTGTTCATTTACAATGACTGTATTTATAATAGTCTTTTGGCTACATCTAGATAATGCAGGAGAAATTCTACCCAAAGGAAAAATGATGGAAATAGATACAAATCATATCTTTACTGACAATACAGACAAGCCTTGTAGTTTCACATGTAAAAGGAAATCCAAATATGATGGATTTGATACTGCGTAGAATTAACCTGTTGCTTCCAGGTGAAATCATCAAAGGATTTCAAGTTAGTTATATAAAAAGCAACTTAGAAGGCTGAAGTAATTTGTTATATCACATTCCCCAGAGACATTGGGGAACCAAATACTCTAATTATGGAGGAAATCAGGGTATGAATGGAAGACACGTCCCTGATGGACGAAGACGCCAGGTTAGTTCAAAATAGCATTGTGGTTGCCCTCGGGGGGCCGGGTGGGTGTGGCCAGGGTGGGTACAGCCTATTGGGTGGGCACAGCCTATTGGGTGGGCATGGCCAGCTCTACATCGTTCGTGTCAAGGGTGCCTGTGGGGGCCTGGGCAGGAGTGGGACAGATCTGAAGGTCTCTGGCAGAAGGGGGTGGGACCGGGGCAAGCATCAAGGCATGGTCCATTTCTTCATTCCTCACAAAGGGTGACACCTCCCCACCATGCACCCAGGTGGCGGGGCCGACACGGCAGGGGCTGGTTCCTCACTGTTTCTAGATGGCATTGTGGAGCTAAGACTGAATGCATTTCAGCAGCAATGGCCACCACAAAATTGTACATTGCTCCTGGCCAACCTGGGCCAGGGCCAAGGCAGCGGGGGCCGTTCCCTCACTGTTTCCAGGATGGCTTCATGGGCCGCATGAAACAACTTCACGGGCCGCATCCAGCCCCCGGGCCTTGTGTTTGACATGTCTGAGCTAGAGCAACAAGGTAAAACTACAGCTGCCATGAGAAGGGGCGTTGTCTTACCTGAACGCCTTTTCTCAGTACGGAGATGGAGAATCCACCAATGGGTTTTCTCTGTCTGCCTGCTCTTGAGACCAAGTAGCCAAACTTGACACGCCCCCTCTTGCTAGGAGATCCTTAACGAGGGTGAACGTGGCTGAAGGTGGATGACGTGTTGGCTCTCAATCCCTTAAATTCGGCCTAACTGACCTAAAGGGCGGGTGCGGATTCTCCATCTCCGTACTGAGAAAAGCCATTCAGGTAAGACAATGCCCCTTCTCCAGCACAGGAGATAGAGAATCCACAAATGGGACATACCAAAGCCTCACTGTCCCGATGGGTGGGAAACAGATAAG
Organism: Bothrops alternatus; assembly: GCA_034064705.1. NCBI lineage: Eukaryota > Metazoa > Chordata > Lepidosauria > Squamata > Viperidae > Bothrops > Bothrops alternatus. The sequence continues at coordinate 5,355,837 of JARGCV010000063.1, forward strand.
GCCGCAACAGTGTCCCCGGAGACCACCTGCTGAAGGACCCTCCGACCAAAGAAGGCATCTGCCGAAGCAAAGCGGTCAATCCTGTAATGACGTACAAATGGGGAGGGCAAGGACCATGTCGCAGCCCTGCAAATCTCCTTGATAGATGCCTGAGTCTATCCATGCCGTAGAGGTCACAGCACTGTGAGTGGAATGGCCAGTAAGATGACTTGGAGCCGGCAGGGAAGAGGACTGGTACACCTCTACGATACAGGCCCTGATCCACCTGCCAATAGTGCCAGCGGAAACCTTCTGTCCTAGAGAAGCCGGATGGAAGGAGATAAATAGGGCCTCAGATCTACGAAAAGGCTCCGTGTGCTTCATGTAACTCCACAATGCCCTGCGGACGTCCAGTGTGTGCCACTGCCGCTCCAAGTCATGAGAAGGATTGGGGCAAAAATTTGGCAAAATGACTTCCTGTGCCCTATGGAAGAGCGAGTTGACCTTGGGCACGAAGGCGGGGTCCAGACGAAGGACCACCCGATTGCTGTGAAAGTGAGTAATGTTGACAGGGCCGCCACCTGTCTATGAATAGTCACAGGGGCCAGGCCTCTGTCCAGACTGTCCAGAAGATAATATACGATCTGAAGAATGGTCAATTTGTAGACATCCAGTTGTCGCCTCCTACACCAATGACAAAAAATTTTCCAAGTAGAATCATAACTGCGATTGGTTGCTGGGTGACGAGAGGCCTGAATCATGGTAATTGCACAGGAGAAAATAATTCTTGTGTCATGATGCTGCGCTCAAGTGCCAGTCGGTCAACTGTGTGTTGGAGGGCCCCCTGGTGTAAGGACATGCGATGTGGAGGAATCTTCCACAGAGGAGACCGGGAAAGATTCACCAAGTCTTCAAACCATGGCCTCTGTGGCCAGTACGGGGATCACTTCCGCCTGCTCCTGGAGTAGTTTGTGGATGGTCACCGGTATGACCAAGGGGTCCATCGTAGAGCGACTCAAAAAGTCTGCCTGCTGGTTCTCGACCCCTGAGATATGTTCGGCCCTGAGAGAGGCCAGGTTGGACTCTGCCCAGGAACCCAGGAGCCGTGCCTTGGACATGAGGGACCTGGACCTGGTGCCCCCCTGACGATTGACGTGTGCCTTGGATGCCACGTTGTCCATGAGGATCAGAATGTGACGTCCCCTGATCCAGTGCCTGAATTGGCGAAGAGCTAAGTGGATGGCCCTGAGCTCCAGCCAATTGATGTTGTGTCTCATGTCTCCGTGGGACTAGCAGCCCTGCACAAACTGAGACTGTAGATGGGCTCCCCAACCGAATAGTCTGGCATTCGTCGTGATGGTGATGCGGTCCGGTTCCTTGAAGGGTGATCCCTTGGTCACCGCTTGTGAGAACCACCAGCGCAGAGACCTGAGGATGTGAATTGGAAGCCTGATCTGACAGTTGGATGCACTGGCATTCACCCGTTGAAATGGTAGGAGGAACCTTTGGAGGTCCCGCAAGTGGAGCCTGGCCCAGGGAACTATGACTATGCAGGAAACTATCTTTCCCAGGAGCTGGGAAAGTAAGACCAGTGGAACAGTACGGTCCCTGTACACCCGACGAGCCAGATCCCTGATACTGACCAATCGCTACTGGGAAAGATAGACCATACAGTTTGTGGTGTCTATGACGGCTCCCAGATGCAGAAGCAGAAGCCTGGATGAGGGAACTGTCTAGCTTTTTTGGAAATTAACCGAGAATCCATGTTGTTGGAGGACCTGAATGGTGAGATTTAGGTCCGCCTGAGCTGTCTGGAAGGATGACGCTTGAATCAGGAGGTCGTCCAGGTAACACTGGATACATATTGGTACCTTCCTCAAGTGGGCGGCTAGTACAGCCAGGATCTTGGTGAACACCCTAGGTGCTGAGGAGAGGCCGAAAGGAAGGACCTTGTACTGGAAATGACTGCCCCTGTAACAAAATCTGAGGAACTGTCGGTGAGCTGGATGGATGGGGATGTGGAGATACGCTTCCGTGAGGTCTATTGACACCAGGAAGTCTCCTTGTCTGATGCCCCCCAGGATGGACTGGAGCGATTGCATCTTGAACTTTTTGAAAGTGATGTAATAGTTTAGACCCTTGAGGTCCAGAATCGCTCTCCATCCCCCTGAGGCCTTGGGGACTACAAAGAGGATGGACTAGAATCCCCCTCCCTTGTGGTCTGGCGGTACCGGTTCTATGGCCTGAATCTCTAGAAGGTGTTGAATGGCCTCCTGCATGAGACCTTGCTTGAGTGGATCCCGGACACGGGACAGGTAATGAATCGGTCCAGGGGCTGGCCAGAAATTCCACGGACAGACCAAACTGGATGGTTTGTAAGACCCAGGTGTCCGTGGAAGTGAGTTCCCACTGATGGAAGAAGTGGGCCAGCCTTCCCCTGATGGGAAGTGCAATGTAAGAGTCACTTGAACCTCCTGTAGGGGTGCCCTGCCCCTCGAAATGGCCGCTTAGATTGACCCTGCTGTCTGGACCGAAAGCCCGGCCTGTCATACAGGCGGTCATATGGCCTATCCTGTCTGGGTGTGTTGGAATATTCATGAGCAGGAAGAGTCATGTGGTAATTCAATCAGCCAATGTGAGAAAAGTGCTACTGAGTCTGTGCAAAAAAAGGTATTGAGTTAGGTGCTGGATTTTTTAGTCAGTCTGAGGTCTGTCTCTGTATCTCTCTGTAAGAAGTCTTCATTGTGCTATGTTGCTGTAAAGAAGAATGTATGGTATTGTAAATATTTTGATATGAATATAAAGAAGTTATTTGAATCAGCAAAATGTGGTCAACTGTGAGAGCTTCTAATTTATTTTCACCAACCGAGAAATTAAAATTCTCTAACAGGTTATGGGCCCAGAGCTTACTAAGGATTGCATTGTAATTTAAAGCTGGAAGAAATTGCCTGTGTTTAGAAAGTATAAGAACAAGGCAGAATTAGCAGAATGGCTGCAATGGAATTTAAGGAAAGCTCTGTGCCTCTTTTGGGCCAGAAAAATTACATTGTGTGGGCTGCTAAAATGGAATGTTTGCTGAAAGCTAAAGAGCTGTGGTATATTGTAGAAAATCCACAAGTATTTGCAGCTGCTAATCAGAAAGGTCATGATCGAGCAATGGCTTATCTCATCTTGAATTTAGATGATGAACAATTTCTAAATGTTGCAAATTTAAAGACTGCAAAGGAGATTTGGTTGAAGTTGAGAGCTGTGCACATGAATGTTTCTGCATGCAATATAGTGCAATTGTCAAGAAAACTTTACAGGGCCGTTTTGATTGCCCATGCTGCTGACTGATGGGTCTTCCTGAAGGTCTGGTCCCATTTTCTGTCGTCCGCTTTGAGCGCCTCTGACATGTCTCCAGCGACCGCAGTCTGGGAAACCAGAGAGGTCCAGGCTTCATCAACCTTGGGGACCTCCATGGCATCCGTGAGGTCGGTGGAGGTGCTGAAAATCTTTTTGTCAGACCCGCTTACGGAAGGGAAGGAGGAAGGGGAGGCCTGTTGTTTTTTGATCCCCTTGAGAAAAATAGAGGGACATGGAACGTGATGTTGGGCTGCCACCATCTCAAAAAATATCGGATTTGGACTGGAGTCTGAAGTTGCCTGCGGCTGGGGGAACTGGTCTGACCCTATGTTTGCTTTGCGAAGTAGGGGAAGAAAAAGGGCTGGATTGAACAGGCCTCCCAATGGGGAGGGTTCAGATGGAAGTTCCTCCTCCTCTGATAAATTGAATTCCGGCTGCTCCTTGCCTTGCGGAGATGAGTAACCGCTTATGGAGGAGTGTGCAGGAGATGTGGGTTCCTGAAGAATAGGAAACCCCGTGGAGGGAACATAAGGTTGCATGGTTGATGTGGAAGCCCCTTGACAAGACAGATGAAAGGACCTTTCCGCTAGGGCACGGTCCACAACCTTAGATAGTAAGGCCTCAAGACGGCCGTTGGAGAAAATGTCTGGCAGGCAAGCTGTTGGCGGAAGTGAAATTGGAACAAGTAACAAGACTGCTCCCCTGACCAGAAAAAAATTTCTATCTGGACTTTGAGGTCAGATGCCAAGGGCACGGTTGGGGACCCGCTCTGGGCTCCGCCTGGAGGCCTTAGGTGGCCAGTCAAGGTGAACCAGTAAAAAGGAAAAGTCCCAATGAGGGCGCAGAGGGCCTAAAGGAAAAAAGGTCCTGGCAAGGAAGGATCAGGCTCAATTGGCGGCTACACAATTTGTATTGTATTGCAGAAGGTGATGTGTGATAAAAGAGAAATACACCCCAGATGCAGCCTAGGTCAGGCCAACTACTGTGAGTAGGCCTCGTTGGGCCTAAAGAAGCTCCCATGTGGCCCTCAAGATGGCGGCCATCAGGAGGTGATCTAGCTAACTGTGCCCAGAGGAGTGCAATGAAATTGGAATTGAAAGTCCTAAAGGGGACTGTATAAATTGAGCCACTGATGGCACAGAGCGCTGAGCACGCCGAAGGAAGGCCGTTTACAGCTCTTCAGCTGTGTTGGTGGCTTCAAAATGGCAGCCGCAACTTATTCTCCACTAAGAATAGTCTCTGCGGCCTCAAAGTCAAAGATCCAGGTGGCTGGGGCAATTGCAATAGCAGCGGTAGAAGCTGCATCAAAATTGTGCCCAGCGATCTTGCTTCCGAACGGCAGGCAAGAGACAAGCTAAATCGGACTTCGTTGCCTTTGTCGGCAACCAAAATGGTGTCTGCAATCGATTCTGGCTGCCGGAGGTGAGTCCAGAGACCCTGAATCGAAGCTCCAATTTCAAACCAGCAGTCTAAAGGAGCACCCGGTAGTTTGAGGGAAAGGAAAAAATGGGGGGAGGGAAGAAAGAAAGATGTCCCAAGCAGCCCCTGTTTAGAAATTTTCCCCAGAGCCCTGGGGAGAGCAAAGAGAGAAAACTGCAGAAACCTCCCCCCCCCCACTTCACACTCCTCAAATCTGTGTTTGAGGTAGCATTGATCCCAGTTCTGTAGGAAAAATTAAGGGGGGATTCCAATTTATTATTTAGGTAATTTTAGAGGGAAAAGGAGAATTCACCAATGGATTTCTAACCTGCTATCTGCTGAGAGCCAAACCTGATATGTCTTTAAGAGCTGAGACCAAGTTAAGACTGGGTCTCCTAGCAAGAAGGGGGCGTGTCAAGTTTGGCTACTTGGTCTCAAGAGCAGCCAGACAGAGAAAACACATTGGTGGATTCCCCATCTCCTGTACTGGAGAATGCAGATAATTAAACTCTTATTGATCTTTGCCAAGATTCTGGTCAGGAGGGGAACAGCCAAAATGTGTGAGGCATTGCCAAAAGATGAAGAGACATAGATTCGTACAGAGATGGCCCTGAAGACAAGGGCCATCCCTTTTACCCTGTTAGGTAAACATGAACATAGTGAAAGAGACAAGGAAGATGTGAGAAATACAGTCAATGTTGCCTTGCCTTGACTCTCTTTTGTACAAGAAGGAGGGGAAGGGAAACATTATCAGGCTTCCAAGAGTCTATTAATACAGCCTATATCAGTGGTGTCAAACTCGTAACGTCACGTGATGTGTTGCAACGTATTGTGACTTTTTTGCCATTGCTGGCAAAGGGGTGGGCGCTGTTTCACTATGATGCATCTGGCCCGTGGGTCGGCAGTTTGACACCCCTGGCCTATATCAATAAAATAGAGTTCTTCTAATTCTTGTGGTGTCTATCTCTCAACATGGTCTACCTCAAATGACTGACGAAAATTTATCTCATGGCTACTGTAAGTAGTTAAGCACTGCTTGTTGTTCCATGAAGTACACATATCAGTACTGAAGCTGCCCCAATGCCATTTGTTGGGTGTTATCAATTATAAGATTCAGCTTTCATTTGTGAGTAACCATTCGGGTATCTAAACTGACCAGTTAAGATGCTGTCACTTTCAGATATACAGATTGCCAAGATGAAGTTAAAATGACAGACACATCAATATTAAGTCTGTAAAATGTGGTACAAAAGGGGGACAGTTTTTGTGCTATGATGTTTATGTATCACACAGTCATGGTACTGGGCTACCTAACCTATATACTTTTCAAACTGGGAGAAGATGAAGTTTGTTGATGTACCACAATGTTTTGCACCCAAACTAAAATCATTAGATGAGAGGGCTTAGCGCAGCTCCTCATCCAGGTGAGAGACATGCAGTGGCAATGAAGGGGGGAAAGAATCATCTCCCATGACTACAAAATCAGTCATCAATAGGTGAATTCTTTAAATGAGGATGGAAATGAGAGGAACAGCCCACGTTTAGGGAACAGGTGGTGCTTGTAGAAGGAGCCCTTAAAACAAGTTGGTAGCTAGAAGAAAGGCAAGAGAAAAGAAACTGTTTATACTGTAAATACAGAACTGCAGTGAAGATGGACTTCTCTCTTCAAGAGTTTCTCCCCGTCCAATTCAATCCAGGTTGGATATGCCGAAAATCCTGTCACCCAAAAAACACTGTCTGGCAGGAATTAGAAATGGGGCCTTCTCTGCTATAGCCCCTGCCTTCTAGAATATTCTCCCCTTGGAGATTAGATTTGCCCCAACCCTGTTAGCCTTTTGCGAGGCTTTAAAAATTTGGCTATGTACCTGGGCCTGGGGCTCAGAATGTATTAACAGCCTGGTTATTTGGCTTTACTATTAGTTGATTACTCATTCTTGACTAGCTGTTTATATTTTCTGAATGTTTTTTTACTGTTTTATTGTTTTTAATTGTTTTAATTGTTTTGTAATTTTAGAATTGTAAGCAGCCCAGAGTCACTTGATTTCACCTATTCGCCTTTGGACAATCTTTGCTTCTTCTGATTAGAACATTACAAAGTTACACAATTGTTACAAGACCAGGCACAATGTTCATTTTCTGGTACTTGTCTGTTTTGGATTATAGTGACAGAAATGCAGCCTAATCATTGAACCTATAAAAAAAAAGAAGAAGTTGCAAATACAAGACTTTTTAAGTACATCAAGAAGTAATAAATCATTACATTTCTACTACTCTATTCCTCTATTTATTCATCAGGATGCTTGTTTGACATCATGGTGGTAATAACAAGAAAAAAAAATCAGAAAATTACAAACATACATGAAAACAAATGCTTTTACTTTTATCATTATGACAGGCTGATAGAATAAAAATGAAAATAAAAACTATTCGTAATCTGTATATTTCCCAGCTCCCTGACCCATTAGACTCGTAACGTTCAAGAATAAATCTGTTTGCGAAGAAAAAAAATCAGTCTGAGTGTCATTTTTTTTTAATTCAATAAATTTCTATCCCACCCATCTCACTAATATAGCGATTCTGGGCAGCTATGAGCTTTAGATATAAGAATGCTTCTAGATACCACATCACCCTTAAGCTGGTTCACAAATTACATTAAAACATCACTATTCCAATTAAAACATGCATCTAGAGCAGTGTTTAATAATCCTTTTGCTCCCAGGATCCATTCCCACTTCAAGAAATTATGAAAGGCCACACAAGAGTTTTAATTTATATGGATTATATTTATCATATTTACTGTGTTAAAAATCAAAAAACTGATCCACAATGCAAGAATAGATGGTAAAAATGATGTAGTTGGCAGAGATGGTAAAACTCACTTTCTTAAATACAGAGAAGAATTATCTACTTTTGTTTCCATCTGGAAGTTGATTGTGGATTTTGAACTTGAAATGGGAAAAAAAATCAAAACTTTGATTTTAGGTTTTGACAACTAAATTGACTTTATGGTTTGAAATAATCAGGAATGTAAAGCAAAAAAATGAGATTGTAACTTTTCTTGTACTGTACTGCACTAAAAAAGTTGGAAGTTCTATTTCCTCTCTATTTTTCTTTACTTTTGTTTATATTTGTATTGTATCTTATAATAAACTTTAATAAAGCTTCAAGTAAAAAAACCTGATGAATTCATAGAATATTATTGAATCATATAAAAATAACAATATCAAACCACTTATATATTAACATAGCTAAATATTTTTATGAAAGAAATTACTTTTTTTTAAATGAAGAGTGGAATTCTTTTACATTTTTGCAAATATCTTTAATATCAGGAATATAATTTTGATTTCATTGACTCAGAAAGGGCCTTGGGGGACCTCTAGGTGTTCTCAGACCACACTTCAAAAGAAAATGTACTTCCAGACTATTTCTCAGGTGCTGAATAGAATCCAAAGATAGAATAGCAAATGATCAAACAGAAGAGTTTTTTATGCCTCTTTCCCAGTTCAATACATTATAGTCCATAAAAGTCAGGACTTCGTTAAATCTCTGGAACATAGCATGGGGGCAAAGAGGACATGGGAAACCAAGATAAATCATTTTTGTCCTTTTACCTTAGCAGAAAGATTTGCTAATAAAATCTATTGAACAAGAGTAGCAGCATTGTATTCCATCCATTAAATGGAATAAACTGCAAAGGCTAAAAGAACTAACCATACTGTATCTTACATGAAAAGCAGGAGGGATGCATGAAAAACTCAACCGGTGTCACCCATGATTCACAGACCATATACTTTTCCACCTCTGTACAACAGTAATGCATAACAAGTTTATAAAATAATTCACAAATAGCATTGGTTTTCTGAAAAGTATGAATGGCAAGATGAACTATTTACTTATCCACATACATATATCCACTTGAAGACACCTAACAAGCAAATAACAATAAACTCAGCTTTCCATTTTCTCTCTCACACATACACACACACATTGTTTAAGATTGGAGGTTGTTATAGAGGATGTATTCAATGCTCTGTTAAGCCTCTGTTTGAACAATGTTGCTATGGAAGCAAATCACTGATGCCCTGCACTTTTATCAACACTTCTCTATTTAAATCTTCTTCTTGAATTTTCAACAAAGCTATTCACTGAACCTTACCTAATCTAAGATTCTGTTCAGATTCTCTCTCTTCTTCCCTAAATAGTCAAAAGGCATTTTCCCACCATTAGTTCTACAGTTGTGACACACATTCATGTAAAACTTGTTCCTTGTCTTTTCAGATCTTAAGAGCATTAGAACTTATATTCCTATTTCACATTAAAAATGGCAGTATTCTGAATGCAAATTCATTCTTCAACAGCTGGCCTTTCTATTTCTATTCTCCAAAGGACTAGAAACACATTTATTTCATAAGTATATGTCTACACTGTTTAAAAACTTCTAGCTGATGTGTTTATTTTCTTCCTCCAATTCAGTCAAAAGCTTCCTTGTCCAAAATAAATTCAGTCCTGAGATGGTAAAATGTAAAACACTATTTGGTTTCATGGATATGTTGGCCTGAAATGCTCACTTATCCACGGAGCAAAACAATTTGAATTGCAATTGGTAGAAGGGAAGGAAAAGCTATCACTTGGGTTGGCACTGAACTTCAAGAAGGACAAGGAAAAGAACTAGAAACAGATCCTGGCATATGGAGAAATTAAAGACAAAGGAACAGAATAAAGTATGTATTGTACAGCAAGGCTTTTCAACCAGTGGTACGGGTACCACCTGTGGTACATTGGCACATGGCAGGTGGTACGCGAACAGCCTAGAAAAGTGGTAGTGGGGGAGGGGAATGAACTGAACCGGTGGCAGCACTGCACAAGCCTGAGCAAGAGATGGCTGGAGCTGCAGGGCTATCAGGGCTCAAGCGGAAGCACCAGGATCAGAGCTTCTTCGGGGCTGTCAGGGCTCAGCGGAAGTGCCAGGATCAGCGCTTCTTCGGGGCTGTCAGGGCTCAGTGGAAGCGCCAGGATCAGCGCCAGGCTCCAGCTGGAGCTCGGTGCTGATCCTGGCACTTCGGTTGGGCCCAGAAGAAGCGCCAATCAGCTGGAATGTTGCAGCATCTCCAGGGTCTTGTGATTTACTTTCAGACATTTGGCAACTGATTCATATTTATAACGGTCCCAGTGACCCAGGGTCATGTGAAGTGACCAAAACCTGCTGCAATCACCCAGCAGATGGAGGGAATAAAAACCAAACACCCCCCACCCCACCTCTGCTGCCAATCCTCAACAGAAATGTTCACAACAATGAAAACCTCGGACAGGAGGAAGAGCACCGCTGGGTGGGCAGGCAGGTGTCTTGCTCGGCTGTGGGTTGGGCGCACTTTTTTCAGTGCCATTGTAACTTCGAACTGTCACTAAACGAACTGTTGTAAGTCGAGGACTACCTGTACTTCATCACTTTTCTCCTTTTGGGGGGGTGTCATCAAGTTTTTGACACCTTGCTAGGCGACTGGTGGTACTAGGATATTGCCATATCCTAAAAGTGGTACAATGGGTGAAAAGGTTGAAAAGCCCTGTTGTACAGTACCATTACATGAGTTAAGAAGACAAGAACTGAAAGACAGCAGAGGAATTAAATACCTGAGGCAAGGAGCTAATCACAAGCTTTACAGGGAAAGACTTTTACTCTTTGTAGGTGACACAGAAGACAGTTATGTTTATCAGCTAGTTGAAAGAATTTAGGGTCTGCCACTAGTGCAACATTATGACCTATCAAGTGAAAATTAGCAAGATGATTTCATTGAATCTACTCATTAATTCAGCTCCATTCTTCAATTACTGTACAGGTTTCTAATTTTTGTGAAGATCATGGTTCCTTACACAAGAAAGAGTTTATGCAGCTCATAACTGGCTGACCAACTACACTCAATGTGTAGTCATCAATGGAACTACATCTACATGGAGGGAAGTATGCAGTGGGTACCCCAAGACTCTGTTTTAGGCTAACACAGTGCTAGGCTGCATTAACAGAGGGATAGAATCAAGATCATGGGAAGTGTTAATACCACTTTACAATGCCTTGGTAAGGCCACACTTGGAGTACTGCATCCAGTTTTCGTCACCACGATGTAAAAAAGATGTTGAGACTCTAGAAAGAGTACAGAGAAAAGCAACAAAGATGATTAGAGGACTGGAGGCTAAAACATATAAGGAACGATTGCTGGAATTGGGTATGTCTAGTTTAATGAAGAGAAGGACGAGGGGGGACATGATAGCAGTGTTCCAATATTTAAGGGGCTGCCACAAAGAAGAGGGAGTCAAGCTATTCTTCAAAGCACCTCAGGGCAGGACAAGAAGCAATGGATGGAAACTAATCAAGGAGAGAAGCAACTGTTTCATGTGCAATAAGTAAATATAATATATTATTATGCAAATCCATGTTGAGAGAGATAGAGAGAGATACAATAGAGATGAATGATAGAGCTGCATATAAGGTAAACATAACACCTGTAACAGCAACCTAGAAGTAAGAAATTTCCTGACAGTTAGAGCGATTAATCAGTAGAACAATTTGCCTCCAGAAGTTGTGAATGCTTCAACACTAGAAGTTTTTAAGAAAAGATTGGACAACCATTTGTCTGAAATGGTATAGGGTTTCCTGCCTAAGCAGGGGTTGGACTAGAAGACCTCCAAGATCCCTTCCAACTCTGTTATTCTAATTCTAATTACAGAATTATCATTATAGTATCACTAGAATGGTATATTACCAATCTAACTTAGATTTGGGATTCTTTCATTTTATTAGACTAATAGCTAGTTTATATTTTCACAAATAAATATAAGCAGGTTTCTTGTGTCTTTCAATAATTTATTTCAACAATAAATTAAATATGTAATTATTTAAATCATTACTACCCAATTATACAAAATAAAGTATATTTTTTGTCAGAAGATAAAAGTAACAAAAATGGGTAATAAAATGGCTGCAAGAAAACAATCAGGTTCCAAGAGCATCAAGGACTCCACTGTTCAATCTTGAGCTACATAAAAACACCTCATGAAATTCTATGCTTCAAAGGAGATTTTGATGGGAAAAGAGATTTGCAAGAGGAAAAGATTGGCCATTCAAATTTCCATCTCCCTTTTTTGCAAGAGAGAATTCTAAAATTATATTATATAGCAAATACATTCTAAAGGCTTAGGAAACATAAAGGAAATAAAAAGAAAACACTGGATACTTACACATTTAAATAAAGCATTGATGAAATCCCTCCTTATTTAAAACAATGCCAGAATAACTTTAGTAGGATTTTCATTTGATCATACTATTATTAAACCCCCATATTTTGTTTTGTGGGGTTGACCCAAGGTCCTTTTACATTCAGAGAAAGCAAAGCAATCCATTAATATAAAATGAGCTTTTGTTAGTCATTATGAAATGAAATCATGTTGACTTTTATCAATCTTTTCCAAAGAGAAATAACAGGGGAAGCAAACATACATTTCAAACTAAGCTTAAAATAAGCTTTACTAAATAAGAATGACTAGCCAATCATGTGGTTTGCCTTAGCTGCCATTACTACATTTCTAAGCATGTCAGCTAAGTGGATTCTGGATTCTGCATAACATCCATTGCCATCCCTCTACCACATGTTTGGTGTTCTTTCCATCTTCAACACAACGTATTCCCCCATTTCAACCCACAGACACTCAAGTTTCGCATGCTTTTCTCTATATATTTAAAATGAAAATTGAGATTTTCACATTTTCATTATAAACCTGGCAGCTTTGGGCCTAAAAAGAAAGAAACCAACCCTATAATCATTTTTTATTCTTGCTGTTAAAATAAACCTTAGAAGAGTTGGCTTCTCTGCACTCCACTAGTACATGCCTTACTACGGGATGAAGCTAAATATTCACTAAGCTTGCTGAAAATTAAAGAGGCATTACATCTCTATTTATTAGAATTATGGCATCTGTTATGAAATTATGCAACTGCAAGGATTTCCAATATATCTAAGCCATCAATAGAAGTTTACTGATTTTTAGCATGGCAACTTTCACAATTTTAATTGGTTTGTGGAGTTACCTTTTAATAAGCCACTAAATTAATTCTTCACTGTTTTTACATTCCACAGACAAGGTGTTATAACTCTATCATAGCAGATGGGTATTGAAGCCTAGTCCAGCACATTAATCAAGCTGTCACTAGAGTTTGAAGGGCTGAAGACAGTTTCAAGAAAGGGAAAGAAAAGAAAGATAAGGTAATCACAGTCAGTTCCTAAAGTCTACTTTGGCTTTAAATGAGAAAAATCTATCTCACAGAAAGAGAAACCAATTATCTATCAAAGTGGTAGGCTTTTCTTTATTGGATCTCTGCTACCTATGATCCTTCAATTTAGATTCCTATTTTACATTTAAAATTAAATCTGATGTAGAATTCAGTTTAATCTGGAAGCCATTCCTCATAAGCCTAAATTCCTACATTTTAATACATGGATTTGTACCATATCCAAAATTTTTGTGTTTTTCAATGCATAAACTACATATTTCAATTTTACAGGGTATCTAAGTTAAAACAAGTCCTTTAATAATATGGGCTCAATATATTGCAGCATATCATCAGTTAGTGATTTATACTGTGTTGACCATGGATCTTGACAACTATGTTTAAGCTTAAAGCTTAAAAGTGATTTTTAGATTTTTGAAGCATAACATATTCGGTTATTCATAATTAATGACATAGTGGGGAAATGTAATCTCTATGATATTTTAAATCCCTTGTTTATTCATTCTCTTTTATGCCTTTACTTTTTTCTTTTTTTTAGATCTGTTTATATCTTTTTTTTAAATGTCCAGTAATAAAAGGCAAAAAGTCATTAATAATTTGGATTCCCATGTTGAGCAGGGCATTGGACTGAATACCTGAATGGGGCCCTCCACCTTTATGATTCTGTAAAACTTATTAAAGTATTTCAGCTTGATTCATCGTTTAAAAGCAATACAGCAGGTCCTTGACTTAGACCACAATTGGGACTGGAACTTCCATCGCTAAGCAATGTGGTCATTAAGTGAGTTATGCCTGATTTTACCACCTTTTTGGCCACATTTGTTAAGTGAATCATGCCATCAACATTAAGCCAAATCTAGCTTCCCCTATTGTTTGCAAATGACAATCACATGATCCTGGGACATTGCCATCTTTGTAAATAAACATTGATTGCTAAATGCCTGAATTTCAATCACACAACTGCTGGGGATACCGCAGTGGTGACAAATATGAGGACTGGCTGTAAGTCACTTTTTTTCAGCACTGTGTAACTTTGAGCAGTTGTTAAACCAATGGTTTAATTTGAGGTGTGTGTATAATTTACATCTCTAAATCCTTACTTGTTCATTGTTTCTTGTGTTACTGTGTTAGTTTCTATACAATAAGGCAGGGGTTCTCAACCTTGGCAACTTTAAGACTTGTGGACTTCAATTCCCAGAATTCCTCAGCCAGCTTTGCTGGCTGAGGAATTCTGGGAGTTGAAGTCCACAAGTCTTAAAGTTGCCAAGGTTGAGAACCCCTGCAATAAGGCTTCCAACATAAGTTTTCCAGTGACACAGATATTTGTGAATAGGCCATTAAAAAAACAGAACTTAGCAAAGTATGATGTAAAAGAGTTATGAAAGACTGCTGATTGCAAAGGGAAGATCCTTGACCTGGTTTGTGCTACTGACAGTGCTGATGATCAGTAAATGAACAACTTTGTTCATATCTTCACATGTTCCCATAGGACAGCTGCTATTTCACAGTTTTGAAATCCCTGCTTAAAAAGATCGAGATCAGACCTTGAGCGAACTGTCAGCAAATTCCATGCTCTAATCAAAGTTGTCTTCCAATAAGGTTGTGCCTCTGGTGCCACTAAATAAGTGGCTCCTGTGGAAGCAGGAACTTTTAAAAATTTTGGCAAAGTGCTGAGTATCATTATTTATAACTGTCAGATCATGAAAGGAGAGCTGCTAGCAAGAATAAGTTACCTGACAGTGTCAATAATTCACCCAAATTAGCAAATAATAACTGGAGATACAGGAAAATGTGAGGTCTTACTTCCTCACTGTTACTGTAAGAACTCACTAATTGGCTGAATTATGTCAAATTACTCAAATTATATATTTTGAAGCTGTTGTCTTACATACGCACAAACCCAATCATCATTTTTCCCTAATGAAATTCCACTATGACCAACTGCTCATCCTATCCTATTTTCTTGCATATTCAGAACCCCAATTTAAATTAGTGAGCAAATACATAAATAAACAAGTACTTTAAAAAAAATCCTGTGTAGCATGAATATTCTATATTGGTCTTAAAGTCATCTGAAGTATTACTTTCCACCACTAAGTATATATATCCTAATTTTTTATCCCCCATTTCTACTGTTCAAACAGGTGCTGGAGACTATCCAAGACACTCCAAAACCTATTTCCCAAAGTTTTCTTGTAGACATTTCATTACCCAAACTAAGTAACATACTGAGCTAGCATGATGTCATCTAGTTTGGGTAATGAAACGGCTTAAAAGAAAACAGCCAAGCTCAGGGAGTACCAAGGACACTTCATCACAAGATTCTGTCATTATACTTTACAGTAATAGTAGTATTGGCCAACAAGACATTGATTTCCTATAGTCTGGGCTTGAAGGTCTGACATGGGAAGACAGAAGATTTAAAAAGACTGGCTTGAACAATGGGCTGAAATGAATAGAGAAATAAGTAAAATTCTGCATCTCGGAAGGAAATCTGAAAGGTTAAAAAACAGGAAGAGGAATACTTGATTTGGCTGTATCATGTGTGAAAAGCATCTGAGTGATCTGGTTGACCACAAGTTACATTTGAGACAGTAATATGATGCAGCTCCTGGCCGCAGAAATTAATTGTTCTACTTTATTTCTGCTTTAGTAAGATCCCATTTATTTTAATGACTCAATTTTTTTAAAAAAAGAGAGAAATTGGACCAAGTTCAGAAGATAGTGAAAAGTTTAGAAGATAATCCCTATGAAGAATATGTTTAACCTGCAATAAAGAAAAATATCCAGGCAAGTTTGATTGAACATTATTGTAAAAGACTTGACCAGGTTCTGACTCCATTTTTTCTTATAGAAACTGCTAGAAAATATCCTTTGATCCTTTACGCTGATCTCACTGATTAATTTAGAATTAGATAAAATCCAAGCAGATTTACAAATACTGCAAAATGTTTGTTCAGCATCTTTTCTCAGAGGACTAGACAAAATAAGCTTGTTAACTGGGTTTAGGTTTACCACATGACTCATTGGGTGAAGTTAGATAAACTTTCAGCATGACTGGATCTGTTTGGATTTAATTTAACCTCCATTTTCATTTTCCCTAACATATGACTTCCCAGGCTAACCCACTTAAGTGTGACTTGGGAATAGGATCCATGCACACTCAGAACTTTCCTGTTTATGCATCCCAAATCACCTTCACACTGATTATAAACTTAATAAAACTTTGATTTTACAGACACCCATTTGCTAGACATAGGATTCCATAGCCAAAATTTAGTTCGTGCTTCATCTCCAAATAACAAAGTGGGTGTTTCTGAAGTAGAGACCGCTAAAGAAATTGACAAAATTTGCATCAATTACATAGTTTAGATAAATTCACATCTATTTAAAATAAATAGGGACATTATGTAATTTTGTATTTAATGGACACCTCTCCCAAATAGTCCATTAAGTTTTTTTTTACTTCAATTGCAGGCATACTAACTTAGAAACACACACTCCTTCTGGGATCAGATGACCATTTTTCAGCTACTGGCAAGTTTACTTTTTTTTTTTTTAATTTTTATCCTGCTTTTTTTGTTTATAAACAAGTCAAGGTGGCAAACATGCCTAATAGCCCTTCCATCTCCTATTTTCCCCCAACACCCTGCCGATTTTTCATGCCTAAGACGGCACAAAAACGCACGGTCTCCTGGTTCCTGGGTGAACACCTTAAGCACTAGACAAGCGGTTCTCAACCTGTGGGTCGCGACCCCATTTGGGGTCGAATGACCGTTTCACGGGGGTTGCCAAACACCGCAGTCCGCCATTTTTTTCCCCATTTCCCCTCGGCCATCGCGTACACACTGCACATGCACGATTCGGGCCGTCGCACCACGCATGCGCGATTTGGCCCGTCGCGCAGCGCATGCGCAGTTCGGGCCGTCGCGCAGTGCATGCGCGGCGCAGGTCGGGGTCGCGCCGCGCATGGGCGGCGGTGGGGTCTCGGCCTGAAAAAGGTTGAGAACCGCTGCACTAGACCTTTGTGATTCTTATTCCGAGAGAAGTTCACCATGCTGGACTAAATCATGATTAAAATAAACAACAGCCAGTATGTTTAGAATATCACCCGGTTTAATTAAGTAATGCCCCTAAAGATTCTAGAACCTCTGAACCCAGACCTTTATATTGCTTAGCCATGACTAAAAAAAATACTGATTTCAGAATCCCTTATTAAGAAGAAAAGTGTAGTCAAATATTAAAGGTATTAAAGATATCCTTCAGATCAATGTATGAATACTTGGTAATTTCACAGTTTACATCCAGATAATTTTCTTGATGGCAACACAAAAACCATTATCTCTATGTGGTGGTGTTTTTATTTTCACCCTAACCCGCAGTGGGATTTTCTTGTGGTTTCTCCTCAAGCACTAGCCAGCTCTGATCCTGCTTAACTTCAGTATCAGCTAATGCCCACTACACAGCCTTAAGCCATCTGGAAACGGGCCATGGAAATGGTGGGAAAGTGCATGCACGCGTGCTCCATTTGTGTGAGTGGCAGGCGGGCGTATGCATTCCCCCCCCCCCCGCCGGTTGGCAAGATTTGGAGAACTCTGAGCTAAGGCCAAGTAAACACACAATTCCTGAATCTTATCAGAACCTTTGCCTCCGCTGTATCCTACCTACAGCATTGCTGCAAAAGAATGCAATGTTTCACAAAGATATAAGTGGCAAGTTGGATGAGTTCTTGAGCAACTAACCACTATTTGATCACCCCCAGATGGCCATTTACAGTTTATCACATGCCTGAATCAAACAGGTTGCAAAACAGTGACTTATTTGTCAGCTTTATCACTGGTGTAACAATATTAGAGGGAGCAGCAGTCCCATTACCACTTCTTTCTGTCCAGAATAACACTATATGTATTTGCTTATAAATATAATGGCCCCCAAAGCTAACAATAATTACAAATAGGAGCTTGCACACAGTTAAACAAGAGATCTTTACAATACAGGAAAAAATAGAAATAACTACAGTATAACTACAGTACTCAAAGTCACATGGTGCAGAAAGTGCTACTATCCTAGCTATGCTTTTATTTTTGTGTATATTTCTTAGCTTTTAAAATTGTTTGTATTCCACCTTTATGTTGATTTAACATCCTATGTTAAAAAGATGTCAGGGCAACAACAGTTGGAAAGTGCCACAATTAGAACATCACTTCAGTTAGTCATCGGCTTACAACAGTTCATTTAGTGACCATTCAAAGTTACAATGGCACTGACCTTTTTCACACATATGACCATTGCAGCATCCCCCTTTGCAACCGTCTGACAAACAAAGTCAATTGGAAAGCCAGATTCATTTAACAACCACGTTACTAACTTAACAGCTGCAGTGATTCACTTAAGAACTGTGACATGAAAGGAGGACTACCTGTATAACAAAGGGCCTATCTTTTGCTCTACTAAAACAAGATGCAACAGCCAATCCAACTTTGCAAGTAAAGAGTCAAGCTAAACTGAAAGGTAGTGACATATTTTTTTTATGTAAAGTTAAAAAACATCTTGGGCTACTTTTGTATGGGACTTAAAAAAAAATAATCTACTGCCAGATGTTTAACATAAGTCTTCCTAAACTTGTTATCCTCACAGTCACCAGACTTCCACTCCTTTTATCTCCCAGACAGCAGAGCCATAGGTCAATCTTTTTCAAATCTTTATATTTGTTTTCAGAATTCTTAGTAATTGCCACGCAGCTAAGGGAATTCTGGAGCTGAAGTTCATATATCTGGAAGTTGTTCAATTTGAGGAAGGCTGACACAAATTATACTGATTCAATCTAGTTCAATGCATCTGGGAACACCCGGTTGTGAAGACTGTGTTATGATGTTTCTCTGCCCCCTTTTGCATAACTCCCTAATAAAAAAATATCTTTGTAACAATAATAGGTAATGCATCCTTTTAATCTAAGCATTGCACAGTTTCATATTAAAAGGCTCCATGAACCGATGTCTATTTGACCAGACACTTTGACTTAAGGGCGTTGCTGACTCATTGATAAGCCACACATATATATTGGTTCTTCTCTGTGTATGAGAAACCAGCAGATGTGGTTTAGTTTGTACTGTGCCATCCCAGCACTTAAGAAATAATTATGTAAGTAAACTATGGCTCAATTAATTGTCTGAGAAAAGCTGAAGCCTGGATAAAATGCAAAGGGGAAGGGTGAGAAATGGCATTGCCCGCATGAATGCACGCACGCACGCGCGCGCGCGCACACACACACACACACACAGAGACTTATTCCCAACGGTGTTTTGCATTTGTGAGAATAAGGTCTGTGCTTGGGAAGAAACAAAAAACAAGAGCCTGAGGAAGAATTGTGTGCATGGAGCTGGTGTTGATTAAAAATGACTGGGGGAGGAGGGGGGTGACATTTCTTATCAAAAACAAATGCTTCTGGCATCTGCTGGGTGGGGAAATCCGGCTACCGAGGCTCCACGCGCTCTGCTGGTTAGCATCACCCTCGGCGCTGCCCTTCAAACAAGAAGTAGCCATTGGAGAAGCTCGTTCAGAGAGGATTCTCACACCGAGGCAGGAACTCGGTGATCCTTTCAGAAGGGGAGGGAAATCTGGTAATCGCCACATAAGTTGCATTTCGCGAGGAAAAAGAGGAGGCGGAACACTGACCTTCGGTCCAGAGATTTCTGACAACAAAGCCAAAAGGCTCCCAGGAAGGGGTGGGTCGCCCACTACAATTCCCCGCCAAGGTTTCAAACCCCCGGCTGCCTTATTAAGCGCAAACCACCTTTCCAAGGTAATGCGCAGGTGGCACTCTCGATCTGTTGCATCACCAAGCCGGTAACCAAGTCAAGCAAACGCGAAAGGGGCGGGGGCATGTGAGAACCTGACTGCCTGCTTGGCCGAAGCCAATTCAGCACCCAACCTTCCTCTTGCCTGGGTTGGCAGACGGTCTCCTACTCAGGATTGCGGGAAAATATATTATGGGATGAGCAGCTTTTTGTGGGATTCGAGCTGCTGGAAGTTAAAACGCCGTCTGCGAAAGCGATTCTCGGGCCCATTTACCTCAGAGAAAGTCCCACTCCAAAGGGACTTCAGGCGCCCTCGCCAAGACCGCAGCCCGAAGCGCAACCCTGCGCTTCTTTATTCATTCCCACAGGGCTCCGTGGGACTTACTCTTAAGTAGGTCTGCACCGGAATACCTCTGGAGGATTTAAGCAGACCTCCTGAGGAGAGGCGCACACGTACACAGAAACGCGGTCTGCAACGCGGCTTTTGGGAACCTGCTGCTCCTGCGTGTTTAATCTTTTTCCAAATCCCGCCGTCTCTCCCCGAGGCATTGAGGACAAATTAGCCGCAGGAGCTAAATCGAGAAAAGAAAGCCCGGCGCCTTAAGCTGAGAGAAAGGAAGGAGGGAGGGAGGGAGGGAGAGAGAGAGAAAGAGAGAGAAACTCACCGCGATCTCTCCGGCGCTGCTAAGCAAGTTAGAAACTCCCGCCGGATTTCAAGCTCTCTTTGCTCGCGAAGTTTCTCAGCGACGCTTTCCAAACCCTCCCACCCCCCCCCCGGTCCCTTGTAATCCCCCCCCCGGTTGTCCTTTAGAAAAGGCGGGCTGTGGCCGATACCTGCGAAACCTTATTAAGAAACGTTTGTCGGAGTTTTGAGCCCAGGCGGGAAGCCGGGTTTTGAGCGAGGGTGGTGTGTGTGGTGGTAACGGCGGCGGCGGCGGAAAAAGCAAGCAGCCGCCTCCGGCGCGGACCGCTTGCAGTTTTGACAACAAACGCTGGTGACCTGCAGCCAGCGAGAGGGGAAGAATCAGCCTCGAGGCGGGAAGGGATGGGCTGGCTGTGCCGAGAGGGGAGGGAGACCAATGTGGTGGCCTGGTGGGGGTGGGGGGGTGGGGGGGGGGAGAAAACAGCTACGGTCGCTACGGAAAGCAACCCTCCACAGTTATGCAACTGTCGGGGGGTGGGGGTCGCTTCAGACATTGAAGATTCCGGAGTCAATGAGGACACGGGTTCCCTGGTCTAACCAGGTTATGCTTGACTCCCTTAACCCTCTGTTCTTGGCTCACACAGCAAACTTTGAACCATGAGATGGGGGAGCAGATTTCCTCTCTGAGGTGGTGGCATCATCCCAAATGAGCTGTCTTTCCCCCCACCCCAGGTGTGTTTTCTGGCTGCCAAAATCTTGTCCATTCCTGTTTTGATGTATTTTTTCACTTGGGTGGCTGGTTGTGTCTTCACATCAGGACAGAACAGGTGTTATTTATTTAGATTTGGAAGGCGGCTTATAGAGTTAATAGGACAAACACCTCAACAAAATTATCCGTTGTGTTTCAAAAGAACATAGGGGCTCAACAAAAGTCAGCCCTTTGAGGCAGTCGAGACAAGAAACAGCAACCATGAGTACTAGCACTGTCTTCTTTGGAAGGTTGCAGTAATGTAATTTTTCGTGTCTGAAAGTATCTCCTCCCCTCCCTTACTTTTATTCTCCTGAAAAGTAGGGATGACCCCTTCTGAAATGCTCTCTCTACCCTCTGCCCTCCCCGCTGACTCTGTTTTTTGTTTATCAGACTGTTGTCTAGGCTGCAGCTCTTCCTCCTGTCTCTCAAACTCATTCCTACATACAATTAAAACAACAAGCAACCTAATCCAAACTTGCAGGCAAAGCTACATTTTCAAAGCCTTTTGGAACCTTTGTAGGGTGGGAACTGTGCATTTCTCCATGGGGACAGCATCCAGAGGTCAGACACTTTGATAGAGAAGACATGCTTTTGGGGTCCGACTAGATGACATTGTTTAATTGACCCAGGAGCATCTGTATTTTACTTGATCTTGTGGAGACCACTGGAGTCAGGTGATCTCCCTCAAATATCACCATTCATCATCATCATCTTAGCCATCGTCTATCCACTGCAGGATGAAAGCCTCTTCTACATGTTTCCAACCAATACTGTCCTGAGTTTTCTTTTGCCACTTGGGCCTATAATACTTGCTGATGTCATTGATCCATCTTATCTTAGGTCTCTTTCGTGGAAGCTTTTTATCAAGTGGGATCCATTCTATGACTGCCTGGGTCCACCTGCCATCCATTCTTCTTGCTATCTGACCAGCACATTTCCATTTCAATTCTTTTACTCTCTTGATGATGTCGGATAAAGTACTTTTGCTTTTCTCTAATCCATGTGCAGGTCTTTCTATCTTGTCTTGTAATGCTGAGCATGTATCTTTCCATGGCTCTTTGCTCCACTCGTAACTTTTGTATCGATTGTGAGGTTAATGTCCATGTTTCCCCAGCATATGTTAGAGCAGGTAGCATATACTGATGAAAAACTTTTCAGGTATAGGGGGAGGTTCTTCTTGAAAATTATCCTTAGCTTGCTGAATGCCTGCCAACCACATTTAACACGCCGTTCAATTTCCTTCATTGTATCACCTTCCATTGAGATCCGTTGGCAAAGGTATATGTAGTGGTCTACTACGTCTCGTCCTTCTCCTTTGGTGAATTTATTAAACATAACCTGCTCTTTTTCAGGTTGATTTTTAAGCCAAATGGTTCTCCTGCTTTGTACAGCTCTTGTCTGTGTCTTCGTAGCTCTTCTGGGTCTTGTGAGAAGAGAACAACATCATCTCTAAATCTTAAGTGATTTAAATAGGTGCCATTGATTTTCATTCCAACTTTTACCCAGTCTAGTTTGCGAAATACTTCTTCAAAATAATAATTCTCCCTCAAATAATTAGGGCATATGTCACAAAAAAGCTCTATAGGTGATAACCAGCCCCTTGAATTGCACTCAGAAGCCAACTAGCAACCAGTGCACTTTTTAGAGCAGTGATAATATATAGGCATATTAAGGTGTGCCCATTGTTACCCATCCCACTGTTTTAGACCATCTGTACATTCTGGGTCGTCTTCAAGGGCAGCCCATGCAGAGTGCATTGCAGTAGTCCAATCATAAGATGACTAGGGCATGAGTTATTCTCTAAAAAGCCTCTAGGTTGAGGGAAGGCTGCAACTCGTACACAGTTGTACAAAGGCCTTCCTGGCCACAGCTGTCATCTTCTTTTCAAGCAGTAGTTATGAGACCAGGAGGACACCGCCCCAAGTTGTGTACTAGTCTCAAATGGGGAAGCTATCTAAAACCAAAGGAGAAGAAATGCTAGATCCAGAGGGACCCAAACAGGCACAGCCTACTTTGGCTATTCTTCCCTATCCAGACCCAAACAGCCTCTAGACACTGGGTCAGGACATCTACAGCACTTCCTGGATGATCTGAGTTAAGATAAACAATTGATATCATTTGCATGGTGATAACACTGGACCCTAAACCAAAAGATGACCTCACACGTGTAGATTCCGTGTAGATGTTAAAAAGGAGGGACAAAAGCTTTAAACCGTGAACTTTCTCCCACAATCCCATCAACATTAATTGGATCTGACCATAGAGGAAGGAGAAGAACCATCACAATACAGTGCCTTCCAGGCCCAAACTCTGTAGTTCAGGCATGTCAAACTGCCGGCCCGTGGACCAGATGCGTCACACTGAAACCGCACCCACCCCATTGCTGGCAATGGGGAAAAAGTTGCAATACGTCGCGTGACATCATGTGACATCACAAGTTTGACATGCCTGCTGTAGTTGTTCCAGAAGATTGACAATATCTGAAACCAATGAGAGATGAAGTAGCACAAGAGTGGACACACTAGCTTTGCTGAAAGCATTCAACAAAGGTTATGATTACAAAGAAAGCTATGTATTTCATTTCTGGAGTAAACATTGTGGATGTAGTTCTATATTTCAAAATAAAATTGGATAAGAAAAGGAAGGAGTGACCATGTGTTTCTCACATTCCTACAAAACTGTTGAAGTGTGGGCTATCTCTTCCTAATCTTTCCTCCATTTTTACTCATATTGCAAGTGAATGACATCAGTAGACAATACAGCTAAGGACAAATACTGAAAACCTTAAACACAAGAGACATTGTAGCATGTACTGACAGAATCTTTTGATTAGTACATCTTTAATGTAAGCTCATGCAAACAGTCAACTCAGGAGAGGATAATTTTTCCTTTGATAAAGTAATGTTTATGTTCACATGTCTACATTAAACATAATCTATTTTAGGTTGTACAACACATTCTGAACCATAAACTAACCACATGGGCTGGATTTCCACAGCATGCTAGGCTAAAATATGATTGGTTGATTTGTGTAGTCTATGAATTCAGAAATTGACAGTCTTGTTTGTTGCCTTGATACTTTTATACAATCTGAGACAGAGAATCTTGAATCTATCTTAGACCTGTTTCAGAAGGCTGATGTGAAGATTACAAACCTTTGAAGTGACTGAGCCCTCAGGAAAGAAAAACCAAATATATTTGTTATAAAAATACATTTAAGTTTTAAAATACATTTGTTGTATCTCCTGTCTGCTTTCTCTTCTCTATTAACAATTGCAAAAATAATGTGTAGTATTATACGTAACATCAGCCTTTCTATTGGCCTTCAAGAGGATGTGTGAATGGAACATTCCCTGGTTGTGTTATCAAAATACATTAAGTCATCTACAAGCCATATTTTAAGTCTAATATGTTGTTAGATTGGAAGGCTTTCTTAGAGTGGGGGTTTTACGTCTAAACAAAATATTACATTCACTTTTTTGTTTGCCTTTTTTTTAAAAATGGCAAAACAAATAGGTGTCCCAAAAATGTGAAGGGCATTAACCTTAGTGAACTGCAACACGCTTCCTACAGCAGTTTTAGAGGGCTGATACAAAAAAAAAAACCCATATGAATTGAGACTCTGCCCCAGAGGACAACGGGCCATTCAAATTAAAGCTCACGTCCTGCTATACTGCATCATCTATAAAGATTCACGGATCAATTTATAACACCTTACCTAATAAAATATCTGGGGAATACAGATCTCTTCTATGTACAACTACTGTTATCGGATCATTAAGAAGTAGTTTCTCTGAATGTGGCCAGATTCTGTTATTGTGTATGGAAAATTAGACTCTTAACTGCTCAATGATAATTTGCCACCAACTGTAATGTATTATTTTGTCTGCCTTTTTTTTTTGCACAGTCATCTGGCTAAATGTGTGATGTTCTTAACCACCACCACCACAAAAAAAGTCATGAAATCGGATGTAGTCACATGATCTGCTTAACAACTGGCATATGTTACAACTGTAATTTCAAGCTCAATTATGGTTGTAAGTTGAGGACTACTTGTATGCTAATGTCACATATTTGAGGCAGGTCAACCTTTATGCTAAATTGTAGTCATAACTCCAAATCATGCTAGGGGTAGGGGGAATGTCTTTAATGACACTTGAGCCCCAGCTGGTACTCATCATGTCCTCTGGGTCATCATAGTTCTCTATTTTCCTCGTTTGTTACTGTTGATGCAAAGCCCTGTGAGTTGTATATTTAGCATTTTATTTCAATGCTGTGACACACAAATACACACACACACATATATATATACAGCACTCCGTTCTCTTGGAACTGTATCTCCTTCCATATTCTATTTCTTTCCCAAAATACATTTATATTGGCTTCATTGAGGATTGGAAGTGACCGCAGTTTGCTTATGTTTATCAAAATGGTATCATTCCATTGTAGGAACATTTTAACGTACAGTATCTTACAGTTTTATGTATTTATTTTTTCTCCATTACTTAGCCTCAGTTCTAGCCAAGTGTAAGTGACATCCCATCTTTGTGACAAATATTGGAACAGTATAAGGAAATAACATGAACAATTCTGATGCACCAGAAAGCACTCTGCCAAATCAAGCAAACACCACCTGCGCTTCACTTCCCAAAGACTTTGTTTTAAAGTTGAAGAATCTTAATTCATCTTCTCCTTTGATTTTAGACAAAGAAAAATGTAGGAAATTCACGGTTCTTTTGTCCGTCCGTCCTTCCTTCCTTCCTTCCCTGCCTCCTTGGCAGTATTGCACCACAATTTTCGCTATATTTTTAAGGCTGTGTTCTTCTCCCGAATTGCCTCACTGTTGAGAAAACTAAAGTTTTGGACTGATTAGATCTACCAGAGAGGGGAAAAAATACACTGAGATCTATTGTGAGTTGCTTTCCTGCATGGTGTTGGAGTGCATGGGCAGCTAACAGATAATTTTTTAAAGTAATTTCTACTTAATGATAAATGATAAACATAAATGATAAAAATACATAAAAGGTTTTCAATTTCACTTTCCTGCAATTAAAGCATTAAACGGTAATGCACTAGATCACTTGGTAAACGCAGCAGATACTGTATTCTTTAACGATTCCATGTAAAGCAGTCTCATTTGGAAAATATAAACAGAAGCAAAAGTGAAAATTCCCAGGAAAAGAAAGAAATCCTAGTGGAAGACAAGAGTCCTTAATGGTGCATTGGTGTAATGGTGAATCATGGCTTTATATTATGTCTGAAAAGCCTAATGTCTCAGAAAGAAATCAGTCCAAGTACCTTGAAAAAGTAGCAAATTCTATTACAGATAAGTATGTTGCATGACCTTGTACAATTTTATGCCTGTATCAGACTTAAAGGACAAAATCAGCCTGTCCCGTTTTGGCAGTGCTTGTATGAAAATGTGTGGGCTCTTTGGGAAAGAAAAGCATCTTTCACGCAGCTGGGATACCCACTCTATAGAATTCCCCTTTCAGCTTCTTAAACATTACGAAGAGGCCTCCCTGTGTAGTGTTTTGTTCCACAGCCAAAGCGCCATCTCATTCTGACCGGGTGCACCAGTTTCTTCTCTTCTTTTGAAAAACAACATGCAGAACTGTGCAGCCAATAAGATGATATTTTGTCACTTTTTTGAAACAAGCATACATACACTCCATGCGCGCACACTCATCACAGTGCTATTCCATTTTGGAGTAAGTACAGAAATGAAACATAAATAGTAAACCAAAGAAATTAAAGGCAAGAAATTAGAAAAGAAATGGAAATACATACCTTAATATATCAAGGTTTATACCAAAACTATTTGCTATACTTCTCTGTATGTTCTTGCAAACCATCCTTACTCCTGTAACATCTGCCCACTGAACTTATACACGGCCTTTTGTTCTTTAAACTTCTCACTTCTCTCTTTCTGAAGATTTAATCAACTGCACTTATTCCAATGTTCTTGGTTTTTCCTTTCTCTCAATTCACTCACTATTTCTTTACAGATGCCTTGAGATTTGATCCTCATTCAGTTTTGTACTTCTTTTATACTGATCAGTCACTTTTGTATTCAGTCATACTTACCCTATTCCTTGCTCAGTGTTGACTAACTTTTCCTTTTATTCCCACATGATTTACTTATTTACTTCTGTCATAAACTACTCTTGTTACATTGAGCAACCAAACATCAAATATTTGCAAAACATGGCTTTAGTCAAGCTTGTTTATTCTTTCTTCTTTCTTTCTTTCTTTCTTTCTTTCTTTCTTTCTTTCTTTCTTTCTTTCTTTCTTTCTTTCTTTCTTTCTTTCTCTCTTTCTCTCTTTCTCTCTTTCCTTTCCTTCCTCTACATTTAATCTCCCTTTAGGTACAATTTAAGTACAAATTTCCTTTAGGTACAACTAAAGAAAAACCCAGGGGAAAATAAAACCAACAAAAAGTAGAAAGAAGTTATAAATGAGCATCAACTTTTCAGTACTACTTTCAGCAAAAAAGTGTATAAGTGGTTATCTGAACTTTACAGAAATATGTCTTATTTAACTTTGGTCAAACAAACCAACTTTATATTCTTTCCTTTTACTTGTAACAATCCTGATATTTAATTCACTCAGAAATTGTGATAGGATTGATTCTCTCTTCAGTTTTTTTTCCCCATCTGAAAGTCTCCTTTGAGGATTCTTGTTCTTCTCCAGCTTATACTATTCAGCAGAAAAAAAGGAGAAATTGCTATATATTGTCATTTTTCTGTAACATATTTGTTGTGAAGTTAAGGAACTCACACACTTCTCTTTGCAAGCCTTTAATGGAGGCTTGTGGCTCACTTGTCATTTAAACCAGGGGTAGTCAACCTTGGCTCTTTTATGACTCGTGGACTTCAACTCCCAGAATTCCTGAGCCAGTTATGCTGGCTCAGGAATTCTGGGAGTTGAAGTCCACGAGTCATAAAAGAGCCAAGGTTGACTACCCCTGATTTAGACCCAGAACAGATATCTGCTGATTTGTGAATTATAAGCTATCAAGTTGATGTGAAGGCACAGTGACCATGTAGATAAATTTTGTCTGTAGTGATCTATCCCTGACCTGTTCTTTCAGTCTTCCAACAGGAGCAGGGAAGACCAGAATCCAGTCTTTAGCTCCAGTTTTCAAACCCACAAAATGACTCCTTTCAGGTCTAGATAACATGGCCAACTGGAAATCTGAATGAAAAGATGAGCGTGGTTGAATGTGTTCTCATTAACTGAACTTTTCAACTGAGCGGTTTATGAGAATGCTCCTCTGTTTACTTACCTCTTATCACGTGATTACTTTTCTCCCAAAGGAAAAGGGCAAAATTAAGTACCCCCTTCTCAAATCAATGTTAAATTTCAAGTGTTGCTGGACCTTAACTCTTTTTTGCTTAACTAGATCTGGTGTTTTTTTTTTTTGTTTTTTTTCCAGGTGGCAGACTCCTAGCATTACAGTCAGGAATCACAGTGCAGCTATTCTTTGTCTCTTTAATTGACTTTTTTTTCTAAAAAGAGACAGGAAGGGAACAGAGGGAGGACAAAGTAGGCTGAACTCCTTGTAACATTCTCTGAAGAAGAGGGGCATTTTGCAATAACAGCCTCATTTGGAAAACCCATTGTCTGACTCAAAATTGAGAGAGAGAATGCAAAAGTTCCTGTTTTGGCCCGCACACAAAAAAAATGCTCTTTAGCACCTCAGGCCCAAAGAATGTTGGGGGCTAAAGGACCTGTCACTTCCCAGGATTGTGTATAACTTGTCAGCCACAAAAATTTGCATTTCAACACTTTTGCATATGGGTTGAGCTTAGCAAGCTCCAGTCATGACAATGATAATAATAGTGGCTTTGTACATTTGCTCCTGCCAAGAGCATGATCACCAGGTTTTGAATATAGCTATTATTGCTTTGATTCACATAGCTAAAAAGTTAGAGCCATGGATTGGGACACAGTGATAAAATGTTGGGAGCTGGTCCATACTTAAAAGCAGAGGGAAAACAGATTGCTACAGTTGGCACTGGAGAGCCAGTAATTTTTCCATGCAGGTGCTTAATGCTGCTTTTTTTTAAAAAATAAGTTTGATGTTATTCCAGGCTGATCTACAGTTTACTGAGGATGTAGAACTGCTAAATAGAGAACCTTTGGGATCTGCTTTTTTAAAAATAACAACAACAAACAAAACACCAATTAATTCTACAGCCTGCGGTCAACTGGAATTTAACCTTTAAAAATGTTTAAATTGAGCCAGGATTATTCTTCTCAGGATTACACCATTTCTTATAGTAGCCATTAAACCATTATCTTTCAACAGCCACTACTACTCAGTTTATACTTAAGACAAAGCAACAGAAAATATGGGGACTTGTGGCTTTAATAATCTTTAGTTGCATCCCTCGCTGCCAGGAAGTAAAGGGAACTGAGACATGTGTAGGTTTCAAATACTTGGGGGGATGTTTTCTTGCAATATAATTCAGGGTTGGTCAATGGAATATCAGATGGGGCAGCTGCCTCAAGTCATTTTTAAAACTATACACAAAGCAGCATCACCAAATTCAGCCGAATTGTGACCAATCTGTTTAAAACAGAGTTTTGCAAATTTAACAACTTTAGGATGTGTTGTGCTCAGGCTGGCTGAGAAATTTTGGAAGTTGAAGTCCACACATTTTAAAGTTGCAAGTTTGAAAAACACTGATCTAAAGCCTTTGTTCCAACCCATAATTAGTTCTCAGAACCAAGTGACAAATTTAACAAGAAACATTTAATTTCTGGAGTAACAGTTTTGTTTTTTTGAGGGAGGTAAGCCCTTTAGGAGGCTTCACATACTGAGTTTGGGCAAACAAACAAACCTTATCTTACTCCATTAACTCCATTCTGAAAATATCAGCCCTATAATCCATTCCCTTTCTAGGTTGAAATGAATCCTACTTTTGGCTAGATTGTTTATATTTAGTTGGGAATATACAGGAAAACCAGTAGCTCTGCAACCAGTTGCCCAAAGAGGAAAGGGTGATCATCTTAATAACCAGATTGATCAGCATAAATTTTGTGGGATATTGTTCATGGGTCTGGAGAGTTTCTAGGCCTTTTAGGCTTTTCATTAAAAAAGAAACCATCTCAGTGATGAACAAGCAAAGAAAGATCTAGAATGATGCAAATCTGTTTTAAAAGCAGATGGTTTTGTTAATTTAAAACTTGTTTGTGATAATTTATAGAAATTACAGCTTGTAGTAATACCACTATAGTGTCCACAAGAAACCATAATTTAAAATGGCTTTGTTCAGGTTTCAGAGATTGAGGAAAAATGAAAAGAGAAGGGCCTCTGATAGCAAACAGTTCCCCATTTCTGGACAATGAATTCAGAACTTGGAAAAGTGTATTTGATAGAAGTGAAATAGCCTCCATAAACCCAAAGCACAGTTAACAGAGTCCTTAAGACCCACAGAAGCCTGAATATTATACTGTATTAATACAAAATGTGAAACCCTTTCTAGTCTCTGTTTAATGCATATAAAAATAAAGTGTTAATTAATTCTACAGTCTGAGCAACTTGTTACTATGTATTCAAGCTTAAAGGAGAATTTAACTCAATTCCTCTTTGGTATGATCCCTGCCTTACTTATTTTAAGCCTTACCACCTGCTCACGTTAAAGTACTTAAGTGCATAAGTAAAATGAAAAAAAAATCTGCCTCTAGATCTGTCATTCACATTGCAGGTTTTGCTTTTTAGCTTTTACTTGGCTATTGCTTTTGTGCAAGTTCATATTTTGATATTAGCACTTCTGGGCAAAAAGGTCACTTAACAGTTGTGTTCACACAGTTTATTTATGTATGGTTAACTGAACCACACTTAGCAAAATAACCCAATTCCCTATGTCTGTATGACACACTGACCCATCAACCTGCTCCACAGGATAAGTTAATCACGGAATTGGAAGATATTTATAAATGCCATTGGGTCCAGACTCCTGTTTAATACAGGAATCTGGTCTGTGAATCATTAGATCCTCTTTTTTCCATTTTTTGAAATATGGGCAACATTTACTCACCATCGGTTGTATGTACCAGGATTTCTCAAAACTTCAGAATTTCAATTAAATAATCAGAGTTCTTTAAAGCTACACTTCATGTGGTTTTACAGATTTAAACTCATTCAGAATAAACTTCCATTATCATGTTTTAAATGGATAGAACTGAAAGTTATCAATTCTATCCATTTATCCTGCTCTTAACAATTTCTTGTAGAACGCATATTTTTGTTGGAGAGGCCTACAACTCTCTTTTCTTTGTTACTGATTTGGATTTTGCCATCTTCGGTGAGTAGCGGGTACACAGGTAGTCCTCGACTTACAACCACAATTTAGCCCAAAATTTCTGCTGCTGTGAGACATTCGTTCAGCAGGTTTTGTCCCATTTTGCAACTTTTCTTGCCACAATGATTAAGTGAATCACTGTAGTTATTAAATTAATAATGTGGTGAAGTGAATCTGGCTTCCCCATTGACTTTGCTTGTCAGAAGGTCACAAAAGTGGTTCACATAAACCTGGAACACCACAATCTTCATAAATATGAGTCCGTTGCCAAATGTCTGAATTTTGATCACATGACCAGGGGATGCTGCAATAGTCATAAGTGTGAAAAAATGGTCATAAGTCACTTTTTTCAGTGCCGTTGTAACTTTGAATCATCACTAAATGGACTGTTGTAAGACAAGGATTACCTGTACCAATTATTGTCTGTACCAATTATTGTCTGCTTCAATTATTTGAAGAAGGTCATTTTGTCAAAGCCAACCACTAAATCCGGAGCTTCTGTAGAATGACAAAATTTATGTTGTCACCTCACCCAAGCAATGGCCCTCATGTATTTGTGTGCAACAGTGGCACACACAAAGGGCCTAGGCCTACATTCATTTCATCATTTGCCCGCTTGCTCTTCTGCTTTTGTTCTTCAACCTCAGCTCATTCTGAACATTGGTTTTCTGTGCTTCTTCTACAGTTCCAGATAACTTATCTGTATTCATCCTTTCTCTTCATTCAAATGGCCTCTTCTGCTGTCTTATATTCCTTTTCTTATTGGAATTGTTTGCAATAGTGCCTTTAATGTTTGCTTTTTTTAAGGAGCCTCCACTCCAGTGGTGGGATTCAAATGTGTGAATAACCAGTTCTCTGTGTGGATGCTGCTTCCAGAAGTCCATTCTGGGCCTGGGTAACAAAAAATTAGTTACTGGTTCTGCCAAACTGGTATGAACCGGCTGAATCCCATCACTGCTCCACTCATCTTATTTTCTGCCATAAAGTCATCTTATTGTTCTGACTTCATTAAAAAGTACTTTTTGAAATCCAAGATAATGCACACAATCACTTCCTCTTAATGTTCTTGCTAAACTTCTTCTTCAACTAAGTCTTATTGTTATTAAACAAACTTTCTCAACTGGAATACCAGGGAACTTACAGTTCCATGCAGGTCAGGTTTGAAAAAATGTCAACATAGTTTACAAATAGCTCATGTTGTAAGCTGTAAATATAATAACTTTTACGCAGGAGTTCCTGAAATACTATTTCTTCCAGATTTAAAAACAAAGTTGAAAGAGGCTGATATAGCATCAAAAATAGTTAATTCTTTTAAATCTGCATCCCCTGAAGAAGGAAGTTATCTGCAAGACAAACCTAGACTTTCCTGTAAAGACCATGCTTCTTTATTCTCAACAGTAATTTGAGTCCTTAGTACTATAATCATTAATACTATAAACTTTTTGAAAGGCTTGCAATTTGCTTTTGGAAACCACCTTCTGAATCTTCACCTTGATTGGCTGGGAAAAAACAGCAACAATGGTGATTAATTAATTCATCCACTTAACCCAGATGCTTCCTGCAATATCTTAAAGTTTATTCACTGAGTTTTAGCAGCTGTGGATTTAATATACTGTGTAACTTGTTCTACTGCTTCTGTTCCTTTTAAATTATTTTCTTTGACTTTTACATCCCAAACTTTAGAATCTTCCACTAGGTCGCCATTATATTAATTACTTTATTTGCCTTCCTGTACTAAGAATTCCAGCTCTCTTGTTTAATTTAATTTCTGAAACACTAAACATTAACATGTGGAGAACAAAAATCTTGATGAGTCAATATACATTTTAACTTTTTTTTTAATGAGTGGATTAATTGTCTCCATTACTGCAACATGCCCATTACCTACTACAATACAGGTAGTCCTTGACTTACAACAGTTCATTTATTAACCATTCAAAGTTACAACCGCACTGAAAAATTTCACTTATGACTGTTTTTCATGGTTACTACCTTTTTAACATCCCCATGATCATGTGATCAAAATTCAGATGCTTGGCAAAATAGTTCATATTCATGACCTTTGCTGTGTCCCAAGGTCACGTGATCACCTTTTGCAACTTTCTGACAAAGTCAATGGGGAAGCCAGATTCGCTTAACCAGGTAACTAACTTATCAATTGCAGTGATTCACTTAACAACTGTGGCAAGAAAAGTCATAAAGTGGGGCAAAACCTCACTTAACAAATGTCTCATTTAAGAACATAAATTTTGGGGGTCAATTGTGGCTGTAAGTCAAGGTCTACCTGTACCCAAGCTTTATCTTAACTTTTCAGTTAAGGATTTTCATCTTAGTTAAAGATTCATCGAAAGGTCTCCTGATAACGCTCTCCATATGTCAGCTGAGCCATTTTTCACCAGCCTTCACGAGGTGTTTATTCTGGGCCAGGAGTCGGTAATAATTCAGACAATGAATCCAAATCCCAAATCCTGTCAACATGATTTACATAACCAACCCTCCACTCTTCTTCTTTCCCTTGTCTTCCTTTATAAATGAAGATCATCCTTCAAGTTTCTTGAGCTTCTTTCCTGGCTCTGCAAAATCTATGGTGATCCAGTTGGGGTTTACAATATTTTTTGTCCTTCTGTGGATTATCAGAAAGGAATAAATGGGTATGGATTTGATCATCCTTGGCTGTCATATTCCGATCCATGCTCCAGGCAGACAGCACGCTTCATAAGCACATGGGCAAGCCTGATCAGCACTCATTATATCAGTTCTTATATAGTACTCACATATAGCAGTGAGTCACTACCTTTTGGTTGCCTATTTGCAGGGCACAGCTGTTTTCCCTGAGTCCTATAGGATTCAGTTGTCTTCTGTCCTATATTGTATCTTTTTGTTCCACCCAAGGCTCAGAGCCAGTCTCTTCTGCAGAACACACGGAACCACAAATTAACCCAGCTACATTTTAACTTAGAACATCCTGCAAACCCATCTACTGATTCCAGGCAACTGCTCATGGTGCATGCATAGACCTGCTCTTCCTAATAGACTGTTCAGCATCTGCTGCCTGGGATGCTTATACTTCACTTTGCATAAGAATAAGAACACTAGATAGGAAGAAAACTAATTTTATATGCATGTATATAATATATGCACATATCCTGTATAAACACACACACACACACACACACACACACACACACACACACAGGCTGCTATGGTGCTCTTGAAATAACTCGATCTATATGAAAGTTATTTCAGGAGCAGTTGGCTACAATAACCTAACAGCCTGATTGTGGTTTAGTGAGACTGCTGAAAGAAAAATGGTTTGAGAACATTAGTAAACGTATTCCTTTTTAAGGTGATGTCACAAGCTGTAAATGGAGTTTTTGGTTGAAATTGGGGACAGCTGTAACAACTGCAAATATTTATTAGCGTAGGGCTATTGATCCTCACCACTAGTCTCAAGCTTTGTAGAGGTAGCAAGCAAAATGAAAGGAGAAGGAAGAATTATATGGGAGAAGTGTGTTAAAATTGCTTTATGGCTGACTGTTTTACTTTATTGGGTAAGGTATTGTTTTGTTTGTGTTTTGTAAATTTGTAAATGTATCTCACTTTGTATCTAGAGTATAAAATCTTGCAAACTTTTTTTCCCATTTTTGGGGACCAATTTCTCAAATCTGTTGTGTGTTGTAATAGTACAGTTATTAGCTATAATAGGATAACTGGAAAAATATTAGTTTGGAAAATAAACTTAATAAGATTGTGGTTGTGCTTGCACAACATGCTAAATCATAAAGCAGTGTTTCTAAACCACAATGGCAAAACTGAGTTTTTTTCAACTTGCACAATTTAGCAATTGAAACTTTTTGTGAGGCCACAAGTTTTCCAAGGTGTAAGTTAATTAAATATTTTAAAGGAAATTACATTTTTCACTAAACATAATTGCATTTTAATTTAAAATGCTTTGATTTAAATGTTTGCTTCCTTTTCCTGTAACTCTACACTGTTTAACCATACTTTTTATCCCTAGATTAAGTAATATATAATGGCTTGGTTTATTTTGCACTAAACATGTGGTTTGTTTCTTCTTTCTGAATTTGTATGTTGTATATACACAGCTGTGTTTTTTTAATAAACCCTGTTTAAATTGGTATAGTGTAATGCTTAAATCAGTTTTCATTTTACAAACAGTTGGTGGCTTTGCTATGAATCTCATAGAATATTTTCTTAGAAAGTTCCATAAATATCTGCTTTTTTACAGCTATTTTTCAGAATTATATTTTTCTTTAAGAATATAATAGCTTGTTTTCTTCTACACTATTGATTTATGTGTGAAATTCTAAATATTCCTCCTGAAACTTAAAAAAAAGAGCCTGAAATTTGTTATATCATGGATTGTTTAATAAGCCATGAACCACATTATGGATTAGAAACCAAACAAGCCACATAATGACCTAGTTTGATGTTTTAAACCTAACCTTGGTCAGAAAGGGTTAACTTTGCTATGAGCAATTGTGCAAGTAACAGTGAAAAATTTTATCTATACTTCTTTCCCTTGCATGACTTTAAACATCCAGGTTACAAATAGTTTGAAATTAATTTGACTAAAATATATTTGCCTTCATGAAGAATAACCTCTAGCTATTTTTCATAATTATGCTTTAACCTCTCAAATTCCAGGTTGCTGGAGTTGTGTTAATAACCACAGGTGTGTGTGTTCAAGTGAAACTCCATTATGCTTTTGTGATACTGAATGAAGCTGATTCAGGAGTAGCTGTGACTGTAACAGTCATTGGTGTGCTTATCATCATTCTGTCTGGCTTTGGAGCAATTGCTTTATTCAGATCGAACAAAGCCATGATCAAATTGGTAAGTGCTATTCAAGTATTAAATTAAATGCAATACAGAACGTGTGTAGAGTTAATCATGATTTGTTTAAGGCATCTCAATGTGGTTAAGACTGAACTTCAATTTTCTTTGGAGTTGCTAGATGCCATAAGCAATATCTCCTTAAATTCTGATTCTTTCACAGATCAGCTCTTAAGGTGGGACTGGACTAAACCTATTGCAGTCCTGAGCTCATATACATGGAAACATGAAACTGTATCTTTGTGTCAAGAAATTAAGCTAGAAATTCTGTTTATGTAATTTGTCCATTATTGAGTAGTGGTAGTAAACCAGCGTGAATATATTTTCATTTGAACTGACTGTAAAAATTGCTCTATTTCGTAAGAAGCTACAATTTTGTTAGATGGTTAGATGCCATTTAAATTCCAGTTCTGTTAATGCATTGGGGGAAAACTCTCTGATTATGGTGCTTGTTGATTTTAGTGCTAATATGTCCCAAAATATGTTGGCTTGGAAATGTAGGCATATAAAGCAGTCACTATATAACCAGAGCCAAGATTTTACCATGTATGGTGCTGGTGGCTTGACTTGGACACAATCAGCCTCTCAGTTTCAACTCTTTCTAATGGTGACTTCATCACTCTGACCTATCTGAGAAGATAAGTGACAGCAATAATGGATGAATGTTGAGTTTGGCTTTGTAGTTGTCCCAAAGTGAGGTTGACATACCAGGCAGGCTAAGAATTGGATCTCTGAATAAGAGAGTCAAGGATGGATATACAAGGGTAAAAATAACAGTGCTGTGTTCTAAAAAGCAATTTGATAAATTGCTGGCTTTTAAACTAAACATCTCTCTCTCTCCCTCTCCCTCCTCTCACTAGTTCACAGGTTTACTCGTGTTGCTCTTGATCACCGAAATTCTGGTTGTTGCCACTGCCTATGCATGCAGAGTAAAGGTGAGAATTGGGAGAGGAGGTTTCTGGTTCAAAGCACAAGTCTTATCTTGAAACTGAAAGGGAGGAAAAACCTTTTGCTTCTTGAGGTGTGCATTCCCAAGAAGAATGGAGAATTGCCATAATGGGAACAAATTCTTGATTTCTGCTAGCTTATGTCCAGCACAGATTCAGGACTTTGCCATTTCCTTAACAAGGGGTACTTTATTTTGTCTTCTCTTTCACTCTAAAATATAGAAATGGAAAGAGAGGAAGTGGGGAACAAGATTTATGCAAACAGTGGTTACCTGGTAGCTTAATATTGTATGATGCAGCTTCTTCCCAAATCACTCTGCCAGAGTGGAGCAATGCAATGGAGCAGCGCTTGACCTGATGTGTAATATTTAATTGATAATAGTTCAATGCTCAAAAATGCAAAATAGAATCTGGGGGGGGGAGGGCAGTGTAAGTTGGCTGCTTTTTCCTAAACAGTTAAGTAGCCCAATTTGAAAAACAATTGACTAGAACAAGCTACCTTACAAGGAACATCACTGCCAATCATATCAGGATGGTGTTCATAACCAAACGGAATCGGCAGATAAAAGGCAGATATCTTTATTTATTTGATTTCAGAGGAAGCAATAACCTTCTCTTCAAAATAATTAGTAAGAATTGGTTAATCTAAAATATAAAAGGCTTTTCATTGCTATTAGCAGTACAATTTAGTAAACTCTAATATGTCAGTTGGATTCACAGCAAACTCTACAATTTAGGGTGGATTATAAGCATACAAAATAATTTGAAAAGGCCATGTTCTGAATGTTCTAGAATCCCCCTTTTCTTTCCTACCCAGCAACTGAGAAAAGGGGGGGGTAAAGTGATATTTAATATTCAATTTTAAGAATATGTTTAACTCAGACTTCCCCAATACTAGAGTATTAAAATCACAAATGTTTGGGGAGGCAGAACAGGAGAATAATAATTCTCTGTTATCTATTAAATCAACTTGCCTCAGCTTAAACTTCCAAAACAACCTATGGAATAGTAATTTGTTTATCCTGTATTGCCACAGCTACACCAGACCGTATCCAAAGATTTCATGAAGATTCTGAACAAGTATAATGAGAAACAGCAGATCACCAAGGGCGTGGATATTCTCCAGGCAGAGGTAAGGAATCTTTTTTCCCCTAGGAACAATTGTACCCTAATTTAAGACAACAAAAAAAAATGATAGCAGTGAATTTGCACGAGAGGGACAGCTATAGAAATTAAATACTGATTTTTGTAAATAAGCTCAAACTTTTAGAATTGGTACTGCTGCTGCTTCAGTTTTGTTGTTTTACAGTTTAAAAGTCTGAACTACAGGCTTTGATTAGAGTGCCGATATGTATTCAGAGGCAGGGTTTATAGAATCCACTGGGCTGAACTGGGGCTAACTAGTATATGGCTCACCGCCCTTGGTCTCAAAGCATGCTTTCCAACTCAGTTAAAGGTTCAATATATTATGCAGTCAGGTGATTACTGGGTAATGTTCAAATAGAATCGCTCCAGGTAAATCTCTGGATTTTTTTTTTTCATGCCTGTAGAAATGTGGAAAAAATGACATGGGCATCCCCAGTTTGAATCTGACCTCTGTTGTCTCTAAGAAAATGCATTTTCCCCAATTTTTTTTAAAAAAGGAAATGACAGTTTTCCAGAACTGCAAAACCTTCTTGAATTCTATCCAAGATGACTGTTCCCCATTTATCTACTACGGATGTCTAGATTATTTACTTATCTGTTGTTGAGGCCATGTAAACCAATATTTTAATGATTCCAGAAGACACTGTAAATATTTAGTGAAGATGACACCTTTCTTGTAGGAAAACTTGGAATGGTTTACAGTTCCAAAAATTAACATTAGTAGGGAAACAAAGGAAGCTACCTTCTATGATCTGCATTGATTCCATCATGTCTTCATCTTACCACTGTGAAGAACTTTGAGAATGATGTATGGCTAGCCCAGGGGTAGGCAGCTTTGGCTCTTTTATGATTTCAACTCCCAGAATTCCTGAGCCAGCATGGGAGTTGAAGTCCACAAGTCATAAAAGAGCCAAGGTTGACAACCCCTGGGCTAGACTGCAAGCAGAAAATCTGTAGATTCAGTTAAGAAAGTCTCATGAGTCCCTGTATTCTGTTACCAACTCTCACGCTTTCCTCCCTATTGTAGTTTCAGTGCTGTGGCGCGGAGAACTATACAGACTGGCAAAACACCACCTTTGGACGGCGCTCCTCATCTGTCCCCAAAAGCTGTTGCAAAATACCTGTGGAAAGCTGTGTTACTGATCTAAAAGAAGATACAGTTGGCATTAATCAGGAGGTAAAAACTCCATATTGTCATCATCCCTTTTGTTAAGGGAAGGATGCATTTGAATCTAAAGTACTTTTAAGTTGGTTACAGTTCTTACTGGGAATAGATTGGTAAATGGATTAAGGAATCTTGGCATTCAGGATGATTCCTTCCTAGTTGCTACATCTGTATAATAATGATAGAATCTAACTCATGACATATCTTAGTTTTAAGGGGATTCCTTTGCTAACTCTCCCACACTCTGATTAGAACCAGTCATTGAGGAAGAAGTACAATCACTGTAAAACTGTTCCCTCAATTTCAAAGTAAGCATAGCTTCTAACATTTATAGTCTATGCCTGTAGGTTCTCCCTCATTCTCTCTCTAAGCTCTTTAAGCCGAATTTAGTTTGATTAGCTTTTAAGAAACATCCATTGGAATTATTAGAATGCATTTCCCCCCTTCTTTTTCAGGGCTGTCTTTTAAAACTGAAGAGCTGGACTGAAAGAAACATTTCTGCATTTGGAGGTCTTGCCGTTCTTGTAGTATTTGGTCAGGTACGCATAAAAGGCTTAAATAAAGGATTACAGTAATAGCATTTGGTGCTTGATTGGAGAGACAAATCAGAATGCCCAGACTTTTAAAGTACAAAAAAAAAAAGGGGCGGCTGATCAGTTACATTTGGGATCCTTAACACAGTTTCTCTTGTACGGTAGCTCTATCGCTCTATTGCTTTCACTAAAGCTTAGAGCTAAATGGAGCTAATGCCATCTAACTGGAATGATCTATTTCATTTTCCTACTCTCCACGTGTAGAATTAAATCACTTTCTGCATGTTCTGTACTTTCTTGTCAGGTAACTGGGATCCTGCTTTGCTATATTCTGCTGAAAATAATAAACGAAGACTATGACAACATTGAACAGGCTTAAGAAGCCAGTATTCATTTTGTGGCTGCAAAATTGAATTGAAATTGAAATACAATATGTTTTTTTTTCTTTTTGTCTTGCCAAATATGAAGTGCACCAAATAAAATGTTCTAAAGTACAATTGTTGCATTGCTATTATTCTTCACTCCTATTATCATGGCCCTTCTGGATTCTGCCTTGTTAAGAAACATTTACATTGCTAAAATGTTGAGATCCTACTTCACCTAGTACAATCCCTCTAAAATTTTCATGTAGATACATAACTCTCTTGTATTCAGTAGGGTATTTATAGGATGACAATCTTTAAAAAGAATTGTGGGTTCAATACACTCAGACATAATAATTAGCAAGACAAAGCCTGGTTGGTTAGGTAAATGAATGTATTCCTTAGCAGGGCACTTACAAGGAATTGTGCTAGTCATATAAATAGTTTGATAAAATGGTAGATAGCAACATAGTAAGAAGTAAAATCAAATTCACTTCCTGGAAATGTACACAAACATAGCCATGCAATTTTCTTGGAATAAAATAGAAGTTTATCTCCTCAAAAATTTCAGCAATGGCAATCTAGCCTACAGCACTTGTCTTTTAGGCTTGTGTCTGCTTAGCTTTCTAGATCAAAGTTTATCAGATGTTGCCTAAAATGCTTCACTAATGTAAAGACACCTAATAAGCAAAATAATATTGATAACATAATTTATACAGTTTTTAGATAGCACCAACCTAAAGTGATATTTTTAAAGACAATGTACACCTTCAAGTACTGGAATAAATAAACACCTACCTCCAACTCCAAAAGCCAAGTACAGTGCAATATGTAAATAGTATAAAAAGGATATCTAAACCCATTCTTGTAATATAGTGTAGATGCTTAAATTTAGAATAAATATAAACTAGAGACATTCCTTCTCCTTTGCAGAAACAAGGTCAGCTATCTCCCATATTAATCTCTGTGAAATTAAGCCAGGCTCCTTAAAATGACTTGGCTCATAAATTCCACCTTTAACCTTCAAAGGGAACTATTTTGAATCACTTACTCATTTCACTCTTGTTTTCTCTCCTCTGCTATTATTTTTCTTGGTAGAAATTCCAAACCCAGACTATTAGAAAATATCTCTATTGTCCCCAAAAAGAATTCCACCAGCTATAGAACTTCCTTTATGGGACTAAAATATTGCATTAGCATTTTCCCTTCCTGGCCTCTTGGAAAATATTCATTATAAGTATTTGAACGAATCAGCTCAGAATCTGCAAATCTATCTGCTAATCAACCAGAAGGAGAAAAAAAATCTATTGTTTTGTTATAGCAACTTAATTTGAAAATACCTGACAGGAGGAACACTAAAGCATCTGATGTGTGTATGAGTGAGAGGGAGACATTGAACAAGTGAGCAATTTTTAGAGAAGACTAAGCACACTGAAGAGATTGGCTGTAACCCTTGGACACTGAACTGCAAACAGAAGTTAATGAAGGAGTGCTGAATTTTGGATCTTTATATTTAGTACCAAAAATCCAGGTGGAATTGTCTGACATTTTAGTTTTCAGAGGAAGAGCCCATTGTGACTGTTTCTGAGAGGGCAATAGAATTATGGCTGAGGCTAGTGAAATATTTTTGAAGGTGATTTTTGTAATTTTTCCAGTATGATAGGAGTGGGTTGGTGCTTCTGGGAATAAATGCAGTTTAGGCATCCATGAATAAAGCTGGAAGTAATTACACTCCAAGCTGTCAAGCTGAAGGATAGTTTTCCTCTATTAAGAATCAGTGGAATACTACAATTGCTTGAATCAGGAGGCAGGAGTATCTGGGAAATTACAAACTTGACAGTATAATGGCCATATTTGGTAAGACATCTAAACAGATTAGCAAGCAGCACATTTGTCAGTACTTGGATAAGGATGCTACAATTAACAGGAGCCAGCAGTTTGTTGCAAATTGTGCCAGAGTAATCTCATCTCTCTCTCAATATATATTTCTATCCCCTTTATTATTTTTATAAATAACTGAAAGTGGCTAATACCGGTATGCACAATACTTCCTCCTCCTATTTTCCCCACAATCCTGTGGGCTGAGAGCTTTCATGCCTAAGATGGGAGTAGAATTCAGTCTCCTGACTTCTAGCCTGGTGCCTTAACCACTAGATCAGTGTTTCTCAACCTTGACAATATTAAGGCATGTGGACTTCAACTCCCAGAATTCCACAGCCAGCATTGCTGGCTGTAGAATTCTGGGAGTTGAAGTCCACATGCCTTAAAATTGTCACGGTTGAGAAACACTGCACTAGATCAAGCTGGCTCTCAAACGATCCCTTTTGTAAGGGATTTGATACATCATTAGGCGTGGGCATTCACTTCCTGGACTTCAGCAAAGCCTTTGACAGGGTGCCTTCTAATGCTTTCATAAAATATACCATAGATACTATTGGGAGATGGACTCATTATTGGCTAAACATCTACACTCTAAATGGGCACATTAAAGGTTCTATTT
This sequence comes from Bothrops alternatus, assembly GCA_034064705.1. Taxonomy (NCBI): domain Eukaryota; kingdom Metazoa; phylum Chordata; class Lepidosauria; order Squamata; family Viperidae; genus Bothrops; species Bothrops alternatus. Next base: position 5,398,875 of record JARGCV010000063.1, read on the forward strand.
TAGCTGCAGTATAATTGCTGAATGGAGTGCCATAGGGCTGTCCTGTCCTCAGCTATTCAACATTTCTATCAATCACTTGGAGTTATAAAGTCTGCAGATGATACAAAATTAGAAGCAGTGGTTGAAATTTTAAAACATCTAAACATATTTGAACAGTGGGCTTGGTAGTAGTACATATGAAGGGGATCTGGGGGTCCTTGTTGATCAGAAATTAAAATTAGCCAGCAGTTTGATGCAGATGCTAAAATGACAAATGCTGTATTGTGCTTTAGTTCCAGCCTCTAGAAATATTGTGTCTGATCCTGAGCAACAGGGTTCACAACAGGACAAAAAATTGGAGAAAATGCAGAGTCGCCCAGATGGAGAAAGGTCTGAAAACCAAGCAATAGGAAAGGCAAAGAATTGGGATATTTTTTAACCTACAGAAAAATGACCAAGGATAGATACGATCCTCATTCAGTTTGTGTCGGAGGCATCGTTAAGGTGCTTCCAGGTTGAAAGGTTAGCTGGTGACAAGGTAAATATTATTGCAATTTCAAATATTTTAAAGGCTGTCACACACATTGCCCTAGACTAGAGGGAGAACTAAAACCAACAAATTAAAAATACAAGAAAAGATGTTCATGGTTGGATATCAGGAGGAGCATCCTGGTAATACAAGCTATCAGCCAGTGGAATAGGCTGCTACATGACATAGTGAGTTCTCTTTTATTAGAAGTCTTCAGATACATGTGTATGCAAACATTTGTGGACTAGATGAAATATTTGGTCTCTCCCATCTCTGATTCTAAGTATATAAACATGCAAGAGGACAATAAATATTTGCAAGACGGCATTTAAGCTATGGACCAAAATCTTATTAGCCAAATCAACAGGTTGTAAGATTAAAGCTTCTCTATTATGACATCAATGGCAACATTTTTCCAATATGCATGTTCTAGAAAAATATTACACATTTTTATTTGACCTTTATCAGTCAATCATAAAAGCCAAAAGAAAAACGGATTCTATTCCTTTATTAATACATTTCAAAACAATTATATATCTTTAAATATTAAAATTTTGCAGATCCATTTGAGATTCACCCTTGATTATTTTATCAATAAGTTTTCAGTGATGAAACAGCCGGTTAATTAACAGGCTGTTAATTTATCAATAAGATGTTCACTGTCAAAGTTTTAAAAGATAACTTATACAAAGAATAAAAAATACTACAAATCACTAGGCTTTTTAAAAAGTACGTTTTCCTTAGTTATTCTGAACTACTGAAGTATTTTCAAAGTCTCCTTGTTTTTTCAAGCTATTCTGCAACGTCTTTTGCAGTCTTGCTATGTTGGCATCCAAGGCTGCTAATCCATTTTTGAAGTCTTCTTCATCTCTGGATGTGAACGTTGAAAAGGAAGATATAGTCCATTCAGATTTTCCTGACATCCAGTCAAGAGTTGAAAAACTGGAGTCAGAAGCAGAAATTCCAGGGTTCTTCTGCCCATTTCCTTTTTGAACATACCGGTAACAGTGTTTATCAGGCTGAAGCCTGTCTGGATTGTTCAAAATCACTTTAGCAGACCCATTAGTTCTTTCTTTTGGCTGCATCTGAAGTCTCTCGCCTTCCAGCCTCTCTATCCTCCCCAGAGTTTCAGATTTATTATCAACAGTCATTTTCCGATCAAAGATACCACTGACTTTATCACAGGTCTTGGTGTTGGTCAGCATCCCAAGCTTGCTTGGCTGCTTAGAATCACACTCTAGTTTGTGGGGAATCAGGTTCTGTTGTATGACTGTTTTCCTTTCAGTTGCTGTGACTGGTTTCTGAGATGGACTGCTACTCAGTGGAATGTAAATAGTCTCATCTAGCTCATGATCTCCTAAAGTGCTTAAACAGCTGGCTATTTCTGCATCAAGTTTTTGAGAAAGATTTCTTGAAGCCAGTGTTTTGTCTGCCACCACCTGATTCTCTTGGGCAGGATGCTCATCTGCCCTCACATCCAATACTTCTTTGGGCTCCTTCGTCTCACCCTCACTTAAGAGGGGCTCCAAGTTGGTCAGAACAGGGTCCAGTTCTAATTTTTTTAGATAGTTTATTATGGAATCACTTAGAGGGTATGCATCAGGCTGCAACTGTTTCTCGTGAATTTCCAAAAGAGCTTTCGACAGACTGCTGACTTGTCTGGGCTTCGCCATATCCCCAGTGAGGTCTGATAGTAGCTTGGACATACTCCCTTGAAGAGCCCTGTAAAGCACGGAATTCAACACATGATGTCAAAATGAGACAAAAGTGTAAAGGCTTGTACATATCTGAAAATCCAGGGCATAATCTTATCATCACTAATTGGACTCATTTCTTAATAGATATATATTCCAGTCAGGGTATAATCTAACTGGCATTTGAAGCATCAGGGAATCTTAACTCTTAAATACATTTCCACTGAGGAGGATGGAAAACTGTTTTACAGTCAGAGCTGTCCTTTTCTTTCTATTTTTTTTACTCATCTCTAAGGGTTGGAGAAAATGTGTTCGGGGATGCCCAGGTGGTGGTGGTGGTGCTGGTGGTGCTGGTTCTCCAGCACTGTTCTGCTATGGCATGGTATTGTAGTGCAATAAATAGAATTTTAACAAAAATATTTTGCACGTTTTTTTTGAGCTATGGGAGAATTTTCAGCCAATAATTTGTGGTTTTCCTCTTGAATGTTGGCCAGGCATTCTAGGGGCAAAAAACAGCAGGTAAAGGATTTATATTACCCACAATTCCTGATCTTTCTCATAGAACAGTAAATCGTATATATTAGTCTATTTGCTAATTTATTTATTTATTTATAAAGTTTATTTATTTTGCCTCTCTTGTAGTAGCTCATTGAACATTTTAAGCACCACACCACCCTTAGAGAATTACCTATGCTGATTTTCAAGAGAACAACGTAAGATTGAAATTTAAGATGGAAGACGACTAGAAACAAGTTCATAAATTAGTTTATAAACTATAATTATGAAGGCATGAAATGCTTCTATTTTATAAAAAAAACTAAATGTAAGATAATCTGGACTTTTAATCATATTTGATTATGCATCTCACTATAAGACATAATTAAAGTCATCTTCCGTTTAATGCACATGCTTCCTTCAGCCTTTCTACTATCCTCTAGAATTGCTAATATTTTAACCTTTGGAACAGGCTTTATTAATATATCCCCAATGTTCGAGAGCTGTATGCAGGATCACTTCCAGATGGATTTTCCATTTAACTGGGGCTATAACGTGCACTGTGTGAGCCTTGGAGTACTACAACATCATTCGACAGGATTAAGTAATATCCCTCTATTGGAAATAAAATAGAGACTAAAATCCACAATGTAATAATAGTAATATACACTATTATTACAAAAGTTTTCTCTTTTTTTCAATAAATCAGGTTTCAATTTTCTACATGCATCACTGCCCCCACCTTGTGGCTGACTATTATATCCAGAATTCATATATTAGTAAAATAAGTAATTTTTCCCATTCTCCACCAATAATTCTGACATATTGTCCAACTGTGAAATTAAGACATCAAATATGATTCCATTTGGTAGCTTTTCCTTCCCTAAATCTAAATTTATTGAGGTTTTCAATTTTTTTCATAGATGCATTTCTCAATTTACCGTTCCAAAAGTCTGGGGCAGTGTACAATTTTGCTATGCAGATTTGAAACACTAAGGGAAATAAACAAGGTTAACAGTACCAGGTCAATTCACGCAGCCTATTCACTTCTGCATCTCGCTGACGCAATGTTATGCCCAAAATCTGGTTTTCTTTCTCGGCGGCTTCTAATTTGTACTGGTAAGTCTTCACATTGGTCAACATTTCATCTGCTTCTAAAATATATTAACAACCAATGAAATTTAATCTCCATGATAAATGCACAAAGATTGGACCCCGCAAAGTTTGCCAACTTACACACCAATTTTGAGTTTGGTTGAGCCAATATCATGCTGTTGTTTCTTTTCAAGCAACTCTTGTTCTTTCTCGTGGATTTGTCTAGTTAGCCTTTTATTTTCCTCTTTTTGGCTTTCTAGGATTTTAATGAATTCTTCATTTTTATCCTGTAACAACTCAATGCTTCTTAGGGATTCATTCAACTGACTCTGCAATGTCATATTCAAAGACTGGAGGGACACAACTATGGGAGGAAAACATACAGTTCTTTCAGAGATATGGTCCATGGACAAATATTTCACTGCTTTGACTGAAAAAAGAAGGCATTTTCTTCTAAACTCTGAGATGTGTTACTGCAGGGCTCTTAAGTCTGCATGAAATACATTACTCCAGCAATACACCTGACCCCTAGACTTCTGGCATTTCAGAAGGCACTGGCAATAATGGATATTTATTGCCTAGTTGGGGGGGGCAACTTTTAGCAAAATGTGTCATGAATAATGAATTGCAGGCTCTTGAGGATTTAGGGTTGTAGGCAGTATGACATGACAATCAACAACCCTTTTTGTTATTTTCAGTGCATCTGGCAGATAGTCATATTCTGTATTATATTAGCAAGGCTTCTAGTCAAGGACCGTAGCTACTCCGCAGGTGATTTATAAAAAGCTATTAGTAGATATTATTGCTTTGTTCGTATCCAAACACAAAGAGGCCTTTAAACTGGGTGAAGAATAAGGTCATGCCTGCAGTCTCTTTCTATTTTCTCTAATCATCATCCATCCCAAACTCTGAAGAGTTACTTGCATTTACTTGAACTTCAGTATCTCTCTCTATACAACCCATAACTAGAATACAATCCAGTCTCAGTATATTTGGCCAGCTGCACTCACAATTAAGACATATATAAATTCATAATTCTTTGAGATCTCTGACTTGAATTCATGTAAACTAGAAAAAACAGGTGGGGGCAGAGTGTTAGCTCCATTCTCTTTCCAATTTGAAGCACTTCATTCACCCAGAAAAATGCCTGGAGATCCAGCCTTTGCTGACCCCTTAGTAAAAGATTTCCCTCATCTTTGCAGAGAAAATACAATTATCACATTTGGAATCAAAATGCCAGTTGGCCTTAAAATATGCCATCATTGGTACTGTAGGCCACAAACACGATATGAGGATAAAAGTGGGAAAGAGAGAAGAAGGGAACTGTGTATGATGTGTGGCTTTAATATAACTAATATAATAACTAAGTAATATTTCCAGTTCTCAAGACACTGTTGAAAGTGAATTTAATACATGTTTAAACATTTATACCTCACTACTTACCTTCCAAGTTGCTATCCAGGCTACATTCCTTTTCAGCTCTGTTTTGTTCCTTCAGCTGTTGGTTCAAAATTCTCAGTCGCCTACAATAAGAGGCAGGGATTTTTAAACAAATACTCTCCTTGATAGATTTCTTACTTGAATGCAGCTTTAAAAGTGTCTCCCCCCCCCCAGCGCTTTTTCCTCACTTTGACTGAAGAAAAAAAAAAGCCCATCCTGAGATAAGTTTCTTTCTCCAGTAATCACCATCTTTTCATGTTCATATTAAAATCCTGCCTCCCATTTTCTAGTGTGGTTGTATAAAACTCTCCCAACCTACTTAAAGCGCTGGATCCAATTGAAATGGAAGAAATTGAAGAAAACCAACCCCTGTTCTTGGTGGATGGAATCTCCCTGTGGCTTAAATTCTCCCTCTCCATCAGGTATGTGTGCGGGTGTGTAACTGAGAAAAGTGGTTAAAGTCCAGCCATTGTAACAACCTTTCTCCCCACCAGCCCACATTTCAAATCAAAGGCTTAAACAGGTGCCCCTACTCCATTACCATGTAGGATTTATTTCAAGTCTCTTCAGAAACGTAGAATAGGCTATCCACTTGCAGAGGGAGGATATTATTCTCCCAAATCTTGTTACTCATTCTGCTGTCATCTTCAGATAGCAGTGACCCTGGTGTCTCCCAAGCCTGATTGCAACTCCCTCGAAATCGGACTTGACTGGTGCTTGATTGCTCACTCACTTCCACAATGTTCCCAAAAGTTGGAAATGTTATGCTGGAAACAATCTCTTTGAAAGCAGTTTGATTGGCATTCACCTCCCACCTGCTCTCCTTCCATCTTCCTGAGCGGCTGCTAGACTATCCAATTGGGGTGAGAACAACTCTATCTCCGTGTTCTTCTTACTTGTCCGGAAAGTTGCAATGGAGCAACTTGGGTGGTTGACTACAAGGATGACTCTGAACTGAGGACAGACCTCAGTCACTGAATGCAGTGTTACCGCTTTTCTTCTCACCAGTGTAATATATATATATAGTCAAACACCAAAGCCTCCCTCCCCTTTAATTGTGTTTCTGCCATTGTCAGAATGTGCCCTGGATTCAGCTTTATTCTGAGAAGAGGGAATTCTGGACATAGATTTGTCGCTACACTCAAGGAGATATGGATTCAGTTCAGATACGATATCTGATTTTAAATTTTTTTTTTTTGAAGAGCTTGACATCAAGCCAAAATAGCGAAGTATCTACGTATTCAGAATCCCAACACAATGCTCATGGTATTGAATTTGCAATCTGGCAAACCACCACGGCTGCCTTAAGTACAATGTTTTTTCTCTTACTTGTTTACTGACCTGCGCAACTGGGCGTTTTCACTTCTGAGAGGCTGAAGGGCAAGTGCTATTTCAGCTTGAACATTTGTATTCTCAAAAGCTGCGGGCAAGAGTGACGTGGTGTCATCTATTTCATCTAGCACCCCTAATGTTTCTGAATCTTCAGTGAGAGGAAAACAAGGAAAAATGTTATTTTCACAGGTAGTCAAATAGTCATTCTTCAGAACATAGTATTATTGTGGACAATCAAGTTTATCATCTCAATATGAAGGGACTGAGCAGGTTTCCAAGTGCATGATACTTGGCATCTATGTTAGGTTTCTCCATCAACTGCCATATAAAATACGAAAAACAGGGCCCGCTCTTCAAATAGGTTTCTTTAAGATGAGGACCAAGAAATGTGACAGGTTTCATTTGTAACATTGTCAGTTCTTATTTGAGGCTTCAACACTCCCTCACTGCCTCATACTTTTTATTTCAGAATGGTAAAAATATCACAGAACTGTGGCTTCTTGAACAAAATGTAAGATTAGAAACATGACCCAGCAACATAGACTAAAATCTCAACAGTCTTCTGTAATGATTCATTTTTGCAGACCATGCAACATCGGTGGGAAAGTTAAGGTGCTTGCCCACAAAATGTATGTTTTGTCAATATAAAATCCTCATGGTAGATTTTGTCATTCATTTGTTTGTCCAGAGCAGGGCAAGACAGGAGCAAAGTTAATGTTGGTAATTGCCTATTTCCAATCCTCATCAAGTTTTTAAAAATGCCACAATTGTCATATTTACTAGAAGATGATTTATGATGGATGGATATAAACAAGATTATTAAATCAACAAATAACCCAAAATTATTTTGATAAGATTACAAGTAAATAATCTCAAAATAAGGAAATCAAATTAGGAAGGTTAAACAGAATCTTGTTGTGCATTAACAGATTTGTATTTCTTGATGCAACAACATGGGGTAGATTGGGCTAAGTTGTCGCAACTGTAGACAACTGGCCTAAAGACACCCATAGTGCTTCCATTTTGAGGATGGATTTTAATTTGCATCTGCTTGATTTTAGTTTAACATTTAGTTTAGTTTAACCATTACATTGGCTATTTTGTTACAAAACAAGATAAAAAATGATCAAAGAATATGCTTACTCTAGCATCCTAACTTATCAAAAGAATCTGCTGCTTGATCAGAGGTTTTGAGATTATTGTGTTTGGCAGTGTTTTTGGCTCACATTAAACTGAGCACTTTTTTTGTGGAAGGTGAGTTGCTCCCATATAATGACGATGATAATATCATTATCATCATTTTATCTCACTTTTATATAAGCAGTGAACATCCCTAATACAGGTACTCCTTAACTTATGACCACAACTGAGCCCGACATTTCCGTTTTTAAATGGAACATTTGTTAAGTGAGTTTTGCCCCATGTTATGACCTTCCTTGCCACAACTGTTAAGTGAATCACTTCAATTGATGAGTTAGTAACCTAGTTGTTAAGTGAATCTGGCTTCCCCATTGACTCTGCTTGTCAGGTTGCAAAAGGTGATCACATGACCCCAAGAGGGATACTGCAACCATCATAAATATGAATCAGATGTCAAGCATCTGAATTTCGATCACATGATCATGGGGATGCCTGCAAAATTTGTAACTGTGAAAAACGGCCAAAAGTCACATTTTTCAGAGCCTTTGTAACTCTGAACGGTCACTAAACGATCTGTTGTAAGTCAAGGACTATCTGGACTCCTGCTTATTTTTTCCACAACAACCACCCTGTGAGCTAGATTGAGCTAAGGGAGAGGGAGAGAGGGAGGAAGGGAGGGACAGGGGGAGAGGGAGGGAGGGAGGGAGAGGGGGTGGTGGGACTGGGCCAATGTCATCCAACCAACTTTGTGACTAAAGGAGGACTAGAATTCAGTCTCTCCTGGTTTCTAAGCCAGCACCTTAGCCACTACACCAAACCACATATGAGCACCTTAAAACAATCTCTAACTAAGTCAGCAAGTGACATTATTAGGCCACCTGGAGACAAAGTGTCCCTACTAGCAAATCATAATAAGAACAGTCATATTACCTTGGTCAGTTAGCAAGGCCTTGAGCTCTGCCAAAAGATACTTCACAGTTTTCACTTTTTGGACTCTTTTCTGCACGCTGTTTTTTTTAGGCTTTAAGATTTCTGTGCTGAAACTAGTTTGGCAGCTTGTATCTCTCACTGGTGCCATATCAATGCCATCTAAGGTATCCTCTTCACTTAGAGTGTCCTCATGGTATTCTTCGCTTATCTCTGGTTCTTTGGTAATGGGTGGCTTGGACAGCACCGGGTCAACGTCTGGGCAATTTCTGATAGCCTCCTTCTGCTCACGCTCCCTTTCCCATGCCTGCAACAGAGCCAGCTGTGCCTGAATGCATCTGATCAGCTCTGCCTCATTAAACTGTTCTTTGTGGATGCCTTCAGACACGGCCTCTCTGCCAGCAGATGGGGAGAGGATGGCTGAGGATGGGAGGTAGTTTGGAGCAGAGGGAGCCACGTGGGGTGGAGCAGAGCACAAAGCTGAAGGTTGTGTCTGAGCTATAGAAGAAGAGGTCCTGAAGTCTCCAGGTACAAGGACTGGTCCCATTCGTGAGGTGCACTGGCTGCAGGTGTCCACAGGAAGACCCTGTGACAAGCATACACAAGCAATGAAATCTGATTTAACTTACACTCTTGTATTTAAAGCATATTAAATTACAATTAATTACAATTTTTAAAAGGGAATGGACTGGAGTGTAAGGTTTTCAACATTTTAAGCACCTATTGCATGAGCAGTTGGTATTAAGCAATGTGACAACTGTCCAATACCCAGAAAATAATGCATGCCAGGAGACAGTCTTCTTTAGCAACTAATTAAACTTGGTAATATTCAACAGTAGAAACAGCAAATATATATGGGAATTTCATTTATTGCAAATTAAAGAGAACTTTGAAAAAAGCTGGTTCTTCTACAATAGCACATTATCTTTCGTGTACAATGAAGAAAATAGCAATGACTTGATTTTTGTCTCCAGGGAAAAAACAGAAGACATGGAATAGAGAAGGTAGCAACATGCAAAAGTGTTTGGATTTTTAAAACAGTTTTGCTACCTCTCCCCCATTTCCTTCAGTTTTAGTAATCAGAAGTGATTTGTTGTAATTCTTCTTGCCCAAAGAGGCGAGAGAAATATTAGAAGAGGTAACCAGCAAATTCAGTTTGCACACATTTGAGAAGCTGCATAATTCAGACAAACTGGGGGGGGGGGGAACCAATCATTCAGGAACAAATACAAAGGGCCTCAAAACAACTTGGATATCAGAAACAGCTGGATTCCTGCTTAAGACCACATGTTGAATCAAAAATAAAATTTATCCCAAGATGTGAATGTATGGACGCTACTTATTTTCATGTATGGTGGACTTGTAGGAAAATCAAGGCTTTCTGGATAAAAATATGGTGGATACTTCAAAATATTTTGAAAAAACGTATTGAATTTTCTCCACAGTTGTTTTTGTTAGGGATCATAAAAGACTGCACCACCATAGAGATGAACTTAATTTTGAACTTGATCACAGCAGCAAGACTGTTGGTGGGACAATATTGGAAGAAGCCAGAATTACCATCTATTGAAGAATGGACTTTGAAAGTAATAAACTTGGCAGAAATGGCCAAAATATCTGCATATTTGAAGGATCATTCAAATGAAAAATATATGTTGGACTGGAAAAAATGGATAGATTATATACAAGGGAGATATCAATCAAAGAAATTGTATTTAGCATATAATTAAATATTTATAGTTAAATTTTCAATAGGATTTATATAATAATTTGATGTAGTTTAGTGGGTTTTCTTGTGTTTTTTACCCTGTTTTCACTTTGGGAAGTCGGGGGGGTGAGGGGGGGTTTATAATTTTCTCAACTGTAATATGGTATTGGTATTATTTAAGTATGATATATTTCTTTTGGTAAAAGATGGGTTGCTCGGGTGGCACCTCGGCACCACATCTGAGGGGGCGGAGTTTGAGGAGTGAAGGTGGAGGGAAGTAGGGAGGTTGTTGGAGGAGGGAGGAGAGAGAGGGAGGTGGAAAGGGTGGGGGGAGAGAAGTTGAGATAGGGAGGAAGGAAGAGGGGGATGTGGTGGTGGGGGGTGCCGTCGAGCAATACCCATAGTTATTTTAGTTATCTCAGTTAAGTTTTTATGTTTTGTTTTTGGGTTTGGAAAAAGTTGTATACGATTTTATTCAGTTGAGTTGTTTTTATATCGATTCTTTGTTATATTTATAATTTTAAAATTAATAAAAAAATTTACAAAAAATAAAATAAAATGTATCCCTGTTACCTCTTATCTGAAGGGTCTGAAGATACAGTATCTGTTCAACTTACGGATGAAAGCCCAGAGGTTTCATCCAAGTGTCTTTTTCTTTATCCACCCCAAATTCAACCACAAGTTCAGTCATGACTAGTGTGCATTGCTTTACAATAGTTCTATTTTAAAATTTTGCTCTTAGCAATATGTTTAGGATAAAACAGGGAAATACAAATTTGACAATTTACTTCCAGCAGATGGAGGGTACTACTTACAGGGTGAACGACAGAAGGATTAACTGCTTGCTGTGGGGATAGTGTTGGTGTGGAGGTAGGTAACTGACCATTGAATGCTGTAACGGGTTGATATGCTGCTAAGAGGACAAAATACCAAATAGTTAACAACACGAAGATTAATCTGAACAAATGAACACAGTGTGTAACAACAGTCAAACTGCTTCCCCACCTACCCTCTTCAGGAATGATGGAAAGTGGTACATCAGGAATATCACTGGATTTCACTGGAGGGTGGATATTTAACACAGGCATTTGGGACTGGGCACGCTCATACAATTTCTGGTGCATTACAGGAGAATGCTGAGTGCAAGGTCCATGAATTGGTTTAATAACAAAGGCTTGTTTGGTACTTAGAGGATTTATATCTTTTTCAGCAGCAGTTTCATTACCTGAAACTACCTTTCTGTTTAACTCAGATGCTGCAAAAAACAGAATGGAAAATATTTAGTTTGTTAATACCTTTAATATTATCCAGATGCAGAAGTAATTGTTTGGGTTTGAGAATCCTGTTGTTGCATGTTTTTTTATAAATATAGCTATGGACTTATAGCTATGGTAAAAAAGCTTGAACTAACATGTTTATACTCATATAACATAATTAGCTATATTCTTAAGCACAAACTACCATTATTTTTGGTAAGACATAAACTGAGAATTAGGACTGTTATACAGTGATTTTACATCTAGTTTAACACTCTGGCTTAACCCCTTCCAGTAAATACAAAACATATTCAGTTGGAGGCCAAAGGCACACATTCATGAAACAAATTATATAAAAAAAATCTATTAAATATTTCCAATGGTATGTTATCTATACATAAAACCAGATGTTTAGGTTTTGGAGGCAAAAATTACATCCTATAACTATTATGTAATTGAAGCAGAATGATGAATGAACAAATGAATGAATAAGATAAATGCATGGTTAAAAAAAATTAAACTTGAAGAAAAAGTACATACCTGTTTCTTTTTGCACATTTGCTGAAAGAGTTTTTTTCTTTGCACCTCTCTTTTTAGCACCACTCATTTTACTCAGCAAAGGTCTGGAAGCTGCTCTGAAAGTAGTTGTTTTCACTGCTTTTTGAGAGCTGCTTGTCATTCCTAGTATCATTTGAAACAATACCATTTAAGCCACAAGGAAAGCTGTCAAGGATATGAATTTTATATTCAAGTAAAGAAAAGGATTGTTACCTTGGGACTCATTCTGAAGAATGTCCCTTAATAAAGATGCACAGCGATCAAGGCCATGATGAATATGTGCAACCTAAAAAAGATATTAAGATTACAAAGAGCAGCTTCTAGCATAGGAAGCAAGCTCATTAATTTATCTTTATTCTCAAAGCTAGTGAATATTCTAGCAATAAAAACATTCTTCCATAAAATTATTTGAGTTCCAGGATCTGACCTTTATGAAACTTCAAATTGTTTATAGTATTCAGTAAGGGAAAGTGGCAGGAAAAAAAGAGCTAGACAAAAAAATATTCAGTTCTGCATTACTGTAATTCCTGTTTGTATGGTTCTTTTATTTAGGGAGAGAATCCAATTGTATGGTTCAAATCAAATGTTTAAGAGTATCGCAATATAAAAAAGGGACACATAAACATTGTATATTAAAAATGTTCTTTAATATGCATGTACCAAACAAAAAAACTCAAAATTCCTTTTAACGCATGCATGGCTATTGTATACAAACAAATCTTAAAGTTATCCATGGTATTCTCAAAGGTTTTTGCCAAATTCCAAAGCATTAATAATCTTTCTATCCTACTTCTAATTTTCATTTTCCATAGAGCACATATATTGCAGAGACAAAAAGAGAGTATGCAGCCGTAATCTCACTCCTTTCCTTATTTCATGAGGAAATAAGATGTTCTGAGATTCCTATTTTCAAAAGGACTTTCTAAAGTCATTGAAGCACATGTTAACTTCTTTTCTTTGGCTACCCAATTATCTATTGTGGATCAGCAATATCTCATGTTCCTTGGCCTTTTCTAAAACCAGCTCGAACATCTATCATTCCCCTTTCTATGTAAAACTCTAATCTGCATTGGATAAATATAAATATTACTTTTAATTAAACAATTTTAATTAATGTATATCTACAGTACCCTGTATGAGTTATAAAATGTAACACAGATGAAAAGATTGCAAAAATTCTCAGGATAGATTTTTGCATCAGATCCTCTTTTTACCTGATCCTCTGAATCTGTGGAATATAGGGAATAGCCAGCATCAGATTCTGCATATGCCACTTTTTTTGGAGCAATCCTGGAACACAGAAATGATATCCTGATGAACTGTTCAACAGGCAACCAAAGAATAATTTGTAATTATTATAGAGGACCAGTTTGGTCTAGTGCAGCGGTTCTCAATCTGTGGGTCGCGACCCCATTTGGGGTCGAACGACCGTTTCACGGGGGTCGGCAAACACCGCAGTCCGCTATTTTTTTCCCATTTCCCCTCGGCCGTCGCGTGCGTGCTGCGCATGCGCGATTCGGCCCGTCGTGCCACGCATGCGCAGTTCGCCCCATCACGCAGGCGCAGTTCGGCCTGTCGCGCGCGCCGCGCATGCGTGATGTGGGCTGTCGCGCCGCGCATGGGCGGCGCAGGTGGGGTCTTGGCCTGAAAAAGGTTGAGAACCGCTGGTCTAGTGGTTAAGACACCAGGCTAGAAAGTGGGAGACTGTGAGTTCAAGTCCCACTTAGTCAGGAAGGCCAGCGGGGTGATTTTGTGCCAGTCATTCACTCTCGGCCCAATACACCTCACAGTGCTATTATTGTGGGGGAAATAGGAGGAAAGTGCATTTGATATGTTTGCCACCTCATGTTATTTGTAAATAAAATGTCAACATTTATTATTAGGAAATTAGACATACTAATATTCAATTGCAGAAGAAGCTCTATAAACAATTATATTAGAACAATAGTCTGAAGGTACTGTAATATTTTTTCAAGTATTCTACATTGTGTACCATATAAACACACTTATCAAAAAGAGCACTATCTATAGCAGATAGCATTGTGTACCTATCAAGATTTTCTGGATAGTTTAGAATCTTGAAAGGTACAGGTGTTATGGACACAGGAGATTCTTTACAATCTTCTCCAGTTTGGTGCCCTGCTCTCAACATATATTATGATTGCATCTTTGCCAGTACTTTGCCAATGTCAGAGAGACCAATAAAGTTGAACAAGGCTGCTACAGTTCACCACTTGTATCACTTGGAAGAGCAACAAAGAAATGATGGGGCAAAATATATTTTGTTAACAAATCTTAAGCATCTTAAATGCCTTTATGTTATCTACAAAAACTGGGATTTTGCTAGATAATAGGAATGATATCAGTAGCAAGCCTGGGGAAATAACAGTCCTAGAAATATTGTTGAATTTCATCCTAGCATTTTAATCTAACACAGTCAATGATCAGGACACATAAGTTTTAGCTTCATCTCTGACCTAGGAGAATACTAACAATTAGCTGTGCTACACGCCAATGATAATATCAATATATACTAATGAAGATTGTTGGAAAAGACTCCTGTGCATTCCTTGGACAGCAAAGGTGACAAACAAGCAAGCAAGCACTGGAACACACAAAACCAGACATATTCCTGGGTAGCAGCATACAAAATTTCACCTTACTTATTTTGGCCATGTCACGCCAGCAGACTCACTAGAAAGGGCAGTTAGGCTTGGAATGGTCAGCGAGGTCGCAAAAAAACATGGTAACTAGATGCCATCAAAGCCGACATCAGCCAGAGCATTAAAAAATTGAAAGAGCCATACAGGATTGGAAAATGTGGAGACAGCTGATCCACAGAATCGTCAAGAATTGGACATGATTGAACAAATATCATCATCATCATCATTACTGAAGATATTCTTACTGTTTTTTCCTGTTTGTCAGTTTAGCTGAACCCGTCAACCTTCCTGAAGTCAGTGCCTGTTGATTGCCATGAGAAATGACTTATTTTCACATAAATTTTCCAAAAAGACCATCACATCTGGTTTGCAAACAATGACATCTTTGTTTACAATGGAATAGTTATTTAAAATAAATATTTTATATAAGAAAAAATTCCATGCCAGCATAGTAAATAATTAAATGCATGGGTCTAAAGTGAAACATATGACAGTAATGCAAAATAACTCCTAAACACAACAATCTGTAGCAATTTAGCATCTCTGAATATCTATAAATATGGGTTAACCTAATTCACTTCTCAAGAGGGGATGAATTTAAAACAAGTTTCTATTTTAAATTAACATAGTTTCATAAACATAAGAATAATAATAGTTTGTATGACAGATAATACATATGAATTGGCAACCAAATCCCACTAAATATTCTATGCTTGAACAAGAACTGTGAAGCCCTCTGGTTGGAGGAGAGGAAATATGAGGTAAAACAAAACAAAGCAAGGAATGTAATAAGCTTTTCTTGAAACTTTCTGGGCCTTCACATTTTGTTTCAGAAAACAGCTCTGCAATTTCTGATCGTATAACTAACAAGTGATAGAGCTTGCAATATCTCAAAAATGTGTGGTTGTACCTACATAATGATATTCACATTAGATAAATACGGTATGAAATTACCTAGAAAGGGCACGGTAACCCTGATACACAGATGGTACTAATGACAGACCGTCACCCTGCAATTATTCGGCAGGTGTAGAAGGTGTGAATGAAAGGGAGCTGCAAAGGATTACACTGTGTTTTTTTTATGTTGGCAATTCATGATCTGAATGTAGATAAACAATACTTATTTTAGGTAGCTTAATTCATAAGTAGCATTAAGCAGTGCTGTTTAGTGTTTCAACAAGTGGGAAGAATAATGGAATGTAAATACCATACAACCCTTTAAGAAACTGTTTGTTTCTATCTTTAGTACTGATAGACTTAAGGATCCTGGATGAAATATATTTCATGTTGTCCAAATGGTTCTCAGAGCTGGCCCTTTATGAATACATTAATAAATGTGATACAAACCTGGTAAGATTATTTACATATGAACAGCAGTTTTAGAGAAGACTAAAGCAAACTTATAGAGCTTTTAAAAATTGTAATTGTTTTGACATTTATTTATTTTTACTCTTTGTAAGCCAATCAGAGTCACCTTATCAATGAGAGGGGCGGCATATAAATTTAACGAATAAATAAAATAAAGTCAAGCTTAATGAAATGATGTGCTTCTGGCAAGAGCTGGCTTCTTTCGTCAGGATGACAAAAATAGTTTGGTAATGTCATGCCACAAATACTGCCCCTTTTGTATAACTGTATCATGTCATGGACGAAAAGGGCAGAGTCACAATATTGTCCTGTTTTTGTTGTTACCTTGCCTCCTTTAACCTAATCTCCGGTGTGTTAAATGTAATGGTTAATGGGTCAAGAATCCACCCTCAAGCAGGCAAGTTACTAAGGACTTGGGATCATTCTGTCTCTTTCTGATCTCACAGGGTTGTTGGGGGATCCTTGTATAAAGAGGCCTGAACTACTGGTACCACTTCTAGATGTTTGTCTGAATGGCCTTTCTCTGCTCCTTTCATTGCAGACACTAGACTAGTTACTGTGCCACCCAGAGATCAATAGTTGTAGATTTTCTTTCTTACCAGAATCTTGAGATCCAAATCAAAGGCAAGTAGGGTAAACTTAAAAAGAATTTTGAGTCCAACAATTTCCTTCAAACTGATGAAATTTCACAATCCTGTCCAAAAGGCCACTCCTGCTTCTTGCAAATGGTCTCGACTTCAGCAACACAATGTGGTGGAGTCAGAACTTTCAGATGCTTAAATTTAATTCCTCACTCCAGATACACACACTAGTCAATGTGTTTATTTATTAATGTTATATGCTGCACATCAAACTATTGAAGCGACTCTGGGTGGCTTACCAAATGAGTTAGCCTTATTTTACCGTTATTATTATTATTTTTTTTTAAAAAGGGGTTGAATGCAGGCAGGCTTCCTCCTCCTGAAAAGAGACACTGCCTGCTGGAAGAAATCCAAATCTGCATCTCACCCTAAGACCGTTGCAAGTTTTGTGTCATTGAAGAACTTGCATTTTGTTTCTTTCAATTCTGTTCTAAATTCCATTAGCAAAAGCGAACTGCACACCCTATTCAGAGAGTTTTAACTGTTGCTGTTTCGGCGAGGACCTTTCTTTCTCAAAAACAAAAAAACAAAAACAAAAAACCCGCCACCTGTTCTGCTGCAACCAGAGGGGGGGGAAAAAAACCCCAAAAAGCAAAATACGTCTTGCAAAAGGTTTCTTTCCACTCTGTGGACATCTTAACACTTGACGGCAATGAACAGGGGCTTTATAAGGGTTCCTTCAACCAGAGTTTTTTTGTTTTTTCCCAAAATGGGTTTAATTCTTCCCTGCAATTTCTGGCGCTCCTCGTGTAAGCAGCTTTACCTTGTGCTTCAAGCAGCCCGGCCTCGCCATCCTCGCTCTGGTGGGGAAGCCCGCCAGGTCACGCCGCGTGCCTAGACACGATTGCCAACCCCCAACGGCTCTTCAGGGGGAAGGGCCTAAGGTAGGCCCCCGCCCATTTTCTATCGTCATTGTGAGGCGGCGGTCGTCATGCCGGGAATGGACGAGTGGGCGGAGAAATGGGATTACGCGCGCCGCTTATTGGTGGGAACCGCGGTGACGTTAGACCAATCGGGGCGGCGGTATGCAAATTTGGCGTGGCTTAGTTGATTTTCTTACACTTAGCGGATTCTACCGTATAAGATTTCTGATTGCAGTTTTAGAGGCGGTGGGTTCCTACGTATATATGAGTGGATAGGAATTGTCCGGCTATGGATGGATGGGTCTTGCTGTTGAAGGAATTATGTTATATAGAGCCAGAGCTGACTCGTATGTGTCCAATGAAAAACGATAGAAATTCATGTCGTAATGGTTGAGAGGCAGCTATGGAGGTGCGAAATTTTAGGAATGATTTCTGTCGAGCTTCTGCAGAGGGAAATGCAGTTCAGCGTACAAAGGCGCTGTTTCCCTTTGAGGTGCCAGGACGTTGTTATCGTTTGCCAAAAGGTAACATTAGTTTCAGTGAAGGAGAATATTTGTAACTCGGTTGAAATCGGGGGTCCTTGCTGCTCTCTGAGCTTGCTTGTTTTCTTGCAGTCGTTTCATTACCCTAACTAGGTAACATCACCAGTGCTAGTCTTGATTATGTTACCTAATTAGGATAATGAAAGTCTGCAAGAGAACAAGCAAGCTCAGAGAGCATCAAGGTCCCCCTCATAACATTAGTTTGTTACCCAAAGTCGGGTTCATACGTTTCAAAGTGCTTCCCTTGATTAATTCAGAAAACGATTCTTTCTAGTAAAATAGAGTGATTTTGCTAATACTGAAATATACCATAAGAATGTTTAGTTTACCTTTTTAAAAAAATTTAAATGATCAGAAGATATTTTTCTTCGTGTTTCTTTGGGACACCAACCTGAGATTTTTGGGCAAGTTTGGAACAAAACGGTGTGTTCAAAAGTTAAATGTGCCCTCATATCAAGTTTGATGCCTAGTGACCATATCCATGTGAATTCCTTGAGAGCATGAGGAAATTAGTTTGCCACTGCCATTTTGGGGAATATTTTTTAAACTTCCCAACACTGGAATTCTCCATCTAAGTACAACCAATGTTTACTAATGTTTCAATTCTGAGATAAACCACAGACAGAGTGTTAAATAGTGTGTAGGTAGGTGGGAGCAGCAGCTGTTCTTAAAAGACTAAGCAGGTTAGTTCTGGTTAGTCTGTGGATGGGCAAATACCTGGCAATGGAGCTGTAGGCTGGAAAGTTGAAAAAACATTCTGGAACAATGTAGTGATAAAGCACATCTGAACTGTGGGGATGTGTCCATGAGGTCACTAGGAATTAAGTTTGACTTAAGCAATTTTGCTTTTTGCAAACAGGACTCTTTCATTACTAACTGCCCATTACTACCGTAGCAGACTATGGAATCTGATCAGGCATCGGCAGGAGCACAAATGTGTGTGATTTAGCAACTCAGACTCACCATTTAGGGAGGACCTATTGTGAATGAAATATCCCAAGGAAAGGAATGAAGAATCAGTAGGGGTGACATTTCAACATCAAAAACTTAAAACAGTACCAGTAGATATTTGCTGACACTGTTCCCTTTCTTCAGCAATTGACTTTGAAGAGAAGCAAATGCAAGCTGGTGCCATAAGTAGAAATAATGGGGCGGGGGGGGGCAGCAGACACCCATCAGGTTGTATCTGGCCAAGATCCACTCCCTCCAAACAAGAAGATTGTGTATAGTGTCATTAAGCTCTTTATTAATTAGTCCTTCACTGCATCTTACAGCATTATCCAGTAATTGTTGTCCAAAATAGCATGAAGGAGGACAGGCTTTATATCCTCTCAATGGTTGGTGAAAATACTGAAAGATGTTAGCATTAGTGAGGAAATAGTTTTGAGAGAACATCCCCTCATACAGCATCGCTGCTCTCCAAGACTTTGTGCTCAATGGAATAGAGGCAACTTTCTGGGAGTAAAGATAGGGATATAAGTCCCTGAGTATAGTCTGAAATATTGAGACCAAAAGGTGAAAGAACAGTTGGAGATCATTACAATAGAAACCTTGGGAACAAATCCACTATTTCCAGTTTAAGATCTAAGATGGCACCATTCTCAGCTGTAGAAACATTACCATTGTTATTGTCACTTTATTATGAAGCAAAACACTTGTTTAAAATAGCATGAAAGTGACACATCAAATGATATACCTAATATGGCCAGATATTAGGCTATATCAAATTTCAGTGCCTTTTTTAATAAGCAAGACTCAGGTACCAGTCTTCAGAGGGTAAGGTCTAAAATGCATGTGCTCACCATAAAGGTGGAATATCTTATATGATGCCATATTCCATGGAAGCATAGTCCTTTTCAGTAAAGCAGGAGATACATCTTTCTGTACCAAATCCAAAAGATTTTGATTTCTAGAGAAGAAAAACTTTGCTGATCCCCAAGATAGCATAAAAAGATTAATTTATGCATAAAACACAATTGCTATAGCTGTTTTAACATCACATCTCTTATTGAAGACAAAAGGCAAAAACCCAATAGACCTATAATTCTGCTTTCCTAAAACGTAGGGGGAAACTGTTCAATCTTTCCATTTTTAGCTGATTACAGATAGTCCTCAACTTACAACAGTTCATTTAGTGACTGTTCAAAGTTACAACGGCACTGAAAAACGTGACTTATGACTGTTTTTCACTCTTATGACCGTTGCAGCATCCCCATGGTCACATGATCAAAATTCAGATGCTTGGCACAGTTGCCAACATAAACTCATGTTTATGATGGTTGCAGTGTCCCAGGGTCATGTGATCCCCTTTTGCGACCTTCTGTCAAGCAAAGTCAATGGGGAAGCCAATTCACTTAACAACTATGTTACTAATTTAACAACTGCGGTGATTCACTTAACAACTATGGTCAGAAAGGTCATGAAATAGGACAAAATTCATTTAACAAATGTCTCACTTAAATTTGGGGTGCAATTGTGATCATAAGTCAAGGACTATCTGTATTCATAGCCCCTTATATTGCCAATTTGTAAAAGATATACTGTAGGGAAAAAAAGCTTTGGGAATGGAATATTCAACCTATTTGTTCACTTAAACTATAATTCAGCTATGGCTTAACTTAAGAAATATTGTTTGTTAAGCCAAAAATTACGGGATTCATACGATATATTAAATATAGACATAGTTACAAACTTGGTAGGTGGATGAACACAATACAGTATTTCAAATCCATTCCAATGTTGTTGTGAATTTGTGAATCAAGCCAGAGCATTTAGAAGAGTTTTTTCTTCTTTAGTTCGTTTTGGCATGAAATCATCAGAAGTTGTTTTACCTGTTAAAAGGATTTACTGTGGAAAACAACTATAGCACTGTTTATATGCTATTGTTTCACAGTACATAAAAATACTTGGGGAAAACCAATACAATTGTTGCTATAAAACTCTGCCCAGAGTTGACTATAAGAGGGACAGCCATATAAATGTTTTAAATAAAATAATATCCTCTCAAAATGCTGATATATGAACCCATAAAAGAGATTTTAGATATGAGGAACTTTTAAACCACTATACTTGGGCAAATGTTACTAGTCACTTAGAAGTATTAGAAAAGCAAGCTTACAGCCTGATCCCAAGTTTACTCTTTTCTTTCTGTAACTGTAGATACTGTGGGAAAAATCCTAATATTCTTCTGTAGATAAAACTTCTGAAATTCACAACATCTTTGCCAGTTAATTTGAAATGCAAAAAGAGGGGAGAAGGATGGACCTCAAATATATTCAATAGGTTTATATTCTTTGGTAGTCTGTGATATTTATTTGGGTGGACGTGTGTATATCAAAACACTATAAAATTAACAATAGACTGTACTGTACTTTACTGGCACCTTCTCAATCTATGTTTTCATCTTTCTTAGTGGTTGCTTTACCAAACTGTTTATTAACAGACACAAAGGGAAAAAGTGACTGAGAGGTTGGCCTATTTGTTTAAGTCATTCTATTCTCTGTTTCTTCCTCCATCTAACATTGACAGTGTATGATGTACTGAGAATCTACTCCAGCCTGACTCGAGGATTCTGGGTAAAATCAGTCACCTTGATCAAGCCGTCTGGCCCGATGCTGTATGGAAAACATGGGGAAAATGGCTTTAGTAGTTCTCTTGCTTATGAAACACACAGTCTAAATATTTCTGACATAAAGTTATAGCAACATTTTTGTTCTTTCTGTACTATTTTGATTCCAGTTTGTTTTTTTTTTACAAAAATCAAGAACTATAGTCAAGGCAAGTTTTCCCCTAATCAATATTTGGTATCCTCTAAGTCTTCTCTTTCCTCTATTTATCTTTAAATTATAATGATATAAACTTCAGGATATCAGCATGGAAACCATCTCCTCTCTATTCCTCTCTCTTAGTTTCTGATTATGAGATCTTAAATACCCATAAATTTTGAAAATTTTCTTAGGAACTAGCAAAATAATTTAGTGTCAGGACACTGATTTTACAACTACATTAAGTGTAGACCATATAAGAATATTTGACTCTTTAGCTGTAGGCAAGCAGTAGCGAATTCTGTATCTATCATTCCTAAACTGAGACCTGTCTAGATAACATCATTGTTCTGTATTAAGCCAGATTTAAAAAGTTACAATTCAAAAATAGTTTTAGAAAGTGTAATGATAGAATTCTTGTTTGCATAGCAGATGACTATTCATTCTAACTCTTGCTTGCAAAATATGGACTCTCTTTCCTGGACCCTTTATTTCCTCTCTCCTTCCACGCCCTCCTCTTATTTTGGGGAAGCCCTCCAAACCTCTGGAGCAAATTTGAAAGTCAGACGAAAAGTTAATTGGATTGACACCAGGTGACAAGCATAGCTGAAAACAACCACTAAGTACTAATGCATTAAATGTGGGTTAAAAGATTAGCTCAGAGTTCCCCAAGTTATTGAGTAGCATTCAAAAACGGATCTGCACTTCAGTCAGAAGAAGCAGTCTATACAGTTATTTTCTATTTAAATAAATGGAATAGGATTTCAGGAAGAATTTGTAAACCTACTTAATATTAGTCAAATTGATATGTGAAGTTTCTACGTACAATCCTGTAAATGAATTTGTCATATAACTTAGCTATATGCATTCCCCTGAAACCTACTGCACACTTAACGTTGGTTGGCTGCTATTGCTAACATAAGCTACATCTCTTTGACATTTACCTTATATATTAGTTTTACTTACATCTCTTGTTCAATATAATTCAGCATTCGACTGACATGAGATGCAGAGATTTCTCCGTCCACTTCTGCAATGTAAGTATAGAGAAACTGGAAAGTACTGAAAGGGATACGAGCTGGACCACTTTCATTCTCGTTAGATAAAACTTCACATATTATCTTCAGAGTTTTTGCAATTGTCTGTTTTCAGAAAGAGAAAGGATATGATATTTATTAGAATTAGTGACTGAGCAAGTAGTTGTCACATGTGTAATTCAGCTATCCTTTAAAAAAAACACCTGGGAATTCAAAATCCTGTGGTGGGCTAGGCAGGGCTAGAATGGAGTCTATAAATATGAAGGCCTTTGGCATTAGATATTTCCTTGGTGCTTTTCATTTGTTTGTTTTCTGATCAGCCACATCCACCATAGTGAAATTGCAAGTACATCCCCTGCCTGCCCATCTCCCCCAATACCTCCAAGGGGATCCAACAGCACGATCCAAACATGCTAGTGAAACAAGTTAGGGATTCTGTAGTGGTCATTTAATACACAGCATTATTGTGAAAATAAAGGACAGTGTTGTGTAAACAAGATACAGATACAAAAAAAGATTGGGAGAAACTAATACATACCATGATAGAAACTTAGGGATGCAATTTAATTTTAAATATCTTTATATTAATGCGCACACCCACACACACAATTGTCACTTTGCAACCACAATTAATTCACTATAAATGAGGTTCGGAAATTCATATACTGTAGTTTCCAAGATTTTGCCATATTTACAACAGATAAACATCTTCAGTATAACGCATTGAAGACCAAATTCCTTATTAAAACTGATGTTCTGATAGAAGCAGCTCTGGGCAACCTGACTAACCACCAAGTGAGGCCTGATTTCTGATCAGAAGGAGTCTTGAAGCATCTTTTCAAATTAACAAATGTTATTAAAAAGCATAACTTTTCTTGATTAAAGTTTACATTAGATTTATGGAATGACAAAAAGTAGAATTTAAATCAGGATGAAGTGGTGGTGGGGAAATATTTGTAAATTGTCTCACTTGTCACATACATCGGCATAAACAACCTGTCTTTCACACCCTCCCCTCATCTTAATTTAAATCCTACATCTGTTTAGCCATTCCATGCACTAAAGTAATTGTTGGTTAATAAGATGTGTTAATCAGAAAAGGTGCTACCAGGTTCATTCTGATTTTGGGTTTCTATAGATAAACATGGTTCTCCTCCTAGAGTGTCTTGAATATTGAGTAAATCTAAAATGCTAACAAATATTGGACAAGCAGTGTCAAGGGTGTTTAAAAGTCTTTATGGTGTACAATTCATTACATTATAAAAAGCAGACAAATCACCTACAGAGAATTTAAATACCACAAACATGCTGTAAATCAAAAGAAAAGGAAACAACTAAAAAAAAAAACAAGCTTACAACTCCAAGAGAGCTACAGGCCAGAGCTAAAAACTTGAGCCATTCAATTTCTTCAGTAAAACGTCCAACATTCATGATACTTTCAAATAAATCTGTAGGGAGATTCAGCACCTTCCACATCTGGGCTAGTTCATCAACATGGATAATTAGCCTCCCACCCACCTGAAAAGAAATAATAACCATTATAAGTGAAGAAATTAATATAGGTTTATAGTTGCAAGCATTTCTTAAGGTTTTAAAAATGCATTCTAAGGATAGCAGAACTGAGGCATTATTAAGGAAACTGGGATGTATGTGTAACCGTTGATCACTTTTGCAATTGTGTTACTACTGTTTTGAAGCAAAGAATGGGACAAAAATACCATAATGAACAAAATGAGAGTGGTCTCCACATAATGTAGTACGTCAGTGGTGGTGAACCTATGACACACATGCCAGAGGGGGCACTCGGAGCCCTCTCTGTGGGCACAAGCACTGTTGCTCCAGCCCCGCCTTCTCCCATGGCCCCCTCCTCACCAGCAGCCCCACCAGAGGAGAGTCACTCCCGGGCACAGCCCACCCAAAGCAGCACAACCAAGGACATGGTAGCTGGGCAGCAGGGACAAGACTCCGCCCTTGTGCCCTGTTGCGCCTAGATGATGCTGCGGGGCATGATCTGAAAGAGGATGTGTCCACCATGGTGCTGCTGGGCTGCCTGGGTGATCTGTGGTGGGCCATGGAGGTGGTGCGTAGCCCAGTGGCAGGGCAGAGTGGGGACGGGGAGGTGCGGTTTTTGGGCACTCGGTCTCTAAAAGGTTCGCCATCACTGTACTAAGTCATAATGTATCTTATTTGTTTGTTTAGGCTTAGCATCATTGACACCCATGCCTGGAGGAGAGTCCATTCAGAATATGGCCCCGAACTGAAAATAGACAGAGGGATCAGCAGTTCTTTCACCCAAGCAAATGAAACTAATCAACTGAGGTATGATCTCAAAAATTATTTTAGCATTTGAGATTTAACCTAGAAGACCCTCTCTTTTGCTGGGGCATAGATTTCAATATACCAAAAACAACAAGATGGAAAGAATGAAATATGGTGCTGAGAGAAGATCGATTGCAGATGTCCCTGTTCTGAATGGTGCCACCTTCTCTTCTAAGGAGTATGTATGCAATATGGAAAGTCTTTTGAATTTGCATCTTTGTTTCTCACATGCAGTAGAGACAACAGCCCAGAGATTTCTGATCAGCTGTGGTTGATAAAAAAACCACATCCCTTCTAAAAAGAAAATGATTTTAAAATGGTGATCCATATGTTGCTAGCTTGAAAATTAACTATTGTAGTATTCTTTACGTGGAGCTGGAGCTGGTAAAAATTGGAATTGATATTACTCTTAGGCTGGTCTTTGGAAGAATACAAAGACGGCATTACATCAATGCTAAAACTATTACAGCAGATTTTGTGGGAGGGGCAAAATATGTGCTGTTTATTATCTTTAAAGTTTATAAGTTTCAGGTTCACAAGACTTGGGAGAACATCTGTTTTTAGGAGGATCCTCCCTTATTCACAGAAATCATCCTAGGGAGAATTTTCATACAGTGGCTCTGAGTTCAGTTCATGACAATTTGGAAAATCCCAGTTCTTTTGGAGACACATTTTTTTTTTTAGTTTTAACAGGCTTTGAAATCTTGCTTTTAAAAACCGGCATTTACTTTTTAATTATATGTGCAATTATTACTAACAACTCTGGTTTTAATTTTGGGTATATATATATTTTGTAAACTATCAAGCAACAGTGGTGGTCCTCAATAAGAATTACAGTCTTCAATTAAGTGTCATAGCAAATAAATATATAAGTTCCTCTCCCAGCCTTGCAAACTTTTCAGAATTTTAAAAATTTCCAGATTTGATCAGGATAAATCATATGTGTTTCCACATGCTATAGCAATCTATATACATTACATAGTTTTCCAGGAAGAAGGTCTATGACTGAACATTGGGATTTTGAATAAACTTTCAACTCTGAAAGCTACCTACTTCCTCCAAGAAGAAATTAATCAGATTAACCAAATAGTAAGATTTATACATGTATATTAACATAGGATTTAGAAACCAGGAGGTCATAGATATACACGAAATGCTTCAGGCATTATTTCTATTTTCTCTCACAAATATTTGTAAAGGGAACAAATTCCTTCTTCCAGAAATAGCTACAAAAAGAACAACATTCAGGCAGTCAGGATGAGTGAGTACAGATGAAGTCCAGTAAAACTTCTAATGGACTACTTGGATGGAGAAGTTGTCTGGTATTCCCAAATGTCCATTATTTCCCAAGTATGTGATTTGCATCGAATTACACCAGTTTTGTGATGATATCATCATGGAAGTTGTATAAATGTCTGTAAATGATTTAAATAGCTGCTGATATCATAAAATTAATGGCCTCACTGGACTACTTTGGATGCGATGTTATTTCAGAGGAGATATCCAAACAGAAACTTTGTCCATTCCATTTAAATTCACTACCTGAGCATCCATTAGGTTTTATTGTACAGGTAGTCCTCAATGTATGACAATTGAGCCCAAAATTTCTGTTGCTAAGCGAGACATCGGTTAAGTAAGTTTTCCCCCATTTACAACTTTTCCTGCCACAGCTGTTAAGTGAATTACTGCAGTTATTATTATTAATAATTATTATATGGTTATTAAGTGAATCTGGCTTCCCCATTGACTTTGCCTGTCAGAAGATTGCCAAAGGTGATCACAGGAGCCCGAGACACTGCAACCATCAGAAATATGAGCCAGTTGTCAAGCGTCTGAATTTTGATCACATGACCACAGGGATGCTGCAATGGTAGTAAGTGCGAAAACAGTCAAAAGCCACTTTTTTTCAGTGATGTTGTAACTTTGAACGGTCACTAAATGAACTGTTGTAAGTTAAGAGCTACCTGTACTTGTAACTTCTCAAACAATTGCTGCTAGAATCAGTTATGGTTAAATGTAAAACAAAGTTACAAATTATTTTGGCTGCATGTTTTAAGGTGAACATTTCCAGATTCATTGTCTCATCTAGCAGGGTATCCTTTTTTTTTTCTTTTATCACATATACGTGTGATCCAAATTAATGTCAAACTGTTAATGAGTACAGATCATGAGTAGTGATCTTTGTATCTACCCATGTGATGCCCAGAACATTAGAATGCTGCCTTCCCACATTTCTTTCAGGTAGTTATGATCAAGTTCTTATGTATGAGCTGCTAACCCCTATGAAGTTGTATATCATTTTGGTGAGTTGTCATATGTGTTTCCTTTTTCAAAATTGGGACTTGCAAAACGAATTTCTTTCCTATACTGTATATTAAAAGCTACACAAGACGATATTAAACAAATGTTAATGAACTCTAGGAATCTTTTAAAATAATATTTAAAATATGAACTATTGTTTAATCCTTTAGCAGTGCTCTTAGAAGCATGTATACATGGTATACATTTCTTGTATACCATGTATACAAAAAAGGCAATGCACCTAAAATTAATTCTAAAGCAGGTGAATCAAATTTATTTAAAAAAATCCCCAAAATACACAAAGTAATTGGACGCATGAACACACAAACACTCAAATCTCTTATGTTCTTGCCCCAAAATGGAAAGTAGATGTTTCTTACTCTCTGGTGTAAGACCTTCAAGAGCTCTGGAGTAAGCTCTGCATAATTTGATAAAGGCACTCGATCTGTTCGTTCTCTTACAGGAGGAGCCTCTCCACGGGCCATCGCATTAAAATAGCTGAACACAAAGACAAAATAGGTGTTTTCCCTTCATCAACAGATTTTAGCATAAATATACGTGAGACATTGGCTGATTAGTTGCTTAGACACTCAAAAAGCTTCCACTTGTTTGTAATTAAGTTGACTTATTAAAAAATATTGTTCTTATTTCAAATCTTTTGCATCAGGTTCAACATACTAATATTTTTGTTTTGAAGACTGTTTATTTTCAGACTTATAAGCAACTAACTGAAGATCAGGATGAGCTATAATAAAAAAATCTCGGTGAAGTTTGATCGGTAGCTTACAAATTGTGAATATAAATAGTACATATTTTAACAAAAGAACATGGTCTGAAAGTATTGATGCTGCTATGGATCTAAATGTGTTAAAAGGTGAAGGAAACTTTGTATATTATAAATGCACCCAATAATGTAGAAGAGATCAAGTACTTCAAGAAAATTGAATTATACAAAAAAAACACCCCACACATTAGAATTACTGGAGATAAAATACTACAAAATAAAGGACCCTCCCCCCCCCCAAAAAAGTATGGTGTGTGCTGTAAAATCTGGGCTTTTTTTCCAAAGTTACATCATGTAGAAATGTGAACGATTTGGATTGGAATTGTGGCATTGGGAGACAAAAGCATGAATTCTGTCTTGTTTTATCTTTTCCAATCAAGATACTCTCTTCAAAGATGCTTTTTACATGATGCAGGAATCAAGGAGGGGAGTTAACAAATATATCTGAAAATATGGAAAGGCACTTCTTCCAAAAATGGAAATGGAAATATTCAAAGCAGGGGGAGGAAAATATATTTCTTCCAGTAGCAACCCCTTGTACCACATAGGTGCTTCTCTACCACAATCTTGTGAGGACTTTTTCAAGAGACACTCAGGCTGCCCGTGAGATTTTCAGCATAATGAAATAATTTTAGGAAGAAAAGTCTGGAATTTAAATGGCTTGTATCAGAATTTTTGTTGTCTTATAAAGCCCAGCATTGTATTCTACTGAAA
Organism: Bothrops alternatus; assembly: GCA_034064705.1. NCBI lineage: Eukaryota > Metazoa > Chordata > Lepidosauria > Squamata > Viperidae > Bothrops > Bothrops alternatus. The sequence goes on from JARGCV010000063.1 coordinate 5,428,024, forward strand.
TAAACTGATATGAATATAACTGATACTCAAATAAATGTATTCATAACTGATTTTTATAAGTTCCAAATAATTTGTGCTATTATTATTTTTTGCTTTTTGAGAAAAGTAATACAACTCAGCTTCCTTTTAAATTCCATAGAGAAATTCAGGACACATTTTAAAATGTAACAATAAAAAAGGAATAAGTAGGTTAATAGCCTTAGTCATACTCATGGAACACTCAGCATTCCCTGCTAATAGTATAAATATTGGTCTGTTTTGGCATATTTTACCTAGTGTACTACAAGCACACCCAAAGCCCAGTTTTATCATAAGCACATTCAAAGCACTATTCTGTTGCTGAATGAATTAAAGCTGGTTGGTGAATGAATTAAAAAGCAATGTAAAAGTAAAGCATGTTTGAGAATAAATAGATGGATAGCAAATTAAAATAACTCTTTAGTTAACAAGTAAAAATGTAAAGGATATCTGTGATGTTTTATAGGTGTGCCCTTTGGGGATGCGAATGTCTGAATTGTATAATATATTTACAATTATGTTGTTGACTAAAAGACTTAATGATGCATAGCAAATATTAGACTGTATGATGCAGTAGGGATATACTCAGTAGTGAGTATATCTCAAAAATTACAGCATAGTATATATTAAGTATATATCTAGAATTGTACAATATGTGATAGTGTGTATTTTGTGTGTGTGTATGAGAGAGAGAGAGAGAGAGAGAGAGAGAGAGAGAGAGAGAGAGAGAGAGAGAGAGAGAGAGAGAGAGAGAGAGAGAGAGAGAGAGAGAGAGAGAATACTTTCTAATTTAAAATGCAGGACAAAGAATAAGAATTGACATGCCAAATACTATAACCGATACAATTTAGGCTTGAGTAACTTTTAAATAAGCATGATACTGATGTTAAGCAAATATATTTGGCAAAAATATTCAACTTACTCAGAAGACCATTGAATCAGGTCTGGAGGCTGAGTTCGAATAGCAGCTTTTGTAAACTGCTTCAGCAAATCTGGAAGCTCCGGAGGAATACATACTTGTTTATCTGTCTGCGGCATAATTATTGTGCCTGTTAGGAAAAGCAGCAATTTTGAAAAGAAAACTCGGCTATTAAGAAATCTACAAAGTATAGAATCCTGATTGTGAAAGACATTGCAGAGACCATATGTGTCTGATCTGCGCAGGCCAAACTTATATCTTCAGTGTCCTTATGGAGATTTAGGTACAGCAGAGATCATTTCCATGTTTGGTATATACTTTCATGGAATATTGCTATAATGCAGAATTACTGAGGAACCCAAAATATGCTTTTAAGGGACCCCTCAATTTTGCTTTTAAAGCTATAGGTTATATTTCAGCAGTCTTGATTTAATTCATCAGAATAAATTCTGGATCAAACTGCATATTACACACAAACAGAACTATAACTGAAAAAGCCATGTTGGCAAAACATGAACTACTACCACTGGGTGTAAAGGAGGATAGACCTCTTCTACCTTTACAAGCTATTCATGGAACCCTACACTTGCTGAAGTTCCTTCTCGGAACAAATGTTACAAGTGAAGGAACTCTATATACATCTGTTGGGGAAGAAGCACTCTTAAACCCAAACTATTGCATATTCATGGCTTACCTAATTAAATTTTCTACTTTTGCATGGGATACTAAACTGATCCCATGGTTTGGGTTTGACAACATGCTAAGTAAACTGCAGATGACTAACCTGTAAGTTCAGCATTATGATGAGAACCTAGCCAGTCTGGCTTACTGAGGAATATGGCCACCATTACAATGTTTCTATTTTCCATTTTATCAACTGATCACTAAAATAAAGGACGTCTAACAGAATGATAGTAAACTTATAATGCAGAAAGCCTCGTTGTCTGTGTTCTCACAGCATACTGAGCCACAAACTAGTGAACCACATACATGTGCTGTAGGCAATTGTTCCCTTGAGGATTTGTTGAACAAGGAGCACAAGTTCACATATGTTAGACTTGTGAAGTAGGAAGGAGGAGGAGTTAGTAAACTTGGCAACATTATTAGAAGCAGAAAAGATGACTAAAGTGGATGGACAGGCTCAAAGAACTTACAGGACTGTCATTAGAAGAGCTACAATTTATTTATTAAAAACAGGTTGAGATGGCAAGCATCTGTCCATATAATCACCAGATTATATGGCATCTAACTGGCATCTAACTAATTATTGAAAATAAACCAAATCAATAAAAGAGAAACATTCACATAAAGTGATCTGATAATTCTTATCCATTTGTTTTCCTGCTTGGTTTTAATTTTAGGTTTGTTTGTTTGTTGCTCTCATAGTCATTCAGATTTGAAACTTTGCATAATCTTTCAAATATTCTGTCTGTGAAATATCTCCTTTTGTCAAATCCCTCTCAAAATATTTTAGATTAATCGGTATGTAAAGGGCTATTAAAATTCCTGCAGTTTGTCAAAAAGAAATGTGGGGTTTTTGTTAAGCTATACAGGTGGAATTGCAACAAGATCTAGAATAAACAGGAGGAATTTTTTTTTGAGATTTGCTGCAACTACAGCTTTATGGAAAGGAATGTAGATCATAAACAGGTATACAGAAATGATTATATGAATATATGAGGCAGTGCTTTCAGGTTTACTAAAAAGGAAAGGTATATAGTTATTTCCATGACTAGCTACTTTCCTGTTGAAGAAATACTTTTTCCTCAAACAAATATTCCTCTAAACCAGAAGATGTAAATCTTCTTGAATGACTCTTGTATTCTCCAGATGCTTAAATGTTGAGCAATGAATTATCCCAATACAAGGAGGGATACTAATAATTGGGTTTAAGGAGGGGAAAAAGAGAGCATGTTCTCCTTTTATGCACAATGCAAAAACCAGCTGCTACTTCCTTTCTATAGAAAATCTTGCCTACTTCCAGATACATGCTATGGTTTGGTTTATGATTGAGCAAATGGGAATCCACTAAATTTGAATGATGAATTTGGCTGGCTGCATGCATCAATTACCCAACCCTACAGCTATCCTAAAGATAGCTAAAGGAAAGATGGAACTCAAGAAATTGAAGAATATGTGCAATCTGGCTGAAGAATGTGGTGCAATATGGCTGAAGTGATTTTTGCAGAAATATATATTTTTTCCAGTGCCTACTTAGCATGACTCATTTACACTTGCCCATTTGCACACGTATATTTTGCGCTTGCTCTATCCTGTTCTCATCAACCTGTCTTCCTTAGTTCTATCAACCACCTGGCAGCTGTTCCACCACCTTCCCCCCAATGATAAATCCCTCCTCAATGCCTGCCATAGGCTTTGCTTCCAACAGGTTCTTTTACTTTCAAGGAGAAGCAAAGCAGGTTAAGAAGTATGGTCCAGATGGCCAGTTCCTTCCTTTTCCTCAATTACCGGAGGCTGAGACGTCTCAGCCTCTTTGCGAAGAGTGCCCAGCTGCTGTTTTGGGACAGTCACACCAGGCTCAATAGGGATCTTCATGCAACTCCCACTCACGATGGGCCCTTGCATTAAGTCAGGACTGGGGCGTTTGTTTAACTGCAGCTCTAGGTATCCTAGCAACTGAGACTCTGCCTCACAAAGGCCCTGATTCTGTCAGCTACTCTTGCAACCAGTCAGGAGAAAGGCTTGTGGAATGCTCAACAAGCAGAGCAGGGCAGAACATTCCAGGGCTTTTAATATGGCAAAGACATCTATGCTTCCAGACTTTGAGTTGTGACCAGTCCCCCCCTCCCCCCTTTAGCCTTACTAAAGAAAACAGTTGCCTGCATTCTGAGCGCCATCTAATGTGCATCTAGCATTTTGGGATCCTGACAGAGGATGACTTGGGAAAGGCAGGGATCTAGCAAAGAGGACAAGGAAGAAGAATTGTGATGCAAAGGAAAACAGGAGGGAGAAGAGGAGATGGCAACATTATCATGGACCATAATATTCCTGTGGCTGCTATGGCAGTCTAGGATTTGCCTCAGAAAAGGTTGCAAAATTAGGCCTGGGTGAGAATTGTGGCTTTTGAAGGAGGAAGGACGATTTGGCTGATGGATTTTGCTGGTCAAGATCACAGTCTTGATGAAACGTGAAAAAAGGTGGCACATTGTTAATCTCAGTTTTTCATAGCATTTGGGATGAAACAAAGAACAACTGGCAAATATTTGCATAGCTGGTTGAAAATGATCCTAAAATGCCTGGTTGCTATAGCAGGTGTGTGCAATGTCCATTGGCTGAGGGGTTGCAATGGGTTTGGCTAGAGTTAGGACTTCAAGTATTGATAGGATTACAAAGCCCAGGGATGAAAGGGGTGACTCTTTGAAGGGACAGCATATAAATCTAATAAATAAATAAAGTGCCTGTAACACTCAAGCCCTAATTTTTCTTCTTAAACTCTACAAAAGCATCCCACATATGAAAAAAAAGTGGGTCAATTTTGAGTTTCTCTAAGGCTTTTTCAGGTTGAGACCCCACTTGCGCCGCCCATGCGCGGCGCGACCCCCGACCCACGCGTGCGTGCGCGCGACAGGCTGATCCGCAAATGCGTGGCGCGCGTGCGACAAAAAAATGGCGGACCGCGGTGTCTGGCGACCCCCGCGAAACGGTCGTTCGACCCCAAATGGGGTCACGACCCATAGGTTGAGAACCGCTGCTCTAAGGGCCCAGAGAAAGGATGCTGGCATGCTGAACTTTCTGCAGTTTGAACTATAAGGAAATATGCTGGAGTGAATCTGTGCAGCGAAATACTTCAGGGAATTACAGAAGTCCACCACTGGTTCCCAAAGAAATTTGTTGAGCAATAATATATTTATTAAGCCTGTGACAAACAGCAGAGGCTTAATAAATGCATGTATACACAGTAGAAAATAAATTTATTTATTTATTTATTAATCAAATTTCTATACCGCCCCTCTCCCGAAGGACTCGGGGCGGTGTACAGCCTAAAATTTAAAAAACATATAAATATACAAAATTTAAAATAATTAAAAATGAATTAAATAATTTGGCCGAAATCCCCATTTAAAACCCAAAACATACAAAGCTTAAAATCTTAAAAAATACTCAGTCCCCCTAAAACATTTTGACCCTATTGGAACCGAAGCTTCTATGCCAGGCCGGCCTGTCGAAAAAGGAATGTTTTTAGTTCCCGACGGAAAGTGCGTAAATCTGTTATTATACGGAGTTCGGGGGGGAACTCGTTCCATAACGTGGGAGCTCCCACAGAGAAGGCTCTCCCCCTGGGGGTCGCCAGCCGGCACTGTCTGGCCGACGGCTCCCTAAGGAGGCCCTCTCTGTGGGAGCGTACCGGACGGCGGGAGGTATTTGCTGGCAGTAGACGGTCCTGTAAGTATCCGGGTCCGATGCCATGGAGCGCTTTAAAAGTGGTCACTAACACCTTGAACCGCACCCGAAAGACCACCGGCAACCAGTGCAACTCATGCAGGAGCGGTGTTACGTGGGAGCGCCACGACGCTCCCATCACTACCCGCGCGGCCGCATTCTGGGCAAGTTGGAGCTTCCGGATGCACCTCAAGGGGAGCCCCATGTAGAGAGCATTACAGTAGTCCAGCCTGGAGGTCACGAGGGCATGAGTGACTGTGTGTAGCGAGTCCCGGTCTAGGAACGGACGCAACTGGCGCACCAGGAGAACCTGGTAGAACAGCCTCCCGGCCACGGCCGTCAGATGGTCCTCTAAGGACAGCCGTGAGTCCAGGAGGATTCCCAAATTGCGAACCCTTCCTGTGGGAGCCACTGTTTCGCCCCCAATACACAGCGATGGAATCAGCTGGCTGTACCGGGACGACGGTAACCACAGCCACTCGGTCTTGGAGGGGTTGAGCTTGAGTCCGTTTCTCCCCATCCATACCCGCATGGCCTCCAGGCACTGGGTCAGCACGGCAAGGGCATCGTTGGGGTGGTTCGGCGTGGAAATGTACAGCTGGGTATCATCAGCATACTGGTGGTACTCCACGCCAAAACCACGGATGATCTCACCCAGCGGCTTTACATAAATGTTGAACAGTAGAGGCAAGAGGACCGACCCCTGAGGTACCCCACATACGAGGGGTCTTGGGGTCGACCTCTGGCCCCCTGTCAACACAGACTGCATCCGGCCAGAGAGGAAGGAGGAGAACCACTGCAAGACAGTGCCTCCTATGCCCAGCCCCTCCAACCGTTGCAGCATGATACCATGATCGATGGTATCAAAAGCCGCCGAGAGGTCCAATAGCACCAGAACAGAGGAGCAACCCCTGTCTTGGGCCCGCCAGAGATCATCCACCAACGCGACCAATGCTGTTTCCGTGCTGTAGCCAGGCCTGAAGCCCGACTGGAACGGATCAAGATATGACGATTCTTCCAGGTGCTGCGGGAACTGTCGGGCAACCACACTCTCAACAACCTTCGCAAGAAAGCGAAGGTTGGAGACGGGACGGTAGTTTGATAAAACAGCTGGATCCAGGGCAGGCTTCTTGAGGAGGGGTCTCACCACTGCCTCTTTCAAGGCAGCGGGAAAGACACCCTCACTCAAGGAAGCGTTGATAATTGCTCGGAACCAGCCTCGTACCACCTCCCGGGAGGCCAGCGCCAACCAGGAGGGGCACGGGTCCAGTAAACATGTGGTCGCCCTAAGTCCCCCCAGCAACCTGTCCACGTCCTCGGGGGTCACGGGGTCAAACTCAACCCAGGTAATGGTCTCAAGACCAGCCTCCGCCTCTCCCATTGGACATACCCAGTTGAAGTCGAAGCCTTCCCGTATCTGAGCGATTTTATCATACAGATATTTTCCGAAATCCTCAGCTCTACCCTCTAAGGGTCTCCCCTCACCTCCTGATGAAGGAGGGAGCGGGTCACCCTAAACAGGGAGGCTGGGCGGTTATCTGATGACGCAATAAGAGCAGTGAGGTAGGAACACCTCTCTGCTCTTATCGCCATTAGGTAGGACCTAATATGGTCTCTTACCAATGTTCGGTCAGATTCGGCACGGCTCGATCTCCAACTGCTCTCTAGGCGTCTTTTCCGGCGTTTCATCTCTCTCAACCCCTCGTTATACCACGAGGCCGGTCGAGACCCACGCCGAATCAGAGGCCGCAAAGGCACAACTCGATCCAGGGCACCGGCAGCCGCCCTGTCCCAGGCCGCCACCAGCTCTCCAACCGAGTCGTGTGTCAGAACCTCAGGAATTGGCCCAAGCTCTGCCTGGAACCGCTCGGGTTCCATCAGCCGCCTGGGGCGGTACCATCTCACCGGTTCCGCCACCCTGTGGTGGGGTGCAACGGTCCGAAAGTCCAAGCATAGGAGAGAGTGATCAGACCATGACAGGGGTTCAATGACTATATCCCCTACACTCTGACCACTCAGCCACTGTCCAGAGACAAAAACCAGGTCAAGCGTGTTCCCCCCTGTGTGTGTGGGGCCTTGAATTACCTGGGTCAGGTCCATGGCTGTCATGGAAGCCATGAACTCCCTTGCCTCCCCGGACGCCCCGCCCCCGGATGGCAGGTTGAAGTCACCCATGACTATTAGCCTGGGGACCTCAACCACCACCGCGGCGACAACGCTCAGGAGCTCGGGCAGGGAGGTTGATACGTGGCAGGGCGCCAGGTACGTAATCAACACTGCCCTCGGACTCCCTAGGTCCCACTTCACCAGAAGGGATTCACAGCCTGCCGTCTGAGGAACAGTGACCTCCCTTGGCCTGAAACCTTCCCTGATCACGACCGCCACTCCCCCACCCCTGCCTTGAGCTCTCAGCTGGTGGAATGCAAGGAAACCCGGTGGGCACATTTCCACCAGAGGGACACCGCCCTCTGGTCCCAACCAGGTCTCCGTTATACCCTCCAGGTCTGCTCCCCCCTCTGAGATTAAATCTTGAATGAGGGGGGCCTTATTTACCACAGACCTGGCATTGCACAGCATCAGCCTACAGCCATGGCCCTGTGGTTCTGAACAACCCCGAGAACAGGTTGAGCCTTGGGGGTCGGAGCGCACGACCGCTCGTAAGCAGCGGGTGCGCGCTCCCTTATTATGATACGGCCCCCTGCTCTCACCATACCTGCCCCTCCCGCTAACGGTACTTATTGGAACTGAGTTAGTCTTAATCAACCCCCCGTCCGCACCCTCAGGACTCCGTCCCCTTCTGTCGCCTGGCCTGTCTTCTTGTTCCCTTCTGACAATTTCTTCCCCTACCCTAAACACCCCTTCCCCACCCCTCCCCACCCTTAAAACTTTGACTAAATACCTATTTAAAAAACCCCAAAGCCCCTTTTTTGATGCATGTCATCTCTCAGGACTCCAAAGTCCATCCTCGAGATGGGCCCTTGATAGAACAGAGGGCCATAATTGCGAGAGAGGGGAGTCTCGCAATGCAAGAAGCGTCCACTTCGAGTAAGCAGCCAGTCAAGTAAGATGAATTGATAGGGTCCGGCAAGAAACCAGGCAGTCAAGTCTGGATTAAGGTCCAAGTACCAAGTTTCTATCAGGGTGATGGTAAAAATAATAATAATAATAATAACAATAATGAAGGTAGATTTTGAGTGGTCCGAGCAGGAAAAGCCCCTATGTTGTTCCATCCTGCTTCGTTTAATCCACTATCCACAGATTCGCATATGTGCTGCCGGGGGCAAGGACCAGGTCTCTGAAAAGGGGTCCATAAGGGCAGCACCTTAGTCATAATCCGGGATTCTTTCTTCAGGGCTGTCTTACTGCCCCTCCTGATAGTGATCAGTTCGACTTTCCTTCCCGCACAAAGCTCATGGGGTGGGGGAGGCCACTACAGTTCTCCCATTTGGCCTCACCATTGGCCGCTCGTTCACCAATTCACAGGGAGGGGAAAGCATGACCACAATGTTTCCCTCACTGCCAGGTCCATGCTGCCCCCTCTATCCCCTGCAATTCTCAGCTGTCTCCCCGAACCACTAGCTCACATGATGGTAAGGGGGGCGCCGCTGATCTTCCCTTTTGCGGCGGCCTCCCAGCACCAACGCCTCTCGACTACCTACCTAAGCATAATGATGGTAGAAGGGGGGAGGGGAGGCCAGCTGCCAAGCTGTTCCCCCTCGCGGCGGCCTCTCAAAGCCAGGAGCCTCTCAGCAGTCTTTTCAAGAGTCACTCGTTCACATGGTGGGGGAGGGGGGAGCCGCCACGGAGCTCTTCTCTTTCGCGGTGGCCTCCCGACTCCCAGCTGGCTTCTCACCTCACCGCAGGCCGCAGGGGGAAGTACGCTGTTACCACCACTCAGCTTCGTCCATTCCCGGCAAGAAGGGAGCCGACAGACATATCTCAGGGAGACTAAGATGTTCCGCTGCCAAAATCCCAGGGGTCCCAGATGTTTCTCGGCCCCTGGGGGGAGGTCTCTAGCCATTCCCCATCGGAGGCCCGGCTGCTCTCACAGGGAAGCGTTCTCCATCTTGCTAAATTTAAAATACCCGTCCAATTACATTCAGTCACAAAGGGCAGCTTTAACAATTTGGAAAATAAAAACAGCCTGCAGCAAAACATATCGGTAAACTACCATACACATTTCTCTAAAGCTCTAGATGCCTTAGATAAATAACCACAACACCACACAGTCTACTGATCTATATTGTTGGAAATATAGAACACAAGCTGGGGGTAGGGTAGTACTAATTTTATTTTAATATTGATAAGTGATTAGGATCCTCCATTTAGTTTGGCAACAAAGATTAGTTTTTTTAAATCATCCTATTAGTTTATGTACAGGTGTATTTAAAAAAAGCTTTTTAATGTTCCCAATTTTGTTTATGGATCAGCTCAAAGTCTTAGCTGCTGGGACAACACAATGTATTCTGTTGGAAAAGAAGGTGGGATGACCTTCTTTTGTACACCATAAGTCATCCAGAGGTGTCTTGTGGTGAGATGGGTGGAAAATGAATCTAATAAATAAATACATAAATGGATTTTAAGAAAAAATAATTATCTATTCACAGTATACTGTCATAGATAGCTTGCTTCATAGTTCTGTATGAAAGGAAGTAGATTTTTGTTTTCCAGGGCAAGAAGTACTACTACACATATAAAGCAGACAACTTTAAAATGAGCCGAGAACCTCTTAAAGGGCAAAGAATGAATATGAAACAGATCACAACACTTAGGCTTATACTGCAAATCTGTTTGACAAAAGGAATGTGAGCAAAAGTGCTAACAGAAATAAATGCACTGTAACTTGAAGAGAAATGGCTTGGCAAAGCACACTGAAATTATCCACTGTATTGAAAAGGTGAAATAATATTTTTCATTTATTATGGGATTAAGATTGGAATGTTGTCTCAGTGTTCACTCTCTTTTTCAGAAGCTGCAAGAGCTTCTAAAGTCTTATGCCCTTAACACTCCACTACTTAAATAAAGATTATTTCATGTAACATGTTTTTTTTTGTCCTTCTTTCTCTGGATCCATTTGATTTAATCTCTGCAAGTGTTAAATTTAGATGCTAGGGATATAAGGACAAGATACACATTTAGAAAAAGGGGATTGGGGGACAAATTTAACAGGCATTTTTGACATTCTACCCCAGAAGTTTAAATGAACCACAGGTGGAAATTCAATATGTAGTTTGTTTTATTTTAATTTATCTTTATCCTGCTTTTATTATTTTTATAAATAACTCAAAGTGGCAAATATAATTAATGCTCTTTTCCTCCTCCAGGTTTTCCCCACCACAGCCACCCTATGAGGTTTGTTGGGCTTAGAGAGAATGACTGGCATAAAGTCACCCAGCTGGCTTTCATGCTTAAGGCAGAACTGGGATTCAGTCTTCTGGTTTCTTGCATGGTGCCTTAACACTAATTTTTATGCCAAGAAAAAAGCACTCTGTGTGTGTGCGGGGGCTGAGGGGAGCTGGAAGGAAGAGAAAGCAGTTACTGAGAACTTGGAAAATAATTACAGTGTTATTTTGTTCTGTACAATGCACAGAAAAAGGGGGAAAGCAGAAGGGCAAGAGAAGGATACTGATACAAAGAATACTTTGCTAATCATCATGACTTAGTAATTAAAGCTTTCACATAATATTGTGTTAAATGCAGAGTTCCCTAGTAACAGTGCAGAAACAGTGCTAGCAGTTTAGACCTATTTTGGCCAACGCATGCAACCAAACGCAGGCCTGCCTCCAAACTTGGCAACTTTAAGATTTGTGAACTTCAACTCCCAGAATTCCCCAGCCAGCCACGCTGCCCAGTTGCCAACTCTTACAATTGCCAAGTTTGAAGACCCTAAAATACAAGATAGCATGCACATAATAACAGTACTGATATTCTGTGTTTTATGGCTTCACACTTGGAAATATAGAGCAGAAATATTTATCATGGAAAAAGATAAATGCAAAATAACTGAGTATCACATATAACTATCAATTATTTTCTAGACCCAGGGTTGTTCTAGTTCCTGATAGACAAAGCCATTTGTGAAGGCCAGGTCATCTTATATTTTGATCCCACTTCCTTTTTAAAAAGACACAGCAGAACAATAGATGCAGCTACTATCTATCCACTTTATTCGAGATCAAATACAAAGAAAATGCTAATAAATTGATGTTAAGGAATCATGTTGGTAAAAAAACCAATCAGCTTTCTTGATCCGAGAGCCTTGAAGTTCAGCTTTATGCATTAAAACTTCAAATGGCACTCTTACAAACAGATAATTGAAAAAAATCCAAGCAAAATACTGAAGAATTATGATTTTTTTTTATAACTGTGGAAACCAATACTTACAAGGTCACAAGCAAACAGTCTGGTACAAAATTAATCTGTTACCAAAAGAAAAGGGATGGAAATCTCATCAAAAAGAGGGTCAGCTTAGGACTGTAACAACAACACAGGCCACAAAGTACAAGAATTTGAAGTTTGATTTCACTATAAATAGGACTTGCATTTGATGCACAACAATCATTAGAATTCTTTAGTTAATGGTTTCATGAGCTTTTCTACAATAATTTATCAAAACATTTTGTGTCCTTGGAATTTAATCTTGCAGTAAAGAAAAGCCTAACAGCAAATCTCATTCTTCTTCACTAAAGCCTGCCAGGAAATGACTCTATTTCCCCCAATTTCTTATTTATTCAAACAAACACACCCCAATTAGTTTTAGTTCAGTTTTTTTAGCTTAATTCTTTGACTCTTATACATAGCTTTCCCTGTCTTTAAATTTCAGATCTCTGAGACTGTAGGATTCCTTACCCAGACTCACTAAAGTAATTGGTCACTTCCTACTTGCAACTCCCCCTTCCAAAATTGTTAATTGTGGACTTTGATTACTAAAATGTTTCTCACCTCTGCAACAATCCTTAAATCTTGATATATTAACCAATCACCATAATATACAGCATATTAAACCATAGAGAAGCATGTTATATTTACTTTAGTGTGTCTTACTTTACTTATTCAAAATGCAAACTGCTCATCCAATACTGGGAGATTTCTAGTGTGCACTTGCTGAACAGGATCCTAGGTAGATTTTTCTCCTAAAACCCTGCCATGAGATTACTAATATGTTTTTTTAAAATATATTTTATTGGTTTTTAGTGCTTAGTAAACAGTGTGTTTACTGGGTTCATTTATTTGAAAACAATAATAATTAATTTCTATAATTCCATAATCAATATATCAGTAATATATTACCGGTAGTTAATGATATATTTCCTTGATCTTCTCTTCTTCCAGTAGTATTCTCCTTTGTCAACATTAAACAAATATAATGCATAATACTTTCGATACATACAAGGTTGGATAAAAACATTTTTCTTATGTTTGTACAAATAAAAATAACATCAACATATAGCATCTTTTCTGATCAACTTATGTTTCAACTGTATTTGTAAAAGTCATCTTTAAATCACTATGTGTACTGTTTTCAAGATTCTTATATAAGCTTGTTTTCCCCTCAGTATTCAAACCATTCTTATCAGCCAGGGGACCCTAAATGGGTCGAAAGTCGTCCCGGAGAGGCAACGAAGGATAGCCCTCCCCATGCTAATCGCAGAATGACAGTGGCCGATCTGTTTGATCTGGGGGAAGCTCTCCAACCCGACCTTCCAACTCTATTATTCTGTGTTCTGTGTTCTAAATGCTTCAGGTTGCAAACAAGCATAGTCCTTTCCTGCTATTCATTAAAACAACCTCTCTTTTTTCAGACATTTTGCATGAGCATGACAAAAGAAGCTACTGCTTTAAGTTGGATCTGTTCAATTAATACAACTCTTAAGCCTTTTTTTCCAGACTCGGTGCTGAAGCCTAACAAGCTCAATTTTTTTAATGGAATTCTACAAAGGGCCTGTGCTTGTATGAGGTTTGAAACACTTCTGAATCATTCTGAAGTACGCAACCCTAATATTTGCAACTGTGTCTGGCTATACAGATGATTGTGCTATCTCACCTATCTTTTCAAACAAACAGATTAGGCAAGGGAGCCACCCATAAATAAAACTAATTTGCATGCAATGGCATATATGTCTAAATATCATTTATTATTTTAAAATGTTTTTAATGGGACCAATTTAAAACGACTGCACCGAGAAGAGTCTCAATAGAATTCTCAATATGGCTGTGTCAGTAAGCTATGAAATGAAATGATACAATCCTTGCCTGTGTTAAATTACAAATGACTTTTTTTTTTAGTTCCTGAATTTTTCCTTGGTGACCAGAAAAACCCTGTATATCTTGATGTGAAGGAAAAGAACCCAGGAGCTAGAGAACAAAAGAAGGAAAAGCTGAACCGAACATCAAGAAAAGAGGAAATGGGAGTGTGAGAAAGCACAAAAGAGTCAGGTGCTTATGAGGACAGGCAAAGGGAAAGATCAAAGGACTAAAAGGGAGGAGGGAAGAGAGAAAGAGAATTATTTTCAGCAGCTGGAGAGGAGATGGGAAAAAAGAAACGTAATAGATTGCCCCGCTGGGAAGACAGATGGAAAGAACCTCAATAAGAGTAAAACAAAATTGCTTGCAAAACGTTGGTGTTAGAGAGAGTAGTGGAAAACTATAGCCTGAATTGATAACAAATAGGAAGCAGGAGCATCTGCTGGAGCTAAGAGAACGGATTGGAACTGTTTGGCCAAACGTTTTCAGGAGGCTGTGATCTACTAAGATTTACTTTCTCTACAAAGTCATAGAAGCCACAGTGATGAAGCTGTAGGGCTAAATGCCTGCTTGAATAATTACAGACCAGGTACAGAGCATTCCTGTTGCATTCCTAGGATTAGTAAGGCTTTCCTGACCTTTTTTCAGCATTAGAGGAAGGATACTATGACTAAGTACATTAATTCAGTTCGTGCCTCTCTGAATATTTTTACTAATGCTTCACAAACAAGGTATTCTTTTTTTCAAGGTATCTCCTCAAGGCTTTCCCAGTTAATCCTTCATATAAAATACAGCACTGTATGATTATGTTCCCATAATATACTATGCATTACAAATTACGGGGAAAAATCAAATTGCCTAGTTTGAGCTACAAACTAGCTAGTTACATTTTAGCAAGTCATGCTTTGTCACTTAAACAAATACTATTCTGATTATAAAAAAAAGTAAACCTACGAAAAGTTCGCATTTTGCAGCTCCTAATGCAATTTTCCTTTTGTAAAACACAATTATATATTTATGGCTCAGACATTTGTGTTTGTAGAGTTGAAAAAAATGTGTTACCGGTATATCTTTCTAAAGTATTTGGCCATCCTAGTTCTTTATACTATCTTCACTGTTGAAGTGGCATAAAGCCTCTTGTCTTTACTCTGATTTTGTCACAGTAATGGCTGTCTGACTTTAGATGATTCTTCAAATCACTAGTGGGGGAATTATCTTTGTGGAGTTCCTTTTCTTTCACTAATACCTCATTAAATAACCATAACAATTTATTAGATGCATATGCCTCCCAATTTCTAGCATCTCTGGGCAGTTTTTTCATTTATGCTGTTGTTGTGTTTTTTGTATCGTGAAGGGCCAACTTCCTTGCTAGATAAAAAATCAGCAAAGAACTGAGGATTGGTTCCAGTCGGTGGTATAGGAAGTGTTGTTCTTTTTCAATATATTTTGAGAAATACAAGCTTGCATGCCCGAGCTGGCAATCTACAAACAACAGCCGGTGATCTCAAGATTGCATGCATATCTAGAGGCTTTCCAAAATTTGCCATTAAATTATCTTCCAGCGTGAAAAAAGAATGTTATCAAAATAATGCCAAATAAACAGAACCAATTCTAATTTATATTAATCACATTCAAATTAAATCAAGTTTGAAAAGAAGCAAATCCTGAACTAAATAACGAGTAGTTATTTAACAGACAGATACGAGATATGAATAGATGAAATTTGGCAAAGCCGGAAATGTTAGAAACATATGCTGAGCTTCCAATCCTGCCAACAATGCCAAAACTCCTAACTAAGCAAGGTTCTGAGCTATACAACTCAAAATGTAGCAGAGGAATAATAGAGCAAGGTAAACCTTACGGTGACCTTTAAAGCTGGAATGTAACAGCTGATAATACTGTGGGATGACCTTACTATGGCTATCCCAGTACTTCTACATTTTTTCACCATTAATAGGACCCTAACCACCCTGATTACAGATATTAATCCCATGTATCATCAGTAATGCCATATATTGTGCCCATATACTGCCTTCCTTTATTCCAAAGGAAAGACAGGCATCCTGGGGTTTCTGTTTTTTCTCTCTGTCTATGAGGTCATTAAGTGGCTTTGGTTTGCTTGCTTCTTTGCATTTCTGTGCCTTTTTCACTGATTATCTGTGTACAAGCCATCATATCTGAATATCTTCCACTCATATACCATGTACACATATAGCATATACCAGTGATGGCGAACCTTTTAGAGACCAAGTGCCCGCCCCCTTTCCACCCACCCTGCTCTGCCCTCACCCCACCCACCCTCAGGGCCATCCACACCATGCTGCAGATTGCCCAGATAGCCCTGCAGCACCATGGTGGCCACGCCCTCCACCCACACCCCACAGTATCATCTGCTGCCCAGCTGCCATGTGCTTGGCTGTGCAGCTCCGCACGGGCCACACCCGGGGGTGACCCTTCTCTGGGGGGGCTGCTGGTGAGGGGGCTATGGGGGAGGCGGGGCTGGGGCAACAGCATGTGTGCCCACAGAGAGGGCCCTGAGTGCTGCCTCTGGCACTAGTGCCATAGGTTCGCCACCACTGGCATATACCATATACACAGCAAACCCAAACTTGGTTTTATTCATATGCCAACTAGCAAGCGGAAATCATTCCTGTAGTTAATAAAAGCAAAAGATTTGCTATAATCTCAATAACTGCTGAATGGCAATTGTATTTATTTATTTATAAAACTTATAGGCTGCCCATCTTACCTCAAGGTAATTGTTACAGTGTAATATTCTGCTTCTACACCAAGCTTGTTGTAAGTTGGGCAAAAGCATCCTCCATTGACAACAGGGATAAATAATTTTTTTAAGGGTAGTCTTGAACACACTGACTTTAGATAGTATGTTGTGAATTCTTTCACAAAACGGCTGCATGGGAGACTTTCCTACTTAAATAGGGTTGTTGTTGTGGGGAACGTGGGAGGAAGAAAGGATATGATATATGTTCACTACCTTTAGTTGTTTGTAAAAGAATAAAATCCCCACCTGACCATTAATTTTACTAGAATTGTTTAGTCTAACATAAGTCATAGAGTTATGAGGAAAAAACTAGCAGAGAACAAAAGATGAGACATAAATTCAGTTGTGAATAAAAGAACTAAAACAAACTTGCCATTTATTACCTAGGTACAGGCTTCTCAGATTTTGTCCAAATCAAGGTTACAAAAAGAGATTCAGAACTTGATTAAATAAATCTGCAAAACCCAGGACAGATGAAGAGAAACTCCTGGATGTAATAAAAAGGAAAAACACAAAAAGCATCATTGTGCAGAATGTTGTTCGGTGACTTGAAACATTAGACCAAAATATTTCTGCACAAAACCTTTGGCTGAGGATTTCCCATTCTTTAAAAGCTAATATGAAATTTTAATTCTTTAATTTTTTTTAGCTTTTTAATACAAAATTAAAAAGCTAATACAATCCTTGGTTGTATAAGCAGAGCCCAGAATCAAAATCACGTGAAGTACTAGTACCGCTTTATAAAGCCTTAGTATTTTTTTCCCTGTACCCATTCAATTTGATGACAGGGAATGTGTTTTCAAAATTTCATTGAACAATCACCTCCCAGCCACTTTTCTTGCTTCTCATGTTTTACTTAAACCTCAAGGGAAGACATCATGATCTCTACCTTTAAGTTTCCTGAACTTAGTAACCTGCTGGTCTTAAACTTGGATGCATACCAACTTCACACACACACACACACACACACACACCCCTCTCAGGCTTTTTCAGTCATAATCTTATTGTCACTGTTTAAGGAAGGAGGAAATATTGGAGAGTTTTCCCTTCTCTTGGAGAAATTGAAAGACATTGTTCAGCTAATTATGCTGTCCACAAATTTGGTGAAGAATTTCAAGAGTCTGTTTGCCACAGGCTCTGGCCAGTCTCTCTTAAAAGTTAAAAGAACAAGGGTACTATCAGATAATGCAGCAACCCAGTGATTAAGTCAATAGCGCCAGATTTTGAGCCAAGAAATATAATCCAAGAGATGCAAGGATTCAGGACCAGAAATCAAATGCTGAACAACCAGAGTGGAAGCACAGAACATTCAAGCTAATAATAGAGTTTGTTCCAGCACATTTCTTTCTTAGTGTTATGCTAGAACAAGGCCACCATAGCCAGCATTACTTGGTGGCAAAGAAAAGCTTTTATCTTCCCATATATGGAGACATATCCATCTTCACTTGTAGAACAGTCTGAGCTTAATTGGAAAAAAAAGGTGATCTTTTAGTTCTATGCTTCCTTACAAAGCCACAGCATTCTGAAGTTGAACCACTTAGGCATAGGCATGTGTATTAGTATTCAATGAAACCTCATCTTCATGGTTGGAGGTCAGAGTAAAATTACCAGACCTAGACTGGAAAAATCTGGACAACCACTAGATAACAGCAAACATCTAGTGACCATCTGGGTTTTAGCAGCCTAGATCTGGTAGCCCTAATCAGAGTCAAACTCTATTCCATCTTTCATGCTGGTGAGAATAATTCCACATTACTTGTCCTGATATACCTGGGTTCACAAAACTGTCTTACTTTCCAAAAATTACTTGTGATTGTTCTTCAACATCTATAGAATCAAATGGAATGGAGATATTCTGAAAGTGATTACTCTAACAATTGTCAAAAGAAACTGTTCCAAAATGCATCTTTCTTGTGCTATTTTAAAGAAACACAGAAAGCTTAAAAAGGTAACTATTATTATTATTATTATTAATTTAATTTCTATGCCGCCCTATTCCGGAGAACTCAGGGCGGCTCACAGCATAATAGAAATTACATACATATAAAAAACCCTTAAGTTAAAAAAACAAAAAACAAAAAAACAAAAAACCAATCATTCCACGATGTAGTTACATTACTTACTTTATACTAAGTATAGAGATAACATACTATAAGAGTAATAGAGAGTGAAACGTACACATATAGTATATGTCAGAATATAATTATTTCACCTGGTTCATACATTATAACAAGCTATAATTTACTGGATAAACCACAACTGGCTATTCATGGAATATTTAAAACACCCATGCTTTATAAAGTACAATGAATGGAAATATACAAATGTAGTGTCCTTTCAAAGACTCTGATTACAGTTTAAGCAAGATGGCTATTTCCTCATCTCCCAGTGCTCCACACCTGTTGGGGACCGCCATCTTGCAGTCTCCCTGCAAGGAGAAACTGTCTGGATCACTTCTGCAATCTCAAATCCTTTCCTTGTCTGGAGAGCAACTGTGACAAACAGACTAAGAGTCCAACTAAATTTGAAATAAGATTTTAGAATTATTTATTTAAAAAAATCCTTTCAATGGGGAAATGCTTTTGTTTTGAATTTTAAAAAACATAGTAAGATAATTGTAAGAATTGGACATTCGAGGGAACTAAAGATTATAATTAAAGGAAACCAGGAAGGAATATAAAGTTGGTTTATTTGGTCAAGCTTAAAATAGATATATTGTTATCTCTGATAACCCTTAATGGACTTCGGCTGACATCAGGACTGAAGAATGAGGCTTTATGGATTTATTTCTAGATAAATAAAGAGATAATTTGTTGTATTTTAAGAGAAAGTGATGTTACTAAAATTGTTTATACGTTTTGTAATGAAGGGGGAAGTCATTTCTTTATATATTTATTTTTTCTTTATTCTTATTTTTCTTTTTCTCTTTCTGTTTTTCTGTTTTTCTGCACTTTTTACTTACTATTTTTTAATTTGTATTAGATGTATTGTTGTAATATTTAATAAAATTACTATTAAAAAAGGGAAGATAATTCCATCATGATCTGCACACTTAAGCATCCTGAACTTACTCATTAAGCTGGCAGTCTTAATCTTAGATGCATGTAAATCTCACAAAAGATGAACACAATTTGCATTTTCTTTTGTTTCTTCTAACCTAAGAATAAATTTAAAGACCTGCTTCTAGGAACATCTTATTAGCAACAAAAGTACTGCCACAGCTTGCTGCCAAGCTCGTAGTAATTTATGTTCACCAGGCTATACATTTCTTATGTTTAACTGCACCAAGATATACTTATCTCTTTTGTTTATTGCATTTTCTACACCCTGGTGACTTCTTTTCTTTCTTCACTTAGAATGCAAAAGCTGGGTGGGAAAGCCATAGTACAATCGCATGTACTTATTAATCCTTCTTATACTAATTATACCCAGGCCAAGATCATTTCATTTTCTGTTCAAAACTGACTTTTACAGTGTTTTTTTTTTGTAAGATGCTTGTAATAAATAACTTTAATTAGGTTCAAGAAGTAGTTCTGTTGTTTGGGTGTTTAATCTGTGCAACCTATTTGTCCACAGGGCTTGGTATGGGAAGGAGAACCCTAACCTCAAATTTGCCATTACTCTCAAAAGAGCTTGTTGTGCAGTGATAAGGAAGCTGCCAAAATTCCAACAATGACGTGTTCTGAATAGGTATTCCTGGTGTTTTGATAGCCAAAGCCAGAATGGCATTCAATTCAGAAAAACAGAGAAAGATCCTGACCTTGTACATCTTTTGGCTTTATCAAAAAGCTCAGGGTGCACCATTTATATTCAGCTATTTTAAACTGATGCATATTTATAGACTTCAGCACAATGGGCCAGATGCTTCTGCATGTAGCACAGAATAGAATGGAAAAGGTGGGTGGCACATGAGTCAAGTGCTTCTATATTAAAGAACAGGCTTCAATACTCAAGGAGATTGCAGCAAATCTGTCAAAAGA
This sequence comes from Bothrops alternatus, assembly GCA_034064705.1. Taxonomy (NCBI): domain Eukaryota; kingdom Metazoa; phylum Chordata; class Lepidosauria; order Squamata; family Viperidae; genus Bothrops; species Bothrops alternatus. Next base: position 5,448,368 of record JARGCV010000063.1, read on the forward strand.
GTTGGATTTTCCAACAGCATGAATCTATAAGTGGGCTGGGGAAAAAAAAAAGTCATACTGAATTTCCAATATAATGAAGGCATGCAAATGAGTATGGAGCCCCCTACAAGAAAAATACACCAAAAAGCAAAAAAAAAAAAAAACCACCAAAAAACTCCATGATTTTTTTTTAAAAAAAAGATGCTTTCAGAAAGAGAACAAATGTAGTGTATTTCATTTACTTTAACATATGATAATACACAACATCATTTAAAGATTGATCAGTCTAGGATAAAATTACCTAAATATGCAAATATTTTTTGTAGTTCATTTCTAGGTGCACACGTAGACATGCAAAAGGTGAAGGCAATAAAAAGAGTTGTGGCACTAGAGGAGTTAGACAGGGCTGCCTAGAACTGGGAAGCTTCTAGGTTCAAATCCTTGTTCACTTTGCTAAAAATTCTAAGCAGAGTTTCTGTATTTCATTACAGTCTTTAGCTATAAGATTAGAGTGTGAGAAATAAAGAAACTACCTTGCTTTTAAGTTCTGTGGAGAAAATAATAAATAAATAAAATAAAACAAACTCTTCTAAATACAGAATTTTTCTCCAGTGCACTAGTATCTATTTTTGATTGAACCTTCTATCTTAACATTGTTCTGCCTTTTCTTTTCATGTTTAATTTTCTTCACATTCATACTTATCAATGTCTTGCCTTCTAATACCTATTCTCTATCACACACATACAAAATCTCCTTACAGCACATAGGGGCTAATTCATTTCAGCCATTTTTGGCATTTTAAAAAAGGTAAAGGTTTCCCTTGTCCAGTCATGTCTGACTCCAGGGCAGGGGTGTCAAACTCATAATGTTACGAGATTAAGACTTAAGGAGATGCTGTGGTGAGGGGCATTTGTCGAGAACAAATGCTGATTTCTTGGAGTTTTGTGTGCTGTTGCTGATCTTGGAAACAACTCTCTGATCTCTTGTTCTGTGTTGTGATTTCTGCTTGGAAACCCTGAAACTCTGACCATTGGACTGGCTGACAAACTTGATTTGGCGTTCAAAGACCTTGGATTGTATTTTGGCTTCTCTTCTGAAACTGCTTAGGCAAGCTTGTATTTCCACAGACTCATTAGATTTTGAATGTATGTTTCATTCCTTGTTATCTGCATGGCCTTGAGTAAATTACCCTTCTAATCTAACTGTATGTGAAACTACTTGAAGGTGTGTGTGTCTTACTTTGTTCTGGGGCTTGTCAGAAATGTGGGAGCATTGGAGCAAATAAAGGGCGGTTTGAACTGCCAGTTGACTGTTTTGCCTCTGTGTTGTGCCCTGAGTCATCACACTTGCATTTTGTTGCTTTCAAACTGTTGGCAGGAGCTGGAGTTCATCCCATCATGCGGTACTTGGATCTTGAATTGCCAACCTTCCAGTCAACAAGCCCTGCATTTTGCTCAAGCCTTAAGACATCATTTTCACCATTTAATATTGTCCTCTCATGCATCTCTCCTCCTTATTTTGGACTTCAGCCATTGATATACTTGACTTGAGGATCATTGTACGCTTCTGCTTTATGTAATCACCTGAAGCCAAGAAATAATTCATTGAGAGAGAGAGAGAAAATCAAGGCTGATCCATCAGTGCATCATCTTATAAAGTCTTTACTATATGGCTCAATTCAACATTTCTAAGCTAACTAATTTTAAGGCAGGCCATGTTCCCTATCATCTCATTTATGTCTTAAGTCCATTAGGAGAGTCTTCTTTCTTAATTCCATGGTAGCTTGGTTGGATTTCTGGTTTAATGTTCCAGTATGTCTGAGTTGCTTCTCCTGCTTTTATACCTGTTTACTTTGTGGACGTTTTTATTGTTTTAATATCTTTTAAATTGTTTTAGAATTTTAGAATTGTAAGCTGCCCAATGTTGAGTTGGGCAGCTATAGAAAATGAATAAATAAACACAGTATTTCATAATAATAATATTTCATATTCTATATTGCCATACCCTAAATAAATAAATTCATATTCTGTATATGAGCCATAACGGCTAAATCCAGTAGCAGTTAATTCAGTACACTTGTTAAGGAAGGTTTTTCTGGTTTACTTTGAAGAGTATACTTCAAATTCATCAAAAAAGTAAAAGAAATAGTCTAGTGTCCTGCAAATGTTTTTAACTGAAATGTCATTAAGGTGACAAATTACAAGAGATTATAGGAGTTGTCAGAAACATCCAATAGATAGAAGATAGTATCTGTATCTCAAAAATGTCCTACAATATTACAAAATCATACATTTTATACCGGGCCACAAAACCTTTTGAACTATGTACCTATACCCTATATATTAGAATTCTACATCTGAAGCAAACCTGCAACAGTTTTTTTTTAAAAGATCCTAGATTCCTAAAGAGTTATTTTAGTGATTTCAAATTATTCCATTTCCATTACCAATCTTAATTTTAAAAAATGCATTGGTTCTTTTGCTTCTGACTTTTGATGAAATGGTATAAACATATTGTACTGGGAATCACCCATGGCTTATGGGGCACAGGTTGCATGGTCTTGACTTAGAACAATGTGTGAACTTGGCCATATATGGTTTGCTTGATTTTGTCTTGGCATGTTCTATAAACCTTATTAACATGGCTTATTCAACAACTCATGGTTAGTCTCACGTGTAGCCTCACTTGCATAATCTAAAATCAGACCAATACTAACTTGGCTGTCATTTCAGTATGTTTATGTATGTATGCATGCATGCATGCATGCGTGTATGTATGTGTGTGGAAAGGTTTTTCCGGACAGACCGGTCTGATTGATGCACCTTGGTATTTTGACTGCTATACTGCAGTTCTACTTATAATCACTTTTGCCTTGCAGCCCCCCAAACTAGGGGCGTTAAGCAGGTTCAAGTCGCTACTGCAATACATTACTTTTAATACAAAAGTGATTATAAGTAGAACTGCACTATAGCAGTCAAAATACCAAGGTGCATCAATCAGACCAATCTGTCCGGAAAAAACTTTCTGTATATATTCCCTTGGCTTGTCTGACAAAGAGAGAAGGAGAGCCAGTGGCCTGGAGGTTAATACAACTGCCTAGCGTGCAGGCTGCCTAGGTTTGAATCCCATAGAAGGTATGGCTAGCTGATGAGAGCAAAATAAGCTTGAAATAGCTATTCTACTCTCCCATTTAACTCTTTAACTCTTTGTCAACAAAAAAGAAATTTGAATATATATGTGTGTGTGTGTATGCAGAAATGTAAATCTATAGCAAAGTCAGAAAAAATGTGAATAAGGATAGGATGTTGGATAGTCCCCAAGGTTTAAGGCACTGTGCTATTCTAATATCTAGAAGATATTTCTCTATAGGAAGTGCACCAAGACTTGGCTTCTTGAATGCCAGCTGGTAAGCAAAGCTTCAATATGTCTCTCAGGAGCACTGAGGGAAAAGCATTACAAAGTAGTTGGAGAAGCAGATGGCCCACAAGACCACTTGTTAAGTATGCACACAGACAAGTAACGAGCTATTTAGCAGATTGCATGATTAAAATGCCACCCATACCCACTGTCTAGAAAAAGGTGGGAAAGTCCATGTATCTTCATACTCAACTATACAGCAAAAGAAACAAATCATTGAAAAAATATCGAAGACAAAAAAATTAAGCAGTTGAAAAAGTATAGTGAAAGAGTCAGGCAAATAAAGTTAAATAGATATGTGCTGCTATCTCTTAAGATGTAATTTACCTGATGGTGGGAAGAACAATGGAGAACTAAATTATTTTTCAGTGCTGTCATTAACAACTTAAGAGCCATCACTATTGCCTATCAACAAATCCATGATAATTTATATAAGACCCATTGGAGTGAACCAACCTAACCTTGCTCAATGTTTCCTTATAAAGTTTAAAAATAGCAGAGGCATCCAGTTAATAATGAAAAGACAACCACATCAATTCCCCAAATTGTAGTAGTTGTAGCAACAGCCAAAAGGACAGCATGCTCATGGAGAAAAGAAAATAATTCCATTCCAACTAAAACTGGAATAAAAAGGCTACATATTTTATTGATTATAGCTTACAGAAGATTTGGCATGAACTGGCAGCCTTCCCCAACCTCCAGATAAATGTCCTCCAGATATGTAGAATTTCCAGAATTCTCAGCAACAGGCATGACGAATAGGCATTCTGGAAGCACATGCATTGTTTGTCAGTAATTACTGATGTTCATTATTATTTTTCCAGCCAGCATGCTAGGCCCACTTTGATGTCTGGACTACTAAGATGAGTTCTTCCATCATCTTAATGAGGCTACTACGGTAGTTGGCCTAGGACTAAACTCAAAGTTCCTTATACCCTTTGTGGTATGAGAGTGTCCAAAACCCTACCTAGCCATAAAATGGCCTTGCCTCAATACTTTATTGCAGTTGGACTAATTATCATATAGTAAACAATTGTTTCTGTTTACTGACATCGGGAATGCAAAATGTTGAATGAGAAAAGTCAGTAATGCATTTGTATCAAAGTTATTCCCATCAGATGCCCATAGCAATATGAAGCAAATTGAACAAGTATGGAAAAGAAATCATTTGCTTTCTGGAAAAACAAACAGAGGCTGAAACAAACAGAGTGAACCAGAGGTCCAGAAAATGTTATTCCTCCAGGGCAAAAGTTATGCTTTATGTAATCAGAAGCAAACAACACAATAAAAGACAAAGCTAATACCTAACTAAGGAGCAGAGGGAAACTATCTCTCACCCCAAACAGAATTGCTTATAGCCCTTTAGTGGGTAGTAAAAAAAGAGGTAAACATTGATTATACAATCTGTGTTTAATACAGAACAATCACTGGAATTCTTTCATAATGGCTTCCTAGCTTTCCTGTAGTAAAACCATCTCATTGGAAGCTCCTGGATTCTTATGTGCCTGTCAAATTTCAGTCTGTCTTATCTGGGAAAGCCTGACAACTGCTCCCACTCCCCACTACTTGTTTTGAATAGTTCCTAATATTCAGACTAACAAACCCTTCCAGGTAACCAATCCATGCAGGGGACCAAAAGTTACCTTTGCATTCTGTTCCTATGTCAGTACATCAAGCGATAATTAATGCTGTGCGTGTCATTGGGGGGGGGGGAAGCCCTGCTCTTTCTTCGTATTTGCTGGGATGAGAAATTAGGGGCTCCGACTTTATCAATTTAATAAGCAAGGTATATTTACACTAGAGGGAGCAATTGCACCATCCCTTCCTTATTGCTGCTTAGCTACCCATCAGTTGCATGGCAACATTGCAAAGCGGGGAATATATAAAAGAACAATTCAGATTAAATGCTTTGGTCTTTTATATAGTAAAGTTGCCCTAATGATTTATCCTAACTATTAGTATATTATTCAACTCAGAGCTGAACATGCTGTGAGCCCTGAGCAAGCTTGGCAACGCTACTGGATTGGCTGCAGGAAAGATTCTCCCCCGCTCCTCATCTCCCTTGAAATAATTTTATAAGGATGTTTGGGGTTGTTGGTTTTTGTGGAATAGATTGCAAAGTGGAATATGGTTCAAAGAATCTAATGGCAAGCATCTGAAGAAAATATGGGTAAGTGGACTCGATCTTTATTTTAAACATTTTAGGAGAGTGGGAGGTATCACACGTACCAAATTCCTATCGATAGCTATGCCCTAAAAATAATTTAATTCTTATGCTAGACCTATCTGTTCCATTGAAGGGGTTCCTTTATATACAAAACAGCTCTCTTTAGTCTGTGTCTAGCAGAACCGGAGGGTACTTGGTTAACCTAAGTTATCAGGTACTACCTACAGCTTTAATACTTAAATAGAAGAGGGGGGAAAATTGGCAAGTGAAGTGTGAGATTAGCTGCAACTGCTAGTACTCTTTTTTTTTTTGTCCAGCTTTCAAGCTATATGAGCCATTTCATCTTCTCCATCTGGCCAGCCTTCTTATCAACTCATTGACCGAAACCTCATTTGGAATGCTAATACTTCATACAGCTAATGAAGTGTCCAGCCTTCATAGAGATTAAATAATTTATTTTGAAGGATGAAAAATTAAAATATCCAGAAAGTGAAACTTAGAAATTTCAAGTCCAAAATGAGTCTCTAGGATAGATTTTAAATTCCTCTTACTTAGAAATAAAAGCACTCTCTGTTAATCTAGCAAGCCCAGGTATGAAGAACTTCTGCTCCTCAAAGTATTGCTTAATGGCAGCATCTCAGTATTCCTCATTATTAGACAAGCTTGCTAAGACTTCTTGGGTGGGGAATTGAATAGCTCTCCACCTCTGATCTAGCCAGTTTTTAGAGAGAAGATAGTTATCTATTTAAGGGATAAAATAAAAATAACTTTTTTGGGGGGGGCGTCATTTCCCAAAACATTAGAATCTAAAATCATCTATAGAGCTGTCAAAAAATAATCCAATGTCTTCTACATGATGGAATGTATTACTAGATATGGCAAAACCCCACATTTAGGACATGTTAAATGGCATTAGACAATTTTGTGGATAGGGAGATCACTGCTATTAATTTTGATGGTACCAGACTAACTCTAGAATCAAAGATTTAAAAATCAGTTGCTTGAGAGTCTATGTTTGTGAGCTTCTTGATATATGTATAAATGTGGCCACTATAGGACCACAAAATCTGGGCCAAGTAATCTTTTGGCCTAATGCCTTAGGACTCTTATATTCTTTGATTAGTCTAGATTCATCGGTTTTGACTGGTAACTTTTTCCAGGCTCTGAAACAGAATGATTTCTCCTTATCTGCTACTTGATCATTATAAATGGAGATGCCAAGGACTGATTTTAAAATATTCAGTGTGAAAATCTTTTGCTTCATTCTTGAACAATGACTATTCCATTAAGCTATTATGAAAATGAGGAGGCCAGATTATCTTTTAAACCTCAACACACAATCTTATCTGCATGTTTACTCAGAAGTAAATTCATTGGATTCAGTGGCATTTACTTCCATCTATTTCCATCGTAAGTAAATTTCCCCCTTAAATTATTTGTAAAAAAGCAACAGCTAATAATTTAAAATCCCTAACCATTTTTAATGGGTAGGTAATTATCCACAACAGTTTTGACTTGGCAAATGTTTACGAAGCAAATCTTCCAATGCTAAATTCAGTGATCTGAGCACATTACTTATTAAAGATACAGTATATTTTTCCTTTCCAACTCAGTATTTTCAGGAGTTTTTTGTTCATATTCAATTACCATAGCAGATAACCTTTTTTCATTTTTAAACTTTATTTGTATGTAAAAATAAAAAAACAAAAGAGCAAATAATTCTCCTTATAACATTTATACATATATGTGCAGACATATATATATTAATCAAAGCTTGCTTTTATTATATAATAGATAATTAAATCAACATTTCAATCAAATAAGAGGAGAAATAGATGGAAGATGGGAAATTAAAAGAAATTTTGATTTCTAAATGGTCCTCATATTGGTGCTTCTTGCTGCAAAATGTTTATAGAAAGTAAGTTCTTTGAAGCTTTTTATAACTTGATGAACTGATATTTTCCAATCTTATGGCATTATTTATAGTTTAATCATAGAAACACATATTATCTACTACTATTGTCTTCCTTTTAACTTCCAGAATATTAGCATATAATTAGAACAAAATATGCATCAACCTAACCCATTTTCCACTACAGCAGAGACCATATCATCTAAACCAATACTGTATTTTAGCTCCAGATCTCTGTTAGTTAAAACCTCCATTTTCTTAATGAAATGCATGCATCCTGCAACAGGAAGATCTATTTCAAGAGATGTATCTAATATACACAAAATAATATTTTGTTAAATTAACCACACTTCTCAGTCTTTGGCAATGTGAATATACAGAAATATCTAAAAGGTCGTGACATATATGGAAACAGCCAGGAACAGATTGTGAAGCAGCCACTTACACTTTGCAAATGATTTGAAGAGAAGTGCTTTGTCTGTGAAGCACTTCCTTCAAATATTTTGTATTGTTCTATTGGGCACCATTTCTTCATTCCAAACAAAGGTGTTTGTCACGAGCCATGATATCCTCAGAATGAAAAAAGTGGGTTGTGATGTCATTGGAGGTCATGACCTCTAAGACAAGCTCATAATTTGTATAACATGATGATATCAGAATGCTGATGTCATGCTTTCCCCCAGATTGCCTTAGAGGTTCCTATAATTTATTATTTTGTAAAACAAGCAGTTAAACCTCTAGTATTGGAGGGAGTTATAAAGCAGCTCCTATCTCTGTGATAAAATGAAGTTGTCATTAGGCACTGCTTGACAGATAATATTTGTGGTGCAAATTCTTAGCACAAATTCATAGTTTAATCCTATTAATGAACTCCCATTAGATTAACACAGTGGACAGACCAAGCTATAATTTGTCCTCCTGTTTGTTTTCATCAGCTGAGGAACATATAAGCAGTGCCTTTACTGCTTAACAAATGCAGTTCAGATAGGACTTCAGGCCATCCTGCTTTTTATCACCAGTATATGAGGATATTATCACCGTTTGTATGTTAAGTTGTAGTAACTGTTGCTCCATCTTTAAATAGAGTGCACTGCAGTAATCTGAGAATAAAAAGTTTAAAAAAGAAACTATGATTGGATCTGAGAGAAAAAGTTTTCAACAGGTTCGGGAGTTACAGCTGGAACAAATAAAAGTTGCTATCCTACTTAATAGTTAAATCTTTGGGGTTTTTTGGAGTTAAGTCAAGAAGAAGGTATAGTCTTGACAGCTGTTTCAGATAATGTTGAGGAGGTCTTTTTGCTTCCTTATTTACATAGCTGTATATCTGTGCTACAGAAATATAATCTGCTTGGTGATAAGGCATTAGTAGAAAAACTAATTTAGTTATTCTTATGCTAAAGATCATTTTCCAGACTTGAATTAACAATTGTCTGACAATCTTTAAGAGGTTTAGAATTTCACAGATGGAAGATAATGGTATTATTTAGTGCTGTCATCCTTCTGTTTTGAAACTGAAGTAATATTTTTGTGTACTCCAAAATATCCCATATATCTACTTATCTATCTGATCATTTCCCAGAAGATTATTGACTTGATGTAGTAGGAGGATTCAACAGCTCCAGTTAACACTGAGAATAATGCTAGTGGGAAAATACATTTCTAATAGGATTCCTCTTGCTGATGGTAGGAAGAGAGAGAAGCTAAGGATAATCCACAGTGAGTTGACGCCACAGGTGAGGGAATCAAACATTTAGAAGAAGGAACTGCATCATAAAACTTGGAAAGGGGTAATGGTGAAATACCTCTGTATAGTTGTCAAGAAATTTATAGATATGGCCCAAATATTTTGTTAAGTTTGGGTTCTGGATGATGAGACACATCTTTTGGATGGTTCTCTTCTGGCTACTGAAAAAGAATGTAAAACAGTTCATGAGTATATTTAAAGGTAATATAAACCTCCAGGCCAAATTTGCAAGGAAGTTTGGTCACTGATGGTATCAGTATTAAAAAAGATAGCAGTGTTGAAAAAGACATATTCTGTTGGAATATGGAATGGGAAAAATACAAAGGAAAGAAAACTAGGAATTAATGAAGTTGAACTAGACCATATTTTAACTGTTTAAGGAATAAGTGAATTTAAGTAGACTGGAATGGGCCACTATAAATCAAATGGTTGTGATACACTAATTAAGGTATGGGACTACACAAAGGAATGGAATGATAATATTACTAAAAAAAAACCCCAATCATTATATGCTTGACTTTAACCTAGTAGAGAACAGGATCATATGTGTCAGATCAGGGATCTTCAAACATGGCCCTTTTATGACTTGTGGACTTCAACTCCCAGAATTCCTCAGCCAGCATGCCTCAGAATTCTGGGAATTGAAGTCCACAAGTCATAAAAGGGCCAAGTTTGAAGACCCCTGTGTTAGATTGTGTGGATTTCCACCAGGGCTGTATACTTTCCATTCAGAAGAAATGATCCAGACCTGGACTGAGAGCAAAGCCTGTCTGCTGTTCATTAAGGGAGGCTGACCATATTTCAGACTTTTCCATGAATCGGGAAAAAAGCCCAAAGATTAAGTTAAGGAAATGCAGTCATTAAAGTAAGGAGACATTCAGCGTATCCTTTTCTCCCACAGAAGACTAAAAAATTACCAAAGAGTTATGTTGATTCCAAATGCAAGCAAAATTTTGTATAATGTTTACAAAGAATACCAAATTGGCTGTTCAATGCCAAATTGGCTGTTTCAGAAAAGGCAGAGAGACACCGAATCAGGTAGCACTTCACAGGACTGTTGTGGGGAATAAAGGGTGATGGGAACAGGATGTCTGTTGCCTTGAATTATACAAAATAAAGGCAGTCCTAAAGATGTTTTTTGAAGAGGCAACTGACTTTATTTTTCCTTGGACGTTTCACTTCTCATCCAAGCTTCAAGGAAAAACATAGTCCAGTTGTCTCTTGAAAAAACACCTTTGGGACAACCATGACCTGGATGACTGACAATCTCCATGGACAAAAATAAAGGCAGTATGTACATTTAGATTAGATAATTGATAGAGCAAGAGTTTCTAAGTATTACCTTTGCTTTATAGACTACCTTTGTGTAGAACATGCCAAAATATAAAAAATATTAAGTCAAATGGACATGCCAGAATACTCTTGAGAAACATGGACAGAGAACAAGAAGCTACTGCAAGAAATAAGCCAGAAGGAACAGAACAGAGTAGAGAAGACTGTGAGACAAGGAGGCATATTGTCTCCATGTTTGCTCAATTTACACAGTGAATATATTATACAGAATGCCAAGGAGGAAAGAAATGACAGCTGGAATCAAAATTAGGAATTAAAACACTAAAAATCTGAGATATGCAGATGACATCCTTTTCTTAGCCGAAAGAAAGAAGATTTAGAAAAGCTTGTTAAAGAGAGCAGAAATAGAAAGTTTTTTTAAAAAAAATCTGGCTTGGCATTAAATAGGAAGAAGACAACGAAATCTAGCAGGCTGGGTGAATTCACAGATGACAGAAAGGAAACAAGGGTGGTTGATAGTTTTGTTTCCTTTGGTTTAGGAATAGATTAAAAAGGGCTGCATGTTGAAGAAGTAAACAGATTGATGTTAGGGAAGAAGGCAATGAGAAGCAGGCTAAATTGCGAAGGATGAAGATGTTTCTATGACAATGAAGACCAAAATAGTTAATAGGGTTGTGCAGCATTTCAGATTCAAATAGAGTGCCCAGAAAAGTTCATTTAGCACTTTTGGACAACTCCTTACCATCAGCAATCACTTAAAGCAGCCGTGTTTTTTCCTGTGATTGTGTCACTGTGTTTCTCAGCTCTAGTGTAATTTTGGGAGAAGACATGGCCGGATGAAGGAGGTTCCAACAGGTTCTGTGAGCATGCCCATGCACACCTTGAACTACCTACAGGTAGTCCTTGACTCACAACCACAATTGCGCCCAAAGTTTCTGTTGCTAAGCAAGTGAGTTTTGCCCCATTTTACTAAAAGACCTCTCTTGCCACCGTTGTTGAGTGGATTACTGCAATTGTTCTTTTAGTAACATAGTTGTTAAGTGAACCTGGCTAACCCACTGAGTTTGCTTCTCAGCAGGCCACAAAAGGTGATCACAGGACAGTATCATAAATATGAACTGTTTTACCAAGCATTTGAATTTTGATTGTATGACCATGAGGATGCTGCAATGGTTGTTAAGTGTGAAAAATGGTCATAAGTCAATTTTTTCAGTGTCGTTGTGACTTCGAATGGTCACTACATGAATGGTTGTTAGTTGAGGACTACCTATATTCCCTTTTGAAGTGCTGCACAAACGTAATTAAAGCAATGTCTTTCCGGTGGTAATGAACAGCAGTTAAAGGGGATCCCTAAGAAAGAAGAAGAGAAAAAAGACAAGTGCCTTCAAATTATGGATGTGAAGATGGTTACTTAGAGTACAATGGACTGCAAAAAAACCCAAAACCCCAATCAATCATTTCTGGAAAAAATAGAGTGACCGCTCCCTCGAGGCAATGAAATTGATGTACTTCGGCATGTGAAGCAAACAGATGATGAACTAGAAAAAAAAAAAAAGAATGATGCTTAGCCGCTTTAGCAGAAGTAGGAGGCAGAACCATAGATAAACTGGAGGAACAATAAAACAGATTACAGGAATGTCCCTGGAAAGCTGCAAATTTTCAGCAGAGGCAAGCTGAGATGACGGGAGCTTCTTTGTATAGTCAGCTGGAGTTGGGCTGTCTTGATGGCATTTAATTAATTGGCCTCTATGTATGTCCAAAAATTTTGAATAATCGTACTAACCTGTCATGATCAATATTAGAGTCCACTGCTTATCCCTTGCATGATGCCACCTTAATGTCCCTCCTCTGTTGTTTTTTACATTTTTGGAGGAAGGGGGAACTCTTTGTTGTGATTGATTCGTTCCCCCAAAGCCCAGGTGTGAATTTGTGCAGGAGCAGAGGAGCCAAGGAGATTTCCTTCCTTTTCCAGCAGCAAGGTCACAAACAAAGCTACAGTTTCTGCAAGCCAGTGGACCCGAATAAATTGAGAGTAATGACCAGCTTCCCTCTTGTTCCCTCTTCTGTCTGCTGGCCAGAACTTCTCCAGCCTGGCTTGCCCTCCATAAGCAATCCACACCTGCTCCTCTATTTTAGTGATTTCTCCTAACTAGGGGGAGCAAAGACAGCCCAGGAGAACAGATCCTGGTGGTGCCTGATTGCCTTTGTATTCACAATCCCTACCACCTCCTCCCACAGAAAGTCTTCCAACTTTCTTGGAAGGGTTATGAAGAAAAAAACAGGGTCACACAACTGAATGCATACCAGCTGTTAGAGGCCAGGTGGCACAAGAAGATTAAGCATAATTGGAGACCTTGGGGGCCACCTAAAAAAAAATGCATGGCCCACTCAAATTTGCTGAGCACCTTTGTTGATAGAAGTACAGTTATACTTCTTTCTGTTCCCTGATTGGTTTTCATACCTTTATTGACATTTTTGTGAAGCCAAAGTATGGTTCAGTTCTGACTTACTGAAAGCCTTATAGTTTGACTTTATTGGACAAATCATGGGTCTCTGTGACACATGTTGTTCAATAAATATGAATAAAATTTCCTGGCTTAGCATGATGTAAAGGACACTTACCTTGCATCAATTTAACTGTCAGGAGTGACACCCTGAATTTTGATTGCAAATCAGCCTAAGATTATATAGCAAGACTCTGATCTGAAAGGCTGCAGTTAAGTTCATGTATCACATTAAGGCATCAAGTCATTGATTTAGTATTGGCTTAAAGCGTGGATTAAACTAGTCAAAGAGATTTGTAAGCAAATGGTTTATAACTTAATATTACTACCCAGAGTTGTCTTTCAAAATGAGATGGGCAGCATAGAAATTAATTAATAAATTAAATTTATGCATTAATCTAATAGGTTTTTTATTTACCATGTCATGATTAAGTAGTATTCATACTGTCTACTAAACCAGTGGTTCTTAACCTTTTTGAAAGAATCGCCCCCTTGAGCCAATGAGGAAGTTGTCATCGCCCCCGTCCCCCAACATAACCTCTCAATCACAACATAGGAAATAATTCTTCAATTTGTGCAAACACTTGTTTTGTTTTCTTTAAAATTGTCATCAGGACATATCGATGCAAATAATTTATTTCCAGTCTTTTTCCCATATCTCAACTGTGTGAAAAATTTTGGTGCCACTCGTCACTTTATTCCCAAACTTCGTGATACATGTATTTCACTATTATCTTATTTATTCAAGACACTTAAATGTAATGACCACTGAAAACAAAATTCAATTGCAAGAAAGTGAAATGCCCAAAAAGAAAAACAGTATCATTTAATGATTGAATTACAAGTGAAATTTAAGATGCAAAAAGAAATATACAAAGGGTAGAGGCTGCTGCGCAATGCGCACGAAGATAAGAGATGCGTATTCACATATGTACGGCGTTCTGTACTGAAGCTAGCTGGAGGAACATTTGAAAACACAATTCAATCTACTAATAGCGAGCGATCTGATGTTTTTGTATGACAGATATTCAGCGATTCACTGTACGAAAAAGTCTCAAAAGTGTCCCCAAAACTTCTCACTCCATCGCCCCCATATCGCCCCCTTTTTGTTCCTTCGCCCCCGCATCGCCCCTTTTTGTTCCATCACCCCCCTGAAAAATGAAATCGCCCCCTGGGGGGTGATATCGGCCAGGTTAAGAACCAATGTACTAAACCGCAGTTAACTAGGCAAGGATACATTGCATCTTAGTGTGTTGTGTGAATCTGAACATCTTGTTAAATCACAATGAGTTTGATAAATCACAGTCTGTGGTTTAATCAATGTCTATAATCATCAGCTTCATTTATCCAAATATGTGGAAAATAGAATGACTTTGGCATGCCCTTTGCTTTTTGTTCATACGTCTCTCATTTAAGAGTGATTATACTTTTGTTACTGTACCAAATTTCCTTTTCAAAAAAATTATGTGAAAGCATGCCTTCCTGGACTCAAAATATTCTTCAAATCTCTCAAACAATTTGTTTTTACAACTTTTCCTTTCCATACTGTTGCTGTGTCTGTGCCATTGATGGTGGGGTAGGGGGAAATTTGTTTTCCTCCAAAACATTTCAAAGAATTAGGAATCATGAAATTCCAGATTGAAACAACCTAACTTAGAAGAATTTATTTTCCCTACTGCTGCTGTGTCAAAACTGAAGAGACTTTCTCCCTAAATGATCTCAGCTAATCAAGAACTGAATCCAGTAGAGGTGGCTGGATTCCAGCTCCCAAGCAACATTTCTGATAATGATGTACCAACATCTGAATTGCCCATGGATACCTCCCATCTGTGCCACCCACTCTAAGGAATACAGTGACATTGGCATGCTACTTAATCAATCAGATGGGGTTATGTGCCAATGTCACTGAGGACAAGTGAACCCATACTGCTATTAAGGACTATTTTGTTGCTAAGGAAACTAGGGAGATATTTTCAGTTCTTTTGCATTGAAAAGAAACTACCATAGTATAGCATGGTGCAGCAAAACATGAATATTGGGCCCAGTTGCCTTGGCAACACAAATATTACGTTAGCTGTTCCAATTTTACTAAAGGTATGTTCCTCTCCCCAATAATTGTGCCTTTCAGGTTTCTCAATAACACTAGAAGATTCTGGAAATGCAAACCATTAGCAAAATAAAACTTTAGCTTCTTCACCTGAGTTCTTGAAAAAAATGTTATTTATTTATCTAGTTAAAGAATTTCTTTGGCTGCCTACCTCAAACATTGTAACTCTGAAATCTTTGAGCAGCATCTTTGGAAAGTAACAGTTGGAGAATGTTAGTAATGTATCTTTGGTACTTTATCAAGTCCAAAAATATGCTGTGTTTCTGAAACAATGCAATCTGTAACTTCATTTAGCATTATACTTTTGGTGTTACTCCAAATGTTTGGAATTTCTAAAGGCCTGATAACTGGAGTTCTGGGAACTATAGCCGAACCTGTCTGGAGGTCAAAAGGTTGGAGAAATTGATTCTAATTAGAAAATCTCCAGGTCAGTGTTTTAGACTAGGGGTCCCCAACTCCCAGGCCGCGGCCCACTATTGGGCTGTGGCCTTTTCGGAACCGGCTTGCACTAGAGATGTTTGCACCCTTGCCCGCACAGCTCTACTCACATGATTGGTGCCCCAAAGGCTTCTCTTCTCTCTTGTGTGAGTGGAGCTGCGTGCGCATCCATGTGCCAACCTGCCTCTTGCACGGCCTGGTTCCCCTCTCTCCCAACAACCGGGCTGCCAAGCCACCTGCTCCTGATGCTTCAAAAGCGGAGTGGTGAGAGCAGAAGCTAAGTGGGACGAGCGCGCCCTGCTCAGCTTCACTGACTCATGGAGGCTGCCTATGCAGGACACCCAATCCACTTTTGAAGTATCAGGCAGGTGAGTCTGAAGGAGCATGCAACCATGCCCCCAAAGGTTTCTGTTCTCTGCACCAAAAGCTTTTGCAAATGGATGAAAGGCTTTGGGGGAGCAATCTCACGCTGCTTCAGGTCTTCTGCCCCTTTGCAAAAGCTTTTGACTGGAGAAGCCTGAAAAAGTGTGAAATTGCACCCCAAAAGCTTCTCTTCTGTCTTATGTGAGTGAAACTGCATGGCCCATTTCCCCATTTCCCCCTCCCTCCAGCCAGGCCGCCAAGCCACAAAGGTTGGGGAGTCCTGTTTTAGACAACTTATCTCATTGTTGTTGTTGTTGTTAATTGCGAAGTTGTGTCCGGCCCATCGTGACCCCATGGACAACGTTCCTCCAGGCCTTCCTGTCATCTATCATTTTCTGTAGTTCATTTAAGCTCACGCCTACTGCTTCAGTGACTCCATCCAGCCACCTCATTCTCTGTCGTCCTCTTCTTCTATTGCCCTCAATCTTTCCCAGCATTAGGCCCTTCTCCAGTGAGTCCTTCCTTCTCATTAGGTGGCCAAAGTATTTGAGTTTCAACTTCAGCATCTGGCCTTCTAAAGAGCAGCCGGGGTTGATCTCTTCTAGGACTGATCAGTTTGAACGCCTTGCAGTCCAAGGGACTCACAGGAGTCTTCTCCAGCACCATAGTTCAAAGGCCTCAATTCTTTGTCGCTCAGCCTTTCTTATGGTCCAACTTTCACATCCATACATTGCAACTGGGAAAACCATGGCCTTGACTATACGCACTTTTGTTGGCAGGGTGATGTCTCTAAGTTTTAAAAGATATTTCATTTTTTTTTGCTGTTTATTTTTACTGCTTCAAATCCATTAACTATATGATTGGTAAAGTGGATGTGGTTAATTTAACTATTTCTCTATAAATTGTTTTTTTATCTATTTTTCAATATATATGTGTACATATATGTGTATACACACACATGTACAGAAACAAAAATGCATATATATTGTAAGAGTGAATTGAAAACCAGGTTTGTATTTATGCCCGGTCAAGTGTGAAATTAATGTCCTACAAGCACACTCAATTGAATACATTTAGTTTTCACTGTTTAATTTAGTAGTTAAAGAGTCTTTTTGAACTACTGCCATACAGGGTAATTCAGCAAAAGTTCAGCTTCACGACATAGAGTATATTCTTGAGTTAATCACAAGTCTCATGAATTCAATAGGCTGTCTCCCACATAAGTGTATATGTTGGATTATAAATTCTACACATTTATTTTGAACTGGAAATAATAATTAATGGAATTGGGTTTAAATTTAGTTTGCTCCTTTTTATCTGGATTAAATCTGCTGAGGTCAATGGGCCTTTTTTTTGTTCTTTTAGTCATGATTTGATATTACTTGGGACAAGCTCATAATTACAGTGGAGGCTAAAATCCCAAAGAATCCCAAGGCTGTTTGAAGAGAGAACAACTTGGGGATACATGCCGGGTTCATTTGTTCATTTGCCATTAGATTGTGGATGAATGTGATGTTACTGCAAATGGACCTGTGTTTATCATCGACAGTTCAAGTTGGTCAGTGACTTCTTGAGGTCAGAACTGAGACATTTGGGCTGGAAAAAGAGACCACCACCAAATTATTGATCAGTCTTACCCTGTAACAGTTTACCTGATGGTACCTTCTATCATGTCTTCTTCAACATCTTACCACCAATATGTACCGGTACCTAAGGCAGGGGTTTTCAAACTTGGCCCTTTTATGATTTGTGGACTTCAACTCCCAGAATTCCTCAGCCAGGCACGCTGGCTGAGGAATTCTGGGAGTTGAAGTCCACAAATCATAAAAGGGCCAAGTTTGAAGACCCCTGATCTAAGGGACCATTTTCTTCCCTAAAGCTTAGCAATGAATGAGAACCAGTTTGGTTAAGATACCAGGCTAGAAAGCTAGAGAGCGTGAGATCAAGTCCCCCTTAGCCATGAAAGCGAGGTGGGTGACTTTGGGCCAGTCACTCTTTCTCAGCCCAACTCACCTCATAGGGTTGCTGTTGTCAAGAAAATAGGAAGAAGAAGGTGTGTTGGATATTTGTTGGCTACCCTGGAGAATAACCTTCTCAACCCAGCTTGTTTCCCCATTCCCTGTCCTGCACAGGTCAGGTCAGGCCAGGCAATCACAATTTCCCATAACTATCACTAAGTAAAGGCAAGGATTTGTGAACAATCCACTGTTCTTATATATTTGAGAATTCCAGGAGAAAAATAGATGCACCATTGTCTGATTGTCCATTTTTTTTCCTGACTGATATTACTACATGGCATTTCTTTATCAGGCCAAGTTTTATATCCCAGCTGCTCCAGTGCTTTTTGTCCTGGGCTCCCTCTTGTTTCTCAGCTAGCCTACCCACAGCAATTGTTACCAATATTGTGACTGCAGCTCCCTCTTCATCTCTCCTGTTGGAGTGTTTTACTGTTTTACAATGTAAAAAAAAAGATGTTAAGACTCTAGAAAGAATGCAGAAAAGAGGAACAAAGATGATTAGGGGACTGGAGGCTAAAACATATAAAGAACGGTCGCTGTGTGTTTAGTTTAATGAAAAGGAGGACGAGAACATAAGAACATAAGAACATAAGAAGAGCCATGCTGAATCAGGCCAAAGCCCATCGAGTCCAGCATTCTGTGTCACACAGTGGCCCACCAATTGTACATGGGGATCTTGAGCAGAAAGAGAAGGCAAAACCCTCCCTTTCCCTTGACCCCCAACAAATGGTACTCAAGGGAATCCTGCCTACCTCAACCAACATAGAGGCGGCACATGGACATCCGTTTTAATAACCACCGATACACTTGGCATCCATGAATCTATCTAACCCTGCCTTGAAGCTGTCAAGGCTGATAGCTGTCACGACCCCTTTGGAAGTGAATTCCATAAATCAACGATCCTCTGGGTGAAGAAATGTTTCCCTTTATTTGTCCTCACTTTCTTAGCTATGAGCTTTAGGGAGTGCCCCCTTGTCCTGGTATTGTGTGATAGAGAAAAGAATTTTTCTCTATCCACCTTTTCTATCCCATGCATGATTTTATACACTTCGATCAAGTCACCCCTTAAACGCCGTCTTTCAAGGCTGAAGAGACCAAGGCGTTGCAATCTGGTTTCATAAGGGAGGCGCTCCATTTCCTTGATCATTCTTGTTGCCCTTTTTTGCACCTTTTCCAGTTCCATTATATCCTTCTTGAGGTGCGGTGACCAGAACTGTACACAGTACTCCAAGTGTGGTCTCACCATCGATTTGTACAGAGGCAATACAACACTTGCTGACTTATTTTCGATTCTCTTCCTAATCATGCCAAGCATGGAATTTGCTTTTTTTTTTTTTTACTGCTGCTGCGCATTGGGTTGACATCTTCATCGAGCTGTCCACCAAAACCCCAAGATCCCTTTCTTGGGTTGTCTCAGAAAGTTTGGTCCCCATCAGTTTGTAAGTATAATTGGGGTTCTTTGCCCCGATGTGCATAACTTTGCACTTGTTTAGGTTAAAATGCATTTGCCACTTTGTTGTCCACTCACACAATTTCGAGAGATCCTTCTGGAGCTCCCAACAATCAGTTTCACTTTTCACAACCCGGAACAATTTAGTGTCATCAGCAAACTTGGCTACCTCACTATTAACTTCTGCATCCAGATCATTGATGAATAAATTAAAAAGTAAAGGTCCCAAAACTGAACCTTGGGGTACACCACTTCTCACTTCTTTCCAACCAGAGAATTGTCCGTTTATTGCCACCCTTTGCTTCCTACAATTTAGCCAGTTACCAATCCAGGACAAGACCTGTCCTCTGATTCCGTGGCTGGAGAGCTTTTTTAGGAGCCTTTGGTGAGGGACTTTGTCAAAAGCCTTTTGAAAGTCAAGATATACAATATCAACTGGGGCCCCTTTATCTATGTATTTATTTACACCCTCAAAAAATTCTAACAAGTTAGTAAGACATGATTTGCCTTTGCAGAAACCATGTTGATTTTCTTTCAGCAATGCCTGTTTTTCTATGTGCCCTGTAATTTTATCTTTAATAATGGTTTCCATCAGTTTGCCTGGAACTGAGGTTAAACTGACTGGTCTATAGTTTCCTGGATCACCTCTGGATCCTTTCTTGAAGATCGGGATTATATTTGCTTCCCTCCAATCCTCCGGTACAGTGCCTGATCTTAGAGAAAGATTGTATATTTTAGATAGAAGTTCAGCAATTTCACACTTGAGTTCCTTGAGAATTCTAGGGTGGATGCCATCTGGACCCGGCGATTTGTTGACGTTTAGTTTAGAAAGGCATGCAAGAACATCTTCCTTGTTTATCTCTATCAGGTTTAATTCTTCTATTTCCCTCCCTGGGAAAACTAATTCAGTGGCAGGCAAATGTTCTCTATCCTCCTCAGTGAAAACGGAGGCAAAGAAGTCATTTAGCCTCTCAGCAATCTCCTTGTCTTCTCTGATTATCCCCTTCTGACCATTGTCATCGAGTGGCCCAACTGATTTTCTTGTTGGGTTCCTGCTTCTGATGTACTTAA
Source organism: Bothrops alternatus (assembly GCA_034064705.1). Taxonomy (NCBI): domain Eukaryota; kingdom Metazoa; phylum Chordata; class Lepidosauria; order Squamata; family Viperidae; genus Bothrops; species Bothrops alternatus. Next base: position 5,468,832 of record JARGCV010000063.1, read on the forward strand.
AAAAGGTTTTGTTATTATTTTTAATGTTCTTGGCTATATGCTCCTCAAAGTCTCTCTTGGCTTTCATGACTATCGCCTTGCATTTGGTCTGCCAGAGTTTGTGATCCCTCCTGTTCTCCTCGGTAGAAAGAGCCTTCAATTTCTTAAATGAGTTTTTCTTCTTTCCAATAACCTCCTTTACCTCATTCGTAAGCCATACTGGTATCCTCTTGGACTTTCCAGTCCTCTTTCTTCTTTTAGGAATGCATTTTATTTGAGCCTGCTGTAACGTATTTTTAAACAGTTTCCAAGCATTTTGGAGGGATTTGAATTTTTTTTACTGTTCTTTTTAGTTTCTTCTTTACTATTTTCCTCATTTTGTCAAAATTCCCTCTGTGAAAGTTTAAGGTCTCTGTGTTAGTTTTCACTGACAATTTGCTATCCATGGTTAAGTTGAAGGTTATTGTGTTGTGATCGCTGGTTCCTATGGGCTCGGTTACAAGGACATCATGAACCAAATCCTGTGTGTTAGTTAGAACCAAGCCCAGGATCCCCTTTCCCCTGGTTGGTTCCATGACCATCCGCTCAAGGGAATAATCGGCTAACATGTCGAGGAACCTTGTCTCTCTTTCATGTGTAGAACAAGAATTTACCCAATCTATTTGGGGATAGTTGAAGTCCCCATTATGACTACCCTATTTCTTTTTGAAGCCTCTTTAAATTCATTTTCTAAATAGCAATCTGCCTCTGGAGTTTGGTTGGGAGGGCGATAGCAGATCCCTAACGTCAGATTAGTTTCCTGTCCTGGGATTTTTATCCACAATGTTTCTGTGGGTGAGTTTGAATTTTCTTGAATTTCGAGTTCATGAGATTCTAACTCCTCATTTATGTACAAGGCCACGCCACCACCATTTCTCCCTCTCCTGTCCATCCTATACAATTTGTAACCTGGAATCCTTGTGTCCCATTGGTTGTCATCTGTCCACCAGCTTTCTGTTATGCCAATAATAATATTATTTTCCTTCACCAAGCATTCCAATTCCCCTATTTTTGCTCGAATGCTTCTAGCATTCGTGTACAGACATTTATATGTAATTTTCTGGTGCACTTTCAACTCTGACTGTAGAATTTGGTTGTAGAATTTGTAGATGGTCTACCATGTCCTTCTGCTTGACTATTACAATTTAGTTTTCCTGTTGACTCACCAATGTGTGCATAACTTCCACCCTCCATATTAGGCAGTGCGCCTTCTCGAACCGGAAGCTGCCCAGCTCCTGTTGACTTGCCCCTATGAATCAGTTTAAAAGCTGCTCTGAAACCTTTTAAATATTATTCGCCAACAGTCTGGTTCCATTATGGTTCAAGTGTAACCCGTCCCTTCTGTACAGGTGTGGCTTGTCCCAAAATGTTTCCCAGTTCCTAATGAATCTAAACCCTTCCTCCCGGCACCACTGCCTCATCCACGCATTGAAGCTCCTGAGCTCTGCCTGTCTAGCTGGCCCTGCGCGTGGAACAGGTAGCATTTCTGAGAATGCAACCTTGGGGGTCCTGGACTTTAATCTTCTACCTAGCAACCTAAATTTGGCTTCCAGGACCTTCCGCTTAGCTTTCCCAATGTCATTGGTACCGACATGTACCACAACAGTTGGCTCCACCCCAGCACTGTCTATCAGCCTGTCTAGATGCCTCGTGATGTCCGCAACCTTTGCACCCGGCAGGCAGTTTATCATGCGGTCAACGCGTCCATCACAAACCCGTCTCTCTATATTTCTAACAATCGAATCACTCACTACAAGAAGCCCCCCTACCACTACCCGCGGAGAAGTATCCTCGGTGCAAGAGGATATGGGCACATTCTCCAAGGAAGGGGTCTCAACTAAGGGAGCCTGTCCCTCTTCCACAGATTGATGTACTCCCTGCCCAAGATCTCCATTCTCCAAAGCAGCTGGAGAGCTGCTCAGCATGGAGTGGGATGCTCCTGCTGCATCCCTGAAGATCTTCTCCTGCCTCGCTATCTCTCTCTGCTTCTCCAGGTCTGCTACCTTGGCTTCAAGGGAAAGAACCTGTTCCCTGAGAGCCAGAAGCTCATTGCACCGATCACACACCGAAGACTTCTGTCCAGCAGACAGATAGTCATACATGTGACACTCAATGCAAAACACTGGGAAGCTCCCCTCTGTCTGCCGGCTATCTATCTCCATTTCTTGTTATTATATGTTTGCTGTTATTATTATACTAATTATTATTAAAAACAAAAAACAAAAAAAAACAGCTTTTTTGGGTTGTTCAAATTTTTGTTTTGGTCTCAGTTTACTTTTTGGATTTTTTCTTACTTGTTTTAGGATTTTATCGTGTGCCGTCAGGGGTGCGATGGCTGCTAAAAAAAGGTGAATTTGTAATTAAAGAAGAAACCCCACAAATTTACCAGGGCTCAGCAGGTATTTTTCCCAAGGTTCCTGCCAAGTTCCCTTCTTCCTTTTTATTTCCTGTTTTAATTCCTTATTTGAAAAAGCTCTGCTTAAGTAAAAGCAGCTGCCTCTCTGCTTCGCAAGGAAGAGTGAGCTGTTTGCTCCCAGCTACCAGGGATTAGCCAGCAGGGGGGCTGCAGCAGAAAGCTCCACCCCCTCCAAACCTGTGCTGAGGGCAAACTTAGAAGAAGGGGGGAAGGAGAAACCCCTTTTATGGCTGCTAAAAAAAGGGGAAAAAAAGGTGAATTTGTAATTAAACAAGAAACCCCACAAATTTACCAGGGCTCAGCAGGTATTTTTCCCAAGGTTCCTGCCAAGTTCCCTTCTCCCTTTTTATTTCCTGTTTTAAGTCCTTATTTGAAAAAGCTCTGCTTAAGTAAAAGCAGCTGCCTCTCTGCTTCGCAAGGAAGAGTGAGCTGTTTGCTCCCAGCTACCAGGGATTAGCCAGCAGGGGGGCTGCAGCAGAAAGCTCCACCCCCTCCAAACCTGTGCTGAGGGCAAACTTAGAAGAAGGGGGGAAGGAGAAACCCCTTTTATGGCTGCTAAAAAAAGGGGAAAAAAAGGTGAATTTGTAATTAAACAAGAAACCCCACAAATTTACCAGGGCTCAGCAGGTATTTTTCCCAAGGTTCCTGCCAAGTTCCCTTCTCCCTTTTTATTTCCTGTTTTAAGTCCTTATTTGAAAAAGCTCTGCTTAAGTAAAAGCAGCTGCCTCTCTGCTTCGCAAGGAAGAGTGAGCTGTTTGCTCCCAGCTACCAGGGATACGAGGGATGACATGATAGCAGTGTTCCAATATCTCAGGGGTTGCCCCACAGAAGAGGGGGGGTCAACCTATTCTCCAAAGCACCTGAAGGCAGGACAAGAAGCAATGGATGGAAAATAACCAAGGAGAGAAACAACCTAGAAGTAAGGAGAGATTTCCTGACAGTGAGAACAATCAGTGGAATGGCTTGGCTCTAGAAGTTGTGGGTGCTCCAGCCCTGGAGGTTTTTAAGAAGAGATTGGACAACTATTTGTCTGAAATGGTATAGAATTTCTGCCTCCAAGGTCCCTTCCAACTCTGTTACTTTGTTATTCTATTATTCTGAGTGCAAGGATAGACCTTTCCTTCTTCCAATCAGCTTGCCAATCCTTCCTTCTCTTTCTCTTCCTCTCTATGTTCAGTCAATCCAATGCAATCCACTGATTGTCATGCCTTTTAAAATGTCACTTGCTGTTTCTTTCCTTTCTGTGTGCTATGGGATTCTAATTTCCCTTAAATTGTATTCCTCTTTATTTCCCCCCCCACACACACATTTAATTGCTTTGCTTGACTGTCAGCCTCTGACCACCATGACAATTTCTCTTCTCCCCCAGAATTGCTATGATCATCCCAAAGCTAACAGGGCCTCACCCAGTTGTAAGAGGTTAATATCTCCCATTCCCAGCAAGGCATACACAGTCTTGTCACTGAAAGCAAGTGCAAAAGTTATAAATTTTGTCTACAAAATCAAACTGAGCTACTTCAAAGGAAGAGGAGAAAGCTTGTGGTCAGAGCACCTCAGCATTAGAGGCGGGGACTCAATTGGCCCACAAGCAGTGATCCTGAATTCATATGAACGGCACGTTGTTAATAGATATGAATTATTTACTCTTGCATCTGCTTTTGAATTACCATTTTATATTGTGTATTAGAAGGTTTACTAAGCAGAGAGCTGCATATAAAATACAGATGATGTGCTTACATTACATTCCTTGATATATTTGTATCAGGCAGGCTATATTTCCAGTGAAAATGAATGGGCACAAATAGTGCAAGGTGTTGACAGTCGGAGTGAAATTGACTTTAGATTTCTGTCCCTACTCTGTGGTCTTATTCTAAATGTAGAGTCATCATGGGAGTAAAGGGAGTGTTTCCTAGCTGAAATTGTGCCTGCAATTTACCTTCTTATTATTCAGTAAACAATCAGAATGATAAGAATTAAGAAACCGTGATTTCAGCAAAGAACAAACTTTGCTGCTCAGCCACTCTTTTGATGATAGTACAGGGAGACTATCGTTCTATGGCTAAGGGCCACTGTAATGGTTTTGGATGAGATCTTCAGTGAGCAAAGCAAAGATGCTTCCTGGTGACAAGAACATCATGTTATCAACATCTGCATCTTCTAAGATTGTGTGTGTGTATTTGGGCGCGCAGCATGCATGCTCGTAGGGTTAATTCTGATTTGGGACTGTTAAGGTTAATCTCTGTTTTGTTATACTGCATTAAGTTTATTTAGGTTTCTGGATTCCCATCTCAAAATAATGGAGAATCAACATTAGCTCTGCAGTCAAAAGGTAGTCTAGGAGCCACAACAAGATACTGAGAGTATTGGAGGCTGTATGGGGGCCTGGAATTCCAGCTCTACTCACCCCTATGTCATCACTTTGAGGGTTTACCCAGAACAGATATAAATCAAATAAAGCAACAGAATAGAAAAACTACATAAAATTGAACTTAGTTTTGCTATGCTTATCTGTGGCTCTTATGTGCGTGACAGAATGATGTCTGAAATTGTTAAGACTGTATATTTGGCAAAATTTTTGTTAAGCTGCTACTAAGGATCTCACGAGGAAATATTGGTTCTTTGCTCAGCAAACATCCGTTCACAGTACGAGAAAAGGGAAATTATTGAAACAAGCTGAAGAGAGGTGAGCAAGTGGGTGAATAGGAATATGCGCTTGGTTATTTACTGGCAAAGGGATTTCCTGAAGAAATCCAACCTATGGGGAAAATGAAATTAAATATTTTTTGTTTGGTCCAGGACACACAAAAATAAATAAAAAGCAACAGCCTCAAGGGAAGTCAGATTGATGAAATAAGATGCTAGAATAACAAAGATAAAATAACACATAAAATGTGACAAACTCTACTATAATAATGCATTAATTACCTGTGCAAGTGTAAATCTAAAATTTATAATCTATGAAGTAAAATATATATCATCTAAAAACAAGCTAGCCTAGTATATATTAATCCTAAAGTGATAAATAAAACAGAAGTAATTATTTGGCTATCACACAAGTGATAAAGGGTTTTGAACTTCTATCTAGAAGATGATTCACATAGATCTTGCTTGACCTTCCTGGAAATTTACATACTGGGGGAAAACATAAACAGGCCTTATATTCCTGTTTAATTTACAATGTAATAATACATGCAAAATGATTTCAATCTCCTTGTTGCCACATGGGCAGGTAACCTTGTTTAATGGGGTTTGGGAGTATCTACCTTGCAGCAATGTGGATGATAAGATGCTATGCCTAGCTTAAAAAAATGCTATCCTCAGTTTGGGGAAAGTTGGATTTTGAAGATATCCTGTTGATTCCCACGTGCCTCTAGTAACTGATTGCTCCAATGTAGCAGAAATTGGAAAAATAATTTCAGTCTGAAACTCCATGTCCCTTATTCTTTCAGTGAGCAGTTGTTTGACTTGGTCATATCCTAAAGAAATTAGGTGTGGTACAGAAAACCCTTATAATGTAGAAGTCTGCTCTAAGGCCTGTTACCAGGGTAAAGGGAAATTGTCTATTAAAATTAAAGGAGTTATTCTGACAGAAAGGAATAGGATTTTCAGTCAATAGTTTATTCTCCTGCTCCGAGCCATTATCTGACTTGTAAGCATTCCTCTCTCCAAGCCTTAACTGCGCATTTGTTGCTCCATTGGGTGCAATGAGAATTGATCCTGCAAATTTTGTTAGTAATGTTTCCAGTACACTCTACTTCGCATAAATTCCTACTGGTGTACCATAAAAGATTTGGGCCAGTAGTTTGGCCTCAAAATGTTTTAATGCCACAGGGATTAATTGTCCTCAGCTTGTATTAAAAAAAAGAGCTTAACAGCAGTTGTAGATCTAAGAGCTAGTTGTACTACATGATCTGGTGTGCATTCCAGGTGCCTTTAGAGTGGTAAAACACTCCAAGGTATTTCAATCCAGCAACCTATTCCAATCTGCGTCTTTCAGCTGTTCAACTAGGACTGCTAGATGGCTCTCTTAGCAAAGATCAGAAAATTAGACTTTTCAAAATTAAGATCTGGGTGAATTTGTCTCCAGCTCCAAAATATTGCTGCTTATAGCACTTTTCAACCCCATTGCGGTTTGTGAAATTATGGTGGCATCATCAGCGTAGAGGAGTATGGGGATTTTGCGCCCTATTAGTTTAAGGAAGTGAGGAAATCCAGATTATGAAAAAGGTCCACCACTGAACTGACGTGTAAGTTGAAAAGACAGAACAAGAACACATCTCTGTCACACTCCTTTCTGAGCACTTAGTGGACCAGAGGAAGATCCTCGGGGATTACACCTCACCTTAAAGTGGTGTTGAAGTATGCTTTCTATATCGGAAAGAGAAGGCAATGGTGAAAATGCAAATACTGCTTTTCCCCCACAGCAGTCTTCAAAAGAACTAACATGTTTCAAATTATAGGTTCGGCTTAGCAATATTTATTTCCAGTTTCCTGGAGAAATTGTAGATTAAGTCATACCAATATTTTTTTCATTTAATTTCATCTAAGCAATTTATTCATGGGTGTTTATTCTCTCTTTAAGTTCTTCCTCAGGCTGCTTACAATCAAATACAACGAAAGTGAGTTAATAGTGCCATAGTTAAAACTTAAGAGCAATAAAACCAAAAAGCGAATAGAGTATATTTACATATATATTAGCATTCCCAAGGTGTTTTTTTTTTTTTAAAAAAATATTTTCAAGTAAAGAGTCTCTGCCTGACACTGGAATTTTAAACTTCTTATCACCCAGAATGTTTTTCCCCCTTGATTCCAAAACTTCACTGAATATCTAAATTATCAACTACTGGACATCTAAAGGCCAGCCAAAATGCTTCCATTAGGTGAGACCTAATACAGGTAGTCCTCGACTTACCACAATTCATTCAGTGACCTTGTGAAATTATAATAGCACTGAAAAAAGTGGCTTATGACCGTTTTTCATATTTATGACCATGGCAGCATCCCCATGGTCACATGATCAAAATTCAGATGCTTGGCAACTGGCATGTATTCATGACAGTTGCAGTGTCCCGGGGTCATGTGATCACCTTTTGTGACTTTCTGATAAGCAAAGTCAATGGGGAAGCCAGATTCACTTAACAACCATCTTACTAATAACTGCAGTGATTCAATTAACAACTGTGGCAAGAAATGTCATAAAATGGGGCAAAACTCACTGAACAACTATCTCACTTAGCAACAGAAATTTTGGACTCAATTGTGGTCGTAAGTTTAGGACTACCTGTAGCCTGTTTTGCCATGAAGCTTTCAAAAATACAGTGGCAAGGAAAGCAATCATTATTCTTTGAAGATATTTCCAGCTCAGCTCTTCAAGATTCCACAACATGGAAAGTGTTCTTCAAGGTTGCCAATGCTTTAGAATATAATTTCTCAAACTTGGCAACTTTAAGATGTGTGGACTTCAACTCTCAGAATTCCCCAGCCAGTGTGAGAGGTTATGCTTTTGGTTTTCCTCTGCCCTGAAAGGCCAATTAAATTATTCCTTCTATTTGGGCTTCATTCAGTTCCTCCCTCAGAGTCCAGTTGCCAACATCTAACCCATCATTCATTTCTATGACCTTTTATTGCCACAAGTTAAATTTAACTATGTGATTTATTGACAAGTATAATAAGTGTGTTCAGAATTATACCCCATAGCAGGGGTGTCAAACTGCCGGCCCATGGGCCGGACGCGTCATGACGAAACTGCACCCACCCCATTGCTGGCAATGGGGAAACAGGTTTGATACATCGTGCGACATCACGTGATGTCGCGAGTTTGACATGTCTGCCCTATAGTATACAATAGTATAGTATACAGTCTTTTGATTAGATATTTGGTTGTAAGTTCTGTGTTGAATAAGTCATGTTTCTAAGTAAGCTACCGATCTGGTTCACACATTGTTTTAATCCAAGGATTTGTTTATGGTTTATTCAATAAGAAATAAACCACGATTAAACAGGGCCAATGGGCTAAACTGTATGTTTTGTTTCTTTGTTGTTTTGCATGCTGTGATTTATTATGTCATCCAGACCTGAAAACATACCCGTGTTTCCCCGATAGTAAGACACCCCCGATTGTAAGACGTATCGGGGTTTTCAGGGGGTCGGCTAATATAAGCCGTACCACGAAAGTAAGACATATTACTCCTGCCCACTTCCGTCTCCTGCTTAAAATACTTAAATACTTAAAATACTTAAAATACTTAATATACTTAAAATACTTAAAATAAAACTGACAATTGTTTTCCAATCAATATAAGCCGTACCCCGAAAGTAAGACATAGTGGGGCTTTTGGGGATAAAAAGAAAGTGTGACCCTGTCTTGCTTTAGGGGAAACACGGGTAGTTACTAAGGCTGTTAAGCATAATAAGCATAATCACCAATCACCAGTCTCTTAGCTACCACTAACTGAATACAACAAAATTAGCTGAATTCATACAAATCTGAATCATAATGCATTATTACCAGCTATAATGCCTGTGTTCACATAACTTGCTGGGACACAAAGGTTTTTTTTTTTTAATGTCTTCAAGTTGATCGTAACTAGAAGTGACTACATGGATTAGTTCCTGTGGGTTTCTTGGCAAGAGTTTTGAAAACAGTTTGTATTTCTAGGGCTTTAGAGAGAGGGACTAGGCCAAAGTCACCCAGTTTAGCTTTGTGCCTAACACAGAGTCTCCTGGTTTCCAGCCAGGTGACTTTAACCACTACACCAAACTGATACTCAAATTTCCTTTTGGCTTAATGTGTAAACTCAGTCCGTCTTTAATCCTGATTTAGTCATAGTTAAACAGCAGTAGCTGGGAAGTAATGTGTCATGTGATTCCAGGCTGGTATAGATAGTTATACTAATTTCTGTTCCTAAGTGAGACATTTGTTAAGTGAGTTTTACTCCATTTTACAACCTTTCTTACCACAATTGTTAAGTGAATCACTGTAGTTGTTAAGTTAGTAACACAGTTGTGAAGTGAATCTGGCTTCCTCATTGACCTTGCTGGTCTGAAAGTCGCAAAAGGTGATCACATGATTCTGGGACACTGCCACCATCATAAATATGAACCAGTTGTTAAGTGTCTGAATTTTGATCACTTGACCATGGTGAGACCACAACAGTTGTAAGTGTGAAAAATACATAAGTCACTTTTTTCAGCGCTATTGTAACTTTGAACGGTCACTGAATGAGCTGTTGTAAGTTGAGAACCACCTGTATATCATTTTTCTTATCCTGTAGTCATATATGGACTCGTGTAACTTTGGTGGATGTGTTGGCTGAGACCATGATTGGACCACCACCAATTTGATGCCATGGGGGGGGGGGAGAAAAACCTTTCCAGGAAATGCCAGTTGACAAGCTGCAACAAAATTTAAAAACGAAGCCAAGGGGAAAGAAGACTAACAACTCGCTAGCAATTGTTTATTGTCTCATCTTGGTTCCATTTATTGGAGAACCGCCGTACGCCTTGTTAATATCCAGTCATGCTTACTATGCCAACTTAACATAGTTTCAGATTACCAAATACTCCTCAGACATATAGTCCTTCAGGTTCACTTACTAATTTTAATTGTTTTCCAAATGTGGCCTGTCGAGTAAGCATAGAAGCTATAAAATTGGCCTTTTATAGCATTCTTATTTTTTTTAAGGGAGGTAAAGCTTTATTTACAACATGGAAAGTGAAAGATAATATGAAGCCTAGAAAGAGGAAATAGATTTGCTAACAAACCTTGAAGCATAATTAGCAAGGGCCAACTGTTTTCATTAGACCTTGAGAGAAAATATAATTTGATTAGTTCAGTACACCCCTTTTATAGCATTCTTAATGACGATATGCCTCTTTCACTGAAGCCTTCACAAAAGTTTATATAGAAAGACATTAGCAATTCTACTGGACTGTAGTCTGATATAATAATAATAAAGTTGGAAGGGACCTTGGAGGTCATCAAGTCCAACCCCCTGCCCAGGCAGGTAACCCTATACCATTTTGGACAAATGGCTGTCCAGTCTCTTCTTAAAAACTTCCAGTGTTGGAGCATTTACCACTTCTGGAGGCAGGTTGTTCCATTGGTTAATTGTTCTAACTGTCAGGTTCTAACTGTCAGGTTATGAAAAGGTTCTATGTTTGAATACAATTTTTGGGCAGTGAAAATGTAAATAAAAACTATACAAAGAGGATTGGAATACTGCAATACTGATGGTGCAAAACTGTTGTTTTAAAGTATTTTATTATTTGTGGTCCTTCCTATGTACGCCCCATGTTAAAAACAGGCATACAGAAACATCCTACGGTAACTGTTGCATTTCAACAGTTTGACTGGGACCCCACATTAAATAATAAAATGTTCAGGAATGGTTGACATAGAGTTGACATTCTATTCATACATGTAGCACTTTATGAAAACAATGGCTATGCAGCTTGACAGAAGAACTGCAAATATTTATCACTATGAGTGATATAAAAATAAATGGTTGCTATAAAATGACTTTTGCCAATTAATTGCTAGCTTCTGAGCAAGAAGAACCAGTTGTTATATAATCTGTATGAGCCAAAATGATGTCTGACCTGCACTTGTGTTTTTAGAGGGATATGATTGACTTCCAACACTCACTGTGCATATATAAATATGAAATGAAACTATTATTTAAGTATTAATATGGATGAAAATGTCTTTTTCCACATGGACATGCACTGTCACCAGCAGTGGCCCTTGCTTGGGAAGGTAAAAATAATGAGAGATGGTCATGGCATGGTGATCAAAGTACTTCACTTTGTACATGTATATGAAGTCTACAAAAGGGGTGAGGTTTGAATTATGATGCTGAATCTGCCCTCTTGCCTGTTTTCACCTCCCCCATGGATGCTGTTGTCATATTTTCATAAGTGGAGTATCTAACTGTAAAGGCCCATGGTTGACCATTCCATGCCTTCCTTTGTTAAACAATACATAAAGAAAGCAATTTCTTCGACTCTAAGTTTACAATACTCATTTCCCATAGGAGGAATTCTTCTAACAGTTTAAAAGTATAAATTCTAAGCCCATCTGAACCCTTGATATATTATTAAATTTATAAAAATCAATATTCTTATGGATCAATTTATTGCTTAATCCAAAAAGTAATATTTTTCAAAAACCTTAAAATTGTATTTAAAATTCTTTCTCTAAGAAGAACGCAGCTCATCTGCCGAATGCAATGTAACAATATTCCAAATATTCTTAATCGTTCCAAAGCAGCAGCAATAATAACAACAACAAAAAGTAAATACAAAGTGATTAAGAAATTATGTTTGTCCAACTTTATGTCCTTAAAAAAAGGTTATCTTTATAACTATGAGTAAAGATGGTTCGTCCCACTACTCTCAGCCCTGGACTCATGAACTGGCCACAAAACTGTGATACCTGCGATTTAATCACAAGATACAAGCAGTCCACTCATATTTCATATATACATTTCGGCATACAGGAAAAAAAAGAATAATAAGAATTTTGGAAGAGCAAGATTCACAGCACAATCAATAAACTCATTTTTTAAACATATTCCAGATATTTTAATTAGGATAGTCAATTCTATAATTTTTATTCAGAATGGAATAAATTCTAATAATGTGTAGGAGAGAATGTTCAAATTGTTCAAAAATTTTGCATTATTTCCCTCCTTTATTCATTGTGCATGAGAACAACTTAGTAGAGGGAATATTATTCTCACTCTGAATTGGGTCCATTTTTCCCTAGCCTGCTAAATACATGTATATTGGGCTATGTTCTCAGTCCTCCAACTTTAAAAGCCACTGATCATGCCAGTTAGAAATTATGGAAGTTGTTGTTTGACACTACTAATTAAATCAACTGTAGTTTAATACATCTTGAAAGCATCCATAGAAAAATAATGTAAGTGGGAGATACTGTCCATTGCAGTACACAATATAAATAGTGTTCCTTCTCTGTAGGAGCATGGTGAGGGACATAGTATGAAAACATAAACCTGTAAAGAATTCAGAAACAACTTTTCTTAGATATTTTAATCCTCAAAGGTTAAGGGTTTGATTGTAACATTATAAAATTTATCATACAGGATTCGGCAATGCTTATTTCTAAGTAGGCATGATCAAACAATCTTCCATACTTTATTTTAACTACAGTTTAATGAATAAATCCCAGGGACTAGATTCATCCAGTATGTTAAAGAAGCCCATTTGATTTCTTGAATTGAGGGCAATAACACTTGGAAGGCACCATATCAGGGACAATTGTCATAAAGATATCTATTTATACACTCAGAGAGAAAGCAAGAAAGATTCACACTTATGACCGTTGCAGCACCCTGTGGTCACATGATCAAAATTCAGATGCTTGGCAGCTGGCATGTATTTAGGACAGTTGCTGTGTCCTGAAATCATATGATCAGCTTTTGCTACTTTGACAAACAAAGTCAATGGGGAAACCAGATTCATTTAACAATGAATGTATTACTAACTTAACAACTGCAGTATTGAATTAACAAGGGTGGCAAGAAAGGGCATAAAATGGAGCAAAATTCACTTGACAACTCTTGCTTAGCAATGGAAATTCTGGGCTCAATTACTTAAGTAGAGGACCACCTGTATTTAATTATCTTTATGGTTGAATGATCTCTTAGTCAAGAGATTCACATCAAGCAATTTGTCTCCTCCCCCCCAAAAAATTAAGAAAATTAAATTCAAAGTTCTGTGATTAGGGCCACTTGAATATTTGGGGTGCTGGTATCTTACTTTTCTTTCACTCATTTCTGCTGTTTCCACCTCCATTTGATAGTGAGAGTGGAGTATATCAAAGTAGCCACATAATGGAAATGCCTAGTCTTTCTACAGCTTCTACTCAATCTCCAAGAGTAGACCTGGGTTAGTAACAGGGCTGTGCTATACTTCAGATTTGCAGGGAAATAAGTGCTTTGGAGCATACAGATTTACTTAAGGAGCAATTTTTTTTAATTTTGCTTCTTACAGCAGCTCTCCTCTGCATCTCTAGTGCAAGTCTAGGAACTTACATGTTTTGTTTGAGGAGTTACTGAGACACCTTTTGTCTTTCAATTGATAGTATTAGAAGTGGCTGTAGTCAAATCCAGAGTCAATAGTTTCCATGACACGGTTGTCTGATGAAGAATTATTTTAAATCTATGTATCATTGTCTCTGTGAAGGGCTACTTTAACCCAGCCTGGCCTGGAAGTTGGCTTCCATAGATCCTTTTTATACAACATTTTTCAGATATATCTAAACAGTATGAGGCTTTGTGCCTTTTACAGGATTTTGGTTGGCTGTGGCTACTGTTTGTGAGAATTTAGCCAAATGCAGTTTATTCAACAAAATGTATTTAATTCATCAAATGGTGTGATAAATGAACCAGATCAAGATTACTCACTTTTCTCCTGATTTTCACATTTAATCAGCAGTTATTACTATCCATTTATGTGGCTTCTGTTTATGCAGCAAACACTGTGTTTCTAATCATTGTGTTAAAATAATCTCTGTTATAATGTTTGTGCCACTGCCAGTGGGTGGATGTGTTGGAAATATTATTTTAATATTGGGCTTCAATTATTGATTGAATTATTTTCTCCCAGAAGCAATCATTCCTTGTTTGTTGATGCACAATGCAAAATTATCACGTCTGAAAGCAGATCATATCAATTCCACCTGTATGTTTATATATGTGAATTGCAAATATGTATAAGCAGAGAATGTGCAGTAACATCCAATGTAGAACGAAACCTTTAAAAAGTGTTTTTTAAATCTTCTGCTAAAAATAATTTTCTAAGTGCTTTTTGTTTTTTTTTAAAGTAGGTGCACTTTAATTCTTTAGAAACCTTTTTAAGAGAAGACCTTGGTCTTTACATGCTGGGTTATTTTTATATACTGGAGGCTTTTATTCTTTCAGTGCTGTTTCTATGGATTTATTTTCTGCCTCTTAATGTGTAGTTATGACGCTGATCCTATTGTACTTTACTCATTTACTTACAGATTCTATTTTGCCTAGACAATGGGAAGCACCACTAACATCAGTACCTAAAATATCAACTGATCTTTGATTAAGTGTTATTCAACAAAAAAAACCCCACAATATTTTGAATTTATTGTATTCTATTGCATGTATATAGAAAAAAGCTTGAGTTAATTGTTCTTGGAGATGTAATGAGACTAATGCTACATTCAGACACCTATTTGTACACGTGACCATTGTTATTTGCAGGGGGAAAACAAGATGGGTTAGACTGAGAAAAGCAGTGTTGCAGTGGGGTGATGCAAGACCCCCCCTTTTACATTTGTTACACTGCTGCTTGTATGCCCCAAAGGGGGCAGGACCTATCTTGCAATGCTACTTTTAACTGAAGCAGAACCCTAGAGATACCACTGTACAGTGCCCTAAATTTATTCAATTTTTCCCAGTCCTAAATTTCCATTATAGAAATTGAATAAATAAATAAATTAGGGGAAGAGGTTATCGCAAGTACTAACTCTGAGTGAAGATCCAATATTTTCAGATTATCATATTATTCCTTTCATGTGGAAGTTGACATCTGAGCAAAGAAAATGGCATACTTATAGTTAAAAGGCTTATTCTTCAGCATTAGAAAGATAAACGTATAGCCCATGGGTTGGCAGAGTTGATGCCCTTGGCAATTTATGAATGAATCATTTATCAGCATAAATTAGCTAGGGATTATGATAATGACATGTGGTTACTGTTCATTGCAATGCCTCTGTAGAACTTTTTGTTTATGTATATGTATCTGTCGATATATGTCATGAAAATTTTTATTTCTTGTACTTCTGTGTATTGTTTATTTTTATTCTTGTCTTATACTCAATAAAAGCAGTAAATAAATGATTTTTATGCAATTTCATTCAAATAATAAATCTAATAAGCTTACAAATGCAGTACACAATAAGACACTGCAATACATATAATAATAAAAATAATAATGAAAATGACAACTTCATGAATAGCAGCCCGGAATCATATTCATCTCCCTCAATTTAGCCCTCAAATCCCAAAATCGAATAACACACATTTTCTCAGTATGTGTGGTACATGAGGGTACAATGAGGGTACTGGTGATATTTCTGGGAGACCCAATTCCATCAGAGAGGGAGGTCTGGCAGTGATGGGCATGGTTTCTGTATTGTTATGCTCTCTCATTCTCTCTTTCTCTCTCTCTGTGTGTGTGTGTGTGAGAGAGAGATTGTGTGTGTATATGCCTTCAAGATAGTTTTATTGGTTTGTTTTTGACTACTGGAGTAGTCCCTGAAATTACCAGAAAGTGAATGTTCTATGACAAGGGACTAGATATTACTGTATGTCCCTCCACTCCAATTCATGTCTCAGATTGTCTTAGGAATAAATAAGAAGCAATATGTGGTCTTCCTTGTATATCGGATCTGTAGTGCTGGGATAACCTCATGACTGTCGGGGCCATCATGAAATCCCAAGCCAATCCTGATCCTTCCTCCAGGGCTGCCGATTGAAATCATCCACCAAATTAAAATATTGGATATATTAATCCTTTTATTAAGGGTTACATCATGTGTAGACAGTGGGAAAACATAGGTGTGTCTCCATTCCGGTTGTACCCATGGATAGCCATCTGAGGGCACATCGTTTCCTTCTGTGAAGTGAGTGTCAAAAGATTTTTTTGAAGGATCACTGTAATGGTATGTGGAAAAGATGTACTTTCAGACTTGCAATATTCTGCTAATGTAACCTTAGGATAAAGTTAGGGCTAATACTTCTGGTCTGGACTGCCTTGCATGGCTGACATCAAACTTGCAAGTCTGAGATATTTGCCATGCCCCCATTGCTTTTGTGGACTCAGCTGCTGCTTGTCTGTCCTTTATTCTGCTACTCTTCCTGTAGTCTCCTAAGGTCATTCTCATATATCACTGTAGCCACTGTGAGAATTTTTCAAGGCATCTGTTAGATAAAATCTTTCAGGTTCACTCTGGACTGAACTGTGCAGATCCTGTTGAGTTAGCTCAGGTACAGTCTGGCATGTTTATCTAGGAAAAGTTAGAATCTGTTGGTTATAAAAAAGTTGATAGAGTGCTCAAAGCTACGGCTGTCACTATCTGTGACTTAGTTCTAAATAACCTGTGACTGGGCCCAGATAATGTGAATTCATCTTTGAATGGGGGGGGGAGGGACTCCTCCTGCACTTAAGGAGACAGCGGCCTGCCCCCTTTCCAAGAAGCTATCACTGGACTGTACAGTACAGGTGGTCCTCGACTTACTACAATTAAACCCAAAATTTCTGTTGTTGAGACATTTGTTAACTCAGTTTTGCCCCATTTTACCACCATTCTTGCCACAGTTGTTAAGTGAATCATTGCAGTTGATTTAACCTGATTGTTAAATAAATCTGGCTGAATTTTGTTCACCTGATCATGGGTATGCTACAAAAGTCATTAACTGTAAAAAATGTTTGTAAGTCACTTTTTTCAGTGCCATTGTAATTTTGAATGGTCACTAAGTGAATTGTTGTAAGTCGAGGACTACCTGTATTAGATAATTTCCAGACTGTTTAGAATTTTTCCTTCTTGTGGAAGGCTGTAGAGAAGGTGACCATACTGCAGCTTTAAAGGAAGAAGTGTATCATGCAATCAGATTTCAGGCGTGGGCACAGTACAGGTAGTCCTTGTTTAACAACTGCAATTGGGACTGGCAACTTCATTGCTAAGTGATATGGTTGTTAAGCAAAACATTATGTGATCAGGATGGGTTTTTGACCTCACTTTTACTGCAGTTATTAAGCAAATCACATTATCATTAAGCAAAGTATAACATGACCACCACTTGCGATTTTACAGTCAGCTTTTCCATTGTCTCTGCTTATCAGAAACTGGCTGTGAAGGACCCAAATGGTGATCAGGTGACTGTTGGGACACTGTATATGCTTGAGAATCAGTCAGAAAGTTACTTTTTCAGGGCCATTGTCATTTTGAAAAGTCACTAAGCAGGGCAATCATTAAGCAAGGCCTACTTGTGTTGGGATGCTTGTGGTTATGGTGTGCGACTAGGATGGAAGTAGTATGTCCATCCTGGAATTTGATTTCTTAGCAACCTTCCTTATCATCAGTCATGGTATCTTTCTGGATGAGCTCATGGGATTGAGACAGAGAAGTGCTGCTGGTTCTGGTGCTTCTTTTTCTTCCTTAAGAGAAGGGGTGTCAAACTGCCAGCCCGCGGGCCAGATGCATCATAGCGAAACCATGCTCACCCCATTGCCAGCAATGGCAAAAAAGTCATGATACGTTGTGACACGTCACGTGACGTTGCGAGTTTGACCCCCCTGCTCTAGAACTAATCCCAGTCGGTGTTGATGGGGGAGGAAAAGTCCAGCCCTAACCTCTTATTTTATGAAGTACCTCTATATTCTATTTACTCCCTGCTCTTATTTAAAATTTACCTGAAACTACTGAGTGAGGTCATCCATTCGTGTGAAGTTAGGTTCGTACTGCTTCCTCCCTCATAGCTTTCCAGAAAGTGCTGAAGATGCATCTATGCCGACAGGCTTGGGGCATATGAGCTGTGCTCTGCCCCTCCGCCCTAGGAGTGTCCCTCCATAGGCGACTGCGAGCTGATTATGTTTGTATGTGGTGTGAGTGTGGTTAATTTTTAAAGTTTTTTTTATTGTATTCTTGTTGTGAGCTTCCCTGGGTCTTTGGAGAAGGGCGGCATATAAGTCTGATAAATAAATAAATAAATAAATATGCTGATGATACCCAGTTTGTATTTCTAAGTGATGTGATCAAGTTCTG
Organism: Bothrops alternatus; assembly: GCA_034064705.1. Taxonomy (NCBI): domain Eukaryota; kingdom Metazoa; phylum Chordata; class Lepidosauria; order Squamata; family Viperidae; genus Bothrops; species Bothrops alternatus. The sequence continues at coordinate 5,487,092 of JARGCV010000063.1, forward strand.
ACTCAGTGTTTGGAGTTGGGGAGGGTGTATAGGGAGAGGAACAGACTGAGAGTCAACCCTAGTAAGACCAAATGGCTGTGGGTTTGGAGGTCTCTTGGAGCTAGAATAGTTTTTTGGCTTTGGTTCTGAATAGACCAGACTCATTACTCCTATTTGAAGAGCAGGTGGTAGGAATGGCTCAGAGGGCTTATGCATAAGACATCGCAATGTATGCATTGTTTCCTCAATGCAAGGCACTCTACATGGAATTTCTGCATCACCCATCTCACCTGTGTGACTCTGGGTGGTTATCAGCTAATTATTTACTAAATATTACTAAATCTTATCTTTTTGGAAAATATACTCATCTGGCTTTTTACATGGTAACAGCTGCTAGAGTGTTCTATACTTCTTATTGGAAAGCACAAATAATCCCTTAGAAGAATGATAAATTGAGTTATGAGAATATGTATCAATATCAAAAATTACTTCATATTTTTTTAAAATAAATCTTAAAGAATTTGACTCAAGTGGATATCATTTTTGGATTATAATTTTGCCAAAGGACTCATACCACATCCATAGTCTCCCCCTTTCTCCACTTTGCTAAATTTGCTATATTTTTCCTTATATAATTTTTTTTGAAGATTTTTACATGAATAAAAGATAAACGATTGGATGTAACTTCTTAATTAAAGAATACAGCAAGAACATACATAAAAGAAAGTTTAAAAAAGATGAAAACAAAAAGATGAGAAGCAGTACAATAAAGAGAAGATAATTAAAGATGTTACATCCAATCTTTATAGCAGTTACAAACCAATTTGTTATCCTTCCTCCCTAAAATTATATCACATAGTTGGCATCTATTCCATCTTGTTTCTTAGTTTCTGATTTCAACTTTCTAGGTTTCTATCAATGTCATTTCAATTTTTTCCTGTCAATGTTCCTTGTTTTTTTTTTCTGATTATAGGTAAATTTAATAGGGAGTGATTTAAAAACAAAATCATCAGTCTGAACCCAAGGTCTCCAGCCATCTAAAAATCTAGTTCTCTGGGGACCCCTTCTCTTATTATATCTACCTCTGCCCATTGCTATAACTGAACACCCCCCTGAAACCTGAATATAACAAGCCCTTGTAAACATTTAAAGCAAAAAAGAGAAAGAGTTTGAAGGCACATAAGTATGATTGATAAATAAGAAAGTGGCGATTTTATAGGGCTCTTGTTTTATGGATGCCAGTTTGAAATGCACACTGCTGGAAATAGTTTTCCTTGAAGGAGAGAGAGAGAGAGAGAGAGAGAGAGAGAGAGAGAGAGAGAGAGAGAGAGAGAGAGAAACCACTTGTTGAAAAATCGGATGATTTCTCCCGCCCCCCCTTTCTCTTCATCTGTTTTCCTTTTGGACAGACATTTTTTTTTCTTTTTTGGACACCTTCAAAAATGGAACTGCCGGTCCTATTCTAGAAACTGCCAAGGCCCCTAATTACTGTTCCGAAGCCTCCTGATCCTCCTGTCTGCCACAATTACCCAAGTGACGTCCGCAAGAAACGCCCCCCTCCTCTCTCCGAAATTCAACAGGAGCCTGCCCCGCCCTCTGCCCGCTTATGTCCCCAGCGAAGGTCCTCAAGCACCTGAACATTTTCCTCTCTCCCCCCCCGAATGTCTCCCCCGTTTGCTTTAACTCTCCCGCCCGAGAAAGAAACGGCGTTAATTGCTGTTTCTGTAAATGGAAGTGACTCATCTAAGGACGGCTGGGCGGGAGGCAAAGGTGGGCAGGAGAAAGAAGCCGGGTCTGGGTGGGTGGGTGGGAATGGAAAAGCGAGGCCGTTTCGACGGGGAAGATGGCCACAACGGTCCAAAGGTCTGAAAGAGGAAGCCCCCCCCTCAATCTCGGCTCGGCCTCCCCCAGTAAAGGCGGCGACCCCCCCCCGCACAACACACACACACACACTTCGCCCTTCCCGCGTTTCTTTTCCCGCTCCCCTCAGGAAGTCCTGCAGAAGCTGCTTGCAACAACAATGAGCTTTCAAAGGAAGCGAGAGCGGGCTCGGCGTTGGGGACACCCTTCGGCAATAAGCCGGCGGCGCCGGGGCTCCGCAAACATTGAGCTGTCACCTCTCTGCCGCCCATCTCCGGTGGGTTGGGCCGGTAGACTTCGCCTTTCTGGCGAAGGGCGGGGGCGGACTGGCGGGGGCAGTGAGCGAAAGAGTCCCGCGGGGGCAGCGGAGGAGAGCGAGGGGGAACCGCCGGCAACAAACTGAGAAGAAGGGTGGGCGAGGGCGTCCAGCAAGCCGGCCTGAACAATAGAGAGGAGGGAAAGGAGGGGGGGCGGGCAGAGCCGGAGCGGCGCAGGAGGCGGCTGCCGCTACCGCTGAAGGAGAGGGAGAGAGAGAGAGAGAGAGAGAAAGGCAGAGAGGGTTGCGGTGGGTGTGTATGGTCTGGGCGTGTGCGTGTGCGTGTGTGCGCACGCCTTTGGAGAAAGAGGTGGAGAGGACCCCCTGCCACCCCAACCGGGTTGGCAGCGGCAGCTCCCAGCAGACACTGTGGCAAAGGATGGGAAGTGCCGAAGCGGGCTGCTGAAGACGCCTCGGTCCCTCTTCCCCTCCTTCCTCGGGGCGCGCGCGCGCGCGCTCGGGCGCGTGGCTCCTCGCTCTCTCTCTCCCTCTCTCCCTCTCTCTTTCCTCTCTGCCTCCACTCACTGGATATTAACCCAGCCGCCGGGATCGCTGCCGCCGCTGCCGCCGCCGCCGTTCCTGCTCGCGAGCCGCTTCTCCCCGAGCCCAGCCATGAACCCCGTCGAAGGGGCAGCGGAGGAAGGAGCGGTCCCCGACTCGGAGGTGGACGCCTTTTTCCGAACAGGTAACGCGCGGAGGGACGGCGCGGCCAGGCAGGGGGCCGGGGAGGGCGGGCAGGCGAGGCTGCCAGCGCCCAAGCGAGACCTGGAGGCGAGGTTCGCGGTGAGGTGTAGCCTTCTCCCGGGGATGGTCTGCGCAGCGGGCGTGCGTGAGGTTCGGCTCCCTTTGTTAACGGGGGTTTCCTAATTGGGGAGCCTTCTTCTGGACTCACGCCTCCTTCCGATCCTCCGTCTCATCTCCCGCCCTGTATTGTTTTCCTTGGTCGTTACGGGCAGAAAACAACAACAAGAAGAAAACCCCCAAACCCCGCAACTTGGTGTTTTCTCCCCTCCGTTCTGGCACTAGGCAAATCGTCTCCCTGCCAAACGGTGCTTTTTGTGAGCTGAGCTTTGGTGTGTGTTTCTACCGCCGGAGGATGGGTGTCTGTGTGTGTGTGTGTGTGTGTGTGTGTGTGTATGTTGGGAGGGGGGTGGGAGAGAACAAACTGTTGGCTGTCCATCAGTTGTCCAAGGCAAGGCAAGGCGAAGCGGACGGATGCTGTGCTCGCTTTCATTTCTTACGTGTTTGTGGCTGCATTTAGGGGGTGTGTGTTTGCGTCTCTGTCTTTTCCTGGGCTTCGTGGCTATCGGAACACTTATTACTTTTGTTTATTTTATTTTATTTTTTTTAAAAAGAGGATTTTGCTTTTCACTCGGGGTAGGGCGATCGTCGATCACTTTTGCAGCACCCAGAGAAGAAGGCTTGGGTGCTTCCCTGCCTCACAGATTCCGCGCTACCGTAGTGGTCTCCTTGTTTGAAACCTTAGTGCAGCCTGCCTCACCTCCTGACTTTTAGGCATAGAAGCCGAGTGAGGGATGAAACGATACTGAACAGTGTAGAGCGTTTTGCCTTTCTGGCCAAGGCAGTCAGTCCTACTCTGGCTTTCTGAACACATCTTCTAAGCTGATGATGTATAGATCAGGTCTGGTGATGGAGCCAGAGGCTTAGATATTAGCCATCTTTGAGCCGCTGCTCCTACTACATATGGCATGATGTTACCTTACGGGGTTTGTAAGAGGAATAAGAAATTGTGGGCGGGGATGAAGATCTTCAGTAACTACAATTTACTAGTGTGTAACAGAAATGGCTTTAATGCTATGCTGTCAGATTTCAGTAATTAACATAATTGTACATAGACTTGTGCCTCTTTTTTCAGCATACCTTACTGCTCTCTACGTAATGATGATGTTGATGTTTTCAAATACAGGTAGTCTTCTGCTTACAACCATTCATTTAATAACTGTTCAAAGTTGCAGTGATACTGAAAAAAAGAGAGACTTATGACGATCCCTGCACTTACAACCATTTGCAGCATGCCAATGGTTATGTGACCAAAATTTGGGCGTTTAGCAACTGGCATGTATTTACAATGAGTGCAAAGTCCCAAGGTCATGTGCAGCTTTCCTGTGGTGCCTCCAATAAGCAAGGTCAATGGGGGAAGCTGAATTTGCTTAACAACCATAGGATTTCACTTAACGATTGCTGTGATTCGCTTAATGACCGGGGCAAAAAAGATCAATGAATCAGGCAACTCATTTAAGAACCACATCAGGTACGATAGAAATTCTGGTCCCAAGTGTGGTTGTAAGTTGAGGACTGCCTGTGGTTTCTGTGTTTTCAGTTATGACTTAAGTCAGGGGTCGCCAAACCCTGGTCTGAGGATCAGCACCGGCCCACGGCATGCCAGAAACAGGTCCATGCAAACAAGCCAAGCCCCATCCATGGTATGCAGGCAGCACATAAAACCACGCCCCCTCCGGTCTGTGGAAAAATCTCTTTCTGTGGAACTGGTCTCTGGTATCCCAAAAGTTGGGGCACCGCTGACTTAGGTTAGCTCACCAGAATTCCGGTAGAACTCTGTGGGATTTTAACAATTTATGAATGTTTGTTTGAAAGGCAAGCCTTTTCTTGCTGTGCACTTTACAGTCAGGCCTTTGAGAAGGTCAACATAAAGGGTATGGCAGGGGAACTGGTGTTTGCTCCTTGATTCTGACACCCACAATAGAAGTGTGAATGCAAGTAGCTTCATTTCTCCAAAAGGACACAGGAGAAGAAGGCTTGTGAACTGTGCCTGTAAGTGCAAGCGGGAGCTTGTTTTCCAGTGATGTTCTTAGGGGTAGTCTAATGGAAGTGTAAGAAATGTTCTTCCTTCAGTGTCTTCCTGACCCAGTAACAGAAAGTGGGGAAGTATTCCGGGCAGTTGTCATTAAGGAGTGCAAAGTATTCATTACTTTCTTTGGAGGGAGGCTTGACCTTTCTACACGGGGTTGTTTTTTTTGCTCCTATGGTGACAGTCTGCTTTGCTTTTCCAGCTGCTTTTCTTTTCATCTTAAATTCAGCCCTGATCATTTGTCCCATCCAAGGTTCCTACAGTCACACCAGACCTTCACATTATCCCCACAGCTTTTCAAGCAATTTATTCATGTTGGTCCAGTGCTGGACTTCCCTCCTTACTCCCCTGCCATCCATAGAAGGTTACAGCCCACTTATGGGAATAAGCTTTGATCTCAGAGGATAAGTATAATAAGATATGACTGTACTTGTATCTCATGAACTTCTTCTTGGAGCTGAATGATCTTTTCATATTGAAACTTTAACCAGGAAATGAGCAAACCAAGTGCAGATTTTTCACAGATTTCTGGTGTACAAATGGGCTACGTATGGTATAAAGCAGGGATCCCCAATCTCCAGTCCATGGACCGGTACTGGGCCGCAGCATGCCAGCAACCGGTCCGCACAAAGAAGCAAAGCCCCATCTGTGGGATGCAGGCAGCACAAAAACCACATACCCTCCAGTCTGCAGAAAAATTACTCTCCATGGAACCGGTCCCTGGTGCCCAAAAGGTTGGGGACCTCTGGTATAAAGGATACTTTTAAATGTATGCAAATCTTACCAAACTCAATATCTTTAATTCTTTTGCTATTTGTTTACTTTGAAAGGTAATTTCTGAATTCTTTTTTGAAGTAATAATCCGATGAGACATTTCTGGCCAATTAGAAATTCTGTACTGAAATAATCTTGTTCATCATTCAGATTAGGAGACCTGTGGATTTAGTGTGTGTGTCTGTATATGTGTGGTTTTGGCACTCAGAGTTCATTCAAAGAAATATTTGGCATGCTGTGGATAAGTAGTGACTGTATTCCATGCAGGAATTTATAATTAAGTCATAAACACAAAAAATATTCATTTGTGGTCATCAGATAAGATAGAATTTTAAATTAAGGAGAACAGTAGACAGTGAGAAAGAAAGTTCCAGTCTTCTGACTGTGGGTTTAAAATTGACAAAATCACGTTAACTATTACTGGAAAAATAATTTTCCTAGATAAATTCTCTTTCAGTTTGTACAATTTTTCTACGCTGTATATGTAGATTTTCAACATACTTAGATTTGTTATTGTCAGTACTGAGAGATGCTAGGAAAGGGGATGAAGTAGAAGAGAACAGAGCAATGAGTAGCTTCTTCAAAGAACATAGTGAAGAAAACTTTATAAACAGCTAAAAACCCTAGTTAAATGAAAGAATAATAACTGACAGGAATGTTCACTGTTACCAGGAGGAATGCTGTTTAAATAAATAAATAATGATACATTGAAAGAAAGAACTGGGCGTCTTCAGGCTACAATATCAGATTTTGATTCTGAGGTCTTCTCAGAACTTTTTTAGCCACAGACTAAGTGCACAACATTGCATTAATAAGTCATAAGATGGTTTCTTATTTGGCTTAGCTTGCTATACCCATTATGGCGTATTCTATACAAACCAGACCACAATGTCTTCTTTGATAAATAGTGGTTTTAAATCCCTAGTTCAGTGTCATGTGTGAAGTCAGCCATAACTTACCTATTACCCCGAAGAACCTAATGTATCTGACAGTGGCTTGAATCCTGGAGGTGTGAGATTGCTCTTAAAGATATCGATGGATTTTCTCTCCTTGAATGGGGCCAAACCTAAAAAGTCCAAGAAATTAGAACCATCACTTTTGCTTCTCCTTGTCTCATTTCCAAGACCCAGTAATTCTTCCAAATGAAGAAAGACAAGTTTCAAAAGTCCAGTAGGATACTTTTTCCTGCAGGGAATTTGGGATTTGTAGCCTCGGTCTCAAGTCTTACAAAAATAAGAATCACTCTTGGAGTGCCTTCCACAACATCCAGTAACATTTGACAGAGAAGGCATGTCCTATGTCCATCTTTAAAATAGTATTATCTGATGGGACCAAGTCAATATCCTTTTGCCTTTTCCCCCAGCCATTAGGTTAGAATGTTTGAACTGCAATGGAAATTTTATAAATATGCTTTGTGTGCTTTATTATCCCCCTTTTTGTTTGTACTATCTTGTACATCATCCACAATTGCTATGAGTCAGCCATGTTGCTATATGGTTGGCTTAGAAATCAGATTTTTAAATAAATACATACATTTACTGGAACATTTTCTTGCTCCAAGGTAGGCTATTGGAGCCAGGAAAAAGGACGTGGCCATAGCTTTCAGCATGAAGGGGAGCTTGATTTTGATTGTCTGACTTGCAGAGAGCTATGTGACAAAAACACAGAAGTCTTTATCAGATGCAAAGAATACCTAGAATGCAGAGACTGTGCCCCATAGAGATAGAGTGTTAGAGTGTCTAGATACTCTTTGAAACTAAATGTGTATGCTTTTAAAAATATTTGTTATTTGGCAGAAGATGCTACCAAAGTCCTTCTGATTACTTGTAGAATATTTGTTTACCTTACTTTGATCCTACTCCATTTATTAATATTGTAATATGTTCCTTTTGTATGTTTATATCTTTGAGTCAGTGCCTGGTGCCTGCCTGAAGTAGTCCCTTTTCTTAGAAGACTTTCAAAAGTGCTTTTCCCTTACCTTTTTCCTAGGACTGAGATAAAGTGACTGGCCCATGTCACTCAACTGGCTTTGTGCCTAAAAAAGGGCAGAGCTCATGGTCTTCTGGTTTCTATCTGGAACCTTAACCACTACACCAAACTCGCCCCCAATGTGTAACATGTCCAGCAAGCAAGTGTATTCACTGGTATGTTCACCAGTTATGGTTCATGTGATCCTGTCTTTAACAGAGGTCACTATTCTTCAAAGAATATCTGGGAACCAAACTGAAGGAGCAGCTGTGGCTGTTCCATAATTTGTCAGGTCCTCAGGTGAAATATACATGACAACTTGATGAGATATTATCCTGCCTATGTAAGTTTCTGACTCTGACAGAACTATGGAGTCCCATTTCCTGTTCCTTGAGCCTTTTAATGAGTGATAGCAACTAATGATCCTGGGGCACTTTGCATGCAGAGCATGTTTTCTCTCACTGAATCAGTTCTACTGGATGTCAAGCAGAGGCCTTTCCCATCATCTTCCATCTGACGCGACTCTGAAATGGAGGTATCAGAAGCTTTCTGTATGCAAAGCAGATGCTCTATAAACTCCCTTTCCCTAAAATGTTATGCAGCACCATGTCATAGGCTCAGTCGGTTATGGGCTATTGAAAACATAAGCGTATTTAAGCCAGAGAAACATTGGTGGAAGATGACATTGGTAACACAAACACCCACATGCCTTGGCAGCAGTTGTAAAACAAAAACAAATATATCGCACAAGCAGGCTGCTATTACCTTGGGACTAATATGCTGTCAAATGCCTAGGTAGTTAGGAAAGACCTAACAGCACTGGGTGATAAATTAGCACTGAATGATCATGATATTACAGAGACCATGAAAACCATAGTAGTAATATTTACAGTACATTACAATATGGTACAGTGGGAGCTGCCTAGAATTTATTTTTTAGTATATACTATAGGCCACCTTTCTCATATATATGACTCTGGGTGGCTCACAATTAAAACAGAATTAAAACAGTAACAGAATAACAGAGTTGGAAGGGACTTCAGAGATCTTCTAATCCAACCTCCTGCTCAGGCAGGAAACCCTATACCAGCGGTTCTCAACCTTTTTCAGGGTGCGACCCCGACCTGCACCGCGCATGCGCGGTCCGACGGCCCGCATCGCGCATGCACAGCGCGATGGCCCGCATCACGCATGCGCGGTGCGACGGCCCGCATCGTGCATACGCGGCGCGACGGCCCGCATCGTGCATACGCGGCGCGACGGCCCGCATCGCGCATGTGCGGCGCGACGGCCCGCATCGTGCATGTGCGGCGTGACGGCCCGCATTGCGCATGCGCGGTGCTACCCCGCGCATGCACGGTGCTGCCCCCTGCGCCAACCGAGGGGAAAAGGGGGAAAAATGGTGGACTGCGGTGTTTGGCGACCCCCGTGAAATGGTCGTTCGACCCCAAATGGGGTCGCGACCCATAGGTTGAGAACCGCTGCCATATACCATTTCTGACCAATGGTTGTCCAATTTCTTTTTAAAAACTTCCAGTTTTGGAGCATTCATGACTTCTGGAGGCAGGTTGTTCCACTGATTAATTGTTCTGTCAGGAAGTTTCTCCTTAGTTCTAGGTTGCTTCTCTCCTTGATGAGTTTCCATCCGTTGCTTCGTGCCCTGTCTTCGGGGGCTTTGGAGAATAGATTGACCCCCTCTTCTTTGTGGCAGCACCTGAGATATTGGAACATTGCTATCATGTCCCCCTTAGTCCTTCTCTTCATTAAACTATGAAATCAGCCCTGGGACTCCATCCTCAGAATCAATATTCTAAGGTTAGCTCCATTCTTCTGCATGTTAGTTGAAAGAAATATTTTGCCAAAAAGAAAAAAGAAAAAAAATATCTATATCAATGGACAGTATGTAAAAGACAGCCAGAATTAAAAACAAAAGTAACATAAAAACAGCAGCCAAGAAGACTCACAATCACTCAAGCAAGCCATGACATGGGTTCACTCATAATATCAGGGCACCACGTTTAATGGCAAACCCAGATTTTTAGTGTCCTGGGAAAGACCAGCAGGGTCAGAGCAAATCTGATTTCTGGAGGGATAATATTCCAGTGTCAGCCTCCCCAGGTAAGCTAGATATGGTAGCAATAGAGCAGACAAGCTAATTCTACAGTCTGAAAGTACAAATCTTCCACTGTCTCTTTTTACAGCCTGATAAATAATGGCAGATTTTCTTTCGATGCCTCTTTTTTTTAAAAAAAATTGTTATTATTAGATATCCATTTGTACATGCAAACAAAGAAAAAATTCAAGTTAAAGCCATTCAACTTAATACAATCAGCTGTGGGCTCCCCGTTTTTATCTGATTGTTCTCTAGGCAGCATCTCTTCCCATCGTCCCTCAAGGTCATTCCCACATACTGTTACATCCAGAGGGTGCAGATGATCTCTCTCCCAGATAGGATTTGGAGCAGGCCTCTCCTGCAGATCTAACAGGACAAGTAGACACCACTAGGGGAGAAATGGTCCCATAAGTAACCTGGCCCCAAGCCATGAAAGGCTTTAAAGGGAACCACCAGCACCTGGAATTGCATCCAGAAACATACCAGTGGCCAATATAGCCCATGGAGAAGAGGCGTCCCATGTGCTGAACAACTGGCACACATGACTTCATGATTAAAGTGGCATACAGGGTGATTGACTAAATGAACAAATGATTGAACAAATTAAATAAAATGTTAACACAGATTCCTTTATGCAGAAATCACAAACTATCTCTGACTTGTCTCTTTCCCAGAGCTCTGAAATCTGGTGCTATAAGTACTTTGCAAGATACTAGAGTGTGTACAAAACACCACTCTCCAGATCTCTAATGGAGAAACTTCTTGTTCCTGGCTTCGTCTAAGTTGCTTTGAGATGCCTCTCCCTTTGTGTGGACTTCTGAAGCATTGTGATGCATATACACATACACAGAGACAGCAAGGAATAGCTTATAAAGCAGCTGCTCAAATCTGGAAAAAGAGGTAGCTGCTTTAATTGATTTCCTTTGTAAGCCTCTCATACATTGTCAAGAACCTCTTTCATACAGCCAGACTATCTACACCAGCGGTTCTCAACCTTTTTCAGGCCGCGACCCCAACCTGTCAAGCACCGTGCATGCGTGGTGCTACCCCCTGCGCCGCGCATGCGTGGTGCTACCCCCTGCGCCGTGCATGTGTGGTGCTACCCCTGCGCCACGCATGCGTGGTGCTACCCCCTGCGCCACGCATGCGTGGTGCTACCCCCTGCGCCACGCATGTGTGGTGCTACCCCCTGTGCCGCGCATGCATGGTGCTGCCCCCTGCGCCGCGCATGCATGGTGCTGCCCCCTGCGCCGGCCGAAGTGTAGGGGGGCGGCGGCAGGCAGGCCCAGGTGTTCCTGGGCAGCCGCGGCGGTGATGGTGCTTGGCGACCACGGGCTGGGCCATCAGCTGGCCCAGCCCAAGGGAGGTAAGACACCCGCCGGGCCCCACGCGTGCCAAAAACCCTCCCTGCACCCGCCATTGCCCCGCTAGCCTTACCTTTGCTGCCACCCGTTTGGGGCGGCAGCAGGCAGGCCCAGGCGCTCCTGTGTGGCTGCAGCAGCGATGGCACAGGGCGACCATGGGCTGGGCCACCAGCTGGCCCAGACCAAGGGAGGTAAAAAACCTGCCGGGCCCCACATGCGCCAAAAACCTTCCCTGCGCCCGCCGCTGCCCCGCTAGCCTTACCTTCGCTGCTGCCCGTTTGGGGCGGCAGCAGGCAGGCCCAGGCGCTCCTGTGTGGCTGCAGCAGCGATGGCACAGGGCGACCATGGGCTGGGCCACCAGCTGGCCCAGACCAAGGGAGGTAAAAAACCCGCCGGGCCCCACATGCGCCAAAAACCTTCCCTGCGCCCGCCGCTGCCCCGCTAGCCTTACCTTCGCTGCTGCCCGTTTGGGGCAGCGGCAGGCAGGCCCAGGCGCTCCTGGGTGGGCGCGGCAGCGATGGCGCAGGACGACCATGGGGTGGGCCATCAGCTGGCCCAGCCCAAGGGAGGTAAAAAACCCGCTGGGCCCCACATGCGCCAAAAACCCTCCCTGCGCCCACCAGCCTCCCACCTCCCACCCCTGGCCCTCTTTTACTTACATTTTTAGTAGTTGCTCAGCAGGGAGGGGTGGAAACTTCCGGAGAACTTGCCTTCGCTGCAGACAACTTGCAGCACCGTTTGCAGACTGGGACTTTTGGCGGGCTCAGCAGGGCAGAGACAGCCTGGACAATTCCTATTGGCTTTTGAAATCCAATAGAATTAGACTCTATTCAAGAGAGTCTATTCAATTGGCTTTCAAAAGCCAATAGAATAAGAGGGAGTAGGACAGCTAAGGAAAAGGGGGAAAAATGGCGGACTGCATTGTTTGGCGACCCCCGTGAAATGGTTGTTCAACCCCAAATGGGGCCGCGACCCATAGGTTGAGAACCGCTGATCTACACAATAAGTTTTGCTTTGTCTTCCTTGATTCTGTCAGGTTGGATTCTATGCTGACTTTATTCCTCTATTTGGTTTCACTTGATTCAACTTTGATTTGTTGGTCAAATTGCCTGGTTAATGTATTGTGAAGCCATACGTCATGCTTTACAAATCACAGTTACTGAGCAGGATTGAACTAACTAACCACATTATGGCTTTTTAAGTCTGCATATAGATATTTTAAAAATAAACTGATTAAATCTGAACAGGTCACTCCCATTTTAATTCTCTAAAAATAATGTTTATTCATTTGAGCTTTTAGAGTACTTTTATGTGAGCCTAATATTAATGCCGATATTATTTCCACTGCAATAAGAGTTTGTAGAAAAATTGGTACTAGTATTTCATCAGTTTCTTCTTAAAAACAGAACAGTATTTTACCTTAAGTTCAATATTTATAACAGAAAATGCCAAAATAACACAATACAAGTGCACAAATGCCAAGAAAAAGGAATTATTTTATCAATGCTATGTAAGATGTCTTTCATTTCTCAGATGATTGTTATGTGGCTATAGGAGGTTTTATGACCAGGCATTATTTTGAATGACAGGATGGGAAACATTCTCTTTTTTTATAAAGACACGATTTGTTCTCTTTGTAACTATTTTCTTCTTTCTTTCATTTTTCTTAAGTGTCAGGGTTATTATTTTACTGATATTATTCATCTAGGGACAAGTTATTGGCAGCTCTATTACTAAATAAGTTGGAAAAGAATGATTGGCAAGGGGTTGAGTTGTATGTTTGATCAATACAGCTTCTTCAAATTATGTCTGTTGAGAAGGATTCCTTCAGGCTGAAGAACTCTGAAACTCTTAATAAGTTATAGATGTTGATTCAATATGCTTGTCTCTGGTGGTGGGTCCTGCACTTCAGGATGTCTTGATTTCTGTGCTTTCAGACTTTATAATTGATCAGGTCAGCTTTCATGATATGCACTAATCAATGAGTCTGAGGTCCAGAAGAGACAGTAATATTTTGCCTATGAATCTCTGTGTCAATTTTAACATTATTGCAGACTTCTCTGCCTGCATTGCAAATCAGATGCAGATGCACACAGAGTACATTGATAAATAGAGTTGAAAGGCTTCAATGATTTGTTTGCTGTCAGATGGGCACCGGGCTCTGTAACAATCTGGCCCGCATCTCCATTTCCTTGTCTGTTAACGTGGTAGAAAGCAGCCATGGAGGGTGAATGCAGAGGGCTGTGCACCAAATGTTCTTCCCTCTCTACCTGCAAAATTCTGCAAACATTCTTCAAGTAAAATAATTGTCTTTGGTTATTATGACTGTGAAAGGATCTCAGTGGAAGATTCCTCTGCATGAATATGTCTTCCCTGGTTGCTTGTGAGACAACACGTTTAACAAAAGCAAATAGCAAATAGTACACTCTGTGTAGATGATTGGGGAGCCTGGAAAAAAACAGGATTCCTAATTGTGTGGAGGAATTCTCTACACAAAACAGGCAATCAATATAGGTTGCCTGTTGGCTCCTTCTTCTGTATGGTTTCCCTCTGCAAATGCAAGCCATAGAAGCACTTTTTAAGCTTCTAAATTCAGTTTCCCAGCCAATCAGAGCACAGCCAAGCCCCTAACCAATCAGAACACACCTCCACCCAATCAGAACACAGCCAAGCTCCCAGCCAATCAGTTCAACCCCCCACTGGCAGTTAAAAGGAAGAAACAGCTACAATCACACATTGCTCCTAGAAGCATGAAGCCGAAAGCACCAGCCTGAAGATGACGAATGGGACTTCGTCGAAACGTCGCCAAGACAGTTCAAATTTTACGTGGGAGAAAACCCGAATTACCAGAGACCTCCAAACCTAATACAACAGTTTAGCTACTAAAATCACTGGCTTTTATAATAATCCACAAAACACAGCAAAGATAAAAGCAGGAAAAGCCAAAATGAGCCATCAGTGAACAAAATTAAATGACAATTGAGTAGAATGCTTTAAAAAAAACTGATAAAAGGAAAAGACATGTCTTCAAAATGATCAAAGAGCAGAGACACCAGTCTCCTTCTCATATATTTAACTGGGTCAAGTAAAGCTTGTGTCTTATATGAACACCCTAACCCAATCCCCGACAAGATTATTTTAAACTCCCAACAATTCCAGGGCTATATGGGGCTAAGCTAAGTATTTCAGTCAGTCACATTGTTCAAATATATTTGAAATGATCAAGAAAGCTTTAATTCCCTCTTGAACTAATGAACTAATGGGAATTCTGTGATCTTTATTTCATTCATGGGTGGAAGGGAGAGCAGAAAGAAAAGTGGATACTATATCACTAAATTACAAGCACATGCACCTAGATCAGCCAGCCTTTTTATTTTATTTTTTTGCAGTGGCTGGAGGCCTTGAAAATGGCTGCTATCCTATTAATTGAGATGAGGATAATGTGCTGCTGGCAGAAAGGGATAAATCTTTTAGCATGGAGAAAGAACCAATTTTATCACCCATGGTGTGTGAACATAGCTACTGAGAAAAATGCCTAATCTTTTCAGGCAGAAGTTTCATGTGTTTCTTATCTCCAAAGAATCTGTCTTTGTATCTTGGCAGGAACCAACCAAGCTTCCGAAGGCAATTAGGTCTGCAATAACTTAATTAATAGCAGAATAAATGTTTTGTGCAAACACCATAGCCCAGTTTGTATTATAGTAGAAAAAGGGCTTCCTGCACCGGATGACTTAGTTGTCTGCAACCTCCTGTTGTCGCTTGAGGGGGGGAAGGGACACGGGCAGGAGAGATTCCTTCTTTCTCATCCAAGGAGGGAAGTTATGTTGGACCGTCGACTCTGTGTCGAGCCCGTGGGTTTGACATTCGCGGGCAGGCGGGAACCCGCTCGCCGAGCTGCCACCTCCCCATCGCCCTGCACCCTGGCCGGCTCCATTGCCAGACCTCCCAGCTGACAAGCGCACATTCAGGGGGTCACCAGCTGATGGGCGCAGAAGATCGGTGCCACGGCAGCCTCCCAGCCATCTGCTTCTTTGGCTGGAGCAATTGCCAGGGCTTGCATGGTTGCCGGCAGCGGGGAGCACGTCAGCGGCCATTGGGGACCACGCCAGCGGTTCTGTGCCACGGAGGCTTGAGGCACAGGACGTGGAGTGGCGCGGTGCCATGGGAGGTGGCAGGACAGGGAGTGGGGTTACCTGCATCCTGCTGGCCGAACTCTGGAAGCCTGCCTGAATGAAGAATTTCAGGGGGAGTTGAAAGCGAGACAGGTTCCTAAGACCATCGGAAATACATGTCTTAGGCTACCCCTGTGAAAGGGTCGTTCGACCCCCAAAGGGGTCGCGACCCATAGGTTGAGAACCGCTGTTCTATGCCATCTTAGCCCTAATAAACTACAACATGCAAGGTAAGTCTAGTTTTGAGAGACAATGGTTTGTCCTAAAAGTGCCCAAGGTCAAGCTGGAGACATTTAGGATTCATCTGTGTGGCAAGACTATATCCAGCTCTAACTAGCAGGTTTTATTCTGACAAGAAGCAGCAGATGGAAACTAATCAAGAAGAGAATCAACCTAGACCTAAGAAGTAATTTCCTGATCATTAGAACAATTAATCAGTGGAACAACCTGCCTCCAGAAGCTGTGAATGCTCCAAGACTGGACGTTTTAAAGAAGAGACTAAACAGCTATTTGTCTGAAATATAGGGTTTCCTGCCTGAGCAGGGAGTTGGACTACATGACCTCCAAGGTCCCCCTCCTCCTCCCTATTATTATTATTATTATTATTATTATTATTATTATTATTATTATTATTATTATTATTATTGATGATGGATTTGTATTATTGTCTAATAACACGTGGAGGGCCACATTATCTACTCAGGAATCAGGAATACCTTCCTAGTAAATCTTCAGAAAAGATTCCTATTCTAGATTCCTATCCTGATGACATCTTAATTCAGACCAAGGCTTCCACAGTTTTTGTCAATGGATAGATAGATATTTATCTCCTGGTAAGAAGGAGGTTGCATCCATTGCCCTTTCCATGAGCTCTGCAAATTCAGTTGAGTTAGTTTGGATCTGGTTTTGGCTCAGGAATGTTTCTTCCATTTTGGGGTCTAAAGTTTACAGAAAACAAACTGTCTCTAAGATGGAACATGAAAATCAGCCTCATATTCTCTCTTTACAACAGGTATGGATTTTGGCTTTTATTTTGTTAGTGAAACTAAACTACTGTAATTAGGTATACAGAGAGTTTTTTTATCACACTGCTTCGCTGAGGATAATGAAAAGGAGTTATCTTCATTTTAATAGTAGCAATTAGTAGGTTGAAGTGCCTGGTCATTTCTATAATAGAAATTATTTTGTGGGGTCATATGTCCCAAGTAGGGAGAAGCAGGCTTTGCTGCTCAGTGGGAGGCAATGATTGTTTCTGTAATATGAAGATCAGCAGGATATTCAGACACTTAATTTTGTCTGGCAGTTCGTGCTGAATAAAAGGCTGGCAACTCTTGGTTTAGAGTGGGAATTTCACCAGTGCCAATGATAATCTGTATTACTTGGAAGTTTAAAGATCTCTGCGATAAAGTCAGTATTACCGTAGACTGGACTTTAATGTTTCTGAACAATGGGCAACCTTTTCAAAAGGGAGGCATCAGAAATTAGCTAATAGAGAGGCTCAGTATTATGTTTTCCAGCAACTCTTCTTTACTAAAGACAGAAGGAATCAGTGTGTAGAAACCAACCTGTGTCTTTTAGGATTATATGGGTATAGATAAAAACTGATGTGGTAGTTCTCTATTGAAAGACAGTGAGGAAGAATTATAGCTCCTCCCAAAGCTCCTTCATTTAGCGGCCTCTTCGACCCTTCCTTCTTTGTCCCCTTGCTCCGCAAGGCCACATCCACAGCCCATCTCGGGCCTGATCCTTCCTCAACAACAACCACAGTTTCCCCAGACTCGGAGGTGGACCCAAACTTCACCGAACCGGTGGCAGCTCAACACCGCATACCTTGTCCCCCCATGTTCCTGAATGCGGTCTGAAAACAGTGGACATCTCCAGCTTCCCTTCCCCTCCCAGGAAATACTGATAAAAAACTATACAACGTGGCCAAGGATCTGGAGGAGGCCCTGGAAGTGCCCGTGGTGGATGAGCCATTAGGCTCCCTAGTATCTCCCACCGCCATTCCCGGAGATGTCTCTGAGACTCTCAAAGCTGAGGACCGGAAGTGCGAACTCACCTATCGCAGGACGCACCAAGCGGCTGCATGGGCTATTAGGGCGGCCACCTCCACATCCTTCTTTAACACTTCATCCCTTTGCTGGCTCAGGCAGCTCCAGGCCCGTATTCCAGTGGAGGATATCCGCACCCACCAGGATCTTAGCAAGATGATGGCAGCCACCAAGTATGCATCAGATGCCACTCTCCAAGCCGCCAGATTTTCCTCCAAGGCTATGGCGTCCAGTGTCACTGGTTGCTGTATGCTTTGGTTGAAGTGGCATCTGTCGCCAGCTCCATATCAGGGAGGTAAACTGTTTGGAGACTCTTTGAATCCTTATCTCACTAAAAATAAGGATAAGCGCAAGGTCCTTAATCACCTCCTTAAGAAATTGGATAAATGCTCCAATAATTCCCCTTGAAGACAGCGGCCCAGCAGCGCTATGGCAGCCACGCCTTCCACCTGTGCCCTGCAGCATCAATTGCGTGCGACAGGGTGTGAGAACGGAGTCATGTCCCTGCTGCCTGGCTGCCATGTCCTTGGTTGCACTCCTCCGTGCAGGCCATGCTCGCAGGTGACTCTCCTTGGGGGGGCTGCTGGTGAGGAGGGGGACATGGGAGGTGGGGCTGGGGCAATGGTGCGCGTGCCCACAGAGAGGGCTCTGAGTTCCGCCTCTGGCACGCGTGCCATAGGTTCGCCACCACTGTTCTATTGGGTTGCTATGATAGGAGGGCTATCACAGCAGTGATCTGTGACTCCTACTAGGATGCTTTTACTAGGCCTAAGGTTATGCCTTTATTTATGCCTCCAATTATTTGTGGCACAGTGAGATGTGGACCCAATGGTCATAGATACCAGTAGATATAATTCAGATTGCATAGATAATTTATTTGATAATTTATTAAACTTGTATCCTACCCAACTCTCAACACCTTTGGGCAGCTCACCACACTCAAACAAATTACAATTAAATCTATAATACATAAAAAAATAAAGATGAAAGATGGTAAGTATGATGTCGTGAGGGGTCTAACCAGAGGCTTGGGTGAAGAGTCAGGTCTTTGTGGCTCTTCTTTTTTTTTTTTTTCATGCTGCTGCTCTGGGGTTATTTTATTAGTGCTAAACTTTTTTTTTTTACAACTTGTTTCATCAGATTCCTTAATGTAGATTTATTAGTTCAGCCCCATTTCTGGTAATCAAGAGGAAGCATAACTCAGTGCAAAAGGAGCAGGGGGGGTGGGGTGGGGGGGTCGGGAGCCAGGGGCAAAGCATAAAGTGAAATTAGAAACCTTGAGCCTGGTGGAATAAAATCAACCTCTCCATCCCCATTAGAGTTGAAATCATGCTAAAAGAAAACTTTCCTTAAACAAGAGTTGGATTCCCACCAGAACGCTGAATGCCAGGCTGCTTTGAACTTCAGTGGAGGAGGGCGGGAAAGGCTGGAAGGCTGGATTTGAATCCTAAGGTCCAGAAGTCACCTTCATTTCACTTCAAAAGAAAGTAACTACTTCTTGCTTGCTTTTTCCCCCCCTTCAAACAACTCAGAAGTTACCATTTCTGATGGTGTTGGCAAGTCTAAGGCTATTGTCTTCTTGCGATCTGAGAACACTGACATTTTTTCTTTCTCCTTTCTGGAGAGTTTTTTTGCAGATGATCTGCACCCATGTTTACATCTTTGGTTTTTTTCAAAACCACAGCCTTGGAGCTTCTTCATTGTACGGTTTCAATAACGCAATCGAAGTCTTTTCGTTGTGTTTTTTCCCATTGAACACGTTCCTTTGAGGGAAGAATCTTGTAACTCCAACTACACTCTTAATCAGTTTTGTCTGATCCATCTTGCCTGGTCCAAGCTGTGCAGTTCTGAACCCTGACAAGCTGGTTAGGCTTCAGCAAAGGAGCCAGGAATAATGACCTCTTTGTGGCTCTTCTAAACAACAGCAGAACATTGGGATCTCAGGAGAAACCTTGTTCCTGAGGGCAGGCATCTCTTTCCAGATGGTTTGTATGTAGTACTGTCTGTGTATGCAGGCCAATTTGACAGGTGGGTTACAACCATAGGTTCAACAAAGTTCAAAGTTACCACTCTGCTGAATAAAAGAGACTTATGACTCTGGTCCTCAGAGTTGCCACCATCTCAGTGCCCCCATGATCACCTGATTGTGGTTTCTGACATTTCCTGCTGGCTTCCCTCAAACAAAGTCAATGGGGAAGCCTGTAGGAAGCCGCTTCTGGTGCCTTTTCATCTGCCTATGCTCTGTACTGCTTGTCTGCAGCACCCCCTGCCTGCCATAGTACCTGCACACCCACGAACCTGCTTTCCTAGGACTCCTGTCTCTTCCTGCTTAACAATCTGTATGGTTCTAGATTTATGAGGGTGACTGGGACTTCCAGAATTGCCATCGCTAAGCTATGTAGTCACATTACTTCGCACTTTACAACCACCTTACTTAGTTGTGGAAATTCTGGTCCCAATTGCTTTTGTAACCCAAGGACTACCTGTAGTCCAGAATGGAGTTGTGCCATTAGGAACAGTAGTCTGCTAGGAAGTTCTATTTGTCTCTTTATGGAAAAGAGATTTGGGGAAGTGAGAAATAAGTTCAGTTCAGGCTTGGTACCATGTGCTCCTTGTGCATTCCAACTAATCAAATCATACATTAATTGCTAATCAAATAGTAAAACCCCCAAATCCTTGCATGCTTTCCAGTGGGCAAACTCTGAAAAGCATATAACCTAATATACTCTGTTAATCAAATACGTACAGCTAAGTAGAAGTTTTGTGATACTGTGTTGTGTTCCTGGCACAGATCCTGAGTCCTGGAGGGCCCTGTGGTACTCCTGCTCTTTAATCAGAAGTAGCAGCCTACATGTGGACAACAGCGTCAAACAAGAACAATGGGGTCTGATTCCGATTTGTCAGCTTGAACAAAGGGCCCGCTGATGGGTTATGGTGGAAGACTCAGCCACATCTTTTGTATAATGATATCAGCATGGCAGATGGCTAATTGGACATGATAAACTACTGTGGCTGAAGCAACTAAGAAATGGGATGAGAGGAAAGAGAAACGTTGAGGTCTTTGGGGATTATCAATTTCTGTACCAATGTGTTAAAGAAAAGGAGGAAATTCTCCCTCAACTCAGTTGTCATTCACTTTTTTGGGGGGGGGTGAGGGGAAGTTGATGCTGCCTGACCAGATGTCACCCAGGAAAGGGTGTTATCAAAGTAAAAGCGTATTTCATTAGCTGCAAACCAATCCTCTTACTGGAAAAAAAAGGTATGGGATCACAGTCCCCAGAGACGCTAGTTTATCCCTTAGTAAAATTGGCAGAACATATACTTGTCAAGGAAGTATCCCAAAGGAAGTTTACTTGGAAAACTGATTTTGCAATAGTTATTTCATAAAGGCCCGGCTTAAAAGTTATGGAGAATCTGGATATTTCTCCTCTGTGCAAAACAAATTAATGTTCCTAAAGAACAAAAAGGGCAAAATCAAGCAGGAGTGGATGAAACCAACCCTTATTTTCATCCACTCCTTGGATTCAAGAATTTGGGAGTACTTCTGAAAGAACCGTATCCATTTACTGCTGGTTGAATGTAAATATATTTGATATAATGAATTGTTGGATAAATCCTGAATTTCTTAACTCTAAAAGGGGCAGGTTCTGAGATTCTTGATGCCAGGAGATTTCACATGTAGCCTTCCTATCTCATAAAGGAAGCAGTCGTGTTGATTGTCGTGTGGCATTAGGAAAGGCTTATAGAACGATGCAAAATACAGTAGATGTTTCTAATGAAGAAGTTTCAAACTCATCATATTGGGGAACAATTTTGCAATAATGTTTTGAGTTACTTAACAGATTTCCCTTTAACTGCAGGAAGGAGTCATTGTTAATGTACTGTAACTTAGGAATTGGCAACATTTTTCATCACAGGCACAATCACACAGGACTATGAGATTTCAGTATTTTAATACGAGGACTCAGTAACTGGAATTGTGTTTTGTTTTATGGAGTTGCACAGTACCCCATGCCAACTAGGGATATTGTTTCCAGGGCATACATGATAAAAATACTTTTATTTATCTCTTTATTTGTTATATCTCAGGTGCAGTATGGTATTCAAAGATCACAGATATCCACTTGTTGTTTTGGTCAGAAAGTGGGACTTATTTAAGGCATGCTGATGCAGTAGAAACATACAAGTAGACAGTGTAGAGTGGAAACTAACCTTTTTTTTTTTTTCTTAAATGGAAGGTACGGTATATTAGTAAGAGGAATAGTTTAAGGTTACACGGTCTTAACAGTAAATGTTCCAACAGGTAAAAAGTTGACAGAAACCCTCGTGCAAAACTTTATGCAAGGGTCATGCAATGTTTAAATCTTCACTAAACTGCTTGTTGTTGAAAAATGTGCCTTGCAGTTTGGTTCAATAATTGGAAAAAAATGGAAGGAACTGTGCCATACCTTATTTATATCTGATTTATACTTACTGCTTCCCATTTAAAGAAATACATTATGAATAAGCTGTCTGTTTGGAACTATTTCCCATTCCCTTCATGACAATTTAAAACACTTGCTTCAGCCCCAAAAGAGGAGTAGGCTGTGATGCTAATAAAGTCCATCTGAACATCTGGATAAATTCAGTTTGAATAAGCATGCCAAGCCTAACAATTTTGCACTTTGATGGCCAGGACTAGACACTCTTTGACTGATCACTTTCTATCAGTTGTATTGACTTTGGAGCTTGCTGCTGAATTTTAGCAGTGCAGTCTCAAATGCCTGCAAAAAAGGAGTTCAGAGAAGTGCCACAGATTCTCTTCCTATCCTATAGCTGCAAGACTATTTTGGTAAGGAGCCTTGTATTATGTCTATAGGTAGTCCTTGGGGTAACGAGCCCAAGGTACGTTTTAGCAATGTTGTCTCCATCATTGCTCCCACTTCATTCCAGTGTTCTGGTTCTTTGGCCAATTAATGTTTCCATATATAGAGCAGTCATCCTGTCTATTTGCAGGACAGGTTCAGGTGATGTCATCTACCCTTTGTGACCATGTGTTTTCCCCATTCTCCCCATCTGTTGTCTTCCTCAGAGAAGCTCAGTTCAGGAAGCTGCATCGTGTCTTTGATTGTGAAGGTGTGAAGGCTGTGAGCTGTCTGTCTGGAAGAACATGCTACCTACTCATCTTGCTCTAGGAAAAAACCCAACACTATAAAATTTGTTCTGCCATTGTTAATCCCTTTCCTGAAACTATTGCTGGCTTTGTCTTTCTGCCAAGAGTGTGCTCTGATGTTGTGTCTGCAGTGAATACTGATTGGCTAAACCTTCTGACTTTACTTCATTCCCCTTTTCTCAATGAGAGCTCCCATCCTTGGCCTAGCTCCTGCCAACCTAGCAGTTTGAAAGCATGTAAATGAGAGTAGATATATAGGTACCACTTTGGTGGGAAGATAACAGTGCCCCATGACCTTATGCTAGCCACATGACCATGGAAATGTCTTCAGATAGTGCTGGCTCAATGGCCTTGAAACGGAGATGAGCACTGCCTCCTAGAGTTGGCATCGACTAATAGAGTAAAATCCGCAGGGACTCCTTTACCTATTTTTGTAATCTTTTCTTAATGCCACCAGTTGGCAGAAATCATTTGCCAGTCACAGTTGTGCAGATCCAGGGATGGAGATGTGACATATGAAGTCTGATTTCTTGGTTGCCAACAAGCATCCTTCATGGTAACGTGTGAGATCACAAGTTTAAGTGAAGAAGGTATTCACAAAGAGAATCGAATGGGGTCATAAAAGCAATTGATGCTGCAAGCATTGTAGAGCTCTCTGAATGTATGGCATAGATTGGTTTTCAAAATTCTGAGAAATGGTTAGACTCCCTATTGAAAGAACACACACATATCCAGAGCTACCTCTATGTTCAGCAGGAATGTGAAGATGGGCTTTAAAAGATGCTTAGAGCTCACCTTTAATGCTTTTTCAGAATAATGCACTTCTAAGAAGTGGTACCCAAGCACACTGCAATGACACCAAAATGATCACAAGGCATGCAGCAATATGACCCCCACAAAAGTCTTATTGTGTTCTTGTATCTAACCATCTGATGCTAAAATGTAAGTCGCGACATTGCAGGATGACATCACCCAGGTATGATGATTTGTCCCCCTTTCTCCCTTGTGGATGGCTATGATCTGCAAACAGCTCAAACCATTTTTCTCCTGGAGAGCATGGAATTAGTTTTTTTTTCAAAATTCTGCATGGTTGAGTGCTTGGTAACGAAGAAGACCAAAGAACCTTCAAAAAGGGTCATCTTAAGCATGCTTCTGGCTGATGGGGGGGGGGGACCAGAAAAAAGAAATTGCAGTGCAGGAAAGTGCCTGAGAATTGGAGAGGGCGGCAATGGCCAATTAAGCGCCAATTCCATTCTGTATAGATCATTTGACAGAACTGTTGGCGAAGTGCAACATACCTCACACACTTACACACGTTTTGAAACTGCTGATTACTACCACCTTATGGTGAAAACTACTCGTTAAAGCTGTCTCATGCTGTATGTGTTGGGAACAAAAAAAAAGGCAACATCAGGGAGATCTGGCAGAAAAGTTGCCAGGGCATGTTTATTCCATGATTTGATGCAAAAGAGAAGCAGGAAAGGTCCAGGTTTTTTTTTTTCACTTCTTTCAATTTATACAAAATAGTCTTCCCGACATGCTCTTTTCCATCTGGAATCCTAGTCACCGTGGCCTAAATCTTTTAATGTAACTGTTATGAGGACAGGCAATTGCAAAAAGTATGCATTTTCTATCCCCATCAATTGATATTAGTGGACATTAATATAAAAGAGACTATGGTGCCCTATCAGGGAGACTTGGAATATTATATTTGTGTTTGCTATTTAATACACTTGATTTGGGTTCATATAAATTTTAATCAGCTTAATGTGCACCATCCCCATAATGGGTGTGCATATGGATTGTAATGCTAGGCTTTTAGATTGTAATATTTTGAAGAGGCAAAGTACAAATAAGCAAATCTGATTGACTCTTCCCTGGAAATGGGCAGCATTTATTTCCATCTTTCTGAATCTCAAAGTATGATTTGCCTTGTAAGAGAAATATCTCTGTTTAGTGTCTCACATTTATAATTGAATCTTTTTGCTAATTAGTCCAGAGAGTAGTCCATTTTGTGTGATCAAAGAACATACGTAAAAAAATATTCTAACTCACAGTGAATGAAAAACTGGGATAATAATTTTGAAAAAAACCCCCATATCTTACACACTACCTCTCTCTACAGGACATTTTGACCTGCTTGAGCTGCACTGAGTAAAGAGGAATCGTCTTGGGGCTCATATAAAATATATAATACAGTTAACATATATAAACAACAAACTTCTTATAGAACATAGAATAATAGGGTTGGAAGGGACCTTGAAGATCTTCTAGTCCATCCCCCTGCTCATGCAGAAGACCATATACCAATACCATTCCTGACAAATAGTTTTCCAGTCTCTTTTTGAAAACCTCCAGGGATAGAGCACCCACAACCTCTTAATTCTTCTTGATTGTTTATGTCTGATCTCCCTTACTTAATTTTAAAATGTTTTAAGTTATTTTATGGGGCTCCGTTACTAGTTGACCAGGGCCGCATGTAGCCCATGCATCACAGGTTGGACACACCTGTCCTAGACAGACTATTTCCTGCACCATCCTGCTATTTGTCAAGCAGGTTAATAAAATATTAGTGGACCTCACTGCTTGCTTGCAACAGCAATAGGAAGCAGCCAGAGGGCTATCCATATATACTCTTGCTAGCTTCAGGACCATTCTGCGTGGATCTGTTATGCGCAGTGTTTCTCAACCTTGACAATTTTAAGGCATGTGGACTTCAACTCCCAGAATTCCACAGCCAGCGTGGAATTCTGGGAGTTGAAGTCCACATGCCTTAAAATTGTCAAGGTTGAGAAACACTGTGTTATGGTGTGCTGAAGGATGCTGCAATGAGCAAAGTCATAGCTAATAATGTGATTGTTAGGAAAATCACATCACCATTTCTGTTACTGGGGAAATTTGCACAATATACTGTACCTCATATTTGCCTGTATGACATTCACCATGTATATAATCTGACCAGCATTGTTGATGAGCGGGCAGCCTTTAAAGCTGATTAAGTGATCTAAGTGTTGATTTCCAATAGTCAGCTTTTAAATATATTGGGAAGAAAATGAGTTGTCTTGTTTGAATGCACCAAACTCAAAAATAAATCTTAAGTGAATATGAAATATAGTAGACAAATTTCTTCAGTAAACAATCATCCACAGCATAGATATATGAAAATAAAAAAAGTTGCTATAGAATGGACCATGAATGTAGAGATTCTTATGGCCCATTTACAAGAGCATTGAGGGAATAGCCTCTGGCTAGTGAAATGTATCCTTGATCTCATTAGATTTGTGAGTTGCTTTTGCACATGCGTAACTTGGACGATGTACCTTCAACTCAATAATTTAAAAATAGGAAAGAAAAAATAAATTGTGTGTTTATTTACATTTATAGGAGCACAAGCTCATTTAGAGTTCTGAACATTGGTAGATGGGAAGGGAACACAAAAGCCAAGCCTATGGCCATTATTCACCAAACTAGTAGTGAAACAGTGGTTGGGACAAAGCGGCAGCTATATCCAGAAGATCTGTTGCGGGGCCAGTTTGAGGGTGGATAATTTTTCATTGGGGATCTGTAGAAAAATTAGAACAGAGTGGGTTAAAAATTCCATTTTTTTCAGATTAGTAACTGCATGATCAGTGACAGTGAATTATAAGCCTAATAACTCCAAACTGATTTGAAATACAGAATAGGAATTGCAAGAAGTTAATTCTTTTCCACCCATTGTGATTTAATTCATAGCAACCCCCTTATAATTTGAATTTGTACCAGGAAAAAAAAGCTCCCACTGAAATCCAGGAGCACTCCTGTAATTTTTTTTAAGGCAGCTTTAAAGCCTTACTGTATTCTCCAACAGGGATTATGACTATTGAAGACAGGAAAAGATTAGATGTTCTTAATCTGAATTCAGGCACCTGCTCCTGCAATTTGCTTTTAAAAGGCTAATTGCACAACAGCAAATTGCATGATTAGCATCTATGTTTGCTTTTAGTTGCTGGCTAGAAGTGAAAGAAATTAGTTACTTCTGAAGTGGTTCTGGGATGTAATTTGATAACAGGACAAAATCATAATCAGTTCTGTAAGGTTGTTATGACACATTTAAGAGGGCCATGGATGAAATTAGCATGTTCTTCAAATGTCATAACCTAATCAACCTTGGGATTATGGAAGGATTCATTTAGCCTCAAGAACTCAGTGATTGTTTGTGTTAAGTTGATTTCCAATCGCTTGGTAAAAAATGAAGAGGCATAGATAAGAAGTCCTAGAGTTATCCCTCAAAATGTGGGTTCCCATATCTTTTTTCATTGTAGTTTTCAGCAGCAGGATGAAAATAGATAATATCTCCTCTTCCAATACTGCTTATGAGGCACCAAACCCAATACTGTCAATATGGATTTTCCCCCCAAAATTATTTTTCTTGACTTAAAAATAATTGGAGCTGACTCAGGACCAACTGTGAGGCTACCCAGATGGAATGGGACAACTTGCCATGGCCAACTCATTCTGGCTGACTTGCCCTGGTTGTCTCATTATGGCCAACCAATCCTGGCCAAGTGGCCCTGGTCAATTTGCCTCGGCTGTCTTGCTGTGGCCAACTCGCTCTGGCCAACTCACCACAGAACAGTTCAGTGCGGGATAACTCAAGAGAGGGACGGGTAGAATTGCAGCTCACCCCAGCCTTGAGGGCTTCTAACTTGAGAAGGTTCAAACCCCAAAGCAAGACAAGACCCACTGCAATTCACTTGTCATCCCTCTCTTGAGTTATCTTGCATTGAGTTATCTTGCGTTGAATTGTCCCATGGAGAGAGTTGTCCTGCAGTGAGTTGGCTGGGGTGAGACTGCCGGGGTGAGATAGCCAGGGTGAGTCAGTGACTGCAAGTTGTCTGAACTCCCAACCAGATGGCTGCTACTCATTTGAGTGGCGCATCTCACATTATCTCTCACTGCTTCATTGATGTAGGTATTTACCCTGAGAGAGCAACAAACTGGGGATGACATAAAACAGCAATTGCTTACTAACTTTTTGATTTCCCAGGTCCAGCAACTGCATGTGCTGTTAAAATTTCTATTAGGCTGAAGTATTTTATTTCATCTTGATAGGTTGAGGGCCGATTAAGGTTTTTAAATCCTCCATGAATCATGATTTAGTTTAGGTTCTGGTCATTAGTCCATGGATTTTTTTGTGTGTACTTGAAATCAGCTTTTACTCATATATTATGCTGTTGCCCACAATACCACAAGCCAGGGAAAGGAAAAACTCTAGACATCATAGTGCCGAAAGGATAAACGGTTAATTGCATAGAATGTGCCTTAGATTTTTCTCTTCCTGTTGTATGCTTAACAAAAAGGAGAGAGGTTAGATTGCATTGTGCTGCATGTGAAGGTTCCTATTCAGTTTAAGAGATTCCACAATCATGTATGTATATCAGGCAAGTCAGTTTTTGACTCCTGGTGACTGCCTGGGTAAGTCTCTGCAGTTTTCTTGGCAAGATTTCAGAAGTGGTTTGCCACTGACTGTTTACCAGGGCTGAGAGACTGTGATTGGCCCAAGACCACCCAGCTCGCTTTGTGCCTAAGACAAAATTAGAATTCAGGGCCTCCTGGTTTCTAGCCTGGTACTTTAACCACTAGTCAAGCTCCCTTAATCCAGAATTACATTTAAATGAGTATCCAAAACGTAGTTTTTATTGATGACAGGTTACTCATTGAAAGGGAAGACCCAATACCTTTTTATGAGGGCTGCAATCAGACAGTTGCCAGGAGTCAACACTGACTTGAAGGCACAAAAAATAAAATCACTATGGAGCCCCTGGCTAGATCTGAACATCTTATACTTTGGAGTACGATTTTATAAGTTGATGATATTATTGTAAATGTGTGTGGTCCAAAACCATGCTTATTGTTTGCAACCACTTTTTACAAGACATGATTACATGTTTGTGCCAGAGATGTTGACAGTTAACAAAGATAGTGACAGAGCAGGACTCTTAAATATCATTTGGAAAAGTACTAGACCAGGGCTTCCCTTATCCGGCTGCATGAAAAATAGTTGTGTCAAGCTTGCTAGAAAAAGTTGTAGGCTAGGGCATTTCTCTCTTTTGTTTTTTGTGTCTTTGAGCTCATCTCTACTCCTGGTGATTGCAAAAAGATCTCGTGAGCTGTAAAGCTTCTGGCAGATGGCTAAACCTGGCATTCTAGCCATCTGTCAAAACTTGCCTTCTCTCCCCCCCCCAGACTCCGTCTGTGATGGGGGAACAATTGGTGGAGACTCTTCCTGCTGGTAGCAAAATCCACCAATCAATGCACTTTAATTTGCTTCTATAAATGGTTATGACAATTCTCTGCCTCCTTTCTTAAGGCAGAGTAGTGACTGGCTGTGAAGAGAAGATAAATTTAACCTAGTATACTGTCTCCTGCTTCAAAAGTGGATTAACTGGCTATCTAGATTTGCCCTGACAAAATAGGTCTCATGCAAATGAGGGAAAGTGATCCTAGACATGCCATCAAGGGTTTCTACCGTATGATCTCTCCTCTGGAGAGGGAAAAGAAAAAGGAAGTTGGGAAGGAAATGATAAGCTCCTGGCATGCTTTGTAGTAACAGACCCAATTGTTCTGTGTAATGTACTGCTAATACACAAAGCAATTGCCAGTTAACTAGGAGACAGGAGGGGCAAGCCATACATATCTTGACATGGACATATAGCAGATAGACATACCGGTAGGAACTGCAGCAAGGTTTTCTGGGTCATCATCTGCATTATATTATTTGCTCTTTGTACATAGCACCAAATGGTATTTGCCCTTCCATGTGCTGGTTAAAAATTTGTCCTCTACTTACCCAAAGAAGGAAAATGATTTAAGTGGAATGATTTTGTCAGTATGTATTATTCATGCATGGGTGGGAGAAATCAATAGTTGTTTAAATCATACATATGCATGTTTGTTGCCAGGAATACAACAACAGTCTGTTGTAAACTCAGAGATCGAGCCCATACTGCTTGCACCTGGCTAGTGCTATCTTACAGAGAAAGATATAGTTAGATGTGATTTTTAACCGGAGGGCATACAGCTATATAGGTGCAGTTATAATGTCTCTGGAATATGTAATGCCTAATAGTTCCTGATTTTTGTGGCAGTGTTTTTACAGTTAATATATTTCCTTATTTCAAGGGAGATTGCTAAAAGATCTGCTTTAGATCCTTTCTACCTGCTAAATGTGTTTTCTAACCAAATTCTAGACCCCTTTTGTTCAGAGCAGGTCATTAAATTTCAACATGCAGAGCCAATGTAGATGTCAGCTGGGTACATGGTATCTCCTGGAAAACCTTTGTGAGGGTCTATAATTGATCAGTGGTGTCATGTACTGAACCAAATACAGACTGATTTTTTGACACTTGATTGGGATGCAGGCCAAGCACTAAACCAATTCAGGATTTCAGAAAAATAAGAGACATTTTGACAGTGTTACAATGTGGATACCAAATTTTGAGCAGTTTCTGCTGGTGGATTCTTTTGGCATTTCAGCAGGATGAGTCACACAGCCAATTTGGAAGAAATGAGTGAATCTAATTTTCAAAACTCTGCTCTGTCTCCCTTTTTTGTATGAGGCAAAAATTCAAATCCCAAAATATCTGGACATCATTCAACAGGAATAGATGTTCTAAAAATATAACTGGGTGCAGCAATCTTATAATGAAAAAAAAAGACATAATCTTTATAGAGCCCTACCTGTGGTCAGCCTTCCTGCCAGCTAAACTTAGATAACTTTTTTGGACCAGGATACGAGAAAACATTAGATGATGACATCTAAACATTATCTTATTTGTACTGTATTGTAGTTTTTATGATTGAATTAAGGCTTGCTTAATTATACCTGGTAATTCCACTGTGCTAAGGATGTGTTCCCTATAGCAGCAGCAGGCCTTTTGCAATGTAAAATGTAGTCTGGCTACAATTTGAACCACCTAAGAGCATTTCCATAGTAGTGTACAGGTCTGATCATTAGTGGAGCTGTTCTAATCTCACTTCAGAAACACAGAGTTTTGGATTACAAGGCTGCAGCCTATCATGCCATATGGAAGGTGCATGTGTGTATGTATGTGTTGCATAAGGGAATCTTTTATTTCTGCCTTTGTCCAAAATGCAAGGTTCAGGGCTAATTATGTCTCAAAAGTGAAATGACATATAGAGCAGGGGTCCCCAACCCCCAGTCTGTGGACCGGTACCAGGCTGCGGCATGCCAACAACTGGTCCAAACAAGCAAAGCCCCATCCGTGGGATGTAGGCAGCACACTAAACCACGCCTCCTCCTGTCCGCGGAAAAACTTTTCTCCAGGGAACCAGTCCCTGGTGCCCAAAAGGCTGGGGATCTCTGATCTAGAGGGTTTGATTCTTGCATTGCAGAGGTTAGAATATGTTTAATATCATTTGAGCCTTATTGAGGAAAAGGAAAATGGGATACAATCCCCTCCCCCTATTCTTCGGTATTTGGTCTTTTAGAACTACTTTGTTGGTACAACCCTGATCAAAGTTTAATAGTGGCAAAACATAGATGTTTACTAAGTTTTTATGTGTTTTGCCAGGAAAAAAGGCTGAGCTAGGGAAGAGGATGAGCTCGGTTTCATTGTATTGTGGTTTCATGTATACAGGTAGTCCTAGACTTATAACCACAATTGAGCTGAACATTTCCATTTTTAAGTGAGGCAGTTGTTAAGTGAGTTTTGCCCCATTTACAAGCTTTTTTTTGCCACAGATGTTAAGTAATCATCACAGTGGTTAAGTAAATCATGCAGTCGTTAAATGAATCTGGCTTCCTCCGTTGATTTTATTTGTCAGAAGCTGGCTGGGAAGATGACAAATGATGATCACATGATCCTGGGACAGTGCAACTGCCATAAATACATGCCAGTTGCCAAGCATCCAAATTTTCATTGTGTGACCATGGGGATGCTTTAATGATCATAAGTCATTGTCACTTTTTCAGTGCTGTTGTAACTTCATATGGTCACTAAACAAATTGTTGTAAGTCGAGGACTACCTGTAATGGGGACAGGCCCACATAAATTATTTAATACATTTCATCATCAGATGAATTGAACTGAAGCCATGGAAATTTACATGTGCTGCAATAAAACAGGGGTTTTTCTCACTACTCAATTAAATTGCCATTCATCTGCCTTTGAGTCAGCAGAAAACTATCCTAGGATAAAATTTCCTGTTTCCATGGCTAATCTCTTTTTTAGTGGCTTGTTGCCAAATGGGGGCATCCTGACTTCATATACTCAAAGTGTGTTCAGCAAAGTAATTGGTTAAGCCTTCTGGCTTTTCTGCTCTTTCCCTTCATGAATGCCATCAAAGGGTGGGAGATTATCTGCCAGTGACAGAAGTGCAGCAGGGGCAGGTGGGCTTTGACCTCTGAACTCTGATATCTTTGTTGCCAGGCCTCCTTGCTTTTGACAAGCCAAGGCTAAGTGGCATAAGGAAGGGAAAAGAAAGTTCATAAAGAGGGCTGAGTTACACCAGCATGCACAAATCCCATGAATGTACAAAACATATGGGGATCAACTACCTCAGGTTTTGAAACACAGCTAGACACCCACAGTCGCTTCCTTTTGCTCTCAGAAGAGTGTGCTTTCAAAACAGACCACCTGCGCAGGCCTGCGGAATGGCTACTCAACATGAGTGACAAATTTGTCACACCTTGATGTGAAATACTTCGAAACTACCATTGATTGCTCTTGGCTTAAGGGGAAACTGGCCACTTCTGCTCCATTACAGTGAGGATGATTTATGATCTCATGCATGGGCTGAAAATGAGATGAGGATGTGACAGCATAAAGATTTTGTTAGGGGATATTTGTACCATAGTTAGAAAGAAGTAGGAAGGGGCCTATGTTGCAATAAATTATAAACAAGCCTTGCCAGATGTCTTGGATTCATATATTGTACAAATGAAAATATGTATCTCTGGATGAAAAATACATAATGGGCATCATAAGGCTACTGATGAAATCTCACCCCAAATTAATGGATTATTAAAGTGACCAACCGTCCTCCTTTAGGGAGGACAGTCCTCCTTTTGTAAGTTCTGTCCTCCTACATGTCCTCCTTTTTGATATTTGAAAACTAATCTGCAGGGCTTTTTTTTTCCCTCACAGAATGCTCAGAATGGCGTTCCGGCACCTTTTTTTTTTGATGTTTTTTTTTTCAACTTTTGCATGAGCTGTGCTACTCCCACTATTGGCTTTCGAAAGCCAATAGGAATTGCTGCTGAGCGCAATTTTATTTACAATATTTTTCTTCAATTTATTTGTGTCCTCCTTTTCATTGTAAAAAAGTTGGTCACCTTAGGATTATATTTTCCCCAATAGCTTCATATCCATGTTAAATAACATGGGGGAAAGGATGAGCCAAGGGGGTCTTCTTCTAAAAGGATTTTAGATTTGACTGTTCACCCATCATGAATTATGAATTGGCCCTGCCCATTCAGAGAAGAATGGAACAGTTGTGAAGTAATGCCACTTAAAATAGAGTATGGCACAAAAGACATTTTAGGATAGATTACGGTGTCCTTTTGTGATGTACCTGGCCTTCGAAATATTTCAGTATCTTTATGATTAGATTCCTACTTCTTACTAAGCTATAATGCAGTTTGCTTGGTATAGCTTAAGATGTTTGTAAGCCAGTTTTTGGTTTGTAAATCATGGTTTGTGGTTTAGCATTGAATTTGAAGCTATACAACTGAGGTTTATTCAACAAATCATGGTTATATAAACAATGGTTTTAATGCAATATGTAAACCTAATTCATCAATGAAGGGATGAAGGAAATTTAAAACAATCTGCCTTAAGTCTATTTTTTTTACGTCATAAGCTAAGACCGAGGAAGAGGTTTGATATGGTTGTTCTATAGTTCAGTAGTGGATTTTTGATTAGAGATGAACAAGTTTCTTTTTTTATATATATAATATATTTTATTGATTTTTTAACAATGTATAAGTCACTCAATAATTGGTAAACAATGTGTTGTCTGGGTTACATTTGTAAAAACACTCCTTAACAATTGATTTCTATAATCTGTATTCCATATATTAATTTTACTTGATTTCCTCTTTTCCCAAAACATCCTTTTTTGCAAACATTGAGTTAATACAATTCTTATTGTTTTAATAAATAACAATTAAGTATGTAATTTTTTCAATATTCCTAAAAAGTAATCATCATATTAGTATAATATTCCTTTTCTTTTCAGTCATTTAGTTTGCCTTATCATCAATCCTGGAAAAAATAGAATTAAATCTGTCAATGTAAATGTAACTATTCTCTGAGAAAATTTTCATCAGTAAGAATATTTAGAATTTGGTGGGAAAAGTTTCTCTTTCTGTCATTTAAGAGGCAACTAAAATTTTAAAACTCATGAATTTTTTTTGAGAGAGAGTGAC
The DNA here is from genome assembly GCA_034064705.1 of Bothrops alternatus. Classification (NCBI taxonomy): domain Eukaryota; kingdom Metazoa; phylum Chordata; class Lepidosauria; order Squamata; family Viperidae; genus Bothrops; species Bothrops alternatus. Next base: position 5,521,102 of record JARGCV010000063.1, read on the forward strand.
AGACTTTCATTTGGGGATTGAATTTTTTTAATTTTTTAAAAATTCTTTATATGTTCTTTCTCTGTGTTCTTTCTTATGGGTTTGCCTATTTTTCATTTGACTTGAGTAAATTTTGTAAGTCTGCCCACTTGCTTCCTAGATTTAGATGTTTAAAGGCATATTTTGGTTGGTCATAATCACATTATGTTCAAGATGTTATGTTTTTCCTTCTTATGCTTAGAGATGTTTTCTCTGTTTGCTCTTATTTGGATAGTCATTTTCATTAAAAATCCTTCACAGTGATGCTATGTTTTTGGCTTTAAATATAGATAGTTCTTGACTTATGACCAAAATTGACCCCCAAAATTCTGTTGTTGAGCAAGATAGTTAAGTGAGTTTTGCTGTATTTTACGAACTTTCTTGCCTTAGTTATTAAGTGAACCAATGCAGTTGTTAAGTTAGTTGCACAGCTGTTAAGTGTGTAACACTCTTGACTTTGCTTATCAGAAGGTTGAAAAAAATGATCACATGACCCCAGGACACTGCAATGGTCATAAATACATGCTAGATGTCAAGGGTCCAAATTTTGATCATATGTCCATGGGGAGTCTTCAAGGGTCCTAAATGTGAAAAACAGTCATAAGTCACTTTTATCAGAGCCATTCTAACTTTGAACAGTCACTAAATGAATGGTTGTAAGTTGAGGATTACCTATAATTGCTTACTGTTTTCCAAGAATTTGCGAGGATGCCTGGTGTAAAGAACTTTTAAAAGAAGTGAATCAATCAGTATTCTGATTTTTTTGTGAATGTTAATGTGTTACATAGCCAACATTTCTCCTCAGAGATCATGATAGTCTGTTTGCACTTGTGTTTTAATTTTTCATCTGGGGTAACAGCAGGGTTTAAAAGGAATATATATATATTTTCAATGGAACAATATTTTTTCCCCTGCCTCTTCCATTTATTTTCTTTCCTATTGTTCTCATTAAAGGTATACCAATCTTAAAACATTTGCCTTTCACTGCTTCTTTCTGAACTATCTAAAAGCTTCTTAAAATATTAATATATCACTGTAAGATCATAAAAAGTAGCACACTACTTTAGTCACACTAAATTCCACATTTACAGAGCTAGCTGAAGAGCAGTTTTAATTCTGGTAGTTTCCATTTTAAGATGTCTGGGTTATTTTCTATGTAAAAGTGCTCAGTTTTAGACTGCTTGCCCCATTCTGTGCAAGCAGAAGGAGGCATGATGTGAAACATAAAAAGAAGCCAGCTGAACTTTCTTACCAAATAAGGCTGCAGTAGCAATGTTTAAGTCAGTATCCTCCAGACAGTTTACTCCTGATTTCTATTATTGCTCCATTCAGTAGGCAGAGCAAGAGCGGAGCTGAAAAGCAATTTAATATTAAAGGCCATCTCGAACATGGGAAGCTAATAAACGGTGCTCTTTTGCTCTCTCTCTCTCTCTCTCTCTCTCTCTCTCTCTCTCTCTCTCTCTCTCTCTCTCTCTCTCTCTCTCTCTCTCTCTCTCTCTCTCTCCCTCCCTCTCCCTCTCCCTCTCCCTCTCCCTCTCCCTCTCCCTCTCCCTCTCTGTTGAAATGACAGCCTTGAGAATTCCCTGCCAGGAAGTCTGAAGGTTGCCAGCCTATGATGAAGAGAAGAAAGACCCACCGTGGTATACAGTAGCAATGAAGGTATTAGACTGAGAGCAGCCATAGAAGATCACCAAAAAAGTGTCTTTTTTTCCCCACTTACTCTTTCTTAGTTCAATACTGTATTTCATAGGGTCATTTAGGCAAAAAAAAAAAAGAGGAAGAGGGAGTGCTTTGCACTGTGCCTTGAACGCCTGAATAAAGGACAAGCAAGCAAGCAAATAAATAAATGCATAATTTAGGGCACTTCCTTATGGGGTAGAACCGCAGGCTAGAGGACATTCCTTTCTTTTCTCTTCCTTTTCCCCATTCCTCATTGCAGCCTTTGCAAACTTTAAAACAATTAGAAATAGAGGAGAGAGAGTGAGATTGTGTGTGTGTGTGTGTGTGTGTGTGTGTGTGCCAGAGTCAAAACTGCAGTTAGCCTATCTTCAGGCTTATCAGCACAGGAAGATACCTTGAGGTTCCTGCTCAGCAAGATCTGAACCTTCTCTTTCCTCAAATATCATAGAATTGTACACTTTCTTTCCTTTTCTAACATTCCCTGCTAATATAGGGTAAAGAGGAGTTCCTGCGTTTGTTTCTCATGTTCTTTAGGGCAGGGAGAAGGCACTATGTATTGCACTGGCAGTATGCACAGATGCTGTAGGTCAGGGCTTTTCAACCAGTGGTATGGGTACCACCTGTGGTACATTGGCACCTGGCAGGTGGTACGCGACCATCCTAGAAAAGTGGTAACAGGGGAGGGGAATGAGCTGAACTGGTGGCAGCAACACACAAGCCTGAGCGAGAGACGGCGGGAGCTGCAGGGCTGTCAGGGCTCAGCGGAAGCACCAGGGGAAAAAAAACCCTATTCTCTGTTGAAATGCTCAATAGCCATATGCTCCTTGAAAATCAAGGGTTTCCCCCTGTCTCTTCGTGCTGGTTCGGAGGCAAGAAATTAAATGATTTTGTCATGCAAGTCCTGTTTGTTGTATGGTGATGGAAGCTAAGAACCAGTGGAAATGTTGTATGTAATAGAATAACAGAGTTGGAAGGGACTTTGAAGGTCTTCTAGTCCAGCCCCCTGCCATGGCAGTTGCACATTGTGGTTATCACAACCAGAGAACGATCACATACAGGGATTTATTTTATTTATTTATTTTTCAAATTTACCTAGAAACCACCCATCTTCTTCAACTTCCTGTTAATCACTATGCACCCAAATCCATGTTATTATACGGATGGTTTTTGTTGTTATTTATAATATTCTTCATCTTAAGTTTGCCCGGAGCAATATAAAGGGTTCCAGAGATCTGGATTTATATTAATTAAATTGTAATTTACTCAGTTAATATAATTTTCTGGATTGGGACAAGGTTCTGGGCTTAAAATGTGGTTGGCTAATTTATGGTTCATTTATTGTGCAGTTGCAGACAACTTCAGATTCACTCTGATATTTACGACCTTAGCTGGTAGAGGTATTAGCCATAAATTTAGTACGGTAATATATACACTTTTTAAAATAATATATATTATTTATTACAGTTGGACCCTACCCTTTCTCCAAGGAGTTCAAATGATGTGTATATGATGTTATCTCTCTCTCCATCACACAGTATATCTGTTTGATGTAACAATTTAGTGAGCTGGTGAAAGACCCAAGGTCACTAGGATGAATTTTAATACAAACCCAAATATATTAACGCATGATAGTAAAATGGGCAGCTAAGGCACATTCTCTGAACGCTGTAAAAAAGTGAATGAAAATCTCCAGTCTACCAAAATTTCTTTTTGCAGCAGTTTAATTTAGTCTGTGTAAATTCTATGAAATGTTGATCTGAAATGTCTTCCCCTTGTGTTGAGTTCATATGGAGTCCTGGTTGGTGAGACAAACCTGCTCAGAAGCTTTTTATCTGAATGTGCTCCTTCAGTTCTATGACTAAGCTGTGATACTGGAAATAAATAGGTCAGGCTCAGATTTACCTTTGGCAGTTCTGAAAACATATATGAATATGGACATAGACAATGGTCATGACTTTCAGATTGAGTCTATTCAGAATTCTGTGCCACCAACATCTGGATTAATGATTAAAGTGTCATCTTTAATCTCACTGGCTCTCTCACTGGCTTGTTTGGCCAATCACTGTTCTCAGTTCAATTTAGCTCACAGAGTTCTTGGGAGGATAAAATATGGTAGGGATATTACATAAACCACCTGGAGCTTCTTGAAGGAGAAATGTGGGTTAATAAAAATGTAATAAGAAAGAAGAAACTATGTTGAAGGAAGGGGTGAGAAAAACAAGTGACTTAGAATCAAAACAGTAATACAAAGGAAGCTAAATAAAAGTTCTGCCAAGGGATTTCAGGGGATAGGATTGATAGCAGTGCTTCATCAAGATGGCTTATCCAGAAGTTATTGTGCTTTGAGGAAATGCCACATAGAACAGCTCTCTGAAAACAGTAATTTGTGAAAGGACATTGCGACTTTATTACTACCAAAGATATAGGGATTTTCAAGCCTACTTTAATACTTCTGATAACACGAATCAATTCCCCATATAGCAGGCAGAGAAAGGAAAAAGTAGTATTCAAGCTTTTAGAGAGCATCCCTTATCTGCTTCACAATCAACTCCTTCCTTCCTTCCTTCCTTCCTTCCTTCCTTCCTTCCTTCCTTCCTTCCTTCCTTCCTTCCTTCCTTCCTTCCTCCCTCCCTCCCTCCCTCCCTCCCTCCCTCCCTCCCTCTACATATTTTATTAATGCAGCACATATTTGTTCCTATTCATTAAATTACATTTTAGTGTTTGTCATGGACCTGTCTTATTTTTGAAGTATGGCCTCTGGAAATATCACTCAGGCTGTGCACCTCTGAGGGAAAAAATAGATCGGAGAAGTTATATTCAGATATTTATATTTAGATCCATTTAGACATTTGAGAAAATACCATCCCCAAAGCTGATGCTCTCCGTATCCCCATAATTCTGTTATCCCAGCTAAAGGGAGTTATTGTATGATGTTATGAACTGGAATTGGGAAGACTGTTCTAATATGTGAGGGTTTTTGTTAATCATCCATAATACAGTACTCTGAACAAAACTCTGCTAGGATTCTCCAAGGCATAGTATCGTTATTCTATGATCATCAAAGCCAAAGGTCATTAATTTTAATTTTATACCTCTAGTGCAGAGGTCCCCAACCTTTTGGGCCCCAGGGACCGGTTCCATGGAGAGAGGTTTTTCCGTGGACCGGAGAGTGCATGGTTTTGTGTGCTGCCTGCATCTGGCGGATGGGGCTTTGCTTGTTGTGCGGACCGGTTGCTGGCATGCTGCAGCTCAGTACTAGTCCACGGACCGGGGGTTGGGGACACCTGCTCTAGTGCTAGATATGAAATTGTGTACCAGAGATCTGTATCAAGAAGATAAATAGATTTAACAAAACAAAAAAAAAATCCAGCTTGGATTTGCAATTTTTTTTAAAAAGGGCTGAAGCTTGGGAGTGATACTAAACAACCCTGCTGAGTATCCATGTAGAGATTTGTGACAACACCAGTTGCTTCTAAACAGTAGCAGTGTGAAGCCTGAGATGTCTTTTATCTAGGGCCAGTGATGGTTGTATTCCACCCATGATGACTGTCAGCACCCTGGCAGCTTACTCTTTGCTATCAACTTTCACTATACTGGAACGATGTCATTTGTAGTCAAAAACTCCCAAGCTTCTTGACCAAGAAATGATCATCAAGAACAAAGCAGCCTCCTTCAGCCACTCATGCCAGAGTCTAGAAATGTAGGACTTCGTGTGTTTGATAACAGTTCCTAAGCATGGCAAAGCCTGGTTTTCTGTACTGCTCAAGAATTCAGAGATACAAGCTGGGTCAGAGAATCGAGGTTGGGAGGGTCTTTTAGGGCCAGGGCCCTGCTCAGCCTAGGAAATTAAAGCATCCCAGACAGATGGAAGAGAAATATCTCCCAAGTTTGGCAAAAAGAAGAGCATGCTTGTATGGTGCAAAGGAGTGGAGATATCCGAAGAATAAGCTGGCATATTCTCTGTTGTTGTTGCAGAATGTATGTATGATTTGTGTGTCCTTCCAAAAGAGAGGTAAGACATTCAAACATTTTCTCATTGTTTCTATTTCCTTGCAACATATTTATGGATTTACTGGCTAAGAGATTTACTGGCAATGATCTATCTGGGGGCTGATCTACAAATCCTGCTTGATGTGGTACAAAATATTGTCTTAATTATTTCCTGAGGTCAGATTATCACAGCTTAGTCTCCATCTCCATCTCACAGGCAGACTCCTCTGCTGAGGCAGACTAAGGCTGGTCTAAGGTGTAACAGCATGAAATTGTGTCCCCCCCACCGCTTGTTATAACAGAAGATGTTCCATGCATGGCAGAAGATCTTTAGGGCATATGGAGAATGTATCAGCTGGGCTCCAAATGGGCCAGCAGGTCTGCTTTGGGACTGTTCTCTTCCATCTGGCTGCTAGGATGTCTCACATATGGTTGATTGTGTTGTTGCCTATTCTCTTTTGTGTAGTTTAGACTTGGAAATAGGCTTTTGATGTTATCCTGGTCATCCATCATATCATTACAAATAGTCCTTGACTTATAACCATTTATTTAGTGACCGTTTGAAGTTATGACTGCACTGAAAAAGTGACTTGTGACTGATCATCACACTTACAACCATTGCAGGTCCCCTTGGTCATATGATCAAAATTTGGGCACTTGACAACCAGCATGTATTTAGGACATCCCAGGATCTGCATTTGCAACCTTATCAGCAGGTTTCCAACACACAAAGTCAATAGGGGAAGCTGGATTCATTTAATAATTGTGTGATGCACTTAAAAACCATGGCAAAAAGGTCATAAAATGGAGTGCAACTCACTTAACAACTGCCTCATTTAGCAGCAGATGTTCTGGTCCTAATTGTGGTTGTAAGTCAAGGACTACTTGTACTGTTATAAAAAAATAATGTTCTACAACAGGGCTTTTCAACCAGTGGTACGGGTATCACCTGTGGTACAGTGGCACCTGGCAGGTGGTACGCAAACATCCTAGAAAAGTAGCGGGGGAGGGGAATGAGCTGAACCAGTGGCAGCACCGCACAAGCCTGACCGAGAGATGGCTGGAGCTGCAGGGCTGTCAGGGCTCAGCGGAAGCGCCAGGATCAAACGCTTCTTTGGGGCTGTCAGGGCTCAGTGGAAGTGCCATGATCAGCGCCAGGCTCCAGCTGGAGATCGGCGCTGATCCTGGTGCTTCTGCTGAGCCCAGAAGTGCCAATCAGCTGGAATGTTGCAGCATCTCCAGGGTCTTATGATTTACATTCAGTGCTTGGCAACTGATTCATATTTATGATGGTCACAGTGTCCCAGGATCATGTGAAGTGACCAAAACCTGCTGCAACCACCCAACAGACGGGGGGAATAAAAACCAAATACCCCCGCCACCTCAGGCCTGCTGCCAATCCTCAACAGAAATGCTCACAACAATGGAAACCTCAGACAGGAAGCAGAGTGCCGCCGGGTGGGCAGGCAGGTGTCTTGCTTGGCTGTAGCTTGGGGGGTCACTTTTCTCCAGCATGATTGGATGTAGAATCCACCGGTGGGTAATTATAGCCTTCCTGCTTAGCTAGACTAAGTCAGAACTTTAGCCACGCCTCCTTCAGGGAGTGTCCTCCAGTTTTGACTTAGTCTACAGCTCAGCAGCAGCAAATTTTGGAGGCTTCTTAGCTAGTTAGGCCTAGTCAGTTATTGTACTTAGTAAATTTTATTTTTTCCCTTTTCAGCTCTAAATTTACAAGATTGATTACAATTTGGATTGAGTCAGCTTCAAATTGGTTAAATTTGGCTAGAACGATTGGCTGTCATGAGTTGAGGCCTTTGGGCCCAAGAGCCTGAGAGGCTCGGGCCGCAGGACTACTGAGGGAATTTTTCCCTCGCTTGCCTTTTGCCGCTCGAGAGACGATCGGCAGATCCGCTCCCTTACAGGAGCATCCCTGGGGAGGTTTTCTTTCGCCTTCTCACTCGGACGGATGAAGCAGGCGTTCCGGATAGCAGCGCTGCTGCTACACTGAAAAGCAAGTGCCCTTCGGAGTGGGGGAGAGCGGCCCGGGTTGCCCTGCAAGGGGTGGAGGGTTCCGCAACAGTTTTTCCCCTGGAATTTGCCAATTGCAGGCTTTGGAGCTTGCGGCCGCCGTTGGCCGCGTGTGAGAGTCGCAGCCGCCATTTTAAGCACAGGCGCGTCCACCATTTTGGGGGCAGGTGCGGAGGCCTTCTCCCTGGTGCGGCTGCCATTTTAAGAGGCGCGGCCGCCATTTTGTTCCTGGGCGTGGCCGGACATTCATGGAGGCCAGTCGAAGGCCTAGTTGAAACAGGATGCGCACCTGAGTCAGGCCCCACCGGGGGGGAGAGAGCACAAGGATTGATCTTCTAAAGTGTGAAATTTCTTTCACTTGTTGAAGGGTGTTTTATTGCCTGTACTTTCAGAGTATAGAACTTTAGCTGGTGTACCTTTTTATAGTAACTCACCTGTGCATAGGGGACTTTCATACCACCTGCTGTGATTAGTTGTGACCTTTAGTCACTTGGCCTTGCAGACAAACTTAGGGATTTGTCTGACTGTGACTGCCATTGCACTAGTGCACAACAAGGGTCGGTTTCCCATCTCTGCCAGTTGGATCTGCATCCTTGGGTTCTCCCCCCACCATCTGGGTACCTTCACCGGATTATCCAGACAGCATGGCAGACAGTGCTTCGCCCCAGGCATACCAAGGCTCAAGCACCCCCCCCCACATCACAAAAGCGCAGATTGGTTGATTTGGAAGTGGGGGGGGCAAGAAGAACACTAAAACTAAGCACCTGGTTACAAAGGAATCATCGAAGGCAGCCGAGTGAGAGGCCATGAGGAGGCACCAGGCGCTGGAGAGGGAGTTCTCCAAGGCCCAGAGGCTCAGAGCCAGTTGGGCTGAAGTGGTTTCCACCGCCCCATTGGACACTCCTATTCCATTTGAGCCACAATTGGAATCTGGGCAACGCCCTAGGGCATGGTCTCCTCCGGGGGAAACTGAGCAGGTTGGTTCCCCTCGCTCAACTTCATCCTCACCTGAACACCCAGGTTCTGCAGCCACTCACGCTGAGGCAGGAGACAGCTCTAGGGATCAGCATAGTCAGTGGTCACAACAATTCCACTCATTTATGCAGCAGGCATTTGACCAGTTCATGTCTTCCTCTAGGGGTCATCCTGCTCCTCAAAGCTCCTTGCCTCCTATGGTGCCCCCTCCCCGTATGGGACAGGTCGCGACCCAGACTTCTGGCATCTCAGAGACTTCTTCGCAGGTAGCAGAGGAGGGATCCATGGACCTGGAGATGACTGACATCCCAATGTCTGAGGACGAGGAGGCAGCCCCAGAACAGGCATCCACCTCAGGGTTATTCGACCCCTCCTTATTCCGTTCCCTCCTCCTTAAGGCCTGTGCAACGGTCAATCTTTCCTCGGCCAAGGTGGCCAAACCCGCCACCTCTGACGAGGACGAATCCAATCCTCTCTTTACCACTCAGATGGCAGAGGATAAACAGATTCCTTGCCCAAAGGTTTTTCGCTCCACAGTGCAGACGCAGTGGGCGTCTTTAGCAACTGTTCCCTCCCCCAATAATACGGAGAAAAATTGTTTAATGTTTCCTCCTCCTTTGCATCTCTCTTGGACGTGCCGTCGGTGGACGATCCCTTAATTTCTCTCTTTTCCACTTCCGCCATTCCGGGGGACATGGCTGAGGCCTTGAAGGCGGAGGATAAAAAATTTGAATTTTCCCTTCGTCGGGCACACCAATCCTCAGCATGGTCAATCAGAGCTGCCACTTCGGTCTCCTTCTTCGCAAGGGCCTCTATTATGTGGCTCCGAGAGCTCCAATTGAGTGTTCCACCCGAACAGGTACGCACACACCAAACACTGACAAAGTTACTCACTGCAGCAGAGTACATGGCTGATTCTTCCTTATACGCCACAAGGTACTCAGCCAGATCAATTGTAGCAACTGTGGCCTCACGGAGGCTTCTCTGGCTAAAACAGTGGAGGACAGACTTGAAGTCTAAGTGGCGCCTGTCCACCTCTAAGTACACAGGTTCAAAATTGTTTGGTCCCATCCTCGAGCCACACATCATTGAGGGTAAGGACAAGTGAAAAATTCTAGCTCACCCTTCCAAGAAGTCTGATAGGCGGCCACAGCAGGAGTTCCGCAGACAGGGGTTTCGCCCAAGTGGCTCCTGGGAATGGAGACAGCCCTTTTGTGGCAGGCAGTCCTGGGATTGGTCCAGAGGCTCGCGACCCTTTCCCCCCAGGCAGGATCGCAACCAGGACTGCCCGAACACAGCCAGGGGCCAATTCCAATCGAAGCGACCCTTTAGGGGTGCTGGGGGTTGCCCGTACAGGCTGTCAAAGTGACGCCAGAGACAGCGTTCCCATTGGAGGTTGCCTGGCGCGGTTCAGCGATGTGTGGCAAGTAACAACCACCGACGCTTGGGTGAGGGACACCATAAGAAAAGGACTAGCCATAGAATTTTACTCCCCTCCTCCAAGTCGCTTCATAAAATGTCCGGTCTCACGCAACCCAGCCAAAGCAAGGCTGCTATCTTTGGCAATAGCCCACCTAATAGAGATTGAGGCAATAGAACCGGTGCCACAAGATCAGGAAAAACAGGGGTTTTACTCCATCCTGTTCATCGTGCCCAAGGCCTTGGGGGGTTGGAGAGCTATTCTCGACCTAAAAAGTCTAAATCACTTTGTAGTCTACAAAAGGTTCAAGATGCAGTCCCTCAAATCCATATTGGCCAGCATCAGGAAAGGGGACTTGCTTTCATCCATCGATCTAACAGAGGCATACTTACACATCCCAATTCTTCAGGAACATCGAAAATTTCTCCGCTTCTGTTACGCGCAATGACACTACCAATACAGGGCCGTTCCATTTGGCCTATCTTCGGCCCCTCATGTATTCACAAAGGTACTGGCCGTCCTGGCGGCCTACCTTCGAATGTTGCCGGTACGCGTCCAATGTTATCTGGACAACATTTTAATCCAGTCCAGCTCCCTCCAGTCAGCCCAAGCAGATTTACAGGTCACACTACGCACCCTTCAGGTTCACGGCTTTTCCGTGAATTACAAAAATAGTCACATCGTTCCCACAAGAAGATTACTCCATCGAGGAGTGATCATAGACTCAAACTCATGCACGGTTTATCTTTCCCAGGAGCGCTGGGTAAGCATCCAATGGCTCGTACAAGCCATTCGGAGACAAAGATTGGTCCCTCTTGTGCAGCTGTCCCAGCTCCTGGGAAAGATGGTTTCGTGCATGGGGATCGTTCCCTGGGCCAGACTTCACTCCAGAAGTCTACAATGGTTCCTTCTTCCCTTCCAAAGGCAGAACCTCAGCGCGTCCTCAAGAAGGGTCAGGGTTTCTCAGCACACCCTTTTTTCCCTCCTGTGGTGGGCCTCGTCAGCAATGTCCAAGGGGACACTCTTCAGAGAACCAGCCAGAATCACAGTGACCACGGACGCCAGCCTGTTCGGCTGGGGGACTCACCGTCAAAACAGGACTTAAAACACAACATAAATTGGCTCGAGCTCAGGGCCGTACACTTGTCCCTCCTTCGCTTCTCTTCTCTTCTGGTGGGTCGTCACGTCCTGGTACTAACGGACAACGTGGCAGCCAAGGCCCACGTGAACAAACAGGGAGGGACCAGATTGGCGGCACTCATGCAGGAGGCCCGAGATCTGGGTCTGTGGGCGGAGTCATTCCTAGGTTCAATCAAGGCGGAACATATCTTGGGGGAAGCGAATCGCCAGGCGGATTCACTCAGCAGAGTCACAGTGGATCACTCAGAGTGGAGGCTGGATACGGCTCTGTTTGAGGAAATCTCGGACAGGTTTGTCCACCCTCAATGGATCTTTTCGCGTCCCTGGCGAACGCCCAGCTTCCCCGGTTCTTTTCCAGGTTTCCAACAAGGGGAGCGGAGGGAACGGATGCTCTAAGGTGCAAATGGCCGCAAGGGCTGCTTTATGCCTTCCCTCCACTCCCGTTGCTTCAAGCAACAATCCGCAAACTATTACTGGAAGGGGCGGAGGTGACATTAATTGCTCCGCATTGGCCTCGGCGCCCGTGGTTTGCAGACCTTGTAGACCTATCGCTCTCGCCAGCTGGAAGATCCCCCCACACCGAGTGTCTCTCAGTCAGGGGAACCTTCAACATCCGGACCCTCAGTGGCTCCAGCTAGCTGCTTGGCACTTGAGCGGGAGGGTCTAATTAGACAATCCTATTCGGAAGGGGTTATTTCAGTTATCCAGTCTTCAAGACGTTCTTCCACTAATTGGATATATGACGCCACGTGGAAGAACTTCTCCACCTGGTGCAGCAAGCACAAACTAGCTCCCCTTTCTGTCACTATCCCTAACATCCTGGAGTACCTCTTAGAGGGCATGAATAAGGGTCTGGCACTCAACACCATCCGCAGACAGGTGGCGGCCTTGCAAACGGTCCTTTCCTGTGACAATCTTGCTCCCTTGTCGCAACACCCAGCAGTAAGTGCCTTTTTGAAGGGGGCTGTCACGGTAAGGCCACCTGTAGTCCATCACTTCCCGTCCTGGGACTTGCCCAAAGTCCTGCAGGCATTAACTTTGCCGCCATTTGAGCCCATGTGTTCTTGTCCTCTTCGCTACCTTTCCTTGAAGGTAGCCTTTCTGGTGGCTATTACTTCAGCTAGGAGAATTTCGGAGCTAGCCGCTCTTTCAGTTCGTAAGGACTTATGCACCTTTTCTGAGGATAAGGTCATCCTACGTTTGGATCCTTCCTTTGTGCCAAAGGTCAACTCTTGGTTCCACAGATTGCAGGATCTCGTCCTCCCCAATTTTTGTCTGTGTCCTTCCCATCGTCTGGAGAGACGATGGCATACATTGAACTTCGCAGAGCCCTGCTCCATTATGTCAAAAGGACTTTGGCCTTCCGTAAATCGGAGGCGCTATTTGTTTCTTTTCAGCCATCGTCCATGGGTCAGAAGGTTTCTTCGTCGACCATTGGCAGGTGGATCAGGGCCTGTATCGCTAAAGCTTATGTCTCCTTATCACTCCCGGTACCCTCGAACATCACGGCCCATTCCACATGGAGTGCTGCCACTTCTGCAGCCTGACTCACTCAGGCATCTGTGGAGGAGATTTGTAGGGCGCTGACCTGGTCTTCCCCCTCTTCCTTTGTCAAACATTATAAAATTGACAGGTTTGCCGCAGCAGATGCCTCGTTTGGCAGGAGAGTGCTGCAGCAAGTCGTTTCTTCTCGGGAGACACTAGCCTAGACTCCCACCCGCAGGGACATGTTGAGCTTTGGTATGTCCCACCGGTGGATTCTACATCCAATCATGCTGGAGAAGGGGCGTTGTCTTACCTGAACGCCTTTTCTCAGCATGATGATGTAGAATCCACACCCTCCTCTAACAGTCTAGGCAGGTGTCTTTGTTTGTTTTTTGTTTTTGGAGCCATGGAGTCAGACTTCGTTATGGATGCTTCACCTCGTCAAAACTGGAGGACACTCCCTGAAGGAGGCGTGGCTAAAGTTCTGACTTAGTCTAGCAGAGCAGGAAGGCTATAATTACCCACTGGTGGATTCTACATCATCATGCTGAGAAAAGGTGTTCAGGTAAGACAACGCCCCTTTTCAGTGCCATTGTAACTTCGAACAGTCACTAAACGAACTGTTGTAAGTCGAGGACTACCTGTACTTTATCACTTTTTTCCTTTTGGGGGGGGATCATCAAGTTTTTGACACCTTGCTAGGCGACTGGTGGTACTCGGATGTTGCCATATCCTAAAAGTGGTACAATAGGTGAAAAGATTGAAAAGTTCTGCTCTACAAGATTGATGTGTCAGCTTTTCTCAACTACCATACACGTACTGACTTTCCTTACGGCACTTTTCTTCTGGGAGCTGGCAATCATTGTACTAGTTTGTTAAAAGTTATCAAGAGGTCAATATTCGTAAGAAGTCAATATTGCTTTTAAAAACCGTGCTTCTCAGTCCTGGCTCAAGATTAAGAGGTTGGGACGTGATGGCCCAGCCGTTAATGATGCTGAGCTGGTCAGTGGGGAAGCTGACAGCCCCGGTTCGAGATCTGAGTGACGCCCAACATGATGAGCTCTCATTCTTTGTCCCAGCTCCTGCCCACTTAGCAGTTCAAAAGTATGCAATGCGAGTAGATAAACAGATACCACTTCGGTGGGAAGGTAAGAGTGCTCAGTGCGCTTTGGCATATAGCCGTGCTGGTCACATGACCATGGAAATTGTCTTCGGAAACACTGTCTCCCTTGGGCAAGAAACAGAAAGGAGCAGTGCGAGTCCGGACATGACCGGACAGGGAACCTTTTACTTTACGTTTAGTGTCCAGTATTGTGTGAAATGGGAGGCTTGCTGAAAAGGGCTTTGAGAGAGGCACAGAACACCAAGACTGCCTGGAGCAGGGCAGAAAGAAATCTAGGCCCTGAGCTGTACAAAAGCAACAGTAAAAAAAATCCTTCTCTGGAAATGTTACAGCCAACCGTAAGGGGGATCTTCGATAAAGAACCTCAATTTGCTGAATCAATTGATGAACTATTGGTGGGGCTGTATATGGGTGGAATTTTATGTTTCTTGTTCTTAAAAAAAGGACAGTAGCTTGAAGAAAGTGGCTTTGAGGGCGGCATGCAGTGAGAAAGAGGAGGGGAAGAAGGAAACAGAATTTTCCATTTACATTTAATGGAGAGCTTCAAGAATAGCTAATGATGATGCTACCGGTAATAGTATTGATCTTTATAGAGTTGAAATTAACCCTATCCAAAGAGATGTTGGAGAACTGCAAACCCCACACTCAGAAGAGTGGTTGGGATTGGTTTTGCCCCTGGTGGGTAACCATTAATAGAAAAAAAGACAGACTACGAGCCCACCAACGGCTGCTCTAGAAGTAATCTGGGTTGCTTTATTAGGGCACATAGACTTTATCAGCTTTGTAACTGAAGCACAGGAAAGGTAGGCTTTGGATACTGCTGTGTCTTTTACTATACTTTTACTGTATATATTCCTCAAAGTGGTGGATTAGCATTTTCATGTGGATGAGCCCAGTGGGAGCTAATCCCTCATTATAAAGACAAAATTTGGAGAAATATATTTGGAACTATTGGATAATTTGGAAAGCTGACAGAACTTAGTACACACAGAGATGCACATATTCCTGCATACTTACCTATATATCTCAGGAGTAGTGCCCAATTCCACCCTGTATGATAATAAATTCCCACAGGTTAAATAGGACATAAAATTCAGGATTATGTTATGTATGCGATCATGCTTCTCTGAGCTCATCCCCATGGCAGTGACTAATATGTCTACAACCTTCTTGGAGGACAAAGTATTTTGTGGATATTCCTAGCAATAGTTTCTATATCCCAATTATGTATGTATGTGTCTATATAGACATATGTGTATGTACAGTGAAGTGAAGTAAGGGCATCTGATTGCAAGGAAAGAAAGTTTTGTGTTTGTTTCAGGTTATCTCACAGAGCAAAAGATCTGGTTGTGTATTAGGGCAGAGGTCCCCAATCTTTTGAACACCAGGAACCGGTTCCTTGGAGAGAGGTTTTTCCGTGGACCAGAGGAGGCGTGGTTTCTTGTACTGCCTGCATCCTGCAGATGGGGCTTTGCTTGTTTGCGTGGACCGGTTTCTGGCATACTGTGGCCCGGTGCCGGTCCATGGACCGGGCGTTGGAGACCCCTGCATTAGGAGAAGAGGCAGCTAGCCAGTGAATGGAAATGTGCTTTCTGTGTAGCAAGTCCAAATATATAATATGCAGTTCTAGGGTTGAGGGAGGATCCTGCTTTGTTAGGGTTAAAAACCCAGAGCCAATTTCAGCCAAGCAGGGTGGCAATGTTTTAATGGCTAGAGAGGGACTGTGCTGGTTTAGAAGATGATTCTGGGATGTTGGACAAATGAACAAGACTCAGCTTTTTAGGAAAATTATTTCTTGGGTCTCAGAGTTTTAGGTGTTTGAAGCCCTTCTTTGAACTAGTTTTCTGCTTGAAATGGGTAGGTTATCATACAATTCCAGGAGCCCCCAAAAGAGTAAATCATTCTCAGGTAACGCATATATGATCGCTTTGAAACTTTTGCACTTAGCTGGATGATTAGGCTGCAAATACACATCAGCCCATGGTTTCTTGTAAGACTGATGATAAATCCTTTTTCATTGGAGTCGTAGGATCATTCTGCCAGATTCACATGACACGGCTCTAGAAAATAAATCAGGGACTCGTCATTTGCAGTTGCATCATTTGCAGGGGAGAAGCCACTTGCTATGTTTGGGGCTAAATTACATCTGAATGATAGACAGCGGAACCTTTAAGAAATGCCCACTCATTCCCCCTCTCTAATTGTTCTTTTATAACAGGCTTAACAAAGCCAAAGGTAGCAGACTGTGTTATGTTAAAGTCAACACTAGGGCAAGAAGGCTTTAAAGTAGTTCTTGGTCCTAAACAAATCCAAGGCTAGAGAAATATGCCATCAACATTTTATTTATTTATTTATTTTGTTCAGACTTATATGCCGCCCTTCTCCTCAGACCCAGGGCGGCTCACAACAATAATACAAGTAAAAAACAAAACATAGGATCAATTAAAATTTCTACTTAAAATACTATATAAAAACAAAATAATTTATAACACTCATACCACACACAATCACAATCAAAGGCCCAGGGGCAGAGTGCAGCTCACACGCCCCAAACCTGTCTGCATAAATGTGTCTTTAATAGTTTCCTGAAAGCTAGGAGGGAGGAAGCAGTACGAACCTCTGAGGGAAGCTGGTTCCAGAGGGCTGGGGCAGCAACAGAGAAGGCCCTAGCCCTAGGCCCCGCCAGATGGCATTGTCTAACAGACGGGACCTGTAGGAGGCCAACCCTATGTGCCCTAACCGGTTGCTGGGATTCATGCGGCAGAAGACAGTCCCGCAAGTATCCTGGCCCATTGCCATAAAGGGCTTTATAGGTCATAACCAACACTTTGAATTGTGTTCGGAGACCAATTGGTAGCCAGTGCAGCTCACGAAGGGCTGGAGTGATATGAGCATGTCTTGGGAGACCCAAGACAGCTCACGCGGCCGCATTCTGGACCACCTGTAGTCTCCGGACATTCTTCAAAGGTTGCCCCATGTAGAGAGCATTACAGTAGTCATATTGGAAACAAAATGGTTAACATAAGGTCAACCTTTTCTTCCTGTTGCTGGCACAGAATTGAAGTCTTAGCAAAAATAGGGATGTCTTTCTGTTCTTTTTCTTCCTTCCCACCACTTTCATAGCTGTATGTATAGGAGAGGGTGGATTTGGGGAGATGGGATGGACCATGGGAAACCACCTTGGCTCCATTCAGACAAGGGCTACTCTAGTCAAGGCACCAAAGGTTTGCCTTTAGTATTTGTTTTGATGTTTGTTTTCACCAGCCATTCTCATTCTCTCCCTACTGGCCATTCTTGAGATGAAGCTCGTATTGTAGCCTTCATGATAAACTCCTACTTAGTATATGAGTAATAAACCAGTGCTGATTATTTCAGTCAGGAAGTGCAAGAAGTGCTGAAAGGAACTATGGTGATATTTTAATAGACTGTATATGTTACTTCCATAAATTAGTTATATTCAGTTCAAATAATACATCCACAATATGGCTGGGGGTGTGTGGATAGGCAGGTGCATGGTTGCAAAATGGCACGGCTGCCAAGATAGATACAACAAAAAACATCCATTAAAAAAAAACCATCCATTTATTTGAAGCAAAGTAACGAGATGGTTCCTTACTCATTATTATAACTTACCTTTGCCTATTTTTCTCCCTGAGGCAAGTGATGTGGGCACATTTCCAAACAAAACACTCAGCAGCAGTTACCTATTGTTTTTATTTCCTAAGAATGTCTTTGCAGCTTAAATAGGAACCTGGAGATATTCTTGGAAATAAACACATCTCTGGAAGTTGTGGTTTGACTTACAACATACCAGCTACCTATTTTTAGAAAATTAAGAGTCTTAGAAATAAAAACAGGTGAGATAGAGAGTTTGGTGGGTGCCAAAGGAAGAGACCACAAACCCTGTGAACCATGTGCATTTGGCTATCTGCCTATCTTCCAAAGCAAATTAGAGAGATTAAACTTACTCATCAATAAATATGGGCAAATAAACTCTTAATCATAGCTAAAAGAGTGAGAGGTATAAAAGTGGATCCACTATAGATCTGCTATACCCTAGTCTGAAATTCATCAATTGATTCATTACATGCTGTTTTGCAAATTCGTGTGAATAAGTGGGGTGTGTGTGTGTGTGTATGTGTGTGTGTGTGTGTGTGTGTGAGAGAGAGAGATCTATTCGGTGCAAGCTGTGACTTGAAAGGTTGTGTCAGCCTTTCAAGGTAGGCGAAGTAGAGAAATAGAGACCAGAATGATTCCAGGAACACTATTTTATTTTGTGGAATACATTAACAGACTTTTGAAATCAGAGCTTGTCTCTGCCTCGTTTTACACTCAACAGAATCAAGGGATATTCTGAATCTCTTTTTCATTCATTGCAGTTTCCTAGGACTGATGGTAATTTTTCTTCCCTTAGAAGCTCACACATTCCTTCATCATGATTATGTCTGCATTCCCTTACAGGCTGATCATGTTGCAGATGAAATATCTTGTACTGGATTGAATTGGAAATTGGGTGGGTAGGATCGGACAAGATGACAGAGTCTCTTCTGAAGTCAACTGGGAAGTTCTGAACCTGAGGTGCTGCTAAAGGTTCAGGCCTCTTCTTCATCCTGAGTATCTTCTATCATCTCCTGGTTGGGACAAGGTTTTGGGGATGCAGATAAAACACAACATGTAAATCTACCCTAGGCTGAATGGGGACTGTAGCAGAATCGAGTGTATGAAGGCTAATAGAGTCCAGATAGGGAGAAACTAGTTCAGACTCAGTTCAAAGAAGATAACAGAATAACAGACTTGGAAGGGACTTTGGAGGTCTTCTGGTCCAACCCGTCCCCTGCTCAAGCAGGAAACCCTATAACATGAAGATTAAATGAACATAACATGAAGTGGCTCTTCATTCCAATGCTCCAATTGGTGCACCAATTATGGCTGATCTTAGGTAAAGACGGTCACTCAGATTTGGATATTTTCTGTATGACTTATATGGGGCTGTGTAATGGGCAGAAAGAATAATCAGTCTTGAGGAACCAGAAGAATTGCTGCTACCAAGACAATGATCAAATAAAAGAAGTCTGAGTCTGGGGCAGAACTAATTTCACTAAGCATTCCTCAGTTCTCAGGAAGATAAAAGGGAGGAAATGGGGGAGGTGTATTCCATGTTGCAAGATTCTGTCACTATATTTTTATAATAAAAGTAGGACTTTGGCTTCCTAGTCTGGTCTACCTTGACCAATTGACAAGCTGTCCTTGAAGACAACCCCAAAACTTCATCTGTGCAAAATGCTTATGAGTCGCTATAATTTAGCTAATGTAATGTAAAAATGCCCCAAAGTATTAGTACCTCTCTGCTATTCCCCCCCATCTCAATTTGCTGTCAAATAATTGGAAATAACACAAGTAAATGGCATCTACTATTTTTTATTATAGCCGATAGAGCAAGACACTTTATTGTGGATATACAACTCAACTCATTAAAACAGCCACTAATTTTTTCCCCTTCCACATAATACAGGTATCACAGGGCATGTTCAAAGGGCACAGAGGTTTGGTGATTATTGGAGGAGTGAAGTTGGAATCTGCTTAGTATTGTTCCAAGATTTTGTTTCAGATTCCTTCCTATTATTTAACAAGGATTATTATCAAATCTTCTATTGTAGAATCATGTTCTTTGTTTACTCTGCCAGTTAATGACAGTAAATGACACTAAGCTGGCAGGAATAGCCAACAGCCCAGAAGATAAGCTCAGGATCCAAAAAAGATCTTGACAGACTTGAACAATGGGCCCTATCCAACAACATGAAATTTAATATGGATAAAAACAAGGTTTTATACCTAGGCAGGAAAAACCAAAGGTACAAATACAGATTAGACAAAACCTGACTCAAAAACAGTAACTGCGAGAGGGATCTTGGAGTCCTAGTGGATGATCACTTAAATATGAGCCAGCAGTGTTTTAGCCAAAAAAGCTAATATATAATCCTTGGTTGTATAAACAGAGGCATAGAATCAAAATAACGTGAAGTATTCGTACTGCTTTATAAATCTTTAGTAAGACTAATTTGGTCATCACTGGATGGCCAAAGTCTCACAACTAAAATGATTAAGGGCCCTGGAGACAAAAACATGAAGAATGGTTGCAGGAATTGGGTATGGCCGGTCTAGAGAAAAGAAGAAATAGGGGTGACATGATAGCAGTATTCAAGTATTTGAGGGGCTGCCACAAAGAAGAGGGAGTCAGCTTATTTTCCAAAGCACCAGAGGGCAAGGCAAGAAACAATGGATGGAAACTACTCAAGGAGAGAAGCAACCTGGAATTAAGGAAACATTTCCTAGTAACAGTGAGGACAATTAACCAGTGGAACAACTTGCCTTCAGATGTTGTGGGTGCTCCATCACTGGAGGTTTTTAAGAAGAGACTGGACAGCCATCTACCTGAAATGGTATCGGATCTCCTGCTGGAGCAGGGGTTGGACTAGAAGACCTCCAAGTTCCCTTCCAATTGTATTCTGATTGAAATTAATAATTTGAGGAAGATTGTGAATTTCCTTCTTGAGAATTGAAACTTGTGGAAACATTTTATGAATTCAGTAATAGAACAATTGCATGTCCTATCTTTAGAATTTTAATTATAGCGGTCTAAATTCCTGAACAATAGCAAAACATGTAAAATAAAAAGATATAATGGATCTTAAACAAATTTTTAATTTGATTTTTTTGGGGATGGGGACTATACCCACTAAATAGAATATTTGAGTAATTACAGTTGGTCCTTGACTTATGACCACAATTAAGCTCAGAATTTATGTTGTTAACTGAGACATTTGTTAAGTGAGTTTTGCCCCATTTTATGACCATTCTTGCCACAGTTGTTAAGTGAATCACTGCAGTTAATAAGTTAGTAACCCAGTTGTTAAGTGAATCAGGCTTCCCCATTGACTTTGCTTGTCAGAAGGTTGTAAAAGGGGATCACGTGATCCCGGAACACTGCAACGGTCATAAGTATGAGTCAGTTTCCAAGCATCTGAATTTTGTTCATATGATCCTGGGGATACTGCAAAGGTTGTAACTGTGAAAAATGGTTACAAGTCACTTTTTTCAGTGCCATTGTAACTTTGAACGGTTACTAAGTGAACCATTGTAAGTCAAGGACTACCTGTACTGATTTGGGACTGGAATATGTTTTGAGCCAGCACTGAATGGCTTACCTTGACTCCCATTCCAGTTAATAGTCCTATTTGAAAATAGGTTTGAGATTTTCTCCAAGAGTCTTCTCTCAATTGAGTATTATCTTTTTTCCATCAGGGAAGGAAAACTGACTGAACATCTGTCATGGCTTCTTGATATCTCATTTTAGAAACACGTTTGTATTTGACTTTTTGATCCTTAGCAACTGGATACAACATAATCTCTCTAATAGTAATACTGCGATTCAGGCTCCCATTAACTGGGACAGTAATAACCTTTTCTAAAATTCTTTTCACCATTCTTTACAGCCAGGTTTTCTCTCATATATATCTATATCTATATATGTTTTCTGAGGTTTTCGCGGGTGTTTGTATGTAGGTTTGTTTGTACGCGGGAGAAAACCCGAATTACCAGAGAATTACCATATATATATTTGGCATGTCCCTATTTTAAATATAGATGCAATTTTCCTTTATGTTACTTGTCTAGTTTCACAATACAACTTGATTGTTTGACTTCAAGCTGCTTTTATTCAAGCTTCGCTTTTGGTTTTGCGCATGGAAAGCCAATACCAAACCCCAAAGATATAATCTTTGATCGTGGAGGAAGATTTGCTTCATCTTTGCTTTGAGTAGCAATTTCCTTTTAGGAAAAGTCTTTTGGAACCAGCTGTTTGAGGCTTCTACTGAAATGCAAGAATGTTGAAATGGATTTCTTCCAAACTCATGGAGTCTCTCTCTTTCATCTCTGTTTTGCTTTTCAGAAAACAACATGAAAAGAACGATGAAGATTCTCACTTTAATTTTATGGGATAAAATTAGAGAACAAATAACTTTGTGTTTGAATGCAGACACTCCTCCTTAAAATGTACTTCAACTTTCTGCCAAGGATGTATTGCTAAAGTACAGTGTGGCATTTTAAGAGTTTTTTTGGTTTGCCCTGAAAGATGGGTACTGCATACTTTTATTGTTTTGAAAAATACAGTATTTGTCTTCTTTTGTCGTCCGAACATCAATTGACAGAGGGTTTAAAACCAGAACACATACTGTCTGCAGATGTAATCTGTTAACAATCAACCAATGACACAAGTAGTCCTTGACTTATGACCATTTGTTTAGTGACTGTTCAAAGTTATGATGGTGCTGGAAAAAGCAACTTATGACCAACACTCACACTTACGACTGTTGCAGCATCCCTGTGGACACACAATTGTGATCTGGGGACTTAGGAACTGGGTCACCTTTACAACGGTTATAGCATCCCTGTGTCACGTGATCATAATTTGGGACCTTCCTGGCAAGGTTCTGACAATCAAAGTCAATGGGGAAGCTGGCAGGCAAAGTCACAATCATGCGATGTCTCGCATAATGACCCTGATTTGTTTAATGACCTCAACAAAATAAAATAATTATGAATAGGTTTTGAGCATGATAGAAAACCAAGAACTTTAAACATAGTAATACTTAGAATACAATAGTTTAGTGGTAATTTCTGTTTAGGGCAATAGGTTTTTTTTTTTTTAATATAAAAATTCTTTTATTAAAACAATTAACATTGAACATAAAAACATATTGTGCAGCAATCATCCTGACACCTGGTATACAATACTAAGTATTAGTCTTTGATAACGTCTGGATTAGTAAGCCTTTTTCCCCCACTCCTTGTGTCTAGCCTCAACTATACTCCTGTTACATTTTATTTTGATTGGTGATTCCCCTATCCGTTTCAATATTAATGTGATCAACATTAAGCATAAGATCCTATTGCTAAGCAATCATCCTAGAACATAGCATACAACATTAGGTATTAATCTTTGTAAACATCTGTTTTAGTAAACATTCTTCCCTCCTCCCTTACATCTTCAAGTATACTCCGAATACATTTTGTTTGATTGGTGTTTCTCCTATATATGGTCTATCTACTGTATCTAGTCTATCGCATATTGTGCGTTTGCGCTTCTGAGTTGACTTCATCCCATTACTAGTGCAATCTTTTATGGTCCCCAACCCGAGATCCTGAGGTAAAAGTTTCATATCCTGAGGTAGAGATTCAGTCTACTTTAACAATATTAAAGCAAACAACGTTAGTCATAGGGTTATGTTAAGAGGCATTGGTTATAGAACATATACATTCAACGTTGGGTGTTAGTTTTTGTAAACATCTGATTTGTTAGCCCTTCATCCCTCCTCCGATCGATCCTTAGCTGAACGCCAGCTGCATTCTGTTTGATTGGTGTCTCTCCTGGATATAGTCTAACCATTGTTTCCAGTCAGTCACAAATTGTTCATTGGAGCGGTTTTTCAAGTATGCTGATATTTTTGCCATTTCTGCCAAATGTGTTACTTTCACAGTCCATTCTTCAATGGGCGGTATTTCCGGATTCTTCCAGTACTGTCCCACCAACAATCTTGCTGCTGTAATTAAGTTCAAAAATAAATTTGTCTCTGAGGTAGTGATATCCTTTGTGATCCCTAACAGAAAAGCCTGAGGTAGAAATTCTATACGCTTTTTGAAAATAGTTTGGAGTGTCCACCATATCTTCCTCCAGAATGCTTTGATTTTTCTGCATGTCCACCATATATGAAAGTAAGTAGCCTCCCCGTCTCCGCACCTCCAGCATTTGGGCTGGGTGCCCGGGTAGATGAGTGATATTTTTTTCGGGTCCAGATGCCATCTATAGAACATCTTGTAGAAGTTTTCCCTTAAGTGTTGCGATTTCGTGAATTCTACATTCCTCACCCAGATTTTCTCCCACGTATCTATGGCGATAGGGTGTCCGAAGTCTTGTGCCCACTTTATCATACAGTTCTTGACTAGCTCGGTTTCAGAGTCCATTTCTATCAGAATGCTGTACACTCGTTTGATGTGCATAATCCCCTGTTCTCTGATCTGTTTAATTAGGTTCTTGTCGTTCTGGGAGAAGCCCTTCTTCTTGTCTTTACGCCACCTTGACTGTAGTTGTATATATGATAGCCAGTTACTTCCTATTCCTCTGTTTGCTAGCGTTGCTTGAGATTTCAAGAGGAACCCGTTTTCTTCTCCCAGTACAAGTTCACTGTAGGGCACTGCTTCTTGCCCTTGGGATGTGATCATATCCCCTGTTGCGTGTCCAGGGATCGTCCAGATGGGAATCTTGTCGTGTAGGAGGTGCTTATATTTCTTCCAGACCCATAACAGTGGGATTCGTAGTGGGTTCTCCTTGAAGTTCCTATCTGCCTTTTTGTCGTATACTAGGTATGCGTGCCAGCCGAATCGTAGACCATGCCCCTCAACATTCAGAACTCTATCATTTGTCATGTTGATCCAGTCACTAACCGCCACCAACGTTGCTGCATAGTAATATAGCTTTAGATTAGGCATCTTGAGTCCCCCTCTCTCCCTTGCGTCTTGGATGATTTTTAGTTTCACCCTCGGTCTCTTGTCGTCCCAAATAAATCTGTTGATGCCTTTCTGCCAATTGTCTAAGTCCGCCTCCTTCTTGAGTATGGGTAGCATTTGAAAGAGAAATAAAAATCTGGGTAGTACATTCATCTTTACTGTCGCTATCCTGCCGAGCAGGGATAGACGTAGCGATTTCCACCTTTCCAGGTCTGCTTGTATCTTATTCCACAGGACCTCGTAGTTATTCTTGTATAATTTCGCATTTGTTGATTCTATCTCCACTCCCAAGTATTTGACTTTCTTGACTATTTCACAACCCGTTATTCTTTCCAGGTTCCGTTTTGCTTTGTTGTCTAGGTTTTTGACTAGCATCTTTGTTTTTGATATATTTACTTTGAAGCCTGACACCCTACCATAGTCCTCCATTATCTCCATCAATTTCCTTGCTGATTGTGGTGGTTGCGACATTGTCACCAGCAGGTCGTCCGCAAAGGCACATAGTTTGTATTCTTGCTGTTTAATCTGTATGCCCTGTACATCCTTTGCCGCTCTTATTCTGTTCAGTAAAATTTCCAGTGTTAGGACAAATAGCAGGGGGGACAGCGGGCAGCCCTGTCTCGTGCCTCTCTCTATATTAAATGAGTCCGTTAAGTCTCCATTGACAATGATCTGGCCTGTTTGTTTCTGGTAAATTGCCGTTATGGAGTTGAAGAACTGTGCTCCCATTTTCATCTTCAGGAGCAAGTTCGTCAGGAACGGCCAATTCAGTCTGTCGAAGGCTTTTTCTGCATCCACAAACATTAGAGCGGCGGGTATCTGGTTGTGCCTTTGCAGGTACTCTATTATGTTCAACAGCTGCCTCAAGTTGGTTTTCATCTGGCGTCCTTGTATAAAACCCCTTTGGTCCGGATGTATTGTTTTTTGTAAAACAGTCATTAGTCTATTGGCCAAAATTTTTGTGAAGATTTTATAGTCTGTGTTTAGTAGTGAGATGGGCCTGTAGTTTGCGGGCTGTGTGTTGTCTTTCCCCTCCTTTGGGATTAATGAGATGTAGGCTGTTTTCCAGGATGGCGGGACCTGGCCTCCTTCTTGGATGCTGGCAAATAGCTTTCTGAGGGGTTCTAGCATCTCTTCCTGTAGATGCTTGTAGTAGGTCGCTGTTATCCCATCCGTCCCGGGCGATTTTCCTGCTTTCAGTTGTGTGATCGCTGAGTGTATTTCCTCCTTTGTGATTAAGGCATTCAGGGCTTCTCTTTGTGTGTCGGTAATCGCCTGTATCTTTTCGTTTTGTAAGAATTCATCTATCTCTTTGTCTTGTATCTTATCCTCGGCATATAGTTTCGAGTAGAATTCTGTGAAGGCTTTCTTGATGGTTTTTTGTCGGAATTCTAGTTTGCCTTTGTATTCTATCTTTTCAATTATGCGGGATTTCTGTTTCTTTCTTATAGTGTAGGCTAGCCAGCGGCCCGGTTTGTTGGCCTTGCAGAATGTCTTATGTTTTGCATATTGTATATTCCTTGCAACTTGGTCCGCCATCAACATGTCAAATTGCTTTCTTAAGATCTTGAGTCCTTCTTTGGTGACTTTGTCCTCTGGTCTTTTTATCAGTAGCCGCTCCATGTTGCTTATCTCATTTTCTAACTCTTTTCTTTTTTGTTCTTGTTGGCGACGGTGCCAGCTATTCATGGATATGAGGGTCCCTCGCATGTACACCTTGCTGCCTTCCCAGATCTGTTCTATCGGTGTTCCGTTGTTCATATGTGTGTTGAAGAATTCCTTCATAGCTTTTTTGCATTCCGCCACCTTGTCTTCGTGTCTAAACAGGTTTTCATTGATTCTCCAGGATCTCCTCTGTTTCGGGCCGTGTCTTAATTCCATCCTCACAGGGTTGTGGTCTGTCAATGTCTTGGGTAGGATTTTCACCGTGTTTAGACAAGTTAGCAAGTCACTAGAAGTTAATATAAAGTCAATTCTGGAGAATGATTGATGTCTGCCGGAGAAGAAGGTGAATTCTTGTTCTTTGCCGTGCCTTTTCCGCCATACGTCTGTCAGTTCGAGGTCCTCCTTCATGTCGAAGAAGGATTTAGGCAACTTGGAGTGTTTTTGCGGGTTCGGTGCAGTTCTTTTTTTGTCTAGAGCAGTCTCTATGACCCCGTTCCAGTCGCCCATGATGATGTAAGATCTGTAGTTAAGTTGTGTTATTTTCTTGTGTAGCTTTTTGTAGAATTTGCCTTGTTGCTGATGTGGTGCATATACGCCCATTACTAGAATCTTCTTGTCCTCTTGTGTTATTTCAATTGCCAGGTATCTACCTTGGGGGTCGGACTCTATTAGCTTCGCCATTATATGTTTCTTTACGTATATAACAATCCCATTCTTTTTTCTTGGCGCCGCTGCCACAAATTGCGCACCTAGTTTGTAGCTGGTCAGATATTTCTGGTCTGCTTCCCTGATGTGTGTTTCTTGTAGGCAAATTATGTCGTTTCCTCCTTGAGACAGATAATGAAATATCTTCCTCCTTTTCTGTGGGGAATTTAGTCCGTTAACGTTCCAAGTCAAGTATTTAGTCATCATTGTCGGTTTCAGGATACTCTTCCGAGACCGCTTTCATTCTATCTCCTGTGGTATTCTTTGGTCTCGTTCCCATGGTATCCGAGTTTGTGTTCGAGTTGCATATAGGGATCGCGTCTTGCCGATCTGTGCGTTTGGTGGTGGATCTTGTTATCCTGCCCTCTGCAGTCTGTCTTGTTCCCTTGTTGTTGTTGTTGCTTCCTGTTCTCTGTGTCGTCGTGTCTCGAGTTGGTCCTTTCCTTTCTCGTGTTCTTGTATTGGTCTGTCGGTCTGGTGGATTTTCTGCGTCTTCTCTCGTGGTGTATTGGGATCCCTCCGGCATCAGCTCCTTTTCCAGGAATTCTCTGGCTTGTTGGACCGAGTTCAGTTGGCGTCTTTTATTTTTATAGTAGAATGTCATCCCCGTGGGGATTTCCCATCTGAATCGCAAGGCACGTGATCTCAGTTCGTCAACCAGGAACTTATATTCCTTTCTGTCTCGCAGCATCGTCTGGGGGATCTCTTTCAGTACTTTCACTTCTTGCCCCTTTATGTATAAACTCTTGTGGTAAGATGTGGCTGAGATGCGGTTCCGGAATCCCTGTGTCGAAAAGTGGATGACCACGTCCCTTGGTTGGTGCCTGTTCGTTGTCGTCCGTGCGCCCACTCTGTTGATTCTGTCGATTTGCCATTCGATAGTTGAGGTTGGCTTTCCCAGAAATGCTGCCAGGGCCTCTATAAAGGTTCCGGCCAGGCTTCCTTGGGTTTCGTCTGGTGTCTCTTTCAGGCCTCTGAACCTGATTGCAGTTGCCAGTTGCCCGTACTGTACTATGGTGGCTTGGTCTTGGGTCACCCCTCTCATCTCTGCTATCTCTGTTCTCTGGCTTTCTACTTGATTCTCCACTTTCTCCATCCGCTTGTCCACCTTCTCCCTGATTTCCTGGAAGTTTTTCTCCATTTCCTCCCCTACTTCCTTGTAGTGTGTTTGCATTGCCTCTTTCATTTGCTCCAAATCTGCAGCCATCGCCTTGCGTTGCTCCTCCCATTTTCTCTCTAGCCCTCTACCTTGATCTTGCAGCATTTGTTTTATATCATTGTATCTTTTCTCCATCTTTTGTTCTGCCTCTACGCACCTCCTCTCCATCTCTCTACCTTGTTCTTGCAGCATTTGTTTTGTATCGTTGTATCTTTTCTCCATCTTTTGTTCTGCCTCTACGCACCTCCTCTCCATCTCTCTACCTTGTTCTTGCAGCATTTGTTTTGTATCGTTGTATCTTTTCTCCATCTTTTGTTCTGCCTCTACACACCTCCTCTCCATCTTTGTGTCCCTTTCCACCAGCCTTTTATCCATTCCATCCAACCTTTCAACCAGCATTTCTATTCCCTCTTGTAGTTTTTGTATCATGTGTGCTGTTGGGCTGGCCTGTGGAGATGTATGGTTCTGGGTGCCTGTATTTGGATGGGAGGGTGTGGGGGTGGGTAGAGTACTTCCTGGTGGTTTAGTACGCTGGGCTGGGGAGGATACAACTCCCTTTGTTTGTGTCAGTGTGGTCTGTTTGGAGGCCATTTTGAGGTGATCCTCCTGTTGTCCTGGCACTGTTTTGGGTCCCAATTTGGGCCAAGTTGGGCGCTAGGTTGTGATCTGATGTTGGTCCAGTAGTCTAGCCTTTCGAGGGGGGAGGCTTCAGGGTTTAGGCAGTGTAGGGGTAGGAGCCTATATTCAGGCGGTTCTGTGTTCGGGGAGCCTATTCAGTGCCTTTGCATTGGCTTCCTTCCTCTTCACTCCCCTCTGCCAGCCTGTTCCTTCTCTTTGTTCTTTGTAGTTTTAGTCTCCAATTTTTTTCTCGGCCAGTAGGTGTCTCCCTTCTCCTTTTTCCCCCCTTTCAATGCTGTGGGCCCCTCAGCCCAAAATGGCAGCTCCCTCTGCTTCCTCGGCACTTTTTGTTCTGAGTTCTTACTTGCTTCTCACGAGGAAAAAAGGAGGGCTATGCTTCGCTTATAACCTTTGCAGCCCACAAAGTCCAGCTAGTTAAGGTAAAAGCCTCATTTGCCCCAACTTTAATATCGCTGCTAATCCGTGGGGGGGGGAGTTTCCACCCTCTTCCTTCTGAGGCTCCTTGGCTCTCCGGTTACTGTTGTTTTAAAGTAAAAGTCGCCATCTTGGCTACTTTTTGTGTATTGTGAACGTATTTAGTCAGCTGTATAGTATAAGAAATACTTGCTTTTTTGGGCTCTCGCTTTCAGTCCATCCGTCTCCTTGTCTCTTTAGCGCAGTTTGCCTCACAGAGAGGTTGTTTTCAGCTTGGAAGTCTGTAAGTCCGTCCGCTCCTGGCTGGAGCTATCGTGAGCGTGGGGGGGGGGTCCTCTTTTTTTCTTTCTTCCCGAACTCTCTTCCAGGGAATTTTTAGAGGTTCTCGACCCCCTCTCCCCGCTTTAGACCCCTTCTCCCACCGGGGAGGGGTTTTTTTCTGCCGCGAAAAACAGCTGTTTTGTGCTGTTTTCGCTGCTTTTTAAGTCTCGGTTCGGAGCCTCACAGAAGCCGGCTGCTTCCGTGCCTTGCGCATGCGCCCTCTCCACCCAATAGGTTTTTTTTTCAATCATGCACAGAGATTTATCTCCCCTTTTAATATGTGATGTGGAACTATATATATAAATATAATTATAAATATAATCAATCAATTAATTATAAATGTGTAAAAGAATACTGTAGATTTTTAAGTGGGAGTTGCCAAGGCTTATTTCTCTCCTTGCTACCTTTTAATACTTAGTTTCTGTCTTCTGGTCTTGATTTTCTATTTCATGCTTACTTCTTAATTAAAAGTTTCGCACATTGTGATAAGACATAGTTTGCATGATCATAGTTAATTGAAAAATGCACAGCAGGCTGTGATTGTATCACTCACCCAGCTGTAAACCATGCTTTTACAATCTACCATGGATGAGTTCACATAATGTGCTACACCAAAACAAAATAAACAAAATTATGTCTTACTGTAATGTGTGAAGCCAGCTAATCTAGGATGCAAAAAAAAAAAAAACACTACAAAAAGCCATAGTTGAAATATATTTTATTCAATCTAATAAACTACGTATATCAAGTTAAAAGCAAAAAATATGCTTGCACGGCATATTTTAATTATTTTAAGAGTTAGCAATAGATTTGTAACTTATTTACAAATCTGAGCTACATTTCTCCTGTTTGGATCTGTGACTGTAGCAGGAAAGTACCTTGTTAGTAACAGATCTGAATTGATCTGGGTAACACACTTTGCAAACACGTGCTTTGCAAAGTATGGAAAAGAATTCCTACTTGTGTAGGTATAAAAAGTATATTCTCAAGTAATTCCTTTTTCATTACATATGATTCGTTTCAGAAATGAGTCTTTCCCAGATTTCCAGGACTCCAGTGAACATTCTGAAACGTCCTTAAGATCAAGTGTCAGTTCTACAACTTGCACTTTGAGCAAAATTGGAATATGATCAAATCTGTTAACATAAACTAAATATTTTTAATCTGCTCTTTTGGAAATAAGAGTGGCTTACAAATATCCATCACCAGGCAATCCCTGAGTTTCAGGCTTATTATTTAGATAGAGAAAGAAAGAAGCGTTGGACTTACCTGAACGCATTTTCTCAGCATGGGGGGATGGAGAATCTACCAATGGGTTGTGTCAGCCTGCTACCCAATCACAGACTAGGTCCGAAATTTAGCTCCGCCTCCTGGCTTCCTTCCCCAGTTTTTGACAGGCGAAGCTCCTCATCAGGTCGGACCGTGTAGCTCCCTCTCAGTGTCCTGTAAGAGAATTCCTGCCTAGACAAATTAGAGGAGGGCGTGGATTCTCCATCCCCCCATGCTGAGAAAATGCGTTCAGGTAAGTCCAACGCTTCTTCTCCAGCATGGGTGGATTCCGAATCCACCAATGGGACGTACCCAAGCCCTCATGAGTCCCTTTGGGTGGGAGTCTAGGCTATCTCTTACTAGGACTCAACTATCTGCTGCAGGGCCCTCCTGCCAAACGAACCCTCAGCTGCAGCAAATTGGTCTATCTTGTAGTTCCTAACAAAGGAGGACGGAGAGGCCCACGTGGCCGCTCTGCAAATTTCCTCCAGCGGTGCCTGCGTGCGCCAAGCTGCCGATGTGGCCGCGCTCCTTGTGGAGTGAGCCGTGATGTTGCTTGGTACCTGCAGGTCCAATGACTCATAGGCCTTGGCTATGCATGCCCTGATCCATCTCCCAATGGTCGAAGAGGATACCTTCAGGCCCTTGGAAGAGGGATGATAGGAGATGAATAGCGCCTCTGATCTCCTGAAAGTTGCTGTTCTGTTAACGTAGTGACGCAGAGCCCTGCGCACGTCCAATGTGTGCCACTGTCTCTCCAGACGGTGTGTGGGATTTGGGCAAAAGTCCGGGAGGATCAGTTCTTGAGCCCTGTGGAACCATGTGTTGACCTTGGGAATGAAGGTTGGGTCAAGCCGCAGAGTCACCCTGCCCTCTGCGAACGTGAGCAGGTCCGGACGGACCGACAGGGCCCCCAACTCGGAAATCCGTCTCGCCGAGGTGATTGCCACAAGGAAGGCCACCTTCAGCGTCAGAAAACAGAGTGAGCTGGTTCCCAGTGGTTCGAACGGAGCCTCAGTTAGGGCCTGTAGTACCTTGTGTAAATCCCAGGATGGGAAACGGTGAACTGCTGGAGGCCGTCTTGTGGCGGCCCCTTTTAGGAATGCGCTCACCGCTGGGTGCTGAGACAGGGTTCCCCGATCTTCACAGACCAGGACCGTCTGTAGGGCTGCTACCTGTCTACGGATGGTGTTGGTCGCTAGACCCCTGTTCATACCCTCCCACAGATACTGGAGGATATCCGGAATGGTAACTGACAGGGGGTCTAACCCCCGCCTGCTGCACCAGGAGGAAAAATTCCTCCAGGTGGCGTCATATATCCTATTGGTAGAGGGCCGACGGGCATCCTGGATGACCGAGATGACCTCCTCTGA
The DNA here is from genome assembly GCA_034064705.1 of Bothrops alternatus. Taxonomy (NCBI): domain Eukaryota; kingdom Metazoa; phylum Chordata; class Lepidosauria; order Squamata; family Viperidae; genus Bothrops; species Bothrops alternatus. The sequence goes on from JARGCV010000063.1 coordinate 5,553,069, forward strand.
GAAGGCCTGCCTGCTCAGACCCTCCCGCTCAAGTGCCAGGCGGCTAGTTGGAGCCATTGTGGATCTGGATGTTGGAGTTTCCCTTGGCTCAGAGATACCTGGCTCGGAGGAAGTCTCCACACTGGCGAGAGTGATAGATCTACCAGGTCTGCGAACCATGGACGTCTCGGCCAGTATGGGGCGATTAGTATCACCTCCGCTTGTTCCAGAATCAATTTGCGAATTGTTGCTTGTATTAGGGGCGGAGGAGGGAAGGCGTACAGCAGCCCCTGGGGCCACCTGCATCTGAGCGCGTCCGTCCCCTCCGCTCCCCGGGTCAGGAACCTGGAAAAGAAACGTTGAGTTTGAGTGTTTGCTGGAGACGCGAAGAGGTCCAGGCAGGGCCGGCCGAACCTGTCCGAGATTGCCTCGAACAGTTCCGGGGCCAGCCTCCACTCTGCGTGGTCTACCGTTGTTCTGCTGAGGGAGTCCGCCTGCTGGTTTGCCTCCCCCGATATGTGTTCTGCCCTGAGCGAGGCCAGATGCTGTTCTGCCCAAAGGCCCAGGTCCCTGGCTTCCTTCATGAGTGCCGCTGACCTGGTCCTGCCCTGCTTGTTTACGTGTGCTTTTGCTGTTACATTCTCCGTCAGGACTAGCACATGATTCCCTGACAAGTGGGCTGAGAATTTCCGCAGGGCCAGGTGTATGGCCCTCAGTTCGAGCCAATTGATGCTGTGGCGTAGGTCCTCCTTGCTCCACCTCCCTTGGGCTATTTTGTCTGTGGAGTGGGCCCCCCACCCGAACAGGCTTGCGTCGGTCGTGACTGTGATCCTGTCTGGTTCCCTGAGCGGGGTACCCCTTCTTAGGGCACCTGACCTCCACCATCTGAGGGATGCTATGACCTGGGGTGGAACCCTGACCCTCTTGAGCGAAGCACTCTGGTTTTGCCTTTGGTAAGGGAGTAGAAGCCATTGGAGACTTCTGGAGTGGAGCCTTGCCCACGGAACAATGCCCAGGCATGAAATCATCTTTCCCAGGAGCTGAGAGAGCTGTACTATGGAGGCCGTCCTTCTCTGTGTTACCAGAAGCGCTAGCTTCCTCAGGCTCTCCTGCCGCTCCTGTGAAAGATACACCATGCCCTGCTCTGAGTCTATGATGGCTCCCAGGTGTAGGAGCCTCCTTGATGGTGTGAGCTGGCTTTTCTTGTGGTTTACTGAGAAGCCATGAGTCTGGAGAGTGTTTATGGTGATCCGAATGTCTTTCAGAGCTGCCTGGTGGGAGCCCGACAGAATCAGGATGTCGTCCAAATAGCATTGGACTCTTACCGGTATCATGCGTAGATGCGCTCCCAGTGCTGCCAGAATCTTCGTGAACACTCTGGGTGCTGAGGACAAGCCGAATGGTAGGGCCCTATACTGGTAGTGTCGGTCCCTGTAACAGAATCTGAGGAACCTTCTGTGTTCCAACCTTATCGGGATGTGAAGGTAGGCCTCTGTGAGGTCTATGGATGCTAGCAGGTCCCCTCTTCGTATGCTGGCCAGAATGGACCTGAGGGACTGCATCTTGAACTTCCTGTACACTACATGGTGATTTAGATGTTTGAGATCCAGGATGGCCCTCCAATCCCCGGATGACTTTGGAACCAGGAAGAGGATGGAGTAAAATCCCCTTCCCTCCTGCCCTGGAGGGACCGGCTCTATCGCCCTTATTTCCTCCAGGTGCTTTATGGCCTGATCTAGGAGGCCCACCTTGGCCTTGTTGCAAGACAACGGGCACCTTATGAAGTGGTCCGGTGGGATGGAGTAAAATTCTATCGCTAGACCCTGGGCTACCGTCTCCCTGACCCAGGCGTCCGTCGTGGTCGTCTGCCATGCTTCGCTGAACAACGCCAGACGGCCCCCGATTGGGCTGCCCCAGGCGTCACTTGAAGCGTCTGCGTTTGGAAGGTTGGCCCCTGCCAGAGGCTGGACGGTCCTGGCCGCGCTCCTGCCTGTAAGAGAAGGTGCGCGGAGTTCTGGGCCCCTCCCAGGACCGTCCCCCTTGAAACGGCTGTCTCCATTCCCCGCTCCCGTTCTGGCGGGAACCCAGTCTGCGGAAATCCTGGCCTGCCCTGTCTGTCTTTTTGGAGGGGTGTGCTAACACCTTCCTCTTGGTCTTGTCCTCGATCACGTAAGGATCCGGAATCACTCCGAATAGCTTCGATCCCGAATACTTAGATGTGGCCAGACGCCATTTTGACTTTAGGTCTGTCTTCCAATTTTTTAGCCAGTTGAGTCTCCTCACCGCTACTGTACCTGCGATGGCTCTGGCTGCGTATCGTGAGGCGAACATTGTGGCGTCCGCCGTGAACTCCGCTGTCATGCGCAGCTTGGTCAGCGTCTGCTGTATGCGCACCTGATCTGCTGGAACGCTTGCCTGGAGCTCCCGCAGCCACCTGATTGCTGCCCTGGAGAACACCGATGCCGAGGATGAGGCCCTAATGGCCCAGGCCGCTGAGTGATGTGCTCTGCGGAGGGAGAGTTCTACCTTCTTCTCCTCCGCTCTCATTGCCTCTGACATGTCCCCTGGGATGGCTGAGGAGGAAAACAGAGAGATTAGTGGCGCGTCCACCTGTGGTACCTCTATAAGAGAAGCCAGGGGGCTGCATACATTAAACAACTTTTTCTCTATACCGCCTGGTGCCGGAATAGAACCCAGGTTTGACCACTGGGACCTTACCGATGACCTGAACACCTTAGTGCAAGGAACCTGTATGACCTCCAATATAGGAGAGGACATCAGGGGGTCCTTAGCGTCCTCCTCCTCTGAGGACGGTGGTCTGGTCTCTTTCGTCTTGTCTGGCAGATCGAGTGCGGAGCATATCTTTATTAAGAGGGAGGTGAAAAAGGTGTGGTCAAATAGACCCGAAACCTGTGTAGCTTGCTGCTCTGTCTCCTCATTCTCTGACAGAAGCGCTCCCTCTTCCTCCCATTCCTCCAGCTCCTCGTCTGCTACCTGTGAAGAGGCTTCAGAAGCGTCAGAGTCATGGAAAAATGTCTTGTCCCCCCCTGTGTGCATGCCTCCGTGATGAGGGGACCCTCCGAGGAGGTGACTCCCTCCTCGAGGGCTGTAGATGTTCCAGTGCCTCCTGTAAAATGGAGTGAAGCTGGGATGACCACGTACCAGACCTCGTTCGTTTCCTACCTCTGCTTCCAGTCTCCTGGCTGGTGGTGGGTTCCGAGTGTGCTGGAGATGACGGCACCGAGATGGGGCACAACTCCCCCTCCGTCTCCCCCCTTATAGGCCATTCTCTGGGGGTGGATTCCGAGGAGGCAAAGCTACTTGGGGCTTCCATGAGAGACAGATCTGGTCTCTCTGTTCCACTGGCTCTGCTCCTCTGGGCCTTGGCGAACTCCTTCTCCAAGGCCTGGTGCCTCCTCATGGCCTGCCGCTCAGCAGCCTTTGAAGGCTCGGCTAGATGCTTCGTCTTGGCCTTCTTCTTGCCCCCCCGTTTCCTCCGGTCTGCGGGGCGGTGACGGGGGAGGCGCTGAGCCTTGGGCCGAGGTGCCATCTGCCATGGCCATGCTACGACTCGAAGTAGGTCGGCCCGGCAGGGGTTGGCAGCGCTAGAGGGACTGTGTCCCTACTCTTGCACGACCGGGGTGGAGTGCTGGGAGGCTCCTAGTGCCCACACACGCCTCAATCACCCACTCACAACGACCGCCGGCCTCAATCAGTCGCTTATTTCCTTAAACCCCGGTGAATCCATTCACCTCTGCCGGCCGGTCCTTTCCTGTTTCCCTAGGCCCAGGCCCGACGGGAGTAAACAAAGAGTACAACAAAGAGGCTTCCCCGCCCTCTTTTTAGCAAAGAGTTTTCGCGCCCTAGCGACGAAAACCAATCAGGCAGCAGGGACCGTCCGGCGACGCCCCCTTTGCAAAATGGCGATTCGCGCCAGTGGCCGAGACCTCCCCTTTTTCAAGATGGCCACCGCGCCAATTTTTTGGTCTGAGCTCTGCGCTCCCGACCACGTGGTGAATGCCTTCTACCGGCCCCGGTCTACCCACTTAGCTAGAACGACTCCCGCCTCCTTTCACCGACCCCGGTGAATCGGCGGCCTCCTCCCCGCCTTCAGGCAACCCCACTTGCGGTTATTCGTAGCGGTCCTCCGCTAATCTGCAACGATCCGTTGACGGCCTCTGGCGACGTCCTCTTCCTCGACGCCTGCAGTCCGGTGGGATGCCTGTCTGCTTCCTGGGCGCCTTCGGGGTTTCCAGGGATGTTCCTCTGCGACTTCCCGGCCTTCTCCCAAGGCCCCGGGCCTTGGGCGGTCGCCCCCGCACTCCCGCCGGAGAGGGAGGAGGATTGGGCCAAAAAGCGCCCGAGTCACCAAGAAAAGGTAACTAAAAATTCCAAACTTCCTAAATTTCGTTTGTCCAATTTACTTCTAACAAAAAAACCTTAAATTCTACTTTACCAGTCCTTGCTTAAACCAAAAAAACTTTCTTCCTACAGAGCTACCGAGAAGAGCTGTTCTTGGGCTTCAGACTAGGAAAAAACTGGGGAAGGAAGCCAGGAGGCGGAGCTAAATTTCAGACCTAGTCTGTGATTGGGTAGCAGGCTGACACAACCCATTGGTGGATTCGGAATCCACCCATGCTGGAGAAAGTAATGGGGAAAAAGAACGGCTCTGTGTGGTGTCTATGGAGCAAACTAGGCACTAGATCTAAGAGCAACATGAATGAATTCAAGGACAAGAAAAGCCCAACATTGTTGATGGTCTGTAAACTGAATTGATAGTCTCAATCTGCCATAGGCTAATAAAATGGCTGCTGCTTAAGTGATAACTGTGTGTGTGCTATGAAAGGAAAACATTGCTTTCCACCTCTGCTGTTGCAACCTGGTAGAATATTGATTTGAAGGTAGACTTCCAACATGGCCACTGTAGAGTATGGTTAGGCAAATAAGTCACTCTGCCTATGTCATGTGGGGATTTCCTTTATATTGGTCTCCAAACAATATCCAGAATGGACCTAAGAAGGAATCCAGGTGCTCTTTTGATGGATGGAGGATTTTGGATGGCAGGCAAGTTCATCCCTCTTCTCTCAAAGCTCTTATAAAGACGTATCTAAAATAGCAGTGCTTGAGTCCAAGTTGAATGTTTGTGGCTTTGGCTGAACAATAAGCTTCAGCTGGAATTTGCAAACAGAATGACCTGATACCATTCCTTTTCAAAAAGCATGCTTCTGTTTAGAGAACCAGTCAACCCACCCTGTTCGGTTAAGAATGATGTTAGTGTATGTTTATTTCAAAATATGAGAAAAAAAATTGCGATAACCTGGCGTATTACGACATATGGCAAAAAATGTACAATGCACATGTCAAGTGTTTTGTATATTTTTTGTGAAGGGGAAGATCATATTTTTATCTCTCCTGAGATGTATGATTTAACACACATTTGGATTTTAGATGCTGTAAAGTTGATGTTGAAATACATCAACTTCATTTAAAGTTAGGATTCCTCAGGACTAGTGGCATAAATAAATTGGGCATCCACTTTCTATTACATCTGGTAGCAGAAACAGACAGAAGGTAAGAGCTGAAGTGGTGATTTCCCATATCCTTCGAAAGGTTGTTCAGAATTATTCTTCTTCAAATTAAATTACCCAGTGCCCTCTCTTTGCAGTGTTGAGCTGCTGCTACAAATGGAACACTTCAGTGAATCTAATAAATGAAGTAATGAAGATGTTTGGCTGAAAAGTGATGCCTTTTGCTTGTGCCCTTTCCCAAGGCAAAAGGCTTTTTCAGTGCTCACCTCTTTGTTATATATAAAGAATCCCCAATATTTTGAATTATGAAAATTACAGTGCGAGGATGTTTACTCTGTACTGTTCACTGGGTTAGTTATTGCCTGAATACAGCCTGCAAGCAGATACATCTCTCAATTTAGAATAGTCTGTATTGACTTGGAGTCTGTTAGAAAGAAGAAAGCCTGCATTTCAAGCTAAGTAAGGAAAGGAAAACGCTGTGCTTTGTGAATTACTGTACTCCTTACTACCTATTGTCTTCTGTAGTCACGCAACTACTTAAAGCTCAGTCTAAGGTACAGGTGTCAAACTCGATCGCATCACGTGATGTATCGTGACGTATCACGACGTTTTTGGCCTTTGCGGAGCTGGGGTGGGCAGTGGCCTGCACATGATGCCTCCGGCCCGTGGGCTACCAGTTTGACACCCCTGGTCTAAGGCCAATATCAAGGATCATCATCATTAAGTACTTGCTGATGCTTACTACTAGGACATGCACAAGGAGAGATGATTCCTCTTCCTAGTTCTGCTCTCTTCAAGCAGGCAAAGACAACGACGAATAGCTGCCATTGTAGCCCTCTCACATGTAGGAGTGTGGTTTAGGCTTCTGAAGGAGGGGCAAACAGTGATCAGTAGTACAAATGATAAAGAATTGTTGTTGGGATGTCTCAGGAAAAGGTTCTCACTGAGAACTCAGTGTGTAAATAATTCTTTAAAACTGAAGCTGTCTTTCCTGGGGATTGTTGTATGAACAAATAAGTCTGCTCCCCTCCCATTCTGTAGATTGACTGGGCAGCTAATCATCTTTTCAAATGATCTGTGATAAATCATCTTGATCAAAGTCAAGTGTACTGGATGACTGGGGGAACAGAAATCCTTAATGTCTTAACCTGTTGAAGGGCTTGGTCTTTTGCAAGCTTGATAAGCCATTATGTAGTTCATTTGGGGCGGAGGGAGGGAAGAGATGTTTCCACCTTAAAGTGTGATGAGGAAAAAAAATAAAGGAAGTCCTCAGTTTACAACCAAAATTAGGACTGGAACTTCCATTGCTAAGCAAGGTAGTGGTTCAGTGAGTTATGCCTGATTTCATGACCTTTTTTTGTCACTGTTGTTAAATGAATCTGTGGTTGTTAGCCAAATCCAGTTTCCTCATTGACTTTGCTTGTCGAAAGTTGGCTGGGATGGTTCCAAAGGGCCGTCACATGACCCCAGGACACCTCAACCATTATAAATACATACTGGCTGCCAAGTGCCCAAATCGTGATCATTTGTCCATGGGGATGCTGTGACGGTTGTAAGTGCAAGAATTGGTCATAAGTCACTTTTTTCAGTACTGTCAACTTCAAATGGTCACTAAATCATAAATTAAGATCATAAGTTAAGAACTAGCTGTACAGAGAAATTCTTTAACATTATCCTACCTCTTTCAAGAATAAGATAAAGGAATGGGATAGAAAAAAAAGTCAGTTTTTTCTTTGGTTAATTCTTATTTATTTATTCCTCAAAGTATTTCACAGGCCCTCTTTTATATTAGCCTTCCCCAGATCTTTTCTGTAAGATGGTGTTCATGCTACAAAACTATACTTTATAGAAAAGAGAAACTTATGTTAAAAGCATAGAGGAAACATAATCCAGAACTCTGATCACTGACTCCAAGACTTGATGAAACATGCACATGCATACACATATACATACACAAACAGACTTTTAATAACATGCAACTGAAAATAGAAAATTGTTTCCAATTACTCTGTACCTTTCTTATTTATTTATTTTTTGAATAAGCACCAGAGAAATGTCAGTCATATTTGCAGCAATTAATGCTTTAAAAATGGGAGGCATTGCAAGTTTCCTAAGTTTTTCCCCCCAATGGTATCACATTGAAAGCCTGCACAGTTTATTCAGTTGTTGTCACAGCCATGTATCTTGGTTTATTTATTTTTGTGTTGGTTGATTACCAACTTTGTGAGATCTGATTTTTCCATTCTGTTACACAAGTTTTGTTCAATAAACCGAGCTATTTGGGCTATGCTGCATTAATGCAAAACTGATGTTAAAAGTTAGACATGGTCTATCTTATGAAGGTGAGTGAAAGGATGGAGCTGTATTGTGTTCTATGCTTCTCTTTCCAACCATGAAATGGAGTCGAGTTTTGCAGTCCAATGTAAATAAGGAAATCACTAGAAAATATCAACTTTAATAAATCCCAACTCTCCAGGTTCAAATTAATTACATCCCACAGTCCTAAAAGAATTTGTGGACATTTATGTGACAGTCATTGTCTGTAATCTTGGAAAAATGTTGAAGAATGGGTGAAGTGCCAGGAAACTGGAGACTGCCAGATGTTCCCATATTTTTTTAAAAAACAGATAGGTAGATTTTTTTAAAAATTATAAATTAGCTTGTTGAGTTGTCTTACAATGAGTTGAGTTAGGTGCTACTGAGGCAGATTTGACTCCAAGGATGTTTGAGGCATTTCTTTGGTCAGTACCTTATTCATTATGGTTCTCTTCTCTTCCCTGAATCTTTCCAAGCAATAATATTGAACAAACATTCCTTTGTCAAAATTAAATCAAACCATGCAAAAGCGTATGTATACTTTGCTGTAGCTGCCCAGATTTTTTGGATTATGACAGGTTACAAATATTGTAAAATAAATAAACATAGAATTTCTTAGTAGTTGTTAATGTGGTCCTTAGTGGGAACACATAGGCACAATATATTAATGATTATAGCAAATACTGTAATTTGACCGTGTTTCCCATGATTTACTTGTTATATGATATCAAAATATGGGTTGGATATTAGGGGTGGTGCAGCAGACTAAAGGAGTGTGAACAACTGCTCATATAGCACCTGTTTACAACGGTTTAAATAAGTTGCATCTTTTCCTGGGTTCGCATGTTTGATTTGTGGCTGTACTGACAGTGTTATCAGTGCAGCCATGTATGTTTTGAATCACCTCCCCCTTCACTTCACAGTCCCTCTTTACCCTAAGGATACCTTACATTAGATCTTGTGCTGGGAAGGAGCTTTGAGTAGAGCATCACAATGATTCTTTTTAACTTTAGTCCAATTCTTAATAAGGGAAAGAATCTGCAAGAAGAAAAGGATTTCTGCTTCAGATTACCATAAAATAGGTAATATTTACAGTATATATTTTATCCTACCTTTATTATTTTTATATATAATTCAAGGCAGTAGACATACCTAATACACCTTTCTCCTATTTTCCTCACAGCGGAGACCCTGTGAGACAGGTTGCACTGAAAGAGAATGTCTGACTCAACGTCACCTCATCAGCTTTCATGATGCCTTAACCACTAGCTAGACCAAACTGTCTCTCTAGTGGAAATTATTGTGGAGATCCTCCTTTGTTACATAAAAAAGACAGAAAATGCTACTTTCCAGCTTTAAGTGCCTGCCTGTAGAAATACTGTTGATGTTTTGTTTGACATTACATAGTTCATTGATTCACCTTTGAGCGTGGCTATAAGTGATTCAGTGAACTAATTTTACACTCAAATAGAAAAGGAGGACTTGAGGCCTACTAGGTTGCTGTGGGCAATATTGAGGCTTTGATGCGAAAATGAACAGTCAGAGAAGCTGAGGGAGTGGCAGCTGAGAGCCATCTAGGGAGAGAGGAGAATTGAGGACAGGCCCTAGTGTGGTGATGAAAATACCAGATATTATTTGTCCAGAGAAAAGGATAGAAGAGAGCAAATGTGTCAATAACCAGGTAAAAAAATAGTTCTGCACATTGCTTAACATTCCACAGATGGACATAGTTATAAGATTTCTATTTTCTTTTCTTCTGTATTTTGCTGCTGCCTGATAGCTGGGGATTTGGAGAGTAGAAACTTTGTGCATTGGGAAGGCATCAGCTTGTGGGGGGGGGAGGTGATTGCTAAATTGCAGAGAAACATACAAGTCCCCAGCTCTGATACAAAAAATTCTACAGGTTTTATCAGGTAGGTATAATGATACAAAAATGTTTGCAGGTTTTACATAGGGAAAGCATGCACAAAGATGCATTATGTATGCTTATATGTCAAAGACCATATAACAAATGGTTAAGGTAGGATTTATTATGATTATATACTATTAAGTCAGTGATTATATACTATTAAGTCAGTGTTAATTCCTAGCAATTGCAAAGATAAACCTTTTCCATGATCTGTTCCAAACCTGACATTTCACATCTTCCAACAGTGCATCTATCCTTGCTGTTATAAGTCCATTTACCATATTACTGGTCATCCTCTTCTCCTTCCTTCCACTTTATCCAGCTTTGGAGATTTCTTTAAAAAACCATGTCTTAGTCCAGGGGTCCCCAACTCCCAGTCTGTGGACCGGTACCAGGCCATGACATACCAGCAACCGGGCCGCACAAAGAAGCAAAGCCCCATCTGCGGGATGCAGGCAGCACACAAAACCGTGCCCCCTTCGGTCCGTGGAAAAACCTCTCTCCACGTAACCGGTCCCTGATGCCCAAAACATTGGGGACCTCTGTCTTAGAGTAATCTGTCCAAAGTATGATGATTTGAACATGGTAATTTGTGCCTGAAGTGAGAACTCTGGGTTGATTTGTTTGATGGTGATCCATTTATTTGTTTTCTTGGCTATCAATGATTCTCAGGACTCTTCTACAATAACACAGTCCAGAAGCATAAATACATTTTCTATCCTAACTTTTTGCTTCCACAGAGTGTCACAGGGAAACTATTGCCTGCATTGTTCTGAGTTACCTAATAATAGGTATAGCTGAAGATCTGCAGATTTTTTCCAAGGCGTTAATTACAATTTTACCAAGTGCTAATTTGTGGTGTATTTCTTGACTGTTGTTCCTTTACTGTTGATGGTCAGTCTTAAAGGGTAGAATGTTTCCAGTATTCAGTATCATCATTGTCAATTCTAAGGGTAGTTGTTGTACTTGTAATTGATTTGGTCTTCTTTATTTTACTCATCTAATTTTTTCCACATTAATTTTCATTACTAGAGCTTGCAGATCAATTACATTTTCCACTATTAAGATAGTTTCATCAGTATAATGCAGATTATTGATGTTCCTTCTTCCAATTTTAAAACCACGTTCTTTTTGTAATCAGGTTCTCCTCAATCCAGGATTTAGATAGAATAGAAAAGGAAAGGGCATGCAGCTTTATTTTATCCCATTACCAACCTGAAGGCAGTCTGTTTTGCCATATTAATATTCCATTCAAACTATTGTTTATAGATTTTATATGAGGACAGTGAAGTGATCTGGGACTTCCATTTTCCTAAGTACTTCATACAGCTTGACATGACTGACATTATCAAAGGCCTTTCTATAACCAGTGAAGCCAAATTTACTTCTTCTTGGTATTCTTTGGTTTTCTCATTTATTCAGTGTGCATTAACAATAATGTCTTTTCCCCCCTGACCTTTTTGAAAAGCAGCTTGAATATCTGGACTCACTCTTCTCATGTAGGGCTCTAATCTGTATTGTATGAATGTAACTGTTGTTTTGCTAGTAGATGAAATTAATGTGTCCCCTTTTTTGTATTAGTATGTACATTGATCTCTTCCAAAGTATTAGCCACTGTATCATTTCCAAATTTGCTTGCTTAGTTTGGTTAGAACCTTTACTGAATTTTCTCCTGTTACCTACTATATTTCTGTAAATATTCCATCAAATCCTGTAGCCTTTGAAGTTGATTATGATTGGAGTCTTGATCTGACTTTGAGTTCTAGTACTAGAGGGTTTGTAGTTATGGAATATTTTGACATCTCTCTTGGACAGAACTTCAGAATCTCCTTCCATCATTGTTTGATATTCTTTGAATTGGTTACTATCTGTCTATTGGCATTCTTTAGCAATTTGGAGGTTGGAATATCCTTCTGAATTTGGAGATTATCTGAAAGTATATCCTTGTTTTTCAATCTCTGTTTTCATCTTCAGGGTCTTTACAGATGCCATTGCAATTCTGCTTCTCATTTCTTCTAACACTTCTCTAAAATTCTTTGTTAAGTTCCTTTGTAAGATTTTTGTCTTTCTTGGCTTTAGCTTCTCTTCACTTCTTGGCAATTTCCTCTTACTCCATTCTGATAGCCAGTTTACTTTCTTCTGTTTCCTGATCTTTGGCATCTCTTTTCACATTCCTTCTTAAATTATTTGACTTCATTCCATAGGTCTTTGCTTCCCTATTAATGCAATTCAGGACTTCAAAGAGAATTCCTGATGTTCTCATTGAAAATGATGGGTAGATGCTCAAGATCACATTGTGGAAACTGGTTGGCTTCATTATTGCGCTTCAGTTCAACTTAAAACTTGCACATGGGCATTTGTGATCTCTACTACAGTCAATCCCTGGCTATGTACAGTTGATAAAAATATCAGTTGGTGTTATAATTGAGCTCTTCGAATTCCTTGTGCCAATAATGTAATCAATTTGATTTCTGTGTACTTCATCTAGGGATGTCAATGTATGTAGGCACAATTTGCATATTTGGAATTCTTATTTGGAAAGCAGTAATTAACGTCATTCTTCTGCTTCTGTTTCCTAGGCCACATAATCCAACATATTTTCCTTCTCACTATTTTCAACTTTGACTTTTCAATCTCCAGCCATAAATTGCACGTTTTGCTTGCATGTTCTGTTGATTTCAGCTTGAATTTGACCATGGAAGTCATCATCCTTTCTTCTGTATAATCATCATATTAAAGGGTTGTCTGTGAAGTCTAATCAATTTGTGAAGTCGAATCAATCAATCAGTCAATCATTGAGTGAGTTTTACTCAGGTACTGTCTTTGTTATAATCCTCTTGATTATGAAAATAAACCCATTCCTTGGTTTTTATGTCCCAAATAGTAAGCGGGATGATCCCCAGACTGCAAATGTCCAATTCCAGTCCATTTCAGTTCACTGATGCCTAATACGTCAATGTGAAATTGATTAGTCCATCTTTCATTATGTTGAGCTTTCCCAAGTTCATACTCCTTATGTTTCATGCTCCCATTTTGGTTCTGTCTTCACAGCTTTGGATTTTCTTTTCCAACATAGCAACATTAGCAACTGCACATTGCACGTCTTTATTGTAGCCACACTGTAAATACTACCGGTATTAGTACTCCAAAAGATCTTCAGCAACTCTTTAGTAGTGTGTTGAATCTGTCCAACCTGAGGGGCCCATCATCTGGCACATATCATAAATTACTTCATCTTGTCTATCCATATGGTCTTCACAAGTGGTTTACCATTGCCTTCTCCCATGCATTGTAGAATAATGCCTTTGCTGTTGTTGCTAACATGATCATCTGTCTCCAGCATTTTCATATATTGCTGCTCCTTGATATAGATACCTGCTTTCTTGCTTTACCCCTTGCTTGACCCTGTAGGGAATATATATGGTGTTCACTGCTGGTGTTCTTTGCTCATCCCTCCCAAGAAACTTTCCACTATATGAGATAGCATAGGAGGACTTCAGGGAGAAATTAGGCTAGGGGCAGAGATAAAATGAAGACTGCCTAAAATGTCAGAAGGGAGTCAGCACACTTCCCCCCCCCAATCTTTTAAGAAAGAATGTTGTTCTATGACCATAGTGTTACTCACTGTTTTTATGGGAAGAAAAATTATTCTTACCACTGGATTTCCCAAGTGTATTTGTAACTTGAATCATTCTGGATTTGACTCAGTTCCCACAAAGAGCTTATTGGTGATGTATGAGACTTTTTGCATTGCTCTGCCCAGTAGTTTGAATTTATATACAAAGAAGCATATAAGCTGTGCCGTGATAACTTTGACTTTGAAATCTGAACTTACATTGCTTGCTTCTAGAAAAAATGATGCCATTCAAGTTATATGCAGGACTAGATGACTTCAGTATGTCATGTCTATTCTGCCTATTGTAAACTCTTGAAATTGCCAATATCAAATTTCTAGTGATTTGGAATTGGACCTTTTGCATTTGTTATTTTTGGTTAATATTGTTATTTTTTATTCATTCCAATGGTACTATTTTCCTTTTAATTTCCAATCCTACCGTTGCTACCAGGACCATCTTATCTAGGCTCACATTGCTCTTTGTTCTTCTGAGTTCTAGGTCACAAGCTATGATTTGTTGAAAGTGCAGATTATGTACTTATAAATGATTTGCTCTCGCTCTGTCTGTATAATACCATATGTATGTTTGTCATTCTTTTCAGCAATTTCAGAGATTATTCTTGGTTGCCATTTTATGCTGTTATATTATTTGTTTTTAATTATTGGTTATGTTTTAATTTTGTTTTGTTTTAATCGTTAGCCACCCAGAGTTATACATATGAGATGGACAGCTATGTAAATTTAGTAAATAAATAAGTAAATTTGAGTTATTAGTTATTTATTTGTCCAATTTCTTTGGCTGCCCATCTCAGTCAATGACTATTAATTATCATGATATGATCTTTGTTTCCCAATATGACCAATGATTTTATTTATTTATTTCCTTAAAAATTTATATGCTGCCCATCTACCTGATAAGGTGACTCTAGTCAACTTACAGATCGTAAAAAAGTAAAAAAAGGAGTAAAAATGTTAAAACTATGCAAATTAAAAATTTAAAACTATGCAAAAAAATCAGGAATCAAAAACAGACAGTACAGGGATGAGGTCTTACATATATATGTATGTATGTATGTATGTATGTATGTATATGTATGTATGTATATGTATGTATATATATATATATATATATATATATATATATATATATATGTATATATGTATGTGTATATATATATATATATATATATATATATATATATATATATATATATATATATATATATATATATATATATATATATATATATATATATATATATATATATATATATATATATATATATATATATATATATATATATATATATATATATATATATATATATATATATATATATATATATATATATATATATGCAGGTCTTTGGTTCTTCGGGTTTTCTCCCACGTAGAATTTGAAGTGTCTTGGCAACGTTTCGATGAAATCTCATTCATCATCGTCAGGCTGGTGCTTTTGGCTTCTGCTACCAGGAGCAATGTGTGGTCTAAGCTGTTTTTTCCTTTTAACTGCCAGTGGGGGTTTGAACTGATTGGCTGGGAGCTTGGCTATGTTCTGATTGGTTAGGGGCTTGGCTGTGCTCTGATTGGCTGGGGGGTTGGCTGTGTTCTGATTGGCTGGGGGGGTGTTCTGTTTGGGTGGGGGCTTTGTTGTGCTGGAGAGGTTCAAAGTGGCTAATGTTGCAGCTCTGGTCTGGCTCCTGGTCTGTGGTCTTGCCTCATCATTGGTGTGGGTTTGGGTTTGCTTTTTGCGTGGCAAACCCAAACCCACACCAATGATGAGGCAAGACCACAGACCAGGAGCCAGACCAGAGCTGCAACATTAGCCACTTTGAACCTCTCCAGCACAACAAAGCCCCCACCCAAACAGAACACCCCCCCAGCCAATCAGAACACAGCCAACCCCCCAGCCAATCAGAGCACAGCCAAGCCCCTAACCAATCAGAACATAGCCAAGCTCCCAGCCAATCAGTTCAAACCCCCACTGGCAGTTAAAAGGAAAAAACAGCTTAGACCACACATTGCTCCTGGTAGCAGAAGCCAAAAGCACCAGCCTGACGATGATGAATGAGATTTCATCGAAACGTTGCCAAGACACTTCAAATTCTACGTGGGAGAAAACCCGAAGAACCAAAGACCTGCATACAGACACCCGCGAAAACCTCAGAAAACATATATATATATATATATATATATATATATATATATATATATATATATATATATATATATATATATATATATATATATATATATATATATATATATATATATATATATATATATATATATATATATATATATATATATATATATATATATATATATATATATATATATATATATATATATATATATATATGTAGGTCTTTGGTTCTTCGGGTTTTCTCCCACGTAGAATTTGAAGTGTCTTGGCGACGTTTCGACAAAATCTCATTCGTCATCTTCAGGCTGGTGCTTTCGGCTTCTGCTTCTAGGAACAATGTGAGATTTTAGCTGTTTCTTCCTTTTAACTGCCAGTGGGGGGTTGAACTGATTGGCTGGGAGCTCGGCTGTGTTCTGATTGGGTGGAGGTGTGTTCTGATTGGTTAGGGGCTTGGCTGTGCTCTGATTGGCTGGGGGGTTGGCTGTGCTCTGATTGGCTGGGGGAGTGTTCTGTTTGGGTGGGGGCTTTGTTGTGCTCAGGTTAGTCAGTGTTACAAGGGGATTAGAGATGGTGAACTGTATAGCTGTTTGGCTTTGCATTTGTGGTCGTGCCTCATCTTCATGGTGGGTGTCAGTTTGCTTCGTGTATGGATTGGAGGGGTTTAAGGTGGCTAATGATGCAGCTGTGGTCTGGCTTCTGGTTTGTGGTCGTGCCTCCTCATCAGTGTGGGTTTGGGTTTGCTTTTTGCCTGGATGTGTGGTGGTGACATCCTGTGTGGTTTTTGTGAGTGTAGGTCTGCTGTCATTCCCCGTGCTATGGACTCGTCTGTCAATAAGGGCGGGTTTCCAAATGGCTGGTAGGCGGGAGGTATCATCTCATTTGTTCATGCGGTGTGGGCATTTTTCTATCTCGATGGCTTCTCTGATTATTCTGTTATTAAAGTGTTCAGTTTTGGCGATAGTTCTGGTCTTTTTGAAATCAATTTCATGTCCTGTGGCTTTGAGGTGTTGGACCAGGGAAGAAGTTGGTTCCTCTTTTTTGACTGAGTTTTTGTGTTCTTCAATGCGTGCACTTATTCTTTGGTTGGTTTGTCCAATGTATGTGGTGGAGCAAGCAGTACATGGGATTTCATATACTCCTTGATTTTCTAATTCAATTTTGTCTTTAGGGTTTCTTAGGATGGTGGATATTTTTTTGTTTGTGCAGAATGCTGTTTTGATATTATGTTTGTGAAGGATCTTGCTGATCCTGTCTGTGGTGCCTTTTATGTATGGGAGGAGGGCTTTGCCGTTTTCTTGTTCTCTATCTTGGATTTTAGTGGGAGTTTCTTTTTGGATTAAGTTGGAAATCTTATTTCTTTGGAATCCGTTGGATGTAAGTACATTAGTGAGAGTGTGTAGTTCGGTTTTTAGGTGTTGTTCGTCAGCTAGGCATTTGGTTCTTGAGATGAGTGTCTATATATATATATGTGTGTGTGTGTGTGTATGTGTGTGTATATATATATGTATGTGTGTGTGTGTGTATATATATATACACACACACACACACACACACACACGTAGGTCTTTGGTATATACACATTTTATATATACACATTTTATTAGTTTTTATAGGATTAGATGATCTTTTAGTATCCTGGACCCATGTCATATAGGGCTTTAAAGGTAATAACCTGGAATTGGACCTGGAAGCAAACTGATAACCAATGCTGTTCATGCAACAGCAGTGTTATATGTGCCACCCTAGGGCCCCCCACAACTGTCCAGACCACTGCATTCTGCACCAGTTGTAGCTTCCGAATACTCTTCTAGGGTAGCCCCATGTAGAGCATGTTGCAGTAATCTAACCAAGAGATGGCTAGATCATGAGTTACAATGTCTCATGATCCAGGTAAGAGATGACTAAGTCATGAGTTGGAGTGCCTCCCAACCCAGGTAAGAGTGCAACTGGCACACAGCATGAAATGTTGCAAGGACCTTCCTAGCCATGACTGCCACCTGCTCTTTCAATAGGAGTCTTGAGACCAGGAGAACCCCCAGATTGTGCACGTGGTCTATCCGGGCTTGTGCAACCCCGTCCAGAATTAGAGATGATGAACAAGATGATAAAAACATTTTATTTATTATAAAATTCTTTAGAGACATTATAAGCCATTCTGGGAAAATCTACTTTGGCATACAGTTTTCTTTTTTAAAGAAATAATAAATATATTAGAGTAATAATTTAAGTAATATAAATTTCTGAATTTAACCTGTTAAAGTTGTCTCAATCTACAAAGGTATTCTAATAAAAGCTGCTGTGAGTTTTGGGGTAACCAGTTAGCATATGCATGGCTGGTTCTTGTATAGTAAGATATTACTTAGGATGACCAAGCTCTTGAATTAAATGGTATAGAATGAGAAGTATAGAAGTACTGGCGGAATTCTCCAAAGCAACTGAAGACAGAACAAGAAGCAATGGATGGAAATTATTTAAGGAGAGAACCAACCTAGAACTAAGAAGGAATTTCCTGAAAGTGAGAACAATTAACCAACGGAACTGCTTGCCTTTAGAAGTTGTGGGTGCTCCATCACTTGAGTTTTTAAAGAAAAGATTGGACAGTAAAATGGTACTATAGGGTCTCCTGCTTGAGCAGGGGGTTGGACTAGAAGACCTCCAAGGTCCCTTCCAGTTCTGTTAATCTGTTATTCTGAGTTCTGCTTTAGGCAGGAAAAAAACAGAACTACACTGGCTCTGCAAGCCAATTTAAAAACCAGTGTTCTCCAGTACAGGAGATGGAGAATCCACCAATGGGTTTTCTCTGCCTGCCTGCTCTTGAGACCAAGTAGCCAAACTTGACACACCCCCTCTTGCTAGGAGACCCAGTCTTGACTTGGTCTCGGCTCTTGAAGACGTGTCAACCCTCAGTGGTTGCAGTTAACCGTCTGGCGCTTGAGCGCAGCATCATGACGGAAGAGTTATTCTCACCATAGGCAATTACCATGATTTAGGCCTCTTGGCGTCCAGCGACCAATCGCATTTATGATTCCACCTGGAAAATTTTTTGCCATTAGTGCAGGAGGCGACAACTGGAGGTCTACAAATTAACCATCCCTCAGATCGTGGACTACCTTCTGGACGGTCTGGACAGAGGCCTGGCCCCTGCAACCATTCATAGGCAGGTGGCAGCCCTATCGACGTTGCTCACTTGCGCAGATTCTATGCCTTTAGCTCATCATCCTAGGATATGTGCCTTTATCAAGGGTGCATGCAACACTAGTCTTCCCGTGGTACACAGATATCCCTCTTGGGAACTACCTCATGTGCTTCGCGCACTCACAAAGTCACCCTTCGAGCCCATTGCTACCATACCATTGTGGGCCTTATCTCTTAAGGTTGCATTCTTAATAGCCATCACATCAGCCAGGCGTATCTCCGAACTGGCTGCTCTCTCGGTCAGGAATGATCTTTGCATCTTCCACCGAGACCGAGTTGTCCTTCGGTTGGATCCTGCCTTCATGCCCAAGATCAACTCGCCCAAGATCAACTCACTCTTACATAGGGCACAGGAAGTCATTTTGCCAAATGACTTGGAGCGGCAGTGGCACACACTGGATGTCCACAGGGTCCTGCGGCATTACATCAGGTGCACGGAGCCTTTTCACAGATCTGAGGCCCTCTTCATTTCCTTCCATCCGGCTTCCCTGGGACAGAAGGTGTCAGCTAGAACTATAGGCAGGTGGATCAGGACCTGTATCAAGGAGGCGTACCAGTCTTCTTTCCTGCTGGCTCCAAGTCATATCACAGCCCATTCCACTCGAAATCTGTGGCATGGGCCACTCAGGTGTCCATTGAGGAGATTTGCAGGCCTGCGACATGGTCCTTGCCCTCCCCATTTGTATGCCTTTATAGGATTGACCGCTTTGCTTCCGCAGACGCCTCCTTTGGTTGGAGGGTCCTCCAGCAGGTGGTCTCTGGGGACGTAGATCCGGCCTTATCTGTATCCCACCCATCAAGACAGTAAGGCTTTGGTATGTCCCATTGGTGGATTCTCCATTTCCTGTACTGGAGAAGGGGCATTGTCTTACCTGAACGCCTTTTCTCAGTATGGAGATGGAGAATCCACACCCACCCTTTAGGTCAGTTACGCCAGTATTAAGGGGTTGAGAGCCAACACCTCGTACAGCATCAGCCACTTTCGCCCTCGTCAAGACTGGATCTCCTAGCAAGAGGGGGCATGTCAAGTTTGACTACTTGGTCTCAAGAGCAGGCAGACAGAGAAAACCCATTGGTAGATTCTACATCTCCGTACAGAGAAAAGACGTTCAGGTAAGATAACGCCCCTTTTATTTAAGATTCAGTTGAACATGTGGATGTTTCAGACTATAGCAAAAAGGGGGTTGGGGGTGGAGCTTTCTCCTCTGCTTTCTCTGATTTCCATGAGTTCAATGACAGTCTGAAGGTCAGCTGTACTCATTTGCATGAATGTGAATATAGTTTTCCATGCAGAGTCCAAGCATTATTAGGATCCTGGATCATACAGAGTTGTACCAGGACAAACAAATGTAAGAACAGCTCTCTCATATTTTTGGCTGAATCCATGGGAAGCAGCAGGAGACAGAACATCTGTCTACCTGTTCATTGAAACCATCCACCTATTGAACTAAATCAGTGGTTCTCAACCTTTTTCAGGCCGAGACCCCACCTGCGCCGCCCATGCGCGACCCCACAGGTTGAGAACCGCTGAACTAAATGCTTAACTCTAAACAAATCTTAATATCCGCAGCAGCAGCTGAACCTGGCAGACCACAACATAAATATATAGCCTGGTCTACACTAGCAAATTAAAGTAGTTGAAAATCACTCTTTCAGGGTATTTGAAAGTCACTTGCTTAGCATCTTTTCAAATAGGATACCTGCAACGTAAAGGACTGTATTTTAGCAATCCCCACATGGTGGCTGTCCTATTTAAATCAGCTCTAAGCTTTTAACATTTGCAGCTGCAGATTTATGTCAAAAGCTACCATGAATGACTAAACTTACAGTTCCTCATAGCAAGCCTGATACATTGATTTATTGTTTCCTGTTTATTCTTGAACCAAGTAATCATTTTTTTTTGCTGCTGCCAAATTTGAATTACAATTTATGCTTTTTGCTGTTTCCCTGGAGCAATGTGTAAAGACCAAGTGTTTATCGTAATGTGGAATGTGGAACATGAAGTTACAAACTGGGGACAGCATCGAGGAACATACAAGTCTGAGAACATACGTTATTGTATGGATTAGAGTGGTTCACCTTTTTTTAAAGCAAATGTTTGTTCTTCAGTGGACACCAAAGTATCTGAAGAAATCTAACCCCCTAAAATAGTAAAAAGGTAAAAGAATAACAGTGAACAGATAAAACCTTACATAAACAAAATCCCTCCATCATAGAGGACTAGGGTTTAGAATAGATAAGTTGTCAAAATCCATTCCATGATGTTGTAAAACTACAGTATACCTCTACTGGCTACAGGACTAAGCTCCACAGCAGAATATATCTTTAAAAAAAACCCTAAAGTCTCATGTTCAAAAAGATTCTGTTAAATATGTCGTATGAACAGAGCCATTGTAGTTCAGAATCAGATAACCTTTTTTATAGTTATAATTTTGTAGTTCAATTGTGTTTGAGTCAATTCTGTTAATGTTCTGAATCCTACTGGCAAAAATGAAGTTAAACTAGACATCCTGCCAAGCTGCAGCTGCTAATTTGCTAACAGCCAAAGACAAATGAGCAAACAGGGATTTAGGATAAAGAAAAATGAAAGTATGTTGGCTGTGAGCCACAGATCAAATATAACTATGTACAGTTGTAGTTGATATTCTACTCATATCTTTGGGACAAAATTATAGAAGTATTCTAGCTTAGCTAATTTATGTAGAAAACTTTCTTGTTCACAATCTATCAATGTCCATTCAGCAGGACCAGTTTAAGAGGGTCCTAGCATGTACAAGTGCATTGTGTCAAAAAAAGTGAGGCCATCCTAAGCAGAGTAGTGAGCTAAAGCAGGATATCTGTATATGAGGCCTCAGAAGCAAAGAGCCTGTAGTCGTCGTCTTCTGTTGCTCTGCCACTGAAGAATTATTCTAATAATATACACGTGTTAAGTCATGGATTGTTTGCTCTTGATTAACTGAGTAAACTACAACTGATTGGGTTTGTATAAATGCTAAGATGTACTCTGTGGTTTACAAATCATAATCAGTGGATTCGTACAACTTGCTAAGCCAAATTAAAGAAACCATATTGTTATTTAATGTATTTATAAACCAGTTCACTAAGTTTATAAAAACAAATAAAAATAACATCTCATCCCAGGTTCTAAAGGAAGGGCCAGGTCATCAAGGTCTTAAAGGATAATTTCGTCAGGACGACACAAACTTCTGGGAGGTTAGCAATTCAAAAGACATACTTTCTGGGACTGGTGACATTATTACAAGGATGGGACACGAAGGCTGCTTACTCTGCCAGGATTTACAGGGTTAGCAGAAACAGGAAGTCCTGCAGGCAACTAGGTCTTATTCTGTGAAACACTTTATAGGATGCTTCTAGCATCCTGAATTGGCCCTAAAACCTCAACGGTAGCTGATGCAGCTTGTGCAGCATACGTGTCTCATGAGCATATAGAGGCATGCTTATGACTGTTCACGTGACTGCATTCTGGATTAATTGCAGCTTCTGGCTGGTCTTCAAGAACAGTTCCATATAGAGGCATTGCAGTAATCCACATGTTAGATCATTAAAGCATGAACAATTTTCAGAAGGGAGTCTACATCCAGGAAAAGGTGCAGTTGGTGTACTAGACAAATTTGGACAGAGGCTCTTAAGTAGACGCTGTGAATCCAGAAGACACCCAAACTGCATATTGTGCAACCATATCCAGCATTAAAAATGGCAGATCCCTGATACTGGGAGAGCCAAAAATCCATAGCCGCTGTCTTGTCAGAATTCAGTTTAAACCTGTTTGTCCCACTCGTTTCTTCATAGCCTCCAGGCGCTAAGATGGAACCTTGCTAGCATCACTTAGTTGGCTCAGTGTCAAGATGTACAACTGAGTATCAAGAGTGTTCTGATGGTATTGGATCCCATTCCATTGGATGACCTTACCCAACAGTTTCATATAGATGTTAAAAAGGAGGCGTGAGAATGTCACCCAGCAAGTAAGAGGTTGAAAGCTCAGCTACTCTCCCTCCATATGCTATCAACAACTAGAACTGACTCATGAGAAAGGAGGAAAACCACTGCAACATCAGCCCTCCAATTCCTAATATCTTGAAGAACATTTGTGTTTCTGCCCAAGGTATTCCTCTTCTCTTCTATCCCTATGCATTCTCTTGAAAGGACTGGGATTCTGGTTCAGAAGGCATCTTGTGTTTGTCAGTGGAGAATTATGTGCTGCAGTAACAGTAAACGCTGAAGTCTGTGAATTAAAGGAGAAAGGGAATGAAGGCTTCAGAAAGATGGACAATTTTTTTGACTCATACTTTTAAAGGATTTTGTGATTTTTAACATCAAAAATTTTTAAAAGTTTACACGATCTAGTTATGCAGGATTTCTTTTTGCAGTTCTTGCTAGACCAGCTGGAAAACCTGCACTTTACAACTGTTAAAACATCACAGCTTGGGTATAAGAAAAATGCAATTTCTTTCTTTAGAAATGCTGTAATGTGATGATATGTGATTAGATCCAGTAATACAAATGGTAGCAAGTGCGTAATTATCGCAGAACAAAAATTAAAAAGATGAGAATACAAAGGCAGACATAAATGATTTTACTTTTAGTTAATCCTTGATATTTATTAAGGCTGAGTCAAAATGCTTATCTCAAATATTTTCAGGTGCTAGAGCATTCCCTTCTAACGGTTTTTTCAGTGGATTACATGAATAGGATGTTCACCGTCTGTTGCTCTGAATTACTTTTTTCTTAATTTTAAAATTAGAGTTACTAAATCTAGGCTAAAAAATCCAGATGAACTTCATGGTAGCAAAAAGATGGAAAAAGTTATTTAGTGGTTGTCTAGGTCAGGGCTTTTCAACCAGTGGTATGGGTACCACCTGTGGTACATTGGCACATGGCAGGTGGTACGCGACCATCCTAGAAAAGTGGTAGCAGGGGAGGGGAATGAGCTGAACCGGTGGCAGCAACGCACAAGCCTGAGCAAGAGATGGCTGGAGCTGCAGGGCTGTCAGGGCTCAGCGGAAGCACCAGGATCAGCGCTTCGGGGCTGTCAGGGCTTAATGGAAGCACCAGGATCAGCGCCAGGCTCCAGATGGAGCTCGGTGCTGATCCTGGCGCTTCTGCTGAGTCCAGAATAAGAGCCAATCAGCTGGAATGTTGCAGCATCTCCAGGGTCTTGGCAACTGATTCATATTTATGATGGTCACAGTGTCCCAGGGTCATGTGAAGTGACCAAAACCTGCTGCAACCACCCATCAGACGGGGGGAATAAAAACCAAACACCCCCCACCCCACCCCCACTGCCAATCCTCAACAGAAATGCTCACAACAATGAAAACCTCAGACAGGAGGAAGAGCGCTGCCAGGTGGGCAGGCAGGTATCTTGCTCGGCTGTGGCTTGGAGGGCACTTTTTTCAGTGCCATTGTAACTTCAAACAGTCACTAAACGAACTATTGTAAGTCAAGGACTACCTGTACTTTATCACTTTTTTCCTTTTTGGAGGGGGGTCATCAAGCTTTTGACACCTTGCTAGGCAACTGGTGGTACTCGGATACTGCCATATCCTAAATGTGGTACAATGGGTGAAAAGGTTGAAAAGCTCTGCTAGACCTATTTAAATTCAACACTGGAAAATTGAAAATTGAGTTTGATCTGGTTTAGGTTCAGTTATCACAGTGTAGTAAATCTCACTGACAGAGTCATGAACACGACACAGAGAAAATTAGAAGCATCCCTTTCTGTTTTCGATTAAATTCAGTTTGTAATTTTGTCTAAACTGTTAACTATGATTCATCCGAACAAGCTAATTTAACACTTTCAGATTCTAGCTTGTTTGGATAAATCATAATTAAAAAACAATAGAACTTCTCATTCAGACTATTACACACCAGCTGCTGTCTACTTTGTTATAAGCCAAATCACGCAACAATAGTTTTTGCCATCAAATCAGGGTGAAGTATTCCCCCCTTTGAAGATTTTTTTGTGTGTGTGTGTATAATTTTTTTATTAAGGAAAAATGCCTTAATTGTATTTTGTACAATTTACACAAAATGCTAAGAGTACTTGTATTTGGAAGCACACTTCTGCTCCAGATGTAGCTGAAACATTCCGTGATGTATTGTACACTGGAGAACATTTTTATCCTTTCTTGCAGATATCTAATAAACATCACAATGGTATGTTAGAAGAGGATTTTTCATTCCAGATTGTCTCAGTAATTATTAGTTGCTGAGTACGCTGATCTTTTTCTCATACATAGTTCTCTTTCATTTTTTGTTCTGGATAAAAGTATCGTTGGGGGTATTTAAAGATTTATTGAATCTTAAGTTATTTTTTTCTGTCAGAGCATTGGCAGGATTTTTGAAATAAATAACTAACCATAAACTAATGGGTCAGAATTATCTAATGCTAACAAACAAAGACCAATTCCTTTTGTGCTCACAGTCTAACTAAAGCATGGAAAAATCTTCTTGCTTGGGTGAAAAGACAAAGCTTTGTGTGCTTCCAGAGGAGGGTGGACATTTTTTTTCTGTAATCTTGCTTTTCTTTACAGTCAGAATTCTACATAAGATCCAGATGCCATCATTTCCCATTTCTGACTATCTTGTATTTTTCTACTGCTGATTCTACCTTTTTCCTCTGTCTAGAAAACATCTAATAGAGTGGGAACATCGAATTTACTTCAAGAAGCATCCATACAAGCCAGGAACTATGCATAAATAAAAAGCTAGTTGCTGAAACAGGCAGAAAAAGACCAAAAAAAAAAAAAAAAAGTCAAGGGAGAAGAAAAATACAACAGATGTCCAAACAGCAACAAGCAGAGTACTGGTTTATTTTACAGGCAACATATTTTGGCTGTGACCCATTCCTTAAAAGCAGATCAGCACAGGGAATCAGTGTGTGAGTCACTCTAGGTCAGCCATGAATTCTCTTTGGAAGACTGCTTAGCTACATCACCACCATAAATTGTCTGGAAGGAATCTAGTATTAAAACTTCTTTAGTTTGGGGAAAGCTCTGTTTTGTTTTTGGGTATCCTGAAAAGAAAAAAGGCAGCAAAGATGTGGATGAATATTAGGCCGGTCTGCTTGTCGTGCATAAAACTATTGTTTGGTATTACTTTTATTAATTTATAATGCAGTTTAAAAGGGGTAAAAATAATTGGTTAAAGTGGAAAAAATTGAGTGTTTCAACAGAAACACAACTGGCCATAGTTGCGGCACAGTCAGAAATAAATGCATGAGTGGACAACCTAATGACCTTCCAGATGTTACTTTCAATTCTAGTCAGCATAACGATTAGGAACTCTTGAAATTATAATTTAACAGTAAACAAGACACTCACCCTTTCCCTATCACTGTGTACTAAGATCTCCCGCCCAACCATGGTGTGAAAGTCACTTAGTGACCTTACGTTGAGAAGGAATTGGCTCAATTTTCTTCAGTGGTTTAAGAGAACAAACTGGTAGGAAAAAGAAGAGAATCATCACCATAAGAGTTAAGGGGGAAAGACAGAATTAAAATGTAAACATTTACATTAATCTTTAAATTATTGCAAATATATAATGCAGGCAGGCATATAGTACCTATTGGTGCTGGGATTCTTGGCTGGACTAATATAGCAAGGGACTTCTATGATGTACTTAAGCAAGAGTTCTTATCGCAGATGGTACAGCAAAGTAAGAAATGGAATTACACTCCCTGATTCTTTTTCTTGTTTAATGGATGCTCGGTATAACATGCGTTCTAGGAGATTCCCAGTTGTGGGGATACAGCCCCTCACGGTATAGCTTGTACATGCACAAGTTCTGTAAAAGCGCTAGATTAAATATGCGTGCCAGTAAATGCATTTTCTATTCTATGCATTTGCATTCTGTCAATCACCTCCTATATATTTTGTGCTATATACCCTATCTCCCACAGCCAGTAACTTTGTTGGTAGTAATAGACTTTATATTCCAGACATATCTAGAGAACACCAGTTTGGGAAGGTTGCTCCATGCCCTCCAATATATTGATTAAGACATCCAGAGAAAAAGTATTTTCTCACTGCATTTTTTCAGTGCTTGAATCAAACAGCTAGAGGAGGTGATTATATACCGTAGAAGCTCATTCATTTACGAATTCATCTGTGCATGTTTCATGTCCACAGCTAGTTTTTCTGTAAATGTTCCTTTGCAGAGGAAGAATAGTGAAGGTAAACTTAAATACCCTCTTGGTTTGCTCAATAGAGATATTTGGCTAAAAAGAATGCTGGTGGTTAGATATGATTCAACAGGGAAGTTTCTGCATTGTTATTGACCAGGATGTTAAGAAATAAAATAAAAAAATGAGACACTACAGCAGCGTAGCTAATTAAAACCAAACTATAGAGGGAGAAATTGAGAAGCTTTGGAGATCTGGCATGATATAGATAGTTTTCTGACCAGAAAGGCAAACCTTTAATTATGCCAAATTAGTCTTCTCTTAAAAAAAGAACCTCCCCCCCCCAAAAGAAGTTCTACTAGAGGCAAGGATTCAACTCAAAAGAAACAATAGTTTATAACTTTGAAGCTCAATTTCCTTTGTTTCCATTGATTCACTAATAAATGAGGCAAAGCTTAAAAAACAAAGCATGTGGGCAGGCTGCCTAAGCAGAGTCTTTTATCCATCAGTTCTCTGCTTGAATGCTTTTATTATAAGCACAAACATAGCTTAGGTCACCAGGTCAGAAAACTGGGTGCTGCCTGGAGCATGTTGGCTAAGTGTAGTTACCTCTCAATTTACAAACAGTCCCCTTGGATCATTTCCCCTCTTTTTAACTTTTGCCCACTCTCCCCTAACTTCTCGCACTAGAGTTTTGAGTAAAAACGAACTTGAAATGAAAATTATGAAGATTACTTTTTGAGGACAGGGTGCCAAGTCAGAACAGAAAAGTATGTAGAATGCTTCTTATTTTTTTAATCAGATCTCTCCAACACAATGAACTGTTGGATTGTAGCCCCCATCTTCCCCAGTCATTCTTCCCTTCTGCTAGGCATCATGATTTTCCCATCTCCTGAAGGGTGACAGATTGGGGAAGGGTCTTTTAATTGGCAAATAATTAAGTCCCATGATTTTTGGAATGGCAATTTATCATGTGACATTTAGTAATGAAAAAAGTAATTCAAACCCAGAGTGGATGATCAATATATCAATATATTATCAGTCAAGAGCCAGTTTGGTTTTGTGGTTAAGGCACCAGGCTCAAAAGCAGGAGATCGTGAGTTCAAGTCCCACCTTAGCCATGAAAGCTAGTTACGTGACTTGGTGCCAGCCACTCTCAGCCCAACTCACTTCACAGGGTGGTTGTTGTGAGGAAAATAGGAGGAAGATGTATTGGATATGTTTGCCACTTGAATTATTTGTAAAAATATGAAAGGTGAGATACAAATAAATATTTTTTTAGTTTTATATGAATAAAGTTATGTGCGGCAATTGGGAGTTACAGTGATGTGATGGCATCACGTTCAATAGATAATACTGAAAATTAGGTTTTGTACTTGCACAGAATTTTGGAGAGTTGGTTTTTATTTTTTAAAGCTGTCCCAAGACAATCCGATATTCATCACTGTTACTTGAATTGAAAACTGAGGGATCATGAGTCTGTTTTTCAGTAAATTTCAACAGCACAACAAGGGTGGGCATAGAAAAGAGATTCAAAGACTTTATTTAGTCTTTATGTTACCTATTTCCTCTTCATATAAACAGAATTTTTAAAACCACCCTCTTCTGTTCTTTCTCTTTTTCCCTCTTTGGCTGCAAACTCTTAATGATGGAAACTACTCAGTACTAAGGTGATTAACTTTTTTACAATGAAAAGGAGGACACAAATAAATTGAAGAAAAAAATATCATAAATAAAAGAAACATTTTATTCATTGCAACAGTAATACACTATAATAGGATAAATGCATAATAAAAACATTTGCAACAATAACATTTTATATTGTAATTCTGCTTACATGCCGTGCCCCTGTCCGCAGCCACCCCGCCAGCACTGTTGCCCCACTGTGTAGAGCGGGCCCCGCGGCTCCCAAAGCACCAGCTGCTCCAGCTCCGGCCCCGGAGGGGTAGCCCACCATCGACCCTGCCTGCAGCCGCCCTCCCAGCACCACCGCCCCCCTGTGCAGCCCCACGTAGAGCTGGCCCTGCGGCTTCCACAGCACGGGGGCAGCCGGCCACCGCCACCCCTCACACCCCCACCGCAGCAGCCCCGCCGCCCCTGCCTCTTGCGCCCGCAGCCATTATTGCCCTAGCAGGGCCGAAGATCAAGAGAAAGTTACTGTGGTGTCGCCGCTCCAGTCTCCTCCAGGTATCTTTGGGACTAACTAGGAGATGGTGTAGTTGGGTAGCAGGAAGAGGTGCAAAGTTCCTGCCAATTCGCCTTCGCTGCAGACAACTTACATGTGCAAAGTTTGCTGGCCGGGTGTTTTGGCGCGCTCAGCAGCAATTCCTATTGGCTTTCGAAAGCCAATAGGGGAAGTAGCACAGCTCATGCAAAAGTTGAAAAAAAAACCATCAAAAAAAGGTGCCGGAATGCCGTTCTGAGCGTTCTATGAGGGGAAAAAAAGCCCTGCAGATTAGTCTTCAAATATTGAAAAGGAGGACATGTAGGAGGACACTTTTCGAGGGAGGACAGAACTCACAAAAGGAGGACTGTCCTCCCTAAAGGAGGATGGCTGGTCACCTTATCAGTACTCCTGTAGATTTTTCTATTTAAAAACCCTCTTATAGTAGGTCTGTGCAGATGTGTAACATCTTAAGATCAGAATGTAGTTCCTGATTAAACGGTGATTTCATTTGTCCTCAAAAGACAAATGCGGAATCCCCCTTTCTCTTTCTCCTTCACAGCTGGGCAGGAGGATTTCCTTCTGGGAAATTGTATACAGAAGGGAAACAGCTGAAGTTCTAATTCCACTTCAGCCCATCTCAGTAGGACTTTTCAGTAGTACAGCTTATAAAACCATAATTTGGGTAAAGTTAATTTTAGTCTTGACTGGCTCCTATTGAAATATATTTCTGATTTGTCATTATAAGAACCATGATAGTACAGTGGTTAGTACAGGGGTTCTCAACCTTGGCAACTTTAAGACTTGTGGACTTCAACTCCCAGAATTCCTCAGCCAGCAAAGCTGGCTGAGGAATTCTGGGAGTTGAAGTCCACAAGTCTTAAAGTTGTCAAGGTTGAGAACCCCTGGGTTAGAATATAGTGCTGCAGGCTAACTCACTGCTCACTCCAGGAATTTGATCCTGACCGGCTCAAGGTTGACTCAGCCTTCCATCCTTCTGAGGTCAGTAAAATGAGGACCCAGATGGTTGGGGGCAATGGGCTGACTCTATAAACTGCATAGAGAGGGCTATAAAGCACTATAAAGTGGTATATAAGTCTAGGTGCTATTGCTATTGCTATAATACTTGCTGATCTCTAGAAATGGGTTTGCTGCATTGCAGACAGATGATAGGATTTCAGATACATGGGCTGTCCTTTCTCCCCAATGCATCTGCTGTTTATTTTCCCATCCTGTATATTTGTATGTTTAAGAAGAAGGAGAAGCAACCTATATGGTACAGGTAAGGTGATTTGGGATAAATAGAGTGCCCAATATATGCATTACAAGCCAGGACTGAATTATCAGTTGGACATAGGAACAAGGTTTATTGCATAAGAAACGGTGTTATTCGCTGTGAAAAGAAAAAGCTACACCTGTTTACCCTGATTTTAGGTGGAAAACAATATGTGTGTTTTTGTCTATTCATTGGGATTGAGGTGCTAATAACTTCCATTGAAACTTGCTTGAAATTAACTAATTACCAGCTCCATAGGAATTAATGAGTTGTCTGAAAGTAAGGTCGGCCTATTTGGGTAAAATCTTTCGATTACCAAGCATTCCAGAAATTGATCCATCTTTAAAACATATTTCAAAAAAGCTGTAACTCCATCATATATGTATGTAAGCCAGCCATCTGTCCTAGGCTTCTTGCTAGGAAGGTGTTAAGTTTTCCTGTCTATTAATTTCCTGACTGTATAAATGACATCTGTATTTTCACTACCAAATGGCATCCGTGAAAGTCTTTACACCATGGATTTTGGAGTAAGGGAACCCAAGATGTTTCTAGTTAACAAGGTTACTGCTGGTATTGACTGAGCTGAGTTAATAACAGATGTAGCAACTGATATATGATTTTCAGTTTTTCCAGAACATTGGGGGGAAAAAATGAGAGCTTCCATCTATGGCCACCAGACTAATGAATATCAAGTGTGTTCTTTCCACTGCAGACAGATTGAAGAGAGACGGAGGGAATTTACCATGTCTGAGGCTCTTTGCCATCAGAAGCTTCTGTGTATTTATCAGACCAATTCAGTTACTTTGAGGGTGGGGTAGCAGATTGCTTTGCCTTTATTCTTCTGTGAGTCTTTCAGCCTTTTAAGGACATAGTGAAACTGACCAATTGTGACCAATTGTTTTGCTTCAAGCTGTGTGCTTCAAGCTGTGCTTCAAATCCTGTGCAAGTGGATCTGTCTTTTGTAACACTTTTACAAACACATTTGTAAGTTAGGAAAATATAACAAACAAACAAACAGGACTTTTTAAAAGGATGTCTTTCTTATCTGGCCATTCAAGGAATGTCTTTTGGGGGTTCTTTGATCCAAATAAGACCAATTACAAATAGAGCAGATGGTAAATCGAATTCACTTTAGAGCAGTGGTTCTCAACCTTTTTCAGGCTGTGACCCTGACCTGCGCCGCGCATGCGTGGCGCGACCCTGATCTGCACCGCGCATGCGCGCGCCCGCATTGCACATGTGCGGTGCGTGTGTGTGACGGCCCGCATCGCGCATGCATGGCGCAATGGCCCACATCGGCATGTGCGGCGCGACAGCCCGCATCGTGCATGCGCGGCACACGTGTGACGGCCCGCATCGCGCATGCACGGCATGACGGCCTGCATCGCGCATGCACGGTGCTACCCCACGCATGCGCAGTACTGCCCCCTGTGCTGGCCGAGGGGAAAAGGGGAAAAAATGCGGACTGCGTTGTTTGGCGACCCCCGTGAAATGGTCGTTCGACCCCAAATGGGGTCGCGACCCACAGGTTGAGAACCGCTGCTTTAGAGTCTCTTGGGAGATGACAAATAACAGGTAGTCCTCGACTTACAGTCACAAATGAGCCCAGAATTTATGTTGTTAAGTGAGAACTTTACTCCATTTTATGACTTTTCTTGCTATATTTGTTAAGTGAATCACCGCAGCTGTTAAATTAATAACGTGGTTGCTAAGTGAATCTGGCTTCCCCATTGACTTTGCTTGTCAGAAGGTTGCAAAAGGTGATCACGTGACCCTTGGGACACTGCCACCGTCATAAATGTGAACCAGTTGTCAAGCAACCGAATGCAAACCATGTGCCCATGGGGATGCTGCAATGGTCCTAAGTGTGAAAAATGGTTCACACTTCAAACGGTCACTGAATGAACTTTTGTAAGTCGAGGACTTCCTGTACCTATATGCTGTCCTAACTCAGCCTTAGTGTTAGGACAGAAATTCTGTTGTTCAGTTGACCTTCAGTAGCATATAATCAATGTAGACAGTTGGGTCTACGGATCATGCCTGGCCATTGTTTAACCATTATTTATTACTATGCCACATTTGGCCATAAACCATAGTTTACAAACCGCAGTGGATAGGTTCAAACATATTAATTCACTTGTCTATTTTGTTTTTTTTGCAAATTCTGGATCTTTTAATAATTTGTATTGCCACTGGTAATAGCTTATAGCTTATGATGGCAAACTGCTGGTCAAATAAGCAAAACTGAAAGTTTATTCTGGTTATATAGTTTTGTGCTATGTAGATTTTTCATTTGTACTTTAGTCTAGAGCAGGGCTTTTCAACCAGTGGTACGGGTACCACCTGTGGTACATTGGCACCTGGCAGGTGGTACGCGACCATCCTAGAAAAGTGGTAGCGGGGGAGGGGAATGAACTGAACCGGTGGCAGCAACGCACAAGCCTGAGCAAGAGATGGCTGGAGCTGCAGGGCTGTCAGGGCTCAGCGGAAGCGCCAGGATCAGTGCCAGGCTCCAGCTGGAGATTGGCGCTGATCCTGATGCTTCTGCTGAGCCCAGAAGAACCCCAATCAGCTGGAATGTTGCAGCATCTCCAGGGTCTTGTGATTTACATTCAGATGCTTGGCAACTGATTCATATTTATGACGGTCCCAGTGTCCCAGGGTCATGTGAAGTGACCAAAACCTGCTGCAACCACACAGCAGACGGGGAGGGAATAAAAACCAAACACCCCCTCACCCCACCCCTGCTGCCAATCCTCAACAAAAATGCTCACAACAATGGAAACCTCAGAAAGGAGGAAGAGCGCCGCCGGGCAGGCAGGCAGGTGTCTTGCTCGCCTGTGGCTTGGGGGGCACTTTTTTCAGTGCCACTGTAATTTCGAACAGTCACTAAGCAAACTGTTTTAAGTCGAGGACTACCTGTAATTTATCACTTTTTTCCATCAAGCTTTTGACACCTTGCTAGGCGACTGGTGGTACTCGGATGTTGCCATATCCTAAAAGGGGTACCATGGGTGAACAGGTTGAAAAGCCCTGGTTTAGAGAACACCTCAAAACTCAAGTGAAGAAAATACATCTAGTTAATAGCAAGCTTGATCAAAACTGAGTGGAATATGATACAGAAGCAATTTCTCTCATGAAATTAAACATTTAAATTAATATTTAAATTAAATATTTAATCCCTAATTAAATACGCAGGTATAAGAAGAATGTAATGCTGGGTATCTATTTTTTGAGGAATTTGATGCTAATATTTATTTTTTGCATTGGACATTTTTAATTTGAAAACTTTTGAAGGCAAAGCTCACAATGTTGAAAAAACATTTTCACCTTTAAGCCAATTAGTAAAAAGTCTTCCTAAAGTGACTCATCAAACCAACCTGATTATGCATTTGAGAAGTAATATAAATTGCAATTGGCTCTAAACCTTGGAAATCATTGGTCCTTTTAATCAAATTGTCTTCCTAATGTGTTTATTTTTCATTAAAGGTTGGGTTTAGTTCATACAATGAGTTGTGTTGCTTACACAATAGAGAAACATGTCTGGTAACATGCCTGAAGTTGAAATTACTTCATGAGAAGTCAGACCTCTCTCTGCCAGCCAGGAAAAAATCTTTAGCTAACGGAAACATCAACCACAGACTTTATATTCAGGGAGTTTGTTTTATGACTTAAGCCAAGTCATTCCTTACAGTTATATCCAGTGTTAACTTCTCCTGGCTTGAAAGAGCATTTCAATTTATTCTAGGGCTTTTAGAGTTACTTCGGAGTTTTAAAAATTTTGCTTTGGATAAAAGGTTAAGATAATGACATCTTGGGAAGAAATGATACGATATCCATACTTCATTGATTAACGTCCAGCCTGGTGCATGACTGTTGAAATATAGCTAGTGGTGCCCATTTTTGCAGTATATCTCAATTTTGGCTTATCACAAATGAAGCACTGGGTTTCTCTGGAAAGCAGCTTCTTATTCAAAAATTGCTAGCAAAATTTAGTCCGTCTGAACAGAAGACTCTGCTCCAGTCTTATATTGTGCCATTCACGGGGTAGCACACTAAGCTGAACTATTTCCTGAAGCTCTAAGCAAGTCTGAGGGATGAATCAGGGCAAGGGGTACACTTGAGAGGTAGCCAAGGTGGGAAGAAAATGTAGTATGGAAGGTGAAGCTTTGACCCACTTGTACTCCCTCAGCAGCTAGGGAAGAAGGGAACAAGCCCCCGAGATAGCAGAGGCCCTGCAGGATCCAGACTGCCACAGTTGGTGGCATCCTCTCACAACAGGAGCCAAGGCAAACAACTGGCAGGAACAACTTCCAGAGATGTATTCCAAACAGGGAAAACTGCAAAACCAGAACACCTCACAAATGGACACCTCTGTGTGAAGCCTGCTTTCCTAAAGTAAGAAGCTACCCTGTCTGGACTTTAAAAAAATCAGGATACGCTATAACTGCAGGAACAGATATTAGAATCGTGTAAGGTTTTCATTCATTGGTTTTTGGGTTCCTGAGAAGGTAAAAATATGGCAAAAACCTAAAGCAGATCCTTCCGCTCCCAGATATGATAAGAATGTCTGTGTGTCTATCTCAGCGCAATGGAGAGAAACTTGGCAAAAGTTAGAGTTAATGTCAATGGTTTCAATGAATGTAGATACCTGGGTTCCAATTAAGCTGGTAAGTGCATATCCTTGTGGCCTTGGGTGTTCTAGATCTGACTTTCCCATTTGTAAAGTTGAGTGCTAACTTACGGCACCGAGAATGAGTTTAGAAACACAGAGCAGCTTCATATCAACAAGGAGAACCTTTCTTGGCTGGGTTGTAATGATGTGTCTATAGTTTCTGAACAAATGGGAATCTTGTCCTTGATTATTTTTGACAGCATAAAGAAAACAGAAGGGAATCAAATTGTTTTAAGACCTTCCTTGACATTTGCATGCATACTTGTCAGGCTGTGTAAATTGTTAAGACTATGAGGACCTTTTTTGGCTTTTGTTCGAGTGTCAGAATTTTAAAATGTTCCCATGAAACATCAATACTTGTAATGAGCCAGTTATCAAGATGACTTTGTACTTCACTTCTAATAGATTTACATGAAAATATCTTCTGTTTGCTGCTGGCCTTAGACCCCATTCTGAAGCAAAAACGATAGGCACATCCTGCTTGAATATTTCTGTAGACATACATAGATAGGATTGAAGGTATGGCTCTAAAGTCACTTTTCCGTAGCAGAGTCATGTTGGATTTTACTGAATAAGTGAGATGTATGCAGCTGCTTGATTTATGATATTTCTTTTAGGGAGGATATAATATTGGCACTAAATAAACTGCACTGAGTTTCTGTATAATGTTAGATTTTAAAAGGTTTTAATAATTGCACTAAAGCCCTCATCAAGTGGACACTGATAGTGCCTGTACGAACTTGACAGATCATTAAGATCTATGGGAGCAGGTGGGCAGGAGGGGTCCTGAGCACTCATAGATGCAAGAGTTACATTACATTGTAATGTGAGAGAGGGTCTTCTCTGTGGACTTCTTCAGAGGCCAGGTTGGTGACAACTATAGCTGGGAGGTAATCATAGGTTGGTTGAGTTCTGTTACTCCCTTACTCCCTGTAAAAACGTTATTCTTGTTTTAATGTGTTAGTTTTGGAGGTGGTTTCTTCTTCCTGTTTCCTTCAGGATGGTGAATCGGCTATAAATATTTTTTTAAAAATAAGCAAAATTCTGCATAAGAACTACAAACTTCACCATCTAGGCATGCAGCAGTTTCAGAAAGTCTTTAAATTTAGTTTAGTTTAGTTTAGTTTAGTTTATTCACACTTATATGCCGCCCTTCTCCGAAGACCCAGGGCGGCTCACAACAAGAATACAATAACAATTTTAAAATTAACCACATTCATACCACATACAAACACAATCAATTCGCAGCTGTTGATGGCGGGACACTCTTAAGGCCGAGGGGCAGAGCACAGCTCATATGCCCCAAGCCTGTCGGCATAGATGTGTCTTCAGCAATTTACGGAAAGCTAGGAGGGAGGAAGCAGTACGAACCTCTGAGGGAAGCTGGTTCCAGAGGTCTGGGGCAGCAACAGAGAAGACCTTTGCCCTAGGTCCCGCCAGATGACATTGTTTAACAGATGGGACTCGTAGGAGGCCAACCCTATGCGCCCTGACCAGTCGCTGGGATTCATGAGGCAGGAGACGGTCCCGCAAGTATCCTGGTCCATTGCCATAAAGGGCTTTATAGGTCATAACCAACACTTTGAATTGTGTTCGGAGACCAATTGGTAGCCAGTGCAGCTCACGGAGAGCTGGAGTGATATGAGCATGTCTTGGGAGACCCAAGACAGCTCGCGCGGCCGCCATCTGGACTACTTGCAGTCTCCGGACATTCTTCAAAGGTTGCCCCATGTAGAGAGCATTACAGTAGTCGAATCTCGAGGTGACAAGGGCATGGGTGACTGTGAGGAGTGACTCCCGGTCCAAATAGGGCCGCAACTGGCACACCAGGCGAACCTGGGCGAATGATCCCCTCGCCACAGCCGAAAAATGATGTTCCAAACTTAGCTGTGGATCGAGGAGGACACCCAAGTTGCAAACCCTCTCCGAGGGGGACAAAACTTCTCCCCCCAGGGTAATGGACGGACAGTTGGAATTGTCCTTGGGAGGCAGAGCCCATAGCCACTCCGTCTTGTCGGGATTGAGTCTGAGTCTGTTGGCACCCATCCAGACCTCAACAGCCTCCAGGCACCGGTTCATCACTTCAACTGCTTCACTGTAATGACACGGGGTAGAGATATAAAGCTGAGTATCATCAGCATATTGATGATAACTCACCCCGTGTCGACAGATGATCTCACTCAATGGCTTACCTTAAAGAATCATTTACTTATCCTTAGAAAGAAGCTGGATTCCACTTGGTTGTTGCTAAAGTTCTTCCTTAAAATTCCTTCCAACTCACTTATTCCAAGGAAACAGTTTCCGTGTGTATTTATCCAGCGGAATTACTTCAGAGCAGTGTTACAAACACCCCCCCCCCAAATTTATAGTATCAAGCCATAGAGAATTTGCATTTTCTGATAGCAGGGTGAAAAGGTTCAGAGCAAATACTTAAATCTACTGAAAATATCTACATTAAAAATTGCTACATAAATTGCTCCATCAGTGTTAAAACTAAATTGAGTCCTTTGAGGCATCTTAGGCATTGGTGGAGTTTCTGTATTATGTGGGGGACTGGTAATCTTTTGTTTGCAAGGTAATGGTTTTGGTTTGATGTTATTAAAATGCAAATCGGGTGTGATTTAAGCACAATTTGATAAGCAAAGACTTTTCTTATTCAGACAGTTACATTTTTATGTGTGTTTAATAAGATGATAGATCAAAGGCAAAATCAAACTTCAACATGATGTTTCTTGGAAAAGGACTTTGGCAGCTCATGCTACTCTCCTTAATTACGAGAGAGTCCTTCTCCATCTTGGTTCCTAAACCAAGTCAGATTAATTCCCATCTCTCTTCTCGGCTGACCTTGTTTCCTGTTACTTAATCTGGGTCCCACAGAATTGAAGGCAGCAAAAGAGGAAAAAGAACCAAGCTGAAAGTCTGTTTCCTTTATTTATTTATTTATTTGTTCGGGCTTGTATGCCGCTCCTCTCCGGAGACTCGGAGCGGCTAACAACCTTCTTTCCCTTCCTACCTAAGATGCAAATGTTTGCTACCATATTACCACTTATGCCAGTTTCACATTCTGAAAGGACAGTATTCTGACTCTTGTATAAACCTATAAGACCAATTTCCTCAGGCAGAAATGTTTATTTACAGTGTAAAAACGAACCCAATGGCTTTATATGTGTAATACGCTTTATTGCAAGGGCCCCCAACTGGGACCGGGCTGTGGCCTGTTAGGAACTGGGCTGTGCAAGTGGCAGGTGGGCGAGCGAAGCTTCAACTGTGCATGCAGAGGATTTAGGATGTGTGTGAAACAATCCGCCCTCCCCCCCCCGGTGCATGGAAAAATTTTCTTCCACAAAACCAGTCCCTGATGCCAGAATGGTTGGGGTCCACTGGTTTATTGGATTAGGAGTAAGATAACATGTCATGCAAAATCCTCATCTGTTAATGCTAGTGGGTAGAGGGGACTACACGAAATCCATCCAATCAGCAGTATTGTCTGAATAGGCTGGAGAGGTCTAGAAGTGCTTTTCTGATGAATCAGAGATGAAATGTTTGAATGGTCCCACAAACAGGGCCATTCTACAACTCCATCTCCTCTGCATTATTATTTTTTGTTTCAGCTCCATAAGGAGGAGGATGAAAAATAGGAAAATGTGTCCCTGACTTTGTCTGCTATTGCATTCATCCCTATCAAACTTTCATAGTTATTTAAACTTTTAAAAAGAGTGTTGTGTGTGTGTGGGGGGGGAGGGGAATAACATGTTAGATTTCCAACTTTCTTTATGTTGGCTTGGAGGACTTTGCAAATGTTGCTATCTGATTGACTGTGTCATTGAAGCTGGTGAGCTGTCAGCACTAAGAGATAAACCAGTTGTTTGGATGAGTGGTTGATTCAGTTATGTTCTACATAAAACCATTATCATTCTAAACCAGTGATGGCAAATCTTTTAGAGACCGAGTGCCCAAACTGCAACCCAAAACCCACTTATGCCTCGTCGGGTGCCGGGTGGGCGTGGCCCATTGGCTGGATGTGGCCTATTGGCTGGGTGTAGCCCATTGGCTGGACATGGCTGCTCATGCTACTCTCCTTAATTACGAGAGAGTCCTTCTCCACCTTGGTTCCTAAACCAAGTCAGATTAATTCTCATCTCTCCTCTCGGCTGACCTTGTTTCCTGTTACTTAATCTGGATCCCACAGAATTGAAGGCAGCAAAAGAGGAAAAAGAACCAAGCTGAAAGTCTGTTTCCTTTATACCTTCTTTCCCTTCCTACCTAACATGCAAATGTTTGCTACCATATTACCACTTATGCCAGTTTCATATTCTGACGGCAGACTGGGTGGGACTAAAAAGTTCAATCAATCAATTCCAACTTTGCAAGATTGATTGATTGAACTTTTTTTTTTTTTTGCACACAGCAGCGGAGGCCTAAAGTGAAAAGGTTTTATAAAACTCAGCTGAAAGCCTAGGACTGGGGCAATGGCGCACGTGCCCACAGAGAGGGTTCTAAGTGCTGCCTCTGGCACCCGTGCCATAGGTTTGTCACCACTGTTCTAGACAAATTCTAAATACTATATAAAATATATAAAGTATACCACTTGTCAAACCCAACTCGACTCCATAGTTGCACCTGCTGTCGCTCACAGTTTACCCAACAGCAGGGAGAGGGTGGGAAAATTCCTAAGGGGGGGAGGGAAGCTCTGGAATGCAAGAGAGCCTTCGGTTGCTGGCGAGATGTTATCCCCCAAGGTCAAGTTATGAAATGTTTGAGTGGTGCAGACAGTCTTTTCCCAAAACAAGAGAACTGAATCCAAATTGGTGAACTGTTAACTGTGGATGGCCTGGAGGAGGAAAAGGGTTTTACCTATGTGGGTTTTCACGGGAAAATCCCAGAACTGACTTTGCTTCTGCTGTGGATGGATCTTTCAATAAGAGTTATAGCCGAGAGTTTCTTTGGTTGAATGTGACAAATGGCACAGCTGATGCCACTGAACTCAGCTGGGTGACACAGCAATTGGATTCTACTCATGCTGCAAGCTATTGTGATTTCATATTCGCCGCCTGATTTTTTTAACATAGTTTTTGATGATTAACTTCTAGCAGCCTCTACCTTATCTAAATATTTCATTGTAATCATGGCTTATTAGGCAACTGAACTGTTCTTCCCTTGGAAATTAGCTCAGAGTCGCTGTTTTCTTCCAGACATAGAGACATGCTCAACAACATTGGCATCATGCAATATTGTTTTTCTTTTGTGCCATCTTTAAATGTTCAGTTGCAAGGGGCTATCTTTAGTTCAAAAACATCTTAGAGCTTAATTGGAGCTAAGGCAATTTAAATATTGGCACAGGTCTGTAGATTAGACATCCATAAAAGTTGTGCAGAGTAGAGATCCATTTTCTTTGGGCTATTAAAACAAACAGCTGTGGCTCCCATATGGTATTCCTGAGTAAAATATTTACATTTGAAAGGCACCCAGGTTCTTGCTGAAAAGACCGCAGTTCAAACAGAAAGAGGAACAGAGCCATGTGGAAGCATGAACCGTGGTGGCACTGCTTACAAAGGTTCTTAAGATATGTCTTTCTGAGTTTTCTCTCTTTTTTTCATGTTACATGTAAAACGTGAACTCACAAACAAGCCTATTTTCATAGATGTTGTAGATGTGAAAACTGTGTGCAAAAAGCTGGGGTTCACTCTTCCACATGAGAATATCATCCAATAAGTATGACATGCTGTACTAATTGTGGTTTGGAAAGAGTAATATAAGTGAAAAATTCTATCAGAGACATGCCAGCTGAAAAGAAAAATGAGCTCTTCAGGAAGCCATAACACCTAATATATCTATATGTTTAAATTCAATGTTTTTTTTAATATAAGGACCACCATATTTTAAATTACTTTTCACCTTTTGCCTTACATAGGCAGCTTGAGATTAGAGATGGTCTGAATCGTAATTAGCTTTTATTGTTTCAGAGAAATACCCTTTGGATATTTGGTAGCCTTTCACCGAAAATTATAGAGCTGTCCTGCAGACTGTCCAGGATCAAGATGAAATAAATGCATGTTCTGTATCAGGAGGGAGATAATTAATTAATTAACTACAATATTTCTATACCACTGATTCCACATGAACAGTTTACATGAAATTGTGTGCGTGTAATATATAGAAAATAAGTATATAGTGTCCTGTACACTTCTTTCCATTCCACTGCCTCTTCTAGCATTATATCTACCACTTTTAAAAAAATAGTTTAGTATTAGG
The DNA here is from genome assembly GCA_034064705.1 of Bothrops alternatus. Taxonomy (NCBI): domain Eukaryota; kingdom Metazoa; phylum Chordata; class Lepidosauria; order Squamata; family Viperidae; genus Bothrops; species Bothrops alternatus. The sequence continues at coordinate 5,594,268 of JARGCV010000063.1, forward strand.
GCTTTTATTGTGGTGGTGGTGGTGGTTATTTTCCTATTTGGGTATAGATTTGTTATAAACATATATCTCTGATTATTAAATCTTATATCTAACCAAGAAAATAAAGAGCTCAGAGAGCGTTCTATTAATTATATACTGTAGTTAAATGAACCTCAGGCAATTCTGCAATGTTTATAAAAACAAATATCATTAATCTACTTTCTTCACTGCTAATTCAGTGTTTCTGTTCATCAACACTGTTCTACCATGTGTCCCACATGAATATTCAGTGTTGTAGCTTCATTGTTAAAAAACTCAAAACAGTAGGTATTAGAGAGGGTCCAGTTCTTCTTATGGAAAGCCTTATGGGCCACAAGTTACTATTGATAGCCTATGGGTTATAGGCTTCAAAACAGATACTTGCTATTAGGACCAAAGCAGCTTTAGATCTTCTAGATCAGAGGTGTCAAACTTGTCACATCACGTGATGTGCTGCAACCTATCGTGACTTTTCCCCCCTTGCTGGAGCTGGGGTGGGCTCAGTTTCTGTGTGACGCATCTGGCCTGTGGGCTGGCAGTTTGACACCCCTGTTCTAGGCATAAGGTTCAAATAGTTCTCTGTGGGTCTCCAGCAAGACAGTTCCCCTTGCTGAATTGTAGCTGACATGTCCAACAAATTGATTTAAAAAGTAGCCTCAGGGAGCAAGTAGAATTAAAATGGAAAAAAAATTGTTGCCTATTCTGCTGATGGGGAAAATATCTGTTAGACCATGGGTTCTCAACCTTTTTTTGATTCATGGCTCTCTTTCTGAGTGTCATTTACCTTTGTGATCTTCCCTTATAGCTGCTGTTAGCCAGAAAAACATGCAGTTACCATCTGCATTGTTTATTAATCTAAACTGTATTGTTTAAAGACAATACTACCATATATCAAAAATATCTCAGAAATAACCAACAGACCATTATAAGCACAAGGCATCACCATTGTACACAAACAAACTAAAGCCCCCCCAAACATTGTTAACAAACTAAATGACCCAGTAGCCCAAGAAGAAAAAACAGGAATCATCTACAACATGGGTGTCAAACTTGCCGTGTCACGTGATGTGTCACGACGTATCACGACTTTTTCACATTGCCAGAGCTGAGGTGGGCGCGGCCTCCACATGATGCAACCAGCTGGCAGTTTGACAGCCCTGATCTACAACATACACATCAACTACCAATAGACACATAGAGACAAACCACATTTACAGAACCTTTAAGAGACAATAAAAAAGAGGGAAACAAAAGGATCAGAACACATCCTGTCTAGCAACCATACCCAGATAAACAGGGATTAACACCAGACAAACAACCAAACAGAAAACTACTCTAATCTAGGAACTACCAAGGAGAAAACCACACCCCTGCCCAAACAGGTAGGGCAAGATACTTTATATAAATAGGCAAACCCCATTCATTCACACTGATGAAGTTATCAAGTAGTTGGGTAATGAAATATCTGCAAGTAAACAACCAAGTGCAGAGAGCATCAAGGATTCCACAGTGATAAAATATTTCTGATGATTATGACTAATTGATCATATGCCTGGCAGTTAAGATTGAATGCCCCCCTCAGAAATGTACTGTGGTTCCCTAGAAATATGGTATGGTCCCCTGGGATCCTATGGCCGATGTTAAGAACTCCTGAGTTAAGCCTACTCTGTATTTCTTGGCATAATCAGTATGAGCAACTAGGACTTTAGAAACCGTGAGGAATGGTCCCTGCATATTGTAATTAGGATCGCACTCCTTATTTTGCCTTGAGTTCAGCTGTATCTGAAGCTAAATAAGGTTAATGGTTTGCTGAGTGACTATTTGGATAATTCTGAATTCCATTATGGAAAAAAGCAAAGTATGTAATATTCATTTTTATTTTGCCTTAGAAGCCCACTCCATGTTATCAAGAGCATATGCAATATAGATCTTATAGTGTATGGTTCTCTCGCAAATAGAACTCAATCACTAGCCATCCAGGTCTCTCTTATAGGTAAGGGCTGCTTAATTTTAATAAACCCTCAACATCTCTAGATCTCAGCTTATTCTTTACAAAGTACAGATCTGGGTTGGTTATAACTTAACTTCTGGGCTCAGTTTACTCACTTTGTAACTCTTCAGATTTCATTCTGTGGGACCATTATGACGTATTTGTCATTTATGCCTGTTTCATACCTGTGTTCCAAAATCTCAGCCAGTGGATTTGAGTTGCAGGTCTGTTCTTTGAATTAAAAATTGTTTCATGTTGGAATAGCATTTAATTTAAAATATCAAAATTAGTTGTGTTAAAACAATATTCCACTCAGTTCTGAAACCTCAGCTTCATAAAAAATATGTACATTATTTTTTATGGAAACAAAAGAGTACTAAAGCAAAAAGGGAAAAATACGAAAGAAGGAAAAAAACAAACCCCAACCCAATCCTTTTCATAGTTTGGTAAATGAAATTGCAGTCTGAAAACATTTACTTGGATGAAACCCCTGGTGATTTTAACAGAGGCGTTTAAATAAATGAGTTTGGGCTTTTGATATTTTTTTCCTTGCCAACATATATAATTTGAGTTTACATTATATGAAGTTACATAATAATGTGCTATTCTTTAACTAGAGCAATAGCAGCTCTGTTAAAGCTATCCATTCCAACTGGTTTAGTATACCAGTGTTCCTCACCAAATGTACAGTATATATTAAAACACAATGCTAACTTTCCAGCTGGAGTTTGTATGGTTTGCTTTTGCAGTCGAAGAGGAAGTCTGGGTTGAATTATTAAAATATTTATTATGTCACAGCATCATGCTGCCTGTAATTACATTTAAGCATCACGAACCAAATGGCAACATTAGAGCGCAGCTAGAGTACTTGATGAAGGTCAGTTAATAGTTACCAACAGGGAAGGCAGCTTTTATGGATGACTCCAGGAGAAAAATGGGGAAATTAATCACAGCATTTTGGAAAGCTAGGAGGGACTTGTGGTCTAAGGTCCTGAACCCTGTCACATTCATTGTGTAGAGCCATGTGCCTGTGCTGAAGCAATTGCTAGCAAGCCCTGCTGTGTGAAGGAGGACATCTTAATTTTACACAGTGGTCAGAAGAGTGTAAAAATATGCTTCTTTCTCCCCCCCTCCCAGAATGTAGATATATTTGTCCACCATTGTTTTGCTTCAAATTGAATTATCTCTATGAGCCATGTATATAATGGTCATAGAAGATACTGTCATGCCACACCCTGGTTTATGAATTTTCCCCTGACATTTAAATTGCCAGGTAGATTTTTTTAAAGTGATTTGCAATATCTGCAAATCATAGTTTCTCATAACTACAGTTGCATACAGGTAAGAGCCCATATTCAGGCTTATTGTTCCAGCAAGCCAAGAAAACTGTGCAACTTCTTGGTTGGGAGAGGATATTTTTCTTACCACTGTTGATGTTTTTAATCAAGTCTTCCAGTTCCATGGGAATATTTGCCGTTGCTGTTTTACCTAATTATATGTTTTTGATAGCAATTATATATTGGGAGTTGTGCACTGTGCAGAGTCAGTAGATTGGAGTAGTCTATATAGGCCTACCAAATAAAAAAATAGACAAAGCATGAAAGCCATGACAATACATCTGAGATTTCTTTTGTAAAGGCTGTCACCTCATAGAAATGGGAAGTGAAAAAGATAGAGCATATAGTGAATGGGAAGTGAAAAAGATAGAGCATATAGATAGCATTTGATAATAATTTCTTGTAATGAGTAATTAATCGTAAGTCTTCAGTGCTCTAATCTACTTCCCACTCACAGTGGCTGGTTGCTCCTGATATAAAACAAGGCAAATCATTAAAAGAGTCAGAGGTGACTAGGTTTGGGACAAGTGATGAAATGTATCTCACAGCAATGTAATGCAAACTCTATCCCTTACATAGAGTACTTGCCTTCAGTGCAAGTACAAAAGGGCAGACTTTGCACTGTAATGTTATGACACATACTTTGTCACTATCATGAGTAACTGTGGATGCCTATAAAAACATTTCTTTTTATTTGAAAATCAGTAGCCAATTATATTCAGTGCCTGCTGCGATTTTTCCAGCAGCCTATGCCATTCACCACCTGTCTAGTGTTCTGGTAGCAGCTAATCCAGCAACTGGATCAGGTTGGCTGCTGTTCTTCTAGGGCAGAAAAGTTGCCACTATTAAAGACAGTCTGGAGTAGAGTCTCCCATTATCAGAGATATTCTTGAAGGTAAAATCAATAAATAAAACACGTGGGCCCATGGCTTATCTCTAAACTGCATCCTAGCAAAGGATGTAGATGCCAATTCAGCAGCCTCATAGAGTACATTAAAAACCAACCCTAATGATAAATGAAGTTACAAGCAGTCTTCTATAGCACTGTACTTCGTCAAACTAGGATGTGAAAGAATTATTCCCTTCCCCCTTTGCTTTTATTTGGCGGGCATGGTTTTTGACATTATTTGTTTGCTGGCTACTTTCCCATCCGCAATAAAAAGCCTATTTCCTTTTCAGTTATTTATCATCAAGATCTTACAGCACATGTTGTTGTTTAAGTGGGAACAATTATGCACTTTTTTGAGGGAGGTTATAATATTCTCTATTCTAAGGAGAAGCCAAAAGATGGTCCAGAAAAGCTGTGTCTCTTTATGACATGGAATGTTTGGACTTGGTTAAAAAGTTTATACTGAAAATAATAAATTGACATGGTCTTGGGAATCTCCACAAGATGTAGCCTGTTCTGATTTTTAAAAAGTGAACGTCTACACAATGGCCAGATTTTGGGGTGTTGGCTGGCTTCTCCAAGGACAGAATATTAATGAACTGTGTCAACATGGCAGAGGAGTATGATGCTTTTGGGGTTGGGCTGAAATGATTTCGATCATCTCTTTTTAGGACTTGAACCAAGTTTAATAATTTAGAAGAGTAATGCATGCATAACTTGGAGCCCAGCCTATTGAAATTAAGGTATTGTATCTAAACAAATATACTTACATAAGAATGGATTTCTTCTGTGTTTTCCCATCCTGGAATTCTGTTTTCTATAATGGCTGTTTTCAAGGCTATACATTCAAAGCTAGTGCATGAGCATCTCTTACTTATCTCTGGCATCTGGTGCACAGAGGGTTATGGTTGTTGTATGTGGAATTTCCATTTAGACATAACTGACTAGTAGATTCAACAACAGGCAGTAAATAATCTCTTTAAAGTAAACAATCTCTTTAAATACCTCTCTGAAGTTTGGGCCATCAACATATTTTGCTAATAAAAATATACTTCTGATGTAGGTATTTAAACATATTTGCAATCCAGATGAGAATAAATATCTTTTTGGGGGGGTTGGATATGTTGTGTTTTGTCTTTAGGAGTAATATATATCCATTTTCTTGTATTGCATACTGCTCTGGTCTCCTTTGGGAACGATGATATATAAATGATGCTAATAATTATGATCTAATAGAATACATATCCATAGGTAAATATTTAACATAATTCGTCCTTTTATATTTTCTTTGACAGTTTCACAGAGGGATCTAGTACATTGTTTATTGCTATTTACTGCTTTTGCAATTGCGTATTAAATCAAAATACTTAATTCTTTTTTCACTGTAGTGTTTTTGGCTGCTTTAACCAATGTGTGGGATTTCCCACAACTGTTGAGAAATCCAAATCCTTGAGGTAGAAGAGTACACTAAAAAACAGCTACTTCAGGATGATGGTGCTTCTGTTGTATTGTTATTCAATGACTTTATTTTGTTTTATTCTTAATGCTGGCTACTATAATAATCTTGTCCAAGTATTTTCTGACATGAAGAAGTACTAGAAATTTCTGATGTCAGCTTTAGTGAAGCCAACTTGTCTGACATTTACTATTGTGTGCATGATAGGACTTATCCCTCTGTAGGGGAAATAACATTATTTTATGAATATCTGAATCTTGTTGAAATTTAGTTCAAACTGGACCATATGGATATAAATCAGACTTACTACATCTTTTCCAAAAACAACCCTCAAGGTGATTTTGAAAAAGAATCATTGTCTTCCCAAAATGTTATATTTTTTATTTCTCTCTGTTCACTAAATCCTTTGTTAGAAATTAGTTCTTGCAAAAGAAAGGGACTGGGAAGTAACAATCACCCCCAACTTTTAAAGTTCAGCTTCCACATTCCAAAATCATAATCCCTTCCTTTCCCTCCCTTTGGGAAACATTTTCCAAATGGGAATTAATTTGTACTGGTAGCTAAGACAAGGCAATGTTAATATTAAACAGATAGAAAGCCTGCATATTAGCGAGAAAGCCAGGCTATTACCTTCTATAGAAATTCTTCCAAGGGGCACAATGTAACAGGTACCTAAATTTGTGCATGCAGGTATAACAAACCTGGTCACCATTTTCTGGATATATGTACATTCACTTGATAACCCCAACTGTTTTGTAAATTTGACAACTTGACATTCTTTTTCAGGAAAAAGTTCTTAAAAGAATATAGGGAGCAACCTTCTTTTAAAGTAGTTCCCTGAACATCTAGCTCACTATTATCCACAATTAGTAGCATCAATTTTTCCTTGGTTTCAGACTAGATTGTTTCCAAGACATATCAGTAGAATAAATCTGGGTGCTTCTACATATGAAGTAAAAATTCTTTCACTGATCTGTGCTTCCTTTTTCTGGGAAGCATTGGTAGACATTCATAAGGTACTGCAGTGAGATCTGTTTAGGACAGCGGTTCTCGACCTATGGGTCGCGACCCCATTTGGGGTCGAATGACCATTTCACGGGGGTCGCTAAACACCGCAGTCCGCCATTTTTCCCCCCTTTTCCCCTCGGCCGGTGCAGGGGGCAACACCGCGCATGCACGATGCGTGCCGTCGCGCTCGCGCCACACATGTGCGATGTGGGCCGCCGTGTGCGCGATACATGTGCGATGCGTGCGTCGCACTGTGCATGCGTGATGCGGCCTGTCGCGCGTGCGCTGTGCATGTGCGATGCGGGCCATCGCTCCGCACATGCACGATGCGGGCCGCCGCGCCGCGCCACGCATGCGTGATGCGGGCCGCCGTGTGCGCGCCACGCATGCGCGATACGGGCCATCACACGCGCGCCACACATGCGCGGTGCAGGCCATCGTGCCGCGCATGCGTGGTGCAGGTCGGGGCGTGCCGCGCATGCGTGGCGCAGGTCGGGGTCGCAGCCTGCAAAAGGTTGAGAACCACTGGTTTAGGAGAATCAGACTTGTAAGATGTAATGTCTTTGCCAAAGATTTCCTAGTAAGCACTATTGTTCCCTCATTCTGTACCTTCTGGGATTCTAATATTTGTCCTTTTTTTATTAACAAGGAAATGTTTTTGGCCAAATAATTTCATGACAAAATACCATCATATGGAGATCATTACGTTTAAAAAATGGTTGTGTGAACTGATCCTAATGGACTCAAATTTCAAAGAGAGGACTCTAAAAATAGACATAATGATTCAATAGACTGCAGCTGTAAGTCTTCTCAAGTCTATCAATTTCCATTGTCTTCCTAGCTAATAAAGCTGGACTGTGAGTTAATTACTTTGGTCCATAAGTGAAAATGTGCAACCTCCAATTATTTGAGGACTGGGAGTTTATTTTTCATAAAGAATGCATTTATATCATAGGGAAGGGCAGAGATACAAGGCAGTAACGTTCAACATATTCCATGACACATGGAACGGTTTCATTCCTGCCAAATTGACTAGACCAGCACAGATGTACATGACAATTCCTTCATATTTGAGGTGTCAGCCATATGTCAGCATTCCAAATAGTCAAGTCTATATTATTACTTGGGCATGGCAGTCTGTTTTAAATTTTGTTATTAAGAAAAATGGGAATGATTAAATGGGACTGTCATTCAATGGATATATGACAGCATGCATGTTACAATGGCAACTTCTTAATAAAACTTGTCAAATTAAAATGGCAATTATTTTTGCCTCTATAGTCTAAACCAGGGGTCAGCAACCTGCAACAATGAAAGAGCCACTTGGATCCATTTCCCTCGCAAAAGAAAAAACTGAGAGCCACAAAATGGCACAGAGCACAGGGCTTGATTAAAGAGTGGAGCTTAAGGCGAGACATGCACCGGCCCTGCCCCCCATCCAGCTCTTGTATGAACGGTTCTGCCGTCCTGGCTTCTCCTTCCTTCGGAAAAGACTGCTCTCCCCCCCGCCCCGTGGTCTCCCTCTCTGGGACTTTCTTCTTTCTGCCTTTTGACGCGAAGGTTCCAAGGGAGCGGAGGAGGAGGCCGACGGGGAGAAAGAACTGCTGCGGTGAATCTTTTGAGGCAGCAGCAGACGGCCGCTCGGGCTTGCCTATCTCAGCCTGCTGCGGGAGGCTGGAGTTGAGGCTTCTGGCTCGCTCTGGGAGGGGTGCTCGGAAAAGAGAGGATGGGAAGCGGAAAATGGGAGAAAGGATGTCTTCCAACTCTCTGGGGTTCTTTCGCTGGGAGGGCGAGGAAGCAGCAGTTCTGCTCTGTGGGAGGTGGGAGCAGACGGCCTCTCCTGTAAACTTTGCTAAGTGACTCTAGGAGCGAAGCGAGCTCCGAGTCCCCGGAATGTCAACTTTGCGAAAGAGGGAGGCGATGGTGGGATTAAAATAAAACGAGGGGGGGAGGTTGAGGAAACCCACCAGATGCTTACATCAGAGGGCCAGCAAGAAAGGCAAGATCAGGGAGAGGAAGAAAGCTTTCGGGGCTTGTGCACAGACATAGCTGACTCTTCCTCATCCCCTGCCCTTGCTGCATCTCCTGTGGAGATGCGTTTGCATCTTTCTGTGTCTCTGCCACTCAAAGCCATCCTGCAGCTTGATTCTTGAAGCGATTTCAATCAGCCCCTTCATTGCCATGAGTCCCCATGGAAGTCAATGGAGGTCCGCGGCGACTCAAAAAGCCAGCCGCAGCACCTCCAAGTCCATTGATTTTACCGGCTCAGCGGCCTGGGGATGGCCAGAAACCAATGCCCCCGCCGCCTGCCACCCGGCCCGCAGAAACACAAGGCTGGCTCAGCGGCCTGGGGACGGCTACAAATTAATGCCCCCGCCACCTGCCGCCCGGCCTGGGAAGACATGAGGCCAGCTCAGCGGCCCAGGGATGGCCAGAAACCAATCCCCCCGCCGCCTGCCACCCAGCCCAGGGAGACGCGAGGCTGGCTCAGCAGCCCAGGGAGGGGCAGGAACCGGTGCCCCTGCCGGCTGCTACCCCTGCCGGACCTACTGCCTGGCCCGGGGAGGGGCAGGAACCGATGGCCCTGCCGGTCGCCAGGCCTGCTTCCTAGCCCAGGGAGACACGAGGCAGGCTCAACTGCCCCCCACCTGTTGCAGGTAAGCCCCCTCCCTCCCCCCCACTCACCCTCCATCTCCAACTCTGCTGCTGCTTGGCCAACCATGGCCACGGCTTGCAGGAGGGCTGGCCCATTCAGCGGAGGCTCTGCTGGGCTGCTCCCAGCATGGATCCCAGGGCTTCCCCGCGCGGCTCTCTGGCCACATGCACCTCGGACCGGGACAGCCCTGGAAAGGCCCTTTCTGGCTACCCTTCTCCCTAGGGGCAGGGCACCCGGCTGCAGGGCCAATCAGGAGCTCTGCGAGGGGGCAAATCTGCATGAGAGAGAGAGAGAGAGAGAGAGAGAGAGAGAGAGAGAGAGAAAAGGGAAGCACAAGTGCCTCTCTGTCTCTCTCTCTCTCTGAAAATGGCAGAGAAGGCTCCGGAGCTGCAGGAGGTGGCTCAAATGTGGCTCTGGAGCCGCAGGTTGCCGACCCGTGGTCTAAACTATCTTTAGGTGGTGTAAGTGTGATTTGAATCATGTTGTTAATCACCTGATGCTTTCCCCAAATCAAGGTGTACCCAAATGAGAACACTTTTACAATATGAAGCTCAGACGCATTATCTTCATAAGACAATTGAAGTATAGTAATTACCAGACAAGAAGACTGGAGAAGATGAAGAAGCTGCATAACCTTTGTCAATTTAACTGATATATTGTGACAGTGTTAAAGGTACAGGTAGTTCTTGCCTTATGACTGGTCATTTAGTGGCCATTTGAAGTTATGACAGACACCCCCCCAAGGTACTTACGACCTGTTTCAAAGTTACAGCCACTGCAGTGCTCCTCCTATTGCTCACCCTTATGATTGACCACAGGGATGTTGCAGCACTCCATACCTGCCTCCTCTCCCATCCTGCCAGATCCCTCCCAGCCCTTAGCATGCTCTCAAGCCTGCCACTCAGCTGGCTTTAGGCTACCTTGTGTAGCTCAATAGCCAGCTTGGGAGCAGGCCAAGACCCTGAGGGAGAGGGAGTGAAGCACTGGGTGCCTTGTGGGTGGGGAAGTCCTTGGAAGGCCCAGGCAGGCAGGTGTGTAGCTCTGCTAGGCCTCCAAGGGTCTTCCCCTCCCCTGAGACAACTCATGTTCACTTAACTACCCACATGCTCATTTAACAATTGTGTTTGGGAGAGCAGGGATGGGGTTGTCAATTGAGATGCTTTACTTAATGGCCATTGTGACATCTGATGGTAATGGGCAAGCTCCATTATGGTCATAAGTTGAGGGCTACCTGACCATGCTTTGCATACAAATGTCCCAGGATCCCTATCCTTCCTAGATAAAATTGTGAAAGATTTCTTCCTGAAGCTTGGGGCAGTTGTTTCGGGATCAATGATCTGACTTAATGTAAGGCAGTTTCCTATAGGAATAAGAAAATACATTGATAATACAGTAATTTGTCTCCTGTTCCTGGTAGTTGACATTAGGGATGGCAAACAAATTCATGCCACTCACATTTTTTATACAGACTTACAGATGAACTGAATTACACTTGCACTGTTGAATTAGTTCCTCTGGGATATTGACAACTATCTAGAGCACGGGTGTCAAACATATCGTGACTTTTTTTGCATTGCCGGAGCTGGGGTGAACACAGCCTCTGTCCGCATGATGCAACCAGCCTGCAGACCGGCAGTTTGACACCCCTGATCTAGAGCATTTAGATAGAAACAACAAAGAACCTTGTCAAAGCTTAAAGGATAATAAATTGATTGTGTCCTGGAAATAATAGACTTCATTAAGTGCATGACATGTCCCCAGTTGGAAGAGTGACATAGAAGATGTCAAGAGGTGTAGAAATTTAAACAGTGAAGTTAAAAGGTCATTAAGCTGGAAGTATGACGTGATTGGTGAATGGTGACTGCTCAAAACAGCAATAATTGGTGATGCCACAGTGCTAATCATTGCCTGTATAGAAACCCAGACAAATAGAATAAAATTTTCAAATTGATATATTCTATGTAGGGAGATAATTTTTAAAATTCTTCTGGAGGATCTGTCTGCAACAGATTTCAATGTTCAGACAGATTGAAAATTTCTAGTGTTTCTAACCGTTGCTGAAACAGCGGAATTGGATATGTCAATGATTGAGCTGCATTCGGCATTAGAAAAGGTAGAAACCAAACTTTTATTGACAAACTTCAGATTTAAATAGTCATATCTCTGCACAATAACTTACAAAGAGATATCACATAAAACACAGCAACCATATCAGTAGTCCAACATGGAAATGCCACCTGTCAGCTTCAGTATATAAACAGAACAGAGTAATAAGTTTGGGGAAGAAGTTCTAAACTTTTTGGATTAAAACTGTTGCTTTTCTGTCCTTAGTTGGAAGTAGTGTTTGGCAAATTATGGCTTTAGAAAAGTATTATGTAAAGGCTTTAAGGATTGATCTTTGGCTTTAACATATTGGCAGTGTGCAACAGTGTTTTGCAAGGTTGACATCCAGCTCCATGGCTGTAATTATGTTTTAAATAATCACTTCCTATTCTCTTCTTTTGTTCTTTTCAGTGATAAAGATCTTCATGCTTTTCACTTTGTAAATAGGCCAAATTCAGAAATAGGGCTAAAAGAAAGGGCAAATTAAGCCCATATGCGTGAATGGTTCTGTTTTCAGGTGCTAAATATGTGAACTATCTTGGTTTACTAACAGCTGAGATCATTCCGGCAGGATTACGGTTTCACTATAACTCAGAAACTTATTTCTCTGACATAATCATGTGTTTGCCCCTAAGCTGTTCTAAACTGACCCAGCTGGCATTTTCATTTCCCACGTAGTTTTAGGTTATCCCTGCTCCAGTTCTGGGTGGGTGCAAACCAGAATACAATTTTTAAAATGAGTCTTTGTATAAACAATGCGTACAAATGGCTATCTTATTCCAACTGAGGCTTTGCTCTTATAGATGATAGATGATATTTCTGAAATGAGCAGGCTTGGGAAATTTAAAATTTAGCCATAGGTGAGAAAGGCTTAAATCAGATAACATAGTAACCAAACTCCTAGTTCAGAATCAAAACCATGGCCTGAGCTATGCAACTACAAGCAAATCGGTAATGATGGTTTGTCAGCTTGGTGATTATGCTGAAACAATATTATTATTCTGCTCTTGCTGTCTTATTCTGATTCCCAGCTAATTATACCCTTGTACAAAATGGGATATTATGCTAGTATTCTGGGGCCCTGTATATGTTTAATTGAACTCAGTGATATTTACTTCTGATTATATCAGGATTGATTTCTGTTTACTTCACACCATGTATACTTCATGACTCTCGGGAACTCTGTGCATCTTGCAAGTTAATAATTTCAAAAATAAAGGATGCTAAAGGTGCCCTTAAGTTGAATTCAGCTACTAGTGACTGCATCGGTTATGCATCATTAGCAGTTTTCTTGACAGTGTTACCCAAGTGGTTTGCTGTCACCATCTTCCAAGATTTTTTTTTTTTACACTTCCTAGTCTAGCCTGCCCTTCTGGTGTTCCCTAGTGATCTTTCCTCCAAGTACAGTATTTATCAATTAGCATAACTTGCAAGACCAGCCAAGGAAACAAAAGAATCCCCAACAAAACAGGAAGAACCACAACAGGGGAAAGCAAGATTAATTAAAATGTTTAAATGTTAAAAGATTACAAATGTAAAAATGGAAAAGTATATTAATATAGAAAGTGTATTCCTTTTAATGAATAAATCAAGTCATCTATTTAATTAGAGAACTGTATTCTGAGATTTCCTTGGACCTATTTATTTATTGAATCTGGGTAGGCTTTAAATAAGAGAAAGGCAATGGGAACAAATATGCTAGATGAATCCTATAGGAATCCTAATTTTCCTTTACATATTGAGAGCGACAGTAGCAGGAGGCTGCGTTTGTTGTCCATGAAAATTCTTCCTATGATATAGACCCTTGGAAAATCATGGTTCCAATATATGTCAGACAGAAATTTCAATGTATGAACCAGGATCATGTGGCCTTCAGATGCTACCACACCCCTAACTCTGGATTCCGTAACTTTAGTCTTCCTTTAGCAATTCTTCAACTCCTGAAGGACCACAGTGATCAATAGTATAGACTGCAGTGGGATATAGCAAGAATATTCATCTCTTTACAGCCGCCCCCCCCCCGAAAAAAAAATAGTAGTCCTGCTGAGTGCTCATTACCTAATACTTCACGGCCTTTTCATCACAATTCTACCATGCTGGAGAAGATTGTAGTTTTGTATGTCATCTGGGTTAATAGACAAACTAGACACAATTAAAATATATAAATCACAATTGTAAAGTGTAGATATTGTATCTTTTTGTTTCAACAATGGGATGGAGCTTAGTCAATATCAGGTCAGCCAATTACCAATCGGTGGTCACAGGGAAGGATCAAGAGACAGTTTTCCTGGTTTCCATTTATAATCTATGCTGTATTTCCTCCCCTTCCTTGGGTTTGTGGCTGTGAAAGCGGGAAGCAATTTATGGGAGGCTAGCATTCATTATTTAGCACATTTTATTCAATTAGTGCACTTTTTGCTTCCCATGTCATGAAAAGATATCTCAAAGGGAGGCTGATTTGGGTGGGAAGGTTCCTTCCTAAAGATCTACCCTGATGCTGCTGGCCTTGGATTGGGCTCTTGTCTTGGATTTGGGTCTCCTCTTTCATTGTCGCTAAGCAGTTCCAGCATTGTTGATTTGGGTCCTGCCATTTCCTCTCTCTCTCCTGTCGCAGTTGCTGAGGTTGGAAATTAATGTTACTCATTGCTTGCCATTCACACACAAAGTAATATAACGATTTGTCATCCCAGGCGGCAGATGGGGATCTGCAGGAATTCCCTTACACATTGACATGTTTTAATGAATATTAGCCTTATTTCTATATTTTGCCTAAACTAAGGGTCTCCAAACTTGGCCACTTTAAGACTTGTGTACTTCAATTCCCAGAATTCCTCAACCAGCCATGCTGGCTGAGGAATTCTGGAAGTTGAAGTCCACAAGCCTTAAAGCGGCCAAGTTTGGAGACCCCTGGCTTAAACTAATCCTTCCTTCCTTCAAAAACCTATCCTCTTTGATAGGAACCATTGTTTCCAAATAGAACCAAATTATTATTTATGAAACTTCTAGAGATAACGCCTTTTTAAAAAGAAGGGTGAGTTGGAAGATAAATTGTGAAGAGAAAGACATTTGGAGCACTCTGCAGGAAAGGGATTAAATTCTCTCCCCTCATTAGTTCATTGTTTTAAATTCTTTTCTCCTTTGCTTTTACAAACACAGAGGCTATCTTTTATGAATTAACTTGTCTTTCAAAAGTGATTGAGGAGAATGTAACAAAGTCTTACATAAACTATAATAGGCCTCCACAAGGCAGCTGTGAGGCTTTAAAAATGGCATCTGTTGATAGAAATGAAAGTAACACCGTGCTCTCATTGCAGCTAGGGGGAGCTACAATGAATTGGACCAGAGATGAATAGAATAGAGCTGAAAGGGACCTTGGAGGCCTTCTAGTCCAGCCCGCTGCTCAAGCAGGAGAACCTATATCATCTCAGACAAGTGACTGCTTAGTCTCTTTTTAAAAATCCCCAGTGATGAAGCACCCATGATTTCTGGAGGCAAGCTATTCCACTGGTTAATTGTCCTCACTGTCAGGAACTTTCTCCTTAATTCCAGGTTGCTTCTCTCTTTGATCAGTTTCCAACCATTGTTTCTCGTCCTTCCCTCTGGTGCTTTGGTGAACAACCTGGCCCCCTCTGCCTTATGGCAGCCCCTCAGATACTGGAACACTGCTATCATACCTCCCCTATTTCTTATTTTCTTTAGACTAGCCAGACCTAAGTCCTGCAGCCGTTCTTCATATGTTTTAGTCAGGCCTTTGGTCATAAGAACATAAGAACATAAGAAGAGCCATGCTGAATCAGGCCAAAGCCCATCGAGTCCAGCATTCTGTGTCACACAGTGGCCCACCAAATGTACATGGGGATCTTGAGCAGAAAGAGAAGGCAAAACCCTCCCTTTCCCTTGACCCCCAAACAAATGGTACTCAAGGGAATCCTGCCTGCCTCAACCAACATAGAGGCGGCACATGGACATCTGTTTTAATAACCACCAATACACTTTGCATCCATGAATCTATCTAGCCCTGCCTTGAAGCTGTCAAGGCTGACAGCTGTCACGACCCCTTCAGGAAGTGAATTCCATAAATCAACGACCCTCTGGGTGAAGAAATATTTCCCTTTATTTGTCCTCACTTTCTTAGCTATAAGCTTTAGGGAGTGCCCCCTTGTCCTGGTATTGTGTGATAGAGAAAAGAATTTTTCTCTATCCACATTTTCTATCCCATGCATGATTTTATACACTTCGATCAAGTCACCCCTTAAACGCCGTCTTTCAAGGCTGAAGAGACCAAGGCGTTGCAATCTGGTTTCATAAGGGAGGCGCTCCATTTCCTTGATCATTCTTGTTGCCCTTTTTTGCACCTTTTCCAGTTCCATTATATCCTTCTTGAGGTGCGGTGACCAGAACTGTACACAGTACTCCAAGTGTGGTCTCACCATCGATTTGTACAGAGGCAATACAACACTTGCTGACTTATTTTCGATTCCCTTCCTAATCATGCCAAGCATGGAATTTGCTTTTTTTTACTGCTGCTGCGCATTGGGTTGACATCTTCATCGAGCTGTCATCTTTAGTTCATCTTAGTTGCTCTTCTCTGAATTTTTTTCAAACTCTCAACATCTTTTTTATGATATTATGACCAAAATTTGCTGCAGTACTCCAGGTGTGATCTTACTAGGGTTTTATAAAGAGGTAATAATACTTCATGTGATCTTGATTCTATTCCTCTGTTTATACAACCCAGGATTGTATTAGCTTTTTGGGCTGCTGCTGCACACTGCTGGCTCATGGTTAAGTGATCGTCCACTAAGATTCCAAGGTCCCTCTCACAGTTACTGTTTTTAAGCCAGATCTTGCCCAATCTGTACTTGTACCTTTGATTTTTCCTGCCTAAATGTAAAACTTCGCTTTTCTCCACATTGAAACGCATTTTGTTGATAGGGCCCATTGTTCAAGTTTGTCAAGATCTTTTTGGATCTTCTGGAGGTGTTGGCTACTCCTGCCAGTTTGGTGTCATCTGTAAATTTAATGAGTTCCCATTCAATTCCCTCATCTAAGTCATTGATGAAGATATTGAAGAGTACTGGGCCTAAGACGGAACCTTGTGATACCCCACTGCTTACTTCCCTCCATGTGGATGTAGTGTCATTGAGAACTACACTTTGAGTACGGTTTGCCAGCCAGCTACAGATCCATCTGGTGGTGATGTTATCTATTCCAGCTTTTTCTAGCTTACCAAGGAGTAGGTTGTGGTCTACTTTATCAAATGCCTTACTGAAATCAAAGTATACTATGTCCACAGTATTTCACAGGTCTATTAGTTTAGTCACTTTGTCAAAGAATGATCTGTTTTTTTTAAAATTTTTTATTATTAGATATCCATTTGTACATGCAAACAAAGAAAAAATTCAAGTTAAAGCCATTCAACTTAATACAATCATTTTAAATTTGTAGACCTTCTTCACTCCGTATATCAAAGTTTAACTATAAGCCAACTACATTTTAAAAATTTTAAGTTTCACTTCTTTTCAGATCTATCCATTGTACATCAAACAAACAAGTCTTCTTATTAAAGTTAATAATTTTCATGTCGATACACCCCTCCCTTCAATGCGTACATTCTTAGTCTATTTAATATATATCTTCCATTAATCACCCTCTCATGTCTCTTGCTCTTACACTAAGTCCTTAAATCAGTCCATAATTCTTTGCCTTTAATTCCTTGCATAAAATATTAAGTTTCTCTTCTTTTCAGTCGAATTCTGGGTTTCTTCCTCTGCCAGGTGGATTGCCATAACACAGCTTCCCTTCCAAGTAATAAGTCTCTCTTTATTGCTTGCAACGTCCCTTGGTTCCATATAAGCCATACTCCATGGATTCTGTCAGTTTGCCAAGAGAAATTTTTAGCCTCCTCTCCTAGATATTTTTCCAATGCTTTTATAACAATTCTTTTCAAATCCTCACTTTTCATTTCAGTAAGTTGTCTCTCTTCTTGTCTCTCCACCTCTTCCATCTTTTCTTCAACCCCTTCCCCGACCCTCTTCAAATTTCTCCCAGTATCTTCTCTCATTCCCCCACTGTGCGTTTGTACTGTTTCTCCGGTTTGGTCCAGGTCCTCAATAACTGCTTTGCTTTGGTCTTCCACCATCTTCTCCACTTCTCTGCTTTTTTCCACTGCCTCCATCGTCCTCATCCTTTCTTCCCATCTTTTTTCATACATGTCTATTATCATGTCCATCTTTCTCCTTATTTTTTCAAAAGTTGTTGACATTGCATCTTTTAATTCTTTCATCGTCATTTCTGGAGAGCTTATATACATCCTTAGGTTTATTTTGCAAAGTTTTTAAGTTATGCGTCTCTGCTGCCCTCTAGAGGTCTCTTTCGCATTACAGTTTCTCTTCCTTAGGTTTATTTTGCAAAGTTTTTAAGTTATGCGTCTCTGCTGCCCTCTAGAGGTCTCTTTCGCATTACAGTTTCTCTTCCGCCTTTCTCTTCCGGTAGCTATCACTTTAAATTAAGAGCGGTCGCCATCTTGGGTGCCTATTGTTCATTGTGAACGTAATTGATCCGAGGTAAAATATAAGAAATACTTGCTTTTTAAGCTCCTGTGTTCAGTCTGTCAATCTCTGTGCTTCTTTGAGGTGTGTTCCTCGGGTGGTGGCTGGTCTCAGCGTCTTGGTCTGTCAGCTGACAGATGCTGCCCCAGGCTGGAGCTATTGTGAGCACACGGGGAGTCCTCTTTCTTCCCCCCCGAGCGTTTTTTTGGGGGGTTTTCAGAGGATCTCAACCCACACTCACAGCTCTTCGCCCCTTCTCCTACCGAGGAGGGGGTTTTTCGCCACAAAAAACAGCTGTTTTGCGCTGTTTTGGCGGCTTTACAGGTCCTGTGTCGCAGAGCCTCCTAACAAGGCTATTTCGACCCTGAGGCAGCCACGCCCCCTCGGCCTGATCTGTTTTTAACAAACTCTTGCTGACTACTTGTTATAACTTTGTTTGCTTCTAGTTTTTCGCAGATCTGTTTTTTGATTATCTTTTCTAGGATCTAAAACTCATTGGTCTGTTGTTTTCTGGGTCCGTTTTTTCCTTTCTTGAAGATGGGAACCACATCAGTCCTTTTCCAATCCTGAGGTATTTCCCCGGTGCTCCAAGATTTTTGAAAGATTTTCTTCCTTATTTTAATTTTTGTTTCTAGTTTGTCTTTTGCAGTGGGTTTTTTTTTTTTGGTATGTTGGGCTATAGCTTCTTTTTGTGTGAAGAGTCTGAAGACTGATGCAAAGTATGAGTTAAGCAGCATTGTTTTCTCCCTGTTGCCTGTTCTTTCTTTGCCATCTTCTCTCTTTACTGGACCTACAATTTCCTTGACTTTTTTCTTGTTGTTAATATGTTGGAAGAAAGATTCTTTTTATTATCCATGATTTCTGTTGCAAGTCTTTGTTTGTTCTGAGCCTTTGCTTTCCTGACTTCATCTTTGCATGTTCTGGCTGTCTGCTGATTATCGGCCTTAGTTATGTGCCCCTCTTTCCATTTTTGTCTTTCAGTTTGTCAGAGAGATTTTTGTGCAGCCATGCCGGTTTCTTCTTGAATGTCTTGTTTTTCTTTTTCAGTGGGTATTGTGCTGGTCTGGGCTTTTATGATTGCATTTTTCAGAGTTTCCCACGCTTTTGGGTTGTTTTCCCTTTAGGATTTTCATCCGTGGGATCTTTTCTAGGTTCTCTCTGAGTTTGTTAAAGTCAGTTCCTCTGAAGTTCAAGACACTGGTTGGGTTGTTTTCTGTCGCTAGTGTTTGCGTTATATTAAATTCCAGTATGACATGGTTACTTTCACCCAAGGTTCCGGCAACTTCAATTCCCTCTATCACTTTTGGTTAGATTCTCACCCACATCTTTGATTTTTGCTCCAGGGAGACAACATACCTCCCTGGATAGTATGTCCTGTCTGCAGATAGATGATTCTATTCCTTTGAGGATAGAATCTCCTATTACCAACACTCACCTTCCTTTTTGGGGGGCTGCAGTCTGAGATGCTTTTCTGTTTATTTCTGGTGTGTTTGTTGATGTGACTTTTTAAGGGATATTTGAAGTGACTATTTTAGGGATATTTGAAGTTGTTTCTTTGCTAGGCATCTGCATGTTTTCTTTGAGGGGGAGGTTGCGGGTCTGTGTGTTTCCATCTAAGGGAGAAATTGATTGCTCAGTTTTAGTGGGGCTGTTTCTGGCTGAGTTGGATTATGCAGAAGGGGTTTGTTAGTTGTATGCTGCTTCTTTCTTTGAGTATTGTGTTTCCTTCTATGTATAACATACCTCCATTTGTCTTCCTCCAAGGGTTTATCAGTAGGGTCAAATCCTCTGGGAGTTATTTGTTCATTAATTGGTTCAGTTTGGGTAGAGCTTTCTTTTGTATGTTGGGGTCTGGCTAGAGATGCCTCTAAATTCCTTACTTTTTCCTCCAGTAGTTTACATCTAATGCATGTATAGTTTGGGTGTTCTTTAGGCATAAGCACATACATGGAACATGTATTGCATACCACAATAGTATATCAGTCACCTGTTAGTTGTTTGAAAATCCCTCTTTTTGGTTGGTGGGTGTGCTTTGCTTTTAGCCTTGGTTCTAGATTCTTTGTTCTAGGTAATTATGCCTATTTTTTCTATC
Source organism: Bothrops alternatus (assembly GCA_034064705.1). Classification (NCBI taxonomy): domain Eukaryota; kingdom Metazoa; phylum Chordata; class Lepidosauria; order Squamata; family Viperidae; genus Bothrops; species Bothrops alternatus. The sequence continues at coordinate 5,614,368 of JARGCV010000063.1, forward strand.
CTTTTTTCTGCCTGTTTGTGCTTGTTTTTTTGCCATGTTATTTATGTATAGATAACCAGCTAATAACTGGAAGGTGTTTCCTCTTTAAGCCAGGGTGAAAGGGACATTCCATCTCTGAATCAGTCTTCCCACAGCTGTACAGGATCACACCTCTACTGTTAGCATTCTGGACATAAACAGGAATCTGGAGCCAGATACTACTCAAGTAGTATTTTACATTCTATGCTTTCTTATGTTTTAAATTTTAATAACAACACACTATGATTTAATAATTCATATATCTAATATATTACACTTGCTTATAATTTAAGCAGTAATGTTCTAAAAGCCCAAAGTGAATTCTTTACCCATGCTGTAGTGAATGCTTTCCAGGAAAGGGATCCTAAATATATATAATTCTTCCAGACAAGAAGAGTTAACTGCTTGATAACTGGGTGCAAGTGGTTAGTTAAAATAAATGAATGAGTGAACAAAGGAAAGCTAAACTGACTGAGCAATAGAACTTGCCATGCTGTATAATTATGCCCCCAAGTTCTTGATTTCATAATCCAGTATCAAAGCATCTGTAATGCAAGGAGTGCAGTGTCTCAATTTATAATTATGTTTAAGAATATTCTCCCATGTGGGACAGATGAACAGTTAAGACAAAATTTGTTAGAACTGGCATGCTTAGGAAGTGCTTTCCTACCCTGTATTCTATTCACTGTTTTTCAATTTGGTAACATAAAACATCTTCTCTTTGCCTTGGGGTTGATCCAAAGCTACTTCATCAGCGGCTAACCATCAGAACTGGGTTAATTGATGACTTGGAGGGTTCATCTCCATGGCTATGCCTCTGTGTGTTGAACCAGAGCTCTGTAATTGTACAATAAAGTAATTCTTCCAATCTGCATTACAAAGTTGTTCAGCAACATTTTCCAAATTAAAAAATAAATAAATAAAGGCAGAATGGAACAAAATATCTCACTGGGCAGCCATTTGCTTTGTTGTGATTTTGATTTTTCCTTATCATGAATTAATAATCTTAGAAACTATGAGAAAAGCTTATCTTGGCCCACTGTATCTGGCCTATGTCCCTAAATGACCACTTAAATATAAGAATACCATTGCAGGTTAGCCTGAATCTGTGGCTACATTTACATATATTATAAAATTGCTGCAAATTAAAAAAAAAGGCTAGGTTGAATATATGGTTATCATGTACGAGACTACTAATTTCAGAAACAACATAAATTATTCCTTCTGAATCTAGCTTGTTAGGAAAAAGTCAAATTGAGAATTCCTAGCTTTGGCATGCTAAACAAGCAACTGACTTGAGTTGTCTGAATTTATTCAATTATTCCCATTGGCAGGGAAAGCTAAATGAAGTTTTCACCAGAGTGCTGTGCTTGCTCTTGACAGACTAAAGTTCTCTTTAGGTCTAAATGTTGTTTGGAAATGGGATTGCATATGCATTCTGTATATATTGGTGCCAGTGCTTCCATGTCAAGCCACTGGCATTAGAAGGGAATGCCTACATGTTCCTGCAAAATGGATTCGTCCTTCCATTAAATGTTCTGCTGCGGTACAATTTTAGTTGAAAAAAATGTCTGGTTACAACAATAGTGAAATGATGCTTACAGTCCACAGTGTGTTCTTTGGACAGCATTTATGTGATCATATTCAGGGTCTGAATGTATTTTTAAAGAACCCAAGGCTATTTCTGCAAGACTTATTGGCAGTTTTTTCAGCTCTATTAGTGCTTCCAACACAGGTGTATAAAACAGAGGCAGAAACGTTTTCTCTTTCCGAAGTAAAGATTTCTGGAAAAGATTTCATATCTGAAAGGCGGCCGCTGTTCAGAGATCATTTCATTGGTGTTGGAATGTTCCCCTTTCCCTCTTTATCTCAAATGGTTCTGGAGTCTCTCCACTTCCATCCCTTTCTTGCTAAAGCTTTAGAACAGCGGTTCTCAACCTTTTTCAGGCTGCGACCCCGACCTGGGCTGCGCATACATGGCACGACCACGACCTGCATCACACATGCGCGGCGGCCCGCATCGCGCATGCGCGGTGCTGCCCCCTGCGCCGGCCGAGGGGAAAAGGGGGGGAAAATGGCGGACTGCGTTGTTTGGCGACCCCCGTGAAATGGTCATTCGACCCCAAATGGGGTCGCGACCCACAGGTTGAGAACCGCTGCTTTAGAAGATGAGACCCAATAGGAAATAGAGTCTATTGAGATTTCACACATGCCAACACTCTGAACTCTTTCCACCCAGAAACAAGGTTGGTCTTTGGTTCTTGTGCAGGAATACTTGCTGCATCTTGATTTGTAAAGTTTCTCCAGATCTCCTTGCTGGAAGAAGGTGAAAGAGTAAGGTTGCTGCACAGCAGTAAGCCTGGAAACCAAGCAGGGCATCTTTACCTTGGCCTATTAATGCTGCTATTAATAGTGGTGATTGAAAACTGCTGCCTTAAAAGACATCCTGGGTCTTACCACCTGATGAATATTGATTCCCACTGCAGGATTTCCTCAGGAAAAGAAGACACCTGCTGGCAGAAAGATTTGTCCCAGAAGATTATTCCATGCTTCCTATCAGGTTTCCTAAGAGACAAACAAACAACATCCTTAAAACTGCCACCCACCTCCTCTGTGCATAACTGTGAAACCAAGAGATAAAACGCAGCTCCCATGCCTATTTCCTCCATCTCTCCATACATCCTGTGGCAAAAATGAGAAAGCAAAAAATAAATCCCTGCAGCAAAGAGGGGATGGAGTGAGAAGAGTACTGTAAAGACTAGTATCTCAGAACTTATAAACTGATAGGCAATAACCGAAGATACAAATGATGGAACTGTTCCAAGTGTTCTGACTTGGATCAGTTTCTGGGATAATGCATACAGTAATAGTTGCATTTTTGTGCTATCAGGCACCTCTCATCTAGGGTGGTGGTCAGGTCAGAACTGTTGAGAGTTTGAGGCATACAGTATACAAAAAATGTACTTCAAAATTAAAACTAGGAGGCTAAAAGAGATGTAGCTTGTTAAGAAGGTGGGAACATGGTGTAGGTGGAATCAGGACACACCAACTCTTTTGGTAAGCAGTTTTCTGATCAAGCAGAAATACAATCTGATTTATTACCCTAAGTCCATGTTAAAGTTCGCTTATTTGCTTTAACATTAATAAGATAACTTCCAAATTTTATATAATACTATTCCCTTCCCGAATTGCCTTTGAACTTTTTCTCTCTTATGCATCTGGACCCCACACACGCGCGTGCATCCACCCACCCACAGGAATGCAGCTAGAGAGTCCATTTCTCCACTCTCTAAGAATGCATCAAGATCCATATGGGATCCAGGAGCATTTTTGGAAAAAAGACGAAGACAGTTGATGCAATGAAGAAACCTTGATAGTTTCCACAATTTTTGGTAAGTATATGTAAATCAGTTGAGAAGGATGGGACAATTTTGACAGCATGAGGATTCATCCATACTAAATAAAATGAAAGCATTAAACATGCTGCCTAGTTGTGTATTGTGTATTGGTATAGTTTACTACCGTAGTGCAAAACCAGAACAGGCCTGTTAGCTTTACATGTCTCTAACAGCTGGCATATTCTGTATATAGGGCATACATACATACATACATACATACATACATACATACACATATTCATTTGGAATTTTAAAGGGACATTTAATTCAATTTAATTTGGAATTGGAGAGATAGGAGTTGGGATCATTGCAACACCTTTTTTATTAAAGTCATTTTTACCTATTAGTGGAAGAACAAATAAACTCCAGAAGAAGGTTCATTTGTCTCAGTTTTAACAAGAATTTTCAGCAGTACTGTGAATTTTTTCTGTTAACTGTGTGTTTGTTTTTCATTTTATGAATTCATAAGTAAATGCTCCACATCTACTTTTGAAGAAGAAAGAAGTTTAATTCCCAATGAAGGGGGAGGTCAGGACCACTAAGAACTCAAATACTGATGATCTTTGGGGAGAGTTGGCCCAAAGCACATATTGCTTGTGGCTTCCACTGTTATTTACGTTTTGAAAGTTATTTGTTTTAGGTGGTATGTTGAATTGGAGGAAAGAGGAACTCTATGATCTGTTCCTTGGAAACATTTCAGTAAATTGGCTTATTCACACTGAATTTCATCCAGCATGTCCTTCAAACTAATCATTTAAAAATCTGTGGATTCAGCAGGAATTTAAAATAACTAAGATTAATGTCAGAATAGGAATGCAGGCCTAATCCAAATTGTATGTTATCCTGAAATAGTATTTGGATAAGTATTACCGGATGCTAATAATGTGAAGTAACTGAAAGAGGCTTTGGAAATGACCTTAGAGATGCAGGCAAAAGAGAATGCAGAATTATTATTTTGAGACAGGGTAAAATAGACCACAAACACTTCATCCCTGAAGCATCCAATCAAAGGCAATTGATGGATTCATTTGTTGCATTTTATTGTTCTATAGACTTCTGCATCTAATAATTTAATACAGTGGAGGTAATAAGAGCATTTTTGTTATTATTGGAAATTCAAATATTTACTTTTAAGGTACTATTTTGCAAGGTTATTTCACGCATCCCAAACACAGTATTTGATTATTCAATAATTTCATTAAGAGTTTGTCCATGCTTTAATGTCATTATTGAATAAGCCCATAGTCTCCTAATACTGTTATTTCTTTCTCAACGTTTTCTCAACATATTCAGTCTTCCACTGCAGCCATTTTTATGAAACTTTTGTTAAACACACTCAGAAGGTTCTACTGTGTGCAAACATGTCCACTATGGCATGTTCAGTGAATTGTGGTTTAAGAAATACTGGTGTAGAGATGGAGTCAGAATAGAGGCTATTGCTAAAGATACATTCATTTTATAAAATGTGGCTGGAATACAATTGCAGCCCAAGGTTTTCAGCAAATCCAGAGGTTTTTATAGGACTTGTCAAGGACAAAATCCATTTTTGCTGTAGAACAGAGTGACTCTAGAGATCGTATCAATTTTATTTGAACTGCCTTGACCTTTTGGGAGGTCTGAACAGTTTCATAGAAGACTGCATTTTTTTTGCTATTTATTCTAGAAAGAAGATTTGCATCACAAAAACCTTAGCTCTATTCTTAGCATTTTGGATCATGTAGCATAATTTGGAAGCTGATAAGTACTGTTTGCTCCTGCTGGAGGGCAGGTTTTTTAATATATGTAATGTGAAGAGAGTGCTTCAATCCATATAGTTGAGAAAGATCAATATGGGGTTGTGGGTAAAGCATGGTATAGCTCTCAGTGGAACTATTGGGCCTGAGTTCAATATTTTGTTGCCATAGTAATTGAAGTCAAGAACTTTTGAAAAGGACAAAATATAGTGGTATATATTTCTTCCTCAAAATGTGCTTTCCTCTGTAAAATGATGAATGATGTTGTCTTATGTTCATGTGAACACAATCGTCCTTTTTGGAGAGCTGATTTCCAAGTTGTAATTATCGGTAGCGTACCCATGAAATTATATGTAGATTCTCTGACACTGGCCTCTACTTTTTATATAATTATTTTGTTCCTATATTCACATTTTTTTGTGCAAAATTTTAGACTTTCCAAGAAACCGGAGCATATTAACTCTCTTTCAGTCTCTGAATCAGTAATATTTGGCTTAGCTTTCTTTCTTCTTTTTTTTTGTAATATATTTTATTGACTTTTTTTAAAAAACATACATCACAATAATTGGTGAACAGTGTGTTGTCTGGGTTACATTCTTTGCAAATAGCTTTAGAGTCCCAATTAAATAGCTCTTTGTAATCCAAATAGTTCAAAAAAGATTTTTTTCCTGAAATTTATAATTCTCTCCTTGTCTACAGCCCAGATTATTGTCTTTTTTTTGTCACAGCTGTTCTTTGTTGTTAAAAATTTGAAGGTCACAAACACAGATTAGCTTTTTCTAGGTTTTTCCAAGTCTTATATTAAAGTCATAGATGTCATAGTCTTCATCCACTACTAGGCATCAGCAACTATTTGTTTTTCAATTTCCAAAATAAACAATTATCTTTAAAACAAGAGTCTTAACTAGTCAAACAATTTTAGATTTATCCAGATTTAAGTTTTAAATTTCAGGTTTTATATTTATTTTGCTTCCATATATTTTGATCCTCCATAAAAAGATTAAGTCGTTGCTTCCGTTAGTATAAGAGTGGGATGGAAATCCCCCTCCTTCCCTTTCAGAGGTATTTTGCTTCTTGGGGATCTTTTCCATGAAATTAAATGTAGAATAGAAAAGAGAAGATTGAATTACTCACCCAGTTTCAAGCATGCTGTTCACAGTTGTGCTGGTTAGTGCTTTTGGACTTTAGTTGATAGTAGCTTGGGCTGGTCGATGCAATACAGCCATCCTTTCTCCTGTCGGGTTAGAAGGCTTTCCCTAAGTCGAACGAAACGATCGCCGCCATTCCAGAATCATTGGATACCCTTCTTTCTTTGGTCGCCTCTCCGGGCCGACTTAGACCCATTTAGGATTCCCCAGGCAGGGCGAAATTAGCCACGGGAGTGCGGAAAATCCGCAAGAGTGCGACCAGTCACTATCACGCAAAACCGGAAGTCACTGGCTTAGGTTTCTTAAGTGCTTCATGTACATTATTCACAATACTTAGGCAAAGGGGTTCATAGTACTATCCCCACATTATAGACAGTGGTAGGAAGAGACCTGATTTACGTGAGATTTGAAGTATATTAGGATCTTGTCATCTCAAATTTCCTTCCAGTTATACTGGATATTAGTGTTGTCTAGGGTTGATGGGAACTGAAACCCATATACAGAGAAAGTACAAGATTAATAATAATAATAATAGTAGTAGTAGTAGTAGTAGCAGCAGCAGCAGCAGCAACAACAACAACAACAACAACAACAACAACAACAACAATAATAATAATAATAATAATAAAGTTGGAAGGGACCTTGGAGGTCATCAAGTCCAACCCCCTGCTCAGGCAGGAACCCTACACCATTTCAGACAAATGGCTGTCCAATCTCTTCTTAAAAACTTCTGGAGGCAGGTTGTTCCATTGGTTAATTGTTCTGTCAGGAAGTTTCTCCTTAGTTCTAAGTTGCTTCTCTCCTTGATCAGTTTCCATCTTTTGCTTCTCGTCCTGCCTTCAGGCGCTTTGGAGAATAGCTTGACTCCCTCTTCTTTGTGGCAGCCCCTGAGATATTGGAACACTGCTATCATGTCCCCCCTCATCCTTCTCTTCGTTAAACTAGACATACCCAATTCCAGCAACCGTTCCTTATATGTTTTAGCCTCCAGTCCCCTAATCATCTTTGTTGCTCTTCTCTGTATTCTTTCTAGAGTCTCAGCTTCTTTTTTACATCGTGGTGACAAAAACTGGATGCGATATTCCAGTATAGATTTTGCCATTGTAAAGTGGTATTAATACTTCATGTGATCTTAATTTTATCCCTCTGTTAATGCAGCCCAGCACTGTGTTGGCTTTTTTGGCAGCTGCAGCACACTGCTGGCTCATATTTAAGTGATTATCTACTAGGATTCCGAGATCCCTCTCACAGTTACTACTATTGAGCAAGGTACCCCCTATACTATACCTGTACATTTAGTTTTTCTTGCCTAAATGTAGAACCTTACTTTTTTCACCATTGAATTTCATTTTGTTAGATAGCGCCCAATGTTCAAGTCTGTCCAGGTCCTCCTGTACCTTAAGCCTGTCTTCTGGAGTGTTGACTATTCCTGCCAGCTTGGTGTCATACGCAAATTTGATGAGTTCCTCATCTATCCCCTCGTCCAAATCATTGATGAAGATGTTGAAGAACACTGGGCCTAGAACAGAGCCCTGGGGCATCCCACTACACACTTCCCTCCATGTAGATGCGGTTCCATTGAGGACTACACGCTGAGTACGGCCAGTCAGCCAGCTACGAATCCATCTGGTGGTGATGCTGTCTAACCCACATTTTTCTATCTTATCGAGTAGTAGGTTGCGATCTACTTTATCAAATGCCTTACTGAAGTCCAAGTAAATTATATCCACAGAATTCCTCTGATCCACTAAATTTTCACTTGGTCAAAGAATGCAATAAGGTTTGTCTGGCATGATCTGTTTTTGACAAACCCATGTTGGCTTTTAGTAATGACTTTGTTTGCCTGTAGGTGTTTGCTGATTTGTTGTTTGATTATCTTTTCCAGAATCTTCCCAGGTATTTTTTTTTTTTTTTTTTTTTTAGTATTCACTCTCTTTATTTCTAGGTACTCACAAATCCTGTTTGGTTGTTTTCCAGGATTTTCCCAGGTATTGATGTCAAGCTGATCGGCCTATAACTTCCTGGATCCATTTTCCCCTTTTGGTAGATTAGAAAATCAGCTTTTTTCTTTTTTTTTTTTTTAAATATATTTTTATTGGTTTTTTTAAAATTTTACAGAAGAAAAAAATTAGTCAGATCAAATCATAGTATTAAAATAAACAATCATCCATAAACAAAACATAAATACATTGTTCAATACATCTAATACTAATAACTCAACTGAAAATAATCATACCAAACAATTAACATCACTGCTCGGCACCCCCACCACCACATCCCCCCAACCCTATCCTTCCCCCCTCACTTACCAACTAACTACCTACCTTCCTCCCTCCTTCTCTTCTTTCTTCATCCTTCTCTATCTCCATCCTACTCTTCCCCCTTCTTATCAACTTCCACTTACATCTGCCTTCACTCCTCCTTCCTCTTTTCCATCAGATGTGGTGCCCAGAGGCCACCCGAGCAACCCCTTAATAACAGTAATTACATATATTCTTCCACCAACCCCAATTACAGTTGAGAAAACATCATATATAAAATTATAAACCCTCCCTAACCCTCCCCCCCCCGACTTCCCAGAGTGAGTACAGGGTACAATAAAAGAAAACCCCACTACATCAAACAAAATTATTATATAATCCTAACAAGAATTTTAAACTATATACTATATACACTCTCTAAATCAATTCAATCCATTAAACAAAACAAACAACTCATCTTGTTAAGAATAATAATTATCATTTACATCTAAACCATCAATCTAAGTCAAATCTTAAATCACTTCAATCCATTGAGAAGTTATATAAAATCACCCAAACCATCAAGTTTAATATATACCATTCTTTTTTAAAAAAAAAAAAAATAAACAAATAATATCAATAACAATAAATCCCTCAATTCAAAAAAAAATTATGTTCTTAATCAATTTAATATATCTTAATATATCTTAATATATCTTCATTTAAACATCCTCTCTTACGACTTAATTATAAAATTGATCTTTGATTCAACCCATAGTCTTAGATTGGCCTTAATTCCTTTCATTTAATTATAAATTATTATCAATCGACTTCTGGGCTCTCTCATCTGTCAAATAAACCTCCATAACAAATACAATCTATTTATTCCATTTCTAACTTACATTCCTTCAACTTTAACCAATCACTTAATGCTTATCTATCTCATCAATAAATCAATCTAATGTCAAACCTAGATCATCAAAACAAATACATTCTTCATCAATTTAATTATATCAACCATTAATCATCTTCTCTTACATCTTACTCATAATCTTAGTCCTTAATTCAGTCCATAATTTTAGATTACCCATAATTCCTTACATACAATTTTAAATTTCATTTCTTCAAACGAATTCTAGGGTTTTTTTTAACCAAGTAAACCTCCAAAACGAGGCCTCCCATCCAAATAATAAGTCTCTCTTCTTTATTTCTTCAGTCCCATAAATACAGTAAGTTGCTTCTTAAACTGAATCAATGTCTCTTTTTTCTCAATTAAATCCTCTTCTTGCTGCTTAACTAAAAAAAAATAGCCGTCCTTTCCTTTCTTGAAACAAATCCTCTTCCTCTCCATAAATAAACTGTTCATCAAGCAGGATCCATTTCCCTTTATAGTCTTTATTCTGAGAACTATCTTCTTCTTTTTCCTGTTGTTCTTCTAGTTTATATTGTATTATAAAATGCTCAGCAGTCAGTTGTAAATCAGTTTCATTTGGGAGAAAGATTCTAGTTAATTGTTCTTGCTCTTCTTCTTGTTTAGATTGTATTATAAATTGTTCAGCAGTCGGTTGTAAGTCAATTTCATTTGGAAAAAGAAATTTAGTTAATATTTCTGTAAAAGTTTCTTTCAATATTGCTTTAAACTCTTGCGTAAAACTCTTCACTATTTCAAACCTTTCTTCATGAAATTTCTCAATACAGTCCAGAATAGGTTCAGCATTTAACTGTAAATTCCACCGGACTTCCGGTGGCTCCGCCGGCGCCGCCAGGGTCTCCTCTGTGAGACTCCGTTCTCTGGGTTTGTAAAGCCGCAAAAAACAGCGCACACCAGCTGTTTTTCGCGGTGAAAAACCCCCTCTCCGGGCAAATGAGAGGTGTAGAGCATCGGGAGCAAGGTTGAGCCCCTCTTAAATCCCTGGGAAAGAAGTTTTCAGGGATCAAGAGTGAGCTCCCTAAAGCTCCGGAGGACGCTCCTGCCCAGAGACGCTTCTGTCATCAGACAGAGAAAGACGCCGCGACCACTTCTGCTTTTTTAAAATACAACACAGGAGAGATTGTAAGCAGACTGAGTGAATACAGGAGTTCTTAATGGATTGCAAGTATTTTTTTTATTGTTTTTCTGGCTATATATTTCTAACGTCTACAATCAACATAATGCTTTCAAAATGGCGTATAGCTTTCACTGCTTTCATTGTTAGGGAAAGTGCTGGAAAGTGAAAGTGAATTCTTTACTTTTTTCTCTCTTCCTGCTCTCGTAAGCGAAGTCAGAGAGACGGCTGTGATTGTCTTAAATTTAAAATCTTCCCAGGTATTGAGGTCAGGCTGATAGGTCTGTAATTTCCTGGATCCATTTTTCCCCCTTTTTTGAAGATGGGAACTACATCAGCTCTTTTTCAGTCCTCTGGTAGTTCCCCAGTACTCCAAGATCTTTGAAAAATATAGTTCAGTGGTTCTGAGATCACATCTGCCAGTTCCTTGAGAACCTTGGGGTGTAATTCATCTGGTCCTGGTGATTTGAACACGTCTAGGCTGGACAGGTGCTCACTTATCATTTTCTTGCCTATCTTAACTTGTGTTTCTATACTGTTTTTTATGGCACTATTTTTGATAGGTTGATCTGTTTTTTCCCTTTGTGTAAAGATAGATGCAAAAAACGAGTTAAATAGTTCTGCTTTCTCCCTATTGCTAGTCACCTTCTTACCACTTTCACCCACTAATGGACCAATTGTTTCCTTCACTTTTTTCTTGTTTTTTACATGTTGAAAGAAGCTTTTTTTTTGTTGTTATTTTTGACTTTGGTCACAAGCCTTAGTTTATTTTGAGCCTTGGCTTTCCTCACTTCATCTTTGCAGGCTCAGGCTATTTGCTGATATTCTGATTTAGTTATGTGCTCCTCATTCCACTTTCTATACTTGCCCTTTTTATCTTTCAATTTGTCAGAGAGTTCTTTATGCAGCCATGCTGGTTTATTTTGAGAGCTGTTATTTTTCCTCTTTGCTGGTATTGAACTAGACTGGGCTTCTATTATCTTGCTTTTCAGAATTTCCCAAGGTTCTTGCTTTGTTTTCCCCTAGAGGATTCTCATCCATGGAATCCTTCCCAAGCCCTCTCTAAGTTTATTGAAATTAGCTCTGTTGAAGTCCAAGACTCTAGTTTGACTATGTTCTATTGCTTGTGCTTCCATAATGTTGAATTCCAATATTGCATGATCACTACTTCCCAAGGTTCCTGTGGCTTCAACACCTTCTATCATTTCATCTCTGTTAGTGAGAATTAGATCCAAAATGGCTAATCCCCTAGTTCCCTTCTCTACTTTTTGGGAGACAAAGTTGTCTGCTAGGTTTGTCAGGAATCTGTTTGATCTTCCACTTGGTGCAGAGTTTGTCTCCCAGTTGATGTCAGGGTAATTAAAGTCCCCCATTACTATGGTGATGTGCTTCCTACATACCTTAGTTAGCTGCCTAGCAAAAAGTTCATCTATTTCGTCTGTTTGGTTGGGTGGTCTATAGTATACACCTATGGCAATGTCATTTTTTCTCCCTTTTATATTGACCCAAATGCATTCAAGACAGTTTTCGTCATTGTTGTGCTCTATTTCTGTAGAGATGTAGTTATTTATTACATATAGTGCAACTCCACCTCGTCTTTTATTTGGTCTGTTTCTTTTAAATAATTTAAATCCTTCTAGCTGTGTGTTCCATTTGTGAGTTTCATCCCACCATGTTTCTGTAATGGCAACAATATCATATCTGCCCTCATTGACCTGAATTTCTAGTTCACCTTGTTTGCTGTTCATACTCTGTGCATTGGTGTATAGACATTTGAGTCCTTTATGACCGACCCTGTGTTTACTTTCTACAAAACCTGAGTGGTGCTTGAGTTCCCCTATTGTCTTACCACCTATTTGGTTAGTGCACTTTGTGTGGCACTTGTTATTAAAAGCTTGATTTTGCTTGGCAGCAAGGTTGGTATTTTTGTCCACACACATATCTATGTTATATTCACTGATAGCTCTATTGTTTTTAGATTTCCGGGGACAGGGATGCTCTCTATCGATTAACTCACTGTCCCCGCTGTTTAGTTTAAATATTCCTCCAGAAAATCTGTGAATTTATAGCTGAGTAATTCAGTCCCTTTCTTTGATGGATGCAAACCATCTCTTTTGTACATTTTTTCATGGGACCAACTACTGACATCATGACGGTAATATATCCAAAGCCTTCCCCTTTACACCACTCCTTTAGCCACATATTGAATTGTGCTATATGCTAGCCTTTTCCATTTTGCTCTTTATACACTGGTAAAACCTCTGAAAAAATTAGTCTACAGCCTATTTTGCTAAGTTCCTGCCCCAAGCTCTGGAAATCGTTCTGCACAGAGAGTACATCTTTTTAGGACAGATCGTTAGTCCCAAGATGTACAATAGCCTCTATATCACAGTCCTTGCTGGTATTCTTAATTATTTTAGAAATACACTTCTTATCCCTACTGGCATTAGCACCTGGGAGACATCTGACCTCTTTTGAAACCTCTGTATCCTTTCCTAAATTTACATCCCTTATAATTGAATCACCAACCAGAAGGTGGCTTCTCTTTTTGGATGCCTTTCTGTTCTTGCATGACTGGTGTGTAATACCTGATTCGCACTTCTCCCTGTTGGAAACAAGTTCTTCATCTCAGTCCACGATCCCCTGCTTATTTGAGTTATCATTACAAATACCTTTACCTGTCTCCTTAATGTCCCTATTAAGGTCAGCAAGGGCACTGTAACTGTTGTGCAGGCAGACAGGGAAAGCTTTGCGTTTATGGTTCACAGCTCTCACCCTGCCAGATCCCACAGTTGTCCACACTGCCCTTCTCCTGCAGGATCTTTGTGGTAGAGGGGGCTAATAGCGCGGAGGCTCAATAGAGTAGAAGGGCTGAACTGGACACCTAATTTTTAATTTCTGCCTGAGATTACAGACCCTAGATAGATAATCTGTCCTTGTAGACTAGTGATTTGTTTACAGATAGGAGAGTTTCCAAGTTTGAAGAGGGTACTGCGAAAAACAGCTGCAAAGCAAGTGTTGCATTGTACTAAGCCAGACATTCTTAGATACAAGGAATCTCACACACTTGCCCTGAATGTACCACTGCTGTTTATGATTTTTAGTTATATGATTCCAAGCAAGCAATTCCAAGTAAAATTCCAAGCAAGCAAGTCCAAGCAAGCAGTTTCCAGCAAACTCTGGGGAATTAAATGCAATGAAGTATCCAATCAGTGGGGCCTTTGCTAATTTTGCCCTCCCCCTTCTTTTCATTCACAGTTGTAAAATTCCAAGCAAGCAATTCCAAGTAAAATTCCAAGCAAGCAAGTAATTCCAAGCAAGATTAGGAAAGGTTGCATTTTACTGGTATTTACCTTGCACACTCTTCCTTGTTTTATTGTTCTCCCCTTCCCCCTCCTGCTTTTAAGGATGGTGGCTTTTACAAACATTAAATAGTACAAACACTTAAATTATCCTAGGCAGATTTGTTACAGAGCCCGTGAAAGAACATCAATTAGAAAAGCAGCCTTTTTTGCTGTGGTATGCAAACTGTGAAGCAATTGCTTTTTGCATGGCACACCTTTAAGGTCGCAAGAACTCCCTCAATGGGGAGAGCTCCCCACAGCTATCTCTTTTCAGAATTTCTGCAGACTTTGGGAGAAGGGCACTGCACTTGCTGTGATGTTTTCTAAGCAATTGTGGGATGGAAGCTGGTTCAACAACTACTGCAGTTTTCAATAAACTTCAGCTGGGTGTTATAGGATTCCCTAGCCTGTGAGCTAGTTCAAAGTACTTCTATGCTGTTTCCTATTCCAAATAATTAAAACCAGCAATTAAAACCATAACTTAAAACACACAAAAACAAATGTAAACATATTTTGTAACATAATACAGAATAAAAGAGCAGAACACTTCTGTGTGTCAAGACTGTGAGGCCCAAGAGGGCAGCATGGCTGCATCTGGTCATTGTTACCCAATTAGCACCACCCAGGGAGCACATATAGCTTAAGACAGTGCCTCTCAACTTTGATGACTTGAAAATGTCCGGACTTCAACTCCCAGAATTCCCCAGTCAGCATAGGATTCTGGAAGCTGAAGTCCAGCCATCTTCAAGCTGCCAAGGTTAAAAAACACTGGCTTATGGATACCAGCAACTATTGCTCCCTATTGTGTGCGTATATTTTCTTCTCTTCTGTCATGTTCTCATCATATGCTAAAGTATAAAAGAGCAGAACAGTAATAAAGAAAAAGCAGAAATTGAAGTTTTAAAATCACAGCAATATTATGAAAAGGTCTGGGAGAATGAAATGGCCGGTGCTGACAAGGCAGCAGAGATGACACCAGGCATGCCATACTGGAGAGGGAATTGGGGGACAACCATTGAAAAAGTTATTCCTTGCTTCTCCATGAGAGGACACCCAGAGTAGACCCACTGTAAGATATGGCCACGAACATGTATGGCCCCAAACTATGAACAAGTTTATAGGTTAAAACTTTGAACTGGGATTGGAAATGAACTGGGAGCCAGTGGAGATCATAAAGAACAGGAGTGTTGTTGTTTAGTTCCAGTAAAATTATTGTGGTAGCTCTCAAGGGCCAGGGAAATCAGGAAATCCAGGCAGTTCGGGTGAGTATAAAGATTTATTGCAAGCTAACTACTAACTGTCAAGGGAGATTACCAGGAGTTAAGAACAGAAAGAAATTCAAGCTGGGTTGGACTTAGATCAGGGGTTCTCAACCTTGGCAACTTTAAGACTTGTGGACTTCAACTCCCAGAAAAGCTGGCTGAGGAATTCTGGGAGTTGAAGTCTACAAGTCTTAAAGTTGCCAAGGTTGAGAATCCCTGACTTAGATCTCTTATGACTGATGACAGTTTTGACCCCTTCCTCCGGCTCAGCCTGGTCATCTCCTACATCATTGTTTTATACTAGTGGTCATTTTTGAACTATTTTCAAAGGCAGATCTGGGTATAATACATTTTAATAATATAATCTCATTATTGTGAGATTATCTCTAAGTAAGGCCATAAGAAAGATGCCAAACTGATCTAGTGAAAAGTATTTTATCTCCAGAAGCTCCTTGGCCTCTAACATTGAAGATCATTCAGGAGCACCTCCAAAGTACAAACCTCTCGGGTGAGTGCCACCCATCTGGAACAATCTGGATAATATCACCTGTGGTCTCATATAGATACAGACTAGTGTGAGGGTTAGAAGGAAAACTAGAGGAATCCTCAGCTCAGATACCGTGAGGTCAGATAGAAATTGCACAGTTACAGATGGCTATCCAAATATGAGCAGCGACCCAACTGAGATAATTAAGGGCACCAAAAGTCATTGGAAACTTCTAACTTCTAACACATTCCCTGATCTCTGTCCATTTTAATGAGTCTGGATCAGTGGTGGAATTCAGCTGCTTCACACCGGTTCAGTAGAACCGGTAGCTAAATTTTGCTACATTCGGAGAACCGGCTAGCTTGCAGAAGTCCAGTCTAGGCCTGGAGGAGGCCTCCCATGCCTAGAACAGCCCACCAGTAGTGTGTGGATGCCACTTCGGGAAGTCCGTTCTAGGCCTTGGAGGCCTCCCAGGCCTACATCGAATAAGAGAACCGGTTGTTCAGGTATTTGAATTCCACCACTGGTATGGATCCATCTAGTGTCTTAACCACTAGCCCAAAGTGGCTTTCATTTTTTCTTGCCATCCTTTTTTTCTAGAATAAAAGGCAAAACAGGACTACTAAGACCCTGTAAAGTTTAACACACCTCTTATACATCCCTAAAAACTCACTCTTCCCAAAATGAGCCACATAGTTTGACTTTCTCTCTTCCAGGAATCTTATCACTAAGTACATGCTGTGCAACTCTCAGAACAATGATTTTAACAATAGGTGAGCCTTAGACACGAAAAGATAATCTACCCAACACTTTTAACGTTGGCACTGGATAAGTAAAGCTAGAAAATTATTGCCTCTTTAATAAATCCACTGTTTGCTTATAAACAGTGCATGCATAATACATCTTCATGGGGGTTGTTTCACTTATTTTGGAGGGGAAAAAACCCTTCTTTGTGCAAATTGAGAAGGATTTGATTTCTCTCCCCAAGGTACAGGGAGGTGTCAATGGATATTTTTTCCAAACAAGAGATTTATTTTCTCCTATGGGCATTCCAAAGATACTTCTGGGCACAACTATAACACATGCTTATGTTTGTACAATTTCTTGATTTGGAAGAAAAGTTGAAATAAATGTTGGATTGCAGCTTTCATAAAAATTTAAAGACCTTTTAGCAAGAAGTCTCAGTTATTTCCAAGGGAAGTTGGTTTGGGATTCTTGGAAGACTGGATCTTACATAGCAAATTCTTCTATGAACTAAAGAGACTACATTTTAGTGGAGAAGCCATAGGTGCAAAAACATATAATCATGAGATTAATGGAAGCCCCCCCTTAGATATCCACATGTTATAGGCAATGCCCTTAAAAAGCTGTTGTTTTCCATGGCCCATACAGTTTACATTAGCAGCTCTGAAAGCATCCTGCATCTTCCCTTAACTTTTTCATGATAATACTAATTGTGCTCTTACGTGCTTCTGACTGGTGATAATATTTCATAACAAACAAATTCTTCTGGGAGACCTGGGAATATAGTCACTAGAGGAATGAAGAAGATATCTTCTATGGTTATATTCAGTGCCTGTATCTAAAAGAGGCATTGAGTTTTTATGCATCCTTTCAACTGCTAAAACACATTTTATCCTGAGAGGAGCTTTCCCCCTCATGAGCTGATGGGACCAATATGATAGATTGATGTTGGTGGATATGATAATTACTGTATATATGTCGAAGGCTGAGTTAATGCATGGGGGAATGAATGCATGTTGCAATGTGCAAGATGAGAATTATAAAGGAAATAAGAATGCAGAGAATGCAGCATTATTTGCAAAATGTTCAGAACATCAAATAGAATGTATATCTGAGAACGTGGAAAACTGCTTTATACTATTGTCCATTTTAGTTCAGACCTATCGAAAGTGACATGTTAGGAATTCTAATAGGATTTTTGGTGTTTGTGTGCCTTATCTAGAGGTGGCATGGCTTGACCCTGGGGCGATATAATACACTTACATAGATATTTTGAAGTAGTAACAATATGAATGTTTTATCATTCCATTGTAGGCTGTCTTAGTAAAATGTATGGAAAGATACAAGAAATCTCTGTCTATTTTTTACATTCTAAAACTCTCGACAGATTTTGCCAGATTATATTAGCTAGTAGTAATGGAAGTACTTTGAAGACCAATACATCAAGAAGCCACAGACTGGGAGCAGGAATAAAATTTATGCCAGATGATCTACATAACTTGCTAACACAGTTTCTCCTTATTTTTTTTATTTCTAAAGTGTACATTCCAACTTTATAAGGCCAATCATTTTCTTGAAATGGCTAAGATATCTTTTAGGTGCAAATAAATGATTGCTCTATGCTTGTTTAAATCTTGGGCAGCCTGGTACTTACTTTAGTAATGAAATGTGACGATGTGCCATCTCTTAGGTAACCTATATGGATGCATCTTAAATAGTTCTTTCCAACAGCTAGTTCCACATGGTAAAATACTTATATATTTATATATTATATATTTATAAGATGCCAGGAAAAGAAACAGGCAATGCTGTATTGTGGAAAAAATATTATATTTCCAATATACAATATCCTCTTGTATGGAAATAGCTGCTATGGAGAATTAATTTCAGATTGCCTATATCAGCGGTTCTCAACCTATGGGTCGCGACCCCATTTGGGGTCGAACGACCATTTCGCGGGGGTTGCCGGACACCGCGGTCCGCCATTTTATTTTTGTTTTTTTTGTTGCGCGCACCGCGCATGCGCGGTTCGGGTCGTCACGCATGCGCCGCGCATGCATGGATCGGCCCGTCCTGGTCCGCCATTTTGTTTTTTTAATTTTTTTTGTTTTTTTGTCGCACGCACGCCGCGCATGCGCAGATTGGCCCGTTGCGCACGCGCACGCACGTGCCCGGGTCAGGGTCGCGCCGCGCATGGGCGGCGCAAGTGGGGTCTCAACCTGAAAAAGGTTGAGAACCACTGGCCTATATGATGTTGTTTCTTGTGGCTCAGTCCTTATTTTGAGTTAAAATCAGATTGCATTAAGTACACTTCAACTATATCCATATAGCGTGACTGCACAAAATAGGATTCTGAATATAAAATATTCAGAATATTTTGGATATGTGTGGACTGAGCAAATATCGTATTCATCAGCAGCATTGTGTCTTGCGTTGTAAAGGGGCTGTAAACTACTGTACACTGGAAGTAAAATGATAACATGGAAGAAGCCATGGCAAACCACTTCTGTATTGCTGCCAAGGAAACCCCATGGAAGTGGGTGTGAAGTTACCAGGCATCAAACTCATCTTTAAGGAATTTTAGTTTAAAAAGTAAAAAACTGGTAATTTCCTTGAAAAACATTGGTTCTCATCTGACTTTAATAGGCTGTGTTTTCATACTGTGCACAACCGTAGTTGAAAGGAAGGTACAAGCAAAAAGAGGACCAAGTTTTTAAAAGGTACAGTGCAGTTTTCTCATCTGTATTAAGGCTCGTGGTTGCCTTTCAAATCACTTGATGAAATTCTGAAAAGTGCTGCCCACTCTCACCCGCTGAGTGTTAGTCATTGAAATGTGTTTATCTTGCCTAAAGGCTGTGACATCAAGGCCATCCTGCTAGATGAGTACTAATGTGGCAAATGGGAAAATATAGAGGAGTATAGGGAAGAGTTTGCAATCGCTGCTAGGTAAAGACTGTGTCACGTGAAAGACTTGGGGAGTTTTTCACTGCAGAGGTCTGAATCCGAATGGAAGGGACCTTAGAAATCACCAAATCTGGCAAACTCAATCCGCATTAACCAAGTTCACAGGAGGGAGACAACTGAGCAGAACAATTGGAAGGAATAGGCAATTTCTGACTGCGAAAAGCAGCTATTGAGGGCAAAAAAGAGTAAGATGGATACAAATGAAAATCTAGTTCTCTCTCTCTCTCTCTCTCTCTCTCTCTCTCTCTCTCTCTCTCTCTCTCTCTCTCTCTCTCTCTCTCTCTCTCTGTGCTATTCTGTCTGCTCTCTCTCTCTCTCTCTCTCTGTGCTATTCTGTCTGATTTGCAGTTTCTATTTCTCCTTCTTTATTTCTGGAGTTTAAGCTGGAGGCCATACACACACACAAAAAAGGACTTATTTACACTAGAGTTTGAGGTCAAAACTCTAGGTGACATGAACAGCATTGATGATTTAACACTTTATAACCACCCAGTGAACAGATGAGAGTCAATGGCATTTTGCCACAAATTAATACAATCATGGCTTCTTCATGTTGGCTTAGAAAGCAATTAGTTTAATCAAAATCTGCCCTCCCTCCCTCCATTTGCCTCTCTCTCTGTCTTTATTAGTTACAATTGTAAATATTCTGGAACTATCAGACATGTGTTTGTCTTAGCCACTGAAAC
The DNA here is from genome assembly GCA_034064705.1 of Bothrops alternatus. Taxonomy (NCBI): domain Eukaryota; kingdom Metazoa; phylum Chordata; class Lepidosauria; order Squamata; family Viperidae; genus Bothrops; species Bothrops alternatus. The sequence continues at coordinate 5,634,437 of JARGCV010000063.1, forward strand.
ACGATGTTTTTGGAAAGGATTTGAGAACTCTTGCCAAGAGTTTGCATTGGAGAAAAGCACTGGCATTTTGTTAAAAAGCCTCATGAATCCTAAGTTAATTTTTTGGGACTAAGTAATAATGATCTCTGTTTTCAAAACTGCTTTAAGTGTGCCTCTGTTAATCTTAAAGAAGAAGATAAAAGACCTGTGTACTTTTTTGATGGAAACGTTCATTAGCTGTAAATAGTCAAAGAGATTCACTGTAAAATTATAATAGAAACCATTTTATTTGTGGAGGAACTAGAGCTAGTTATTGCAAAATGTATTTATTCAAATGGAAAGGTAATAGATGATAACCAAAATCCTTGTTAAGTTTTGATGGCTGTGCTGGGAAAGACTGGTAGAAACTATTTACGGCGATTAAAATGGCACTGCAATTTATATTTCTCAAGGCTCTTTCTGTTGAATTAAACTGTAGCTTGGCTGTATTCCCTGTTTTGCATGAAGATTTTGCATGCATATGGGCATATACAAGGCTACTTGATGATAGGAAGCATTGACTAAGTAAGTGCAGATGTTCAAACTGAAATCTACTATAAATAGGCAAAAAGTAGAAACCTGCTTTTTTTTTTTTTGTCCATAGAAGGTCCAAACATAGGGTTGTCTGTTGGAGAACCCAATGAAAATACAACTTTAATAAGAAAGCCTACACTGGATCCTCATACAATAGCCAGCAAATTTAAAAATACTGCTAATAACTTTAAAAATGCGAATCCCGGGTATATTTGTGTAATGGTATAAAGTCCTCGAACTCTGGGATAAGTATAAAACAGCTGTTTATTGTTGAAGCAATAAAAACAATAGTTGCTTTTATTGTTTTTATTGTTTCAACAATAAACAGCTGTTTTATACTTATCCCAGAGTTCGAGGACTTTATACCATTACACACACACACACACACCCTATATACATACATACATACATATATACATATACATATGTATATGTATATGTATATGTATATATATATATGTATATATGTATGTATATATATATAGGGTGTGGGTGTGGGTGTGTAATGGTATAAAGTATATATATATATGCACCAGTATTTTTAAATTTGCTTGCAGTGGTGATTTTTTGCATATACTGTAATGCATTAGTTAAGGAAGTGAACCTGTTCTGGGAAGACTCACATTCAAATCCCTATTCAACTGGGGACTTAACTGAATGACTTGGAGGTCAGCCGTTCTCTATCAGTCCAATCTTGGCTCATAAGATTTTTTTTTTTTTTTGTGGAGATAAAATGTGAGGTCATTCTGCACAAAGTGCCTTGAGTATCTGGAGTCAGCCCTGGATTAACCATTAAGCAAATAAGCAATACTTAGGGCAGGGCCTTACAACCTTTTCACCCATTGTACCACTTTTAGGATATGGCAGTATCCGAGTACCACCAGTCGCTTAGCAAGGTGTCAAAAACTTGATGACCCCTCCAAAAAAGGAAAAAAGTGATAATGTACAGGTAGTCCTTGACTTACAACCGTTCGCTTAGTGACTGTTCGAAATTACAATGGCACTGAAAAAAGTGCCCCCCAAGCAAGACACCTGCCTGCCCACCCGGTGGTGCTCTTCCTCCTGTCTGAGGTTTTCATTGTTGTGAGCATTTCTGTTGAGGATTGGCAGCGGGGGTGGGGTGGGGGGTGTTTGATTTTTATTCCCCCCGTCTGATGGGTGCTTGCAGCAGGTTTTGGTCACTTCACATGACCCTGGGACACTTGGACCGTTCATAAATATGAATCAGTTGCCAAGCATCTGAATGTAAATCACAAGACCCTGGAGATGTTGCAACATTCCACCTGATTGGTTCTTATTCTGGGCTCAGCAGAAGGGCCAGGATCAGCACCGAGCTCCATCTGGAGCCTGGCGCTGATCCTGGTGCTTCCACTAAGCCCTGACAGCCCCGAAGCGGTGATCCTGGCGCTTCCGCTGAGCCCTGACAGCCCTGCAGCTCCAGCCATCTCTCGCTCAGGCTTGTGTGGTTCTGCCACCGATTCAGCTCATTCCCCCCCCCTGCTACCACTTTTCTAGGATGGTCGCGTACCACCTGCCAGGTGCCAATGAAGCACAGGTGGTACCTGTATCACTGGTTGAAAAGCCCTGACTTAGGGCACAAAAGAAGGGAGACACTGTAGAATATTTTCTCCCGGTGACCGTGACCTTAACTCTTTCACTGCCACATTTGACTTTAGTTTTCACAATTATTAAATCTTAATGTCTTGTCAGTTAAGCATTGGAAAGGCTGAGGAGCACCTTTGGTGGGCTATGCTTTATGGCATCAATTTGCCTTAATCCTAACCCTGCTTAGAGAAAAGTGTGGATATGAATATAAAATAATATTAATCAGTCCTTGGGAAGGACTTAATAGGTGGATAAAAATGCCAAATCCAGTCTAAACATCCGCCTGACTATGCGGCGAACTATAATAATGAAAGATCTGAAGCATATCAGGAGAGGGATATTCTTCTTAACTTTAAGCCAAGATCATTTCAAAATTCATAGACTTTTTTTAAAAAAATTAAATAAAGGAGCTTTTGATGATTCAGAAAACGAGTGACTTAGAATGACCCATGTAACAGTAGCAGCAGGAAGAACACAACCAATTAATGAAGAAAGCTGGACAACCACAGAGGGCAGAAGACGACAAATTTGCAAAAGCACAGGTGCCTAGTGGGGAATGTTTAAAAAAAAAAAAGTCACGTGGCAAGTCAACATGAAGAAGTTTTATTTCAGTTTGATTTGAAATAGGAGCAAGATATACTAATTGGAAGGACACTTACTGATGTTCCACAGTGTGTAGGTTAACAAATTAGTTGTCATTTAGCAAATTAGAGGGGGGGGGACATTTCTTTTAATAATTAATTATTAGCTTTCCAGGCTGATCTGACACAGTAAAGTTTTCTAAAATGATCCCTTTTTCTTTTTGCATAGCATCAATGCGGAGCTACAGAAATTTTCAACATCCTAAAAATGATGTCAGCATCTTCTTGCATTCGCTCATCTTATTGTCTTCAACCCCGAGATCCAAAATTATTCATTAAATTATTATCACAAGATGATGGCAGTTGTGCAGACAATAGCAACAGCACTTTGTGCTAAGGAACACCTAAAGGAAAGCTTTCAAAATCTGCAGATAGTACAATTGTCTTGTTACTCTCTTGCGGCCTTTTCTAGTATGATGCAAAAGGGGAAGGATGTTTAGCATTCTGTACTGACTTGCATTATAGCAAAAGACTCTAGTCCAGGGGTGTCAGACTCGCAACGTCATGTGACATGTCATGACGTATTGTGACTTTTTTTCCATTGCCGGCAGTGGGGTGGGTGTGGTTTTGGCATGACGCATCTGGCCCAAGGGCCGGCAGCTTGACACCCCTACTCTAGTCCTTTGGATATCATTGGGCAAGTTATATGACAGTTGTAAAATCTGGGATTTAAAGTCCTCACATTTGGAAAATCCCCTGCTGAGGTAAACTCATCAAGTGGAATTAGACAGAATAAGTAGGAATCTTCTTGAAATAGACCAGGCAGTAGCCTTCAAATATAGTAAGTAAAATTTAATTAGGAAACATAAATGGCCCAAAAAGTAATGATTCGAAACATTTTTTGAATAATTTTCTTCAATCAACCAATCTAAACAATCTATTAGCAACATTTGTGACCATCAGATCATAGTGCTCTTTCATTATTTATAATCTCTGTTGTATCTAATGTATTGCCCTGAGTTTGCCAATAAAAAAGAAAAGGGGGAGGGGGAGAGAGGGAGGGAGGGAGGGAGGGAGAGAGAGAGAGAGAGAGAGAGAGAGAGAGAGAGAGAGAGAGAGAGAGAGAGAGAGAGAGAGAGAGTTGGAATTAGCTGGATTTTTGACCATCACAGACAGTACAGGTATTCCTCAGCTTATGATCACAATTGAGCCCAAAATTTATATTGTTAAGTGAGACATTTGTTAAGTGAGTTTTGCCCATTTTATGATCTTTCTAGCCAAAGTTGTTAAGTGAATCATTGTGGTGAAATTAGTAATATGGTTGTTAAGTAAATATGGCTTCCCCATTGACTTTGCTTGTCAGAAGGTTGCAGAAGTTGTTCACATTATCCCAGGGACACTACAGCGGTCATAAACATGAACCAGTTGCCCAGCATCTAAATTTTGATCATGTGAGCATGGAGATGCTGCAGTGGTCATAAGTGTGAAAAACGGTTATAAGTCACTTTTTTCAGTGCTGTTGTAACTTTGAACTGTCACCAAATGAACTGTTGTAAGTTGAGGACTACCTGTATTTCTGCAGTCATTGTGATTTGTAACCTTCTCTGCCAGCTTCCCAGGAGCCAAGTCAATGGGAAAACTGGCTGAAAGTTGGAAGTCACAATCATGTGAGGACCTTTGCTTAACAATGATTGCAACGTGGTCATATTATATACTGCTTTATGACCACATCACTTAGCACTGGAAATTATAGTCATAATTACCATAATTAACCAAGGACTATCTAAACATATGCTGCTTAAAATAATTCCCTGTGAAACAAGGTATCCCATTTATGATCATTTTCCCATCTAGGAGCCACACACACACAAACACACACAAATACAGAACAACATACAAATAAAAATTCCTCTTACCTATTCCAGCACAAGTAGCAGAAAAGAAGGAAGCACGCTTGATAAGGGATAAAAACAAAGGGCAGATGTGTTGGGAAGAGAAAATAAGGAACAAAACAGATGAAATGAAGTAAGGGAAAGAGGGATGTGAAGCGATTCAGATCAAAAGCAGAAAAGGTGCTCGGAAGGAGACACTGATATGGTCATGGCATCTGTTGCACCTCTTTAAGAAACTATAGCTCTTCCTAAGCTTGCATATCAGCTACAAGGGCCCAGGAAAGTATACATGAAGCACCAATAGGGTGTGATAAGGTTGCTGTTAAAAAGTGTTCCTTTTCCTCAATATGATTCTTGCTGAACAAATAATCTACAATCCCTTGGTGGTGGTGGTGGTGGTGGTGGTGGTGGTGGTGGTGGTGGTGATGTAATCTTCTCCCACTGAGTGGTTGAAAGTGCCATGGGCATGGTCCTTCTCCTCTGGTGGCTGGGAACCTCCCTCTAAGGCAGGGGTGACAAACTCACAACGTCACGTGATGTGTCGCGACAAAAGTATTGTGACTTTTTTTCCATTGCCGGCAATGGGGTGGACACAGCTTCACCAGGATGCATCTGGCCTGTGGGCCAGCAGTTTGACACCCTTGCTCTTAAGGCCATTTGGTTTGGGGCATGGTTTGTTGCAGAGGCATCTGTTCACCTAATGCCTCATGTGCATTGCAGAAAGCACCAGTGGGCGTGATGTGAGATCCTTATTTGCACAGATGTGTGTGGTTTTTCTTTTTCTTTTTTTTATTGGTTTTTAAGAGATTACAAAGAAAAAAGAAATAATAACTCAACTGAAAACAATCATATAGCACATTTGCCAAACAATCAGTATGACTGCTCGGTACCCCCCCACCACATCCCCCTAACCCTAACCTTTCCCCCTCCTCTTACCCTCTATCTACCTACCTTCCTCTCTCCTTTCTCTACTCCACCCACCTCTATCCCCTCTCTTCTCCCTCTTACCATCTTCCTACTTACTTCTACCTTCACTCCTCCTTCCTCTTTCCATCCGATGTGGTGCCCAGAGGCCACCCGAGCAACCCCTTAATACCTATAGTTACATATTCTTGTATCAACCCCGATTACAGTTGGGAAAACATAGTATACCAATTATAAACACCCTCCCACCTCCCCCCCCCGGACTTCCCAGAGTGAATACAGGGTAGGAACGCAAGGAACCCCACTAAACTAGATGTGTGTGGTTTTTCAAGCACACGTGTAACAGTCCTTTGTCTGAAAAAGGATAAAAGCTCTGTTTAAATATAATTGGGTTCTACAAGCAGAATCTTGTTGCATTTGCCCGAATAAGTGCATTACTGAATTTTTTTCGCCCACAAGAGTTTCATGTAGCTGTACTTTCTATTGTTTTTATTACTTTGGTTGGCTAGTTGTACGGTTGCGCCTGTTCCAACATCATTTTGCCGCCTTTGTCCCAAAGGGTCTTTTTCTAAAAGGCAACTGGATTTTCTTGTGTTTTTTTTTTCTTTCAAAAGGTTTCATTTCTCATCCAAGAAGCTTCTTCAGTTCCTTCTTGGATGAGAAGTGAAACTTTAAAACAACAATAACAACCAAGGAGGTCCAATGGCCTTTTGGAGAAGGCATCTTTGGGATAACCATGACCTGGATGATAGAGAATCTCCATAGGCAGCCCTTATTGGCTGGGGAATATAGGCCTACATTATAATTTTCAACTTCCCTTTCCTCTTTGGCTTTCTTTGAATATGGGTCTATCAAAATTCCAGAAGACTGACATTCCTGAATCAAAACAATAACAGCAATAACAACAAAAATCCTGGCTGACAAGTCAGCAGGCCATGAAATGGGCTGAAGTGAGAGTCAGTTCTGGTGATGTCCCCATGACCTTGGGTCTGCTCCATCACACCCCTTTCTCCCTCCTTGAGGGCATCTTAATGCCAAAGGTTTGTTTAAGTAACTCAAAGGGGGACTAAGCCTTTTATCTCAGCCACATGCTTGAAATACCCCATTCCTATCTTGTCACACATGATGATAACCATTCTGTGGAGAATGGGTAGGAGGGGAATGAAGCTGGGGAATCCACCAAGGGTTGCCCTGAAAGTGTCCCATGTTAAATCTTGAAGAACAGCATCACTGGTTGGCCTCATATGCTGATGCATATTAAAGCTTAGACATGGGGGGCGGGGGCAGAGGGGAGTGCAATTTATGCCAATACATTGTTTTGCTGACTTGAAGAGGGGAAGAATTCATATGAACCCAGTTATGAGAAGAGCCCTCAAACCATACTCTCCCCCAACTCGCAGGTATTCTGGGAGGGGAGGAATTAATCTTCCTATCAGGTAAATATGGCATGAATCATTTTCTTTATCTTTTATCTTTATCTTTATTTCGACTTATATGCTGCCCTTCTCCCCAGACTCAGGGCGGCTCACAACAGAAATATAAGTACAGAAATATATAAGTTACTTAAAATAATGGTACAATATAAAAACTATAAAACTGTAAAAACTATACTCACTCATACAGCATACACTCCCAATCAAAGGCCCAGGGGCAGAGCGTGGCTCACACGCCTCAAGCCTGTCTGCAAAGATGTGTTTTTAAAAGTTTGCGGAAAGCTTGGAGGGAAGGAGCAGTACGAACCTCTGAGGGAAGTTGATTCCAGAGGGCTGGGGCAGCAACAGAGAAAGCCCTAACCCTAGGTCCCGTCAGACGGCACTGTCTAACAGACGGGGCCCGTAGGAGGCCAACCCTATGTGCCCTAACCGGTTGCTGGGATTCATGAGGCAGAAGACGGTCCTGCAAGTATCCTGGCCCATTGCCATATAGGGCTTTATAGGTCATAACCAACACTTTGAATTGTGTTCGGAGACCAATTGGCAGCCAGTACAGCTCACGGAGGGCTGGAGTGACATGAGCATGTCTTGGGAGACCCAAGACGACTCGCGCGGCCGCATTCTGAACCACCTGCAGTCTCCGGACATTCTTCAAAGGTTGCCCCATGTAGAGAGCATTACAGTAGTCGAATCTCGAGGTGACATTTTGCTCAAAATATATACATTTAATTTATTACTATTTTTTTCATCACACTTTGCCAGTGATTCTCCCATTCATTTTTTTGTTGGATCAGACCCAGTGGTGGGATTCAGTTGGTTCGCACCACTTCGGCAGAACCAGTAGCTAATTTTTTGTTGCCCAGGCCCAGAATGGACTTCTGGAAGCAGCATCCAAACAGAGAACCAGTTGTTCACATACTTGAATCCCACCACTGATCAAACCCCTATAACTGTAGCTTAGTTTTCTATCTTGGGGAAGCAGTCAGTTCTGGACACTTTAGACTCTGCACATTTACAAGAGAATTTATTTCAAAGCTTTGGGGGTGCTTGCCAAGAAACTACTTCCCTGATCATTCTAATTACTTTGAAAGAGACGTTCTCCCATCCAAGTTTCTTTTGAGCCACAGATTTAATCAGTTGACTGCAGTCAAGTCACAATTCCCTCAACTTTATTCTCCATTTGTAAAACAGAAATAATTTTATCCTCAGATAATGTGAAGTTGAAAAAGGAAATGGTGACATTTCTGTTTGTAAAAATGTAGTTTAGAAGTGATTTAAAGACTTTTTTTTTTTTTTTGCTTCTTCCACAAATCCAATTGCTTGCAATACCTTGCCTGATAATGTTTTGGAGAACCTGGAAGCTTGTAAACTTTTCTTTCATTGGATTGAACCTAATTAAATTATTGCAATGCTATAAATATTCATTTTTTTCCCTTCAGGGACCAACAGGGTTACAATTGAGGTTATTTTTTTCTTTTCATTTCCCATTGTTTAATTTAATCAATGGATCAGCAACACGTTGAAAATAAGTAAAAAAAATAACAACATAAGAAAAAAAATGAAACATAGGATTAGATATTTTTGAGAGAATGATAGACAAGCAGAGATATAAAACTTAAGCATCCATATTTAGTATTTCACACAAGAATATTTTTACAGAAATTACTTTATTAATATTAAAATATGGGGAAATATGTGAACATGAAAATCTTTAAATAAAAGGAACTTCCAAATACCTTAGTTATTTTGCTAGTTTTTCATTACTAGTACTCCCATTTTAAGATGCCATCAATCAAAAGTAAGACATGCTTTGGTCTTTCAAATTTTACTATTGGAAAGCTGGCATCTAACACACAAAATTGAATGAATTAATTGCATGTTAGTGATGTTGGGAAAATGGACAATAAATCCTGGTAGAATTAACCAAGAGAATGGTGTAATTTCTCTGACCCCAGTATCTTCATAAACTTTCAATTCAGATGACTAACCCAAGAGAGATTGCCAGGTTTTAATTTACTTATATCATTATGATCATGATCCCAATCATCATCTATAATATCTTTATTATTATTGAAATTTATGTACAAATTTCTGATGCATTGCTGATTTTAGTCCATATCTTGCAATATACCTTAAACCAGCTCTGAGTAGAACTCACTACTGTTATGGCAACCTACATTTTCCATAATTGTATGTTTCTAATGTAACTCCAAATTATATTTTTTAAAAAAAGAAAAATCCTGTCAATTTGCCTCAGTGAATGCTACAACAGGGATGTGTGTATTTATTTGTGTGGGAATAAATAGCAGTCCACTTTTTGGAGTGTATGTATCCTCCACATAAATTACTTGTAAAAGCAAGTCTGGGAAAGAGCCTGGGGTTTAGGAATACAAGCAGGGGAAGAAGCCTTGGGGTTGGGGGGAGATGGGGGGAGCTTCAGAGGCCAAAGGGGAACGAAACCTGTCTTTGGAAGTGACTGCCGTGTGGGAGAAGATAATCGAAAAGGGCTGGCATTTGAAATGTGATTAGGATAAACAAACACTGTTTCTTATCCCTCTGTTAGTCATAACCTAATCCAAACAGCTCAGACCAAAAGTGCAGTTTTGGCTTTAATTGATATTTTACTAATCTTATTGCACAGCCTGTAAGGATCACATTTTTGTTTTGACAGCATTAATCCCCTTGTGTAAAACTTCATCTGTACCATTTCAACATAAACATTCTTTCTTCTGGGCCAATGATGCTATAAGCTTAATGTCTGAATATAGTGGCTTCCCTTGATGGGCTAAATGGAGTGGTTTTTCCCTCTCTAATAGCAGAAGTGTCAGTGCTGATTCCAGGAAAATGGACTTCTGCTGACTGGAATTGTGTGTAGAGTGTGCTTTCAAGCCCAATCCTATAGGGCCCCTCTCCCTGACCTTCAGAGAGTCTTCTTAATAAGTGTTGAACTAACTAAAAAGAGTGAACGAATAGTTCTCAAACCCCTTTGAAGAAAGGCAGGATCATGCCAATACAATTGAAGTATTATGTAGTAACATAAATGTGTGTGTACAGATAGTCCTCAACTTACAATTGTCCGTTCAAAATTGCAACAACAAAGGCAGGAAGCAGGCCCAAGGCCTGTGGGGATCCAACAGGATAGGAAGCGGAACATGAGGTGCTCCAGAGGGGGAAGAAGGCCTGGGAGGTCTGGATCAGGCCACATGGGGGTTGGGGAGGTGTCACAGTATGGGTCTGAACCTAGGATAGGACTCTCAGGTCCTTCCCCATTCCTGAGGCACCCTATGTTCCACTTAACAGCCTATATGGTTATTTAACAATTGCAAGAGGGAGAGCAGGAATTGTGGTCATTAAGCAAAGCAATCATAGGTGCCTTGCTTAATGAGTGCCATAACTTACAACCTTAATGGGCAGGCTCCGTTCTGATTATAAGTTGAGGACTACCTGTAGGTGTATGTGTCTCCATAGCTAGATAGTAATTTGGGCTTTAGAACTGCATTGAAGTCTACCACATATTCCCCTTTTTTGCAGGGAGATGGGGAACTCAAATTTTGAGAAAGAGGGAAAGGGAAAAATCCTCTGTGTAATCTCCATTGTATACTGAAAAATTGAGAGATGAGGGAATGTAACTGGCTTTGCGTGTAGAAGCTGTACTACAGGGCTTTTCAACCTTTTTACCCATTGTACCACTTTTAGGATATGGCAATATCCGAATACCACCAGTCGCCTAGCAAGGTGTCAAAAACTTGATGACCAAAAAAAAAAAAAAGGAAAAAAGTGATGAAGTAATGGTAGTCCTTGACTTACAATAGTTGCTTAGTGACTGTTTGAAGTTATGATGGCACTGAAAAAAGTGCCCCCCAAACCACAGCCGAGCAAGACACCTGCCTGCCCAGCCAGCAACACTCTTCCTCCTGTCCGAGGTTTTCATTGTTGTGACCATTTCTGTTGAGGATTGGCAGCGGGGTGGGGTGGGGGTTGTTTGGTTTTTATTCCCCCCGTCTGCTGGGTGGTTGCAGCAGGTTTTGGTCACTTCACATGACCCTGGGACACTGTCACCGTCATAAATATGAATCAGTTGCCAAGCATCTGAATGTAAATCACAAGACCCTGCAGATGCTGCAACAGTCCAGCTGATCGGTGCTTCTTCTGGGCTCAGCAGAAGCACCAGGATCAGTGCCGATCTCCAGCTGGAGCCTGGCGCTGATCCTGGCGCTACCACTGAGCCCTGACAGCCATGAAGAAGCACTGATCCTGGTGCTTCCGCTGAGCCCTGACAGCCCTGCAGCTCCAGCCATCTCTCGCTCAGGCTTGTGCAGGGCTGTCACCGGTTCAGCTCATTCCCCTCTCCCGCTACCATTTTTCTAGGATGGTCACGTACCACCTGCCAAATGCCAATGTACCACAGGTGGTACCCGTACCACTGGTCAAAAAGCCTTGCTGTACTACATTATTATTATTATTATTAATTTAATTTCTATGCCACCCTATTCCGGAGAACATGCAGACAGCCCAATCTTTTAGCAACTCTGTTGTGCAGTTGTAGAATTCTTTAGATTAAATTTCAACATCTATAGCAAAGTCAGTGGCTTTCCGAGAATTACAGTCCTGAACATTGGAAGAAACCGAGATATTTACTCCTATTGTAGAGAGGTAAATACTTAACTGAAGCTTGAATAAAGGTCTGAAGGACAGACTGTCTCTTGACTTGCTTCCAAATGAAGTATGCATACGACAACCTTGTCAGAGAAGAAGTAGAATATAAGAACATAAAGTTGCCTGTTGTATTGTTTCGTACAGAGCCAAGATGTGGATACTTTGTAAACTTTACTACATCATAAACAATAATCATTTCAATTTGGCAAGTGATTGTCTCAGTATCGTCACCTGGGAAGTTTTAGCTAAGAGTTATGTAGATACCGCATTGACTGTATACAGTGGGTGACCAAGTGGTTGCATTTTAGAATGTGATTGTGATGTATTTTGTTTTTTTTCAAAGCTTATGTTGCACCTCTAAGACAAGAAACTACATTTTAAATGTAGATGTTAAATCTATAATTTTAAATGTAGTTAAATGGGACAATTGCAGTTTTAAAAAGTACAACTTTTGAAAGGAATTTGTGGAAGAAACAGTTTAGCGGAAGAAGAAACATCATGTTCTGTTTTAAATCAGAGAAGCCACATACCTGTTCCCTGGAGTTCAGGATCCCAGGGATTAGTGATTCCAGATCTGGGTTGAATTTTGCAGATCATGCTGAGTCATGTCCCTTTTACTGTGATTTATTGAAAAGAACACAATTGGCTGGCTTAACCTTTCCCCTATTTTGTAGGCCTTCAAATCAGTGTTAACTCTAATGTCTAGGGCAGCGATGGTGAACCTTTTAGAGACCGAGTGCCCAAAAGCTGGCCTTGCCCCTGCTCCACCTCCCTGCTCCTCCCCCATTCTGCCCCCATCTCCCGCCCCGCCTGCCTACAGGACCACTCACCGCCTCCAGGGCCCACTGCAGATCGCCCAGCAGCCCAGCAGCGCTATGGCGGCCACACACTCTGCCCGCGTCCTGCAGCATCAACTGGATGATGGGGTGTGAGGGCAGAGTCTTGTCTACGGTGCTTGGCTGCCATGTCCTTGGCTGCACTGCTCCATGTGGGCTGTGCTCGAGGGTGATTCTCCTTCAGGGGGGCTGCTGGAGAGGAGGGGGTCATGGGGGGAGACAAGGCTGGGGCAATGGCACATGTGCCCACAGAGAGGGCTCCGAGTGCCACCTCTGGCACCCGTGCCATAGGTTCGCCACCACTGGTCTAGGAAGCTACATTTGGTGGGCCCGAGACGATGGGCCTTTTTTGCTATGGCACTCATGTTGTGAAATATCCTCCTCTTCTGAAGGTGAGGCTGGTTCCATCACTGCTGACTTTCTGAAGGTCCCTGGAGACCTGATTGTGCTATCAGGTCTAGGGACCCCAAGCTGAATTAATGAAGTGGCTCTGTTGTTATTAACATCTCTCTACCCACCATTTCTTTTTAGTCTTGGTTTTTATAGTTCTTAATGTTTTTCAATAACAGTAGTAGTAGTAATACTAGTAATAATAATAGTAGTAGTAGTATTGTGGGGTATTTATTATCTGTTTTCATTCTGTTAGTATGCCACCCAGAGTCCCTGGCATATGTGGTGGTACTCTAAAGCATTTGATTGTGATGCAGTGATGCACATAAATGAAAGGCTAGGATCTGCAGTTTTAGAGGCTTTTGTGAAAGCAGAGTGTCAAGTGAGTGTTGGAGTATCAGACTGCTGTAATATGGTGGTGCCATTCTGACTAAGATTTCAATCCCTCTTCCTTTGCTGTTCATAGTATGATTCTGGACATAGTGGCTCATAATAATCAAAATAAAATTGCAGTGTTGCTCATTGTGTCTTATTCTCCTAAGTGGAGATGGCAGTGGAATGGGATAAATAGGAAGGTAACCAATGGACCCTTCGATAATATTCTACGAATAATAGAAGACAGTAATTGCATAGCAAAGTCTTTATCTGCTAGCACCATAACGTTGCTCTGCCAGAACGTATCTATATATCATTTATAGTGTTCTACCTATCTATCTCTTTCTATCTTCCCCACCTTTCATATCTCCTGTTTCTCTCTTTGCAAGGAGAGGTTCCCCCCCCCTTTCCCCCCTCCCACCTTTTGAACATGAAGCTCCGTTCTTGCATGACAGCAAATATTGTAAAAAACACCAAAGTAAGATATCAGGAAAGGAGGAAAAACACCCCTGGTTTGGATGATTTATGATAGCATCTGTTGCAAGGGAATAAAGCAGTCTGTAGTTATCCTACTTGTCATCAGACTCAGGGAATTTTCCATTGACTGTACAAAAGCCTTATCTCTCATAACAACAATAGCACTGTAATTAATCATTAATAGTTTTGAAGGAATCTTTCTAAGCTGGGTGCCCTTTAAGAAGAGCACTCAGCCTAGCTCATACTATTTCAGTGCTTCTGTTTTTGTTCCAGACACTGGCTTGTGGGCAGAAAGGGCAAGACAGAGAAATTTAATTCAACTTACAGAGCAATCGAGGTTACTTAAGCAAGGCAGCCCATTCTCCCTCTGCATTCTTACAAGATACCACTATCTTTCTGAATTCAGTGCAGGTCATGTGTGTGTAATGTGAAATTGCAGCCAAAAAGCCTGTGCATTTTTGAAGAGGGACTTCCTACTACCGTAAGTAAGTATGTTCAATACTTTGGATCCAAAGCAGAAAGGTAGCTTTGGAATGAGCCCCAAGAACACACTGGAGTTGTTGAGGCTTCCTTTAAGGACAGCATGGCACTGTAGTGCATCCTTACTGCAAATGTATCTCCCCAAGATTGTGCTACTACAATACTGTGTGAACCCAGGAAAGAGAGAGATCCAGCTTTTAAAAGGAAACAGTATCAGGTGTGGTGGCCTGCATGCACATTGCCCCTCTGAATAACCATTTCTGCTTTGATTCTGAAGCTAGTTCCAACTGGGTTTAGCTGGGCTTACCCTTACGTAAGTCTGCCCAGGAGAGGTAAGCGAGTGGCCCCAAACCTTTTTCTATGACTTCAGCAGCTTTTTTCAACCAAAATTACACAAAATTACAAAGTTTCCTGTTTTGAGGTGAGAAACACACAATGACTGGAATGCAGCCCAAACAGTACATTTTTTTTTCTTTTGAAAAGCAAATAAACACCCTCTTGCAGGGGAAAAAAAAAGAAGAGCTGAAAATCCTGTCACATACAATATTTTGCATAATTGTGCAATCAGCTGCATTCAGTGGGCATAGAGCTGGCTGAGGAATTCTGGGAATTGAAGTCCACAAGTCTTAAAGTGGCCAAGGTTGAGAACCCCTGGCATAGAGAATCACAGCAATAGCCTTTCCTTTGAAGCAGCAGAGGACCCTGTGGAAACTTCTGAACTTCTTTTTTTACAGCCCCCAGAACTTCTTCTGACCAAAGACCTGACTGCATTGGCACTTGGCTTAGTTAAGATAAGATAAGATAAGATAAGATAAGATAAGATACCCTTTATTGTCATTTTTTATTGTGGGCACAACGGCACACATCAAAAATGAAATTTAGTTGCCCGCTTTCAAAGTGAAACATACATGACACACACCTAAACATACTATATACAACATATGTATAGACATACATAACAAATAAATATTAAACACTGTCCATCTTGAAAATATAATGGAAGGAGGAAGCTTGAGAGTTCACAAGGTTAATCCTGTATGGAATGAAACTATGGCTGAATCTGGATGTTCTGCTACGGATACCACGAAGCCTCCTCCCAGAAGGTAACAAGGAAAACAGGTCGTGGAGAGGATGTGTAGTGTCCCAGACAATCTTGCGGACCCTGCTCAAGCAACGCTTCTGTGCTATGTCCTGGATGGGAGGGAGAGAACTGCCAATGATCTTTTGGGGCATCCTCACCACTCTCTGCACCACCTTCCTTTCTGAAGCAGTGATGCTTCCAAACCAGACTATGATGCTGTATGACAGGATGCTCTCGATTGTCCCTCTGTAGAAAGTGGTAAGGATAGAAGAAGGAAGATATGCTTTTCTCATGCGACACAGAAAATGCAGGCACTGCTGTGCCTGCTTTACCAGTGTCTCACTGTTGAGCGACCAAGCCAGCCTACTCGTTAGCTGCACACCCAGGAATTTGATGCTGGTAACCATCTCCACAGGTGAATCATTAATGCACAGAGAAGTGTGGCTGTGCCTGCCTTTTCTGAAATTGACAATGATCTCTTTGGTTTTTCCGGTATTTAAAACTAGGCTGTTTTCCTTACTCCACTTCATCTACCTCAACCTCCTTGCGGTAAGCACCCTCATTGTCATCATGAATAAGGCCCACTACTGTTGTATCATCTGTGAACTTCACAATTTGGTTGGTGGCAAACCTAGCACAACAATCATGGGTCAACAGAGTGAATAGCAGCGGACTTAGGACCCAGCCCTGAGGAGAACCTGTGCTCAAGAAAATGGTATTAGAGGTATTTGTTCCAACTCACACATATTGGGGCCTGTAGGTAAGTAAATCAAGAATCCAGTTGCACAAAGAAGTGTTTAAGCCTAAAAGGCCCAGTTTGTCTACTAGACACTGGGGAATGATTGTGTTAAACGCCGAACTGAAGTCAACAAACAACAAACGCACATCAGTGTTTCTTTCCTCTTAAGTGCTTCAAGCTCAGATGGAGAACGGAAGAAATAGCATCCTCCATAGAGCGATTTGGTCAGTAGGCAAACTGAAGCGAGTCAAATGCTGGTGAGAGGCTAGATATAATAATGTCCTTTATCAGCTTCTCAAAGCATTTCATAATGGTGGATGTCAGTGCAACCGGACGGTAATCATTGAGGCCTGTAATTGTGGACTTTTTTAGCACTGGTAAGATGATCGCCATCTTAAAACATGATGGGACCACTGCCTGCTGCAATGAGAGATTGAAAATGTCTGTGAGAACACAAGCCAGCTCATCTGCACCCTATTCCCTAAGGACACGTCCAGGGATGTTATCTGGGCCTGCTGTTTTCCAAATGTTAACTTTCTGCAGTATGTAGATAATTGTAAAGTGGTTGCATTCATATATTTATTGAGAAAAAGATAGCCAGGACTAATAGCAGAGGTGAGGCTCCAACAGGCTATTCAAGTACATAATATTCAGTCATAATATTTTAACCATGGTTTGATGAATAAACTAAAATTGGCTGGATTCACATACTGAACTAAGTGAAGGTGTGGAAGCCACAATGGCTGGGTCATACAAGGTACTAAATCAAAACAAATCACATCATAGCTTAATGTGATTTATCAACGTCTTTTAGTTTTAGAAGTTGCTTTGCTTGTTTATGTAAGGTAAATAATGTCTGCTATCAAACTCTAGATTACCATTACCATCAAAAATCATGTTTTTTAAGATGCTATACTGTTGGATATAACAGGCCTAGAATGGAGGCTGGTTGCGTACTACAAGGAAGTTGATTCTATACAAAGAGAAACAAGATATTATTATGGACCATTATTAGTTCACACTTTATCTATAAATTATAACTAGAATTAATAGATCTTGGCTATAAAAATCTAGACACCCACTAGATGTCAGCAAAAAGTTCTCAATATACCTATGCTGCTATTGAATGATCATCTGCAATTTTGCAGCCTAGCTACGAAAGACCTAGGAATAGGTTACAGTAACTGAGGTTGTATAATATACTAGTTTTTTAGTTTGTGATTCAGTGTGATCAGTGTGGTTATTTTATGGTTCAGTAAACTGAATGAATCTATTCAGTTAGCTTAATTGATTTAGCAACAGATTAATGTGCCCCAAACCAAGCCAGTTGTTGCTGTTTTGCTAAAATATAATGTGGTTTCTTTGGTCTTGACTAGTATATGAACGTAGTTGTGACAGTGTATAAAGCATACCACTGGGAGTTGTTCAGTACAACATAGCTAAGCAAACTATGTTAAGGTTAATGTTTGTCTGTGCAGTTTCTATGTAGTGTGGCTGTATCTTGTTAGCAAGGAAACTACAGCACAAGATTTGATTTTGACTTTAACATTCACTTATTTATTTTATATACTTCCCATATTTCTCTGTGCTTCCCTTTTGACCCCATCTGTGATTAGTGAACAAACAACTGCCCAAACAAACTCCAATGATAGAAGATAGTAGATGGGCTTCTGTTAAAACGTATTCTGTCTTCCCCTGGCAGTACATGACATGATGCTTGACTTGTTTGTTTTCTGCAGCTTTCTCTTCTACAGGTTCTTCATCTATGATCTATGAGGCTATGATCTGGGATGATGTGGGATGGGCTGAAATTGTCTTATCAATGTGTGTAAGCCAACTGAAGGTTTCTGTTGTGTTTTACCCTTTTGACAAATCTGATTATATTTGCACAAAAACTTGGCCTACGGTTAATTTACCATAGATAACGTACTGATCCAATTTTCTGGGGCCACACGCTACATCAAACCAAAACCTAGCTACAGTAGTTAGGATTGCACAATCCCTCTGGCTAAAATGGCATTTGGCAAGTTAGGGGTTCTGTATATCTTTCAAATACAGACTCCCTGCCTCTCCTTTAATAAATCTAATCAATAAAATTACAAAAGTCTAGATTTGAACTTACCTGACCATTGTCAGAGCTCTAATATAAATACATGTTGGCAATCCATTTTTTTTAAAATGAACCTGTTTGGAAACCTGTAAAGAGAAATGGACTTTTAAAGAAGTGAAAGATCAGATCTGAATTCATCAAAGAAAAACGTGAATTGCCCATAATTTTCAAGCATGATTGACAACAAAGAGCAAGTTGCTAAAAATAGAAGGAAAGATGTTGTGGTTCATTTAACAAATAAATACTTGTCTTAGTAGATTGCAATATGCATCTCAAAATCTGTTTGCACAAAACAAATACTATAATAGCAACCTTGGCCTGCTGTTAAAACGAGAAATACACACCCTTTAATTGGTATAATCAGGGATTAGATAGGGTAGAATCAGTGGCATTGTGCTTCTTATGACATCATATGAACATTTACAAGTGATTGATTTATATGACATTTGAGTTGAGTGCCTCCCAGCTTATAAATACCGGTAGGAGAAAGGAAAATGCAGCTGTTTGGCCTACACAGAGAGCACAACCACTTGCTTCCACAATGCCTAAAAGATGTCTAGCCCTTGATAAGTGCTTGTCCTCTTTAATTCAGCAGGGTCCTTTAAATCTCCCGTTATCTATAGACTGCCCTGGAAAGGGGAAGAGAACTGAGAATGATAACAACCTGATAGAGCTGTCTCTCCAGCTAGAGAAATTATATCTCTTTGTTGGAGTTTGGAAGAGAAATGCACATTTGACTGTGGCAGAAGTGAGCTACAGATAACCCACTGATTATGGTTGCTGCCATTAGCCAAAGAATTGTCCTCAGGCTTGGCATAAATCCTTGGGGCCTTTGTTTATACTTTGATCTGTCAAGAGTTCTAATGCTACAACTTTGGGGGATTGGTGGTGGTTTTCACACGTCTGGAAGGATTTCAAATTATTACAGATATTAATGTAACTGTCTTTATCCTAAGAGTATTTGCATGAGCAGGCACCACTCTGCTTACAATCACCCACTCTAAAACAAGGCTGATAATTCCAAAGTCAGAGTCCCACTGATTGATTGTATGCTTATCATCTCCTGACTGACAGGCATACCTTCTGAGATGTGTCAGAAATGATGTTCAAGGATAGCAAGAGAAATTTCTTTCTGGGATCACATAATAAAGCAATCTGGTTCAAACTTAACAATGATTTATTAAATACTTCAGTATGTTCATACAAGGCACATAGCCATAAAATATGTTTTACAAACCACAGTGACAGGAGTCAGCAGCAGGCAACAATATATTGATTTTAGATCCCTGTGTGAACCCAGGGCCTTCTTTTAATCTTGTGGCTTTACTGGCATGTCCTTCCAAAGCGTGAATGTTAGCTAGTGGCATACATGTCTCTGGAGAGTGGGTTGAAGAGATAAAGAAGTGACAAAGTGTGTGTTGTGATTTCGCAATGCAAACTCCCTAGTATGTGATGTCACAGTGCAACTATCCAAAAGCAAAGTTTGTGTTGTAACATCATGACTCACATCATCATCATGGTTGGGAATAGATAAGATGTCTGTCGTAACCAATAAATAATTAATATTACCATATTTAAGTTGGGTGCCTAATCTTTCTAATGCCAAGAAGAAATTCAAATTAAAAGTGTAATCTTTACTACAAACTGCTGCATATTTCTTATTTAGAAGAAATCAGGGGAAAGGATGGCTACTAAATTTAGACTGGGGAAGGAAGCAACCAACCCCCCCCCCATTTAGGTTAATTGTAAATTCTCATTGGATATTAGGTGATTCATAGATCAGTTGCTACTATCCACACTGCAATGGAGTAAGTAATCTTTTTTATTTACAAGATATTCTGAGAAGATGCTTTTTCAGCCCTTACTATAATCCTTCATTTGATGAACCGAAGCTCCTATCACTAATTGCTTATCAAAAAATGTATAATGTGCATTTGTAGCATAATTCCAATGAGATTTATGTTCCAGTTTATCAAAAATCCCCTCAATGTATGTCACACATAGTATTTACTATCTGGCTAAGCCTTTATAATTAATTTTGTGCGTTCTAGATAGCAAGGGATTACATTTTGAGAAAACCTTTTTCCTATGGTACCATGGATTTAAATATTTCGAATTGAATTAAATAAAAGTATTACTAAATCCCTTTACATTGTAAAGCACATTCAGTCAGAAACTCTGAGTGAATATCCAAGAAGGCCGTTAAAGGCATTTATTCTTAAAGCAAGTGCTGTAAGAAATGTTAATACCATTATTTCTGGAGCAACAAATGAGATATAAATAACAAGACAGAGGCAGGCTATGGGAGTGAAAGGCTGAGTCTCTTTCAACCAGTTGGGGGGGGTTAGCATTTAATTAATAGATCCAGAATTTTAGTTTTTATGTCTGTACTTTCAATAATGGTATGGAGGCTTATAATAACACATTCAATTTTATCATCTCAGGCTGTCAAAGGTGGTATCTTTCATGGTTTCTTTCAGTAAGATTTAATAACATAGTGATATATAGAGAGACAGAGATTTACAGATTTCTTCCTCATCAGGGGCTTTCTCTAATGTGGAATAAATGATTCTGGATTTTCATCACAAGGGGAAAAAAAACCTCACACATTTTTCGATGCAAAATTGGAATGTTGTATTTGCAGTGTACTAACAAGATTCTTTTCCATGAGCTATTGCATAGTTAAATAGGATTGAAGTACTATGTTTTCTAACCAAAGTAGACATTAGAATTAATTTTCAATTAAGTCAATTGAGATAAGATCCTAAAGTTAAGCATAAATTTTATGAATAAATAGGTCTCCACAGACTTCAATGCAACTGCAGTATTTATGGAGAAAATGGAATATTTTTTTTTACCTTTGTGAATCAATAAAATTACTTTGTGCAGTTTTATTAAATCCAGGTTTCTAATTAATAGACTGAGTAAAAATGACCCAGGCTATATTTACATGTGTTGCTTTTGGGACAATGTTCCTCACACATAATAAGTGAGCAATAGTTCGTCGATAGGAACCTAACCAAAGATCAAAACCAAATATTTCAAGCAACTTCTCATGATGTCTATCAGATAAGTTATGCTTCGGTATTTATCTGGAATAGTATGGTTAGGACAGAGAGCTTGCTAAGCTATGGTTTGTTTAACCATGGATTGTAAAATAATTCATAGTTAAATCAATTGCATACTAGAGTAAATAATTAATTATGAGTGAGGAACTCATGGCCAAGATATATCTCAGTTCCATTTTTTAAGTTCCCCCTGGATTGTACCAAAATTTGGTACAAACCAAGATAGCTGGTGCCCTGCTTTTATTTTGTACATTAAGATGCTTAAGTCTGTCAGGTTTTTTTAAACCCTTTCCACACCTTTAAATGAAATATATATATGAATTCAACAGGATTTGTTATGATTGTACCAACAATTGTATGAATTAATTCAGGGGTTTGTGTTGGCCAATACAGTTATCCCTAAATGAGAATACAGTAACAGGTATTGTGCAATTATCAACTATAGAACAGCGGATTACATTTTACAGTTATTCTGCTGTGCAGTGCAAGGTTGCAACAACTGACAAAATCTAAGTGTGATTCTTGGCTTTTGAACAGCCTTCAAAACAGCATTCAACATATGGGCATGTCCAAGACAAAGAAGTGATCAAATGTCAATAGAATGAAAAATTAACAAGTTAATAATTTATTATATAGATAACAATCATTTCCCTCTCTGATTACATTAAAAATGATATTTCAGTGGCAAAGTTAGCAAAGATTCTAAAGTTTTGGAAAGGCCATGCACAGAATGGTTGCATAGTTTTGCATAGACCAACTTTAATTACTTGGGTGATGCTGATAAGGATTTCCACTGGCTCTGCATCATTTAGCATATGTTAAAAATTATCTCTCCATTTCAGCAGTTTTAATAATTGGGAAGAGCAATATTGAATTACTCTATAGAATGGAAAGGATTTTCGATGCATTTCTCACTGAAATCTCACATTATAATTTTTATGTTCATGCAAAGGATATAAACAGAGGTCAGGGACTGCATAAGAAAAAGAATGGCTGGAAACTATTTTATATAAGTCTTCACTTGTTGAACATCTTATCCAAATTCTGTGTGAGAAAGGAAATGCATAGGTGGCTTTACCTTCCTTCTGAGTTCAGGATGCTTCATGTCTGAGTCAAGGATTTTGTACCGTTGTGAGTAGGGTCCTCAAAAGAATAGAAAGTTATTCTAAGCAGAATAACTTTGTGTGCAGAAACAAGGCAGGCATGCTGAATCTGTGCTTTACCAGAATGCTGTTGGAAGGTGCGTTATGTATGAGCCTAGCCAACGAATTTGAACAGGGCCTCATTCTTCCAATCAGTGTCGCCAGCAAGATTCATTTAAAAAAAAAACATTTTCCTTGTTATATTTCTGCACAGAAACCATGTGTCCAAAGGGACCCCCAGATTATGTAAAGGTTCTGTATGGGGTAGTACAACCCCGTCCAGAACAAGAGATGGAAACTGTTCAACTTGAACTTAGTCATGTTTAGGTTCGGCTGAAGCCTCTTACTCCCCATCCAAACTCCCACAACCTTCAGGTAATGTATAGTTATAATAAAAAGACATCATATTATTATTATATATATTATATCTATTAATCTATTAATATTTATTATAGATACTATATATTAATATATATATACCAAATGCCTATAGTAAGATTCAAAAATACTTACATTACATAATTTATATATGTTACCGTCAATGAGTGAAGAGCTGGTATTGTACAAAATGCCTTGAAAATCTATAGAATGTGTGACATTTGTAGGCAAAGTATGAAGTGTCCCACTTTTGGCATTCTGTAGATTTCCAAGGCATTCTATAAAATACCCAATTTTACACATTGATAGTACCATATACACTACAGATATTATTCATACACATTCATACATACTGGTCAGTTTCCCCTAATATATATCTTCTCTTAGTCATTTTTTTGGAGTACAGAACAAAGTTCCTTATTGGATTTGCTACTATGAGCCAATTATACCTAGCATATTACACAAGCATTGTTTTCAGATCAAATGGTCACCTGGATTTTTACAGCTCATATCCAGAAGCTATATTATATCCCTGAATTAGGAATATTTTAAGATGTGATAGTTGGAAACAACTTATTTCTGTTTCTACCACAGTTATAGCCTAGAATCAGTAGAAAATTTTTAGAAATTTTCATTTGGGAATGACGCATTTCTCCAGCACTGGAGACGGATAATCCACTAATGGGTTAACTTAATCCTCCTGCCCAATCAGATCAAGTCAGCCAAACTTGCCACACCTGTCCTGGGCCTGTTTTCCCAGTCTCGACTTGATCTTGCCCAGAACAGACGTGCATGTTTGGGCCCAGCGCTGTTACAAATTCTCCCCCCCCATTCCCCCCAGCTCACCATCGGCGTTGGAGCTTGCGGCTGCAGCTCCAACGGCCTTACAGCATTCGGGTTAGCCTCGTGGAGGCTGCAGGTCCTCGGATCGCAAATTATCGCACTGGAGGCTTCCAGCATTCCCGGAACACCGCCGATCAACTGGGGAGGCTATTTCGCCCCCATCTCTTTCAGAGAATCGTGCGTTCGGTTGGGTGAGCTTTTTCAGCCGTTCGGAGCTGGAGGGGGTAAACGGAGCTTGAGACGCGGCCGCCATTTTGCGGACCGTGTGGTCATCCCCAGTCCTTGCCGGCTGCAAGGGGAGGCAGGGGGTGGGGGAAGGAATTTCCACCCAATTTCTGCTTTCGCTAGCCTTCCTTTAAGAGGCATCTCCCCTTCATTGTGCAAGCCCCTGGAAGAGATTTCATCTGAGTAGAAGGCCCAGGCCTAGGCAGGAGCCCCACCGATTACGGCCGCCATCTTGGAGGCTCCGTCATCTTCCCAGGCCACCATTCTGGAGGCTCCTCGTGCTCCAGCCCAAGGCCTTACTAAGGCCTTTTTCTGATCAAGGCCCCTTCCCGGGTTCCTTGTATCCTAGGATTCCTGGGATCTCTCTCTTGTCATCCCTGGAAACTCCTTTTTGTGGCACTGTCCTTGACTCTCTCATTCCTTGCATAGGCCCAATTAATTTAATTTAATTGGGCCCTCTGGTGTTTCTAGTCCTGGTCACTACCTGGCTAGCTGATTAACACAGTAGTTCCCAGCCTCTGACTCTGTATTAGCTGCCATTCTTTTAAATTGCTGGCCTGGCAACACATCAAGCCTCACTAGCAGGCTGCATCCACCCTCTGGGGGGAAATTATAGCAACTGCAAGTAGGACCGGTCTTTTGGATACCACCGGTTCGGTGACTGGGGGGGGGTAGGGCAGTTCTTACCAGCCGTTGCCCTACAACTTTATCAGCCAATTGATCCTTTTTCCAGGGGTACCTTCTCATGCACCTGAAGTCTTTATACCAGCATGGAGGATAACATGGCCTCCCAATCCAAGGACGCCTCCCCTCCATCCTCTGTCCGGAAAAGGCACAGGTCCTCTAGCCAAGAGGCTGCTGGTAGGATCTCAGCCAAGGTCAAACCCAAGGCTGTTTCTGGGAGGAAAACCTCCAAATTGGCTGAAAAAACAGGACAGCAGGAGACACCAGGCATTGGAAAAAGGCTCAAAAACAGGCTAGGGCAGAGACTGCTCAGACTGAGTCCACCTTTTTTGACTTGCCCCTCGGTCTCTCCTCTTCTGCCCAGGAAGTCTGGTCTCCGGTAGAGCCTTCTACTTCCTCTGGTCAGCCCGGCCTGGAATCTGACATGCATACATTCAGGTCTCCAACCACCCCACGGGCACAGCAGGCCCCAGAGACCACCTTCACGCTCACGGCCGGGGGGCTCAGAGGAGAGGAGTCCGACCTTCCTCCCTTAGAGGATAGGCTCCAAGTCCTGGTGGCTCAAGTGGTGGAGAGGGCTCTTGTGGCCAGGTCTCCACTGGTAACCAGGGCGGATTCCTTGCTTTCACTTCCTCTATCTCGTCCAGCTCATCAGAGTTCTCACAATCCTCCCTCCCCCTCCCATTCCTCATATAGTGGGGTCTCATTAACCCCGAAGCAGGATCAGGCGCTTGACGCCTCGTGGTCAGAGAAGGAGGCGGCCCCGGATCCGCCCCCGTTTGGCGGTCTATTTAATCCATCTCTCTTTTTACCTCTACTTCGCAAAGCTAGCTCTGCAGCGCACGTGGGACCTGACCGGTCCACCCCAGCGACAACTGCAATGGATTCAGAGGCAGACCCCGTTTTCGTAGAACCGGTTGTCACACAACACCATGTTCCCCATACACTATTATTCATCAATGCAGTTAAGAAACAATGGGCCTCCCCAGGCACCTTTCCTTGTCCAGGTGGGAACGATAAAAAGTTGTTTAGCGTGGCCTCAGATTTAGCAGAGGCACTGGACGTGCCCACGTTTGATGAGCCCCTGTCCCACCTCTTCTCCCCCACCACTATTTCAGGGGATATTTCTGAGGCCTTAAAAATGGAGGAACGCAGATCAGAACTGGCTTTTAGAAGGACACATCAGGCGGCATGGTCTATTAGGGCTTCTACTTCAGCCTCATTTTTTAGTAGATCCACCCTCATCTGGCTTCGTCAGCTCCAGATCAGGATCCCCCCGGACGATATCCGCACACATCAGGACCTGAGCAAGTTAGTGGCTGCAACGGAATACGCTTCCGATGCGACTCTGCACGCGGCATGGTTTTCCTCCAGGTCCTTGGCGTCCAACGTGACAGGCCGTCACCTGCTATGGCTTAGACACTGGCAGGCAGACATCAAGGCCAAGTGGCGCTTGGTGGCAGCCCCATACCAGAGTAGCAAATTATTCGGGGATGCCTTAGCCCTGTTTCTAACTAAGAATAAGGATAAGAAGAAAATTTTGGCCCACTTTACCAAACGGTCCGATAGGCAGACTACTCCGTATAATCGTAGACAGTTCTTTCAATCTGCCCCTACTCCTTCGACTACGCAACCTTCATGACCCTTCACTCCCAGGCAAGACCGCCCGGTAGATAGACCGGCCTCAAGACCTAAGCAACAGTTTCAGTCCAAACGGCCTTTTCGTGGCGGGGGATGTCCATTCCGCAGGAAGTGACTCCCGAGTGGACCCTCCCATAGGGGGCAGGCTGTCCCTATTTGCCGCTCAATGGGAGGTCACCACCACAGACGCCTTGGTCATGGACACCATTCGATACGGTCTATCCTAGAATTCATTGCCAGTCCACCAAGATGGTTCATTTCTTGCCCCCAATCAAAAAACTCACTAAGGAAGGGTCTCATGTAGGAGGCCATCTGTCACTTATTAGAAATAAGGGCCATAGAACCGGTACCTCCAGCTCAATGAGGTCATGGATTTTACTCCATTCTTTTTGTGGTCCCCAAGACCTCGGGAGGATGGAGAGCAATCTTAGACCTAAAAGGCCTGATTTTTTATCTGGCATACCGAAGGTTCAAAATGCAAACACTTCAGTCCATCTTAGGCAGCATCCAAAAGGGGGACTTTCTAACATCCGTAGACCTCACAGAGGCATACTTACACATCCCTATCATTCCCGGCCACCGCCAGTTTCTCAGGTTCAGTTACATGGGGCATCATTATCAATACAGGGCACTCCTGTTCGAGCTGTCGTCGGCCCCAAGGGTGTTTTCCAAGGTCCTGGCGGTCCTAGCCACACACCTGAGGTTGATGCCGATTCGGGTGCAATGTTACCTGGACGACATCTTAATACAGTCGTCTCCCCCCCCCCGGGGACTCAGTCAGACCTGAGACTGGTGATCGAGGTCCTGCAGAGTCACAGCTTTTCGGTCAACTTCAAGAAAAGTCAGACGGTCCCATAGACCAGATTGCTCCACTTAGGAGCCATAATAGACACAATAGAATGCCGGGTTTATCTGTCCCAGGAACACAGGGACAGCATACGGGACCTGGTTCTCAAGGTCTGCAGGGACAGGACTCTGTCGCTTTCCAGTCTCTCCCGGCTTCTGGGAAAGATGATATCGTGCATTTCGATTGTTCTCTGGGCCAGGTTACACCCACAGACTCTCCAGTGGTTTCTGCTTCCTTACCAGAAGCAGGGTACCAGCACTTCCACCCGACAGGTAAGGATTCCACCACAAATCCTGTGCTCACTCAGATGGTGGATCTCTTCTGCCATGGCCAGAGGGTCTCTTTTCAAGGAGCCTGGTTGGCTCACGATCATGACGGACACCAGCCTGTTCGGCTGGGGAGCACACCATCAGTCACAGTGGGCCCAGGGACGTTGGTCTTGGTCAGACTTGAGGCACAATATTAATTGGCTGGAACTCAGGGCCATACATCTAGCCCTCCGTCACTTCCACCACAGCATTGCGAGACAGCATGTGTTAGTCCTCATGGACAACATGGCGGCAAAGGCCCATGTGAACTGGCAGGGGGGTACCCAATCCCATGCCCTCCTGACTGAGGCCCAGCTGTTGGGTTCCTGGGCAGAGACCAACCTCACCTCAACCAGGGCAGACCACATCTCAGGAGAGGCAAACACAAGAGCAGACTTTCTGAGCAGGTCAACCATGGACCACTCGGAATGGCGTCTGCACCCGAATCTATTCAGGGAAATCACCCACAGATTCAGTCTCCCCATCATAGATCTGTTCGCCTCCCAGGCAAACACAACTCCCGCAATTCCTTTTGCGCTTCCCAACTCAAGGGGCAGAGAGAGTAGATGCCCTTCGGGTTCCATGGCTGGAAGGTCTCCTCTATGCCCTTTCCCCTCTCCATCTTCTCCCGGCGGTCATCCACAAGCTTCTGCAAGAGAGGGCAGAAATTCTCTTGATAGCCCCTTACTGGCTGCGGAGACCTTGGTTCGCCGACCTTGTCGGCCTTTCCCTGTCTCGCCCTTGGAAACTTCCTCCGGACCGGGTATCACTAACTCAGGGGGATCTGATTCATCCAGACCCTCAATGGCTCCAGTTAGCTGTATGGCACTTGAGCATCGGCTCCTATCCCGGGAGTCCTGTTCACCAGGGGTCATTGCCATAATCCAGGCATCTCGTAGACCAGCTACCAACCGCATCTATGATGCCACGTGGCAGAATTTTTGCCGGTGGTGTTCTGCTAACCACCTGCCTTTATCGGAATTGATCATTCCAAATATTTTGGACTACTTACTCGAGGGTCTGAATAAGGGATTAGCACCTAACACATTGCGCAGACAGGGGAATTGCCTCGGGTCCTTCAGGCTCTCACAAAAGCTCCTTTCGAACCCCTCAGTTTGTGTGACATGAGATCTTTATCCATCAAGGTCGCCTTCTTGGTAGCCATCGCTTCCGCCCGACATATTTCTGAGATGGCAGCACTCTCAGTCAGGGATGATTTATGTATTTTTCACCGGGCCCGTGTTATCCTTCGTTTAGACCCCACCTTTGTTCCAAAAGTCAACTCTCTTGTTTCATAGGGCTCAGGATATCATTCTCCCTGATTTCTGTCCTAATCCTTCCCATGATCTGGAACATCAATGGCATTCCCTGGACGTATGCCGGACTTTCCATTATTATATCAAGCGGATGGCTCCTTTCCGCAGCTCTGAGACACTTTTTGTCTCATTCCACCCTTCTTCAAAGGGTCAAAAGGTCTCGGCCTCCACGATCAGCCGGTCCGATTCCTTGCTGGTTCCATGTCGTTTCACCGCCCACTCCATGCATAGTGCAGCCACATCTGCGGCTTGGGCCACACAGGCTTCCATTGAGGAGGTGTGTAGGGTGGCCACGTGGTCTTCCCTTTCGCCATTCATCCGGCATTACAAACTGGACAGGTATGCATCCGCTGAGGCTTCCTTTGGCAGGAGGGTTCTGCAACAGGTGGTGCCACGTGACACGGTTCCAAACTTGGCCGCTTCCCTCCCGTAAGGACAGTGGGCTTTGGTATGTCCCATTAGTGGATTATCCATCTCCAGTGCTGGAGAAGGGGCGTTGTCTTACCTGAACGCCTTTTCTCAGCACGGAGATGGATAATCCACACCCACCCATTTAGGTCCTTAGGCCTAGGGTTAGTTTCTGTGAGCCAACACGTCATGCCGTCAGTCAGTAGCTGCGCCCTCGTCAAGACTGGGAAAACAGGCCCAGGACAGGCGTGGCAAGTTTGGCTGACTTGATCTGATTGGGCAGGAGGATTAAGTTAACCCATTAGTGGATTATCCATCTCTGTGCTGAGAAAAGGCGTTCAGGTAAGACAATGCCCCTTTTCCGGGGAGGCTAATAAAAGCTTAAGTCATGTATCCTATTATCATATAAATCATTAAGCAACCTTCACTGATTTAAAATAGTGTCAAATGATCTGTCTTTTTTGAAGTAGATATCTTTTGTTCCCATAGTGAATTTTTTAAAGGACATCTTCCCCCATTGGAAGCATATTCGTGTCATTTTAATTAGCAAACTGTTTTACACATGACCTATATTACCAGTTTAGGAATAAAATACTGCATTTTTTTACATTTTAAAATTTGGACCTCAGTGAAAATGGTATTTCTCTTCTGGGATGTTTATTCCATATTACTAGCAGCAGATCTAGTGTGGTGTTATTAATGACTTGGTGTAGGAAATAATGCAATATCTCATTTGATCCTGTAAGGACTATTGGTTTGCCAAAATATTTTTCTACCATAGACTTCTGATTATTAGCATTTTATATATGAAGGTTTACCACTGATCTAATAATCTTTCAACATGAATACGAAAAATGTAGCTGAAATGGAGGGGAGGAGGAGAGAGAGAAAGAGAGAGGAGCTCATGTCCAAATCTTCAGGCTGCATAATATTCAGTGAGCGATCATCAGAAATCTCAGGAGCTGGAACTTAATAGAGTCATTTGGATCTCCCTTAATTCTGAGATAAAACTTGGATGAAGTACAAAGTGATACTTATAGGTCACCCGTGACCTTGGTAAGGCAATGTCCAGGGACCAGCCAGTATAGAGTTGGCATGGGTCCACTAGAAAGGGATAGATATAGCATTGGGACAGAATTGTGAGGAAATGTGATAATTTATCACCTAGAATGGCTAGCTAGCTATCATTTAACTTCCTTGCTCCCTCTGCAGAAGAAACTCTGCAACACAGAACATGCTTTAGACAGTGTGCAAATTTCCAAAATGCTTTGGACCTTGTGCTGGTGTGAATCCAGCACTTCTGTGTTCTCCTTCCATCTGGTGCTACTGCTTTTAGGATTAAACTAATTAAAATAGTTCTTAAAGCTTCAGTATCTTTTTTAGGCTGCGTGGAAATCTGAAAAAATATGTGGCTGATTTAATTAATAGGAGAGAAAGCTATATTTGGGTCCAAAGTCCCTTTTCCAAATCGCTCTTAGTATGTATTGCCTGAGTGAAGAAGATAATCATTTCAGCTTGTACTTCTGAGAGTATGAACTTTCCAAGATGTTCCCTAGGTATATGACTCACGCACACACACAAACTCAAATATATAACCTATGTCATATATATACTGCTCCAGATATACCTGGAATGCAATTTCTTACAGGATTTTGTTCCCAAGTTTCCAGTAATTTTTGATGTATCTATTAATATTTTGGGAGATGTTTTAACAAGAATCCACCATTCATTCACACTGAGCATTTTTCAGCATCAACATAAAGCGATTGTTCACCATCTGTTGAATTCTGGCGGAATGATTAGCTCTTCCTGCTCTCTTTTTCTTTCAGCCCATAAAAATTGACAGCAGCAAATGAAGCTGTGAAATTACAGCTCTAAATTAATAAAGCATAATCGAGCCATGTCCTGTTAAAAATTAATGTTGCCCTCAATACACTTTTGTATTATTTTGTATTCTGACATACTCTGGGTGGGCTGGGAGAAGAGGTTTTCCCTGATGAGAGACAAGGAAAATATAACAGAAAGATTGCAGTTAAATTGAACTACCAAATGGCCTACACAGTATGACCTGAGGCTGTAGGAGGGAAGCTATAAAAGTCAAAGGATCATGAGTGGCAAAAGGGGCCCATCACTACTACGGTAGCTTCCCTGAGTAATTTGAGAACCAACCTCTTCAAGAAAATCAGTTGGACAAAAAAAAAAGTTGTATTAAGTACCGAGGTCAGAAAGGATCATATCACTTACAAATTATATGTTGGCAGACTTCTCCTTGGGTCAGAAAGAGGCAGTGGTGAAGTTTTCTTCAAGGGTTTTCACTCCAAAAAATTGTTGGATTAGGTCAAAGTTTGGGTAGGGCCTATTACAGATGTCAATTGCTTTAATAGACTCTAATAGATGTGCAATACAGTTCTATGCCCTCTGCAATCACCATACAATGCCAGAAAAAGACTCGTGTAGTTGGAAGAAATTGTAGGGAAGTGCAATTTTCATATCCGAAAATCATCTTCTTACACTGAAGCCCAGCACAACTCTAAATCTACTATTGGCCAAAAGGTAGTAGTCCTTTTGAAAGAATGTACTGGGAACCGGGAGAAGGAAGTCGCAGTTGTTCTCTCCCTACTGCTTTCTGCCTCTACTTCCCTGCTGATTCAGAAGATGAATTGGCATATGGACCTCATAGCATCTCCTTATAATTGAAACTTGGATTATCTATATACCAAAGCTCTGTTTTAGATTGACAATCTCAGAAGTTTAAAATAGCTTTCTGTGTTTTTTGGTCATGCCATGAGTTTGAAGAGACTCTAATATGATTGGGATCTTGACAGGAAGGAAATACAGCAGAACTTTAATTGCATTGTTCTTACAACTTAAGGTATCGTACACCCACATTGGCGTGTGGTTTGATATCTCTTGATGAGATCCATGCTGATTCCCATCAAAGTTGTTTTCCCTTTTTGGTGATCTGTGGAGCTGTGTTCCACTAAGGTGAGGAAACCAAGATCTATAATTTCAGTCCTGTGCCTGTCAGACTGAGATACGAGATTTATCAGATGGTGTTAGAATGTGTTCTTGCCTTGCTATCATTAATCCAAATTCCTGTCAAATTAACTTTGAGTGAAATATACAAGTTACCAATTATATTTGCTAGAGGGTATTGCAGACCAAATGTTCAACGCTGATATTAACTAGAAGACTTGATCCACATCACGGTTATTTCTTATCAACATGGCACTATCTGTGTCAAATTATTTTGGTACATAGAAGAAGGGACGAATCACGTAAGTACAATATAAGGGCCTTCCACTATAACAAAGAAAACAGAAGTTGTTTTCAAAGAACAGGTTATTAAGAGATAAAAGTTCCCCAATAAATTAAATATCATAAAACCTTGATTCTCCAGACCTGCATCCAGCAAAATTCAGATGCAACAGACAGTATTTTACTTCACTCCTCAGCTTCAAATAACAAAATCCATTGTTTCCAAAGTAATCTTGGCAATTGACACAATTAATATAATTTGTGTCAATTCACGTCATTTGTGTAATTATGCAAATTAATATTTTATGTCAGTTTATTCCATTGCATGATTACACAATTATGTAAAACATTAGTTAGGTAACTATACAAATGACATCAGTTGGATACATTTGGATTTAACAGACATTTGGATTTTAATGGTCACCTGCCTTCCCCTCCCAAACGGTCCATTAACTTGAAGTTTTATTATAAAGTAAGATGAAAGAGTTGCACACCAGTTCTTGAATCGGAGTACTTTACTTACTACTTTTCTTTTTTAAATGTATTTATATTAGAATTTTAAAATAACAATAAATGTATAAAGCAAAAGATAATGGAAAAGAAAAGAAGAAAATATAGATACTACACTTGATCTTAGCAAAAAGACAGAGGTGCTGTAATATTCTGCCTACAGCAGTTCTGGAGGGGCAATATAAAAAAAGTCCCATAAAAGCTGAGATTCTGCCGCTTGGGACAAGGGGCCATTGAAACCACGGCTCATGTCCTGCTGTATTGCAGCCTCTGTAAAAACTCCCAACTTATTTTACAGCATCTTACCTGACAAAATATCCCAGAAATTCTGATCTCTTTTATGTACAATTATTACTATTGTTATCAGTATGATACAGTTTCTTTGAACATAAGAACATAAGAAAAACATTCTCCTACATTTGTGGGGGGGGATGTGGGGGAGGGCAATTTCACCAGCAAAAAAATAATTTGCTTTAGAAATTCTTTTCAGAGGAGGAGAACATTTCAGTAAAACTCTTATGCTAGTGTGTGATACTTTGCAAAAGTATGCGATTGTTTTATTTTTCATAGTGTCATATTTCCAGTGAAGCCTATAGAAGCCTTTTTTGCTTCCTGCATTCTCATTAAAACTGAAGGTACTTTTGTTATGGGGGAAATTCCTACCCGGAGCCTTTTGGCAATAGCAGTGCCACTGTGCCTACTTGTAGAGTAGAGGAGTAAAGAGATGATGACCTTGAATAAAATATGTGACAACTCTCAAGAGAATGGTGTGAGAATGAAACTCAAGATTGCCTTGTCCTAACCCTCTTTACTATAAGTGGGAGGGAAGGAGGAATGCTGTGAGGATTTCATGATTAATGTCAGCAATTTCAAAGTTCACCAGGTCAGAAAACGAACACCACAAGAAATAGTTGGAGTGGCTTTATTGATACTGGCTACAATAACAGAAATTATATTGCCAGGAGAGTTCTGTCTGAGAACCCACTCAGAGTATGCTTTATTGAACTCAACATTTTTATTTTTATACTCATTTGAAAAAAAATATACAATGCGTTAGGATTTGAGATTTGAATGGTGGCTAAGAATTGAGTCAAGTGTGCCTATGTTTTGAAATCAAACATTTGTTCTCTTATTTATCCACAATAGGGAAGGCTACTGAATGAGGACTGCAAAATCCAGACAGTCGTTATGTAACTCCAAAGAAATAACTGAAATCTCACTTTGCAACCATCTGGTGGTTACTGGGATTTTGACAGTGTGGATATGCTAATCTTGCTACGACTGTTTCAGTCTTAGGTGATTGGAAAACTTCTAAGAGAGTAATATCCATATATTTTATTTAACTGTACTCAGGTTACGTATGTACCTTCTTTTCTAGATCTTTTATGAGTAACCTGCAAAGTGGTACAGGTCGTGGTGGTGCATGGTGGTGCAATGGTTAGAATGGAGTATTGCAGGCTGCCTCTGCCCACTGCCAGGAGTTCGATCCTGGCCAGCTCAAGGACATCAGCCTTCTGAGGTCGGTAAAATGAGGACCCAGATTGTTGGGGGCAAGATGCTGACTCTGTAAACAGAGAGGGCTGTCAAAGCACTGTGAAGCGGTATATAAGTCTAAGTGCTATTGCTATTGCTACTGAGGCCTTCTTGGTAGCCCTCTGCAAGGCACTTCATTTACTATAATCATCCCTATTCCAGAACTCTCCTCCCTGCCTCCCCAAGTGGCACCACTGCTGCAAAGTTTTTGTGTCTTTTTATAGTCTCTATTATTTTAAAATATTTTTACTGTAGTAAGTTTTGAATTGCAAGCAGCCAAGAGTCATTGATTGAGATGGCTGTGGCAATTGAATAAATAAATAATAAATACATACATACAAAATTGCAGGAGAAGGCACCACTTGATGTGAGTCTTTCCCCTATGTTGTCTCCTTCCAAAGTTCTCCTTTCTGAAATGATTCTTTGCCAAACTGTCAAGTGGCAGGAGGGAGTTTTTCAGGCTAAATGACGAGAAGCTATAAAATTATCTCTGCCCACCTAGTGTAGTGAGAAAAGAGAGAGGAAGAGAACAGAGCTGTCTGCGGCAACTCAGAGCAATACAGAGATAGACAGTCTGGCAGCCAATAGATACGTTGGATTTCAACTCTCATTCTCTCCATCCAGCATAGCTAATGGCAATAGTGAATGCTCCAACATTGGAAGTTTTTAAGAAGAGACTGGACAGCCATTTGTCTGAAATGGTATAGGGTTTCCTGCCTGAGCAGGGGGTTGGACTAGATGACCTCCAAGGTCCCTTCCAACTTTATTATTACTATTACTATTACTATTACTATTACTATTACTATTACTATTACTACTACTACTACTATTATTACTATTACTATTATTATTATTATTATTATTATTATTATTATTATTATTATTATTATTATTATTATTATTATTATTATTATTATTATTATTATTATTTTGTCCAGTATTAGAGGGCACCAGGCTGCACACTCCTTCCACTCCCTAAATAAACGGGGAGAAAGTAGAATAAGAAGCAAATCAATGTTGGCCATCAGTGGAACCTAGGTGCTGTTTCTTGGATTTGATTTTAATGGAATGAAAGATGAATTTTCCAGAGAGGAAAAGGCGCTACAGTTAGGAGTATCTTGATGCATTATGTAAAAGCAATTTGCAATTAGTGATTGGGAGAGCTTCTACCTCCTCTGTTTTGAATCTATCTGATTTATCTGCAAATGGAAAAAAAAGGCCTATATATTTTTTTCCCCCTCTGAAGTGAGGAGAGACAGGAGAAAAATTGGAGGCTGCTACTATGGTTACAGAGAGGGAGAAAGAAAGAAAGAAAGAAAGAAAGAAAGAAAGAAAGAAAGAAAGAAAGAAAGAAAGAAAGAAAGAAAGAAAGAAAGAAAGAAAGAAAGAAAGAAAGAAAGAAAGAAAGGGAGAGGAAGAATAAAAGGGGTGTGTGTGGATTGTTTCAGTACTGGATGTACTTAGGTGCATGGTGAAAGTAATGGATTTATAAATAAGTCATGTCATACATCCATTCTCACAGCACACTCCCTAAGACAAAATGACTGGGGGAAAAATATTCTATGTAATTTCCATTCTTGCTTTGGTTTAAGCTGCCTTTTAGAGCAGATGAGCTGACAATCTTACACATATCACATCCTGAAGATGAGAAAAGACATTGCAAAATGATGGTTGTATCTTGTGCCCATTCAGGCAGAAGGTCTAGACCAGGGGTAGGCAACCTTGGCTCTTTTATGACTCATGGACTTCAACTATGCTGACTAAGGAATTCTGGGAGTTGAAGTCCATGAGTCATAAAAGAGCCAAGGTTGCCTACCAGAAAACAATATAGAAAACATCTGATAAAGATCCCTCAAATCCCTTAATCAAAGACTGTGATGATATTCAAATGCTGATCTTCTAAGCACAAAAAAAGATGGCATCTACCTTGCTCCTTATGCAGCCTGAAAGAGGACCTCCAGGCCTCTGGAGACATGGTCCAGGTCTACCATGGAGGGAAAGATCCTTTTGGCTCAGCAAACTGAAGAAAGAGGACCACCAGAACAACTGGGAGCAGCAGCCTCCAGGGTGGCGGGGCTTAATAATTGGTAGGTCAGGAATTGTGCTTGGTCAATGAAAGGCATGTCAGGGTTCACATTTCACAGAACTGGTAGTGAGGCTTGGACAAAAAACAGTAATAATTTACATTTACCTAAAATCCAATATCAATCATATGAAAAGTCTCCAGTTATATTCTTAACAATTTCCCCCTTTTGTCACTTTGATATCAAGTGGCACAGTCTATGGAGGTCTCACTCAAAGGCTTCTTCAGGCTGCTTCCTCTAGTGACTCTCCGCTTTAACTGAGAAGCAAGAAGTGAAAGTTAAGGCCAATCAAAGTAAAAGGAAGGTTTCCTCCCCCATTCTCGATGCCTGCCAGCATCTAGCTGACTTCAGCTAATCTCAGAAACCTAATAGGGGTCAGATCTGGCTAGTGCTTGGATGGGAGACCATCAGGCATTTCAGAATTGTAGCCCATACTAGAAAGTTTTGAAAAAAAGAGTAGGAATCTATTTCCATGAAATCCCCAGGATTCAAGACTGACTGGAAGGTGATTTTAACTTTATAAAAAATAGTCACATCAGGGACAAAAAAAGAGTTTTTTATTTATCAGGACTTGAAGTTTGAGTAACACCCACCTTCTAAGGCAGACATGTCAGAGACAAGGCCCAGGGCCCAGATGCAGCCCGCGAAGTGGTTTCATGTGGCCTGCGAAGCCATCCTGGAAACAGTGAGGGAATGGCCTCCACTGCCTTGGCCCTGGCCCAGGCCAGCCGGGAGGGAGCCAATGTACAATTTTGTGGTGGCCATCTAGGATGAAACGCATTCAGTCTTAGCTCCACAAGGCTGTCTGGAAATAGCAAGGAACCAACCCCTGCCGCGTCGCCCCCCTGGGTGCATGCTGGGAAAATGTCACTCTTTGTGAGGAATGAAGAAATGCACCATTGCCTGGAAGTCTCCAGCAAATGGCCCTGGCCTACTTCACATATCCAGCTTGATGGGCTCTGGGGGAGGAGTTTTGGTAGGCAGCTGGACGCTTTCCTCAGAGCGCCGAGAGGCTGAGCCAGGCAGCACAAATCTGATAAGTGCAATGCTGCCTAGCCCCCAGCCTGCCCAGTTTCAGCAGGCAGCAAGGTGCAAAGCTGGCAAACTTCGCACCACCCAGCTCAACCTCTCGGCACTGTGAGGAGAGTGCCACACTGCCTTCCGAGACCAGGCAGGCTGGGGGCTGGGTGGAGTCACGCTTCTTTTTGGATTCGTACCGCCTGGCTCAGCCTCTCCACTGGACCATGCCTTAGAACTTGCCCTGGTCCCACCCCCTTCTGCCAGAGACCCTCAGATCTGTCCCACTCCTGCCCAGGTCCCCACAATGTAGAGCTGGCCACGCCCACCTAGTAGGCCACACCCACTCCATCCACGCCCACCCGGTAGGCCACACCCACCCACCCCAAGGGCAACCGCAATGCTGATCCAGCCCTCAATAAAATTGAGTTTGACACCCCTGTTCTAAGGCAACGGTCCCCAACCTTTGCAACTTGGCTGCCCAGTTGGGGGTGAGGGAGACGGGAACTGGGCTGAGTGAGTGGTGGGCCGGTGCTTGCATGCACATGCAATCCTTGCGCAAGCGGCAGGCCAGTGTGCATGCCTACAGATTTACTTGCGTGAGCAGTGGACTGACGTGCACGTGCGTGAGGGCCCACCAGCCTGCTCGCGCAAGTTGAGCTGAGTGTGTGTGTGTGCTCCAACCAGCCACTCATGTGTCCCAATTCCGAATAGGCCGCAACCCAGGTTTCTAGCAGTGGACCCCCACTGCACTTATTTTATGACCTTCTTCTCATGAAAGGCTTTTTGGTCCAGCAGAACTTTACATGATTTAAAATGTATTTTGGTGATAATTATTTTGCCAGAAAATTTTCCATTTCTCCTATACCACTTCTTTTACTGTTCAAATGTTCTCCAGCTCTCCATATAAGTGATATATAAAGTTTCCTTGTGGAATTTGCATTTAACATTGCAGGGTGAAGGCCACAGTCATTGGAACTGTGCAACATATGGGTACATGTAAGGATCTTCCTTCCTTCCTTCCTTCCTTCCTTCCTTCCTTCCTTCCTTCCTTCCTTCCTCCCTCCCTCCATCCATCCCTCCCTCCCTTCCTCCCTATTAAATGAGATAAAGCCCTGTGTATGATAAAGAAATTGCCTCTTTGCTGCAGGGGTCTCAACTATATCACAGTGGTATACTTCCAAAGGTTGAACATGCAGAAGCTGAAGGGTTCATGAAGATAGTTTTGGGATAGAAAATTAAAGGAAATTAAATGAAATTAGTTCTTCCCAGGATATCATAACATGAAGGAAGTTCCCATGGTCTCATCAGATGTAATGAAAAGCTTACGATAAAAACTGATGTTTAAAAGGTTGCTTTTTGTAATGCCCCTAATGGAGTAAAATAGCAGACTTAATCCAAGCAAATAGAAAAACTGTAAGAAAGGCTTCAATTTTCCTACAAATGAGCCAGACCAATCTTGGTTTTGAAGGGTACATTTTTCCTTATAAGCACAGAAGTTTTCAAAGTGTGCTTTGTTTCTCTACATGTTTTTTTCCCCATTTATTTTTCTCCTTCCACTTCAAGAAGGTATATAACATGCCACCAACAGATTCTGGATGTGGATGATTGGACTGGGAACTCCATGTAAATTGGCAGATTAGACATTTGAACCAGAGGGCTGTCCCTCTGGTTCAAGGTGTCAGGGTTCACGTGACATCGACAGAAAGGCAGGGGGAATTGAGAGTATTATTTCAGGATTTTTGGGGTGAGAATTGGAGCTAGCTATTGAGGTAGCTTCAGTATTGTCAGGTCCCTTCCAAGCCCAATGCAAGATGCTTATGATGGTATATAAAGGCTTACATGCAGTGGTGGGATTCAGCCAGTTCGCACCAGTTCAGCAGAACCAATAGCTAATTTTTTGTTGCCCAGGCCCAGAATGGACTTCCGGAAAAGGCATCGACACAGAGAACCAGTTGTTCACATATTTGAATCCCACCACTGCTTACATGGCTTAGATTCCAATTATTTGCAGCACTGCCTAATTCAGTATTGTCTGCCATATGCTCCTCAATGGGACACCTTTTTATAGACCCCCACAGAGCCATAGTTGGATCAGTTTTCAGTTTTCCTTTCTCCATGGCAGAATCCTTTATTACAGAAGAAACTGCTTTTTTCCAGTTTAGGAAGCAGCTCAACCCTCCTTTATTTACTAAGGCCCTTCAATAGTATTGTTTTGCTTCTATATATTGCAACCTGTCATGCTTTTCATGTTATTTTTTATTAAAGATTTTATTGTCTTTATTTTAAGACGCCGGGAGCTATTAAAGGAACGAGAAACTTAGAAATCGTATAAATAAATAAATAAATTTGCCATCAGGCTTCAGCAGGGCAGTTAAGGAGACTCTGCTGAGCACAAAAAATAATCTTGGGATGTACACATTACCCAGTGCTGTTATATTGGGAGATCGTAATAGAAGAGCTGGCTTTCAAGTTCCAAATTAGCATGTTGAGCTGCTGGCTTATCCAGGTAGTCCTCGACTTACAACTTACAACGACACTGAAAAAAGTGACTTATGACCAGTTTTCACATTTATGACCATTGCAGCATTCCCCATGGTCACGTGATCGAAATTCAGATGCTTGGCAACAAGCTCATTATTTATGACGGTTCAGTGTCCCGGGGTCATGTGATCACCTTTGGCGACCTTCTGACAAGCAAAGCCAATGGGGACGCCAGATTCATTTCACAGCCGTATTACTAACTTAACAACTGCAGTGATTCACTTAGCAGCGGTGGCAGGAAAGGTTGTAAATTGGAGCAAAACTCACTTAACAAAATAAATTTGGGGCTCAATTGTGATCGTAAGTTGAGGATTATCCGTGTTGGTTCTTCACTTTGGACCAGAGCCCATTCTCATTTCTTAAATTCCCAATTTTTAAATTTGCCATTTAAGTCCCCTCCCTCCAATTTATTCGGTTTGCAGCTTCCTTTTACCCCAAGTATAAGTGAATATTCTTATTTTGCAGTATTTTCACCAGTAAGGAAAAGTAAATGGAAGGCAATCTTTAAATTTTTCACTAATTTGTTAAATGTTGCTTCCCGGAGACAGCCTACAAAAAAAATAAAATAAAATTACAATAAAAACAATAAAACTTTTTAGCACCAGCAGCATGAGAGTAACGCAGGTAGTCCTCGACCTACGATTGCAATTGAGCCCAGAATTTATGTTGCTAAGTGAGAAATTTGCTAAGTGAGTTTTGCCCCATTTTATGACTCCTCTGGCCACCTTTGTTAAGTGAAGGGCTGCCGTTGTTAAATTAGTAACGCGGTTTGTTAAGCGAACCTGGCTTCCCCATTGACTCTGCTTGTAAGAAGATTGCAAAAGATGGTCATATGACCCCGGGACGCTGCAACCGTCATAAATAATGAGCCAGTTGCCGAGCTTCTGAATTTTGATCACGTGACCTTGAGAATACTGCAACGGTTGTAAGTGTGAAACGTGGTCATAAGTCACTTTTTTCAGGGCCGTTGTAACTTTGAACGGTCATGAAATGAACTGTTGTCAGTATGTAGACGATGTTCAAAAGCCCAAAACATTCAACAGTTGTTTAAAAATTGTGAATCGCATCAAAAGGGACTGCCTTTACAGACCATGGCTAATCTGTATAAAAACTTCAGAAATGTGTGAGAAGATAAACTCTGCACCATGAGAGGGTTTCCTGTGGCCTGCATAATTTATAGTGCTGTGGCCATTGTTCACCCCCTCCAACTTCTGAAAGTTGTTTTGGGGTTGACATCTCAAATTCACAATTGTGTCTGCGGCCACAGTTTTATGATAAAACAGATAGGTATTTTGTTTTTTTTTTGTTTTTGTTTTTTTAAAAATCTCTAATGGAAGTTAGGCTTTCCAAAGTGCTAATTTTGAGTCAAAGTACCAAATTCTGCCTTTATGCAGAGCAATTGTAAATCTTAGTGATTTGACTATAGTGCCATCTGTAAAGTATTTCACAGTAATTTTAAACAGTAGGGAAGCAAAGCCAAGTCATTGCTACTCTTGCTGAAGTTGCTCTTGTGTTCAACCCATAATGACTCAGGATGGGGCTATAGATTTTATCCTCCTCTTCCCCTCCAAACAGAGGTAGAAGCCTTTGTCTGCCGGGCTTGAAGATAGCATAGTGCCAAATCACAGGTGGTCTCATTCAAACAAAATCATGCCAAGAGGCCCTCATCCACTGCTAAGCTACACCAAGGCACCTTGCTGCTTCTTTACTGTTTCTTTTCTTCTAGAAAGTAAAAGGGAAAGAAGTTGTTTTGCTAGCAAGTAGCAAGAGCTTCCATATAGCAGCACAGAACTTCATTTTTTTTAAAAAAAGTAATGGAATCATTGAGTTGGAAGGGACTATTTAGGGCTACCCATTCCAGAGAAATAATCCAAATTAAATCACCCTCACAAAACAACCTGATAAAACCTATGCAGTGAAAAGAGCCCACCACCTCTCTTTCTAATTGGTTTCATTGTTGAACTGTACTTACAAGAAGTTTGGGTAGTTCTCCCCAAACGTTCATTTAGGAATTTGCCTTCTTAAATTCATTATTTTGTGTCCTGCGATTGGAAATGATAGAGAATGATAGATCTTTCTCTAGTCCAGTGGTGGCAAACCTATGGCACGGGTGCCAGAGGCGGCATTCAGACCCTCTCTGTGGGCACGTGCACCTTCGCCCGAGTCCTAGGCCTTCAGCTGGGTTTTATAAAACCTTTTCGCTTTAGGCCTCCGCCGCCATGTGCAAAAAAAAATAAAGGTTCAATCAGTCAATTTTAACTTCTCGTGGGAAAAAAAATCTTGCAAAGTTGGAATTGATTGATTGAACTTTTTAGTCCCACCCAGTCTGCCCTTACCACCGCAGCCACACACCCACCCGGCACTCGACAACGCATAAGTGGGTTTTGGGTTGCAGTTTGGGCACTCGGTCTCTAAAAGGTTCGCCATCACTGCTCTAGTCTATAATATACCCTTTCTATTTTTTCCTTCTTCTTGAAGCTAAGTCTTTCCAATTCCTTCCGTGACGTGATTGTTTCATAGGAACCTCTTTGAATCCATTTCTGTTTGTCTGATTCTGCAAAGTCAGATTCCAGAACTGAATGAAACTCAAGAACAGCCATAGAATAAAGGGAATTGTTACATCCTGTAATGTGTAAACAATGTTTCTGTTGATCCGGCCTAAACTTGCATTGCCATTTTTCTATTCTGGAAATGTGAAAATGCCAATGTTATATGGAAAAGAAAGACAATGTAAATGCTGCCTTGCACACAGGTTTGAGGTTTGAGCGTAGGGAAGTGTTTGGGCTTACCCTAATGGGAAATATAGAAAAGGGTGAAACAAAATGAAAATAGCCGTGATTGAAAACAAAAATGCATCTACGAAACTGACTGCTAGAAAAAAAAGGATAGAACATATTATATAATCTATAAATAGGAAAAAAGATAGTTGTCGATGTAGTCAAAAAGACCAAGGAACAGTCAAAATTAATAGATGTGGAGAAAATGCAGAACTATTTTGATGGAAATAAAACAATTGTTTTGGAAAGGAGTGAGGGGATCTTAATCAAGAAAACTCATCAGGGCATATGGAATTAAAAATCTGTTGAAATAATTTGGATAAAACCTAAGTGAGAAAATAATAGTATTTTCAAGGTTTGTTTGGGAATGATAGTGATATGACAAATAATGGAATTGAACTGAATACTATAAATATTTGTGTAGAAAGGTAGCAAGAGTGAATGCAAAAATTATAGGGGATCAGTTTATTGCAGAAATGTTAACTAGCCAGTTCAGTCTGGTTTGTATGAACCAGTACTTAATTCTTTGTTCCAGAATAAGCAGCACAATATGACAGT
This sequence comes from Bothrops alternatus, assembly GCA_034064705.1. Classification (NCBI taxonomy): domain Eukaryota; kingdom Metazoa; phylum Chordata; class Lepidosauria; order Squamata; family Viperidae; genus Bothrops; species Bothrops alternatus. Next base: position 5,677,709 of record JARGCV010000063.1, read on the forward strand.
GACTACAAGAAAGAACAGTGGTAATGCACCATTTTATGTATCATAAGCCAAATGCCCACCATACAAGTTTTCTGCTTCTAGTCTCCAAAGAGCCTTGTTGTAAAGGTCAAAAAAAAAAAATTCTGCTCCAAATATCATCAGAATCAGTTCTTCCCTAATATAGACACTCTTGGTTTATTAAGTGTGACTTGAAAGGTGCTTGCAGAAATTCTGTCTGAAAAGATAAAACCAGTGTCAAGTCAGTAAAAATTGGATTTGGAAAATGCAACAGGGCTTTATGATAAACAGGGTATGCAAGCCAGATTTTTTATTTCCAGCAAATCTTTGACAAAATTTTGACAAATCTTGAGAAAAATATGGAACTGAAGGTTGATGGCTGACAGCATTAGGAGTGGAATATGATAGAAGTAGAACATGTGAGAGAATCAATGGAACACTTAGGGAGGAATAAGACAAGCATTTTTGTTTCTTCTTGGTTATTTAATATATTTATGGAGAAATGTATAAGGAATGCTTTCAATGCCTTTAAAAGTTTTTTCATTGGGGAAGTGAATATTTGTACACATCTGCAGGTAGTCGATGTCATGGTGTTGTGACAACTGCAGTAATGAGCGGCAAATGATAGACTATATGACACACAAGAACTATGGATCTGAAAAACAATATAACAAACAGGAATGTAGCATTATTTGCTAAGAATAATAGCATGTACAATTGAACAATATACAGATAGTCCTGAACTACTTGTGATTGGTTGCTTAACTGCCATTTGAAATTCTGACAGGCCCAGATTAGGTTCTCCCTTAGGACCACCATCCTCACTTACCATGCAGAAAGGAACAGAAATACACCACAACTCTTCTAGCAAAACAGGGTTTTCCTATAAATGTGCAAATACAGTACATGTAAAGCACATGTATTGAATGTAAAGCCTTTCTGTTAACACTACTTACCTTGTCGCTCCTTGAGATGATTATAATGTTCTGCAGTATTTCTGTTTCACCACTGATGGGAATATGAAATTTAAATGCTATTTGACAAGTACTGAGCGGTATGTGGCCTGATATAAGAAATGAGTATTTGTCAACAAAAATCAAAATGGCTGTGTATAAGAGCATGCTTCTGCCCATTTTGTTGTATTGGGTACATCAGAGAAACATAAAAGCAAGCTGAATACAGTGTGTGTTAAAACAAGGAGAGAGTCAAGAATGAGTGGGAGACAAATGTCTTATTGAGTGAATACAAAAACAGTTGATCAGTACAAAAGAAATATGTTGAGGTGCTTTGGTCACATAGAGAGAATGAATATCAAATTACAAAAAAAATACAGGTAGTCCTCACTTAGCAACCACAGCTTAGCAGCTGTTAGGCAAAGTAGTCACTAAGTGACTCTGCTTATGACTTTAGATAAGAGATAAGATAAAAAATAAGATAACCTTTACTGTCACTTTTTTCTGTGAATACACTGGCACACATTAAAAATGAAATTCTGATGCCCACTCTCAAAAGAAAATGTATATATGCATACACACACACATATACACATATTTATTTACTGTGTGTGTGCCACACACATATACAGAATTTACTTCAGCTTTCCTTTGCTTTAAGAACTGGAAAAACTAAATGCAAGGCTTGGTTACAAAGTTACTTTTTCATCACTGTCATAACTGTGAACGGTTGCTGTATGAGGCAGTCGCTAAAGGGAGACTATCTGTGTATAAAAAATGAGAGAATTGATCAAAAGGAAGGGCAAGGCAGGCTCCATCGCCATTGTAATTAAGTCCATCCGACTTGCTACTGATTATCCCCTTCTGGTCTTTCCTTCCACCTTTCCAGCATTAGCGCTTCTTTAGAGAGCCATACTACAGTATATACTAAGGCTGAACCCATTTCAAACAATTGATTGCCCACTGACAGAATAGCGATACAGCTCCTCAGCATTTTTTCCTCCTGCCTTTCCCATAGCTCAGTGGAAGCCCTGCTTAGCATTTCTCACGGCAGCTGGTTATTGACATTTTCAGCCTTCTTGCTCTGGGAAACTCAGGCTCCCACAGGACAGAGCCAAATAAGAGTTGTGTAGCTCTCTCTTCTCTTTATTTCATGACGGCTTTTTGCCATCTTCATTGAGGTCTGCTACGTTGAATATTTAGTCTCTCTTTCATTTTGCGTATACGCAAAGAAGCCCCTTTTTGTTGTTCTTGGCATGCTCCAGCAATTTCAGCTCCATTTCTGAGCTTTACTTTCCTGACACCAGTTCCAGGGTCTCCCTGTTCTCCTTTGGTGAACTGTCTCTCTTTTGATTTCATTCATTCATTCATTCATTCATTCTCTCTGGTGCTCTATCTCTCTGATCTTCGCTAAGCTCTTTGTCTTGCCTTTTCTATCTCCCTCTATGTTTTTAAGTCACTGGAATACTGTGTATCTGTGTTTCTAGTTATCTTTATTTTTGAGCTCTTTTCCCCATTTGTTTCTCGTTCTGTGGAATGCTACGTATCATTGCTCTGAATTTATTACCGTCCAGGCTTTTTTTTTTTAAGCGAAAGACATATTTTATTTTACATATAACCAATTTTTTTTAAATTCTTTTATTAAAACAATCAGCATTGAACATAAAATCATAGTATGCATCAATCATCATAGCACCTGATATACATCACTAAGTATTAATCTTTATAACCGTCTGGTTTGGTAAACATTTTTCATTCCTCACATCAAGCCTCAACTAAACACCTGTTACAATTTATTTGATTGGTGTTTCTCTTTTCTATAGTCTATCCACAGTTTCTAGTCTATCACATATTATTCATCTCAGTATTAGTACAATCTTTTATGATCCCTAACCAAAAATCCTGAGGTAAAAGTTTAATAACCTGAGGAAAATCTTGTTTATGGTTTATCTACTATATCTAGTCTATCACATATTGTTCATTCACGCTTCTGAGTTAACTTCGTCTCAGTAATAGTGCAATCTTTTATAGTCCCTAACCAAAGATCCTGAGGTAGAAGTTTCATAACCTGAGATAGAAATTCAATCCGCTTTATCAATATTAAAGCAAACAACATTAAGCATAAGATCATATTAAGAGGCTTTCGTCATATAACATAGGCATACAACATTAGGTGTTAGTCTTTGTAAACATTTGATTTGGTAAACATTCTTCCCTCTTTATGTCGAGCCTCAACTAAACGCCAGGTGCATTTTGTTTGATTGGTGTTTCTCTTGTATATAGTCTATCCACTGTTTCCAGTCTGTCAAATATTGTTCATTTGAGCGATCTTTCAAGTATGCCGATATTTTCGCCATTTCCGCCAAATTTGTTACTTTCACAGTCCATTCTTCTATAGGCGGTATTTCTGGATTCTTCCAGTATTGTCCCACCAACAATCTGGCTGCTGTGATCAAGTTCAGAAATAAGCTCGTCTCTGAGGTAGTGCAGTCCTTTAACAAAAAAACCTGAGGTAGAAATTCAATACGCTTTTTGAAAATGGTTTGGACGTCCAGGCTTTTGATGCTGAGGATACATGTTCAGTTACACTAAGCTTTAATTTTGCTTATAATCAAGAGCTCCAGCATTCACATTCACTTTTTTGCAGGGCTCCTGCTACTTCCTGGTCTTTGACTAAATCTTCCCATTTAGATAATATAAAGCTAAATGTAGTTAATCCTTTTGTGCCTTCTTCCACTTTCTCAAGAAGATTATGAGCAAAACAATTCAGAAATTTCCTGGAAAGACCGTGCTTGGCAGAATTGCCTCCTAGCAGACATCACGGTAATTAAAGATTCTCTTCACAGCTATTTGAAAGAACTGCAGTTTGCTTTCAGAAAGCACCTTCTGCATCTTCTCCTGAGCGGGATAGCCAACAATAGAAATCAACAGTAGCAATGCTGTTGTTCCTCCTCTTGATTTTAACCCAGATGCTCTCTTCTGCACTGCCCAGTTTATTCATTTGGATTTCTGAGCGGGGTAGATATTTGTAACACACAGGCTGTTCTTCTCCTTTTCTGTCCTTCTATTTCATTTGAACAAATGTATCCTTCAACTGCTATGTTTTGATTACGGAAGACATCCTACCAGGTCTCTGCTATAGGTATTAAATCACACCTGCTTTCTGTACTGAGAGTTCAAGCCCATCTTGTTTATTTCCCATACTCTGAGCGTTGGTGTAGAGAATAAAGTCCATGAACTTCATGAACCCATATTCCTTTCGATTTTTCATTGTGTGCTTTCATAGGCCCCAATTACATTCCAGTTAATATAGCCCGTCAGTTGTTCTTATTAATGGTTTTCCACTGCTGTGCTGTTTTTGCCTCCTTTTTTACTTCTGTTTTTTTTTTAAAAAAAAAACACCAGTCCAATAAATAAATCATGTCTTTGGCTCTTCCTTATGGAGCCAAGGTTCTGAGGGGTTAGAAATTCATGTTTTGCTCTTTCCTATTTCCTCCTTGTTTGTGCTATTTCAAGGGCTCCAAGAGCCCTATGGACACTGAAGGATAGCCTGGCACTTCGCAACTCCCTTTTGGAGAGATGCATCAGAATCATTGTCCTTGTCATACATGCAGGAACAGAATCTTAGCAGGCAACGATGGGCTGTGATTGTACCATTTACTCTCTTTTCTATGCTGTTTTAAATTTATTTCAATATTACATCTTTAATATCCTTTTCTATTTTCCTATTTGGGAGCAGTTTATTTATCTGCTACAGTCTGAATTTTGGAGGGTCTTTCAATTGGTCCCACTGCTGGATGATGATGATGATGATGATAATATAATAACAACAACAACAACAACAACAACAATAATAATAATAATAATAATAATAATGGAAGGGACCTTGGAGGTCATCAAGTCCAACCCCCTGCTCAGGCAGGAAACCCTATACCATTTCGGACAAATGGCTGTCCAGTCTCTTCTTAAAAGCTTCCAGCGTTGGAGCATTCACTGCTTCTGGAGGCAGGTTGTTCCACTGGTTAATTGTTCTAACTGTCAGGAAGTTTCTCCTTAGTTCTAGGTTGCTTCTCTCCTTGATTAGTTTCCATCTGTTGCTTCTTCTTTTTTTTATAGTAAAACCATTGTACATCCTATATTAATAAAACTGTATGGTCAATATGGTGCTCTTCCCAATGAAGCTAGGATTTTTTTTCTTTCTTCTGCTATAGGCATATGTGGTTTTATTCCATCTTGTCTTCTCTGCATCATAATCCCATGCATTAAACATGGATTAATGTCATGATCCTGCAATCGGTGTTTTGGGGACATAAAGTCAGTATTGTATTTTTTTTTCTGTGTGTGGTTTTTCTTTTAAGGACAGCAGCTGCTGATATTGGTCATTCATTTCTTCATTTCAAAATAAGGAAAGACATTCATGTATTTTGGACACTGGTTCTCAGCCACCACGAGGAACTCTGCTCACGGCCTGAGGGCTCGTCTCGAATTCGAAAGCCCATCCGTTGCTTCTTTTCCTGCCTTCAGGCACTTTGGAGAATAGCTTGGCTCCCTCTTCTTTGTGGCAGCCCCTGAGATATTGGAACGCTGCTATCATGTCCCCCCTCGTCCTTCTCTTCATTAAACTAGACATACCCAATTCCAGCAACTGTTCCTTATGTATTTTAGCCTCCAGTCCCCTAATCATCTTTGTTGCTCTTCTCTCTACCCTTTCTAGAGTCTCAACATCTTTTTTACATCGTGGTGACCAAAACTGGTCCTGATTTGAACTCGTCTAGGGTGGACAGGTGCTCCCTTACAATTTTCTTGCCTATCTTAACTTGTGTTTCTAATCTGTTTTTTACGATACTGTTTTTGATAGGTTGGACTGTTTTTTCCCTTTGTGTAAAGACGGATGCAAAAAACGAGTTAACTAGTTCTGCTTTCTCCCTGTTGCTTGTCACCTTCTTGCCACTTTCTCCCACTAATGGACCAATCATTTCCTTCACTTTTTTCTTGTTTTTTACATGTTGAAAGAAGCTTTTTTTGTTATTTTTGACTTTTGTTGCAAGACTTAGCTCATTTTGAGCCTTAGCTTTCCTCACTTCATCTTTGAAGGCTCGAGCTATTTGCTGATATTCTGCCTTAGTTATGTGCCTCTCTTTCCACTTTTTATACTTGTCCTTTTTGTCTTTCAATTTATGTCTTTCAGTTTCTGTAGTACTTTGTAAGGAGAAGTATCCAAATGGAAAGGAATGACCCTCAGATCCACACTCCCCGTGTTTTGTCAGCTCACTATATGGACTGATTTAATTACAAATGACTTGAATACAGGAAGAAAACAAACCCTCAACACTTTTTGTTTGCAACAATTTTTCCCTCCTTAAAAAAAAGGTGCATAGTAATAGGGAACTGATCATAACCTCAGACATTAACTTATTGCAATACTATGCAGACATTTACTTTTTTAAAAAAACAATCATCCAGTCTGTAAATTCTTAAAATTCAGATTCTGCCTTTTATATTGTTCATTTATCTTTACTTGGGCATTTCCCCCATTTATTATGAAACACAGAATCTTTAAGGTTAGAACAAATAGATTTTAAAAGAATAAAACAGGCTCCATATAATTTATAATAATACAAAAGACTGTTCTTTGGGGGCTAATTTGGCAAACTGAAAAAGGTGTACCTGATACGCATGTACAAAGCTAAACTAAAAGCTTGAGTAGCTGGAAACAGAGGAGGATTACAAAAACCTGCACCTGAGCTGTTAACAGCAGTTTTTTTTATTATAAAAAATCTTTTATTAAAGCAATCAACATTAATCATAATAGCATACTAAAAAGCAGTCAACATAAATCATGAGATACAACAGTAAGTAATAGCTGTGAGCATTAGCAAGTTGTTGCGTTAACTGGCATCATAGACATTTTTAGCAATGCAAGAGGAAGCCAGGTCAGATTCTTTGGTTGTTTGGCAACTCTATCATCATTTTCAAGTTTAGTTTGTTGAAATAATGAAAAGAGAAAGAAAACCTGGATTATTAGCTAAAACGGTCTAAAAATATTGTGGCTTGGCTTTTGAGTGTTAACAAAACCTGGCCTGAACTTTGATTAAGTTAAGAGCACCTTAACCTCAATCAGTCAGTGTAGACTACCATAACAGCAGTCCAGCCTGTTGTTTAAAGTCTGTGGTTTCAAACATAGAACCAACTTTCAGCTGTTGCCCTATACTCCCTGTCTAGACATTTTTTTCATTCCCCATGGGTGGGGAGAGGTGAATTTAGGCCATGTTTTAGAAGACAATATTTTAAAACTGATTAGAACCTGCAAGCATAAAGTATCTTAATCCTCAATACTGTGACTTGGTAAATATTATTAGAATGTGGCTTGCCAAAATGTATCACTGTTGAAATAAGAGGGTCTATAATAGTGGTGGCGAACCTATGGCATGGGTGCTAGAGGCAGCACTCAGAGCCCTCTCTGTGGGCACATGTGCCATTGCCCCAGCCTCACCTCCTCCCACGACCCCCCTCACCAGCAGTCCCCCTGGAGGAGTCGCCCCTGAGCGTGGCCCACGCGGAGCAGCGCAGCCAAGGACATGGCAGCCAGGCAGTGTAGATAAGACTCTACCCTCACGCCCCATCGCACACAGTTGATGCTGCAGGGCACGGGCAGGGGGCATGGCCACCATGGTGCTGCTGGGCTGCCTGGATGATTTGTGTTGGGCCCTGGAGGCGGTGAGTGGCCCTGCGAGCAGGCGGGGTGGGGGATGGTGTGGGGTGAAGTGGGGGCACGGCAGGGGATGGAGTGGGGGCGGGGCCAGTTTTTGGGCACTCGGTCTCTAAAAGGTTCGCCATCACTGGTCTATAAGTTCAGAAGAAGGTCTTCCTTTCCGCATTGGCTCTATTTGAGTTTTGGCCTCGGAGGTGCACCCTCAGAATTGGGTGGGCCCTGTGTGGAAACCGGGCAGTGTTGAATTACTGAAGTGGTCAGATATCCATGTTTGTTTCTCCTTATGTGCATATTGGGTGGAATGGGTGATGATTTCATTCTCAGTTGGTTCTTCAGATTAATAACTATCCTTCTTGATCAGAGGGAGCCTTCAGTGCTGTCAGTTTCAGAAAGAACTATTCACGGCCACACATTATTCTGAAGATTGAGATCATTTTCTGTGCAGGTATTTTGAAGGAACTACTCTTGTTACTATATACATTTTCCAGAATACCAGGATTTTTATTTTTTGTAATTGTGGGCTTTCATGAAATTAGTCTACACGTTCTTGGTGTTCTGTACTAAAACTGATTTTCCTTGGAGCATCAATTAGCACAACGTCAGATGATAGAATTAATTGTTAGAGTCCGTTTTCTTGTTTTTAAGTTCTTAAAAATCTTATAGGAAAAGAACTGAATATATCCTCATATTCTGTAGCACAGTCTTTAGTTAAATGTGCGTATTATCCTCTTCAGCATTGGTATGCATTCCATATTATACTTTACTGTCTCCAAAGGCCACTGCTTCCAGTAGTACACTAAATTGTGTGATCTTTATCTCCAGTTCTTCAAGTAGTGCTTGAACTAGCAACTTTTCCTATTATGGCAGACCTTCCCCATATCACAGGTGTTCACTGTGTTTATAGCTCTTGTTGGGATGCAAGTTCAAATGAAGTGTTACCAGTTGTGAGGGCTAACGTGGCCTTTTCTTTCTTGATGACAGCTGCAAATTCTGCTGTACCTTCTGCTATTCAGATCATGGGTGCTTATAAAGACGCAAACTGTCACTGGGAAACAGTGATCAGCCTCCAAAAATATTCCCTCTGATAGCTGCATTTCCAAAGATCCTCTCAGACATTCTTGTTTGCCACGTACAAAAATTATCAGTTTAGTTCTACTAATAATGCCAGCAATTTTATCCATGGCAAGATACTACAAAAACAGTATTGTCAATTTATTTATTTATTTTATCAAATTTCTATGCCGCCCCTCTCCTAAGACTCGGGCGGCTCACAACAACAATACAACTACATATAAAAATTTAATAATAATGATCAACATCCAAACAAAGATCCATACATACAACATGCAAACACAATCAAATACACAATCAACGATGGAAGCACAATCCTAGGCCCGGGGGCAGAACATAGTTCATACCCCCCAAGCCTGTCGTCATAAATAGGTCTTCAATAGTTTTCGGAAAGCTAGGAGGGAGGAAGCAGTACGGACCTCCGTGGGAAGTTGGTTCCAGAGGGCTGGGGCAGCAACGGAGAAGGCCCTTACCTAGGACCTGTCAGATGGCATTGCCTGATGGACAGGACCCGTAGGAGGCCAGCCCTATGCGTCCTAACCGGTCACTGGAATTCATGAGGCTGAAGACGGTCCCGCAGGTAACCTGGCCCATTGCCATAAAGGGCTTTATAGGTCATAACCAACACTTTGAATTGTGTTCGGAGACCAATTGGCAGCCAGTGCAGCTCACGGAGGGCTGGAGTAATATGAGCATGTCTTGGAAGGCCCAAGACAGCACGCGCGGCCGCATTCTGGACAACCTGCAGTCTCCGGACATTCTTCAAAGGTTGCCCCATGTAGAGAGCATTACAGTAGTCGAATCTCGAGGTGACAAGGGCATGAGTGACTATTAGGAGTGACTCCCGATCCAGATAGGGTCGCAACTGGCACACCAGGCGAACCTGGGCGAATGCTCCTCTCGCCACAGCCGAAAAATGGTGTTCTAAGCTTAGCTGTGGATCGAGGAGGACACCCAAGTTGCGAACCCTCTCCGAGGGGGACAAAACTTCTCCCCCCAGGGTGATGGACGGACAGTTAGAATCGTCCTTGGGAGGCAAAACCATTATCATTAATGCAGTGGGCTACCACTCTTCATGACCGACTCATCCTGCATTTTAGTTTGTGGACTAGGCAAAGTTGTTCTCTCACCATCTTTTCCATCGACTGCCATTCTTTTCTATGTGTCATTGCCTACCAGAAGTAGTTCACAGCTGTTTAAAACCTGTGTCTGACAGCAGCTCTATGTACTGCTGGCCTAGCTCTGGCAACAGCTTCAGTGAAGGATGCAGGACCCAGCTAAAGCAACAAAGCATGTTAAGAGAACTACATATGGGAAGCTCCACATTCCTCAGCGAGTGATGCTTTCTTTCAAAAATGTGGAAGCAATCACCAGGACAGGGACTGTTCCTCACAATGTGGCTCATACTTTCAGATGCACTTTAAAATACAAGCAGGGGAATTTGCGGGGGGTGGGGGGGAGAGAAACTGAAATATGAACAGAAAGTTGGTAGAGGTATAGCAGCAACAAACCATGGGCTTCCTCTCTCTCTTTTTTTTTTAAAAAAAGGAGAAAAATCCATAACATCCTTAACAGGGGTTTTGGGGTTGTGCCAAACCCGTTTGGGGGTTGCATGGGCACCGGTACGCCCCAGGTAATCAATTGCCTCTCTTAGTAGCAAGTGTTAGATGTTCACAAAGTTTGGAGCAGCAAAAACACGTAAGAAAAAAGGAACTCTTGATAAGTGGGGGACCATATAAATCAGCTAAATCAATGATTAAATAAATTCTCTCTGTCTCTCTCTGTCTCTGTGTCTGTCTGTCTGTCTCTCTCTCTCTCATCTTTTATCCTCTATCTTTATTTCCTGATTTCATATATTCTGTAACATATGTATTTGAGAACTATGATGTACTTTACATTATTGAGAAAATATTAGTATATGAAATGAAATTTATAATAAAGAAACTAATATTATGCATTTACTCTGTTTATTATTTATTTATAAAAACACTAATCTGTCTTACATGTTAAAAATAAATAAATCCAAAAGTAAGAAACACATTTTAACCTCTCCTCCTTTTTTTTTTCAGTGTTAAAACTATGGAGAGCCTTTGTTAGTGAAAAAAATGACAAAGCAACAGTTCACTATTAATATGTTAAAATTATACACAACTTTAAAAATAGGACAGTCAAATCAGATTAGAAACCACCACAGCCATTTCTTGTTCAGAGAAAAGATAACAATTTTACCTAAAGTAAGAAAATGCATAGAGTTGTGGAATGAAATCTAAACATATTTTAATCATTATGTTCCCTTTAAAGAATCTTATCTTGAATTGTCTCATCTCTTTGCACACTTGCTATTTATTGTAAGCAGGGTTTTAGTTGAGACACAACAGTTTGGAGATAAGAAATAGGCAAAGGGGCCATGTGTGTATAAGGCATATTCAGCTTGGAGTTCAAAATGTGTAAAACATGATTGTGGTCTCTGAGCTGAGATGCAGTGATATTCTGGCAGACACACAGTTTTTCATAGATAGCAAAACTTTTGAGTAGCAATAGGAATTTGCTGTGTTAAATAGGCTGCAGTGAAAAAGGAAATACATAGAGCCTATGTTGATGGAGATTCTTAGTCATCCAGGTCATGGTTGTCCCAAAGGTGCTTTTCCAAAGGCAACTGGACATTTTCCTTGAAGACATTTCGTTTCTTCTCCAAGAAGCTTCTTCAGTTCTGCCCTCACCACCACCACCATTCAGTCAGAACTGAAGAAGCTTCTTGGATGAGAAGTGGAACATGTTCAAGAGAAGAAACCAAAGAAAGTCCAGTTGCCTTTGAAAAAGCACCTTTGGTACATATGCCATACTTTTTCCTCTTTTTCTCTCATGGTTCCAGAATAAACAATTTGCTTCTGAAAACTAGAAGCGAAAGAGAGGATGTACTTGATAAATACAGAGGACATCATGGTTGCTTGTAAAAGTTGCCTGCTCAGTAAAGCTCTTATCCCAGGAGAGACCAGCCCTCTGGGTAAGAGAAGGATTGAGAGTTGATGGCAATATCAGTGGTGGATGGATAATTAGAGAGCCTGTGCCCAGGGCAAGGTTGTTGTTTTGTTGTTTTTAACAGTGTTTCACTGACATCTCAAAGCTGGGCATGGATCCTACCGTAGTAATTTAGCTTGAAGTTCTGATCTATCTTATTCCAGTGCAAAATCATTCCAACACTAAAAGTGGGAATGCATGTATTGTGCTTAAATTTTGAATCCCTTTTTTGTTTTTCACAACAGCTATGATCCTGGCCTTTTTTTTTTAATAGTTTCCAAAAAAAAAAAGAAAGAAAAGAAATGGTTAGGAAAGGTCCAGTTTTCAGATAACTCCTGAAAATTGATGTAGGGGTGGTGTTTGTAATACCCTCCTGGGCATATTTGATTTATGTCAATTTTTTTTCAACCAGTTGCTTTGGGAAAGCTGGACATCAAATTAATTCCCCTGCTCTGTACGCTTGAACAAAAATAACTAAACTGCGTGTAATGTTTGCCTCTATCCATATTAAGGCCTCTAATTAATTATCAGAAAGCTACTTAAGGTCAAGGAAAGAAACATATTTGGTGTGGACTTGATATGCCAACCATGTTACTGACCTCTGTCTCCGCATCTTGTTTATAGGAAACAAAAATGTGCTGTTGCCATGGTAACTCTTTTTATGGGCTCTGAATTTACAGCATGCTGTATATCTCTCCCTTGCATGAAGGATGGACAGAGACAAGTGATTAAAAGGTAGACCAATGTATGCAACAATAAATAAGCGTATTAGGTGGACATTTTATAATAGACTAGAGCAGGCCCTCAACAATAATGATAAATATCTGTGTTATTCTCTCTACGTATTATAAAGCAGACCTCTCTCCAATGGGAATACGTAATTGCCTTTTGCACTTATCTTGCAAGTCCAGGAATTGTGATTCCGAAAGCCAAGAATCCAGAATCACAGTTCTATAATAATTAATGCTTTCCTCAATAAACATTTCTCATTGCAAATATTAACCCCATATATGCACAATACTTGGATTGCATAACAATTATAGGACAGACATGTCTTTTGCTTTGTTCAAAAATTGGAGCTGCATGTGGATGGGTTCACACATCACACCAAACCACTCTGTGATGAAGTCTATGGCTTAACTTGCCAGAAATCCAGTCTAATACTGACATCTTTTTTCCCCTGCTTATGAGCAGAATCCTGCACCGTGAGGAGCAATTGGGAGTTGAGTGCAAAGTATACCATTAATAAGGCTGAGACTTTCTAGGGAACCTGTAGCAGTCTGCTCTAAGAACAAGATGGATGACTCATCGCCAAAGCAAGCTTAAGCATTTACTCTTTCCCTTTGCAATGCCCCATAGGAGAAATTGATACGCATTATAATTGGCAGAAGCATAAAAGTTACTATTCTCTGAAAGAACTAGCATGAACATGATAGAATGGTGAGCTGGAATATTCTGAGAGTCTCTGGCTCAGAGTGACTTTCCATTCAGTTTAGTAGCTCTTACTCACAGGTAAATGAGCACACAAAGTTCTCATCCTGTTCAGTCAATAGGCTAACCCCACTTCCCACCAATTCAAGACTTTGGTTTTGCAGACGCCTCATTGGTCTGGACAGCTTTAATGGCGAAAAGAGATTCTCCATTAGAAGCACTCATTCTCAGTAAATGAAAAGTGCAAGAGAAGAGTAGGGTTAGCATGCTTATTCATAGTGACTTTTCCATTCGTTTCCTTTTTCTTTCAACTGTCATACATGTCATACATACATATGTTGCATCTTATGATTTATGATGAATGTATTTTCATGTTGTATATGATCATGATTATCACTATTATTTGTATGTACACTGAGAGCTTATACACCGGAAACAAATTCCTTGTGTGTTTCCAACCACACTTGGCCAATAAAGAATTCTATTCTATTCTATTCTATTCTATTCTATTCTATTCTATTCTATTCTATTCTATTCTATTCTATTCTATTCTATTCTATTCTATTCTATTCTATTCTCCCCCATCCATTGAACAGTGGCTTTCTCTGTTCTCAGTGACTGCAAGAAACCCCTCCCCCAAATTTACAGGTGATTATATCTAGTTCTCAACTTACAATCACAATTGGCACCAGGATTTCCATTGCTACCTTAGCAAGGCAGTTGTTAAGTGAGTGAATCACTGCAGTTGTTAAGTGCATCACATTGTCTTTAAGCAAATCAGGCTTTCCCTATTGATTTTATTTATTGGAAGCAAGTTGGGAAGGGCGCAAATGATGAGATCATGATTCGTATGATGCTGCAGCCATCATAAATACAAGCTCTTTCCAATCTTTGAGTTCTTTCAAAACCAAACCTTATTTTTAGTTTGTCGAAGTCATCTGCATAATTCAAACTATTAATGTTTTGACTTCCAGTGTTGATTCCAGCTATCATCTCTTCAAATTATTATAATGAGTCTGCTCTGTAGGTTAAACAAATGTGAGGACAACATGCAAGCCCACCTCATTTCCTTCCCTGTTCGGAACAACTCTTTCTCCTCAATCAATTCTTTCCATGCATGAATAATTTTATATGAAGTGTATAGGTATCTAGTTCTGCCATACTATATCCTTACTGGTCCTTCATTATCATTTTATGTTATTAATTCCAAACAGTAGATTTAACAATTTTCTTTCCTGGAATCATTGCTATTATATTGGCAGCTCGTAAACTTTACATACACAAAAAATAATACGTTGGTAGTATAAAATTCAATCACATCTGAAGTACAGAATAAGAGAAAACTCAGAAGTGTTTGAATACTAAATCTCATATTCTGTTTATGAGTTTACCCATTTTTCTTCCATCAAAGTTCTGTAGAATAACCAGAAATGTCTTCTGGCAAACAATGTAAAAATCACTCTGCTTGCAGGCTGTAAAGTGAAGTGTCAATTTGGTGGAGAAAAGATTTTTCATATTTATTATAGATTTTTCATCTTTCTTAGACAAGAGATGATTATGTTAGAAATTCAGGGTAATATACTTGCATGTAACTTCATGGCAGTTCATCATGGTATATCTTGTGATGAGGGCTTTTTTTGTTCTTTATACAATATTATCAATTTTTAAGATGATTTGGGAAGTCACACATTGGTTTCTGAATATCTTCTTTTTATCGTTGTTGTTAATTTTGTTTTTTTTTAAATATTATACATTGAACAAATCAATATACAATCATTGTATTTAATAACTAGACTTGAAAGAGGCTAAATATATGTAGGTTCTGATGTGACTGCCTCTTTGGAGTTTATTATATTTGAAAAGGAGCTAGGAATTTCATTCTTCATTCAAAATTAAATTGGGATCACACTGGAGAAGATCTGTCTCCATGATGCAGATCCACATGTCTTCATTTGTAAATTACTTTTAGTTGATGATCATGTCCTGTTTACCATGGAAAAGTCAGAGAACAATTTGATTTACTATAAAATGATCTTACTTCGAACTGCCCAAATATTTAAGAACTGGAAGGAAAGTAATGTATATAAATCTGACCTGTGGGTCTGAATCAATGTCCTAGAGTAGTTTTTCTTAAAGCCTTTGGAGAGAGGAGTCACTGTGGTTGAGAATAGCTTGAAATTACTCTGTAGGAGTATGGAACAGCTTACTAAACTGTTTTAGAACATAAGTCGTACACAGTAACATATATTTCAGTAGTATCCTCATTAAAAAGTATTTCTATTTTATGAAAGTCATGGACCCTATATAACAATCTCTAATTAGGAAAACAATTGATTGATAACTTGTTTCTCGTTGAAACACTAACATATTCCCTGTTTAGAAAAATGGTGAAATTCAGGCTCAACTTTTTTTATTGGACACACCTGATTGCCGTGGTGGCACAGTGGTTAGAATGCAATATTACAAGCTAAATCTGCCTTTTGTTTCTCACCAGCTCAAGATTGACTTCAGCCTTTTATCCTTCTGAGGTCAGTAAAATGAGGACCCAGGTTGTTGGGGGCAATAAGCTGACTCTGTGAACCACTTAGAGAGGGATGTAAAGGACTGTGAAGCGGTATATATGTCTAAGTGCTAATGCTAGTGCTATTGCCACTTACTGGGCATTGAGAAATTCTATTACGATATTTTCTATTTTAGGATCAACAACATGGAATAATAAAATGGTGGCATTGGTTAATTTGTTTATAAAATTACCTTAGCAATGGATTGTTTCAATTTAAAACTCACTGAATGGGAATCTCAATAACTTTTCTTGTAGTAGCTGTATTTCATGGACAGAGTGGTGATGGACTTGTATATAGAGAAAAAGTCTAAAAGAAAACTAGGTATACTGGAGAAGGACAAAGTTGAAATATTCTGTTTCATTTTTCTATATGATAAGCATTTTTACAAGGCAGTACAGTCAATTTCCTGAGTGGAAATGATGTAACTCAGAGTGATCCAGGTTTACTACTTCAGAGAGAACTGGGCACTGAGGTCTAGGTAACTGGGATTTGTTAATAATAATTCTAAATGGAATTTAGAATTCAGAGTCATATTTTTCGAAAGCATAAACATTCAAGAAAGTTCTTTCTCTCACAGTCTTAAACTTATGCAAAATTATGTTTTAGATGGAAAAAGGTAGTATATAGAGTTCCAAATGGAAAGGAGTATAAGGCATTTGATGTGTAGCACGCTCCATTAAAATGTGCACATAAATCAGTCACACACCCCTTAGCACAATCCTGAAAACATGTTGTACATCAGAGTTTGTTTTGTCCAGAATCACTACTTATTCTCACATACCTTCTTACTCTTCACAATCCTTCAGGTGAATGTCAGTATATCTTCCTATAAAGCAGTAACAAGGTGAAACCCCCAAGGGCTCATGGCTGGGATCAAATCCTATTTAACATCTCTGTTAGTAGTGTGGAAAGGAAAATGAGGCCTAATTTGCCAGATGATAGGACTTGGCAGCATGCCTACTATTTGGAGCAGGCATGCCAGAGGAATTTAGATTTGGCCTTGAGATGACACACAGCTTTTCACTTTAGCCGCAAAATGAATAAAAGAAAAGGGGGAACAAAAGGCTGAAAGGTTCTGTAGCTCCCAGCCTCACAAGCAGTTTTTATCAGTCACTTAAACTTCTTGTTGAGAAAAACGTAGCTGAGTTAATCTTCAAATGTATCTTCTATGTATCCAATTGTATAATTACCACCATCATCAACTGGTGAAATTCAGTGAATTGTCTTTACACATTGCTGTAGATAATATCTTGATTCTCATTTGGAAGAATCTTCTAAGTCCATGCTGGATGATTCTGTCATAATAGCTGATAAGGACAGCTTTCAGGAATGTTATGGGAAATATATCTGTTTTCTTGAGTGTTCCCTAAATTTGCACATCACAATGAAATTGGGAGAACTCGGAAATCCATAATGCTTTGCGTAGCTCAGAATGTAAGACCTCTTCACATAAGTAATAAAATATCCAGAACTTGATCAGACCAATCCTTTTGTTTTAAGAAAATATATTTTATAGGTATATTCTACAATCTACTTGATTTTTTTTAATTAAATGATAAAACCAAAAAGGCTGTAAGCACTGTTACTTGATGTTGTGGTTTAAGCAGAACCTAAAAAAAAAAAAAAAAGAGGTGACATCACAGTGAGAAGACCCAAAGGAATTGTGGGAAAGGCAGCTTGGGACCTTTCTTTTTTTGTTTGGACTCTTTAGTCCCCTCTCATATCCAATTCTGAAATCATTAAGTCTCAAATTTCTATAATGATTTAGCGTAGACTAAACAATCTAGTTCTCACAAAGGAGCTGTTTGTATATTTCCACAATCTAAAGGTAAAGTTCTAATATTCCAAATTCATCTGGTCTCTTAATTCTTTTATAACTTTCTTGGATTAAAATATTATCTTTTCCCATTTATTTCAAATTCTTTACATTCTTAAATGTACAGTTAAATTTTCTTGTATTCTTGAATGGAAAGTAAACTCACCAGATGGCTTTGCAAACTTTTCATTTGGAAGATCTTTAATAACCTTAAGCTAGTTAAGTAGGTAACTTCTGAAACTGATTAGGAAGTGAGATGTCCAGGAACCCAGTGCCCTTTAAAAGGCTCCACTATGGTTGAGAGTATAATGGCTTTTCTTCATTTCCCAGTGCTCAGACCTGCAGGAGAATGCTATCCTGTGGTCTCCTTGTGAAGAACATCCATCTGGAGCACAAGTGGATCATCTCCCATACTTATCCTTTGTGGTGCAATGGTTAAAATGCAGTATTGCAGGATAATTCTGCACCAGCAGTTCGATTCTCACCAGCTCATGGTTGACTCAGCCTTCTGAGGTCGGTAAAATGAGAAGCCAGATTGTTGGGGGCAATATGCTGACTCTGTAAACTGCTTAGATAGGACTATAAAGCACTGTGAAGAGATATATAAGTCTAAGTGCTATTGTTATTGCTATTATCTAGAAATATTCTGTAGGATTTATCTACTTACTGGTCTGGTTGTGGCTGCAATGTCATCTTCACTTGTTTGGAGAAATGTTTTCTTGCTATTCCTCACCTGGAAATACAGAAGGCAGAGGAAAATATCACAGAATACCTAGAGACCAATGCTGTTGATTGCATTTGCACCCCAAAAATATAAATATGTACAGGATGAAGGATATGGGGTTCCTTAGGGAATATATCTCCAAGGCATTTTTTTTCTACAATTATATTCATGCATGTCACTTGGCAGAATCCTGTCTTAAGAATGAATAGAATGAATTTAGCAATGCAATTCCTTTCACTCTTCTTAGTGAATAAATAAATCAACTAAATATATCTCTGAGTAAATATATTTTGAACGTCTTGGCACATACAGATAACTATTATAAGTAAAAATCACCAATTCGTCTTTCAATTCATCAGAATAGACACAAGTCTTTTGATGGGCATTAGAAGCAAAATACAAATTTGTAACGTGCCTAGAGAAATAGTAGTTTGAGCATTGTGTGTGTATTGCTTGCTTTTAAATGAAATTCAGTGTCAATTGAAAATTAACAGTGAAGTATCTTCTGTACTAGGAGCACATACCAAAACTCCATGATACATAAAAGAGGACAATTGCAAGACTTAATTGAAGAACCAGTCTTATCATTTATTCTTTTGCTACAAAAGCAATGTTTGTTAAACCTCAATTAGTATAATATATTGCAGTTATTACTTTCAGAAAACTGCAGGCATCATCCTTCAAGGGGGTAAATTGGATCTTGATAATTGAGTTTCAAAAAAGATTTTTTAAAAATTAGAAAGCTGCATTCAATAATGTATAGGATGCAAATGCTGAGTCCCATTAGCCATTTCATTCAGTCCATGTCGCTGTTTTCCTAATCAGGAATTGATCATGCCTTGTAAATGGTAACATTGAAATAATTTTTCTAAACTTTGTTTACTACAACAACAACATTCAAATAAATACAATTCTTCACATTTTAAGTGTTATCAAGTGTTTTGAATTCTCCTGATCCAAGGAAAATGAAATGGCTACAGATAGCTAATATATATATTACTTTGTAAGTTATTCTATGGTTTGTTTCCAGCATTTGGCAGACAGGAACGAACAAATGGTTTTATCCTCTGTGATTTATAGCTGCAACAGATATTTATGTACCCCATCAGATTATTCGGTCTATGACTTATTCAGAGGCGCTCATTCTTAACATCCTAGAATATTAGCTACTAGATAATGTCAGTCATTCTTGTAATATCCCTGAAAATCCAATTAAGTGCCAATAAAGAAATCTAGATGCCGCTTACACCAGAATGGTGAACAAGCTGGGTAAGCCATATCCAGTCCTCACTTTGTATGGGACTCCAATGTGTACTGTTTTAGCATGTATGGGGGGGAGGGCATGTCAATGGATAACTGGAGTGGAGGCAAAGATTTCACAGAAAGAAATAGTGTTGGAGGAGATAATGGAAGGATAATGGTGTCGGAAAAGATAATGGAAGAAAGAGGTGCCACTGGGCAGGGGATAAAGCAATCTTTTATGGAAGCAGGCTGTTATTAGTTGGCAGAGAATTGGTGAGCGTCAGCAGCCTAAACCAGTATGGATATATAACAGCACAGAGATGGCCAAGGGGGCGTGAGATGGAGCACTTTTGGGGTTGACACAAGAGCCTCATGGATCTTTGAGCAAATAGTGTAAAGAATTTAAAGGATGGGGGTGTCATGTAATCAGTGTGATAAAACAGGCGGATAATATGAGGGGGAAACCACTTCATCAGTATGTTAACTATGAACTGATGCTTCCTTTGTCCCAATCTTGGTGAATTCCCATTCTACAGGTATTGCTTGATTTTTGATTTGTTGTGTAGCAACTGTTGAAGTTACAACCCAGATTCAAAGTTCCAAGGGCTGCTCTCCCACACACCGCAGTCATATAACCGCACATGGGTGCTTGGCAACTGGGCCATATCAATGGCTGTTTGCAGCATCCTGTGGTCATGTGATCACGTTTTCCAATGTTTTTGCCAAAAACTAGCATTTACTTCCTGTTTTTGATAAAGCCAGCCCAATACAAACATTGGTTCTCTTAACAACTGTGGCATTCACTTAACTGACTTTGGCAGTCTGCTTAACAGCTGCAGCATTCAGTTAATGGTTGTGGCAGTTGCTTAATGATTGCCACAAAAAAGGCTGTAAAATTGGTCACACAGGTGATTCGATTTACAACCATCACAATTTACAATCACAATGGGCAGGCTGCTTTAGAGTCATAATTCAAGGATTGCTTATATTTTGAGGAATAGGAAATGTTTTCCATAGAAAAAAGATTTAAAAAGATGTTCAAGTTTATTGCAGCACATCTGTCAGCCCTCTGAAGTAGGCAAGATTAGGAAATAGGAAGAGTCTAGTTATGAGTCTTGAAATCAAGATCATGGCAGAGTTATTTTGAGTTTCTTTTTTATACAATAAAATTTTCCCAGGATTCAAACCCTTCCTGCAAAGGCTCAGCATACTCTTACCTGAGGCAAACCAACATTCATCACCCCTTCCTGAGGCAAACCAACATTCAGTATCCAATAAAGCAATGTTTTTATTTAGGGTATTTTTTAAAAAAAATTTCCATTGGCGTGCCTTGTAAAAAAAGCATTAAGTTTTCAAAAAGCATTGCACATAATGTTGTATTCAGATGGGTTCTCATTATTTCATGCAAACAAAAAGCATACATTTTGGAACTGGTGCTTGCTGGGATAAGAAGACAATGTACAGTACTCAGGTCTATTAAATCCTGTGTGTCTCTACATGTTGTAGAACTCAAACTCCTAGTAGGCCTATCAGTAAGAGAGGTTGAGACTTCAAGTTTAGCAACATCTGCTGGGATACAGTTTTTCTGCTTTGCTCTATAGCTGTCACATTCGTATGATGCCAGCTCAGTGACAAGACAAATTTTGTTTGCATATAATACAGCTCCTGGAATATAGTTTTTCTATTCATGGAAAAAATACATGTGCGTGAAGTCCCGAGGAACCACAGTATAGGGTTAAATGGACCAAAGACTGATCCAGTGTGATTCCTTTGTTCCTAAATGTAGCTCCCTACAATATCCCTTCAAAAGAAACCTACTTTGAAGTAATTGTGCAGCATTTAGATAGAGAGCATGACAATTCATTTATTTCTATAATGTCTTGGTAATGCACAGAATGTAATTGGTAGGATTATATCATTCTGGAATTCTTAAGCCTGCAATGTCACTGAAAGCTAGACCATTATATTATGGCATTAGATTTCATGGATTTGTATCTACTCTATTAGTGGTGTCTTTGTGTCATTTCAGGGGCTTTTAAAAGAATCCTCCATCTTCACTTGTATAATGAAATGAAATAAAAAAGAAAGGAAGAGAATGAATGAGTTGAAGGTTTCTGTCCTTCTACCCCTAACCCTGTGATTGTGCCTTATATGTGAATATAGATTTCATATAGAGCCCCTGCATAGAAAATAGGGGTTGCAACTGTATGGGGAGAATGGGGATTTGGCTTGAAATGCATTGCATTTGTATCCAAATATCAGGATTTCCAAGTTTTTCTGCAGCCAGAAAAGAATGGACAAAATACATACACAAATCATTGGTGTAATCTAGAGAAGGACAGATTTCCTTAATGTCATTCTATTATAGCTGGATTTATCATTACTGGACTGAATCCATATTGATTGCACCAAGTGTGCCCGATGCCGTATGTGCTGAACTGGCTAATTTCAAAACCCCTGAACACCAGGACTGAAGCAATTTAATTAGTAAACAGAGACGAGCCTCTATTCTATATTTCTGAAAAAGCAACATGGTTGAATAAAGATAATGTACTAGAGATCATTAAGGGTGACTCAGTGGAATTTATAAAATGGAGCTGTTTACCTGACATTGGCTGTGCAGTGACGGGAATAATAATCCAAAGCAAAAGAGCATTTCAGTGTATAATTAAGAGGCCTTTCTGAAGTTTATTTCTTTGGTGCAAAGGATCTTTACTGTTGTCTCCAATTTAAATCTGTGAAATACTTCACTTTGATAAGGAGTCCCTGTGGATTTTACTCCACAAGTCATTGCCAATTATAGGGGCGGTTTTCATCTCCATTTCAAGGCCATTGAGCCAGCACTGTCCAAAGATGTTTCCATAGTCATATGGCCAGCATGACATCACAGACCACTGTTATCTTCCCACCAAAGTGGTACCTATTTATCTACTCACATTCACATGCTTTCAAACTGCTGGGTTAGCAAGAGCTGGGGTGAGGACAGGAGCTCACCCTGTCCCGTGGCTCTCGGGTCTCAAATCTGGGCTGCCGGCTTTCCAGCTAACAAGCCCAGCATCTTTAACCACTGAGCCATGGCACCGCCCAAAGTTTATCACTTTGATACACCCATTTAAATGATATTTGCTAAGAAAAACTGCATGTTTTATGTTTTGGCTGCTACAAGGGAAGATTATGAAAATAAATTAGGATGGTGTTTAGTTAGAATGACCAAAGACAGCGGTTTTTTAAGAGATTTGGAAATTGTCTGGGAAAGTTTATATGATAAGAAAATCCCTGAAAGCTGCAAGAAATTCAGTCAAAACTACCAGTCTCTTAAGGCAGGCCAATTTTTTTACTTCTCATGCCTAGAATTTAGGAGGTCC
Organism: Bothrops alternatus; assembly: GCA_034064705.1. Taxonomy (NCBI): domain Eukaryota; kingdom Metazoa; phylum Chordata; class Lepidosauria; order Squamata; family Viperidae; genus Bothrops; species Bothrops alternatus. Next base: position 5,700,602 of record JARGCV010000063.1, read on the forward strand.
TACTTAGCCAGGTCTTTCAGTACATAAATAATAATCACATTTTATGTTTCATAAAACTGTTAAAGAAAAATCTACTAGTAGCTCCCTTTTCAATGTTCTTTTTTCCTTTATTCCAGCAGCCCAAATCATACTCCTGAAGCTCTGTAATAATAATATATCAACATTTTTTAAACAAATAGTTTTTTCTTGGGGGCAAGAGGCCAAAGAGCAATTATATAAAAATGTTAATCTTATTCCAATTTATTCCAATAAATCAATAAAAATGGTAAGTATCTGATTGACAAATATGATTTGGTGAAGCCGTGTAATATAAGAATTATTATTGTTTATTACAGTTGTGACATTTCGTAGTTTCTTTTATGATTCCAGCCTGTGTGGCTTCTATTTTAACTGGTGGAGATACATATTATATAGAATAAAATCATGTTTCTTAAAATTTGGATAGTGGGGGACAGACCTTTTTCCACATAACAAACATTTATGGCAACTAAAGAGTGTGAATCAGGAAGAAGAGATTGTTTTGCTTGATTCCCATGAGAAGTTACCAGAAGTAGTTGTGGCACAAATTTTTCTGAGCCATGCTTTCTGTCAAGCCAGAACCTTTTCTCAAAGTAGAAGAGTATATATTGGCAATTTCTAGAACCCGGATTCCTAGATCTGAGCCAGACCATCTGGCATTACATCTCCTTTTTGAGTGCTTCCACAGAGAAGAGGACAGGAGCTCTTAGATCAGGGGTCTTCAAACTTGTCCCTTTTATGACTTGTGGACTTCAACTCCCAGAATTCTTCAGCCAGGAATGCTGGCTGAGGAATTCTGGGAGTTGAAGTCCACAAGTCATAAAAGGGACAAGTTTGAAGACCCCTGTCTTAGATGCTTCCTGGGCTCTGTTCCTTTTGTGGAGGTCATTACAATCTCAGTTGTAATTTTATTCTGAACTTAACAGCAGAATAGAATTGGTTCATTTCACCCTGTTCTGCAAGAACATGTCAGAATGCCTCTTAGGCAAGGCAGCTGATAGTTATGCCACAGGAAGTCATTATCTTTAATCCATGGAACGATAATAATTTATATTCTTATTTCCTATAGAATAATTCACCACATTTTGTTTACTGTAGTTACAACTTCCTTTGGCTGTGATCATCTGCCGATCATGTAGTAGAGGAATTCATAAATCAACTGTATGCATTATGTATAATATTTGAACTAAAATGGTAACAACAATGGCTTTGTGATTAAGCTTTGGTATGGCTTCTCAGATCTGCTAGGAAGTTGCCATGGCATCAAGAACCTCTTGTTTATCTTCTTTCATAGCTTCCACATAATGCAATGTAGGACTGCAAGATTTTCTGAAGGAATGTTAATACATTAACAAATTATTCTAAAGCACAGCTCAAAAAGAAACTTGAAGAAGGCTGTTAAAGTCTAGTGTATTATCAGTTCTGTTATAAGACACAAAAAGCATAAAGGTGTGCGCAGAATCCTGTAACAGTAGAACATTCTGTGTCCTTCTACATGTCATTGATTTGTTACAATAAATTCAACTGAGCAACAGATGATCAATGTGATTGATTCATTGTGTGGGCAGAATTCTACTTTACTTCCTTTATAAATCTCTATTAGCAATGATGTAAATTGCAGTAAATGAGAACTTTCCCTACTGCACTTACCATACTTTGCTTTCTCTTGGAATATTTTTTTCATACTTGTGCTTCTCTCCTAGTGGTATTAGAGCTGACAAACAATAGCTTCTATAATAGTATTATTACTTAATCTTTTGACTGTAGCCACAGCATCATCTCAAGAAAACTCCTATCATTTGGAAAGAACATGCCCTGTTTGTTTAAATTTCCACTTCAAGATCCAGCCATTTAAGAATAAAACTTAACTGTTTTATGCAAGCTGTTTTTTTTTGCATGATATACTTATTCAGAACACCCTCAACCATTAATCAACCGCAGGGGTAGATTTATCATACAACATAGTTCATTAAAATATGGTGAATTAATTTGTGGTACAGTATGTTCTCTGGACCCAGTCCTCTTTCATGCAACACAAAGTATCTTACATTTCCTCAAAGGGTTTTTAGTATCTTTAGTTATTTTAGTTTGTTGCTTTTTGTTAGTTTGCTCTTGGGAAGAAGGGGGGGGGTTGTTGTTGGTGGGGAAAATCTTGGTAAATAAAATGATTTTGCCAGCCTGGAGTACTCTATAGCTTGACATAGAGAGATGGTGAGGCAGAATCTCTAATTTGGGCTAGTTTTGCGTGGACTTCCTCTCTTGGCAGTCTGGCCATTGCGTAAGAAATTATGGAGAGCCTCTTTTCTAGATTCCAGCCATCTTCTAGTTTTTTGCATTATTCCTGTCCTATCACGGGGTTGCAGTTTTGCATGTTGCCCATCACTTCGTCCGGTCTGCCGCATTGGTGGAGCATATGTTTGTGGCTTTCATGTCTTCAGGTAGGCAGTCGATCCATTGCTATTTTGGTTGTACTTTGGGCTGTCAGCCATCTAGTTCCCAACCATTCCATGCAAATTTGGATGGGACGAGAGAAAGGGTCTTCTCCATGGATAAACTTAAAGTGGAGCTCCCTTCCTCAGAAAGCTACTCTGGTCCCCCTTGTCGGATGGTGTTTTGCACTCAGAGCAAGACCTTTCTTTTTAGGAAGGTATTAATCCCATTAACCACATATCAGTTATTTCTTCCTTCTGTCTGCTTAAAAAATAATAATCGTTAGTTTGCTTTTAGCTTTTTTAAAAAACATTTTTATTCTTTCCAACCTAACAGAAGGCTGGAAACAATGTAAGGGAGCTTGGAACTCTGTCTGTCCATCTGTTTGTGCATTTGTTCATCAATGGGACATCTCTCCAAAAATGGAACAGAATCAGACTGAATTTGGTCTGGCTTGGAAAAGAAACATTGAAATCACATCTGGCCAGGGGCAAAAAAAGCTACAAATATTCAGAACATTGCTATCAATTCCATTCCATTCCCTCTCCCTTCTTCCTGGCGATTTCACTAAGAGTGGCTTGTGCAACTCACCCTGTGCTTCCCAGGGCACATGTATAAAAAAAACCACACCAGAGACACATTATGGGGGAACAGAAACATACACACATGTGGAGATGCTACATTTTACCTCAGTACCCAGAAGAAAATATGATGCCTCCTATGGCCATTGAAGGGAAAAGTGGTTGGAAGACTTTCAGAAATGGTGCTTTGCATGCTTCCCAATCTCGTTAAATCCTGTATTGATTTTCAGTACTGTAAATCACCCCGAGTGCTTCATATGCACCGGAAGAGCAGGCGAGCAACATGTATATGTATTTATGCAAAATGTCATATCCTTTTCTAGACTTACTCACAATATTTATTAATATAATTCACTTGAGCAAATAACCAGATATTCAATACATATATAATGAAGTTTCTCCTAGACTATAATAAAATGAAATTGCACTAGTTGGCGTGAAAATACTGCATCTGATTGCATTTTTCTGATCGCTTATATCAGATGTGAAATTTACGTAAAGAATGTGGCTTCAAAGTGTTTGGACCCCCAGGTCAACATTTATCTAATTCTACAGGCAGCAACTGAGTTTTGACATGCTGAGCATCGTAGTTGGCTTAAGATCTGCCCAAAAAAAAATGTGTATAAAAAAATCCATCAGGTCTGTCTGGCTTAAATTCATAAAAGAGAAATAAGAGCAAAGTGAACGTCACAATCAAATAAACAGTGCACAAGGACATGACCCACTATTTCGACTTCCCTGGCTCAAAATAGGCAAAGTTGCTTCCCAAGGGGAAACTTGTAATATCTTCTCTGTACCATGACTGAGAGGAAAGCATTGAAACAAGACAATCTGGATGCTGTATAGTGTTTCAAGGTCAGATGACGAAGCAGGTAGCTGGTGAGTTCAAAAAATGGTTGACAGGTTGCCCAGTTAAATGACAACAAGCTCACATCCAACCAATGTTTACTATAAACATTTGTCTGCAGATCTATTTAGCATCTTCCTACCCTTGGGAGGTAAGTCGATTATAAACCTGGTTTTCTCCAGCTCCATGTGTTTGGGCCATTAGGGCTGAAAGTTATTAAACTGGGTGTTTGTTGTGGGAGTGGGAAAGGTATGTACCTACTTCAGCTCCTAAAGGAGAAATGGTAGTTAGGAAGTCCTGCTGGGGAAAATGTACAAGAATAATCCAAAACTAAAAATCTGAAGACCTGTATCAATTTTAAGCCTGTTTATAACGCAATGCTGAGAAAGACTCACAGGCCCCCAAATCATCCACTGAGGTTCTGGGCTAAAGATGGACTTGAAACTGAGTCTTCTTTAACCACTCTACAATCTGGGGACAGATCTGACTGTTTTTTTAAAAAATTATTTTATTAAAACCATCAACATTAAACATAAGTTCATATTAAAAAACAATCATCATATATCCTGCAATACAATTCTAAGGATCAGTTTTTGTGAACGTCTGGTTTAGTTAACATTCCTCATTCCTCACATCAAGCTCTATGATCCCTAACAAAAGATCCTGAGGTAGAAATTCAGTATCCTGAGGTAGAACTTCAGTACGCTTTTCCAATATTAAAGCAATCAACATTAAGTCTGGGCTCATATTAATAAGCTGTCCTCATAGGACCTGAAAATACAGCTCTTGTATATGGTCTATCTACATTCATACAATCAGCCTTGAACATAAAATCATAGTATGCATCAATCATCATAGCACCTGGTATACATCACTAAGTGTTAATCTTTTTTTTTTTTTTTTTTGGGTTCCAAATGTGATTTCATTTATTTCCATTTTGATGCAAAACCAAAGCTTTCACTACAGCACAGAGACCAGTTTTACAAAAGGTCATGAAATGTCGGACATGCACAATGTGATGAAGTCACACAGAAGGATGGGAAGTGGGAGATTCTTCCTTTAACCAGAGGCTATGCTGTCTTCCAAGGAACACTTTTAAAATAACTGAAGAACTGAACTGAAATGTAGCATTACAACGTCCATGTAACATTACAACCATTACAACTTCCATGCATTCCTTCAAGTATTGCCCTTCATTAGGTTGCACTCTCCAGACTTCAGTGTTGGGGGGTTACAACAATTCTTTGGAAGAATATCAAGTTCACGCTTTTTGAAGTTTCACAGAAGAGTTTAAGGCCAGAACATGTGGGGTTTATTTTCTCCTTCATCTTCCAAATAAAGATCTAATACTTCATCAAAACCTACATTAAGCTTCCAGCTCAAATCCCAGACCGATTTTATGGCCGCCGGTGCTGAAATTCTTGCCATCAATCAAAGTTGAGAGAGTCAACTTCACACCAGGCCGGAGAGTCTGAGTGTAACCAAGTCCAATGAGGCTGGCATTATTCACTTTGGCCGAGACAGAGGCTTTATCATCTAGCTGATATTTGGTGGCAATGCCAAACCGAGTGTTATTACTACCAGCAGTCCAAGCAAGACTTACAGCTGTTTCCACCTTGTCATTAACCTTCTGGTAGATTGAACCACCAAATTCAGTGCCATCATTCACATTTGTATGCAGCTGGAAATCTGCTGCCTTGTAGCCCAAGGCAAAATTATTCTGTGAAAGTTTGGCTTTGGCTGTGTCAAAAGCCATCTGATAGCCAGCAAGCCAACCATCATAGCCCAAAACAGCCCAGCCATGAATGGTTGGTCCTGAGAGATCGATGTCAACATTACAACCTAAATTTATATATTCTCGTTTATAAGATGTCTTCAACTTCCCACTTTTCTTCCCTGTATTTGGTACAAACATGGTTTCCAGACTCAACTTCATCCCCTCAGCCAGCTTATCTTCCATGGTGAGTTCTGTGCCTAAGGTGTTGTCAGTGTTCCATTTCTGAGTGAAGGTAAGTCCATAATCCTTAAACTTATACTTAGTCTCAAGGTTGCCTGAGGCTTTGCCTGTGTCTGTGTTGGAAGAGCCACTAGTAGTAAATTCCACTCCGCTGGAAGACTTGGTCTTCAAATCTAACTTGACCATTCCAAATCCATATCCTTTGTTGAATACATCCCTAGCAGATTTTCCCAGGTCACAATAAGCTGGTGGAATATTCATAGGGTCTGAGACTCTAGGGGCACAGGCGAACATGGTTGCAGACTCTGTATTTCACAGTTGAGCTCCTAAATCATTTACTTCTCACTGTGAATCTACAGAAGGACTCTCCTCTTTTAAGTATACCTCAGACTGTGCCGCCGCCGCCGCCGCCTGACCGCCCCTTCTTGTCAAGCTGAAGGTCTCTCCCCCCTTCGTTTCCGCGCACCGCGCCTTAATCTTTATAAACGTCTGGTTTGGTAAGCATTTTTCACTCCTCACATCAAGCCTCAACTATACGCCTGTTACAATTTATTTGATTAGTGTTTCTCTTTTCTATAATCTATCCACAGTTTCTAGTCTATAACATATTATTCATCTCAGTATTAGTGCAATCGTTTCTGATCCTTAACCAAAAATCCTGAAGTAAAAGTTTAATAACCTGAGGTAGATCTTGGATATGGTTTATCTACTATATCTAGTCTATCACATATTGTTCAGTCACGCTTCTGAATTAACTTCGTCTCAGTAATAGTGCAATCTTTTATAGTCCCTAACCAATGATCCTGAGGTAGAAGTTTCATAACCTGAGATAGAAATTCAATCCGCTTTATCAATATTAGAGCAAACAACATTAAGCATATGATCATATTAAGAGGCTTTCGTCATACAACATAGGCATACAACATTAGGTGTTAGTCTTTATAAACATTTGATTTGGTAAACATTCTTCGCTCTTCACGTCGAGCCTCAACTAAACGCCAGGTGCATTTTGTTTGATTGGTGTTTCTCTTGTATATAGTCTATCCACTGTTTCCAGTCTGCTTTAACCCCAGCTTTTTTGATGACTTGGAATTACTTGATGTCCTCCTCTGAAATGAAAGCATTTGAAGAGAGCTGCCACATTGCTTTTGGCGACAGACACTTTTATTGTTAGCTGTAGCAAACCCCACTTAAACCTTCCAAGAGCCTGAGCCCATCCACAGTTCCTAAGTATTTACAGCTTTTTGCAGAAAACAGATGACCTTGGAAAATTCGCAGAACATAATTTAAGCTCAAGATAGGAAATGAATGTATCCCACTCATCCACCGTAACTCTCTTGGCTATTTAAAAGGAGGGAGGGAAAATACTGTCAGACTTTCAGTATTGTGTTACTGTAGCCTGTTAACAATGAAACCCAGAATTCGACTGAAATGAAGAGAAACTTAATATTTTATGCAAGGAATTAAAGGCAAAGAATTATGGACTGATTTAACGACTAAGTGTAAGAACATGAGACATGAGAGGGTGATTAATGGAAGATATATATTAACTAGACTAAGAATGTACGGCGTTGAAGGGAGGGGTGTAATGACATGATAATTATTAACTTTAATAAGAAGACTATCAATGGATAGATTTGAAAAGAAGTGAAACTTAAAATTTATAAAATGTAAAAAAAAACAAAAAAAACAATGAAGTGGAGTTCCAATATTACTTGTGGAGTGATTTGGGTGGGCTGAGTGGCAAAGGCTGTAAGTAGCAGAGACCGTGGGTTGGGCAGAAAGGCAGGAGAGTACTGCAGATAGGGATATGCTATGGAATGCAAGTGAACTACTTGGTAGTGGGGCTCTTCAGGAGAAAAAAAAAACTCCTGCAGGAATGACTTATGGGAGTTGCAAACTTGTGATCTCCCCTGCCAGTTTCCTTTTTGACTTTGTTGGAAGCTGGCGGGAAAAGTTGCAAATGTAATTACATGATCGTAGGATGCCGAAACTGTCATAAATGTGAGCTGTTTGCCAAGCCCTTGAGTTGTGAGCATGTGACCCTAAGGGTGCTGCAATAGCCAGAACTTCAAGAACTGGTTGTAAGTCCATTTGTTTTCAGTAGTGCCATAAGTCTGAAAGGGCACCAAACAAATGTAAACCGAGGACTACCTGTAGTGTTTAGTTCTTTCCTACCTTTTGATGTTCAATTAATGTCTTTCCCGCTGAAAGGTCAGACTGACTCGCTTGATGTATTTGTCTCATTCTTTTAAAATCTGCTTCTTTGCTTAAATCAGTGGTTCTCAACCTTTTTCAGGTTGAGACCCCACTTGCTCTGCCCATGCGCGGTGCAACCCCGGCGCGCGCGGCCGATCCGAGCATCGTGCCCCCCAAAACAAAACAAAACGGCGGCCCACGACAGGCCGATCCGCGCATGCGTGGCGCGCGCATGACGGCCGAACTGCGACGGGCCGATCTTGGCATGCAGGGCGCGCACGCGCCCCCCAAAAAATGGCGGACCGCGACGGGCTGATCCGCGCATGCGCGGCGCGTGTGTGACACCCGAACCGCGATGGGCTGATCTGGGCATGCAGGGTATGCGCGTACCCCCCCAAAAACAAACAAAATGGTGGCCTGCAACGGGCCGATCCACGCATGCGCGGCGTGCGCGTGACGCCCGAACCACGACGGGCCGATCCGCGCATGCACGGCACGCGCGTGACACCCGAACCGCGACAGGCCAATCCGGGCAGGCAGGGCGCGCGCACGCCCCCCAAAAAATGGCAGCCCGCGGTGTCTGGCGACCCCCGCGAAACGGTCGTTCGACCCCAAATGGGGTCGCGACCCATAGGTTGAGAACCACTGGCTTAAATCCTTCCCAAATGAGGGCTTGAGCATATTTTTTCCCTTGCAACATCTGATGTTATGCAGGTGAAACTTTTGGAAGGTCCATATTGTCAATGGGTTGTAAGGGTTTAAACAGGATGTCTGCATGGAGCTCCTGCTTCAAGAATTGAATTAGGATATCTGTAACATAGATTTCTTTTGCCACCTTTAACCATGGCAGCAGCAAGGTTAACTGGATAATGTCAACATGGCAGATGGAAATTAAACACACACCCTCTTGATATATGAGCCTGGATTTTTTTTTCTTTTTCACATAAACAAGTTGTTCAAGTTAATAAGGACATTTTTAAATTTATAAAGATAAAAACTAGGAAACTGCTGGAGAGCCAAAAGTCTGATAACATTCTGCAAGCTGGCCTTGTCTTGGTTGATTTGCTGCTGGAAGGCCCTTTTCTTGCAGTCAGGGCTGATGGGTTGCATTGCTTTCCTTAATTCCTCAAAATCTAAGTGCGCTAAAAAGGAAGTCTTACAAAGCTTCAGTTCCAAAGCTATGATGCTTGCCAATGTTCCTTAAGACGTAAACCTCATCTGTTATAGCAGATTAATTATGACTGTGTTAGAATCACTTCAAGTATGTATTATGTCTATGTTTGTAATAGTAGCATTTTTTCCTGTTGTAGAGCCCAGCTCTAAGCATGTTTACTTGGACACAAAGCTCCCTAGGTCAGAGGTCCCCAACCTTTTGGGCACCAGGGAAAGATTTTTCTGCTGACCGGAGGGGGCATAGCTTTGTGTGCTGCCTGCATCCTGTGGATGAGGCTTTCCTTGTTTGTGCAGACTGGTTGCTAGCATGCCATGGCCTGGTTCTGGTCCACGGACCAGGGGTGGGGACCCCTATCCTAGATGATCAGTGTATAGGACTACTATATTTGATCTGTAAAAATTTGAAGGATCACTACAATATATCTACACGTGAGTTTTCTATATTCGAATTTTTGCAGACCATATATGATAGTCTGATAAAAATGTCATGAAGTGCCTTTATATTTACATCTTACTTTAACCTGAAGAAGAGAGAGAGAGAGAGAGAGAGAGAGAGAGAGAGAGAGAGAGAGAGAGAGAGAGAGAGAGAGAGAGAGAGAGAGAGAGAGAGAAAGGGAGGGAGGGAGGGAGGGAGGGAGGGAGAGGCTGAGACTGTGGTAATTGTTACTATCTCATTGAGATAAAGTTCTCTTGTGTGGCATTGCCACCATTATTTTCACTCCAGCATCTGTTGTTTTCAGGCACAAAAATTTTAGTGTAAGCAGAAAATTATTATTTTTTCCTACCATACCCTATATTTACGAATGTGCACTTAAATGACTATTTTTAGTGACCCCCCCCATATCTGGAAATCATCAGTTGAGGTGGACTGACATATATAGTGCAGTGTGGCATTTTTTTTATGCTCCCAATTTTATCTTCCCAACAACTATATGAGATACATTAGTTGACAGTGACCCAAAATCTCCAGGTAAATTTCAGTTTGCGTGGGGAACTGAACCCCATGTCCTTATTCCTTATGAATTGTAGTATAGTATCTCTTACTTACACGCTTTCTATATAACAACATGACTCGGTAGTAGAACACATATAGAAATTCTCAGACTCAGTAGTAACAATATAGGTCTATACAAACTAATATTATTATGAAGTATAAAGGAACTTGGTGTGTTCCTCTTAATTCTATATGATCCTGCTCCTTAAGGTCACGCTCAAAATGGCTTGTTTTGCTACATCTCTGAGTTTCATCATGCTTTACTTTGTAAGAACATTCCTTTAAAAATGTAGTTCTCATACATACATACATACATACATACATACATATACATATACATACATACATACATACATACATACATACATACATACATACATACATACATACATACATACATACATACATACATACATATATATATATATATATATATATATATATATATATATATATATATATATATATATATATATAATTTGTTTTTTGAGGTTTTCGCGGGTGTTTGTATGTAGGTCTTTGGTTCTTCGGGTTTTCTCCCATGTAGAATTTGAAGTGTCTTGGCGACATTTCGACGAAGTCTCATTCGTCATCTTCAGGCTGGTGCTTTCGGCTTCTGCTTCTAGGAGCAATGTGAGATTTTAGCTGTTTCTTCCTTTTAACTGCCAGTGGGGGTTTGAACTGATTAGCTGGGAGCTCGGCTGTGTTCTGATTGGGTGGAGGTGTGTTCTGATTGGTTAGGGGCTTGGCTGTGCTCTGATTGGCTGGTGCAGTGCTGTATAACAACAATTCATTGCATGATGGCCTTGTCAAGGTGCTGGCATCTTGTATCCCCTGGAATTTATGGTTAATCCTAAACCTAAGTCACTCTCAGCCCAAAGCAACTCACAAGATTGTTATTGTGGGGAAAATAAGACGAGGAAGGAGTGATTTTATTATATTTAGTCCATTCCAAGGAGGAGAATTAAAATATTTATTTATTGGTAGGTATAACAACTGGAAGATAAATTAAAGTGCAACTAAGAATATGCCAGTGCTAATGAAATTGGAAAAAATATATAAGGAGAATAATCAATCAGTGTGTGACATTTGTAGAAACTAAAAGGATAGCAACAAAATATTAATATAGAAAGAGTGAACCAAAGATGCACAGCATCTGGAATGACATTTCATTGCCTGTCAGGAAAATCACTATGGTTTCTCTTGACCTCCAAGGCCCCTTCCAACTATTATTATTATTATTATTATTATTATTATTATTATTATTATTATTATTATTATTATTATTATTATTATTATTATTATTATTATTATTATTATTCAGAGATGATACTGCTAGAACAGGGAGATGTTCTACATATATACCGAGATAACTTAGCTGGTAGCACAGGAAGTATCTAAGTAGTTTGTATGGTGAACTCAACTTCTAAATTTGAAGTCTCCTTGATTAAGAGAGATGATTCTTAATCTTCAAGAAAGGACAAAGGTGTTGATGTCATAGTCAGAATACCCTCAATAGCTATCTTTAGGTTTTTAATGTCATGAGATCATGCCATATTTAGATGACTAGGTTTTCTTTTTAGCTTGTCACTATAGCCTTACCATTAGGCATCATCATGGTCCATTCCAATCTCATAGGTGGTCTTCAACATTTTTTAAAATTCTGAATAACAAATGGAGACCACGCAGCCACTAATACAAATGAGAACAGTAATTTCATCCATAGGCAAGCACTGAAAGACTCAGTGTGTTTGTGTGTGTGTGTGTGTGTGTGTGTAGAATCCATCTTTACAACCCATTGCTAATTAAATGCTAATTAAAACAATCTGATTAAATAGCAAGGCTAATTAAGATTTATTTATTTCTTCATTTATCCATTCAGTTTATGTGGCTACTACTCATACATGATTCTGGATGACACACAATCATTAAAAACAAAACATTAAAAAAAATGGAGTATATTTCCAGGTATAACAGTTTAACACAAAATACACAGTCTTTTTAATATACCATCACCCCAATGACCATGGAATAACCAGGTCTTCAGTGTTTTATTAAAACACTGCATGTTTAGGGCCATCCTAATCTCAGGCAATATATTCCTCCATAGGGCTAACACTGCAACAGAGAAGACATGTTTTTAAGGTCCTTTAAGATGACACTATTGTTTAAAAGGACATGGATCTCACCCTGATCTCATAGGGTGGGCAGAAATAATTAGAGACAGGCATTCCCACAAAAAACCTGGCCCTGTGCTGTGAAGGGCTTTATAGATGGTAACCATCACTCTGAATTGCACCCAGAAGCTTAATGAAAGCCAGTGAAGCTTTGCAAAATAGAATTGTTACATGAGCCTGTTGAAATAATCTTATACTTATTCTTGTAGCTGCATTCTGGCCCAGCTGCAGTCATTGAGTGGTCTTCATGGGTTGCTCCATGTAGAGTGCATTGCAGTAATCTAAACCAGAGGATTACTCAGTTATGCCGCGAATCCTTTCAACCACAATTATATAAAGGCCAACCTGGCATTCAGTTATAGCAAGTGAACACCAAGACATTGCGGATGAACTTTGGGAGCTGCAATGTGGTTTTAATCTAAGCTATCAAAACTCTGTTGCCCACAAGTGGCCCACAGCAGTCTCCCACTTCCCCCCACTAAAGATACGGTATTATTTGTCCCGTCCACCCCAAAAAAGACTCTCCGTGACCCAAACCTGCCTGCACCTCCAGCAAAGAACTCTATTCAGCCTAAGCAGTCTAAAAAAACCCAACCATAAACCATGCTACCAGGCCATCTAGAAAATATCCCATAAACTGCTTCTGACCTAGCAATCCACAGTCCCAAGAACCAGATTCAAAACATATCTGAATGTTTCTTCCATGACCACATTGGGGAATGCTAGCTTTTGCAATGTTAGAAGTGAAAGTAGTGTGCAAAGTCAAAATGGTGCACTGACATATAAAACCTAGCATTTTAGTCAAATTCGTATGATAGCATTGTCTTCAGAGAGCTCTGTTCTTCAGGCCCAAAATCCTGGGGACTAGACAATTTATGTTGAAGAAAAAGGACTTATACCTCATAAGGGCACAATGTTCTTCAGTTTAGGGGAAACTGGGAAGAGAATGCAAGCAAAGGCAACATGGTTATGAGTAGTTTATTCTTTACAAAACAAGATGAAGATGTCAAAACTAAAATTTGCAGTGCTGATTTAAAGTGACTATTTTATCAATGACCTGCTTTAAACCATATTAACCATGTTGAGAGCCAGATTCACAATCAGTATAATATATTTTTCTAACAAACAAACAAACAAAAAGAAAAGCAACTCCATTACTACGATGAAAAGAAATAAGAAGTGTGTGTTTATAAAGATATCACTGCAAACTAAATATTTATTGGTTTTCGCTTCCTACCATCCCAAAGTGTTGTAAGGAGTCATATGGGGGGGATAGTTCAAAAATAAAATCTGATATATGAGAAAAAGATTGACATTTGAGGTCTCAAATGTAGGGTGCTTAAACATCTTTACCCATGGCTTTTCTCTTTCCTAAGCAGAGAAGAAATAAGGAATTGAAAACACTGTGTGCAGTCCTAAACAGATAAACTCATTCCAACTCTCTGGATTTGCCTTTATTGTTTGATCCAAGAGATGTCCCCGGGACTAGAGTTTATCTTCTGAGCTTTTGGACTCGTGCTGGAGTTCATCCTCAAGGAACTTCTCTCTCACCAGAATATGTAGACATCCTCAAAGACCTTCTCTCTACACATTTTGGTAGAGGATGTATAGAGTCCTGAGGATGAACTCCAGCACGAATCTGAAAGCTCAGAAGACGAAACCTCTGGTGTATACATACATACATACATACATACATACATACATACATACATACATACATACATACACACACACATATACATACACACACACACACACACACACACACACACAGAAAATAAGCCCTAGCTTGATTTTTGGGGGTGGGCCTAATATAAGCCCTACCCCAAAAATAAATCCTAGTTTTGGGGTGAGGCACACACTTAAAAATCAAGTTAGGGTGGGGGGGGTGAGGGTGTGTGTAGCTGCCCCACCTGCCCCGCACCCACTTACCTTGCAGCCAGGCCTCTCCTTGCCGGCCCACTTCTTCTGAGGCGTCTTCTACAGCCAGGCTTGCATTTCTCAGTCACAGCAGAGAACCAAGCTATAGATTCAATCCATAGCTCGGTTCTGCAAGACATCTGCAGCCGAGGACCGAAGTATGGATTGAATCAGTACTTGGCTGGGCGGTCCAGAGGTTGGTTCCAGAGGTAAGATATCCCCCGAAAGTAAGACCCGGTGCCTCTTTTGGAGGCAAAAAAATAAAACAAAATAAGACCCGGTCTTATTTTCGGGGAAACATGGTATTTGCCTTCATTTGTATCACTTCTTCCTGCAGTTTCTTTCTGATGCAATTTTTTTTTGCCATTGCAACTTTCTTGTTTTCTTTCCTTTGATGGCTACACAAGAAAACATTTCTTCCTTTATAAAAGCGGGGTGCGGGGGGTCTATTTATTGGTTTACATAACTTTCACATGAATAGACCTGGAAGAGAATGTTAAATTAGGAACCTTAGGATTAAGCATGGTTTTGTGCACCCAATTTGTGCCATTTTCTAGATCACTGTGTTTTAAAATGTCAGCCAGAACTGAATATTTTCATTAATATCTTCATTCATTTATACTTGTTAAAGGCTGCCCTACTACAAAAACTTATCCAGGTAGCTGTAATGTAGGAAATAAAAGTCTATTAAGAATGAAACAAAAAGCAAAATTAAGAAAGAATATAGCCAAAAATACACACATTTACACACCTTCACAAGCAAAAGAAGTGAAACAAAGTTTAAAGCTCTAATAAATTTAAAAAGTGCCAAAAAATTGGTGTTTAAGTGAGAACAATATTTCCATCAGAGATAATCTCTGAGAGGTTGTAGGAAGACTAGGAATGGAACGGGAGAGAACGTGCATATGTACACCATCAAGAGCTGAATCAACTGACAACTTATTTGAAAAATTGTAGTTTAGCCCAGATGAGAAGAAACCTGATAAAAACTAAAGCGAGATGATTTGAAACTGTTAACTCATATAAATGAGTTTGGAAAGTTCCTCCTACATGTTTCAAGATTGTATATATACAGTACCAAAGACTAGTATAAAATATACCTTACTGAAGAACTTACTGTGTAGTTTTTTCTTCTTTGATCTGGACCAACTTTGTAGTTCTTGATACCACTTTTGAAAAGCCCCTTCATTAGTAGTCAGATTTTTAAAACCAATTTTAGCAAAGAAACTCAGAGAAGGGAACAATGCAGAATGTGAACAAGGTAATCCTGATCAAAAGAGAATCATAGTTGGCACACCATTCTAGGTGGGTAGAACATTCTGTGGGTCCTACAGGCCACTTGTATATCTATTTACCAAGATTGATCAATGAGTGCTCTAGACTAGAGTTTAATCTAATTGGGGAATTACAAGCTTCCAAAATACTTGGAATCCCACTCACCTAGATAGATGAACTGATAATGAATTGTAGCTTTTTAAATATGGACTGAGTTTCATTGTACTGGTCTTTGTTCAGGCCATTACCATATCCAGGCATTAGATTCACCTAGGTATTATCCACTTATTTGATTGGACTTAATGTCACACATCTGGGTGAGCTGTTCAGAGCTTGTCCAAGGCATGGGAGAAACTACAAAAAAGCTGCAACTCCAAATCTCCTGATCTAGGTCAGAATAATGTGGTTGAGGTTTTAAAAAATAGCAGCATTCCTCTAAAAATTAACAAGGTTTCATTTTTTGGCAGAAGTCTTCCTGCAGAGCAACCACAGAGTATTTTGCATAGTGAAGCCAGGATTCATCCACAAGTGTTTTGAGCGATCACCTTGACTAGGAAAGGAAATGTTCGCTACTAGTCTGGAAATGTTTAGAACTTCTAGGTCCAAGGCTGGCTTTTACTACAGCTTCCTTTAGGGTATCATGTTATAAAATTACAGTAGTTTGGAAAAAATGGGCGCTGTTCTGTTCTTTCAGTGCCAAGTGGTTAAAACAAACGAAGCCTTGGGATTTGCATCTGAGCTTAAAGCATAATAAAAAGAGAAACTATCCTCCTAACTTGAGAGCTGTGTGTATCTTCCCAAGACTCTTAAAGTATCAGCATTAGTGTTCCTTTCTCAATGGATGGATTCAACATTCCACTTATAAAAGTGTTTGAATAAAATCTGTTTTGTCTGGATTGAGGAAGCTTTGCAAAAAATCAACAAAGAGACAGATTGATGAGAACGATGAGAAAAGCCATTAGGTGCTCTAACATAGGGGAAAGAAGTACTTCAGCTGAGCAACAACTGAAAATAAATACAAGAAACCCTCCTAAGTAGCTGATAATCCATGACTATAATTAAAGAATGATAAATATGCCAGCCAATCAAGGATGCTGTCAGCAAAATGCAAACAGTAACCATAGGTGGTTTTTTAAAAAGGAGACAGCAAAGTGGGGCTGAGCGGGTGACTTCATAAACATTATATCAATTTCTTGTGAACAATTGACAGTGGTTTCTCACTGCCTTTTTCTGCAACTTTTCTTAACTTCCCATTCTAACCTAAAACTCTGGCATTTCCTGGTAGTCTCACATTCAAGTCCTGAACCTCTTAATATTTTCCAACATCAGTCAAGCTTCACTGTGTAAGGGCAGCTGCACATCTTCTACTAGTTGTATGAGGTTTAATCTTTTTGACATGGCAGTCATGAACTTCATAGAGGATATACCTATTTAAACAGCCGTGCACATTTGTTGGAGTAAGAACATTAGAAGAACTAATGCCAGAAATGCCTGCTCAAATCATTCATAGGCCTGAGCCAAAGACGTTTTGGCTCAAAATCTGCCATTAATGTCTGTCTCTGTATTTTACATTTTTATTCCGTATACTATTTTTATCCTGCTTTCCCCCTTTCTGGAGTTCAGAAGAGCACCTGTAAGGATTCCCCCCTCATTTTATCTTATCTTCGGAATTAGAACACTATAAAGTAGGATTGGCTGAGAGATCATGATTGGCCAAAGCCACCAAATGAATTCCATGATCTGTGGGAATTTCTTGTCCCAGTCCAGCATCATTTTAGTTCTCCATAGCATCATCAGATGCAAGGGAAACTATGTTCAATGCAAGGCTACGTCCAGAGAAAAACCTCCCTCTTTTTTTCCCTAGTTATTCTTAGCTCATCAATGCAATAGGAACTGGAAGAAATAAGATTTTTTACAGATTTCAGCCAAGTTCCCTAAACTACCTGTTCAGTGTAAACTGACTGTTTGTTTGTTTGTTCGTTCAATTTTTAGGCTGCCCATATTAGTCAATGACTCTAAATGGCTTACAATTTAGAAAATATATTACTATTAAAAATTCAACCTTAACATTTTAAAAGAATAAAAATAGTAAAAATAAAACATTTAAAACATCCAATTCAACATACTGAAGAGTAAGATATTTGGTCAGTTAACAATATAGCCAGGAAACAGGACCCTTAACACATTCAGCACCACAGGCTCAGGAACATAGTCAGGGGCTGTTCTGATCTCTGACAGGAGGGTGTTTCATAGGGCAGGGGCAGAAAAAGCTCACCTGCCATCCGACATTCTTTGGCTAAGGAGATCTGCTGCATGCCAACTTCCTCAGCCTGGTTGGATGGGTAGAAACTCTTGAGAAAAGGCGATCCCACAGGCACCCCAGTCCCAAGTCATGTATGGCTTTAAAGGTAACAACCGGCACCTTGAATTGCACACGGAAGCACACTGGTAGCCAATGCAGCTCATGTAGGAGTGGTGCTATGTGTGCAGTATATCTGGCACCAGTTATTACCCATGTGACCACCTTTGTACCAGTTGGAGTTTCGGGATGGTCTTCAGGGGCAGCCCCATGTAGACCATATTATAGAAGTCTAACCGGGTGGTTAAAAGAGTGTGAGTTACTCTGAACAGGGCCTCCCGGTCCAAGTATGGGCACAACTGGCACACCACCCAGAGGTGTGCAAAGGTCCTCCTAGCCACGGCTGCCACCTGCACTTCCAGCAGGAGCTACTGTCCCAGGAGAACCCTCAGATTGCATACCAGGTCTATTTGGGGCAGTGCAACCCCCATCAAGAACCAGAGATGGAAGAAATTTGTCCCGGGGGTTCTAAATACCCACAGCCACTCAGTCTTACCCAGGCTGAGTCAGAGCCTTTTCACCCATCCAGTCCTCAACAACTTCCAGACATTAGGATAGGACATCCATGGCATTTCTCAAGGGGTCTGGTGTAGAGATATAAAGCTGGGTATCATCTGCATATTGATATCTCACCCCAAACCAACAGATAATGCAAATGTTAAATAGAAGGGGAGAGAGAACAGAACCCTGAGGCACCCCATAAAGGAGGATCCATGAGCTAGATCACTTTCCCTCAATCAATACCAACTGGAATTGGCTCTGGAGGAAGGAGGAGAAGCAGTACAATACAGTACCACCTTCCCCCATTTCCCAGAACTGACCCAGAGGGATCCCATGATCAGTGATATTAATGCCACTAAAAGGTCAAGAAAAGTAGGATGAATGCACCACCTCCATGCCACTCCTGCCAGAGGTCATCCATGAGCACGGTAAGTGCCATCTCAGTCCCAAACCCTGGTCCGAACTCTGACTGAAAAAGGGTCTAGAATGATAATTCGCCTCATTTAGAGTTTTCTGTAGCTGCCATGTGATTACTCTCTCCATCACTTTCCATAGAAAAGGGAAGTTGAGACTGGACGAAAGCTGGGTTGAGCTAGCTGAGTTGAGCAATAGTCCTTTATGGAGAGGGTGCATTACCACCTCTTTAATAGCTGGCAGAACCACTCCCTCTCTCAAGGAGGAGTTAACTATTGTCCAGATTCACTCACTCCTCCCTCCATAAAGGCTTATTTAGCCAGGAAAGGCAGGAAGTGATTGAAATAGCAGCTGAAAGGGCCATGTTTTAAAAGATGCTAATTGACCTTTGTGGGGCTAAAATTGTTCTGCATCTCAATTGACAATGGGATGCATCTGTCTGTATTCTGATTTTGACCTCTACAGATACAAAAATTCCAATTTTAGGGTATTGAACCAATTAGTGACAAAGTTCACAGTTTGATTTGTCCTAGTTACCATAGGGAGAATATCCTAGGTCAGGGCTTTTCAACCTTTTCACCCATTGCACCACTTTTAGGATATGGCAGTATCCGAGTACCACCAGTCACCTAGCAAGATGTCAAAAACTTGATGACCTCCCCAAAAAAGGAAAAAAGTGATAAAGTACAGGTAGTCCTTGACTTACAACAGTTCACTTAGTGACTGTTCGAAGTTAAAATGGCACTGAAAAAAGTGCCCCCCAAGCCACAGCCGGGGAAGACACCTGCCTGCAACATTCCAGCTGATTGGCGCTTCTTCTGGGCTCAGCAGAAGCGCCAGAATCAGCGTCAAGCTCCTGCTGGAACCTGGCGCTTATCCTGGCGCTTCCATTAAGCCCTGACAGCCCCGAAGCATTGATCCTGGTGTTTCCGCTGAGCCCTGACAGCCCTGCAGCTCCAGCCATCTCTCGCTCAGGCTTGTGCGTTGCTGCCACTGGTTCAGCTCATTCCCCTCCCCCGCTACCACTTTTCTAGGATGGTTGCGTACCACCTGCCAGGTGCCAATGTACCACAGGTGGTACCCGTACTACTGGTTGAAAAGCCCTGTCCTAGGTCAGTGGTGGCGAACCTATGGCACAGGTACCAGTGGCGGCACTCAGAGCCCTCTCTATGGGCACATGCACTAACTCCCCAGCCCCGCCTCCTCCCACGGCCCCCTCCTCACCAGCAGCCCCCCTGGAGGAGAGTTGCCCCTGGGTGCGGCCCACACAAAGCAGCGGAGCCAAGGACATGGTAGCTGGGCAGCGGGGACAAGACTCCGCCCTAGCGCCCCGTTGCGCACAGATGATGGTAGAGGGCATGGCCGCCATGGCGCTGCTGGGCTCCTGGGGATCTGTGGCGGGCCATGGAGATGGTGGGCCAGTGGGCAGGGCAGAGTGGGGATGGGGTGGGGGGCAGTTTTTGGGCACTCGATCTCTAAAAGGTTCGCCATCACTGTCCTAGGTTTTAATATCCCAGCATCAGTGCTTGAAAGTTGTTTACTTCTTCTTCTTTCCATGTGCTTTTTTCCTCCTCCCATTTGTCTGGGGAAACTTTAAAACTATTAATTCTTCACCGGGTAGTATATAATTAAGTGAAGAAGCAATGCTCAGTGAGACATCAACATTTAATTAGCAGGATGCTTTGAAAGTGAGATGGATCTGTGAAGAGTTTGGGAGAAAAAAGAGAACAGACTGCTTCTTGTGGCTGCTGCCGATCGCCCAATGCAGCTCTCATCACAACGCACAGTCAAGAACTGCATCTGTGAAACAGAACAAATAAGGGATTTATGCTATGTCTGGCAGGTGGTAAAATAACTTTTCAATTCCAAAATAAATATTAAAATGAGAGAAAAATATATTAGACATGCAGTACATAGTTCATAGCATTAAACATTGATTTTAATGTAATGAGTAATGACCATTTTTAATGTAACTGAATAATGATCATTTTTCCCATTACGTTGATGGAGAGTCAGTCCATAAGAAGAAAGTAAGCACATGTTATAGTTCTAAAGTGTAAATTCAGGATGGTACTGCTCATTGTAACACAGTAATCTTTGCTAAATCTAGAACTATCCTTACGTTGATGAATTTCAAATTTTTGCAGTGTAGTTCAGTATGATTTAAACGGCATACCTCTTCCCCAAATTATATTAAGTGTATGGATATTAAACCAAAACAAGAAAATATTTGGATAAGCCATATAACATGGAAATTTTTCCTCCATTCTATATTTCTAGCACAGTGAAGCTGACAGATAATTTAGGAATTTGTCCTGCACATAAAAATATACTTAATTATTAATCTCCTTACAATATTTTAAGACTATTATAGGAAAATGTCTAAATATATATTTTAAACTTGAAGCATTCTTCTTTTTCATATCTTCTACTCTTCACCACAGGCTCATTAAAATTCTTAAGCATCTGTTTTCCAATATTAATCCAATATAAACAATGTGATACACAGTCTGATATGTATGTAAGTTTTTTTGCCATTCTAAGAGAAACTAAAAAGGCTTTTCCGCTTGAAAGGAATAAATGAAGCAAGGAGCTTCTTTTTTAGCTGTTCAGAAATAACCCGGTTTATTTTTGTGATCTGAAATGCCTTTTCATCTGAATTCAGAAGGGGAAAAAAAACTAACAGAAGTGAAAAGCTTTGGAGTTCTAAATAACAGAATACCAAAAAGTTCCAGAAAATGTATATTTGTCCACCTAACATAGATCTTAAAATCCAAGATGTCCATCATCTCGAGGGGATCATTTGCCCTCCGAATGATGTTGAATTACAACTCTTGGCAGTCTTCCTTAAGTCCTGCTAGTTCAGTAATAGCTGAAGGGCCATAGATTCATTGCCTGTTCTAATCAATTGTAAATGAATGGAGCCTAACAACATGAGATACCATAGTGTTGGTTCTAGCAGTACTATCAGAAATTATTTCCCTCTGTGGATACCCAGACTTTGTTTGCTTTGGCTTAGTCTTCCAACAAGGAAAGAAAGGGTTGGTTAGTTAGTTTCTGACATAAATCCATATTGGAGAACCAGAATAGAATGAGGCAGTAGAAGCTGGCAGCCAGGGCATTCCTGAAGGAGTCTAGGACAGCGGTTCTCAACCTGTGGGTTGTGACCCTTTTGGGGGTCGCCTAAGACCATCGGAAATGGTCTTAGGAACTGAGACACTAGTGAGAATTTCTGTTCAAGGCTAGCTCCGCCAGCCAGCTCGGGCAGATAGGAAAGCAGCCGCCTCAGCAGCATGGCGGGGCTGTGCTACCCATCGGAGAGCAGCTAGTGCTGCGTTGCCATGGCTATGAATCTCCTGCTCGGCGTCTTTCAGGTCCTCTTGCCTGGCTTCTGTCTGGGAGAAGTGCAGGGCCAAGGTAAAAAAAAAAAAGCCTGGCGAAATACTCCCGAGGGGTAGCGTCGATCTGTAGCGGGAGGTGAAGGGGGCAGGTGGGTGGGTGGGGGCCAACCAGAAGGGAACCGGATCTGATAAGGGTGAAAGTTGAGTGAGGTTTTCCCCCTCACCACTCTCTCCGCCTCCCTTTGTGCAGCTGCGTTTCTGGCTGCTGCCTTCCCAGTCGCTGAGAAAGGGGAAAAAAAGAGCCGTGAGTTCCCCTTTCTGCCTCGTTGCTTTTTAAAGCTTTTTTTTTTAACCGACCGTTTGTTCAGAACTCCTTGGGGCTTGTTTGCACAAGCTTGTGGCAGATCAGTAAATAAAGGGGTGGGGGAGCCAAACCGTCCAAGGCATTTGCACCCTGAACGTGTGGACGCTGCTTTCATGACTTGCCACCACCGCCCCCTCTCTTCCTGCCCTGCTCTAGCAACGTGCTGCTGCTGTTGCTGGCTGAGCTGAGCTGCGGCACCGAGCCGGTCCCCACGCCTCCTGGTTGCCCGGCTGTGCTCCGCCCACAGCTGCCCTCCGCGCCGTGCTGGAGCCTTCCCCGTGCTGCCTGGCCCGCCTCCCTCGCCGTCGGAGGGCACCTGTGTGTGTCTCCAGACCTTACTGGACTACCATCCCCAGCAGCCCTAAAAAGCACTGTGGAAGGGTGGGGAATGCTGGGAATTGCAGTTCATCACCATCTGGAAAAACATGACTCTCCAAAGATCCTTCCTTCCTTCCTTCCTTCCTTCCTTCCTTCCTTCCTTCCTTCCTTCCTTCCTTCCTTCCTTCCTTCCTTCCTTCCTTTCCCTCTCAATCTTCTTCCTACGCCATCTCCTTCCTTTCCCCTTCAATCTTCCTTCCTTCCTTCCATCTCCATCCCTTCCCCTTCAATCTCTCTCTCTCCTTCCTTCCTTCCTTCCTTCCTTTCCCCTTCAATCTCCTTCCTTCTCCATCTCCTTCCTTTTCCCTTTCATCTTCCTTCCTTCCTTCCCCTTCCCTCCCTCCCAACATTTTTTTCCAGGTTTTAAAACATTTTATTTGCATATTAAAAAAATTGTGCATTCCAATAATTAAAATTATTTGAACAAAAAAAATGGCACTCAATTAAAATACATTTTATAGCTTGCAGGACCCTGGTACAGCTTTGTGTATATTCGTGTGTTATTCTATTACTGTAGTCCCTCTTAGAATCTTCTTTCAAGAAACATGCAAGCTTTTGTGCCACCAGACCAGAAGCTGCACAGGCAGATGGAAAGGATGGCGCCTTCATTCAGCGTCAGTAGTTCACTTTGGGCGGGGGTGTGTGAAAGGGACAGTACAGTCATTTTAAATTTATCCAACTCTTTGCATCTTACAAAGTTAAAACAGCTAAAAGAAGTAAAATAAGAAGGCAATGCTTGTGGAATGTACAGTGCATAATCTGGAAGGGCCCATTTCATTACGATTCGCCCGCTTGTTTCTCCTGTTCAATTGTTTCTTTTGAAGGCAGTGGGTTTTTCTCTTGCGTTTCTGTCTTCTTCAACTTAGACTTGTCAAATTTCTCAATTTCAGCCATATCTGGTTTATCAGACATTGTTATTGATCAATGAGAACGTCTCAACAGAAGCAGCTCAAAACCTTCCCACAGCCGCTCTGAACTGTAATATCTCCCTCCCAACATTTTTGAGCAAGGAAGAGTAAGCTTTTCCAGCGAGCATTGCTATATTGTTTTTGTGATTAATCACTATGCTTTAATTATGTTCAATTTGTAACAATGAAAATACACCCTGCATATCAGATATTTACATTACTATTCATAACAGTAGCAAAATTACAGTTATGAAGTAGCAACGAAAATAATTTTATGGTTGGGGGTCACCACAACATGAGGAACTGTATTAAAGGGTCGCGGCATTAGGAAGGTTGAGAACCACTGGTCTAGGACAACGTACCACAGCTAACTCACTGCAGCTAACTTGCCACAGGACAATTCGCTATGGCCAACTCGCCCCAGGTCAAAAGTTACATAATATCAAAGAAATGGTGAAATAGAACCGTCAAAGAAAGGATGCAAAAAGAGGGATAAAATGAAATGTGAATGACAAAAATTAAAAGTATTTTTAAAAATTATTTTAAATGATTAAATAAAATGGTTGAATTTTCCCATGGTGAGTTGTCCATGGCAACAGTGAGTTGGCTGCGGCAAGTTGGTCGTGGCGAGTTGTCCCATTCCATTGGTGAGGAACTCTTAACAGAGGAGAACCCCTATAGACTGATCCCTTGAATTTCATTTGAGGGAAAGATGATTCACACCTTCTAAGGTCATGCTGTGACATCAGCAGATTATTGATAGGTACAGTATTGTTTTCCACAGGGGAATCTTACAGGCTTTATGACAGCTGACTGCAGACAATCCTATAGATTGCCTTTAGTGACATAACAGGAATGGGTTTGAGAAGGGAGGCTGCTTGCTACCCTTTGTGGGTAAAATTCTAAATGGGAATGTATCACTTGCACTTATCATCCATAATTGTACTTTGGATTGGCTTTCTAAACCGAGGGCACATTATGATATTCCTCTAGTAAATCAATCACTGAGTGCGGACATGAACTTTGTTCTCGCATCCAACTGAACAATGACCGTAACGCCAGATTGGTTGCCATTTATTCTGTTACTGCTTGGTTGATTGTTTTCAAAAGATGGTATTATGGGGATTACACAATGAAGGCTCAATCTAGACAAGACAAGGATGCTTTTAGTTAACCTATCTAGTTCTGCGCAAAACATAATTTTCTTTATTAGATCTTCCTCACTCGGTATTTCCATTGTTTTCCATTTTTGAGCAAATAGAATCCTTGCCGCCGTAGCCACGTGAATGATTAAATATGCATCCTCTTTATTTACATTTTTCTCTAATATTCCTAATAGTAATGCGTCAGGTTTGTATAGAATGTTTTGGCTAGTCATTTCTATTACCCATTCCCAGACCATACGCCAATACACCTGTGCTTCTCTACATGTCCACCATATATGAAAAAAGGTACCCTTTTCTTTTTTACATTTCCAACATGTAGCAGAGTATCCTTTATACGTTTTGGCTAATCTGGCCAAAAAGGTGCCATCTGTAAATCATCTTATACATATTTTCTTTATATGATGTCGCTAATGTGATTTTATTATTTCGCTCCCATAGTTGCTGCCATTGATCCATATTTATATTATATCCTAAATCTATTGCCCACTTCACCATTGTTTCTTTAACCTGCTCCTCATATAGTTTATGTTCCAACAGGTGTTTATAAATATTCTTTATTTGTTTTTTATGTGGGCCTAGCAGTATCTTGTCTAACCCCGTATCTTGTCTATTAATACCCCATTCTTGCTTATCCTTCATATATTTAGCTTGTATCTGGAGACAAGACCACCACTCCAAGTCTATTCCTTGTTGTTTTAGCTCTTGTTTTTGTTTTAAATAACCTTCTTCTGTCAAAATGTCTTTATCTTTCCTATACAAATTGGGATATGTGACTGCCTCCAATGGCGATAGCCAAGCTGGAATCTTTGTGTAATATCGAAATTTAACTAAATTCCAGCTTTTTATTAATTCTTGCTGAACCTTATGTCTTAAAAAATATTGATGATTTCTACTTTGCCCCATCCATATGTGAGCATGCCAGCCCTGCTGGAGATCATAACCCTCTAAATGTAAACATCTTTTATTTTCTAAGGTTATCCAGTCTCTAATCCAAGTTAGGGCCGCTGCTTGGTAATATAGCTCCCAATCTGGGAAACCTAAACCTCCCCTTTCTTTGGCATCCTGTAAAGCCTTTAATTTTATTCTTGCCTTCTTACCGGACCACACAAATTCTAAGGTTAATTTATTTAACTCCTTAAAAAAATCTTGTCTAATTGGATTGGGATATTCTGAAACAGGAATATCATTTTAGGTAAGATGTTCATTTTCACGGCAGCAATTCTCCCAAGTAATGAAAGATGCAAATTTTTCCAACGGTCTAAATCTACTTTTATATTCTTAATCAGTTTGCCATAATTGTTTTCTTTAATTGATGAGCAGTGTGCTGAAATAACTATCATAAAAGGGCCAAGTTTGAAGACCCCTGTCTTAGACAATTTCCTTGATGCTTTCTATTCCAGGAAAGCAATTTCCTTCCAATGGGCACGTCTTCCTGTATATATGTATACCTGTGTGTGTATGTTGGAAAATACATATATGCACACAGATATATGTGTACATATAAATATACATGCAAATTTAATTTTTATATATGTAGGTTAAAGCATCAAGAAGCAGACACAATAACCATGTTTCAAATAAAACTTTCTATATTGCCATTCTTGAGTATCTTCCACAACTCCCTTTAGTTGTAATGCTAAAATAGCAGCATAGTTATGATATTTGCCTTACATGTAAAAGGTTGCTCATTGCAAACTGGCATACTATTATCTATGTTTGTGTGTTTTGTGTGTGTGTTTAATTATTATTTTTCTCTCCCTCAGCTAGATTACTTTTTCTTCTGGGCTTTTTTTTTTTTAATTTAGAAAAACTTTCATAGTTTCTCTAGTCATTTGAAGCAAAAGGAAAAAGAAATAGGCTCCAAAATGAGCATTCTATTTAATCTTAACGTTTGCATACTTCTGAAGTTAGAGCAGTGGTTCTCAACCTTTTTCAGGGTGAGACCCCACTTGCGCCGCCCCCCCGACCTGGGCGCGCGCGCAACGGGCCGATCCACGCATGCGCGAAAAAAAATTTTTTTTTAAAAAAAATAAAAAACCAAAATGGCGGACTGTGATGGGCCAATCTGCGCATGCGCGGCGCGCACGCGACAGCCCAATCCGCGCATGGGCGGGGCGCGCACGCCGAAAAAAAAATAAAAAAAATTAAAAAACAAAAACAAAATGGCAGACCGCGACAGGCCGATCCGTGCATGCGCGGTGCGCACGTGATGGCCCGAGCCGTGCATGGGCAGGGCGCGTGCGACAAAAAAATTAAAAAATAAAAAAAAGTTAAAAAACAAAATGGCGGACTGCGATGGCCCGATCTGCGCATGCGCGGCGTGCACACGACGGCCCGATCCGCGCATGCACGCGCGATGAAAAAAAATTAAAAAAAACAAAAAAAATCAAAACAAAAAAAACAAAATGGCGGACCGTGACAGGCCGATCCGCACATGCGTGGCGTGCGCACGACGGCCCGATCCGCGCATGCGCGGGGCACGCACGATGAAAAAAAAATAAAAAAAACAAAAAAATGATAGACCGCGGTGTACGGCGACCCCCGCGAAACGGTCGTTCGACCCCAAATGGGGTCGCGACCCATAGGTTGAGAACCACTGAGTTAGAGTATTTCTAAAGTCTTGCCACAAATTTCAAATCATTATTCCATTTAATAATTCATGACTTGTAGCTTAAACCAGCACAGAGAATGTAGCATTTTTTTTTTTTGCTGGAGAAATGCTTTTAATTTTTATGTTGATTAATGCTCGCCTGAAGTTGTGGAGTAGTCTTGTATTGCTATCAATGCTTCATTAATCTTTCTTTTCTGGATCAACCCTTTAATTCTCTAATAAGGAATCAGATACCTATCCCGCCTATGGCAACCAGTCTGAGGTACTCAAATTCACAAGGTCGTTGCCAGTTTTTATTTTAATCTTATACAGGTGGTCCTTACAGCAGTGCATTCAGTGACCATTCAAAGTTACAACGGCACTGAAAAAAAGTGACCTATCACCATTTTTCACACTTATGCTTCATCCATAGGACTAGAATCTTAGGTGGACTGAAGGAAAACTACAAGGATTGAAGGAATTAAACTGAAAACTTTATACAACACTATAAGAGGTCAGCATGAAAGAAGTATGTACCTCATTTGCAGTTTAGTGTTTCAGAGCTTCAGGCTCAGAAAATGCTTTATTCTGATACCAATTTCTAAATAGAACAGTTCTTTATATTGTTTACTTTTGAGAGTAGATGATAAAGAAGCAATATTTACCCACTGCAAATCAAGCAGGAAAGATTTTTTTTTGTAAAAGTAGTAAGGGAAGGAAACAAATGTTTACATAAATGTTTCTGAATTTAATTGCAAAGATTCTTAATTTACTCTGCCGTCAATTTGATATTTGAATAAATTTACTTGTTTTGCAATCTGTTGAAAACAAAACATCACGTGAAACGGTATCTAAGCAGTGCACTTTTGCAAAGCAGAAAGTTGGCAGAAGGAACACAGTATTTGGTGCATTAAAATGCCTCACTTGTGTAGAATTTCTGACTTTGTCAACCCACAACATCTATTCTGGCAGTTCTTGGGGATGGCAGCTATTGTAAACACTCAAGTAAATGCCGAGCTCCTCTGACCAACTATCATAGCACAGTCCTGTTCAAATTAAACAAATATATAAGCTCCAAGGAGTCTCTCTCTCTCTCTCTCTCTCTCTCTCTCTCTCTCTCTCTCTCTCTCTCTCTCTCTCTCTCTCTCTCTCTCTCTCTCTCTCTCCCTCCCTCCCCCTTCCCCCTCCTCCATCTGATTTTTGGCCTGCGTTATGATTTCATTGAGGATGGATGGACTCCCTGATTCCTGTCATTCTTGTGGACCTTTAGGCTAGGTGGAGTGACTTGATTGTTCAATTAGGCAATCCCAAAGTTCCTTCCTGTGTTCTGAAAAACAGAGGAAAGTGCACACATATTGTATACACTTCTGCTTCCAGGCTTACACCACACTTAATAGGATGAGACAAGTGAGAACTTGAACTGTGGGCAGTTTTCATAGTGATGGAGAAAATAGTTTGATTTAAACTGTATAAATTGGCTCCTCCTGAATAGAAAATGTGTATCAAATATATATATTGGGGTGGATGTTTTAAAACTTTCCTCCCCAATTTCTTAAACCAATACACAGAGAAATTTTTTACTTAGGATACTAAGCTGCCAAAATCGACAGTTTCACTCAGCCTCATTGTGAAGAGAAGCAGAGCAAACAGCTAAGAAAAATTAGAATGTTACATGTTTTTTTTCTTTTTATCTCTGTTTTAAATTTGAAATCCCTAGATAACAGACCAGGGATAAAGACATAAACCAAAAATCCAAAAGTGAAGGGAAAATTCCAATGAAATTTCCTGAAATGAGTCATAGTCTTGTGTTGTTACTGTCATACTTGGAAATATTTCAATGTATCTTATATCCAGGAAGATGGATTACTCTTACCTTCGTGCTTAAGACATTATTTGTCTCCTCTGCAAGCTTAATAACATGACACAAATAAAAATGAATGCATGTATGCAAAAGACAGCTGCATGGCTCTAAAGAGGGCAATGATAGAGAAGGTGTTTTTTTTAATGGTTTTGAGGAAGAGTGGTTTTATTTGGTAACTGAGGGAGCAGGCGAAGATACCCCAGCACGGCAGGGCTGATAATTTTGGGAAAAGGTCAGTGGGATGAACACTCGTAATACCAAATAATTCCTTCATGTCTTTCCTTACCTTTCTTTGACAGATGGGCTTCTACAGCTTGGATTAACAGTAGTACAACTTACGACTATTCATTTAATGACCATTCTAAGTTACAACAGCACTGGAAAAAGTGACTTAGGACTGCTTTTCACACTTGCATTACCTCTGCAGCATCCCCACAATCATGTGATCAAAATTCGGATCCCTTGGCAAGTGGCTTGCATTTATGATGGTTACCGTGGGTCATGTGATCCCCTTTTGCAGCCTTCTGACAAGCAAAGTCAATGGGGAAGCCAGATTCACTTAACAGCCATGTTATTAACACTTAACTGCAGTGATTCACTGAACAACTGTGGCCAGAAAGGTCATAAAATGGGGCAAAGCTCACTTAACAACTATTTTACTTAGCAACAGAAATCTGGGGCTCAGTTATGCTTGTAAGTCAAGAACAATGTGTAAATGAGCTCTACAAGAATGTCTGTTCTTTGGGCTCAATCTGGGGCTGTTGAGGAATAGATTGATTTACTGAACTAGCCATCAGTGCGGGTTGCATAACATGCTGAACTATATTGATCAACAATAATCAAATCACAGAATCACAGAATTGGAAGTGATTTTAGAGGTCATCTAGTTCCACTCCCTGATCATCCAACCTTTGCTTGAAGACTCCCTGGGAAAAAGAGCTCACTACTTCTTGCAGCAGTCTGTATCAAGACTCAACGCTTGACCCAGTTAGGAGGTTTATTTATTTTATTTTATTTTATTTAATTTAATTTATATGCCGCCCTTCTCAGAAGACTCAGGGCAGCTCACAACAGACCTAGAAAAGAACCAAACAGGTTCCTCCTGATGTCTAATCTGAATCTGTTGCCTGGTAGTTTGACTGCAGTGGCTCTCACTCTCTCTTCAGGATGAATCACGCTCATGTAATTTAACACCACTATCATATCTGTCCTTAATTATCTTTTCCTGTAGGGTAAATACACCCAGATACTTTTGTTGTTCTTCATAGGGCTTGGTTTACCCACCCTTCATTATCTTGGTAGCCCTCTTCTGAACTCGCTGCAGTTTGTCAATGCCCTTTTTTAATGGATCAAGGCAGAGTAGAGTAGCTAACTTCCTAAGATCTTCTTGTCCTGTTCTTGTACCCAAGATAGTATTTGCCTTCTTAGTAGCTGTATCTTACATCTGGCTCACTTTTAACTTGTGATTGTCAAGAACTCTTAGATTATTTTCACAAGTATTATTGACAGTTGAAGTTTCCTTCATGGTATACTTCCTCTGTGGTTTTTGTTTTTCTAACCCAGATGCAAAACTTTACATTTCTGCCTCTTAAATTCCATTTTATTATTTCAAACCTCTGCACAAGCTTATATCTCTCCTCTGAAATGATAGCCGCCCCCCAGCCTTGTGTTACCTGAAGACTTGATAAATATCTCCCAAACACCCCTACCCAAGTCATTGCTAAATGTTAAACCACACAAACTGGGAACAGAGCCTGTGGTGTTCCATTTGATGCTTTCCTCCAGGCATTAACACGTCCTCTTTGGATACAGCAATTCAGCCAACTGTGAGTCCTTGGTAATTTATGATTCTGATGCTGGCATTCAGCCAATTATGTGCTGGATGATACTACTAAGAGTATTATCACCTAGCATACATTTTGCCGTCTATTAAGAACAATATAATGAGACACTTTGCTGAAGTCATTGCAGAGGCCCAGATGTGACTACTCATCCCTTTGATCTACTAAGCTACTACCGGTAACTTATCAAAGGAAATAAGATTAGTCCTACACAATTTGTTCCGAACAAACACATGGTTGTTCATGTTAATTGCAGCATACCGATCAAAATCCTCACAAGTATCTTATTTGGTCATATGTTTAAGGACCGTGCCCAGAACATGCATTAAACCTGCATCAAGCTTCCATTTTCCTGATTCCTCCTTCTCTCTTTTTTTGGTGCTGGGGATGGGCTTCTCTAGTCTTCAAGTCAAGAATGATCAAAAATTACTGAGAGCAGTTGTGCAATGACTTCCACTACTTATACCTGTCCCCTTGTGTGTAAAGCATATAGATTCATTTAAATTAGCAAAATCATTTCTTACTGGTCTCATGGTCTACCCTAAGCTGTTGTTCCCTCAATCCCTTAATGGCATAACTAAAGTTCCATTTCCTACCCAAAAGAATGCAGACACAAAATAGGAGTTATGCAGTTCTGCCTTTTCATCATCACTAGTTACCAATACACCACTTTCTCTTTGTAATAGACCTACCTCCTGTTTGGCTTTCATTTTCTTCCCCTAATGTACTCAAATAGCCCTGTTTTGATGTTTTTGGCATCTCTTGCAAGTCTGAGCTCATTGTGAGCATTAACATTTCTGGCACACTTTCTACATGTTCTAGAGACTACAGTACCTTGTATTCTTCTCTAGTTATAGCCCTTTTCTTCTATTTCTTTCACATGGCCCTTTTCATTTTAGCATTTTGGAAGCCTCTGCCTATATCCATTTTGGCATCCCATTTTTCTTTAAGACAACAGGTTTAACAGAATTTCCCATGCTCTTTTTCTCTAAATTCATCAAAAACTGTTCTTCTGAAATCCAATTTGCAGGTCCAGCTCTTTTCAGTTCATGGATTCACACATTCGTGGATAACATGATCCCTCTCAAGGCACCAATCATCTTCTACTCTTCAACCAATTACTTTCTTTTGGGGAGGATTGAGTTGGTTTAACCCAAAGCCATGCAAATGGTATAATAATTCCCTGCAGGGATGGGCAACCTGTGGTTCCAGAACTGAAAAGGGCTAACGGGAACACGTTTCTTGGCAACTGCCCAGAAGTAGTTTGCTGCTGCTTTTTTTCCAGGAAGCAATTTTGATTCATCTGTCTGGTGGTCTCCCATCCAAATCCTAAATACCAACCAACTTGGCTGGCTTACTCTTCTCCAACAGAAAATAATGCATAACCTATTCTGCAGCTGCAAAGAGTAGAATAAAGGAGGACGCTTGAAGTTTGAGATGCAGGAAATACCTATTTCCTTTGAGTGATTTTAAATCTCCAGGATCAGGCAAACTGTATCCTAGAGTAATGAAAGAACTTGCTGATAGTCTGGCTAAACCTAAGTACAGTATAGTTGAGTAATTGTAGAAAATGCCTTGGTGGGAGGGAAATTGTAGCATTTAGGCTTACATGCCTCCCCATAGCGCTGTAGAGCACTCTCTGGGTGGTTTACAATGAAGAAGCATTATTTGCAGATTGCCCCCAACAATCTGGATCTTCATTTTACCAACCTTGGAAGGGTGGAAGGCTGAGTCAACCCTGAGCTGGTGAGGATCGAATTCCAGGCTGTGAGCAGAGTTTGGCAGTAGTACTGCACTTTAACCACTATACCACCAGTGGTTAAATGGAAGAACAGGTCTACTGCCAGAAATCAGTCAATCAATGAGCCACCACAATCAAGGGGGTGGGGAGCCAAAGTACAACACTTGCCGAAAAAGCTTTGCTTGGGACCGTTTCAAGCTGCCAGCAATGGTTTTACTGTACAAGCATCCTGCATTCATTAGAGAACCTTGTGGTGGTCCATATGTCTTCCACATTTTACTTCTCCGGCTTTTCCAACAAGCGCCTTCTTTTTTTATATTTAGCAATCTGTACATTAACTATGGGAAGAAAGAAAGAAATAGGTGGAAAGGGTCTTCTGACGATGCTCACAGCATTCAGAATATTTATTGTTTTGAAACGGCTGCCCTATGGGTAAGAGGAATGCAGCAATTTTATATGGGGAGGTTGATGTGTAATTGATCACCCACAGATTCATTCATGATAGCATGCATAAGAAAACTACCACAGTTTAAGGAACATGAGAATTTTAGGAAGCAAGTAGGCTGGTTAGTGCCCTGAGAGCTTTAGCCCCTCCACACACAAACCTTTTAATTAATTTTGGGCATTGATTTTTAATCATCCTCACCTATTTTTACATTTTATGTACTGTTTTTATTTTTCAATATTTTATTTGTACACTGCTCAGAGTCTCTCTATGAAGGAGTAAGGAGGTTTCAAACTAGATGGTAGGTAGGTAGATAGGTAGATAGATAGATAGATAGATAGATAGATAGATAGATAGATAGATAGATAGATAGATAGATAGATAGATAGATACTTCTCTTGCATGGGATCTTTGCTACATGTTCACCCCCATTATCTCCTGACATTTCCCATGTTGGCCGTGCCTGCTGGAAATTGTAATGAATGATTTGGAGGGCACCAGGTTGCAGAAGCCTAGGGTTTCTCACGGGTTGAAGGCGCTCCACTTTAGAAAATAGGCCTGATTGGGACACAATTTAGTAAATGGTGTACATATTTTTCTAAACCAAGTCCTGATCTGTTCCTGCTAAGTTGTTTTAAAAATAATAATAACTTAGAAAAGAAAACATAATTTATTATATATTTTTTTAATTTTCTCTTGCCTCTCCTCATCCTCTTTTAAAATAACAGAATCCCATCCTATGTGTCAGCTTGGGCAAGCTGTCAGCATGCGTAACAGTTTCCCTCTTAATGACCCACTGCTGTAAGAAGCTGCTATGGCTGACTGGTCTTTCCTACTCCATTTGTTTTATTCTGTTATCAGGCCAGACCATGTGTCCGGGTGCTGGGAAAACACACGTCGGCAGGTGTGAACCAGAAGGCCTGGCTGTCTAGACCTAGAAAAGAACCAAACAGAGATGAAACCTGACAGGCCTAATGTGCCAAACAATTTCTCTCACTCCTGCTGTTAGATATACTTCGAGTAATAGAAAACAGCATGAAGGACCAGTGGTGCTGCTTTCTGCTGTTTAAAATTACTAATTTTTAATTAGCAGATAACACAGACCACGTATTGTTACATTTGCATTAAAAGGAGGGGTTTTTTTTCCTCCTTGCTCTACCAGTAAGCACTCATATGGTTAGAGGCTTAAGCTGATCTCAGTACTGCTGAGTAAATAACTGCAAGGTACATTGGATAGAAAGTTTTTGTGAATATCTAGAGGCAGCTCATCCTTCAGGTATGTTTGCTGCGGCAGAGTAGATGTGGCCTGAGCAGGGGATTAGTGGATGAAACACAACTACTTAAAGCTCTACTTTTTGCATTTTCCAAATTGTACAATACTTGCAATTAGACTTGACGCTAGAGTTGAGGAAGAGCAAAGACAAGGGAGTTAGACCTTTCAACTTCTAACAGGTCACGCTCAAGGAACTGTAGGAAAAATATTTTGGCCGATCAGTGGTTGCCTATACCTGATGAGCAGAAACCCCCATCTTCAGTTATTATGATGTCCCCTTTGCCAGTTAGAGTTTGATATTGCAGTTTGTGCAGTGGGAGTATGTCCCATTGAATCACCTGGAGATTTAATTTGAAATAAATAGACAACTCAGAGATATAATCATGTTCGGGATGAGGACGCATCCAGGAAAGACTCTTTAACAGTTTGAACAATTTTAATAATTTGAACTGAAAAAAACCCCTATTAAATTGTTATAAAGTAATATAAATTAATAATAAATAGATTATACATTAATTATTTGAACTATTCCATGTGCACTTTCCTTCTCCTTTCTCAGTAAGAAATTAAAAATTGGAATCCACCTCTGGAACACACAGTGGGAGTACCACAGATATATAAGATCAGGATATGCAAAGGCATCTTTGCTACCTTCAATTTGCCCGCTATAAGACAACCTTTTTTTTTTTTTTAGTTGAACCTTGGATTTTAGATCTTCACATTTTTCACTAGAATTTGTGGTTAGGAATGGATGAAGTTGTCTGGACAAATAACTTTCTATTGGCATAACCGTAGAGTAGAATTTGGTACTTAGCAACCCAAGACACCATAACTACCGGTAATTGTGAGTGATTTGTATATCTCAGCAATGCTTGGAAGAGGAAGCTACAAGTTTCCAGCCCCCAGGAATATCTGGACTGCAAAAATCCAGGTATCTACTAGAGGGCAACAAAAATATTTAAAATTTACTCTTTGAATTCCTCTCTGGGATTTCAGAATGGAATTATCCATATATGTTGAATTTGCAGAAGGAATGGCTAAAAGCCTTTGAAAATCTCAGCAAATCTTTCTTCCATCACCTTTTATAATCAGTCCTGGGTCTCTTACTCCCTTGATGGTTATCTCCTGGTTTTTACCTTGTTTAAAGGAAACACATCTCTTTTTTCCTATCTCAAATCATGAGAGTATGCTAGCAAGCAGAATAGGAATTGTTGCTGTTTTCTTTACTGCTCTTGTTCATAGAGAGGATGCTTATTATCAGAGGACTAGCTATCCAATTAAGTAAATACTTTACTTTCATTCTCCAAATGCCAACAGGTCAGGCAGTTGAAGACACCAGTAAGAGATTAAATCCTTCTTCCTTACTCTGTTGCCAGTCTCCTCCTCTCCACTACAAATTCCCCCTGATTGTCTGAAGATGAGTATCTGGATATGCAAGTTGATTAGAGTTGCCAGATCTGGGTTGCAAAAATGGGGATACACTGCTCCAGTTCTTGGCTTCTACCTGGTGAGTATTTGGATTTTTGCAGCCTAAATTTTATAGCCCTAAAAGTAACTACCGTAATACAACCTGTTAACCATACTTGACTGTGTAGAATCAGTCCTTCCCTGTTTTCTTAGATTGGCTGCAGTTTGGTTCTTATGCCAGCAAACATGAGAACGTTGACAATTAGATTAGAATACTGACTAGGAAAGCAAAATAGAGGATCAATAACTTGAGCTGACTGCTCTGATTTTTAACATGATTTGATAGGCCGAAATCCTCCAGGGAACTTTTTTTGTATCATGGAATGAAGTATTATTGCTTGTCAGTCAAACTCCTGCTGAAGGGGTAGCCAAAAGGAGTAGTTTTCTTAACCATGAGCATGCAAAAAGCTTGTCAAAATAGATCATTGCTGATGGATAGGCAGGAGTATTGGGTCAAAGAGCTGAAAATAAGAACAGCAGGGGTGGAATTAATATATGGCCCAAAGTACTGAAATAGCAATGAATCATACTGAATAGTACGTAGGATTCATACATGAAATTATTCTGGTGTGCCACAATCTGTTAAAGAACATAAACTAGAAAGAAATCTGCAGTTGATTATGAAGATGGCATCTATAGAAAATTGTATGGATATATTAACTGAAATTAAGGTTTGTGCAGATGAGGCTAGAAGAGAACAGTTAGGGTCTTCATATCCCATTGACATAATAAATATAGTAGAAACTGCCAAAATTCTCCAGCAGCCTATTTGGCAAGGCAGACTGTGTCATCCTCTTGCATATATGTATGTATGTATGTATGTATGTATGTATGTATGTATGTATATACTAACAAATAAAAGAAAAAACGAACACCAGGATACCTTCACCAACAGGTCCACCAGGCCACGTTAAGAGCAAGTCGGCAAAAAGCAATGGCACTCCAATGTAAAATGGACATCTTACGGGTGCCAGATAATGGTGGGCATACTATTAAGCTAGTCCACAATCTGTCCTCCAAACCCCTGACCCAGGAACAGATTTCTCTCTTAGAACGGGATGCAGGCCACAACCTGACGGATGCACAGGCAATTGACTTCGTGGCGTCTTTAGAACCTACCATCCAACACATGGAGACCAATGACGAGGTCAGAAACACAATCAGACAGTGGGTTACCGGCCTGCAGATTAACCATAAGCGGCGTCAGGTGCTCCCTAGAGAGGAGGAAGAGGCCCTGGAACAACTAAAAAAGGACAACACTGTTGTCATACTCCCAGCTGACAAGGGCAGGGCAACTGTGGTTATGGACAGATCAGCGTATTTTGACAAAGCCCAGGCATTACTTAATGACACTACGGCCTACAGAGTCATCACTAAAGATCCGATGACAACACACACAAACCGCATCAATAAGGTCCTTAGCAACCTCAAACATTGGGGTAAAATCAACGACGACACATTGAGGAGGATACATCCCAGCGACGCAGCCATGGCTAGGTTCTATGGTCTCCCGAAGGTACACAAAGAGAGGGTCCCCCTACGACCTATTGTGTCCTTCAGGGGCACACCCACTTTGGGACAAGTCAAATGCTTAGCGGTTGCATCAGCCACTTGGTCGATAACAATGAGACCACTGTGAAATCGGCTGAGGAGTTTCTGGAGAGAGTACAGCCCCTAAGGATAGAGAAAGATGAGGTAATGATATCATTTGACATTACCTCACTCTTTATCTCTATCCCCCAAGATCTGGTGGTCACGGCAATAAGGGACCTCCTACAAGAGGGACCTGAGCAACATAAGGACTCTCTCCATACCAATGATTTAATACAGTTGCTAACCTTATGCCTGAAGACATACTTCACCTTTTGGGGTGTGGTATACGAACAAATAAAAAGGACACCAATGGGATCCCCCATCTCAGGCATTATTGCTGAGGCGGTTCTTCAGCAGCTATAGTAAATAGAAATGTCTAGGTACTGCCCAAAATTTTGGGTGTACTATGTAGATGATACTTTTGCGATTGTCAAAAGACGGGATAGCGCCAAATTCTTGGAGGAACTGAACTCGGTATATCGAGACATCTGCTTCACCGCAGAAGAAGAGATCCAAGGCAGTCTTGCCTTTCTGGATGTAGTGATCAGCCGATGCCCTAATGGCACATTGTGCACGTCTGTATACCATAAACCCACCCATACAGACAGAATGCTACATTATAATAGCAACCACCCCGTAGCGCATAAAATCAGCTGCATCCGGATGCTGTTTAAACAGGTTAATTTCCATTGTAGCACGGGCAGAGCTAAAGCTGAGGAGAAAAAAAATCTTCATCACATCTTAATGCACAATGGCTATCCCATGGGGTTTGTGAGATAGTATAGTAGACCACATCGAAATCATAGAGACTCACGCTCCAATGTGACAGCAATGCCGGCCACATGAACAATCCTTCCTTACATTCATGATGTCTCCGAGGCCACAGCACGGCTGTTGGCCCCCTACAATGTGAGTGTTGCCCACAGGCCCGAGCACACCCTTAGGTCCAAGGTCATGCATCCAAAAGAATCGCTCCCCAACAGTAAAAGATCATCTGTGGTTTACAGAATTAATTGCAAGGACTGTGCAAACGCTTACGTTGGGGAAAATGCTAAAAGACTGAAGACCAGGGTTCATGAACATGAACTGGCTATTAGAAGGCAGGAGCAACACTCACAAGTATGGGCCCATATGTCCAGCTCTGGCCACACTTTCAATCTAGCTAATGCAGAGGTTCCTCCTAGGCCAAATCAACAAAGATCTCCTCACACTTCACCTCAAACTCAGCAACAAGATCCACCCCGCACTTTGGGACAAATCCAAACAACTCGCCGTCTGGAGAGCCGAAACACAGTCCACCCTCAAGACACCCTCAACACACCCTCAACACACCAACAAACTCCAAAGACTGCAAGAACGCCAGAAACAGACCCCTCCTCCCTCACAGCCACACATGAACATCTCAGATAGGATCCTCATCAAAGCCGAAACCAATGTCCTTTCCAAAGGATTCAACTTTGTAGTCGCTCCCAAACACATCCCCACTGAAACCATTATATGCGGAGTTGAAACCAGCCTGACCAAAATCAACCCCGACGACGCTAACAGAATCAGACTCGAAATCACCAGCATACTCTGCACCAGCAAGCCACCCAAAAGCAACTTACCCAAAGAGGAGCAGACAGCACTACTTAACCTGAAACAAGACACCAGCATAATAATCCTACCAGCAGACAAGGGCAACGCCACGGTGGTCATGAACACATCTGACTACCAAACCAAATTAACCAACCTACTCCAAGACTCCACATACAAACCGCTAAACACAGATCCCACAACCTACCTGGAAAAAACCACTATATCCAAAATAAAAGTCTCCCCCATTAGTGAAGAGATCCAGCAAAGAATCATTCCCAGAGAGAAATCATCCAGATGCCCTAA
The DNA here is from genome assembly GCA_034064705.1 of Bothrops alternatus. Taxonomy (NCBI): domain Eukaryota; kingdom Metazoa; phylum Chordata; class Lepidosauria; order Squamata; family Viperidae; genus Bothrops; species Bothrops alternatus. The sequence goes on from JARGCV010000063.1 coordinate 5,740,296, forward strand.
GCTCTATGGTCTCCCCAAGACACACAAAGAAGCAACCCCACTTAGACCCATAGTCAGCTCCATAGGGTCATCTCTACAAAACCTAGCCAAATTTCTCGCCAAACAACTACAGCCCTATGCAGAATCCATCACCTCACACGTAAAAAACTCATTCCAGTTCATAGAGATCATAAAGAAACAAAACTTACAGCCCAGCAACCTACTTGTGAGCTTCGATGTCATATCCCTCTTCACCCAAGTGCCAATCAAAGAAGCCTTGACAGCTATCCAAAACATATATAAACCCCCCAAATACATCCTAGATCTGACGAACCACTGCCTATCCAACACATACTTCATCTATAACAAACAAAAATACAAACAAATAGAAGGAGCACCCATGGGATCACCCCCTCACCTGACATTGCAAACCTCTACATGGAACACTTTGAAATCCAAACTCTAGAAAAATCTGATCACAAACCCAAACTCTGGCTCAGATATGTAGATGACACCTTCATAATCTGGCCACATGGGAAAGAAAAACTGGACAACTTCCTCACACACCTCAAGAGCCTATACCCCAAAATACAGTTCACCATGGAAACAGAAGCTAATAACCAACTTCCCTTCCTGGATGTCTTAGTCTACAAGAAAACCAATGGCTCCCTAGGACACACCATCTACCAGAAGAAAACACACACAAACCGCTATCTGCACGCACTCTCACACCATCACCCAGCACAGATCAACTCCGTAGCCAAGACACTCATCTCCAGAACAGAACGCTTAGCTGACGAACAACACTTAAAAACTGAACTACACACTCTCACTAATGTACTAACATCCAACGGATTCCAAAGAAATAAGATTACCAACTAATCCAAAAAGTAACCCCCACTAAAATCCAAGACAGAGAACAAGAAAACGGCAAATCCCTCCTCCCATACATAAAAGGCACCACAGACAGAATCAGCAAGATCCTCCACAAACACAACATCAAGACAGCATTCTGCACAAACAGAAAAATATCCACCATCCTAAGAAACCCCAAAGACAAAATTGAGTTAGAAAATCAAGGAGTATATGAAATCCCATGTACTGCTTGCCCCACTACATACATTGGACAAACCAACAGAAGAATAAGTGCACGCATTGAAGAACACAAAAACTCAGTCAAAAGAGAGGAACCAACTTCTTCCCTGGTCCAACACCTTAAAGCCACAGGACATGAAATTGATTTCAAAAAGACCCGAACTATTGCCAAAACTGAACATTTTAATAACAGAATAATCAGAGAAGCCATCGAGATAGAAAAACGCCCCCACAGCATGAACAAATGAGATGATACCTCCCGCCTACCAGCCATTTGGAAACCCGCCCTTATTGACAAACGAATTCCTAACACAAAGATTGACACCAGAACCACACAGGATGCCACCTCCACACATCCACGCAAAAAGCAAACCCAAACCCACACCGATGATGAGGCATGACCACAGACCAGGAGCCAGACCACAGCTGCATCATTGGCCACTTTGAACCCCTCCAGCACAACAAAGCCCCCACCCAAACAGAACACTCCCCCAGCCAATCAGAACACAGCCAACCCCCCAGCCAATCAGAGCACAGCCAAGCCCCTAACCAATCAGAACACACCTCCACCCAATCAGAACATAGCCAAGCTCCCAGCCAACCAGTTCAAACCCCCACTGGCAGTTAAAAAGAAAAAACAGCTTAGACCACACATTGCTCCTAGAAGCAGAAGCCAAAAGCACCAGCCTGAAGATGATGAATGAGACTTCATCGAAACGTCGCCAAGACACTTCAAATTCTACGTGGGAGAAAACCCGAAGAACCAAAGACCTATAACTGCTATCAGCTGCTCTAATTCCATTTAATTTGCTTTTGACATGTTTTGAATGTTGCCTACACTTTCATTTAATATTTCATTTTTTTTTATCTGCCCCAGGGAATGTCTCTCCATTTCTGGCATGTGTTCTTACATATTCCAGATGAATGCTGAGTCAAAAGATTCATTTTGGTTCTAAACTGTTCCTACTAACCAGAGATACTCTGGTTATTTTGTAATACTTTTTGGTGAAAAAGTCCAATTTGGGAAAAAATATGTTGCATGGGTTATCTGGATTCTTTTCACTACCTATGGATATTGGTAGCATGATATTGCAAGTGGCTTTCCTCCTTTCTCTGTAGTGGTCAGATCCAATTGATATTGATAAGAGAAATTGATCCAGAAATCCCTCTTAAGAGAAATGTCTCAAGGTTCAACCCTCTTACTCCAATTGTTTAACATCTATATAAGATCACTAGATGAGGTTATCTGTCAGTTTGGAGTCTGGTATCATCAGTACCCTGATAATACCCAGCTATATTTCTCACCTCCAGGTCAACCAGGTGATGCTGTCAAGGTCTTGTCCAAGTGTCTGGTGGCTGAATGTATTTGGATAGGGAGAAACAGGCTCAATTCTGACAAGACTTAATGGCTACTTGGACCTATGGAGCTTGGAGTGGTTCCACCTTTAAATCCGGAAAGTTTTGCATTTCTGTTCTGGGATCTTCTAGGACAGGGGTGTAAAACTGCCGGCCCGCAGACCGGTTTCATCATACTGAAGCCGTGCCCACCCCATTGCTGGCAATGGCAAAACCGGCCCAATACGTTGCGCGACGTCACATGACGTCACAAGTTTGACACCCCTGTTCTAGGACTTTCAGCTCCTGCTACAAGCAGCAGATGACAGAAATGGCAAAGCTTTGGAATCGATGAACATAGCGTACCAGTTTGCATGCATAGTCAGGCTGGCAGGCCGTGAAGTTCATCGTTCATATTTTGTTCGCATCATATTTTGATAATTGCCTTATATAGGACTGTACCTAAAGACAGGTTGTCTCAATGCAGCGGCATCGTATCTCTGCCTTGTGAGCTGCAGCTATTACCTACAGAGCCCTTCACAGTGAAAGGTTATGAACTAACCTCTAGTAGTTTCTGCCTGGCCTATATGTTCTGGCAATATCAGCATGTCCTGGTCCCATCAATCATCTGGACCTAGGAGGAGGACTTAGAACAGCAGTTCTCAACCTATGGGTCGCGACCCCATTTGGGGTCGAACGACCGTTTTGCAGGGGTCGCCGGACACTGCGGTCCGCCTTTTTGTTTTTTTGTTTTTTTGTTTTTTCGTCGCACGCGCGCTGCGCATGCACAGTTTGGGCCATCGCGCGTGCGCCGTGCAGGCGCGGATCGGCCCGTCGCGGTCCGCCATTTTGTTTTGTTTTTTTTGTCGCGCCGTGCATGCGCGGTTCGGGCCGTTGCGCGGGCACCACGCGTGCGCAGATCGGCCCGTCGCGGTCCGCCTTTTTTTTTGTCGCGCGCCGCGCATGCGCAGATCAGCCCGTCACGCATGCGCACATATCGGGGTTGCGCCGCGCATGGGCGGCGCAAGTGGGGTCTCAACCTGAAAAAGGTTGAGAACCACTGACTTAGAACATCATTCCACCTGAATACCAATCAAACTTTGAGCTTTTTTTAACTGACCTCCCCCCCAAAAAATATTTCTATAGGGCTTGCTTTCTCTGACGTTTTGGTTTATGAAATGATTGATTGGTTCCTCAGCTTTTCTTGTTATGTCTATTCTTGTTCTTATCTTATTTTGCAAGCATATATATTAAATAAATAAATAAATAATTGTTAGGGGATTACAATTTTAAAGAGACTCCAAGAGAAGAGCCTGATTCTTTTGCATGGAGAAACTGTGACTGAATGCAATACGCTCACTTTCCCCAACATGATATCTTCACAATGTGTTCAGGCTACAACTTCCATAATTCTTATCATTCAACTTGGACTGAATCCAAACATATTGGGAAGAGGTGAGTTTGGGGAAGATTGCAGCCAGCAAAAAGGTTCTTTTGTTATTATAGTGGTTGATAAACGCCACTGGAATGCCTGCCGTAATATTAATTCTGAGCAGTTCTCAAATCATAGAAAGGGCAAGAGGTCCCAACTTTCTTGCTTTGTAAGGATTAGAGATGGGGAGAGAGTTACATTTTGAATAGCACGAGGGAACACAATTTGGTTAAATCCTTGTTCCCAACTATCGCTCTATTTCAAATCCTGATTAAGAGCTCCAGGAAATAAATCTGTTTGCAGCCATGTATTCTCCCACCTAAATCCTACCCTTTTTATCCCTGGGAAGCATTATTGTTTTGGACTGTGCCGAAACCCCTTTATGGGAAGAGCGATTAGTCTTTTCTTTTCCCTAGGAGTGAATTTCCCATGTTACTATGGAAAGAAGGCTGTTTCAATTCTTGGACCTTAATTTTGGCATGCTGCAGGCTTAGGGCTGCATATAAACAAAGTCTCATCCTGTATGTTGTTCAGTGGCCACCACTGGTTCAAGGCAGGACAAAATTCAAGGCGGGCCACCACTTTGAGAGGATTCAAATCCAGCCTATCCCAAATGCTTAGTGAGGAACTCAGTTTGATCTTCTCCCTTTGGTCTTTTAATGCCCATTACCTGGGAATTTTTCAACCCCCCCCCAAATGTTTCTCACGTAACTATTGTGGCCACTAAAAGTAAAGAAAATGTGAACAGTAAAGAGCTTCTACCAGATGGAAAAACAGTTTTTTTTTCTTTATGGCATGGAAGGAAGGAAGGAAGGAAGGAAGGAAGGAAGGAAGGCATTTGTCTCCCCCCACTTGTTTTGTTTTAAATTATTATTATTATTTCTATTAGCCCACTTATCAAAGGATTTTGCAAGTAATAGAATAGAATAGAACTGGAAGAGACCTTGGAGGTCTTCTAGTCCAGCCCCCTGCTCAAGCAGGAGAACCTATACTGTCTCAGACAGGTGAATGTCTAGTCTCTTCTTAAAAATCTCCAGTGATGGGGCACCCATGATTTCTGGAGGCAAGCTATTCCACTGGTTAATTGTCCTCACTGTCAGGAAGTTTCTCCTTAATTCCAGGTTGCTTCTCTCTTTGATCAGTTTCCAACCATTGTTTCTTGTCCTTCCCTCTGGTGCTTTGGTGAACAACCTGGCCCCCTCTGCCTTGTGGCAGCCCCTCAGATACTGGAACACTGCTATCATGTCTGCCCTATTTCTTCTTTTCTTTAGACTAGCCAAACCCAAGTCCTGTAGCTGTTCTTTGTATGTTTTAGTCTCCAGGCCTTTGATAATCTTAGTTGCTCTTCTTTGAATTTCTTCCAAACTCTCAACATCTTTTTTTGTGATATGGTGACCAAACTTGGCTGCAGTATTCCAGGTGTGGTCTTACTAGGGTTTTATAAAGAGGTAATAATACTTCATGTGATCTTGATTCTATGCCTCTGTTTATACAACCCAGGATTTTATTAGCTTTTTTGGTTGCTGCTGCACACTGCTGGCTCATAGTCAAGTGATTGTCTACTAGAACTCCAAGGTCCCTCTCACAGTTACTGTTTTTAAGCCAGATCTTGCCCAATCTGTATTTGTAACTTTTTCCTGCCTAAATGTAAGACTTTGCTTTTCTCTACATTGAAACTTTTTCTGTTGGGTAGGGCCCATTGTTCAAGTTTGTCAAGATCTTTTTGGATCCTGAGTTTGTCTTCTGGGGTGTTGGCTACTCCTGTCAGTTTGGTGTCATCTGCAAATTTGATGAGTTCCCTTTCAATTCCCTCATCTAAGTCATTTATGAAGATACTGAAGAGTACTGGGCCTAAGACAGAACCTTGTGGTACCCCACTGCTTACTTCTCTCCATGTGGATGTAATGCCATTGAGGACTACTCATTGAGTACGGTTTGTCAGCCAGCTACAGAACCATCTGGTGGTGATGTTGTCTATTCCACCTTTTCCTAGCTTACCAAGGAGTAGGTTGTTGTCTACCTTGTCAAATGTCAAATACTGAAATCTAAGTATACTACTACATCCACTGTGTTTCGCTGATCTACTAGTTTAGTCACTTTATTGAAGAATGAGATAAGATTGGTTTGGCATGATCTGTTTTAAACAAACCCATGCTGGCTATTAGTTATGACTTCACTTGCTTCTAGTTGTTTGCAGATTTGTTTTTTGATTATCTTTTCTAGGATCTTCCCAGGTATTGATGTTAAGCTGATTGGTCTGTAGTTTCCTGAGTCTTTTTTCCCCTTTCTTGAAGATGTGGATTCTTTTCAGTAGCATTTTAAAGGCCTATAGTGATTATTGAACAGAACATTCTGCATGCTACTTTCACTTTATTATTAATGGACAAAATAATACATTTATTTTTCAACAAGGAATATATTCCTCAGGCTTCAACCAGCACAAAATTTATTTCCCTCTCAACTTTCAAGTCTAGACAGATTTCCCATGATCATTGTTTTCTAAATTTTTTTTTAGTGAACTGGTTTGCTATTTGCACCTGTTCAGTAGCATATAATTCAAGTCATCAAGTAATTCAGATGTAAGTCACAAGTTTAGGGTCACAGTAAAAAGAAAAAAGAAAAAGGAAAGGGGGACTAAAATGGTTTAACACAAGTTGGGCAGAATCTTCTATTTGAAGCCTGCCTTGTTGTCATCAGAGAATGGAACAGGAAACTTTTCCATTGTAAGAAACTTCTGTTATAAAAGTAATAGGGCTGTTCCATCAAGATAGAGCAGGTCAAAATGCTTTAGTATCCAGTGTTATTGGGTAGGATATCTGACAGGGGCAGGCTTCCAATACAGCTGCCAACTTTCCCTTCCACAGCCACACAATACACAGCTTAGGGATGAAAGAAGCTGGGGAAGAGTCTGTTTAAGAGCACATTCAAATGATTAACAAATGGCACGTTGATTTTGAACAGTATGATTTTGAATTTCAGCATGTATCCTAATGATACAATTTCTTTTTTTTGGAAAGACCTTGCATTACTATTATGTGTATTATCTGGGAAGGATGCATGTAGTCATTAAAAAAGAGAAAACCCTGAATGGTAAGATGTGATATGGACAAACTTACTCAGGTTTTGTCCATTCTGAGACCTGAGTTAAGGATTTTCATAGAGGGAGACTGAAAAGCCATTATGAAGTTGCCTCTTGCCCTGCCAGTTGGGTAGAAAACTGATTAGTTGGCATATAGGACAAGGTGGCAAGCATGACATCATCCGTACCCCTTAAGTTGGATTTCATTTTTTTAAATTATTGAATAAATATTTAATCAGATAAACAGGTCATACTATTTAGGCTTCTAAGGAGCCCTGATGGCACAGTGATTAGAATGCAGTACTACAAGCTAACTCTGCCCACAGCCTGGAGTTCAATCCTGACAGGCTCAAGGTTGACTCAGGCTTCCATCCTTCTGAGGTTAGTAAAATGAGGACCCAGATTGTTTGGGACAATATGCTGACATTTGTAAACAGCCCAGAGAGTGCTGTAAAGCACAATAAAGTGGTATATAAATCTACATTCTATTGCTATTCTCTAGATCAGTGGTTCTCAACCTTTTTCAGGTTGAGACCCCACTTGCCCCGCCCATGCACGGCGCGACCCTGGCGTGTGTGCGTGCGTGTGCGCGCCGGGCCAATCCGCGCATGTGCGGTGTGCGTGCAACGGGAAAAAAAAGCAAAAACAAAATGGCGGACCGCGACGGGCCGATCTGCGCATGCGCAGTGCGCGCGCGACGGCCCAAACCGCGCATGCGCGGCACGCACGCAGCGCCGAAAAAAAGCAAAAACAAAATGGCAGACCACGACGGGCCGATCCGCGCATGCATGGCGCGCGTGCGACGACAAAAAAAAAGCAAAAACAAAATGGCGGACCACGACAGGCCGATCTGCGCATGCGCGATGTGCGCACGACAGCCCGAACCGTGCATGCGCGGCGTGCAATGACAAAAAAACAAAACAAAATGGCAGACCACGGTGTCCGGTGACCCCTGCGAAACGGTCATTCGACCCCAAATGGGGTCGCGACCCATAGGTTGAGAACCGCTGCTCTAGATAGCTTGGTTAGAACTTTTGCTCCTGCTGCTGCTTTTGATTGCTTGCCATATTTCAGTGGATTTTACACTACATCAATTCCTTAACCTTCTGACTCGGTAATGATTAGAGTAGTTGGTCTAACTTCATGTTCTAGTACATGAGGTTCCTGTAAGTAGGAAACATCTTCTAAGCTATCTTGGATATTGACATCCCTACAGAAATTCAGTATATCCCTGTCATTTTGTCTGATCTTTGAATTAGTTACTATCTGCTCGTTGGCAGCCTTTAGCATAAACATTGAGAGCAGCTGTCTTGGAAATGAAGCTAAGACTTCAGAAATTATGCACAAAGAAGCATATTCTTTCCCATTAAAAATGACATTTCAATGAAAACAAAGATCAGAATAGTTCACGTAATGTTCACCCTATTGGTAATGTATGGCTGCAGAAACTGGACATTGAGGGGAAAAAAACGATACTCTCAAATCACAGATTGGATTTGGAGGCAGTTATTAAAAGAAGCATGGGATACTGGAAAGCCCAATCAATCAGTCTTGGCCAAATAAAAGCGGATTGCTCCTTCAGGTGATAAGCTGGTGATGAAGGTGAATAATGGACTAGAAAAAGTGATTATGTGTGGCAGTGTTAAAGTAAGTAAAACACGGGAAAGACAACCAATAAGGTAGATGGATAGGATCAAATCAATCTTTGGAATGGTCTTGGAAGTGCTGCAGGTTTGGGGATATAATTTAAGATGGTTAGTATTTCTCTGATCACTAGGAGTTGAATCTGATTAATGATACCTAAGCAAATTGTGCTGTTTAGGTTTTTTTTAGTGTGGTAGTGTATAATACATACACACACTCTTCTGCTTTTTTGTTATTTCCCTGAAAAGACTTCTAGTGATTTTGATGTAATTAATTTTGAACTGAGCAGTATTCTATGAATAGTGGCCTTATTTTAAGGTCCCGAGTGACTATTTTATATGTGAAAAATCTTTTTATATGTGAATTCATCTCCCTGTCTTAGCCACCTATTCGTTCTCCCAACTCCCAACATTCTATTTCTATTTGAAATTTGGACTAATAAAGGTATGTATTAATGTCAGCTGCAAAGGCTTTGCTACCAGTGGATGCAAATATCCATTAAATCCCAAGAGACTATTAAAAAAACATGTCTCACTTTTTTGACCCTTGCTGTATATGTCCCTGCTCAGAATCATCCTAATACATATGAGGTTTTAATTTGACAGGACAATTAGCAATCAGAACTGACGCTAGTGTTATTTATCCCAAATGTGCCATAAATGTTCATAATTGCTTTTCTGCTACCAAATTTGTAGCATAAAATGATCATGTATGGTGGTCATGCCATTTATATCATTCAATCAGAAGGCTATATTAGAGTATTAGTGAGAGATTTGCTGTGGTTAGATATTTTCAGGTGTAAATCCTAGTGAAACATGTTAGATTATCTTGAGTTTTATCTAGCTGAACTCAATGAATAATTAAGTAGACTAACCGGGACTGGGGGGGAAAAAGTGCATTCCCCCCCTTTCTCTTTTTCTGGTTAATTGATTTTAGGAGGCAATATAAGTACAATTTTTTCCTGTAGATAATCACATTTTGGTATCTGCAATTTACTGGCTATTGATTGAATTGGCCATATGTTGATCTGGACGCTAAGATACTGGTGAAAAAGAGAAACATGCTTTCTTTGTCCGACAACAAGCTGTTATTCCCTAATTCTTACAATTGGAGATATTGTGTGGTTAGAAACAACTAAGCTAGATGGAAATAATTTGAGAAAGTGGTTTCTTGCACTTGGGAAACCAAAGAGTTATTCCTAAATGATGGTGGTCAGATTTACAGACAAAATCCATCAGTTCAATGTAAGAAATCAAGGCGTTCAAATAACTCAGTGTTTCTCAACCTTGACAATTTTAAGGCATGTGGACTTCAACGCCCAGAATTCCACAGCCAGCAATGCTGGCTGTGGAATTCTGGGAGTTGAAGTCCACATGCCTTAAAATTGTCAAGGTTGAGAAACACTGAAATAACTGAAAAATACTTCACACAATGATTAACTTAATTTACTGAATATTTTTCAGTTCAAATACATTAAAAAAAAAAGCACAAATGCATATTCAGGCTACTCTGATGGCTGTGAATTTACACTGCTCAGTGCCTGACTATAAAGATTGTTTTATAATCAAAGGCACCCTGCCATTGGTCACATGCCACTCTGAGCTTAATTTTCAGGTTTAATTAGGAGCCAGATCACCGCTCCATGCTTAAAAGAAAGGATTCTCAGTTGCTGCTGAATTCCAGACGTAATTAAGATAGTCATGAGATTCTGTCGAGCTTGAATGGAGCACAGTCTGACTTTTGCCTTATGTCACACGCGTGGAAAGACTTTCGGTGGATTGTTGGATCCAGTTTTCCCCCCCCTGCTGCTGTAGCGTATCAAGCTGGATGCAGCTCAGAGTCACATCAGCCGTTGCTATTAGTGGCAGAGGTGATTCATGAGAGTAAGCATCAACTATTTTGCATACCTCTCATCTTTATTTTTGTGTGACTGTTGGACGCGAAATTTGCAAAGCACCGGGTTAGCAAGCAAACAAAACACTGTATTTGAATATGCAGAGTGCAAAATAAAAAAAAGTCACCTAAAATAATTAGCTTGAAAGTAATTATCATATTGTTATGATTACTCAGGCTTCAGTGGTGTGTTGATAATAAAATATACACAAAAAACCCCACAACAACCTTAGACGCTACCTCAATATAAAAATCAATTTATATTGCTTATTTTCCTAGATTAGTGTTGTTTACACCAGCCAGCTGCATCTTGAAAAAGCACCTCTTAGAAATCTTTCCTAACAGGAGATTCCTAGCAGGAGGTTCACTTTTAAATACAGATATGAGCATGTTTAATGTTGCCTTCCAACTGGAAAGTTTCCGTCTCCTCTCTACCACATAAAAAGAAATAACAATCTGAAATGATCCACGTTGGAAAGACTTGACTAATTTTTTCTTACCTGCTTTGCAGCTGGCAGCCCAAATATTGAGTTGTATTTTATCTAACATAGTCCAAAGTTATCTTGAATGCTTTCTTCTAATTTTCTTTTTATTCATCAAGTATTCTTATATGGGTTTTCTTTTTCCCTTCAGAATTGGGACAGAGGAACACAACTCTCTTCCTAATTCAGTTCCATTTTGTTTTATTTATTTGGAATAATTTTTGCTCCCCACAACCAGTAGTCATACAATTAAAACAAAGTTTTTCTTCATGTCTTCACACTTTTCTCTAGTACAGTGTTTCTCAACCGTGACAATTTTAAGGCATGTGGACTTTAACTCCCAGAATTCCACAGCCAGCAATGCTGGCTGTGGAATTCTGGGAGTTAAAGTCCACATGCCTTAAAATTGTCAAGGTTGAGAAACACTGCTCTAGTACTTATCTGCCCCTCTTTCTTATACTATGTAGTCTAATAAAGAAGTTTAGTTAAATGTATTTTCTTTTATTAAATCAGTCAGTTGGGCATCCAGGGACATCCTTAGAGGGTGTGTATATGTAAAAAAAAGGTAGCCATGGTGACACATATCCCACTCTTTTTTTATATGTGTCACTTACACAATACAGATAGACAAGGGATGTACAATAGTATGGTCTTAGCCATTATCTTGAGTTTCTTGACCAATTCAAATATTCCTGTGCTTATCTCTCAATAGCAAATCCTCTTGAGAATAGTAGAAGATCAGTTCCTTCAGGACTGCCAGAGCTTTTCCTGAAATTCTCTGAAGAAAATTATTATTTACTATATCACAATATTTGCTGATTGAATGATCAGAGGTTGTTTTTTTTTAAAAAAAATGATATTGTTGTGTGAGAGGGGTTGATTATTCTTTGGTGAAGTGCCCTAGATTGGTGATCTGTATAAACCCAAGCAAGTATTCAAAGAGTTGACTATGGAAGTCAAAATGTTGAAGGCTGTTAATTAAAAGCGTGTTCAAAGAGAAAAATTTGTCACTGGGTATTCATTTATATAATCCATGCATTCAGTGAAACTGGGCCATTTGAAGCAGTCCAATGGATGCCAAAGTTATCATGTCACTGGCAGAAAATGCATAATGCTTGCAAAGAGGGTGACAGTGGAATCTGTGGGTACAGCCCCAGTTTAGAAATAAGGGCCATCCTAGATAAATAATGTATTCATCTAGGATTGCTATATTTTAGGGATCCAAGTGACTGATAAGAAAGTGGAACTTTATGTGAACAGTTGGTGGTCTTATATATTTCTCTGAAGCATCTGGAGTGTTGAAAACAGGATACTGGTTTGGCCAGACCTCTGAGCCCAGGAGGAAGGCAGTGTTTTTATGCAGTCCTTGTTTCCTGTCCATACATATCTCATAGCTTTTCTCTTTAAACACTTTCTCAGGGGAGTCTGATGAAATCCAGGCTCAGGAAATAGTTGTATTTTGTAATCAGAGGCGATCATTACTGTTGGAGCTATTGAGCACTAAGGAGTTTAGAGAGAAGCACACTCACCGTGGTCTCCTCATCTCATTGAGTCATTTTCCAAGGCTCCTCATGATTGGCTGAGAGCTGCAGAAACATTAAAACTGGGCTGATTTCCTTTGGCGGACAAACGGCTGTTTTCAATTACCATTCTGCATGTTCCCTGAACAGCAGATTATTGACTTGCTAGACGAGAGAATGAGTGCAAGCAATATAGAAGGACAATGTTTTTAAAACTTGGAACAAATTTAATTTTTGCTACTTATGTTTTTCTAATCTATGGGGATGCTCAGCATATAGCAGGACTACAGTGTATTTGCATTTCTTTCTGGGTCCCATCTCTTTGAACAACTTGCCTTAATTTGTATTGATTTCTTAATTCTTCTTGTCCTGAAGTATAAAATATAGAAAGAATTGCCTAAATTGAAATCAATGGTGTTCTGTGTAATAACATTTAATGTAACTGTCCAGCCACTGCGTGGAACTAAAATTATTAAATGCAAATTCTCTCGTGCATAAAGTGCCAGTGCTTCAAATAAAATAGAAAGAATGTCAGTCTAGATAAATGATAAATGTTATTTTATTAATAAATCTATCCAATAAAGAAATTCCCAGAAAACAAATGGCTCCCTTGATTAAGTAACACATGGTGAGTAGGATCAGAAAGGAAATTTTAAATCGTAATACAATTTTGACTAATATAGCCCTTAGAATTCAAGTGTGCATGAACCAAAATGTTCCAGTGATGCATTAAAGATATGATGTAGAAACATATTCTTATTTGGGTTGCTAAACTTTAAAAGAATCCAGAATACTCTTATTTCACATCCCTTTTTCTGTTTTTCCTCCCTCTCCTATAGATTGGATTATCCCATCATGCTCAAGTAGGCTATGGTTGAATAAACCACAGCTAAATGATTCGCACAACAGGCTAAGCCGTAAACCATGGGTTATTACACACAACGACTGGGATCACACAATAGAACTAAGCTAAAACTAAACAAATCAGATTGTGGCTTAGTTGGATGTGCAAACACAATTATATAATATTCTATACCAATTGAAAGTTAGAATTTTGCTTATCTTTAAAGGTTTTTGAAATACTTCTGCAAAGCATAATTTTTTTCCAAGCTGCTGATAAGGCTTTGTTTGGACATCTGAAAATAAACATGGTATTTATAGTTTTTATAAGAAATTGTTTTCATTGTCTAGATAGTGGCAGAACTGGGTCATAAAGATACTCTTATCACTAAAAGCACACTGAAAAGGCCTTTGGTTTGTTTTAATAAGGGATGTTAAATTTGCTTTCAGAACAATGCTTAACTTGACACTTAAAGCCTTAAAATCAAAATATGGGTGAACTATCAGCATAGAAGGGCAACTATTCTTACAACAGTTACAATAAATTCCTTCATGATAAATTGCTAAGTTTCTCTTATTGACAGTAGTCAAAGCTCACACTTCCCATAGGAAAAACTTCACACCTCGTAAACCTGTAATATTATGGTTTAATTAAGCATCAAACAAATCTGGGGTGGAATGAGAATATATATTCTGTTCCTGGAAGTTTTACAGATTTTTGGAGTTCTGAATACATGTGGTAGATGACCTATCTTTTAGGTGTGAAATTCCCTTCAGGGACTTTCATTTTACTTCTGAGCAATTTTAATCATGCTGTAAATGCACCTTTAGAAAAATATGAAATTATTATAAGCAATTGTTCAACATTGGTCATGTGAGCATTTGTTTAATTTTTATTTATTTGTTTGCAACCCACCCTTTTATTATTTTTATAAATCACTCCGGGCAGTGAAGATATCCAACGGGCACCTTCCTCTTCCTTTTTTCTCCACAATAGCAATCCTGTGAGGTGGGTTGAAATGAGAGAATGACTGGCCCAAAATCACTTAGGTTGAAGGGGAAAAAGAAAAAAAAGGGTTGACTTCCAATCCTTTTTAGCCCAGTAAAAGATAATAATAACAACACTGCAGCTTCAGTGTAGTTTTGTATTGATAAAATTTAATTCTAGACTTTGGTAGAATCTTGCCTTCTGATTTGGACAACCTTAAAAGGGCTGACAACAGAGGTTTCCGGTTCCGGTCACGAGGACCGGAGCCTTTCTTAGAAAGCTCCGGGACGGGGCCAGCGGGAAATTCAAAATAATTAGGCACCGTGAAAGGGAGCGACGAAGAGAGAAGACCGGACAGAAGGAGAACATCGGAGCTCTCGAAAACAGTGAGGCTCACCGCCAGAAGGTCCCGGGAAGCCGCGAACGGAGCTGCTGAAGCCAGCGGTGACCGGGCGGCCGGCTGGCGGGCCCGAAAACGCCGCGCCACGAACAAAAGGGAGCTGGCGAGAGAGGAGCCAAGAAGCAGGAAGGAGACACAGACTCGCTGCTGGGGGGGTCTGCCGGCCTGAAGAGGACCCCCCCCCGGACGAGCTAGCGAGAAGGAGGAACGGAGAGAGCGCAGCGGAGGAGGCCTGACGAGGCAACCAGAAGCGGAGGCGAACGCCGGTAAGACAAGCGGGGGCCGATTAGAGCACCGAGGGACAGTAGACGCAGGGGGAGCCCAGCGGTAGGGGGAGGACCCTCACAAGACCCCCAGAAGACCCCCCCAGACCCCAAAAAGTCTAAGTGTACTGCACCTGGTGAAAAGGGCCATCTGTGCAAGTCTCAAGCCACAGATCATTTCACCTTGCATCATCTCTGCCGGCACAGTGAAGCTTATCCGAAAGCAAATAGCACCCCCTAGTGGACAATTTAAAAAAAAAAAAAAATAAAAAAATTTTTCTGTTAAAATATAAACTGTTTGATCCAACCTATCCTAGCAGCTTGATAAACTGGCACAGGAACAATCCGCCCACAATTCTTGGCATCAAGGGGTGGCTTAAAGGGTGGACAGGCCAACAGGAGGAGAAGCTCAAAATGGCTG
Organism: Bothrops alternatus; assembly: GCA_034064705.1. Classification (NCBI taxonomy): domain Eukaryota; kingdom Metazoa; phylum Chordata; class Lepidosauria; order Squamata; family Viperidae; genus Bothrops; species Bothrops alternatus. The sequence goes on from JARGCV010000063.1 coordinate 5,755,667, forward strand.
CCAGACGGACAAAACATATCAAACTGCGAGACCTGAAGGGAACTGCACCCTCCCCGGCCCAGCCCTCTAATCAGCCAGACAATACCCCACCCATCCTCACACCCCCCCATCCAACTACAGGCCCTCAGACCCAAACCCCAACCCATGACTCCACAACAACACGCATGATCCAAGAACTAACAGAGACGATTGAGACACTAAATGAGACGATAGCGACGATGGCGGCAAGGATAGAGGGCATGGAAAGAAAATTGGCAGAAATGAGTGCGAAGACGGAGAAAGGACGCATAGAAACAGAACAGAAGATGGAGGAAAGATACAAAAACATGAAAAGGATGCTGGCGGACCAGGGGAGAGACCTGGAGAGAAAGTGGGAAGAACAACGCAAAGCGGTGGCCACAAACCTGGAACAAATGAAGGAGGCAATGCAAACACATTACAAGAACCTCCAAGAAACAAGGGAGAATACGGAAAAGATGATGAAAGAAGTGGAAAACTGCATAGAGGGACAGGCTGCTGAGGTTCAGGACCAGTCGACCATGATGCAATTCTGGCAACTGTCATTTGCGATCAGATTCAGAGGGTGGAAAGAGACAACATACGAAACCCAAGAAAGCCTGCTCAGGACCTTTGTAGAGGCACTGGCAACATTCCTGGGCAGGAGCGCCAATGAGATTGGGTGGCAAATCGAAAAAATCTACAGAGTGGGCGCCTGGAGGGCAGTGAACAGGCAGCAACCAAGGGACGTGGTCATCCACTTCACAACACAGAGGCTCCGGAATCACATCTCTGCCACTTCCTATAACAAGGCATTCTACATAGAGGAACAGGAGGTGAAGGTTCTGAAAGAGATCCCCCAGGCGATGCTGAGAGACAGAAAAGACTACAAATTCCTGACCACAGAACTGAGATCGCGTGCACTGCGATACCGGTGGGAAACCCCAACAGGACTGTCACTTTCCTATAGAAACAAGAGACACTACTTGACCTCGGTCCAGAAAGCCAAAGACTTCCTCGAAAAGGAACTGAAGTCGGGAGGCCCTCAACCCACCGCGGGAGAAGACGCAGATAGACCACGGGAAAGCGGGAGGGATCGAGGCCAACGAGCAAACAGCGCAGAGGCACAGATCAGGGCAGAGGCAGAGGAAATGAATGGAATACCTAGAGAGGCGAGGGCACAGAGAGCAAGGAGCAACAAAAACAAGGCAGCAAGACAGCCTACAGAGGACAGGCTACCAGGCTCCACTACCAAACACACAGACCAGCAAAGCAAGACCGCACAAACCAATACGAGCAGCAATCCGGATATCATGGGAACGGGACCAAAGAAGACAACAGGAGAAATAACAGAAATGGTCTCGCAAAAATATCCTGCAACAGATGATGGCAACTAAGTATTTGACTTGGAATGTGAACGGACTGAACTCCCCCCAGAAAAGGAGAAAAATTCTCCACTATCTGAACCAAGATAAAAGCGATATAATCTGCCTACAAGAAACACACATCAGAGCAGCAGACCAGAAATATCTGACCAACTACAAACTAGGCGCGCACTTTGTAGCAGCGGCGCCAAGAAAAAAGAATGGGATTGTTATATATGTAAAGAAACATGTATTGGCCAAGCTAATAGAGTCCGACCCCCAAGGTAGATACCTGGCAATTGAAATAACACAAGAGGACAAGAAGATTCTAGTAATGGGCGTATATGCACCAAACCAGCAACAAGGCAAATTCTACAAAAAGCTACACAAGAAAGTAACACAACTTAACTACAGATCTTACATCATCATGGGCGACTGGAACGGGGTCATAGAGACTGCTCTAGACAAAAAAAGAACTACACCGAACCCACAAAAACACTCCAAGTTGCCTAAATCCTTCTTTGACATGAAGGAGGAACTCGAACTGACAGATGTATGGAGGAAAAGACATGGCAGAGAACAAGAATTCACCTTCTTCTCTGGCAGACATCAATCCTTCTCCAGAATTGACTTTATATTAACTTCTAGTGACTTGCTAACTCGTCTAAACGCGGTGGAAATCCTACCCAAAGCTCTGACGGACCACAACCCTGTGAGGATGGAGCTAAGACACGGCCAGACGCAGAGGAGGTCCTGGAGAATCAATGAAAACCTGTTTAGACACGAAGACAAGGTGGCGGAATGCAAAAAAGCTATGAAGGAATTCTTCAACACACATATGAACAACGGAACACCGATAGAACAGATCTGGGAAGGCAGCAAGGTGTACATGCGAGGGATCCTCATATCCATGAATAGCTGGCACCGTCGCCAACAAGAACAAAAAAGAAAAGAGTTAGAAAATGAGATAAGCAACATGGAGCGGCTACTGATAAAAAGACCAGAGGACAAAGTCACCAAAGAAGGACTCAAGATCTTAAGAAAGCAATTTGACATGTTGATGGCGGACCAAGTTGCAAGGAATATACAATATGCAAAACATAAGACATTCTGCAAGGCCAACAAACCGGGCCGCTGGCTAGCCTACACTATAAGAAAGAAACAGAAATCCCGCATAATTGAAAAGATAGAATACAAAGGCAAGCTAGAATTCCGACAAAAAACCATCAAGAAAGCCTTCACAGAGTTCTACTCGAAACTATATGCCGAGGATAAGATACAAGACAAAGAGATAGATGAATTCTTACAAAACGAAAAGATACAGGCGATTACCGACACACAAAGAGAAGCCCTGAATGCCTTAATCACAAAGGAGGAAATACACTCAGCGATCACACAACTGAAAGCAGGAAAATCGCCCGGGACGGATGGGATAACAGCGACCTACTACAAGCATCTACAGGATGAGATGCTAGAACCCCTCAGAAAGCTATTTGCCAGCATTCAAGAAGGAGGCCAGGTCCCACCATCCTGGAAAACAGCCTACATCTCATTAATCCCAAAGGAGGGGAAAGACAACACACAGCCCGCAAACTACAGGCCCATCTCACTACTAAACACAGACTATAAAATCTTCACAAAAATTTTGGCCAATAGACTAATGACTGTTTTACAGAAAACAATACACCCGGACCAAAGGGGATTTATACAAGGACGCCAGATGAAAACCAACGTGAGGCAGCTGTTGAACATAATAGAGTACCTGCAAAGGCACAACCAGATACCCGCCGCTCTAATGTTTGTAGATGCAGAAAAAGCCTTCGACAGACTGAATTGGCCGTTCCTGACGAACTTGGTCCTGAAAATGAAAATGGGAGCACAGTTCTTCAACTCCATAACGGCAATTTACCAGAAACAAACAGGCCAGATCATTGTCAATGGAGACTTAACAGACTCATTTAATATAGAGAGAGGCACGAGACAGGGCTGCCCGCTGTCCCCCCTGCTATTTATCCTAACACTGGAAATTTTACTGAACAGAATAAGAGCGGCTGAGGATGTACAGGGCATACAGATTAAACAGCAAGAATACAAACTATGTGCCTTTGCGGATGACCTGCTGGTGACAATGTCGCAACCAGCACAATCAGCAAGGAAGTTGATGGAGATAATGGAAGACTATGGTAGGGTGTCAGGCTTCAAAGTAAATATATCAAAAACAAAGATGCTAGTCAAAAACCTAGACAACAAAGCTAAACGGAACCTGGAAAGAATAACGGGTTGTGAAATAGTCAAGAAAGTCAAATACTTAGGAGTGGAGATAGAATCAACAAATGCGAAATTATACAAGAATAACTACGAGGTTCTGTGGAATAAGATACAAACAGACCTGGAAAGGTGGAAATCGCTACGTCTGTCCCTGCTCGGCAGGATAGCGACAGTAAAGATGAATGTATTACCCAGATTTCTATTTCTCTTTCAAATGCTACCCATACTCAAGAAAGATGCGGACTTAGACAGTTGGCAGAAAGGCATCAACAGATTTATTTGGGACGACAAGAGACCGAGGGTGAAACTAAAAATCATCCAAGACGCAAGGGAGAGAGGGGGACTCAAAATGCCTAATCTAAAGCTATATTACTATGCAGCAACGTTGGTGGCGGTTAGTGACTGGATCAACATGACAAACGATAGAGTTCTGAATGTTGAGGGGCATGGTCTACGATTCGGCTGGCACGCATACCTAGTATACGACAAAAAGGCAGATAGGAACTTCAAGGAGAACCCACTACGAATCCCACTGCTATGGGTCTGGAAGAAATACAAGCACCTCCTACACGACAAGATTCCCATCTGGACGATCCCTGGACACGCAACAGGGGATATGAACACATCCCAAGGGCAAGGAGTGGTGCCCTACAGTGAGCTTGTACTGGGAGAAGAAAACAGGTTCCTCTTGAAATCTCAAGCAACGCTAGCAAACAGAGGAATAGGAAGTAACTGGCTATCATATATACAACTACAGTCAAGGTGGCGTGAAGACAAGAAGAAAGGCTTCTCCCAGAACGACGAGAACCTAATCAAACAGATCAGAGAACAGGGGATTAGGCACATCAAACGAGTGTACAGCACTCTGATAGAAATGGACTCTGAAACCGAACTAGTCAAGAACTGTATGATAAAGTGGGCGCAAGACTTCGGACACCCTATCGCCATAGACACGTGGGAGAAAATCTGGGTGAGGAATGTAGAATTCACGAAATCGCAACACTTAAGGGAAAACTTCTACAAGATGTTCTATAGATGGCACCTAGACCCGAAAAAAATATCACTCATCTACCCGGGCACCCAGCCCAAATGCTGGAGGTGCGGAGACGGGGAGGCTACCTACTTCCACATATGGTGGACATGCAGCAAAATCAAAGCATTCTGGAGGAAGATATGGTGGACACTCCAAACCATTTTCAAAAGGCGTATAGAATTTCTACCTCAGGCTTTTCTGTTAGGGATCACAAAGGATATCACTACCTCAGAGACAACTTTATTTTTGAACTTGATTACAGCAGCAAGATTATTGGTGGGACAGTACTGGAGGAATCCGGAAATACCGCCTATTGAAGAATGGACTGTGAAAGTGACAAATCTGGCGGAAATGGCAAAAATATCAGCATATTTGAAAAGTCGCTCCAATGAACAGTTTGTGACGGACTGGAAACAGTGGATAGACTATATCCAAGAGAGACACCAATCAAACAGAATGCAGCTGGCGTTCAGCTAAGGATCGAGGGAAGGAGGGATGAAGGGTTAACAAATCAAAGGTTTACAAAAACTAACACCCAATGTTGAATGTATATGTTCTATAACTAATGCCTCTTAACATAACCTTATGACTAACGTTGTTTGCTTTAATATTGTTAAAGTAGGCTGAATCTCTACCTCAGGATATGAAACTTTTACCTCAGGATCTCGGGTTGGGGACCATAAAAGATTGCACTAGTAATGGGATGAAGTCAACTCAGAAGCGCAAAAGTACAATACGCGATAGATTAGATACAGTAGATAGACCATACATAGGAGAAACACCAATCAAACAAAATGTATGCGGAGTATACTTGAAGATGTAAGGGAGGAGGGAAGAACGTTTACTAAAACAGATGTTTACAAAGATTAATACCTAATGTTGTATGCTATGTTCTAGGATGATTGCTTAGCAATAGGATCTTATGTTTAATGTTGATCACATTAATATTGAAACGGATAAGGGAAACACCAATCAAAATAAAATGTAACAGGAGTATAGTTGAGGCTAGACACGAGGAGTGGGGGAAAAGGCTTACTAACTCAGACGTTTTCAAAGACTAATACTTAGTATTGTATACCAGGGATCATGATGATTGCTGCATAACATGTTTTTATGTTCAATGTTAATTGTTTCAATAAAAGAATTTTTATATTAAAAAAAAAAAAAAAAAGGGCTGACAACAGAGCAGGTAGACCTATTACTGCCAACTATGCATAGACAAACCAGTGTATTCTTTTTATTCTTTTTGTTTTTGGCTGCCTTGAGTCCCGGTTTTGGCAGAAACATGGGGTATCAGATTCAACTAACAAGTCATGCTGGCAAAAAGCATTATAATGTGAAAGGTGGAAATATTCAGATTTTCATTCTTCTTCCTAGAGTCTGAAGTGATACCATTCAGAAAAGTAATACCATTTTATTATTGCAGAGTAATGCAAACCAGGCAGTTTTTAGTCTTGCTATCTAAAAAGACAGGTCATAGGAGGAAAGGGGATTTATAGGGAAAGGAGAGAAAGTTAATATTACTTAACTATTTATTATTTTGTTCCTGTAATTGCCAGCTGGGATGGAAGGGGGGCTTTCCAGGGTGGCTCTGTGGCTTTTTCTTTTTTTCTTTTTTTCTTTTTTTAAATTCTTTTATTAAAACAATCAGCATTGAACATAAAATCTTAGTATGCATGAATCATCATAGCACCTGATATACAACACTAAGTATTAATCTTTGCAAACGTCTGGTTTGGTAAACATTTTTCACTCCTCACCTCAAGCGTCAACTATACGCCTGTTACACTTTATTTGATTGGTGTTTTTCTTTTCTATAGTTTATCCACAGTTTCTAGTCTATCACATATTATTCATCTCAGTATTAGTACAATCTTTTATGATCCCTAACCAAAAATCCTGAGGTAAAAGTTTAATGACCTGAGGTAAATCTTATATATGGACTATCTACTATATCTAGTCTATCACATATTATTCATTCGCGCTTCTGAATTAACTTCGTCTCAGTAGTAGTGCAATCTTTTATAGTCCCTAACCAAAGATCCTGAGGTAGAAGTTTCATAACCTGAGATAGAAATTCCATCCGCTTTATCAATATTAAAGCAAACAACATTAGGCATAAGCTCATGTTAAGAGGCATTCGTCATAGAACATAAACATACATTAGGTGTTAGTTTTTGTAAACGTTTGATTTGGTAAACATTCTTCCCTCCTCACGTCGAGCCTCAACTAAACGCCAGATACATTTTGTTTGATTGGTGTTTCTCTTGTATATAGTCTATCCACTGTTTCCAGTCTGTCAAATATTGTTCATTGGAGCGATCCTTCAAGTATGCTGATATTTTCGCCATTTCCGCCAAATTTGTTACTTTCAAAGTCCATTCTTCCATAGGCGGTATTTCTGGATTCTTCCAGTATTGTCCCACCAACAGTCTTGCTGCTGTGATCAAGTTCAGAAATAAGTTTGTCTCTGAGGTAGTGCAATCTTTTGTGATCCCTAACAAAAAAACCTGAGGTAGAAATTCAATATGCTTTTTGAAAATGGTTTGGAGTGTCCACCATATCTTCCTCCAGAAGGCTTTGATTTTTCTGCATGTCCACCATACATGAAAGTAGGTAGCCTCCCCATCACCACACCTCCAGCATTTGGGTTGGGAGTCTGGATAGATGAGTGATATTTTTTTCGGGTCTAGGTGCCATCTATAGAACATCTTGTAGAAGTTTTCCCTTAAGTGTTGCGATTTCGTAAATTCTACATTTCTCACCCAGATTTTCTCCCACGTGTCCATGGTGATAGGATGCCCAAAGTCTTGTTCCCACTTTACCATACAGTTCTTGACTAGCACGGTTTCAGAGTCTATTTCTATCAGAATGCTATACACTCGTTTGATGTGCATGATCCCCTGCTCTCTAATCTGTTTAATTAGATTCTCGTCGGTCTGGGAGAAGCCCTTCTTCTTGTCTTTACGCCACCTTGATTGCAGTTGTATATATGATAGCCAGGTACCTCCTATTCCTCTGTTTGCTAGCGTTGCTTGAGGTTTCAAGAGGAACCCGTTTTCTTCTCTCAGTACAAGTTCACTGTAGGGCACCACTTCTTGCCCTTGGGATGTGTTCATATCCCCTGTTGCGTGTCCGGGGATCGTCCAGATGGGAATCTTGTCGTGTAGAAGGTGTTTATATTTCTTCCAGACCCATAACAATGGGATTCATAGTGGGTTCTCCTTGAAGTTCCTGTCTGCCTTCTTGTCGTATACCAAGTATGCGTGCCAGCCGAGTAGTAGACCATGCCCTTCAACATTCAGTATTCTATCATTCGTCATATTGATCTAGTCACTCAACGCCACCAACGTCACTGCATAGTAGTATAGCTTTAGATTAGGCATTTTTAGTCCCCCTCTCTTCCTCGTGTCCTGGATGATTTTTAGTTTCACCCTCGGTCTCTTGTCATCCCAAATAAATCTGTTGATGCCCTTCTGCCAGTTGTCCAAGTCCTCATCCTTTTTGAGTATGGGTAGCATTTGAAAGAGAAATAGAAATCTTGGCAAGACGTTCATCTTTACTGCTGCTATCCTGCCCAGCAAGGATAGTCGTAGTGTTTTCCACCTTTCCAGATCTGCTTGTATCTTGTTCCACAGCACCTCGTAGTTATTTTTGTATAATTTCGCATTTGTTGATTCTATCTCCACTCCCAGGTATTTAACTTTCTTAACTATTTCACAACCCGTTATTCTTTCCAAGTCCTGTTTTGCTTTGTTGTCTAGATTTTTAACTAGCATCTTCATTTTTTTTAATAAAAAAATTCTTTTATTAAAACAATCAACATTGAACATAAAAACATATTATGCAGCAGTCATCATGGCACCTGATATACAATACTAAGTATTAGTATTTGAAAACGTCTGAATTAGTAAGCCTTTTTCCACTCCTCGCGTCTAGCCTCAACTATACTCCTGTTACACTTTGTTTGATTGGTGTTTCTCTTATCTGGTTCAATATTAATGTGATCAACATTAAACATAAGATCCTATTGCTAAACAATCATCCTAGAACATAGCATACCACATTAGGCATTAATCTTTGTAAACATCTGCTTTAGTAAACGTTCTTCCCTCCTCCCTTCCATCTTCAAGTATACTCCGAATACATTTTGTTTGGTTGGTGTTTCTCTTATATATGGTCTATCTACTGTATCTAGTCTATTGCATATTGTTCGTTTGCGCTTCTGAATTGACTTCATCCCATTACTAGTGCAATCTTTTATAGTCCCTAACCAGAGATCCTGAGGTAAAAGTTTCATATCCTGAGGTAGAGGTTCAGTCCGCTTTAACAATATTAAAGCAAACAACATTAGTCATAAGGTTATGTTAAGAGGCATTAGTTATAGAACATATACATTCAACATTGGGTGTTAGTTTTTGTAAACATTTGATTTGTTAACCCTTCTTCCCTCCTCCCATCGAGCCTCAGCTAAACGCCAGCTGCATTTTGTTTGATTGGTGTCTCTCTTGGATATAGTCTATCCACTGTTTCCAGTCCGTCAAAAATTGTTCATTGGAGCGATTTTTCAAGTATGCTGATATTTTCGCCATTTTCGCCAAATTTGTTACTTTCACAGTCCATTCTTCAATAGGCGGTATTTCGGATTCTTCCAGTATTGTCCCACCAACAATCTTGCTGCTGTAATTAAGTTCAAAAATAAATTTGTCTCTGAGGTAGTGAAATCCTTTGTGATCCCTAACAGAAAAGCCTGAGGTAGAAATTCTATACGTTTTTGAAAATGGTTTGGAGTGTCCACCATATCTTCCTCCAGAATGCTTTGATTTTTCTGCATGTCCACCATATGTGAAAGTAGGTAGCCTCCCCGTCCCCGCACCTCCAGCATTTGGGCTGGGAGTCCGGGTAGATGAGTGATATTTTTTTCGGGTCTAGGTGCCATCTATAGAACATCTTGTAGAAGTTTTCCCTTAAGTGTTGCGATTTCGTGAATTCTACATTCCTCACCCAGATTTTCTCCCACGTGCCCATGGTGATAGGGTGTCCGAAGTCTTGTGCCCACTTTATCATACAGTTCTTGACTAGCTCGGTTTCAGAGTCCATTTCTATCAGAATGCTGTACACTCGTTTGATGTGCATGATACCCTGTTCTCTAATCTGTTTAATTAGATTCTCGTCGGTCTGGGAGAAGCCCTTCTTCTTGTCTTTACGCCACCTTGATTGCAGTTGTATATATGATAGCCAGGTACCTCCTATTCCTCTGTTTGCTAGCGTTGCTTGAGGTTTCAAGAGGAACCCGTTTTCTTCTCCCAGTACAAGTTCACTGTAGGGCACCACTTCTTGCCCTTGGGATGTGTTCATATCCCCTGTTGTGTGTCCGGGGATCGTCCAGATGGGAATCTTGTCGTGTAGGAGGTGCTTATATTTCTTCCAGACCCATAACAATGGGATTCGTAGTGGGTTCTCCTTGAAGTTCCTATCTGCCTTTTTGTCGTATACTAAGTATGCGTGCCAGCCGAATAGTAGACCATGCCCCTCAACATTCAGAATTCTATCATTTGTCATGTTGATCCAGTCACTCACTGCCACCAACGTTGCTGCATAGTAGTATAGCTTTAGATTAGGCATTTTGAGTCCCCCTCTCTTCCTTGCGTCTTGGATGATTTTTAGTTTCACCCTCGGTCTCTTGTCGTCCCAAATAAATCTGTTGATGCCCTTCTGCCAGTTGTCCAAGTCCGCATCCTTCTTGAGTATGGGTAGCATTTGAAAGAGAAATAAAAATCTGGGCAATACATTCATCTTTACTGCCGCTATCCTGCCCAGCAGGGACAGACGTAGTGATTTCCACCTTTCCAGGTCTGTTTGTATCTTATTCCACAGGACCTCGTAGTTATTCTTGTATAATTTCGCATTTGTTGATTCTATCTCCACTCCTAAGTATTTGACTTTCTTGACTATTTCACAACCCGTTATTCTTTCCAAGTTCCGTTTTGCTTTGTTGTCCAGGTTTTTGACTAGTACCTTTGTTTTTGATACATTTACTTTGAAGCCTGACACCCTACCATAGTCTTCCATTATCTCCATCAATTTCCTTGCTGACTGTGCTGGTTGCGACATTGTCACCAGCAGGTCATCCGCAAAGGCACATAGTTTATAGTCTAGCTGTTTAATCTGTATGCCCTGTACGTCCTCTGCCGCTCTTATCCTGTTCAGAAGAATTTCCAATGTTAGGACAAATAGCAGGGGTGACAGCGGGCACCCCTGTCTCATGCCTCTCTCTATGTTGAATGGGTCTGTCAGGTCTCCGTTCACAATGATCTGGCCTGTTTGTTTCTGGTAGATTGCCCTTATGGAGTTGAGAAACTGTGCTCCCATTTTCATCTTCTGGATCAGGTTCGTCAGGAATGGCCAATTCAGTCTGTCGAAGGCTTTTTCTGCGTCCACAAACATAAGGGCGGCTGGTACCTGTTTGTGACTGTCCAAGTACTCTATTATGTTCAACAGCTGTCTCACATTGGTTTTCATCTGGCGTCCTTGTATAAATCCCCTTTGGTCAGGGTGTATTGTTTTTTGTAGTACAGTCATTAGTCTATCGGCCAGAATTTTTGTGAATATTTTGTAGTCCGTGTTAAGTAGTGAGATGGGTCTGTAATTTGCGAGTTGTGTAGTATCTTTCCCCTCCTTGGGGATTAATGAAATGTAGGCTGTTTTCCAGGATGGTGGAACTTGGCCTCCTTCCTGTATACTGACAAATAGCTGTCTAAGGGGTTCTAACATCTCTTCCTGGAGACACTTGTAATAAGTCACTGTTATCCCATCCATCCCTGGCGATTTTCCTGGTTTCAGCTGTTTGATCGCTGAGTGTATTTCCTCCTTTGTGATTGCGGTGTTCAGGGCCTCTCTCTGTGTATCGGTGATTGCCTGTATCTTTTCGTTTTGTAGAAAAGTTTCTGTCTCTTTGTCCTGTGTCTTCTCCTCGGCGTATAGCTTCGAGTAGAACTCTGTGAAGGCTTTCTTAATGGTTACTTGTCGGAATTCCTCCTTGCCTTTATATTCTATCTTTTCAATTATGCGGGATTTCTGTTTCTTTCTTAGGATGTAGGCCAGCCATTGACCCGGTTTGTTGGCCTTGCAGAATGTCTTGTGTTTTGCATATTGTATGTTCCTTGCAACTTGGTCTGCCATCAACATGTCAAACTGCTTTCTTAAGATCTTAATTCCTTCTTTGGTGATTTTGTCTTCTGGTCTTTTTAATAATAGTCTCTCTTTCTTGCTTATCTCCTCTTCTAGCTCTTTTCTTTTTCGTTCTTGTTGGCGACGGTGCCTTTTATTCATGTCCATAAGAATCCCACGCATGTATGCCTTGCTAGCATCCCAAATCATTTCTATAGGTGTTTCGTTGTTCATATTTATGCTGAAGAACTCCTTCATAGCATTTTTGCATTCCGCCACCTTTTCTCCATGTCTAAACAGGTTTTCATTAATTCTCCAGGATCTCTTCTGTCTCACGCCATGTCTTAGTTCCATTTTCACCAGATTGTGATCTGTTAGTACTTTGGGCAGGATTTTCACCGCATTTAGACAAACTAGCAGGTCGCTTGATGTTAATATAAAGTCAATTCTAGAGAATGATTGGTGTCTGTCGGAGAAAAAAGTGAATTCTTGTTCTTTGCCGTGTCTTTCCCTCCATACGTCCGTCAGTTCGAGGTCTTCCTTCATGTCGAAGAAGGATTTGGGCAGCTTGGAATGCTTTTGTGGGTTAGGTGCAGTTCTTTTTTTGTCTAGGGCGGTCTCTATGATTCCGTTCCAGTCGCCCAGTATAATGTGGGATCTGTAGTTGAGTTGTATTATTTTCTTGTGCATCCGTTTGTAGAATTTGCCTTGTTGTTGATTTGGTGCATATATGCCCATTATTAGGATCTTCCTATCTTCTTGTGTTATTTTGATTGCCAAGTATCTACCCTGGGGGTCTGACTCTATTAGTTTAGCCATTACGTGTTTCTTTACATATATAGCAACCCCATTCCTTTTTCTTGGCGCTGTTGCCGCGAAGTGTGCGCCCAGTTTGTAATTAATCAGGTATTTCTGGTCTGCCGTTCTGATGTGTGTTTCTTGTAGGCAGATTATATCGCTTTTGTCTTGGTTCAGATAGTGGAATATTTTCCTCCTCTTCTGAGGTGAGTTTAGTCCGTTAACATTCCAGGTCAGATATTTAGTTGCCATTGTCAGTTTCAGGATACTCTTGCAAGACCACTTCTGTTGTTGTTTCCTCTGTTTTCCTCTTTGGTCTCGTTCCCATGGTATCCGGAGTGATGTACATATTGAGTTGTGGGGTTTTGTCGTGCTGGTGAGTGCGTTCGGTAGTAGGTCCATGTGGCCTGGCCTCCATAGGCTGTTCCGCTTCGTTGGGTTTGTTGCCCTCTGTTCTCCATGTCCTTGTATCTCTATGTGGATCGTTCCTGTCTCTTGTTGCTGTGCCGGTCTGTGCGTCTGCGTGGTTTGCTCGTTGATCTCGATCCCTCCCGCTGTCTAGTGGTCCATCTGTGTCTTCTCCCGTGGCGTGGTGAGGGCCGTCCGCCCTCAGTTCCTTTTCCAGGAAGTCTTTGGCTTTCTGGACTGAGTTCAATTGGTATCTCTTGTTTCTATAGATATGTGACATCCCTGTTGGGATTTCCCATCTGTAGTGCAGATTGCGTGATCTCAGTTCATTGGTCAGGAATTTGTAGTCCATTCTGTCTCTCAACATCGCGGGGGGGGGATCTCTTTCAGTACCTTCACTTCCTGCTCCCCTATGCAAAATTTCTTTCTATAGGAAGTGGTGGAGATGAGATTCCGAAGCCCCTGTGTTGCAAAGTGGATGACTACATCTCTTGGTTGGCGTCCGTTTGCTGACCTCCAGGAGCCGACTCTGTAGATTCTGTCAACTTGCCACGCAATTTCTTCGGGTCCCTTACTTAGAAATGTTGCCAGGGCCCCTACAAAGGTCTTGACCAGGTCTCCTTGGGTTTCATGCGTGGTCTCGTTCCACCCTCTGAACCTGATCGCAGACGCCATTTGCCAATATTGTATCATGGTGGTCTGGTCTTGGGCTGCCCCTTTCATCTCTGTTGTTTGTCCCTCGATGCTGTTTTCCATTTCTTTCATCTTCTTCTCTGTATTCTCCCTGATTTCTTGAATGGTCTTCTCCTTTTCCTCTTCTATTTTCTTGTAGTGATCTTGCATCGCTTTCTTCATTTGGTCCATGTCTGCGGTCATCGCCTGGCGTTGTTCTTCCCAATTTCTCTCTAGGTCTCTACTGTGTTCCGCCAACATCTGTTTTATGTCTCTGTATCTTTTCTCCATCTTCTGTTCCGCTTCTATGCATCTTTTCTCCATCCTTGTGACCATTGCTTCTAATTTTTTATCCATGCCATCCATCCTTTTTACCAGCGTATCTATTGTCTCTTTTAGTTCTTGGATCATGTGTTCCATTGTGGAGGCATGGGTTGGTGTATGGGTCTGAAGGCCTGTTGTTGGATGGGGGGATATGGGGGTGAGAGGGGTGTTGCCTGACAGGTTGGAGAGTTGGTCTAGGGAGGATGCCGCTCCCTTTGTGTGATGCAGTTTGGTCTGTTTCGTCCGTTTGGCTGCCATTTAAATTTCTCTTCCTGACGGTCTGTCTAACCTTAAGGCCACCCTTTGCTGTAGAGAGTTGTATGGGGGTTGTCCCTGTGCAGGGTTTTCAAGCTTGTGAGATGGATTGGTTCAAGTTCCTCTGCCAAAAGTCAGCACATGTACATATCTCACAGTTCACTTTTCAACAACCATCCCAAAGTCCACTAGGGGGTGCAGTCTGCCTTCAGATAAATTCTGTATTGTGTATTGTTGGCAGGGGTGACACCAAGGCTGGGGGATCTGTGGCTTGGGCCCGTGCAGATGTCTCCTCCTCTCTCTGGGCAGCACTATCAGTTCTCAGCCACCCACACCCCTAGACAGACCAGCTTCAGGCATCTGGCTGGTCCTTCTTGAGTAACGCTCCCCACGCAACTTCGTCTCCGCCCGGGGGGTTTAGCCTTCCTCCAAGGCCTATGGTGCTGGCCTCCCCCCTCTTGCTGCCCTCCGTGGGGGGGGGAAGGGGAGGTAGCACGTCTGCAGGAATTCACCCCCATCCTTGTTCCCTCGCTGCCTCTTCGTCTTTGCCTGCCCGTTCAGTTCCTTCTTCCTCCACCCACCCGGCTCTTTCTTACCTCCTCCGGTTCCTTTCGGGGGCTGGGAGGGGTTTCGTGTGGGTCCTGCCGGGAGTCTTCTGTCCGCTGCTGGCCTCTGCTGATGGGACCTCTCGGGGTGTTGTTTTCAGGCCCCCTCCGGTCCCGTCGTTGCCCGCAGTCTTCTTCTTTCCCCTGTGTCGACCGGCTCTCAGCTGCTTCTGCGCGTGCGCGGCCTCGTGGTTTCTTCGGGCCTGCCAGCTGGCCGGCCATCACCAGTTTCCTTGGCCCCTTTCCCTGTCTTCCTGGGCTCTTCGGGGATGATCCCTCTCCGGTAAGAGCTAGCTGGGAGTCTTCTTGGGAAGCGCCCTCTTTTCCGGCGCTTCCCCTTCTCCAAGGATCAATTTCGGGGCAAAAGAAGCAAGCTCCGGTCCGGAGCTGTGTTAGGAAGGCTCCGGTCGCCTTGACCGGAAGCCGGAAGTCCATCTTCGTTTTTGATATATTAACTTTAAAACCTGATACCTTGCCATAGTCTTTCATTAACTCCATCAAACTCCTTGCTGATTGTACTGGTTGCGATACTGTCACCAGTAGGTCATCTGCGAAGGCACACAGTCTGTAGTCCTGTTGTCCAATCTGTATGCCCTTTATGTCTTCTGCTGCTCTTATCTTGTTCAGCAGAATCTCCATCGTTAAGACAAATAACAGTGGTGACAGCGGACAGCCCTGTCTCGTGCCTCTTTCTATGTTGAATGGGTCTGTTAGTTCGCCATTCACAATGATCTGGCCCGTTTGTTTCTGGTAGATTGCTATTATGGAGTTGAGGAACTGCTTTCCCATTTTCATCCCCCGGGCTAGGTTCGTCAGGAATGGCCAATTCAGTCTGTCAAAGGCTTTTTCTGAGTCCACAAACATGAGGGTAGCAGGTACCTGGTTGTGTCTTTCCAAGTACTCTATTATGTTCAACAGCTGTCTCACGTTGGTTTTCATCTGATGTCCTTGTATAAACCCCGTTTGATCCGGGTGAATTATTTTTTGTAATACAGTCATTAATCTGTTGGCCAGCACTTTTGTGAAGAGTTTGTAGTCTGTGTTCAGTAGTGAGATGGGCCTATAGTTTGCCGGTTGTGCATTATCTTTTCTCTCTTTGGGGATTAGAGAAATGTAGGCTGTTTTCCAGGAGGGTGGGACTTGGCCTCCTTCTTGTATGTTGACAAATAGCTTTCTGAGGGGTTCTATCATTTCCTCTTGGAGATGCTTGTAATAGGTAGCCGTTATCCCATCTGTCCCGGGTGATTTTCCTTTTTTCAGTTGTTTGATCGCTGAGTGTATTTCCTCCTTCGTGATTGGGGCGTTCAGGGCATCTCGTTGTGTATCGGTGAGTACCATTAATTTTTCGTTTTGTAGAAACTTTTCTATCTCTTTGTCCTGTACCTTCTCCTCGGCGTATAGCTTTGAGTAGAACTCGGTGAAAGCTTTTTTAATGGTTTCCTGTTTGAATTCTTCCTTGCCTTTGTACTCTATCTTTTCAATTATGCGGGCTTTCTGTTTCTTTCTTATGGTGTAAGCCAGCCACCGACCCGGTTTGTTGGCGCTACAGAATGTCTTGTGTTTTGCATATTGTATATTCCATGCTACTTGATCCGCCATCAGCATGTCAAATTGTTTTCTTAGTATCTTAATTCCTTCTTTTGTGGCTTTGTCCTCCGGTCTTTTTATTAATAATTGTTCCTGTTTCTTTATCTCCTCCTCTAGTTCCTTTCTTTTTCGTTCTTGTTTGCGTCGGTGCCTGGCGTTCATGTTCATGAGGATCCCGCGCATAAATGCCTTGCTAGCGTCCCAAATCATTTCAATGGGTGTTTCATTGTTCATATTTATACTAAAGAATTCCTTCATGGCACTTTTGCATTCAGCCACCTCTTTCTCGTGTCTAAACAGGTTTTCATTAATTCTCCAGGATCTCCTCGATTTCCGATCCTGTCTTATTTCCATCCCTACCGGGTTATGGTCCGTTAGTGCTTTGGGTAGTTGAGTTGTATTAACTTCTTGTGTATCTTTTTGTAGAATTTTCCTTGTTGTTGATTTGGTGCATATATGCCCATCACTAGAATTTTCTTGTCATCCTGTGTCACTTCGATTGCTAGGTATCTACCCTGGGAGTCCGACTCTATTAGCTTAGCTATTACATGTTTCTTCACGTATATAACAATCCCGTTCTTCTTTCGTGGCGCCGCTGCGACAAAATGTGTACCTAGTCTGTTGTTGATTAAGTATTTCTGGTCCGCTGCTCTGATGTGTGTTTCTTGTAGGCAAATTATGTCGTTTCTTCCTTGATACAGATAATGAAATATCTTTCTCCTTTTCTGTGGGGAATTTAGTCCGTTAACGTTCCATGTCAAGTATTTAGTTGTCATTGTCGGTTTCAGAATACTCTTGCAAGACCGCTTCTGTTCTATCTCTTGTGTTCTTCTTTGGTCTCGTTCCCATGGTATCCAAGTTGGTGCTCATGTTGTGTAGAGGGGTCATTCCTTGCTGCTCCGTGCGTTTGGTAGTGGATCTTAGTATTCTGCTCTCTGCAGTCTGTCCTGTTTCCTTGTTGTTGTTGCTTTCTGTTCTCTGTGTCGTCGTGTCTCGAGTTGGTCCTTTCCTTTCTCTTGCTACTGTGTCGGTCTGTATTTCTGGGTGGTTTGCTCGTTGTTCTCGGTCCCTTCCGCGTTCCAGTGGCCCTTCTGCTTCTTCTCTCGTGATGTGCTGAGGCCCACCTGACGTCAGTTCCTTTGCAAGAAATTCTCTGGCTTTCTGGACCGAGTTCAGGTAGCATCTTTTATTCTTATAGAGAAGTGACATCCCCGTTGGGGCTTCCCATCGAAATCGCATGGCGCGTAATCTCAGTTCGTCGACCAAAAATTTGTAGTCCTTTCTGTCTTGCAGCATCGTTGGGGGGATCTCTTTCAGTACTTTCACTTCCTGCCCCTCTATGTATAATTTCTTGTTGTAAGATGTGACTGAGATGAGGTTCCGGAACCCCTGCGTCACAAAATGGATAACCACGTCCCTTGGTCGACGCCTGTCTGTTGCCTTCCATGTGCCCACTCTGTAGATTCTGTCGAATTGCCCTGCGATCTCTGTGGTGCTCTTTCCCAGAAATGTTGCCAGGGCTTCTATAAAGGTTCCAAGCAGGCCTCCTTGGGTTTCGTTTGGCTCCTCTTTCCAGCCTCTAAACCTGATTGTAGATGCCATTTGCCAGTATTGCATCATGGTGGACTGGTCTTGAGCCACCCCTTTCATTTCTGCTATCTGTCCCTCTACATGGTTCTCCACTTCTTCCATCCGCTTCTCCACCTTCTCCCTGATCTCCTGGAAATTTTTCTCCATTTCCTCCCTTATTTCCTTGTAGTGTGCTTGCATCGCCTCCTTCATTTGGTCCAGGTCTGCAGCCATCGCCCTGCGTTGCTCTTCCCATTTTATCTTCAGCTCCCTACCTTGGTTTATCAGCATTTGTTTTATGTCTTTGCAACTTTCCTCCAACTTTTTGTCCATTCCATCCATCCTTATTACCAGCGTCCCTATTACTTCTTTTAATTCTTGTATCAGGTGTGCTCTTGGGCTGGCTTGTGTGCATTGATGGGTCTGGGGATCTGCCGTTGGATGGGAGGGTGTGGGGGTGGGTAAGGTGCTTCCTGGTGGTTTAGTAGGCTGGGCAGGGGAGGATACAACTCCCATCTTTTGTGTCAGTTTGGTCTGTTTGGAGGCCATCTTGAGGTTATCCTCCTGTTGTCCTGGCACTGTTTTGGTTTCCAAATTGGACCAAATTGGACACTAGGTTGTGATCTGATGATGATCCAGTAGTCTAGCCTTTCAAGGGGGGGCTTCAGGGTTTAGGCAGTGTAGGGGTAAGAGCCTATATTCAGGCAGTTCTGTGTTCAGGGAGCCTATTCAGTGCCTTTGCCTTGGCTTCCTCTTCACTCCCCTCTGCCAGCCTGTTCCTTCTCTTTGTTCTTTTCTGGCTCTTTCTTGCCCCTCTTTCTCTGCTGTCTTGCCCAGGTCACTTTCTCCTGTCTTCTGGCAGCCTGTGTTTACAGATCCCTTCTGCCTTTCCTTTGTAGCGCTCCAGGTTGCCTTCCAACTTTCTTCTTCCTCCCACCTTCTTCCCTGGTAAGTCCTGCCCTCTTCTGAGTCCCTGGGGCTCCCTTTCTGGTGGGTCTGGGGCGCAGCGCGTGGGGTAACACTCACCAGTCCCTCTGCCTGAGCCTTCCCCCGTTGTCTGCTTCTTTGCCGCCTCCTTCTTTTCGATGCTGCTCTCCGCCAGCTCTGCTTGCCTCCTCCTTTGTTCTCCGGATCTGGCTCCCTCCTCTGTGGCTTTTTCATACAGGTTAATTTGTCCTTAGCCTTGGCCAATATGACTCCAGTTTTCCTAACAGGACCCAGGGGAAACTCAGAAGTGAGATGGCAATCAAGCTGGTCATCATTATGTCACTGCTGGAAGAGGAAACTATGGCTTAGTATATATGTTACTGTCATTGTGTGAAAAGCTGGTGTTGTACAGAATGCCTAGGAAATCTATAGAATGCATGACATTTTTAGCCAAAGCATGAAATATCTGTGTTATTTTAATATGCTATATACTTTCTCTAGACCTTGTATAAAATACCTAGGCATTATATCGAATGACTAGAACTATTTAGATAAGGTATGAAAAGAGTCATGAAAAGGGTTAAGATTAAGCAAAATAAAATATAAGACTTTCTTATTAAAAAAAACCGAGGAAACCCCCTCCCCCCAATTCTGACTTACTTGTTGCAACAAGGAAGGCTAGAATTGTATATTAGTGGGAGTATTTTTTTACTTTTGGCATTGCACAGAAGGCCTGGGAAATGTGCGAAATATTAAGTGTTTTGTACTTTGACATCCCATTTTTGGCATTCTATAGATTTCCTAGGCATTCTATAAAATGCTTAATTTCACAAATTGATGATAATATATATAAGGCGAAGGTAAAAGAGAATTTAATTTAAATGAATTAGAGCCAGGATATAGATGGAATTAGCAGAGGTGATCGCACAACTGCTCTCAATAATCTTTGAGAACTCCTGGAGGATTGCTGATGACTCAGATGGCTGAAATGGAGCAAATGTCATCTTCGGTTTGAAAAAGGGGAAGAGGAGAAATTAAGAAAACACAGATATCTGCTTGATGTCTGTACTGGGCAGGATCCTTAAATAATATTTTCTGAGTGTTTGGATTGACCTGCTACACCATGGGTGTCAAACTTGCCACATCACATGATGTGTCATGATGTGTCGCGACTCTTTTTGCATTGCCGGCAATGGGGTGGGCACGGCTTTGGTAATGATGTGTCATGACGTATCGCGACTCTTTTTGCATTGCCGGCAATGGGGTGGGCACGGCTTTGATATGATGAAACCAGCCCATGGGCTGGCAATTTGACACCCCTGTGCTACAATAAACAAGAGCCAACAGATGGAAAGATGAACTAGATTTCTAACCTTGATTGCCTTCTTTGATAGAGTTACTAGCTTAGTAGATCAAGGGAATGCTGTAGACCACGGGTGCCAAACTCGATCACGTCATGTGATGTATTGTGACATTTTGCAACGCTCTTTTGCCTTTGCAGAGCCAGGGTGGAGGTGACCTGCGTGTGATGCATCCGGCCCACAGGTTGCCAGTTTGATAATCCTGCTTTAGACATAGTATTCCTGGATTTCAGCAAAGTTTTTAGCAGAGTGTCTCCTGATCTTCTTCATCATAAAATGGTGAAGCATGGGCTGGATGATGCTGTTTAATAGACTCACAATTGCCTGAATGATCACACCCAAAATGTGTTTGTTTGTTAAAGGCTTTGGCCTGTGAAGGTAGAAGAGCCTCCCATATGAAAAATTCCTTCTGATTGATCTCACTTGGTCTGTGGTATCTCTGCGGTTGAGCTTCACAAGGCTCATTTCATCTTTCCATCAGCTGAGCAAGCATATGTTCAGTCTTCGTTGTGGCTGGCAACCTTCTCCACTTAACATTGGAGTTGTTGCTGCTGGATACCATGTGGCTGGCCATTGCACACCGCAGGTGCCATTCTCACATTTTCCTGGCAGTGAAGGCAATAGTAAGCATATCTTTCCCTTTTGGTCTCCAGACACATTTTGTAGAACCGAGGTTTTAAGTGATATTCTTAATAATTAAAATAGTGGAAACATTGAAGCATAATATTCAGTCTTGCAGAAAAATCAGTTGGTTTCAGTTTGATGTCCTCTGTTTATGGCAATGTGGTTACAATTATTAAAATGTGAGTCTGCCAGGCAAGAGAGATTCTATGACTATGACTAATGAAAAACGTAGATGGTCATTTGATCGCAGATGTCCAAGATCTACATGGCTACAGCTGGCTTCTACTGCAGATCAGTTCAATTTTTATTAACCTGCCAACAGCTTGTTGTGTAGCTCAGAGGAGCCAATTTGCAGAAATTAAGCTGTGGCTGATTTAATCATTTTATATGTTCCCCTTTATTCAAGGAAAGTATTTTTGCAATGAAAAGTGTACTGTTGCTAACTCTGGTGTTCAATCCTTAGTATAATAGGAGGAATGGGATGAAATTACATGTCTGATTTTTCAGGGTCAAACTTCATGTCAAACTTCATATCAACACTAGTTCTTCTTGGGTTGTTACGATTTTGCAAAATATTTCTTCCTGTTTTTCAAAGGAGGGAATAGATAATAATAATAATAATAATAATAGTAGTAGTAGTAGTAGTAAAGTTGGAAGGGACCTTGGAGGTCATCTAGTCCAACCTCCTGCTCAGGCAGGAAACCCTATACCATTTCGGACAAATGGCTGTCCAGTCTCTTCTTAAAAACTTCCAGTGTTGGAGCATTCACCGCTTCTGGAGGCAGGTTGTTCTACTGGTTAATTGTTTTAACCGTCAGGAAGTTTCTCCTTAGTTCTAGGTTGCTTCTCTCCTTGCTTAGTTTCCACCTGTTGCTTCTTGTCCTGCCTTCAGGCGCCTTGGAAAATAGCTTGACTCCCTCTTCTTTGTGGCAGCCTCTGAGATATTGGAACACTGCTATCATGTCCCCCCTCATCCTTCTCTTCATTAAACTAGACATAGTTTAGACATAGATGGTGAAAGAGATCTAGAAAAGATATATTTTCTTTAATTTTGGGTGAGGGCCTTCAGCTAGTTAAAGGAGGTCACCCAACATCATCACCATGATATTCATGAACTGCATATTGAACCTTGGTTTTGCCCTAATTTTATTCTTTTTTTAGTCACTAGTCCAGTGATGGTCAATCTTTTGGCCTTAGCCTATCAAAAACTTGGAAAATGCCTAACTTGACTCTACTACCTTAGTATGTCACACGCAAATACAAACATAGAGAGGGAGAGGGAGAGAGAACAAAAGAGAAACAATGCTCTATTTTCCCCATATCTAGGCCATCCTGAATAGCAGCACTTTATGGAGCTTCCTTTTTTAGGGAGTGACGTTAGGGAGTTGGGAGGCACCTGGAAGCTAGAACAAACACAGTAGAGAAGATAGGTGGAGAAGATAGGAAGAATGAGAATTTAAGTGGGATATTTTGGGTAGTTTTCAAGAGAGTGGGTGGTAAATGGAAGCTTGAGAACAAGAAGAAATAAAAAAAACCTTGAAGAAACTGAAGTTTTGAGGGCTTAAGAGTTTTTAATTGATGTGCCAGTGTTGCCAGCAGCAGAGGCAGTGAGGAAGAAGTCAAGGAGATTCTGGCTTCTGTTTGACTTTGGAAAGGAATATATTCCCCCTAAAGGAGCAGCTCTGAACCACGGCCATCCTTCTGGACTCTCAGCTTTTATGGTCCAGAAGGTTGTAGGTGGAGGGGAGCTTTGTCCAACTTTGGCTGGTGTTCCAGTCATTGACCAGAATCCTCTGTGTCAATGACCCATTCTATTCTCATTTCATAGTCAAATTATCAGAATTGACTCCACTTGTGACTACCACTTAGAAACTAGAGTCGACACAAAATGTACCTTCCTGCTTGCTTTAGAGCAGTGTGGTGGCCTAGTGGTGAAGACACTTGCCTCCCACTCAGAATATTGAGAGTTCAATCCTAGATAGAGGCAGATGTTTCTCTCCTAGGACACAAAGAGAAAATATCTCCTGAGAAGTCCACATGGCGTCAGGAAGGGTATCTGGCCAGTAAATGCTCAGCTCCACCCAGTTACCCAAACTCTACCCCAAATTAAGGGATTACAGGGGTGTAGAAAGGGAGTACCTTCCTGTTTGCTAACAGAGAGCCAGCGTAGCAAAATAATTGTTCATTTGCAGTCACTGCATTTGTCACCATAGGGATGCAATTCAGAAGACTAGCTTAATTTGTAAAGCTCTACATGACTTGGTTTCCAGTTTCCTTCAGAAATATTTCCTTCAAGCAGAACATGCTGATCCTGTGCAGCCCTTTGAGAGGGAGTACTTTTGGGGTTTCTATCGTGCAACTCTGGAGGGGGCCAGCAGTTCAATGGAAGAACCACCTTGCCTCTATTCTAACTCTTTGGAACAATTTGCTTTCAGAACAATTGACTCTTACCTTGCTAAGTTTTAGAAAGACAAAGTTAATTCTGTTCTGACCTACCAAATGGGGAATGAAGTGGTCTTGGGGCTGCCTTGTGTGTTTTTTTTTTTTTTTACATATTAGATTATATTAATTGTCCATCGCATTGTCAGCCAGATGTTCAGACTGTATTTGGCATTTTTGTCAGCCCATTGAGCCCTTCCAAAGGACCTGGGATAGGCAGATGTTGATGTTTGATGGTGTTAGAGCAGGGGTGTGAAGCTGCTAGCCCGCGGGCCGGACGCATCACCAGGAAACCGTGCCCATCCCATTGCTGTGCCCACCCCATTGCCAATATGTCGTATGATGTCACGTGACATCACGAGTTTGAC
This sequence comes from Bothrops alternatus, assembly GCA_034064705.1. Lineage (NCBI taxonomy): Eukaryota > Metazoa > Chordata > Lepidosauria > Squamata > Viperidae > Bothrops > Bothrops alternatus. The sequence continues at coordinate 5,779,436 of JARGCV010000063.1, forward strand.
ATGTCTGTATAAGAGGTATCATTGCAGGATGGAAGCTATTCCAAGGAAAACTGCCTTTCGCAATTGACTGATTCTGATTTTGTCCATGCCAACAATGTTCAAGTGGTGCTCCAATTGTTTTGGGATTGCAGTTAAAGCACCTATGACTATTGATACTACCTTTGCTTTCTTTTGCCACAGTCGTTCTATTTCTGTTTGCAGGTCTTTGTATTTCATTATCTTTTCCATAATTATTCTTTTATCAGCGTTTTAAAATAAAAAATTTAGGCCTGGCTGAGTAATCTCATTCTGTGTTTTAAATGTTGTAATACATAAATTTATGTAATAAATAAATAAGCAGGCCCTTGAAAGCATTCATTTTTGAATAGGCTTTTAAGTTTTGATATGATGATACTTTTTAACTCTTTATTTAGTTATTACTTCTGAGAGACTTCAGTAGTCAGCAGTATGCCAGGATAACTAAATAATAAGTAATTTGTTCTCCTTTGGGACTTTACCAGTTTGCCAAGATTTTCAAAGATAATCCATAAAGATTTGGTTAGATTACCAGCTGATGCTATCAATATTCTAGAAAGCAGGTTTTTTGTTCTGGGAGACTGAAACTTATTCAAAACAGCAATTTTTCGCCATTTCTACCAATCTCAAATTTCCATCCTGCTGCTTTATCCTGTCTTTCATAATTTCATGGGATGATGCTACTTTCTTGTTGGGGAAGTTAAAGTCAAATATTCTTCATTGCAGACTATCTTTAATGAGCAGTTTTGAGTATTTCTAGATAAGCCTTTTCTGAAATTTATATAGCCTTCACCTATCTCAAGCCTGAGTGTTAGATATTCTGACATCATCTCTACTGTTTCCTATATATACTTCTATTTGGTGACCTGTTTAGAAGACCTTTTCTGATTTCAAATCTTTGCTAATTTCATTGGCCTTTTCTGTTCTCTTTATATTTTTTAAAACTCATTGGAGTTATTTTTTATTTTATTTTTTTGTTTTTAAGCAATCTCTCCCCTCCCATCCTCCATTTGAGGTTCTTGTTAGGCCGTCTTGAGAAGAAATCAGTATTATGTTTATTACAAACTATGTTATCAAAATTAAAGAGATGAGTTCCGCTATACTCAGTTTTATTTGAATTAGTTTCCCTTAAATCAAGAATACAAGCATGGCATAGTGACTTTCTGCTAATATTCCTTCCATGTTTTCAGTTATTTCTTCCCTACTGGCTAAACTGCCCATTGTGTTGTTCCCATTTATAAGGCAGATGTAATGGCATGTGGAAATGACCTTGGGAGATAGACAGGGGGGAAGAGATAAGAGAGGGCATAGCCTGCAGCTGTATAATGGCAGAGAAAGAAACTCAGAAAGAATCCTTCCTAACTTATCAGAGACTATGGGAGATTTATACTTCCAGACTTAAATGATAAAAGCTAACTTATGTTTGTGCAAATAGTCATATATATTTATAATCCCTTACTTATAATATATGCACTGTAAAGAATGCATAGTTTATTTTTATTGCATGGGATTGAAATTGGGTTAATTCTCTAATCAGCCAGTTGGAAAATTAATCTAATTCTATTGTTTCTATCTAAGGCATCGATAGGGGCAGTAGTGGATCTAGTTTCTATATGTCACTATGACTTATCCTTAGTGCTTTATATATAAATTAGAAAGAAATCTGCAAACTTGGTTATGGCTGCTATAAGAGAATGGCTGAAGAATGACTGCTGCTGCCTGAGAAAACTTAAGATAGAAAGGAGATAATTTATTTTTCCAAAACAATTAGCACTATTAGTGCCTAATTACTAAGCAGCATATTCACAATGGAAGAACAATGATATTACTATCTGATAGTGACACATCAAGTATCATTGAAGAAGGAATTGTTTATCCCATAGCTGGTCCCTTTGCACATTCCCTTGATCATTTTCGTCCTTCACACATTTGTGGGCTTAGCCTCTTTCCAGATGCTCTAGATCAGTGGTTCTCAACCTGCCTAATACCGCAACCCTTTAATACAGTTCCTCATGTGGTGACCCCCAACCATAACATTATTTTCGTTGCTACTTCATAATTGTAATTTTGCTTCTGTTATGAAACGTAATGTAAATATCTGATATGCAGGATGTATTTTCATTGTTACAAATGGAAAAAAGTGATAAAGTACAGGTAGTTCTTGACTTATGACCATTTTTCACACTTATGACCGTTGCAGCATCCCCAGGGTCATGTGATTTACATTTCGATGCTTGGCAACTGATTCATATTTATGATGGTCACATTATTTTAGGGTCATGTGATCACCTTTTGCAACCTTCTGACAAGCAACGTTAATGGGGGAAACCAGATTCACTTAACAACCATGTTACTAATTTAATCTCTCTCTCCCTCTTTCTTTCTCTCTCCCTCTCTCTCTCTGTCTCCCTCTTTCTTTCTCTCTCTCCCTCGCTCCCTCTCTTTCTCTCTCCCTCTCTCACCCTCTATTTCTCTCTCCCTCTCCCTCTTTCTCTCTCTCTCCCTTTCTTTCTCCCCCTCTTTCTCTCTTCCTCTCTCCCTCTCTCCCTCCCTTTCCCTTTCTTTCTCTCTCCCTTTTTCTCTCCCTCTCTCTCTCTCTATTTCTCTCTCCCTCTCTTTCTCCCTTTTCTCTCCCCCTCTGTCTCTCCCTCCCTCCCTCTTTCTCTCCCTCTCTCTCTCCATCTATTTCTCTCTCTTCTTCCCTCTCTCCCTCTTTCTCTCCCTCTGTCTCCCTTTCTTTCTCTCTCCCTTTCTCCCTCTTTCTCTCTCTCTCTCTCCCTCTCTCTATTTCTCTTTCCCTCTTTTTTTCCCTCTCTCTATTTCTCTCTCCCTCTCTTCCTCTTAAAGATCCTTAAAATCCTTAAAAGTGATGCTTGAGTGGAAAGATGGGGTGGGTTGGCAGACAAGTACTCAAAAAAAAAAAGGAAAAAAAAGTGTGAATAGGCTTGAAGTTTGAACGACTTTGTTCTCTTGCCACTGGCTTCTAGGAGGAGCAAAAGACATCCAGCACTGCAACCAGGCACCCTGGACTGGCCATTCCAGGGCTTCCTGCACTGGCTGACTTAGTTGTCTGCAACCTCCTGTTGTCGCTTGAGGGGGGGAAGGGACACGGGCGGGAGAGATTCCTTCTTTCTCATCGAAGGAGGGAAGTTATGTTGGACCGTCAACTCTGTGTCGAGCCCCGTGGGTTCAACATTCGCAGGCAGGCGGGAACCCGCCCACCGAGCCGCCACCTCCCCATCGCCCTGCACGCCGGCCAGCTCCATTGCCAGACCTCCCAGCTGAAAAGCGCACATTTAGGGGGTCACCAGCTGACGGGTGCAGAAGATCGGCACCACGGCAGCCTCCCAGCCATCCGCTTCTTCAGCTGGAGCAATTGCCAGGGCTTGCATGGTTGCCGGCGGCGGGGAGCACATCAGCGGCCATTGGGGACCACGCCAGCGGTTCTGTGCCACGGAGGCTTGAGGCGCAGGATGCAGAGCGGCGCGGTGCCGTGGGAGGCGGCAGGACAGGGGGAGGGGTTACCTGCATCCTGCCGGTCGAACTCTGGAAGCCTGCCTGAATGAAGAATTTCAGGGCGAGTTGAAAGTGAGACAGGTTCCTAAGACCATCGGAAATACATGTTTTCCGATGGTCTTAGGCGACCCTTGTGAAAGGGTCATTTGACCCCCAAAGGGGTCACTACCCACAGGTTGAGAACCGCTGCTCTTAGATGTTGAACTCCTGAACTGTTACAAGCAACTTGCACCTACCAAAAGAACTGAAAATGTAGAGAAAAAGGAAAATGGAGTCTCACCGATTGACAGTCGTGACTCAGCCAACAGAAAATGATTTTTCATTAATGTTTTAAAAAGCTGTCAGGGATGTCAGAATATATAAGCATGTACATAAATTATTTAGGCTTATGCTTTCCTTGTTCTCCCTTTGTCCAAGCTGAAACAGCTGACATACGTAGAGCATTCTAGTTTTGCTCAGATTTATGGTGTCATCTGGCAGATAATACTCATTACCTGTAAAATAGGGCCATTTCAAAAGATTCCTCTTTACATGAGTGAACATTTCACCCCTGAATAAGAGCCAAAATCGGAGCATTCAGGCTCCGAGAGATAAATATTGGTATGAGTTATTCTACTGTGATACTCAACAGCACAGAAAAATGTGTTGGCAAAAAGGTTTGGTGAGTAACAAAACATTAACTGATTTGGAATTTAGTCAACTGAACTTTAGTCAACTGAAGTGTTGCAAAGCAAGTTACTTTCCCTGCCCAACTGTTGGTGACAAACTTTCCCTCCTATAATGTCATACTCATATTGCCCGTTGAGAATTATCCATATTCTCTGTTGAAAACAAGATAGGTACACATATTTATGGAGGTTTGAGGGTGGCATTCACACATAAAACCATACACCTGCTGACTTCCATCTGAGCCCCATCCCTGAAAGTTGAATTCACGTGGAAAGCAATGTTTGACAGCTGTGTGTCATCTGTGTAATCTTACGCAGCTGAGGAATAGCATGCTGAGAGTAATTAATTTTGTAATTTCTAAATGGACTAAAAGACAGCCGGTCTGGTGTAATAGTTATGGCATTAGAAACTGGGAGACTGTGAGTTCTAATCCTGCCCTTAGGCAAAAAGCCAGCTGCATGACTTTGGACCAGTCACTCTCTCTTGGACCTGGGGAGCAGGCAATGGCAAATCACTTCTTGCCATGAAAACTGCAGGGACTTAGTGTTTGCTAGGGGTCAACACAGACTCAAACATGCTCTAACGCTGGAAGTTTTTAAAAAGAGACTGGACAGCCATTTGTCCAAAATGGTATAGGGTTTCCTGCCTGAGCAGGGGGCAGGAATAGAAGACCTCCAAGGTCCTTCCAACTCTTATTATTATTATTATTATTATTATTATTATTATTATTATTATTATTATTATTATTATTATTATTATTATTATTATTATTATTATTATTATATGCTCCCCAAAGGACTGAAATGGGCTTGAATTTTATTGATAAATTTGGACAAGCATTTTTAAGGACAGAATAAAGAAGTCCATGGATATAGAACATTACACTGACATACTACCATGCTCTGCAAGTTGATTTGTTCCCAGTAGGCTTCCAATGTGATCACATACAAGCCCTATATAGCAAATAGCAAACCATTTGCAGGCTCTTTTCACCCTCATTGTTTTTGCTTGGCTCACCAGACCTAACTCAGGGGGCCCATACCATCCAAGAGTGGCATTTTGTTGGAGCTTGGAATCATGCCTTCTCTGTGGCAGTGCCACCTGGATGCTCCCAATCTTTAGCCTTTAACAAGACCCTAAAGACCTGGCTGTTTCCCCAGGGATTTGGGCAAAACTTTAGATGAGTTAATGCTGTTGCTGGTAGTATGAGATTTGTGATTGGGCTTATTATTTTAACTTTGGCACTACAGATTTTATCTTGAGGCATCTGTTGTAGTTCTTTTACACCATCCAGGTTTCATGTCATGGAGTGGTACCCATATACTTTATTATTTATATAAATAAATAAATAAAAGGAAAGGAAAGGGAAAAAAACACCTTAGGTTGCATATCTTGAGAAAAAGGATAAAGACGCAGTAGCCATGTTCTGATGTGCAGTGAAGTTGATGAAATCATGCAAGAAAATGGATGTTAAATTATGAATGAAAGGGGTAAGATTTATGTCAGAGACTATGAACTGATGTCTCTGTGGTTGTTAGGGACATAAATGATAACAGTTACGTGCAATATTCAGCGAGTGGTGATAACTAACAAACTACAGATGTGTTCTGCTTGATGATTAAAGAAAAAATTATAAACAATTTAGAGACCTGGGAATGAATTAGAGTGGTGGCCAGTGAGTATCTGCTTAGAAAATGCTCTGTTTCAAATGTATGGTTTAATGGTTGTGCCAAAGAAAATGAAGAGGAAAAGAATTACAAATCTAAATGCAAGGTGGATTTGATCATTTATGATAAAACACTGTGAGTATCACCAAAGGATAGAAGGACAATGAGATCTTCTGAATAAGTATAGAGTCCAGGAGTAGGCAACCTTGGCTCTTTTATGACTCGTGGATTTCAACTCCCAGAATTCGGCTCAGGAATTTGAGAGTTGAAGTTCACGAGTCATAAAAGAGCCAAGGTTGCCTAACCCTGGGATAGACCATTATTTGGTTGTGATAAAGGTGGATTTAGGGGGGGGGGGGAAACAGGAAGAACAGCGAAAAAAGTGTAAGAAATAACAAGAAAGATAGAATGATAGGAAAAATGGAGAGCATGAGGCCTGTATGAAAAGGAAAAAAAATAAATCTAACAAAATGAATGAAAAATCGATTTAAGTCAGTGGTGGCAAACCTTTTAGAGACTGAGTGCCCAAACTGCAACCCAAAACCCACTTATGCATCGTCGAGTGCCAGGTGGGTGTGGCCCATTGGCTGGGTGTTGCCAGTTGGGTGGGCGTGGTCAATTGGGCGGGCATGGCTGCGGTGGTAATGGCAGACTGGGTGGGACTAAAAAGTTCAATCAATCAATTCCAACTTTGCAAGATCTTTTTTTTTTCCCTGCGAGAAGTTGAAATTGACTGATTGAACCTTTTTTTTTTTTTGCACATGGCGGCGGAGGCCCAAAGCGAAAAGGTTTTATAAAACCCAGCTGAAGGCCTAGGACTGGAGCGATGGCGGGCATGCCCACAGAGAAGGCTCTGAGTGCCACCTCTGACACCCGTGCCACAGGTTCGCCACCACTGATTTAAGGGAAGGGGTTTTAGTAGATACCTGTGGGAAAATGAAAAGAAAATTACTCATTTATCATGTTTAGATAGTTATTTAAATTAAACAAATGTTTTATTTAATAGAGCTGTCCCACTCCAATGAACTATCATGTTATAGAGGTATGTGGCTGTATGCTATGGAAAGCATGCATCATGGATTAAAGGATTGAAAGTAGTTGTGGATCAGGGAAAAAAATACAAGTGCAGGACTGCTCTAGAAATGTGGTTGAGACAAAGATACTCTGTAATGTGTACATAGAGAAAATATAATTACAAAGAAAGTAGTGAAAGAGAGCGTGGTAAAGGTTAAAAGAGGCAAAGAAAACACAGATCTGTTTAAATGTAAATTAAAGAAAATGTTTTGGGATTGTATAAAAAGAGCTAAACAAAAAGTCTCTAACAGAGTGAAGAGAATTAAAAATAAAAGTGATGAAATGATTGGAACGACGCTGAATGGGAAGGGAATGCTGGAAGATGTATGTTAGAGATATATATGGAAATGGTATGTTAAAAAGTGGAATTGAAATGAATGCTGTAAATGTTAAGGTCCTTGAAAAAAAATGATGAAAAAGAATTAATCAATGCCATGAGAACGATGAAAAATGAAGATGTAGATGATGTAACTGGAAAAATATTAAAATATGTATGCGGTTTTCTTAAGAAGTGGCTCTGTGGCTTGTTTAATATCAGTGTGAAGACTGCATCTGTGGCTGTTAGCTGGAAGAATGCTGTTATTGTTCCTCTCTAGAAAGAGAAAAGCAGCAAAAGTCCATACGAAAGCTACAAGGGAATTGGTTTTTCAAGTGTGGCTGAAAAGGTGAAGAAGCTAAGGTTACTTACTGGATCCTTGAAGAAACTGTGTTGTTGCTTAGCTCATAGTATCAAATCCTGTCAGATTTCCATATTAAATTTCAGACAAGGGTTTGGGGTGACAGAAGGTAGATTGTTTTATTTCATTTTAATTTAAGAGAATTTATATGGCCATCCACTCACTCTTGGTGACTCTGGCCAGTTTACAAAGGAGACAAGCACTCAGGAAGAATGGCAAATGTGAAATGTACAGAAGTTACAATTTGCAAGCAATCCTTACTAAAAAGGTATCATTGGCGATACTACATGTAGATACACAGAGATTTTTAAAATTTTGAAAAGAAAAACAGTATGTAAAAGAATTTTTTTTTTTTTTACAAAAGGACATATCATTACAGAAGGATAAAAAGAAGTTGCCAGAAACTGAAGAGTCAGAAAATCTAAAACAGAACGAGCTGAGACTTACAACAATACCCTTCCAGAACAAAAAAGTATTTTGGGGGAAGGGGTACAAAGAAATAAAAGAAAAGGCAAAGAGGCTGAAAATTCAATTGCCAGAATTAATTGGTAAAAGGTCATCATATAGAGGGGGGATTCTGTCCCTCCAGCAGCCATGGACAGGACCAATAGGTTAAAAGTCAACTCAGAACAGAGATTTGGAGGAATTCCTAATAAAAGTACTTGCTTTTCCAAAGCACCTGAAGGCAAACAAGAAACAATGGATGGAAACTAATCAAGGAGACAACCAACCTAGAAATAAGGAGAAATTTCCTGGCTGAACAATTAATCAGTGGAATGGCTTGCCTTCAGAAGTTGGAGATGGTCTGAAATAGTATAAGATCTGCTTGAGCAGGGGATTGGACTAGAAGATCTCCAAGGTCCTTTTCAGCTCTGTTATTCTGCTTTTCTGCTAAAAGTTGTCAGGCAGTAAAGCAGATTACCTCATGAAATATGATGCTCCCTTCCCTGGAGTTTTTCAGACACCGGCTGAATTGCCATCCTTCTAAAATGCTTTAGATGCTGATAGAAAGCTAGGGGACACCCAATTTGGTGAAATTTATTTATTTATTTATTTATTTATTTATTGACTTATATGCCGCCCTTCTCCCCAGACTCAGGGTGGCTTACAGCAGAAATACAAGTACAAAAATATATAAATCATTTAAAATAGTAATACAGTATAAAACTATAAACTATACCCACTCATACAACATACAATCCCAATCAAAGGCCCAGGGGCAGAGCGCCGCTCACACACCCCAAGCCTGTCTGCATGGATGTGTTTTTAAGAGTTTTCGAAAAGCTAGGAGGGAGGGAGCAATACAAACCTCTGAGGGAAGTTGGTTCCAGAGGGCTGGGGCAGCAACAGAGAAGGCCCTAACCCTAGGTCCTGCCAAACGGCACTGTCTAACAGACGGGACCCGTAGGAGGCCAACTCTATGTGCCCTAACCGGTCGCTGGGATTCATGGGGCAGAAGACGGTCCCGCAAGTGGTTAAGGCAGGCATGTCAAACTCACAATGTCACGTGACGTCGCGCGACATATCGGAGTTTTTTTGCCATTGCCGGCAATGGGGTGGGCACGGCTCCGGTATGATGAAACCGGCCCGTGGGCCAGCAGTTTGACATCCCTGGGTTAAGGCATCAACTGAAAAACCAAAAGACTGTGAGTTCTAGTTCCATATTAAGCATAAAATCAACCTTGGGCCAGTCACTCTCTCTCAGCCCTAGGGAGGACGCAATGGCAAACCACTTCTGAAATCTTGCCAAGAAAACCTCAGGGATTTGTCTAGGCCAGAGGTAGGCAACCTTGGCTCTTTTATGACTCATGGACTTCAACTCCCAGAATTCCTGAGTCAGCCATGCTCTGTTTCAAATGTATGATTTAATGATTGTGCCAAAAAACATGAAGAGGAAAAGAATTACAAATCTAAATGCGTGGTGGATTGGATAGTTTATGATAAAAGATTGCGAGTATCACCAAAGGATAGAAGAATAATGAGATCTTCTGAATAAGGGATAGACCATGCTGGCTCAGGAATTCTGGGAGCTGAAGTCCATGAGTCATAAAAGAGCCAAGGTTGCCTACCCCTGGGCTAGGCAGTCTCAGAACTGGACATAAGGGAAAGGAAAGGAAAGTCAAGTCTATTTTGAGGTATGATTATCTCTTGGAAGAAACAAAAATGGTTGCATATGGCAATGTACTTAACTCACTTCATTCATATAGAACTGAGATTTGGAGAAAAACAAGAAACAGAAAAGTAACATTGATGCACTGCACAGAGGGAGCTTGGTGCTCAAGAGGTTGATGAGGTGAAAGAAGAAGGAAGAGGGTCATAATTCTGCTTTCTTTCCCCTTTTCCTATCACACACCTTAAGTTATTTTTGCTTGGTACTAAGCCCTTTTCTGAACTTTGCACATACATTGCTTACTTGAAAGGGAAGCATGAGAGATACCTGTCATGCTTCCCTTTCAAGTAAGCAATGTATGTGCAAAGTTCAGTGATATAATGCGGCATATATGGCATAGTATCTTTAGTAAGATTATTCAATGCAGAGAAATGAGGCTCTTATAGAATTTTTATCTTCTTTAATCTGATTAATTTCTGCAAAAGCCAAGCTGCACTCAAAAATGCCAGTGGAATGAGACAATAAAAATTCAATTAGCAATATTACAGGCAAACTATGTATAAGGAAAGACCAACATGTCAGGGAATGTGTTAGTAAGCTGTAAAAGGCTCAGCATGAGAAAACCAGCTATGTTATGTTCAAATCATCCCTATTTTGCATGCTGAAATGTGATAAAATACATGGAAGAAATTATTGATGTTTTGATTCTACATTACACATTGGCGGACAGACATCTGAATCTGGATTTGTTGACAAAGCTTCCCATTGAATGAAAAAGACACTTAACCAGACATGAAGGGAAAAGACGGGAGGAGATAAACAATGGGACATAGACGTCATTTGTTTTACAAGAACACATTGAACAGATTGTGTCTTAATTTAGAGTATGGAGATTCTGAAGAAAATTGGAGGACTTAAGATGATCTGAGTTGCCCTCTAATTAGAAATCCTTTTTTGCTATTTGGCATTAAATCCCCTAGAAAACAGATGTTTGAGAATCCTGTGGCATATTTTGCATTTCCGGGTGTTTCAGAAGTTATATTTCTGTTTTATATGTGATCTTTGAGAATTATTGTATGCATGTATATAGTAACTTTTAAGAATTCCAGTGTGTTGTACAGAAGGGCAACTTGTGGCAATATCATCATAATTTTGTTTGGTTGACATTTTAAAAAAATTATTTACTTATATTTCATGTTTCTAGACTGTTCATCTCCCTCAAAGAAGAGCTCTGGGCAGTGTACCGTATAATTTCTAAGCAAACTGACGCAATTAGTTTTCATCAGATTAATGCAATATTGGAACAGGGTTTTGATTTAGACTAAGCATTTCTCTGTTCATTTTTAGGGTTAAATATTATGCATCAAAATGAATATACTTATAAAAGTTATATACAATCCATACTAAAGTACACATATCATTTATTTAGTCATATTTTTTTTTACTTTTTTACTTTTTTTACTGCCATATTTCCCAAGGACACATGGCGATGCACAGACAAAATCAAAATGCACTACAACTACTAAATAAATCAACATAAAACATCAAAACCAATAAATATTAAATTACAACAGAATGAGAAGTAATATAAGTAGGCCTTCGGTGACCAGCTGTCAACCCCAGATGTCCTTCTGAGTAACTCCCATCTTCAGAGATTTCCTGGAGCTCAGGAACAAAGGTGTCATCTGGAACTCTGGAAGGAAGGCTGTCCAAGGGAGCAGGCTCTGCCCCCAGAAATACATTCATGTCTCACTCTCCTTTGAATATTCTGTAGCTTTCTCTGAGAATAGGGAGAGGGGGGGGGAGTTAGGCTATATTTGAAGGAGGGGTTCCTGCAAGCAACCCTGTGCCAAGCCATGTAGGGCTTTATAGATCAATATCCCAATATGACTTGCACCAGAAGGCTAAACACAAGTATTATAAATTAATGCTGGTTGTCCCCTGATAACATATGGGTTATTGCAATTTGTACCAACTGCAGCTTATGAGTAGTCTTCAGGGATCATGCCATTGAAATTATTGTAGTACAGGTAGTCCTCGACTTACAACAGTTCATTTAGTGACTGCTCGAAAAAAGTGACTTATGACTTATTCGGATGCTTGACACCTGGTTCATATTTATGAAGGTTGCAGTCTCCCGGGGTCATGTGATCATCTTTTGCGATCTTCTGACAAGCAAAGTCAAAGGGGCAGCCAGGTTCACTTAACAACTGGGTTATTAATTTAACAACTGCAATGATTCATTTAACAAATATGGCAAGAAAAATCATAAAATGAGGCAAAAACTAACTTAACCAATTTCTCACTTAACAATATACATTTTGGGCTCAGTTGTGATCATAAGTCAAGGACCACCTGCTATCTAAGCAGAAAGTGACAAGGATATGAATCAATGTGGCTAGGCCAGAGGTAGGCAACCTTGGCACTTTTATGACTCGTGGACTTCAACTCCCAGAATTCCTGAGCCAGCTGGCTCAGCTTGGAAATTCTCCCTTTCCCCTCAGCATGGCTGGCTCAGGAATTCTGGGAGTTGAAGTCCACGAGTCATAAAAGTGCCAAGGTTGCCTAGCCCGGGCTAGGCCTAGGGCCTCATCCTTCAGGAGTTGTGACACTGGGAAACTCCCCAGTGATTGATCTGCTGTTTTGGGAAACTTACATACGCAAGTAATCTCTGAAGTAGTTAAAGTGCCAGACAATTTCTGGAAAAACAGTAATTGCTGAGATTCAGGTTCAGCCTGTTCCCCACCATCCAAATTCTTATTGTTCCCAGATAGTGGGTCAGGACTTATATCACGTCACCAGCCTAGTCCAGGATAGTGATGTATATCTGAATATTGAATACAGACTTATAGAAAAATGCAGGTGCGTAGCAGAGATTAACTGTATTTCTGCTTTGGAAAGTTATGTTGATTACAGGTAGTCCTCAACTTATGACCACAATTGAGCCCAAAATTTCTGTTGTTAAGTGAGACATTTATTAAATTGAGTTTTGCCCCATTTTATGACCTTCCTTGCTACAGCTGTTAAGTGAATCACCACAGTTGATAAGTCAGTAACATGATTGTTAAGTGAATCTGGCTTCCCTATTGATTTTGCTTGTCAAAAGGTTGCAAAAGGTGATCACGTGATCTTCAAAGGAACAGCAACGGTCATAAGTATGAGTCAGTTGCCAAGCATCTGAATTTTGATCACATGATCATGGGGATGCTACAAAGATCGTGAGTGTGAAAAACGGCCATAGTCACTTTTTTCAGTGAACAGTCACTAAGTGAACTGTTCTAAGTTGAGGACTAGCCATATTTGGCTTACTTCAACAGAACTATATTTATATAGTACTTCATATTGTAGTTATATAGAACCAGCAATGGTTGATTCTATATAACTACACCCAACCAGCCATTAAACCAGCACCCTTATAGTTAGTTCTAACACCAGACAGTCATACTAATTGGGTCAAAAGTTGAAAGTACATCATCTCTGCCTTTTATTTCTAGAAAACGCCTGGTATCCCTTATGCTTCTGCCACAGGGGAAGAGTGGCAAAGAGTCATGGCACCATTAGCTCCTCTATAAGGGCCAAGATAGGAGCAATAGGCATGCCACAGTCATTGCAGCTAGTCAGTATCTGGGAGGTGTGTTTTTTTTTTTTTTAACCAGAACTTGGCACTGAGTTCCTGAACAGAGGAGTGGCTTGCATTTTCAGCCACTCCTTCCACCCAGCTCTTTTTCCAGGGAGCTTTATTTATTTAGGGTATGGCATATAAAGTCAGGGAAATCTACCCATGCTAGACATAATGCAGTCCTGACACCCTAAATCACTAGTTTATTCTGTTCAGCAGTTGTGCCCCAATCCTTGGTGCACCACGGGGGATGAGCTAGCTTTAGCTACCGTAGCAGTTTTCAGGTTGTTTTAGGCTCCTTAGCTGGTTTTGCCTTGCCTTGTTTTGCCTCGTGTCTAGCCAGGTCCAGCTGCAGCTTCTACTTTTTTGCACACACGCAAGCAGCTAGGTTCCCCCCCCACACACACACACCAAAGTGCTACCCATTTATCTACCCAATTGCAATATTGTCTGCTTTCTAACTGCTGGGTGGGCAGGAGAAAGCTAAGTAAGTTAAACAGATTAATTGGGTGAATTTTGCTAGTTCTTTTGCGTTGTTGACTGGTGGGAATTAGCTTCATCTTTGCTATCCTAGGGCTAAACCCATCTTCCTTTGGAATTAGTTGACCAAGTCAATGGATTCCCTTTTGGGTGTTTTACAACTTGCTAAGCCTTTCTCCATAATATTTGCATTGCTAACCATCCAGAAAACTGTGCCAGCATGAAGTTTGCTATCTCCATTCCTAGTCCCATCTTCCTTTTTTTGTCTCTGTTCCCAACTCACCTGACTTCCCACTAGGTAATGGGGTGATAAAGCCTAACAGATTATATATGACTTGTGGCTGCTCTTGGGCAGAGCCAATTAAGATAGATCACATTAACAAAGTACAGCTAAGGACTGCTTAAAGACTTCTCATTGATGAACTGGGAATGAAATGAATGCAATATCCTGGAATCAGAGCAGAAAAATAGATGTTGCCAGGACACATTTGAAGCATTATTAATGTGAGAGAAAAATGGCTCTGGGCTTGGGAACAGGATCACAAAGTTAGTTGGAAGTTCCTGATTAAACAAAATTTTCATATATTGGTAACAACTTTAAAAAAGAGAAATCAGTGTTTGATAACAAGCCACACTTTCCCACTCTGTACCCCTATTACAGATTCACGGAAACTTAAAGCTGTTTTGTGCAGTATAACCTGCTCTGTTAATTCTAGTGCATATTTCAAAGGAAAAACAACAGTAACCTTCCAGTCGATTAAGTAACTTTTATTTTCTTTTATTGGCATGCCTGTGTAGTTTCTAAAACACTGAGAGAGAAAGTAAATAAAATAAATATAAGTAAATAAGTAAAGTAAAGTAAATAAAATCAATATAAACAAGACAAAGATACAACTTTTTGCCACATGGGGATAACCATAAACATAAACTAGGGGTGAGTAACCATGGCCCTTTTATGATCTGAGGATTTCAACTCCCAGAATTACTGAGCCAACATGGCTCAGAATGGCTGGTTCAGAAATTATTGAGAGTTGAAGTTTACAGGTGGTAAAGGGGTGATGGTGGCCATCCCTGGTTTATGGCTATGCATGTCCTCAGCAAAGCTGGCTCAGGAATTCTGGGAGTTGAAATCCACAGGTTATAAAGGGTCTGTAGCTGCCCACCCCTACCATAAACAGTACTCTGAAGATATAAATATTAAGGGTTAATGTTTTCATTTGTGACATCTTACAAAGCAATAACATTTTTGTAGGCTCCAAGCTCTGTGTGGGAAAAAAAGACCAAACAAGGCTTGTCCAGACTATGCAGTATGTAATATAATAAACAAACAACGTGATAGTGATAGGAGTGATTCTAACATGTGATACTTCCTGACCACAAACACCAGAGTGGTTGTGGTTATAAGAAAGGTTAATTCTATTACCGTAACAAGTTCATCTCTTTGGCTTAATCATTGATACTTTTAATATCTGTAAATTCACAGCCTATCAGTCTCAGCATTACCAAACATTTCTTCTGAAGAAAAACATTTTTGGCATTCATGCGAACAAGAAGTTTCAGGCCTGCAGAAAAGTAAAAAGTCAGGAGAGATGGAGGATTTTCCTTCTGTCAAGGGTCCTCCTGTATGAAGATCCACAAAGCAGGAAATTTCACAGACAGGCTTCCCATTTTATTTTTTAAAGGGGGCCCAAAATGGTGACCCTCAGACCAGACTTGTCAGAGAGCTTGGAGCCTTCGGAAAGCTTGAATTATTCAAATAGGGAAAAGGTTATAACAAGTGGCATATAATTAATAAACAAAGGAAAGGATAGGCAAGCCAGGAGACAATATTAGTTTTGGAAAGATTCTAAGTAATGCATACTAATAGCATCAATCTTTTTCATTTGACAATATATTTCAGGTATAAAGTGAATGTAATCTTTGTCTTAAAGACAACACATGGTTTGGTTTGAGGTTATGGCACAGTGGGATTAGCCTTTGACGATGGTTTGTTTGGTTGCCATGGTTTTAAAATTAATCTATGAAACTAGTTCAGTACAGAGTCTGTATGACAGATGTATTTGCTCTACCTCTTCACTGTAAGTTCTCCTCTATTCAAATTGAGAGCTAGTATTTCCTGTCAGTAAGAAAACAGCTCAAGTGTATATCTGCAAGACAGCATAGTTTGAAAAATTGAGATATTCCAAGAAAGACAATGAAATTTCAGAATACTCTCTGTGGGAAATTCTGGTTTTGTGTGCATGCTTACTTAAATCTAGGTTGCATGAATAGCAGAAATTAATGCAGGATATGTGGCTTGTGTCATTTCACATTGCAGGTAAGGGTTTGCAGGGCTGATTTTATCTTGACACAAAAAATTACCTAGGTAAAATAGACCGGTGGTTCTCAACCTGTGGTTCGTGAACCCCTGAGGAGCTGCGATATCACAGGGGCTCCTTGAAGGCGTGAAGAAATGTTATGTTTTAAATCTTGACTTAAGTCTTGGGGTCTGTGGCCAGGGTCTGTGGCCACAAAAAGTATTTAAAGGGGGTCTATGATGAAGAAAATGTTAAGAACCATTGAAGTAGACCATTACTATCTGTTTATAACTAGTTCTGGTTCCTAATTTGGGGAATAATAAAACAGTATTGACCAAAGTGGTGAACAGTTTGCTCAACAAGCTGTTTCATTTGCAAACGATAGGAAAATATTATAGGAAATACTATAGTTTAAAAAGATTGATATTGATCTTGCACACTCAAGCAAGTAACAAATGATGAGAAAAGCATACGATTGGCATGACACTTCTTAAGGTGTAGACTTGCATTCTGCTCATAAAAACAATATCCCGAAGACAGGAAAGAAATGTAATGGTTATCAATATGGAAATGAAGATGATGCTAGAGATTGGCTACACAGATTAAGAGGAGCTTAGTTGCTATTAAAAATGAACAGCATGAGGTGAATTTAATAGAGGAAAAAAATATAAGACGTAAAACGAGAGTAATGTAATGGTTCCAGAGAAGGAAAGGCTGAAAAGGCTTTGCTAGTGATTTGCTTGTAGATAATTGGAAAAAGTTGTACTTTTGTTGACCTCCAGAATCATGGTTTTAATGCCAAAATTTATGTGATGCTAAATATTCGAAATCTTGGACTTTCAAATTGTTTGCACAGAAAAATTTAGCTACGGCATTTTAAACAATGTGTTTTTATGATAATGCAAGGACTGAACAGAGGCCAAGATATTTTGGAGATTCCATATCTCAAACTTTTTGCTAAAAATAGATTTTAAAATAGAGAATAACCATAATTTTAGTTAAGATTCTAGGAAGCAACATCCTTATTTAGCACAATTCATTAGTCTCAGTGTTAAGAGAGTCATTCAGAGGATATGTTTGTTACTTGCCAAATAGCAAAAGGAGTGCAAAATGAACTGACAATCAAAAGAGTAAAAATATCTCTTCTAAGAAAGAAGCAAAGGCTGACTCTGGAAATAGAATTTATTAGAGTAATCAGATGTGTTTTTGCTGGAGGAGGAATAAAAAAAATCCATCAGAAACAAAATGAACTCTGGCTCAGTTTCTAAGCCAAATTAGGATACAAGAATTATAACTAAGACAATCAAAGGGCAGAGGGTGTTAAGGATGTGGAGAAGAAAAAACAAAATCTGGCACAGGATCTTAGGATTAGACTGAATAGTTCCAGGTTCTACATCTATATCAGCTGTGGAAGCTGAAGGATTTGAAACAGAATGACTGTATCGAGAGAAGAATATGGTCTACGCCCTTCTGGCTGTGGAGGAAAAAAAATGCTATGAACTCCCAAATTACCTTTTAATCTTAGTGTCATGTGAATAAAACCTATTTTGTTAATATATGTCATGCAAAGTCAGAAAAGTACTACAAAATTCAGATTTAGAACACCTATCGAGAATGTCAAATGTAGTTTGTTGGCCACATTTTACATATGCCCTAGAGACTGGCATCCAAAAATTGCACTACATTGAATACCTCCCAGAGGAAAGAGGAAACAAGGCTGGCCTTGGAAAACTTGGCACCAAACACTTAAGGAAGATCTTAAGATTATTAATGTCTCTTGGGACCAAGCCGAAGATGGTGCGAATGATTGAAACTGCTGAAAATCACTTGCTGACCTTTATGCTCTGTACAGGATCTAATGATGATGATAAAAATCAGAAAAGTGGGCTTATTGAATAATATAACTGGCAAAGGTGTTTCATGAAGATAGTCAAGAAAAAAAAAGATATAGCAGCTGCTAATCAAGCTCTATCCTCAGACATGCTATGTGATCTTGACCTATTGAATTTCCACTTGGGGACAAACTGAATGCAGCTATAGTCATATTTAGGTCTGCCTTTCCAAAGCAGAGGAGAAGAATGGGCAAGGTGACACAAGTGGCATGAGTTGGCTATACGACTTGTTTAGTTTTGTAGCTGCCATCACTATGGTAATTTCCAGTCTAGTAGGGACCTAGCACTGTCCCAGTGAAACCCTGCATCTAAATTTGAATAAGGACACATGCCATTAAGTCTAGTTAGCAAATATGTCTGTTTATTGAACATCAGAAAATATCAAAACAATTAAGTGATGAAAAATGTGTGTTGGGGGTGGGGGAAAGCAGGCAATTTTTTCATTTTCTCTTACAGTTTTTACTTTGTTAAAAATTTCTTCAATTAAAAAATGTTTCTAAAAATTGTTTACGTTTGGAATGGGCAGCCATATTAAATCTAGTAAATTATTGTTTTTTACATATCTATATCAAAATTGCAGAACTTTCCAGGACCACTGGAAACAATACATTATGGATAATTAGCATGGACAAAGGAAAAGAACTTTCATTATTCCAGCTTGAATTCTTTTGTGTACATAACAGTAGAAGAATGCAAATGGAAAGTAGGACACCAGGTGATCCTTCCTCTATGTTGCACCATTAAAGAAGGAATCCTGAGAATCAGACAATTTTAGAATGGGTATTTTTATAGAAGTTTGCCCTCTGGTATTTCTTTACCTCATTTTTAAATTTCCCCTTGGCAAATTCTTTACTCTCCATTTTGTCAACTTTCATGAATTCATTTAGCTAAACTGTCATCCTTAGATAAGCCAAGCTGTGCCTTAATACATAATATACTTCCCTTTTGTTCCTCCATTGTTAGAATGATAAATTGATGAAATGCCAGACTGAGATTAAAAATGACTTTCCTACCAGAATGACAGGGCAGGTTTTCCACTCAAAGTAGGGAGAGTGGTAAGATATTTCACATACTTTGAATGTGCTGATGCAGTAACAGGAAATATTACAAAGGTATACACTGAAGAAATGTGTGCGTAGAGTAGCCAGGTGAAATTAAGTTCATTAATATTTTAAAATATTTTTAAGAGGGTTAAGAGACATAGAGAGCCAGATGGATATGGTTCCATTTTGTACAAAGGCTGTACAAAGGCTGAATTTTAGCATCTGATAATGAAAGTAAGAATCTCCATTTGTCTGATTTATTCTTGAGTAAGAGCAGCTTGCTGAGGATAAGCATGGGCAGGAAAGGTAGGTGGGAAATTTATTGTGCAAAACCTATGCACGTATGCAGTACTTGGTGAGAAACTTCCAGACATGTCTCTTGTTTAAAATGTAATTGCTGTACAGGAAGTAATGGGATTAGAAACAGCTGGCCAACAAATGGAGATACTATGATGTAAAATGGTCTGTACATTCATATTTGCAAATCCAAAAATGAAGCCAAGTATCTTTACCAAACTATTTCCTTTGTTGTGATTTCAGTGGTCACAGTTGGTTGTATGCTTGTATTACTGATTTCCATTTAAGCTTTCCTTCCTTAGTCACAAAAGCAGAACCTATTCTGACAGCTGAGGAATAGTTGTTTTGTGACTGCCCATGGAAATTGCCCATTCTCCAAGAGTATCTGTCCATTTTGCTATTTCCTCATGTGGCAAACTGTAATACATCTGAAAGAGTTTTTCAAGGATATCATCCAGCTGTTTGATGTAAAGAAAATATGAATTATATAGGGTACTGTATATCAAAAGTCAGTCCTATAAGCTAAACACAGTAGGTTTTATTAATTAATACTTTTTCAGAGAAAATGTTACTACACTTAAGAATGTTTAAAGGTCATACATCAAATAAGGAAGGAGGGGTTTAGGAAAAAATGGCAACCAATTTCAGAATTTAAAATAATTTATATAATACATGGTCTGCAGACCCTGACTTTGTCTTTAGAGCATGACTTTTGGTACATGCATATATTATGTATTTTGCTTTAGTGGATTTCTACTTCCAACTTTTAGTTCATCTGTATGTGTTTGCCTATGGATCAATGTAGTTCTCAGCACGAAAGCATTCTTTTTTTAAAAAAAAATATCTTTATTAAATTTCTGCATCCAACATAAAAATACAAACTAACGGAAATGGGGAAGCGAATAGCAAAAGAAATTCAAAGTGACAAAAATACATCCAACAAATTTATAGCAAAGTTAACCTCCAACTCTCTTTTCATTCAGAGATAAACAATACAACAACCTCTCTAAATTTAAACAATTCTGGGAATTGATGTCCACACCTCTTCACGTTCCCAAGGTTGAGAAAGACTGTCCTGTAGTATTTTAAACCTCGGGTAGCCTGAGAAGCCAGCCTTTTGAGCCTCAAAAACTGAGGAGACTGACAAGATTTTTCTTGCGAGAGTTTCTGAAAAGAGTTAGAGAAGAAAGTTAGTGAGGAGACTCAGAGAAGGAAAAATGGATAGTACCATTCAGCAGCAATAAAGATTAAACATTGGGATCCACCTCTGTATTAGCTGAGAGATTCCAACAAGCAGATGTTAGCATCCTCCCCTTCCGGTTGTTTTGTAAAAGGATTTAGTTGGGTTAGTTCTGTGTCTTCCATCTTGTTATTTTATCTGTTTGGTTATTATTTGCTCTATGCTATTCAGTTAACTACTGGTATTTTTTATTTCTTATTAAACTTTTATGCCATCCATCTGCCTCATAAGGTGACTCTGGGCGGTTACAAGTTATAAAACAAGTAAAAAAAAGATCAAAATATTAAAGCATTAAAAAGTACATGGATTAAAAATTTTTTTTTAAAAAAACTGTACTAAAACAGAAACTAAGCAAGCTAAGAGATGGATGGGATAGGGGATGAGGTCTTCTTACCCTGTCAGCCCACCTCCAGCAGTGAACAACCCCCTTGGGGTCCCAGGCCAGCCAACAAAGCCAGGTTTTAATCTGGAAGGCCAAACGGAGGGGCCAGTTCTCACTTTCACTGGCAGAGCGTTTAACAGGGATGGGGCCACAGCAGAAAAGGCTCTTCTTGACACTACCTGCTTCAATTCGTTAGCAGTTGGGATTCATACCAGGCCTCTTCTGCTGGCATGAGTGGGGCGGGCTTGTTCCATTGGGGAGAGATGGGCTCCTCAGATATCCTGGAGCCCTGCCCATGTATTCTTTATTTATTTATTTATTTATTTTATTTTATTCGGATTTGTATGCTGCTCCTCTCCGAGGACTCGGAGCGGCTCACAACATATATATAAAACAATTTTGACTAAATCCGAACAAAAAACATTAAAAAGAAAATCCCATACATACTCATCAGTCACACCACAATCAACAATCATCCCCAGGCCTGCCGGCAGAGGTAGGTTTTTAAATTCTTCATCTTCATCCATTGCAATGGTCATCATTTTTGAACTGAGCCTTTTTAAACATTGCAGTAATAAAGGGCCACAAGAGAAAAACTGGGGGTGATGCTGTAGTTGTATGAAATGACTATTTTTGATATTGCTCCATTTACTCAGTGAACTCAGTTAAATGCAGGGCTTTTTTTCTCATAGAACGCCCAGAACGGAGTTCTGGCACTTTTTTTGGACGGAACCTTATAGGGTAGGCAAGGCGGGTTGTGTGACGTGTGTGTTCCGGCACCTTTTTTTTTTTTTTTTTTTTTAGAAAAAAAGCACTGGTTAAATGGATCACATTGGTCTGCTGATGCCCTTTGAATGTGTGTGTTTCTCCTACCTAATGCTTTTTCCACAAGGAATTGGCTTTTTTTTAAAAAAAAAAAAAGAAATCTCAAAGAATTGGTGTTAAGAGCCCATCTTTTAGAGCTCCAAGTGATACTGTATAATAATTAAGAAAAAGGAAAAAAAATGCAGAGGTTTGACATGAAAACCACAATTATGAACATTTCAGATACTCAAGGCAATTTGACAAATTTAGTATGAAACGGGATGCAGTTTCCACTGCAGAGCTAGTGGCTTTGTATCTGCTTTTGTGGGTAGTCCTTGACTTATGACCCGTAATGGAGCCCAAAATGTATGTTGCTTTTGTTAAGTGACATTTTACAACTTTTCTTGCCACAGTTATTAAGTAAATCGTTGCAGTTGATAAATTAGTAATACGGTTGTTAAATGAATCTGGCTTCCCCATTGACTTTGCTTGTCAGAAGGTTGCAAAAGGTGGTCACATGACCCTGGGACACTGCAATGGTCACAAGTATGAACTAGATGCCAAGCATCTGACTTTTGATCATGTGACCATGCGCTACTGCAACAATCCTAAGCAGAGTTTTTTTTCTAAAAAAAAAGGTGCTGGAACTCTCATCTTGTTAATCTTTTATTTATATAATTTTATTTATATATTTATTTATATAATTAAAACCAATATATTCAATTCTTAACATAAATTTAATTTATTGTATTAAAGGCAAATGTTCATAGTAAACTCCAAAGTTTTGTCCAATTCTCGTCCGGCAAATCTTCTCGACTCCTTTCCTTGCTCTTAGTATCTATGGCCGAATGTCGTCCTTTGAGTAACCACAGATCAACATACTTTGAAGGATTGAAAAGTCTCTGAGGTGGTCCGACAAGTTGGATGAACAAAAGTGCTGAAATTGTCTTAGTCTTTAACGAAGCTCTTGTTGGGGAGGCAATTTGGTTTTAGATTTTTGGAAATGTTGAGATGTTGTTTTTATTTATGTTGTTAGCCGCTCCGAGTCCTCGGAGAGGAACGGCATAAAAATTTAATTGATAAATAAATAAATAATTAGATTCATCTGTGAAAACCCAGGTTCACATTCACTTGAAGAAATGGGAATGGTATTCAGAGTCCGTATCAAATCCAACAGTTTTTCTGGATATGTCTTTTCAAGAATATATTCACAAAATCCACGAATCATTTCTCTTTCATTTATTTAGTTGCAGTCTGATAGACAAGTTTCTAAGTTTCTCTTCTCCAAATGTCAGTTGAGTATTAACATCCTCAGGCCAATGTTTCTGATCAAGTACGCGAGACCAATACGCCAACTCATCGTCTTTGCTATCAAGCAATCTTTTTTCAATTGACTCTTTCAATTTTTTATAAAATATACTTGGGTCAATGGGAGGATCCTTTTTTGAATGTTTTTTGTGAAGTAAAACTCCATGAAGAAAACACATTTTGAATGAGATTTCTCGTCCTCATCACCATCCCTCAGAGGAGCCAGTTTCTTCATTCCTACTCTTTCCATCTTGGGGAAAAACTTATTTTCTTTCTTATGTTCTTCAAGAAGATCCCAGAACAGCTTGATTCATCCCTCCATCTATCAGGCCAAGTGGGCTGTTCTCCCTATGAAGGACCAGGTTCCTCCCCTTCAGGAGGATCAGGGGGCATATAATAACAGCCTTCCAGTACTTGAGGGGCTATCACAAAGAAGTAGGGATTGTGTCATTCTCTAGGGACCAGAGGGCAGGACAAGAAGTAAGGGTGGAATCTTGTTACAGGGAGATCCATCATAGAAGAAAGAAGACTTTTTTTTCTGACAGTGACAGCAATTAATCAGTGGAATATCTTCCCTCCTGGGGTTGTGGGTGCTCCATCACTGATGGTTTTAAAAAAATAGACTGGACAGCCATTGGATTGGGATGGTGTAAGTCTTCTGCCTTGAGCCAGGGATTGGATTAGAAGACCTCCAAGGTCCCTTCAAAGTCTATGGTTCTATAAAATATATCACTGTTCCTTCTCAAAGGATAGATCTTTATCCTCTTCAAACTTTAGGCAAACCATGCCTGCCTCTGATTTTCCATCTTTCTATCTACACTGATTTGTTTCTCTAAAGTGTTCTTGCCCTTTCTTCAGTCATTTATAACCGCAGTCGCCCTGCCAGCGCCGCCGCGCCGCCGCCCCGCCGTATAGAGGGGGCAGCCCGCCGCCAATGCATCCCGCGCCCCTGCCTGCAGCTGCACTGCCCGCACCGCCGCCCCGTGCCGTCGATGCACTCTGCGCCCCTGCCCGCAGCCACACCACCAGTGCCTCCGCCCTGCCATCTAGAGCGGGTCCCACGGCTGCCAAAACAGCCACACTGGCTCCAGCTCTGGGGGCAGCCCGCCACCGATGCACCCTGCGTCCCCACCTGCAGCCGACCTGCCAGCACCGCCGCACCACCGTGTAGAACCGGCCCCACAGCTCTCAAAGCAGCAGCTGTGATGGTTCCGGTTCCGGCCCCGGGAGGGCAGCCTGCCACCAATGCACCCTGCCCACTGCCGCCCTGCCAGCACTGCCGCCCACAGCAGTCCTGCTGCCCCTGCCTCCTGCGCCCGCAGCCATTATTGCCCTAGCCCTTACCGTGGCATTGCTGCTCCTGTCTCCTCCAGGTATCTTCGGGACTAACTAGGAGATGGTGTAGTTGGGCATCAGGGAGGGGTGCAAAGTTCCTGCCAACTCGCCTTTGCTGCAGACAACTTGCACGTGCAACGTTCGCTGGCCGGGTCTTTTGGCGCGCTCAGCAGCAATTCCTATTGGCTTTTGAAAGCCAATAGAGGGAGTAGCACAGCTCATGCAAAAGTTGAAAAAAATCTATCAAAAAAAAGGTGCCGGAACACCGTACGAGAAAAAAAGCCCTGGTCCTAAGTGTGAATAATGGTCATAAGTCACTTTTTTCAGTGCTATTGCAACTTCGAACGGTCACTAAATGAACTGTTGTAAGTCGAGGACAACCTATACACAGCTTTAAAAATTATGGAAAAATTATCTTTTTTAAAGGAATTGTATAAACATAGAGCAAGCATATTTGGGAAGAATGTGATTCCCCCCCCCCTTCTCTGCTGGCCTTCAGTAATACTTCTCTTTAGAAACAGAAAATAAGCAGAGGTTAGTTACTGTTGGGAAACTCTTAAGATGAAAAGACTTCATTCCAGGCTAGTGAACAAAAATGGCTTCTAATCCAGTTGCGTATCTTCTGCCCAGCATTGCTTAGCTTTGGGGCTAGGAAATTATAGGTTCCTTTGTCTGCCATAACCGTTGTTGTCCTGATGGTGTAGGTGGAATTTCAGCTGAATAGTTATTATTGTGTAGGGGGAACGTGAATTGCATTCACTCCTCACTGTACCATGGCAACCAACATTTTGTCCTCCCTCAACTCTTAAGCAACAGCTGAGCTGCCTCAAGTCAGCCTAGAAATGACTCATGCACCTTGGCAGAAAGCAGACATGCATCTTGTTTGGGAAAGACAGGAAACCTGAACTTCATTGGGGTTTATAGGGAGGATAAAGTGATGATTTATTGCTCTAATTGCTATTTAAGAATGAATGAAGAGGAAGCCGGCAAGGCGCAATCAGTAGTAACTACCATATGGCATTTTACTTTCTTTTGATGATCATGTTTGAAATGTTAGAAATCATAAACCATAGTTCTTATTTGTAGTATTTATGCAATCATCTACTTGTACAGGCAGTCCTCGATATACAAGAGTTCATTTAGTGACTGTTCAAAGTTACAGCGGCACTGAAAAAAGTGACTTATGACCATTTTTCATTGTTACAGTCTTTGCAGCATCCCCACAATCATGTGATCAAAATTCAGATTCTTGGCAACTGATTTATATTTATGACTGTTGCTGTTCCCAAGGTCATGTGATCACCTTTTGTGACCTCCTTACAAGCAAAGTTAATGGGGAAGCCAGGTTCACCTAACAGCCGGGTTACTAACCTATCAACTGCAGTGATTCACTTAACATCTGAGGCAAAAAAGGTCATAAAAGGAGGTAAAACTCACTTAACAAATGTCTCACTTAACAACAGAAATTTTGAGCTCAATTGTGGTCGTAAGTTGAGGACTACCTGTACTGCAGTGAGAACACTGAAGCGAGGTGATATGGTCCAAAGAAGTTCTTCGGGGAATGAAATTCAGATCGTTCCCAGAAAGAAGTGATTTGATCTCTGATCTTTGTTTTTAACACAGGATACAGGCAGGCCAGTCTTCCTATATAGAGCACTTACCCACATACATTCCTTGCTTCCCTGCAAACCCAACTTAATTAATTGCTGGAGAATATGGATATTAAAGGGAGAACAGCATTTTCACGGATGTATGCATAGGCTCAAGGTTTATCTCTCATATTCTCAAATCTGGAATTTCAGCGTGTTGATATAAAAGCATGCAATTGGGGAAGTCCTAGCGACCGCTAGTAACTTTAATATATAATTTTATATTTTTGAAATTGTTTTCATTTTTTTAATGAAGCTGCCATCATGCTACCTCAGCACGGGACTTTTACTGATTTTAGAAGTTAAACAGGATTAACCTTGAATGAGATATCACCAGAGATTTAGATTTGAGTGATATTTAAAAAAAACAAAAACCTTAGAGAAGAATGATCTGCCACCTCCTGGTAATAAAATTACAATCACCAGGAACCAGTCTTGAACTGAAGGCATCTTCACTCTCTACTGCTCATATTTCAATCTAGATACTGTAACAGAAGGATGGAAAATGAAAAAAAACAACCACACTAATTTCATACTGTAGTCTGATCATGCAGAATGCTTCATGGATAAAATGATAGATTTTTCTTTAGAAGAAAATTGCAGTGGGTCAAATTTTTAGGTCATCACATCTTTTCAACCCCAAACTGTAGAAATTCACTTTCTATTGATTTGGTGGATGAAAAAAAACAAGGTCAGAAGGTCAATACCTTTTAACTGAATATTGCTCTTTTCTTTTTTTTTTCTTTCCTTCATTTTTTTGCAGGATCTTTCCGCAATGACGGCTTGAAAGCTGCTGATGTCCTTCCCATACTAAAGGAAAAGGTGGCCTTTGTTTCAGGTAAGTTCACGGTCTTTTCATTTCCATTCTGAAGTTTAATTAAAGCTAGCAGAAATTAGAAAAGTATAGAAATAAAGAGTAATACATAATGGTTTTGCTTCCGAGTTTCTGTGGGCACACGTGCCATTGCCCCAGCCTCGCCTCCCCTGTGACCCCCTCCTCTCCAGCAGCCCTCCTGAAGGAGAGTCACCCCTGAGCATGGTCCACACGGAGCAGCACAGCCAAGGACATGGCAGCCAGGCAGCATAGACAAAACTCTGCCTTCATACCCCATCATGCACAGTTGATGCTGCAGGGTGCGGGCAGAGGGTGTGACCACCATAGCGCTGCTGGGCGATCTACGGCGGGCCCTGGAGGCGGTGAGTGGCCCTGCGGGCAGGCGGGACAGGGGATGGGGGGCAGGGTGGGGGATGGGCCAGTTTTTGGGCACACGGTCTCTAAAATGTTCGCCATCACTGGTCTATTGATTGGATTTAAATAATGTTTTAACAAGCAGACTCCTAAGGATAACTTTTCAGCCATGTTGTACTGATGTATTTTAATGACATTTTAAACTCTGTTTTTAATTTCTTTTCCTTTATTCCTTGCCTCCTTGAGAAGAATTTCTTTGTGAAATGATGGATATGGATTAAATGAATAATGTCTAATGTTCAATATTTGCCATCATTACTTACTTGTAAGATTCAAACAAAAATCCTGTTTGATGAATCCAAAATACTTTTTGTATTTCAACTCCCATTAGCCCAAGCTTGGTCAGAAGCAATATATAGGACAACTGTCATTCAAAACATCTAGTAGATCTCTGGTTATCTACCCCACTGTCAAGCAAAATGAGGTACAAGGATAGAATATATCTTCCTAAACTGACATTAAATTACAATCTACATGCAATTTCTTATTTGGTTACTGGATTAAAAATAATTAGTTGTTTTAAACTTGTGCAATGACTTTTGTATTTCTCTGTAATTTAGCATGATGACATATGGTTCTACATACAGCTAAAATTAATTAGAATTTTTTCAAACCTCCGATTCGGTTCCAATACTAAATTAAAATAAAATGGTTGGACTGTAGTTCAATAAGAAAACAGCAACGTATTGAAAACTGCACAACACTCTCACATTATAACTGTAAGATAAACTTCCTTCTGCTCTGAATAGTTGAAAATTAGAAATAACGTAACCAAAAAGTAAGGGGTAAGTGTCAAAAAGTCAAGTCAGAAGAGAGAAAACAGGATTCCAGTGAGGCAAGATAATAAAAATGAAACAGGCAAGTAAATGCTGATTCTTGAACAAAAACCAAAATGTCTTAAAGACACGTTATCCCCATTGTTGGGTGATGAAATACAGAAGATGATCAAACTCTCACACCTTTAATTACAGTGTAACTAAGAAGTGAAAGCAGTTTCCAGACATAATTCAAAGTGTGGGTTACGATTTATAAAACTCACATGACTTGTGAGTAGGTTATTTGACAGATTATATTCTTTCCCTCTTAGTCTGCCTGAGATTTTAAGATTCTCAGTAGCGGCCTTTATTCCCCAGAGCAGCGGTTCTCAACCTTTTTCATGCCGCAATCCCGACCTGCGCCGGCCGAGGGAAAAAGGGGGGGAAAATGGAGGACTGCATTGTTTGGCGAGCCCTGTGAAATGGTCGTTCGACCCCAAATGGGGTCGCAACCCACAGGTTGAGAACCACTGCCCCAGAGGGACATTTGCTGTTTCCATTGAGGTTCTGAAATTGCAGATAAAATAAGGCTGGGAAGATTCATCTTAATGGTTCTCCTTGCAGCAAGTAAATATGTTTTTATCCCAACCGGCTTTTGTTCAAATGGGTTTTTACTGATAGTTGTTGCTTACATTCCTATTTATTTGCTTTTCTGCTTTAATTGTCTATTCTATTTTGTGTTTAATTATTATCCATTTTGAAGTGGAAAAGCAAGAGGTAATTTTAATACATTGTAAATTTTGTGAGCCGAGAGTCACTTAGGTGAGAAGGGCAGTCGTACAAATTGAATGATTGACTGAATGAATGCATGTAATAATTGCATAAATAATGAGATTTATTTCCACATTAACATGGATATGCTGTATTCTTTTGCCAGAAGGTGAATAGACAAATCATAAAAATTGTACACTATTCCAAGTTCATGCTTTTGGAATCAACACTGAGTGGAATGTTCAAATACATTAATTACAAATTAAAAGATGAATATTTTTGCATGTGCCTATGTGCTTTATGAATTTATATCCAATCTACGCTTGGCATGTATGATCCATTATTCAATATCTTACTTCTAGATATTGCCAATTTAAAAGCTATGTGAGTTACCTTGACCACTGACCTAAAATGGTAAAATAGAGTGATGCTTAAGTTTAATAGATATCGGTCATGCGTCATCTAAGCAAGATTCATGTAATTGCCATTCCCATGTCCTTCGTGTATTGCTCAATTGGTAGCCATGCTCTTGTTAGAGATCCTGGTTAAAAAAATGATAATTTTACTTCTGCAATTTGTAATAGTCTTGGAAAAAAGCAAACTGCATTAAGTGACTTTCTTTTGGTCTTAGTTATTTAAAATACTGCATCTTTTGTTCTGAGGTGTAAATGGGTTTTTGGTTCAGAAAGGAGATTTTACGTTGTCCTAGTGTAAATTGTTACCTAAAGATAATATAGCCTGAACTCGCAGAGGCTGTAGAGAATGAAAGGGTTACTATCTTTTTAAAAAGATGGTAGAGAAGACACTTGAGACTACTTCTCTTGTCAAATTGTCTTGCTGCTGAAAAGGCAATCACTTCTGACATAGCAAGCTCAATAGCAATCTTGCCAGCTATGCTGCCCCTTAGTAACAGGCAACAATTACCAGTGGCTTTTTTGGAAATGTATCTTTATGGTTTATTTGGTGCCTGAGGAACATTGTTCCTAGTTTGCTGTTGCTCTTTATATTCTGTCCTGCATATCTCTGCAAAAAGCCTGGGCTCAAAAATGAATTTTGCTTCTCCTTTTCCACCCAAATCACATGAGCTCTGTTTCCTTTCATATATAGGTACTTACTTTCAAGTGCCTTCCTTTTTCTGTGCTTTGATTTCACACTTTTGATTTTCTTCAAAGTCTTCTCTCTTAGAAGATTTTGCCTTCTGTCCTTTGCTGCTATCTTTTTAAAACTGATAAAAAGTGCAAGCCAGCTTACATTTTAGAATGGACAAGCTACATCCTCCCTCCATCAAAAATGTCTGAGAAAAAAAGTTAGATATTAAATTTGAATGTACATTTATATTCATATTTAAAAGCAAAAGTATTGTTTAAAAACCTTGACCATTCCTTAATACATCTAAGTAGTCAAGTTTTCTTGGTTTGTTCATTTTCAGTTTGGTTGTTGGAAAGGAATTCTGACATAGCTATGCTAGGAATATTATAATTATACCAACTCAGAATATCAATACTTCTAGATACAGTTCAAGATGGAGGTGCTCACTTTTAAAGGCCTGCATGGCACAGAATCTGGATATTTGTAGGTCTCCAGTTATCATTAAGTATCTAATTTAATTATTAAATTAAAATTATTTTTTTCTGCTGTAATACCCTCCTTTTAGCGCAGCGGTTCTCAACCTGTGGGTCGTGACCCCATTTGGGGTCAAACGACCATTTCACGGGGGTCGCCAAACAACGCAGTCCGCCATTTTCCCCCCCTTTTCCTTAGCTGTGCTACTCCTTCTGATTCTATTGGCTTTTGAAAGCCAATAAGAATTGTCCAGGCTGTCTCTGCCCTGCTGAGCCCGCCAAAAGTCCCAGTCTGCAAACGATGCTGCAAGTTGTCTGCAGCAAAGGCGAGCTGTCTAGAAGTTTCCACTCCTCCCTGCTGAGCAACTACTAAAAATGTAAGTAAAAGAGGGCCAGCGGTGGGAGGTGGGAGGCCAGCGGGCGCAGGGAGGGTTGCTGGTGCACGTGGGGCCCGACAGGTGCCTTACCTCCTTTGGGCTGGGCCAGCTGGTGGCCCAGCCGGTGGTCGCCCTGCACCGTCACTGCCCCTTGCCAGCCACGCCTCGGCCGGCGCAGGGGGCGGCACCATGCATGTGCGGCGCTCCTGGGCAGGGAAATAGTCTTCGACTTATGACCGGTTGGGGTCCTCGACTTACGACCGGTTGGGTAGTCCTCGACTTACGACCGGTTGGGGGTCGCAGCATTAAAAAGATTGAGAACCACTGTTATAGAGCATCATTTTGCTGAAGTAAGAATAGCCTCGACCTTACTGGCATTTAGCAAATCCCTGAAAACTTGTTTACTTCAGCAACCTTAAGGATGCCAGAGAAATGGGAAGTCCCCAAGACTGTTATTCTTATAGGTAGTCTCAAATACAAAGTTGGTTTTCAAATGGAAACAAAACTGGATCCATTTTTGTCTTTAATTAAAACAGTTGATTTTGCCATTTCTGCCAACTCCATTAAATTTTCCATCCATTCTTCCATTGTGGGAATTGACAGATATTTCCAACTTTTGCACATATGGAATTCTCTCTGCAGTCAACATATATAATAACAAAGTCCATTTTTTAAAAAGGTTTTTATCCATATATGAATATATAGGTATTCAAAGGCACATTGGCTCCAGCACCATCATAACTCTCAATGGTTGCTAAACAAATGATGGTTAGTCAATAACTATCTTTATGTAAAATGCTAATTCATTCTCCTGCAGTTTTATTTTTTTATTTTAATTTAACTGTACTTGTGTCTAATTGTTTTTCACTGTTGCATGTTTTAAATGACTATCTTTTGTGCACCTCTCAGAATCACATTTGTGAGATGAGCGGCTATATAAATCTGATAGATCAATTATTAATAATTAATTTATATCCATTATTATGAAAGCTGAAGTATATTCAGCAACAATATATACCCACCTACATGTTTTGTTTTGAGTTTCGAACAGAGCAACCTCACTTAAACATTTCAAGTTGGCTGTGTTTCAACCTGAGACTCTTGAAATGGCTTGAATGTTCTGAATTCTGAATATGACTGGATCAAATGTTGATGGTCTACAATCTTAGCTAGAAAAAAACGTTAGGTTTTTCAATTAGGAGTCAGTAATCAGCCCAACTTCCATGGTTAGAACAATTAGCAAGCCCATGATACCATTCAAGGCTGTTGTGTTTTGTTTTGGCTCTGATTCTTATTTATCTATTTATTCAATTTACTGTCTATGGCTGCCTATTACCAAGCAACTCTGGGCAGATAGAAAAGGTTAAAAAATTACAATATGAAAAGTAGACTATAAAAAAAATAAAATACACTATCCCAGGGACAGCATATTACTTTATATTACTTTACTACATAATTATAATGAGTTCATATATACCATCCTGGTCCATTGTCTGGAGGCAGATCCAGGTTTGGGAGGTTTTTAAAAGACCAGCAGGCTTGGGGCCTCTGGAGGGATATCTCCTGAGTTCCGTAAGATGATACTGTTTAATATATGGGCCCAAATCAGCAACTCTGTTGAATTTTGCAGACAGTTAAGGATAACTGGAGACCTACAAATATCCGGGTTCTATGCCATGCAGGGTTTTATAAGTGAGCACCGGCATCTTGAATTGCACCCCGAAGCCCATCGGTAGTCAGGGAAATATTATTATTATTAGGAATATTATACTGATGTATGAAGGTTTTATTTATAACTACTTGTACTGCTGCATTTAGGAGCAGCTGTAGTTTCTGTATGGTCTTGAATCCTAGTTCTTGTTTGAACTTTGAACACGCAAAACATCTATGACAAGGTCAGAACAGTTCAACTTGCACTGTTTTACACATTTCTACCTTTCCTTCCCCAGGCAGATACAGTATGAGGCCTATCCTGATCTTACATTACTCTTCACAACTTCACTGCACATTGATGACACTGTTTCTAAATAGCTCCAGCAAGCATATGTCACATGGCCGTTTAGTAATATCTGAAGGATCACAAATTTTCCACTCGTTACAGGATATAACTATTAGTAACAAGGCAAATAGCCATTCTGAAAGATATGTGCTAGGAAATTACTCTGTGTGAATGTTAGCCAATGGATGCATAAATTTGGCTTTGATCGCTGCTGCATCTGTTTGTGGAAATATTTAGAAGGAGATTGTTAATAAGAAAAAAAAAATGAGAGCCAAGAGGAAGGAAATGCAATGTACTGCTATTGTAATATATAAAAAGAAGAAAATAACACCAATTGCATTTGGAAGCCGTTCTCAGGGACAGAAAAATTACATTCCAATTCAATTGTTTGTTAATGACATTTGCTGACATTCACGCCAGCCCTTGTCCTTGCGTAAAAAAAGTGTTCACTTGGTACAAAAAAGTTTATGTTTTTACTTGGAAAGGTCAAGGATCTAAAATAGAGTAATACCTACGGTTGCTCCACAAACGACAATTTTTTTTTTTGCAATCTGCTATATCTACATTCCCAAGAATACTTTAAACATTTTAAATATCTCTCAAGCTAATTTTACAGTTCTTTCTGTTCTTAGATTGTAAAAACAATTTGCTGGTTAAGGAAGGTCGATCTGCACCAAGAGCTGAATGTGAAGAGTTGGATCATTCTGTACCTGCTGTTTACATAAAGGAAAGCTGCTTTAAACTCTGGCTTATTACTAAAATTTTGATTTTTATTTTGTTTTTAAAATTTAATAAATTATAGAAGTTACTGGTTTGGTATTCAAGCATTAAGCAAATTAATACTATATCTTTCATTTCATTTTTTTTGTAGATCACTCTGACTTACAGAGTTCTTGTCGACACTTGAGAAGAGCAGTTATTTAACTGGCTAGTTGTGAAATCTAGACTTTAGCAATGCTCAAGAATTATCTATCAGACTAATTTGTGAATCAGTGTGCATTATCTTTTAGTTCTCAAATTGCATTCAGAAATACGTATTTTTGAATAGGTTTAAAAGTCAGATTAATTAGATTAATATGGAAATAAGATTAAATGAATTTATGAAAGGATAGAAGTAAAAATGATATGCAGCAGAAATAGACTCAGTCTATGCTTAGTGGAGGATCTTGTTCCATGCTATTGAGCTGAGAAGGTTAAGGGAGATGTGGTCAGCATCCTGAGCAGAATGAAGGCCTTTTTAGTACTTGAATGGGGAAGATTAGAAAGTACGAAGGGTCAAAGTTAGACTGGAATTCAAAAAGAATTGTGGAAAAGGAAAAGGGGAATTATTCCTATCTGGTTGCCAACCACGTTGACTTAGCCATGTAGTTATCAAGAATTCAATTTGATTTGGAATCTTCATGTGTATCTCTAATAATCATACATGGCCTTGCTTGCTTTATTAACATAATATTTTTCAAACTTGTTTGAGGAATTAAATAAAAAGCAGCAGTATTGCCCTTTAATAACAATGGGTAATAAAGTAGCATATTTGTTTCTTTTTTCCTATTGGTAATTGATACATGACCACGACACACCAATGAAAATACTTCAGCATTTCTTTTGAATGTTATTTATTTAGATTAGATTAGGTGAATGTTATGTCTTCTAAAAATTAGCTGATATTCCCCCTCCCCCGGGAATAGTATATCTATAGATTTAATATTTGTAAATCAAGAAAGGTTTCCTAGTTCATTTAACTACCACCATTTTAGATTTTGATTTTAAGGTTCAGAGTGACAAATTTGAGGAATTGGATTTTGTAAAGAAATCAGAAATGAGGGCACATCAGGATAAATATAAATATGAGACATCTGTTTTTGGCCCTTTCCATGGTAATAATTTCTATTCCATGGATAATTTCTATTATCCAGGTTACTAAAACTTCAGTTTGCATATTAAGACTCCCTTGGTTCATTGGTAAGGCAAAGTGGATTCACTATTTATTAAAGAGCTACAAATTGCTATGAAGATTAAACATTAATTATGTGTGAACAATTATGCTCATCCAGCTGGTAAGATTTGTTGTTCAGTCCAAGCCAGAAGTATGAATATAACCTTCAACTTTAGATTAAGTATGCCTAAAGATTGTACTTTAAAAAATATATATGGCAAGTTTTTAAATCAACCTTATCCTGTTAAATACTCTGTATGTCAAATTATTCTGTTATATGGTCATTACCTTTCAGGTTCCTACAAATCTCTTTATTAAGAAAGATTTTATTCTGAAAAAAAAAAGGAAAGATTTTATTCTGGTTTCCCAAGTTTGAGGGCCAAATTATATTTACAATAAACGGCAGACAATGAATAGGGCTGGCTTTCTGTGTAAATTGGTTTCCAGCATGTTCATGGGATTTTTATTAGCATTGGACAAATTCTCTACTTCTAATTTTGCAATCATTTTGCAATTATATTGTCCAAATGGCTAGAAATTAATGGTAAATCACTGCCATTTGGGGGGGGATAAAAGTTATGTTTTAAAGAGAACATAACAACTAACAAAAGCGAATACAAATTAAAGAGAACAAAGAAAACATGAGAAAAAGGAAAAAGGGCAAAAAAAGAGATAAGAAATAGAAAGAATAATGACCTGATTTCCTTTGCAATAAATACAAATATGATTATAAAGTTATCTCTTACTCTATGATTACAAAAAAACCCTCACTTTTTTTCTATTATCCAATCTTTTTCTAATCACCAAAACTACAAGTCATAAGTGCATCTTTTTCTGTTTCATGCAAAAAGTCTATAAAGGTTCATCAGTCATAAATGTAGAATTTATATCTTCTCTAATCAAAGAAGTTAATTTAAACATCTCTGCAGATTTCATCATCTTCGTCAACCATTCTTCCATTGTGCATAGTATCAAATTTTGTGATATTTGAATATATAATTTATTCTTGGTGCAGTTAATAAAGTTTTATGGCTTTTTTTCTTTGCCTGTTCATTTGTCCCAAAATAAAAGCCTCTGATTTTATTCTGGATAAATGTATGTATCTGCATCCAAAATTTGTTGGCTTTTACATGTCTACCAAACATGATAAAATATCCTTCATGTTGTTCACATTTCCAGCAAAGATTTGAAATACCATTATATATTCTAGACAATTTTTCTGGTGACAAGTACCAACATTACATCATTTTATAAAAAGTCTCCTTAACATAATTAAATTTTGGTTCTTTCATTTGTGATATGAAATGGGCCTATAATGTGAACTGAATCAAAGTAGTTGTTCTGCTGTCACTTAACCATGACTAGTTAAGTGATGTCTTCTTGAAAGGAATAATGACCTGAATCCAAAAACTCATCATAATATATATTGCAATTATATATTATATCGAGTACACATTATGCAAAAGTCACATTAACTTTTATTCCTTGAAAAAAGTCATAAAACCAATTCAAAGTGAGGGTAATGTTTCTTGTGTTCATTTTTTTTAATTTATAAGTGTTTTGACCTCTGCTCTCAGTTCTCTACATGTTGATTCAAAGCAACCAACATTTGGTATTTTTGAAAAGTGTATTTCCCCCCCCCCCTGGATTCAGTTTTCATGTGATTTTTCACAAATCATCATAGGGACAAGTCAATCTCAGTTTTGCTAGACTAGTTCTTGCCTGTAGATTTAATAGCATTGATTGTCATTTAAAAATCAAATATATTAAGAAAATGCCCAATTGTCCGTCCATCCATCCCTCCCTCCATCACTCTCTTTCATCTCTCATCTATGTCTGTCTGTCTGTCTCTCTCTCTCTCTCTCTCTCTCTCTCTCTCTCTCTCATCTATCTATCTATCTACCATCTATCTATCTACCTGGAGAGTTTGAAATTTGTACTTGCTAACCAATGCTGTTAGTGGGCACTCCTAAACTTTTGAAAAATCCATCTGTTTGAAAATACAGAATAATCACCATTTTTATTGCTTACTTTTTTTTAACATAATGCCAGTTTCTAGTTGAGGTGTTAGTAGTATACAATAAGCCAGAGAGCTACCCTAATGACTCAAGTGGTAAAAAAACTGAGAGGAGATCTTTACAAAGAAGCTGCAGTTTGATCATTTCCGTCTTCTTTTGGCTTACATGATGTAATGTGCTTCCTGATTAATTTTCTAGCCATTGTTTGCTTTGTTACAGGCGGCCGTGATAAACGAGGAGGTCCCATCCTGACTTTTCCAGCACGCAGCAATCATGACAGAATAAGGCAGGAAGATCTTCGGAAACTTGTGACTTACTTGGCTAGCGTACCAAGGTAAAAGTTCAAAAAAAAAAAAAAAAAAGGAAAAGGCCTTGACGTGTTCTTGGAAAACCTTTGGTACATATTGGCATGGAAAAAAGAAATTCTTCTTTTGTGCTCATTCCCTTCACATCTTATTCAGCCAAGTCAGAATGGAATGGGGCAAAGCGACATAGCCCATGGCAGACAATGAATAGGGATAGCTTTCTGTGTAAATTGGTTCTCAGCAGAGTCCATGGGATTCTTTTATTAGTATTGGACAGACTCTCGATTTTTCATTTTGCAGGTTACGTTATGCAAATGATTGGAAATGAAAGGCAAATCACTGTGCCTTTTGTGATATGAAATGGGCCTATAATGGGAACTGAATCGTGGTAGTTTTGCTGTCACTTAACCCATCATCAATGGTGTCTTCTTGAAAGGATCAATGTCCTGAGAATAAAAGCTCATCATAATATATATTACAATTGTTATCATAAGGAGTTATATATAATATGTGTTATATATAACTCACATTAATTTGGGTTTCCTGGTAAAATAATAAATCAGTAGACCATGTGGCTATCCCCTCATCAGTACCTTCTCAACTGAAAATCAGGAACCACTTTGTTTGAATTGGGCTTTATTATGCTCTAACCCAGGGGTAGGCAACCTCGGCTCTTTTATGACTCATGGACTTCAACTCCCAGAATTCCTGAGTCAGCATAGGACTCAGGAGTTGAAGTCCATGAGTCATAAAAGAGTTGAGGTTGCCTACCCCTGGTCTAACCCATATTGTGCTGCCTGGTTTATTTTGTGTATGAAGGACAGTGAAGGAAAGATGAGGAAATAGATTGGGGGGGGGTTCCCAATGTTGTGTATAGTTTTTGAACTCCCTGTCTATGGAAAATAAAAATCTGCCTTGAACAAAAACTCTGAATTAGCTACATTTACCAATAAATGCACAATGGCATATTTGATACCAACCCAAGTATATTTGTATGTAAACAAATAGTGGATTTTAGTTTATTTCAAGCATTACTTTGTTATTTCTTGTAACATTTATTACCCTATAATGAAATTCTCAGAGCAGCTTTTATAAAGTATTTTTTTAAAACCATACTGTTTAATAACTCAACATTCTAAAACAATCAATGATACTTAGACTTTGGACCCAAACAATAAGGCTTTTAATTTTAAACATAATAACATAATAATGTAGGAATATTTATTATTTTGAAATCTAGTACAGGAAAAAAGTGGATTTCAAGAACTATCATTTATTATTTATTACTTATGGACAGAATGCTCCAACTTCTATATTTCTTGGTTAGCTTTGCTTCAAAATTCATCATCTACCCATCTTTCAGATTACTAAGGCAATTAAATTAATTTTAAAAATTGACATACACATTTTATTTGCTACAATTTTCAATTTGTGTTCTTTTTTGCTTTCTGTGGGAGAAAATTGATAGTGAAAAAGGAATGTGATTATCCAATTGCCTCTGAAGTGTGTGTATTTTACACTGGGATTTACCCACTGCACATGGACTGGTAAACTGTAAAAAAAGAAAAAATATTTTTTGTAATAGTTATTTATTTATTACAGCCCAAGGTTAGCAGCTTAAAATACTGTATAGGCAAGGTATATACATACATAGATAGACACATACATATGTGTGTATGTGTGTATGTATATATATGAATGAAAGGGGGAAAAGATAGGAGTTGAGCTCAATAATTGAAGATAATAAATTAAAAATTTTACATTATTTAAATTACAAATACAAACCATGAGGTTTCTGATAGCAATAGCTATGAAATTCAAAATTTACTTACTTTCCTGAAAACGTGACCAAACATACATTATAATGGTATATGTCCTATACCATCTCAGACAAGTGACTGTCCAGTCTCTCCTTAAAAATCTCCAGTGATGGAGTGCTCACGATTTCTTGAGGCAAGCTGTTCCACTGGTTAATTATCCTCAACATTAGGAAGTTTCTCCTTAATTCCAGGTTGCTTCTCTCCTTGATTAATTTCCTTCCATTGTTTCATGCCTTGCTCTCTGTGGCTTTGGAGAATAGTTTGACCCTCTCTTCTTTGTGACTCTCAAATACTGGAATACTGCTATCATCTCACCCTTATTTCGTCTTTTCTTTAGACTAGCTGTACCCAAGTCCTGCAGCTGGAAGCTTAGGCAGATTGAAAAGTGTTATAATTGGTGTACAAGTCCTTCTTTTTTTTGCCAGTCCTGGCAAAAAAAAAAATAATAATCCCAAATTTATTTGGGGAAAATCAAAAGGGGCACTTCAGTTCTGAGCAGTTAGAATTCCAGCAATACTGAGAGAAATGCAAAAGCAGAAGGCAGAAATTCAGCAATGCAAATTTGCTTTGAAAGATAACAGCAAAATGCAACTGTCAGTCTCTGCTTAAGACTGCCCTGAGGGCTGCCAGGAAAATGATTTTAGCAAAAGGAGTCAGCAGGCAAAGTTCAATAATACGTGTGGGACCCTTACAAATCCTTCTACAGAAACATGCCTTTGAAG
This sequence comes from Bothrops alternatus, assembly GCA_034064705.1. Lineage (NCBI taxonomy): Eukaryota > Metazoa > Chordata > Lepidosauria > Squamata > Viperidae > Bothrops > Bothrops alternatus. The sequence continues at coordinate 5,819,021 of JARGCV010000063.1, forward strand.
TTTGGCCTGCAGAGCTGACAGCTAGCCAGGGAAAAACCACGCTGGACTAAACTCAATTCAACCTCTGTGGAGGTTCTCTCTACTCTCTCCAGTTCTCTCTGCTCTTACTTCTCTAAACGTTCATGCTTTGTTTCATAAGTGGTCTGGAAGACAGAAATATTAATAAAGCTCTGTTTCTGTTTAATATTTATAGATAGAGGTGAATCTCTTCCAACTTCCACACTGGGAAAACCTCTTTTGTGCCTGTGCTTCTATTATAAACCTCAACCATTGAAAAGTTTCCAAAATAAAAAAGTAACCTTGTTGTCCTAGTTTCTGTTGCAATAGAAAAAAGTTCCTATCTGTTCAGTGAAAAGGGGTTGAAATTGAATAGCAAGGAAGGCTTTAAGTGGACAGAGGGAACAGGTTTTTGGACACTGAGATGTATATTACCTAGTTTATATATACATATATATGGCAGCTGTTCTTCAGATTGAGTTTCCTTAAGGTTTTGTTTTTGCCTTGTACTTTCATTTGACTTTTAACAACACCCAGCTTGGCCTCTCAGCATCCTATATTCCTCTTGATCATACTCAGTGTGGGATAATTAATGGGCTTTAGACTGGGAGGGTAGTAGATCAAACTTTCACAAATAAATATCAAATATCCACGGATGTTGTGCTTGATAAGGTAGCAGTAAAACTGCCCCTTTAGATGTTACTGTAGCTTGCAAGGATTGTATGATTAGAAATTTAAGACCTAGGTTTTTTTTTAACATAGATGATCATCACAAATACTTATCCAAGTCTAACCATGTAATATGTTACTTGATTTTCTCTTAAGTATGCTTTGAAAAATGGCATATATAAATATATATATAAATAATAATTTATGTATAATCTGTAATTGATCTGTGGCATAGTGTGTCTGTCTACCTACCGACCTACCGTATTTATCTACCTATCAGATTAGAAAAATGCTAGGCATTTGCTATTAACGAACATCTTATATCCTGTTAGTTATATTAGGAGTAGATTAAGGTGGTTTGATTATATCTTTTTCTATTTATACAACAATGTAAAAGTGTTTGCATTGTAATCAGTTTAGTCAGCTAACAGCAGCAGGAGGAGGAGGAAATTGGTATAAGTTGTATTTAATTTAAATATTATATAAATATAATATTTAAATATAAAGCAAAAATTTCCTGATTGTAAGCAGAATACAATATTGGAACAGTCTACCTATGGAGGCTGTGGGTTTTCCATCTCTAGAGTTTTTAAGAAAAAGGCAGATAGGCAGCTTTCAAGGTTGGTTAAATTGGATTTTCTGCACATTGCAGTATGCACTGGTTTTTCCTTCCTTTCTAGCTCCAGAACTCTATGATTCTATGCCAGCCGACCCTGCAATTCTTAATTCCTTTTATTGTAGTTCAAGAAACTTGAGAGTATTATTATCCCCTTTCATCCTATTGTCTTTGCATTTTCAGAGGTGTTGCAGTTGAGTCTGCCTTCTGTAGAAGTGGGAGATTCAAGTGGAATATGGCAGTATTATAGTGGAGATGTATTATCCTAAGGCAGGGGTGTCAAGCTCGCAATGTCACGTGACGTTTCGCGACTTTTTTGCCATTGCCAGCAATGGGATGGGTGCGGTTTTGCTATGATGCATCTGGCCTGTGGGCCGGCAGTTTGACACCCCTGTCCTAAGGGGAGGTCCCCAGAAACTCTGAACTTGTTTAAAATTTGTAGTGTTTATTGTGAACAAAGGGGGAAATGATTAAACAGATGGTTTGAAGATAATCACATTAATTGTTTTAGTTTAATTTTAATGTTGGTGAACTCAAAACCACTTCAATTTTTTGTCTTTTTGGCTACATCCACTAATGGGAATTTGACTCTAAGAAGCTCATCAAAACTCAAGTGAAGTTCCTTGTCCTGGAAAAAGTTCTCTGACATCTTCTGAAATGCCCAAATCTGCCTTTTGTTTTTACAGGTTACATGAAAAGTCTCAATAGAACTAAACTATAATTCCTAATGGTTATTTTCCTGCTTATTTAGCAATGTAAATAGGGGTTTCCCCCCCTTTTTGTTTACATTTGCATCTTGACACTTAAAAAGATGTGATTCCTCAAGTAACCTGTGAATACTTACTTTCTTTGTATGAACAGAAGAGGCTTTTGAAAAAAAAGGAAAAGAAGGAGGTACAACTCACTTTAACCCTGCAATATAGAACATTTGAATTCCTTTGTGGATAGCTTAAGTCAGTGGTGGCGAACCTATGGCACGCATGCCAGAGGCGGCACTCAGAGCCCTCTCTATGGGCATGTGCACCATGCCCCAGAGATGGAAGACATCCCTCTTCAACCAGCCGCCCGCTAACTCGCTGAGGTCCCACATGGCTGGATGCATCCCAGCACGGCTGGTTTCCCTCCCACCATTCCCATCCCCCCTGGCCTCGCATTCTCTCCTTTTCCCAGGCAAGACCCACTGTATCGCCTCCTCAGCTGTCGGCCGGCTGTCCAGCTGAGAGGCAGCTTCTCTGAACTGCTGGCAGCAGGCTGTGGAGCCCCAGACTGCGCCGGTCAAGGGGCCGGCAGGCTGTGGCTGCTGACGGACACTGTTGGCCCCCATGCGCTCGCTGGCGTCTGTGTGCGGGGGCCGATGGTGTCAGGCAGCAGTCGCCCCGGCCCCTGTGACAATGGCACCCCACCCTGCCTCGCCTTGCCTCGCCTCACTTCACAGGACGAGCCTCTTGCCCATTGCTCCACCTGCCGGAGACCCCCTGGATATCCCCCAACCCTGCCTGGCCCCCACAGGGGTCCCTCCCCACAAGCAACATTGAGGTGATCACACCCACCTTGGCCACACCCACCCAGTCTGCCATGCCCACCCAGCACCCGGCAATAAATAAGTGGGTTTTGGATTGCAGTTTGGGCACTCGGTCTCTAAAAGGTTCGCCATCAATGGCTTAAGTGTTTGGAGTGGTGGTCTGCCTAGTGAATTTTAACTTACTTTTTGTAACATCTCAAAAAGGTTTCTTTCTTTCTTTCCTGTCCAGTTACCTTTTCCCCATTTCCACTCATCCAGATTTTTCCAGATTGCTTTTTTTTGGGGTGTTGTTGTTTTCTTTCCTATTGCAACATCCTACTTTTTACCCCATTTCCATCCCTCCTTTTTCTTCATTTTTGCTATTCCTAGTGGAAGAAAGGAGGGGAAAGTGTGTATTTGCGCATTTCACTATACTGTACAAGTAAAAGAAAAGTCGGTATGTGTAATTAAAACAGTTGATATTTGAAAAATATGGGATATTTTATTTTCAAATCCTTCTTTTTTTCAATCCAACACTAACCTTTTTACAGGGTAGTCTTTACAAGTATATATACAAACACGAATGTTTTTACACACAAAGATGACACATGCGCACATTCACCTGGAAAAAGAAACTCCAAGATTGATTTTATCTGACATTGGCCAGCCTAAGTTGACCCCATGTAGAAGCTGGAATTTGCTCCAGATGTTTTTTATGTTTATACATTGGATTTAATGGCATTCAATTAAATCTGGAGTCGTTTTCTTTTCAGGTAAAAAACAAACAATATTTGAGGTAAAAAACAAACAATAAAATCCAGTTTGGCAGGATCATTGATAGAATCTTTATATACATTACAATGCATTGTTGAATATTAAGTTGTATCCAATGGTGTTGATGGCAGTAGAAATTCCTATCTTGAGATAACTAATGGAAGACAGAAAGGAAAATTAACTTACCTCAGTGTTTCGGTGTGTGCATGCATAGACATAGACATAAACACACACACAAACACATCTTGCTCTGTCTACTCAGAGCAACTTCAGTTTCCTAAACTGGAAATGTTTACTATATTTCTTGAAGACTTTGATGTAACTATATATTTAATCAGAACTAAATCTAATAGTTTAGTGTGGCTTATTCTGAGATAAATAGGCATTTGATTTCTAAGATCCAAGCTTGCATTATCTTCATAACTGTTATCAACACTGGAAAGCAGTGGTGGCAAACCTATGGCACGGGTGCCAGAGGCGACACTCAGAGCCCTCTCTGTGGGCATGCGTGCCATCGCCCCAGTCCTAGGCCTTCAGCTGGGTTTTATAAAACCTTTTCGCTTTAGGCCTTAAAAAGGTTCAATCAGTCAATTTCAACTTCTCACAGGAAAAAAAAGATCTTGCAGAGTTGGAATTGATTGATTGAACTTTTTAGTCCCACCCAGTCTGCCATTTCCACTGCAGCCACGCCCACCCAATTGGCCACACCCAGCCAATGGGCCACACCCACCCAGCATACTGTAAGTGGGTTTTGGGTTGCAGTTTGGGCACTCAGTCTCTAAAAGATTCACCATCACTGCTGGAAAGGAACTAAGACAAAGATTTAAGAAGGTATAGCTGATGTCTAAATTATTTTTGTTTTTTTGCAATGTAAAGCTGAATTAAAATATTGTTTCCAATTTATTGGTTGACTAAATAGTCTAATTCCTCACTTCTATTTATATGGGAGACTTCAGAGTGGAATTTACTGCTTAATTTGGGACATCCTGTTTATTTATTAATTGATTAAACTTTTTGGGCTTGTATGGGAAATGTTAATTTGGTTTATGAGGTTTAATTATATATTTAGATGAATATATATCATTAATTTCTTTGCAAATTAATTACAAAAAATGTTTTTATGGAAAGTATTTCATTCTTGTTTTGGGTTGGTTTGATTTATGTTTTTTAATAAACAAGCTAGTTCCAATACATTAATTTTTATGAGAATTCTGCTCCATGCAGTACTTGAAAATATCCTCTCTAATAATTGAGATGTTTTAGCATCATTGAATTTATGGACATTTGCAAAGTGATTTATCGATTGTCTTAAATGAAGCAACTTATATAAAGAAAAACTATTGTACAATTAGGTTGGAATTTGAAATGCTCTATAGTTGACTGACTAAAGTTGTGGTTTGATTTAATAGGAGAAGTGTCAGAACATGATAGAATGGAATTCCCAACCATTTTGGCCAATGGGAACATTTGGAATTTTGAGGACATCAGATAATGTTAGAGATGCCCTGCATAAAATCTTGCCCTTTCATAAATTGATGACTGTGGTTATATGGCTAGTCAAAATACAACATTGAGTATGAATGAAAGAATTGCAAGGCCTATATCTAATTGGAAATTCCAGTGATAATATAATAAATAATTTATATCTAATATTTAAGAAGATTCTTACTGGTTAGGATCATTGATCTATCTCTTCCAGTAAACTATGACTATAAATAGTATACTGATGCATGTTATGCATAAATGTAGTCCTCAGCTTATGACTATTTGTTCAATGGCAGTTCAAAGTTATGATGGCCTTAGAAAAAATTATTTATGGCCTGTACTCACATTTGCAACCATCCTACCACTCCCATGACCATGTGATCACAATTTGGGTGCTTATGAACAGACCTATGACTGGTTGCAGTGTCCATTTAATCACGATTTGCTACATTTTTTTGCTGATTTCTGGCAAAAAAAAATGTCCCTTCAGGTTAAGATCTTATGAATATATAATATATGCTCTACTGTTAAATTGAGACTCTAGGACAGGGGTAGGCAACCTTGGCTCTTTTATGATTCATGGACTTCAACTCCCAGAATTCATGACTGGCTCAGGAATTCTGGGAGTTGAAGTCCATGAGTCATAAAAGAGCCAAGGTTGCCTACCTCTGCTCTAGGAAGAGTGCATAGGAGAGCAACAAAGATGATTAGGGGACTGGAGGCTAAAAATATAAAAAATAGTTGCAGGAATTGCGTATCTCTAGTTTAATGGAAAGAAGGACTAGGGGTGACATGATAGCAGTCTTCCAATATCTGCCACAAAGAAGAGGGGAGTCAACCTATTCTCCAAAGCAGGGGGTCTTCAAACTTGGTCCTTTTATGACTTGTGGACTTCAACTCCCAGAATTCCTCAGCCAGTGTGCCTTGGTGAGGAATTCTGGGAGTTGAAGTCCACAAGTCATAAAAGGGCCATGTTTGAAGACCCCTGCTCCAAAACAATGAATGCAATGGAGCAATGGAAGCAATGGATGGAAACTAATCAAGGAGAGAAGCAACCTAGAACTAAGGATAAATTTCCTGACAGTGAAAACAATTAATCAGTGGAATGGCTTGCCTCTAAAAGTTATGGGTGCTCCAACATTGGGGGTTTTTAAGAAAAGATTGGACAACCATTTATATGAAATGGTATAGGATGTCCTGCTTGAGCAGGGGGTTGGACTAGAAGACCTCCAAGGTCCCTTCCAACTCTGTTATTCTGTTAAGATTACAGACTATCCCAATTAAAGAACTATTGTTCATGAATGATAAATTTATAATCTGATGAAATATATTGTGATACATAAACACTTATGTGACAATGAATTTGTTACTTTTTAAAGTTAGCACAACATTTTTTTTTTCATTTTTGCCAAAGTATCTTTAGTGTAACCTTCTTCCATGCAGTTTTGGTTTATATGGTCAGCAGACAATTGATTACTCAGTTATACTCAGTTATATACTCTATGCTTCGCAGCATATAGTGAGAATCATTTAATTATTTTTAGGCTGAAAGTGAAGGACTTAGATGCCTCACATTTATCAGTCAAAACTTACTAGCTGATTACTTTTTATATTTGTTAAAAACTCTAATACTGAAGCATACGCATTGTGCCTTAGACATGCATTACATATTATATATTTTATTTAATAAAGTTTCCCTTTATATTGCTTCATAGCTTAAAGTTACTTTACTATTCAAAAGGAAGCCTGATGTATGAACTAATACATATTTTGAAGCTGGTTTTAAATGTTCTTCATTATAATAACCAGTCTAACTTACTCACAGGTATGTTGAAAAGATAAAATATTGGGGAAATACAATCTGTTCCTGATTGATATAAATACAAGAAAGAAGGTAAAAGGAAGGGAAGAGAAGAGGGAAGGAGGGAGGGAGGGAGGGAAGGAAGGAAGGAAGGAAGGAAGGAAGGAAGGAAGGAAGGAAGGAAGGAAGGAAGGAAGGAAGGAAGGAAGGAAGGAAGGATAATATATTTTGAAGAGCCAAACGTATATTCATTCATTCAGCTTTCTGTTGTTGTTCTGGGCAAAGTTGAAGATATTTAAACTATTTAGACTACAATATTTAGACTAAAATTAGAACATGATTCTTAGACAACTTTTCTGGTTATGCCAGTGTGACATACATGGCTCAAGTTTATAGAATAACTTGACTGTGCATGATTCCTGGTGAGCCTGTGAACTGAGCAGGAGCCATTTTCTTTTTCAGTGCCTTTATAGGACTCTGTCTTTAGTTGGAAGTGACAGAGATAGTTAATACTCTGATAAACTATTTAGATGGCAAGGTTTATGGAGGGGAGGAAGTTACTTTAGACCTTAATAAGTTCAAGAAACTCTCTTAACATTGATGTTTATATGACAACAAAACTTGGTTCAATCCAATTGATTTTCCACTAATCATATTGGCTCCCTCAGTAAGCAATTGTATTCCCTTTCTCTGTGTATAATGGAAACACATCAGTGGTGGGATTCAGCTGGTTCACACCAGTTTGGCAGAACTGGTAGCTAATTTTTTGTTGCCCAGGCCCAGAACACACTTCGGGAAGCAGCATCCACGCAGAGAACCATTATTCACATATTTGAATTCCACCACTGAAACACATGATACAAAAACTTCCATATTTGTCTTCTTTTATTTGTCCTCAGTGGAGAAAACACCCACAGATATTTTACTGGTGCTAAGGGACATCCAAGATTGTGAAAATAATAACAGAAGATAGTAAAAATGAACTGAGGAATTGTGGCTTACTTTTCGGAGACAGTGTAACTGCATCAAAGCCGCTTTTTTAAAAAAATCAAGGGACTTATTTAAGGAACAGATTCTTGATTTGGCAAAATATTGTAATCTAAAGTGCTTAATTTCAATCAATTTCTTGGTGATTATAAAGTATAATATATGTAATACATCTTTGTAAAAAAGGTGCAAATTTTGTTGATTTGATACACATTAAAGGCTGCATATAAAAATGTTTTCAAAGTATCAAAAAGATTTGTTATTAAACTGATATCTGGATATCTGGTATCCTATGTCAGTTCAGGATTTGGCAATGTACATGTATAAAAATTAAGTGAATTAAACCTATTGCAGTAAATGTATTTTTTTTTAAAATGATGTAATCTGATTTGCTTCCACATGTGAAAATAATTAAATGTCTTGATAGTTGGTAGTTACAATATTTAGTACAATATTTAGTAAATTGTTAGTATGAGTTTTTGGCTAAAACTATTACTGGAAGCGAAATAAATTCTAAACGATGGTCTCTCTCTGAAATAATTTCCTGACTATACTAAAATGTTGAATTTATCATAAATGAAGCAGACGTTGAAAGGCAAGTGAAAAGCAGTACTGTTCATTTCTATAACTGCTTCTTGTGTTCGGCAAGTCTTGTGTCCTTTCAAATCAAATACAATGTCCCAGCAATCTTTTGGCTTTCAAACCTCTGTTTTGCAGACAGACTTACCAAGAAAACAAAAAACTAGAAGATTTATTAATTTTAAATTGCCATTGGGGCATGTGCTTGGTTAGTAGATTACACAGGATTGGATTATGTGGCAAGACCCTATTATAAACAATATCATTGAATGTTCTGAGTCTTCCCTTCTAAAACTAACTTTCATAATTATGCTGGAGTGGCATGTGTTTTTTTAGTCAGACTGAATGAATAAGCCACAAAAAGGGTTATGGTTTAGTTTAGGTAAATGTGAAGTGGTGGGGCAAAAGAATCCTAGTAGTGGGTGGATTCTGAGGTGTTCAAATAATTGGTGAATAGCCAGGAAAATATTTGGTTTAGGATTGGGAGGGATAGCTATGTGACAACATAAGCTCAGCAAATGGCTGCAATGAACATGGCAAATTCCATAATAGAGAAAGGAATCGAATTAAATTAAATTAAAAATGTTAGCATAATAATGACTTTTGTGATTCAGTGTATGATTGAACTATTGTGTGCTATTCTGTTTGGCTCCTGTGAAAAATAATACTATCGAAAACATTCATAATAGAAAAGCCAAAATGTTTCTCCCACTGACAGAACAAGACCAAGCAGGATGGGATGGGGCAGGGGGAGGAGGGAGGGAGGAAGGAAGGAAGGGAGGAAGGAAGGAAGGAAGGAAGGAAGGAAGGAAGGAAGGAAGGAAGGAAGGAAGGAAGGAAGGAAGGAAGGAAGGAAGGAAGGAAGGAAGGAAGGAAAGTATTCAGTTCAGGGCTTGAGAATTAATGAAAGATGTTAACATTTTGGACAATGGCATAATGGATTATAAAAGTACATTATTTATATAATTTCCCCCAAAACCTAGGAGCCCATTTTGTTTGGAAAGGTTATAATATTTGGGTACATTATAATAAAACATCCCTTTCTCGGGAAAAAAAATGTAAACTGAAATTTCTTGAGATTGCAGAATGTGTTTTCAATATATTTTTAAAAATTGCTCTTCTCTCCAGAATCTGCCAAATTGAAATCATTGTGAAGTTTTTGAAAGAAAGCCAAGAAGACAATCCTGGTGGTAATTGTCCAGGAATGTCAAAAGTATGTATTATGCCTATAAATATACCAAAATCTCCAGGGCAAAACATAATTCAGTAAATGTTAAGTTTATGCTGCATCATTCCACACTTGGAGGGAGGGCAGTTTGTTCTGCTTTCACTGTGGGGATTTCTGACACCAATTAGTGGCAATGAGCAATTAATTATTCTAGTTTTAGATATGAAGAGTTTTCCCGGTATATCCAATTCAACAGAGTATCAGAATTTGTTACATTATTTATGTATTTTAACAAGTTCCTTGACTAGAAAATTATGGAAATGGGACAGTTTTAATGCTGTTCTTTGGAACAAAAGAATCTGGTAAATTTTGTTAAGCACTCTTAAGTATGAAGGCAGATACAAGCAAGACACAAATTCCTTTTATATGTTTACCAGCCTGCAAATGTTTCTATCTGATGAGCTTCTGCACTATTAAGGATTGTCTGTATATGCTGATAATATTTTATAATTCTCCAAAGACATTGAAAAACAGGAATTGCAGATAGTAAACATCTGCTAAACAGGGGAACAATATTACACCATAGGATTAGGGATGAAGAACTTGATACCCAGAATTAGGCATGCAGTTAGCAAGGAAAAAGTAGGTTGATCCACGCTGTGCAGAAATTCACTCAGATCTAAGATGTGAGAGCATGCCATCTTTCTTATTTGCCAAAAGTACTAATGCCTTTAAATAATCCTACTGAGAAGTATTACCTGATACACTCATTTTCATTAAAGCTGAACTTAATTTGTTCTCTACAGACATTTGGGGCTTAATCAACAAATCCTGCCAATTATTTTGACTTTCACATTAGCCACACTTGAAATTATACCCAAATAAAAAATTAACATGCTCCCTTAGGCCTATTTGCGCAATCTTAATGTTTCTCGCTGAAATATTGCCTTTTATAGTCTATTTGGGCAAGCTATATCAACAACAAAGCAAGAAAAATGGAAGCATCTAGAGTTCATAGATATATAATTGCAATTGAGCTAAATTATTGATGTCAGCCATGGTTGTCTGGTAGAAGCCATGATAACATCACATATATAACATGATGCCATTGTGCAAATGTAATTTGCATCAGTTGCATCATGACATAAATGATCTACCATATGTAATTCACATCACTGTAATGTCGTGATGTTACTTGTCCTCTCATGTTCCCCTATAATTGCTCATAATGCCAAATAATTAAATTATCAATATGAAGAAGTATAATTTGACCAGAAATATGAAGTCTTCAGCAAAGTCTTTTAGCAAAACTGAAATAGTGGAATTAGGGGAACAAGCTTTTTTGTTTTTGCTTGGTTGGGACTGTATACAATGTTCCTTTCAAAATCCATTATCAAATTACCTGTGGAATGAACCGATACCGCTAAATATGCTTCTAGAAGTATCTCTACATAACAGTGAGTTATTGTTTAGGATTCCTAGAAATAAAAGCGATATTTTCTGTTTATTCTTCTGAGTTATCTGTCTGTCCTGGGTGGGACTAAAGATGTCTGTTCTGTCTGGGGCAGAATAGTAATTTGATAGGATTAATTTTCCTCTAATCTCCTGCAACAGTTTAAAGGAAGAAAAGTAATTTGATAATGGATTTTCCCCTCTTCTTCTGCATAAGCATCACATGTTGGCATAGGACCTCCAAGCCGTGTGGCTAGGAGACATGAGGCTGGATGAACAAAGGAACCTTTCCCAACAGGCTTGTGCCTAGGATATCCTGTCATAAACTTTGGTGGCTCCTCCCACTGACCTACTAACATGATATAGCTGACTAGCTGAAACTACATTTCCCATAAGCCATCTCTTAAGGAGACAGCACTTAACCCAATAAATGCCAAACGTGATCCAGAACACATCCTATGATCATCAGGCTGCATGCTTTAGCATAAGGATTCGCTACTGTTCTTGAGCTAGACTTCATAATTCTTAGCTCCTAGAATTTATGTATTTTGTCTCAACAGACTCCTTCTCCCCTCCTCCTCCCCCTCCCCCTCCTTCTCCTTCCCTTTATGCCTTCTAGGGAATGCTATTCCACAGGACAGAGACTGCACACTTCCTAGGTCCCACTATATGGCAGTTTTCTTAAATTCTAATTTGTCGGGAATTCCCGTCAATTCAGAACTTTTCCCCCATACCTTCAGGCAGGACATTCTCTGCCTTTTTCACAAAGATAGGAGACAGGTCCTATCCCCTTCTACTTTCAACCATTTCCATTCTTCTTCTAAGCTTGAACTGCTGATAAGCGCCATAGCTAGAATATTCAACCAGTCAGATGTTTTGGTGCCTGCAAGGGTATTGGTTAATGGAAATATCAAAGTGGCAGAAGACATATATATGCTTCTCATCTCTGTGTCAGAGTTCCAATGAAATATTTCAGGTAGGTCTTCCTGCACCAGAGGGGATACAATAGAACAAGTCACTTGTCAATGAGAATTTGACAAGAGGGCAACACGATATGGGGGTCTTGTGATCTCCTCTAATGTGAATCCCCCAACAATAATGGCGAACAAGGTTTGTTTTAATATCCCAAAATGTCCAGCTAGCCATCTGTTGTGGCACAGTAACTTCCCCCAAAGAAGGAGCGTGTGTGTTTGTTTGTTTGTTAAATTTATATGAATTGATCATTGGCAAGAAAAATGGACTTGATATTTTCATTCAAATGGCATTTCTCCTTTACTTTTTGTGTAATAACTAATTTCTGTTTAAAATTTAAAATTTTAAAATAATTAGTTTGCAATGACAATTTACTTTTCTTGAATTATGGTGACATGAATTGTATCAGCAACACAGACATTTTTGTTTCCACTTAAGCCTGTTCTTTGGTTAAATTCTATTATAATTGCATTATCACACCTGTATTGTTGGTGTGGTGTTTTTGAGGCTTTGGGGATATGTTAGTTGCAATGTCTTAGATTCTTGTGCTGTAAATAAATTATTTGTAAGAACTAGAGTTGTATCCTCAGTTATGCTCAGTTACATCCTCTGATATGCTGTCAGTTAACCCCATGTCCATCAGTGTCTTCCTTTGAAAGGCACACTAGTTCTAGCAGTTAATTTCCCAGCAAGTAGCAATTCTGCATTGATTTTCCTTCCATCATGGTCCTTGTTATTGCTGCCAAATGACTCAGATGAAAAAGACACTAGATGAGAAAAGGATACTAAGGTAATAGCCTCTAGAGAAATATATCAGTGTTGTATCATCCTTTCCTAGAATTTATTTAACATTCCAGAGTTTTATTATCTGCATGGTAAGTAGTGTCCACATGAGTACCATATTCATCTCTCCAAATAACATCAAATACATCTTTTGGACTGCATGGGGAGTTTCTATATTAACCATAGTTTGGGGTTAATTCATCATATTTATCCGATTTCCTATAAAAGATCAATGTACTGTATTTTTTTTTATTTGGAACTTGGTTGAAATATCTATAATGATATTTTCAGATCCTACGGAGGTTAGTATTAATTCATTTGTTTATTTAAAACATTTAAATGAAGTCAAATTGGAGAGTCAGTTTGGTGTAGTAATCAAGGCACTAGGCTTTTAATCAAGAGACCATGAGTTAAGAGTTAAAGCCATCTGGGTAACTTTGGGCCAGTCATTCTCTCTCAGCCCAATTTACTTCACCAGGTGGTTATGGGGAAAAAAGGAGAAGGAAGGAGTTTTAGGTATATTTTCTGCCTTGGTTTATTTTTATTATAGATGTACTTTTTGCTAACCAATTAACAAATATATGTAGGAAACACATTCCAGTATTAATGGGACACTTCAATTACCCATACATCAACTGGAAGACTAATTCTGCACCAAGTGAGAAATCGAATAAATTCCTGACCAACCTACCCGACAACTTTGTTGTCCAAACATTAGAGGAGGGAACTAGAGGGACAGTCATATTGGACCTACTTCTCATGAACAGGGAAGAAGTGATAGAGGTTGAAACTGCAAAAACCTTGGATAAGAGTGACCATGTCATACTGGAATTCAATATAATGCAAACACAAGCAATAGAACATAATGATACCAGAGTCTTAGACCAGAGCTGATTTTAACAAAATCCAAGAGAACTTGGGAAAGATTCCTTAGATCAGCAGTTCTCAACCTTTTTCAGGCTGCGACCCTGACCTGCACCGCACATGCGCAGCGCGACGGCCCTCATTGCGTATGCGTGGTGCTACCCCACGCATGCGTGGTGCTGCCCCCTGCGCCGGCCGAGGCAGGCGGCGGCAGGCAGGCCCAGGTGCTTCTGGGCGGCTGTGGCAGCGACGGTGAAGGGCGACCACGGGAGGTAAGACGCCCACCGGGCCCCACGTGTGCCAAAAACCCTCCCTGCGCCCGCTGCTGCCCCGCTAGCCTTGCCTTTGCCACCGTCTGTTTGGGGTGGTGGCAGGCAGGCCCAGACACTCCTGGGTGGCCGCGGCAGCGATGGCTCAGGGCGACCATGGGCTGGGCCACCAGCTGGCCCAGCCCAAGGGAGGTAAGCCACCCGCCGGGCCCCACGCGTGCCAAAAACTCTCCCTGCTCCCGCTGCTGCCCTGGTAGCCTTGCCTTCGCTGCCGCCCGTTTGGGGCGGCGGCAGGCAGGCCCAGGCGCTGCTGGGTGGCCGCGGCAGCAACATCGCAGGGCGACCATGGGCTGGGCCACCAGTTGGCCCAGCCCAAGGGAGGTAAGCCACCCACCGGGCCCCACGCATACCAAAAACCCTCCCTGCGCCCGCCGGCCTCCCACCTCCCACCGCTGGCCCTCTTTTACTTACAGTTTTAGTAGTTCTCAGCAGGGAGGGGTGGAAACTTCCGGAGAGCTCGCCTTCGCTGCAGACAACTTGCAGCACCGTTTGCAGACTGGGACTTTTGGTGGGCTCAGCAGGGCAGAGACAGCCTGGACAATTCCTATTGGCTTTTGAAAGCCAATAGAATTAGACTCTATGCAAGACCCCAAATGGGGTCGCGACCCACAGGTTGAGAACCGCTGCCTTAGATGAAAATCCTGAAGGGGAAAACAACTCAAGAAGCTTGGGAAACTCTGAAAAATATGATCATAAAAGCCCAATCCAGCACAATACCACTGAAAAAGAAAAACAAGAAATCTAACAAGAAACCAGCATGACTATACAAACATATCTCTGATAAACTCAAAGACAAAAGGACTAGTACAAAAAATGGAAAGAGAGACACATAACTAAGGCAGAATATCAGCAGATAGCCAGAATCTGTAAAGAAGAAGTCAGGAAAGCAAAGGTTCAGAATGAACAAAGACTTGCAATAAAAGTCAAAGATTAAAAAAAAGTTTCTTTCAACATATAAACAAGAAAAAAAATCAAGGAAATAGTCGGTCCACTAAAGAGAGAAGACAGCAAGGAAGTAACAGGCAGCAGAGAAAAAGCAGAGCTGCTTAACTCATTGTTTGCATTGGTCTTCATGCATAAAGACATTATAGCCCAATCTACCAAAAACTTAACTGAAAAAGACTAGAAATCAAAGTTAAAATAAACAAAAAAAAATGGTAAGAGAACACCTGTCTGGTCTGGATGAACATAAATCACCAGGACTTGACAGATTACATCTCAGAGTTCTGAAGAAGCTGGCAGATGTCATCTCAGAACCTCTGTTCCCTATTTGTCAAAAATCCTGGAGCACCGGGGAATCACCAGAGGATTAGAAAAGAACTGATGTGGTTCCCATCTTCAAACAAGAAAAAAAACAGACCCAGGAAATCAGCCTAACATCAATACCTGGGAAGATACTGGAAAAGATAATCAAAAAACAAATCTGTGAACATCTAGAAACAAACAAAGTTATAACTAGAAGCCAGCACAGGTTTGTCAAAAATGGATCATGCCAAACCAACATTATTCCATTCTTTGACCAAGTAACTAAATTAGTAGACCAGCAAAATGCTGTGGACATAGAATACTTAGACTTCAGCAAGGCATTCAACGAAGTAGACCACAACCTACTTCTTGAAAAGCAAAAAAAAAAAAAAGTGGGATAGACAGCATCACCATCAGATGGATTTTTAACTGGCTGACAAACTGTACTCAACGAGTAGTCCTTAATGGTATTATGTCTACATGGAGGGAAGTAAGTAATGGGGTACCACAAGGTCCTATCCTAGGCCCAGTAGTCTTCAACATCTTCATAAACGACTTAGATGAGGGAATAGAAGGGGAACTTATCAAATTTGCAGATGATACTAAGCTAGCAGGAATAGGCAACACCCTAGATCACAGGTCGGCAACCTGCGGCTCCGGAGCCGCATGCTGCTCTTTGAGTCTTCCCCTGTGGCTCCCAGCCTCCTCTGCCATTTGTAGAGAGAGACAGAGACAGAGAGAGGCAATTGCGCTTCCCTGCTTTTCTCTCTCTCTCTCTCTCTCTCTCTCTCTCTCTCTCTCTCTCTCTCTCTCTCTCTCTCTCTCTCTCTCTCTCTCTCTCTCTCTCTCTCTCTCTCTCTCTCTCTCTCTCTCTCTCTCTCTCTCTCTCTCTGTGTGTGTGTGTGTGTGTGTAAAAGAGAGTGCACTCACAGTGTTCTCTGAGGAGCTGAAAAGCTTATTGGGCAGAGCTCCTCCCTTTGCTGCGACTCTGCAGGAAGCAGGAAGGGCAGGAGAGAACTAGCTAGCCCAGCTATGCTGACTCAGGAATTCTGGGAGTTGAAGTCCATGAGTCATAAAAGAGCCCAGGTTGCCTACCCCTGAGGTTGTTGGAGAACAGCTTGAAGCCAGCTTGCCAGGTGAGCAGCAAATAGGAGAGAAGGGAGAGAGAGAGAGAGAGAGAGAGAGAGAGAGAGAGAGAGAGAGAGAGAGAGAGAGAGAGAGAGAGAGAGACCCTTTTGACATCTAAAATGAAGATAACACTGCATATATCCTTTTTTACCTCTGTGTGTGTGTGTGTACACACACACACACACACACACACACACCTATAACAAAGGTAAAAAAAGGATATATGCAGTGTTATTTTCATTTTAGATATCAAAAGGGTTTTGCGGCTCCTGGTGTTTTGTTTTCGGTGGGAAACGGGTCCAAGTGGCTCTTTGAGTGTTTTGGATTGCTTACCCCTGCCCTAGATGATAGACTCAAGTTCCAGATGGATCTTGACAGACTTGAACACTGGGTCCTATGTAACAAAATTAAATTCAATGTAGAGAAAAGCAAAGGCTTACACTTAGGAAAGAAAAACCAAAAGTACACATACAGCTAGGCTGAAACCAGGCTTAATAGCAGTAACTGTGAGAGGGATCTTGGAGTCTTAGTGGACAATCAATTAAATATGAGCCAACAGTGTTCAGCAGCAGCCAAAAAAGCCAATGCAATACTAAGTTGCATTAACAGAGGGATTCAATCAAGATTACATGAGGTACTTATACCACTCTATAAAGCTTTAGTAAGATCACACCTAGGATAGTGCAACCAATTTTGGTCTCCACACTATAAAAATGATGTTGAGACTCTAGAAAAAGTGCAGAGAAGAGCAACAAAGATGATTAGGGGCCTGGAGGCTAAAACATATGAAGAACGGAACTGGACATGGCAAGTCTAGTGAAGAGAAGGATCAGGAGAGACATGATAGCAATATTTGAGTGGCTGTGTCAGAGAGGACGGGTCAATCTATTTTCCAAAGCACCTGAAGGCCAGACAAGGAAGAATGGATGGAAACTGATCAAGGGGAGATTCAACCTAGAAGTAAGGAGAAATTTTCTGACAGAACAAGCAACCAATGGAACAGTTTGTCTCCAGATGTTGTAGAAGTGTCATACTGGAAGCTTTCAAGAAGAGGCTGGACTGCCATCTGTCAGAAATGGGGCAGGGTCTCCTGCTTGGGTTGAGGGTTGGAGTAGATAATCTACAACAGCGGTTCTCAACCTATGGGTCGCGACCCCATTTGGGGTCGAATGACCGTTTCGCGGGGGTTGCCGGACACTGCAGTCCGCCATTTTTTTTATTATATTTTTTATTTTTTTTTCCGCGCGCGACGAAAAAAAAATAAAATAAAACCAAAATGGCGGACCACGGGTCGGGGTAGCGGCGCGCATGGGCGGCGCAAGTGGGGTCTCAACCTGAAAAAGGTTGAGAACCACTGATCTACAAGGTCCCTTACAAATCTACTCTAATTCTAATTCTAATTTATAAAAATAATAAAGATGAAATACTAAAATAAATAAAGGACTGTCCATTTTAAAACCAAATCCTTGGTGGGTCACAATGAAAGAATAAACCAATATATGTATACAAAGAATAAAAAAAGAGAGAACAATAAAACCAAAACCACAAAAATCCTGTGCCACAACTGAACTTCCTGGTTGAAGCCCACAACATTTACCTCATTGTGAAGAACTGATAAATACTTTCCTGTTAATAATTTAAGTTGAAGCAATGTTTTTAGTTATGTAAAATCCAAGGAAAGTTTTTAGTTGAGAAGAGATTTCAACTTTGAAGAATTACTTGACCCAGTCTTGGTTTTCGGCATTAATTTAAAAGAAAATTTCAAGTCAAAGCTTTCACAAATTGTATTTTGTGAAAGACAATTTGAAGTTTGCATTTATTCATGTATGCTTAATGCTTTTTATGTTTATTTATTTATGTTTATATACATCCATCATATAAATAATAGATACTGTTAAAGTAAAACTCATTGTTTAGAACTGTTTCTGTTCTGAGATGTTTCAAACTCAAAATTCTTCTTTTTCATTCAAAAGTCTTGCTCCGACGATGAAACATTTTGCCAAAATATACAATTTCCATTTTATTAGATTAATATTCCATGTCAGAACATTTTTAAACTTTCTTTCTTTTTTTAACTTGCACATCAAAGGCTAAATTAAAAAGAAATATTTGCAGACCTGTAATACCTGAAAATTTAATGATTATCTAGAGCAGTGTTTCTCAACCTTGACAATTTTAAGGCATGTGGACTTCAACTCCCAGAATTCCACAGCCAGCATTGCTGGCTGTGGAATTCTGGGAGTTGAAGTCCACATGCCTTAAAATTGTCATGGTTGAGAAACACTGATCTAGAGGCTTCAGGTAATTGTTAATTAAATTTGGAGGGAAGAAATGAAGGTAGAGAAATGTCATTTCAGGTTTCATTTCAGGGACGGTTCATTTTGATATATAGCAGCAGGTATGCTCAAAATATTTGAGAAGCTTTGTTACACATAACCTAAATAATTGTTTTACCAAAATGCCATTCTGCTTCTCTCAGTTTCAGGAAAGCCATTTTGTATTGTGTTAAAATTCTTTAATTAGGGCAATGGCATTCCCCTAGCAACCTCCCTCCCGAGTCCTGTATTTCATCTGCTGTATCTAAACTGCCTGGCATCATGTTAATTGTACAGTTTTTCTACAACTTATTGGGCAAATTTTAGTGTGCAACATCTGAAGCTACTTGTGGGATGCTATTAGTTAATTCTGGGTAATTTGCCACTGGCAAAATAGCCTCCTGATAATTGCCACTTATTTAGAAAATAAAAATTATAGATTAGTAGATACAATGGTTGGTATAACTATTGTGAGAAGATGACAGATCTTCAGATCAGGTTACAGTGCTTCCATGTTTAAAACTTTTCTAAAGAAATAAATACAGTTAGTTAAGCTTTCATTGTTCCCTCCCTTACAGCATTTGAGCATCAGCAACTGAATGCAACATCTTAATTATTAATTTTAAAATATGTGCTATTGCAATATTGGAGCTATATATCATTTCAATATTGGAGCTATATATCATTGCAACTCTTATGTGTAAGAATTTTGATCAATATAATATTGGTGCTGTCCTGGGTTATTCATATAGAAGTCTGTGTTGTTTTGACTCTAAGCAATACAAGATACAGTTTCCTATAGAACTGGAATTTTGCTGTATAAGCTTCATACATTTTGTATCCTATCTTCTGATATAGATAGTTCTTACTTAGTTGTAGGTTGCTTAGCAATTTTTCAAAGTTATAACAGATCCCCTCAAAGGTACTTTATGCCTTGATTTTGAAGTTGACAATCACCCCCCAGCCCACCCCAATCAATGATTGCATTTTGGATGTTTGGCAACCAGGTTATAACTTTAAGTTCGTTCCTTTTTTCTTTTCTTGCACTTCCTTCTTTTACTTTTTTAGATAGTCTTTTACTTTGTGTAAAATTCTGTAAAATTCTCAGTAAATATAAACAAATTTTAGCGAGAGAGTGAATTTGCATAGATGGAATGCATGAATAATAAAGATTGACTGTATGTTTTACAAATTGTAGATAATTCAGAGATATGTTACTTTAACAGTCTAAATAGGGGATAGGGTTATTTACAAATGTCTTTTGAAGTGCAAAATATGCCTTATAATCAGCTTAATGATGTCATTATACAAATGACAGAAATGTATGTCATTAATATGATGATATCTTTAAACTAATGCGCAAGTTATCCACTTAATGCTTTAATATTGCAATAGAGCATATTTAGGAACCAAACAATGGTTATCGATCTGGAATCTGTGAATATAGGAATCAGGTCAGAAGAGATAAAATGTCTATTTAACTGCTACTTCATATTTCTAAAACCTACTCTGGAATTAATTTATTCAATGTTTAATCCCTACAGTGAAGATGTCTGCAAACGTGGTTTCACGGTCATCATTGATATGAGAGGCTCTAAGTGGGATCTGATCAAACCTCTCCTGAAGACTCTTCAGGAGGCCTTTCCTGCAGAAATTCATGTTGCTCTGATAATCAAGCCTGATAATTTTTGGCAAAAGCAGAAGACAAATTTTGGAAGTTCAAAATTTATCTTTGAGGTAAGATGGAGAAGATTTATTAATTAAGAACCATGATAAAATCTAGCACTGTCTGTTATTTTAGATTACTAATCAAACATTGATTTGATCAACATCTGTGTAATGAACGGAACATGGATTATTATTATTATTATTATTATTATTATTATTATTTATTTATTTATTTATTTAATTTCTATGCCGCCCTATTCCGGAGAACTCAGGGCGGCTCACAACATGATAGAAATTACAATAAAATACATAAATATAAAAACCCTTAGTTAAAAAAGAAACCAATCATTGCACAAACATACACACAAACATACACTGGCTAGGGGCAAGGTGTTAGCTGCCCCAGGCCTGCCGGCAAAAGTATGTTTTAAGCAATTTACGAAAGGCGGAGAGGGTGGGGGTGACACGGATATCCGGGGGAAGTTGGTTCCAGAGGGCCGGGGCCGCAACAGAGAAGGCTCTTCCCCTAGGCCCCGCCAGGCGACACTGTCTGGCTAACGGGACCTGGAGAAGGCCCACTCTGTGGGCCCTAACCGGCCGCTGGGATTCATGAGGCAGCAGACGGTCCCGTAAATAACCCGGTTTGATGCCATGTAGGGCTTTATAGGTCATAACCAACACTTTGAATTGGGTTCGGAGACCAATTGGCAGCCAATGCAGCTCGCGGAGTGATGCCGAAATGTGGGCATTTCTAGGCAAGCCCAACACTGCTCGCGTGGCTTCATTCTGCATTACCTGAAGACTCCGAACATTTTTCAAAGGTAGCCCCATGTAGAGAGCATTGCAGTAGTCGAGCCTCGAGGTGATAAGGGCATGAGTGACTGTGAGAAGAGACTCCCGGTCCAAATAGGGCCGCAACTGGTGCACCAGGCGAACCTGGGCAAATGTCCTCCTCGCCACAGCCGAAAGATGATGTTCCAAATTTAGCTGTGGATCGAGGAGGACGCCCAAGTTGCGGACCTTCTCCGAGGGGGTCAAAAGCTCCCCCCCAGGCTAATGGACGGATAGATTGAACTATCTTTGGGAGGCAGAATCCATAGCCACTCCGTCTTGTCGGGGTTGAGTTTGAGCCTGTTGGCACCCATCCAAACCCTAACAGCCTCCAGACATCGGCACATCACTTCCGCTGCTTCACTGAAATGACACCGGGTGGAGATGTAAAGCTGGGTATCATCAGCATACTGATGATATCTCACCCTGTGTTGTCGGATGATCTCACCCAGTGGTTTCATGTAGATATTAAACAGCAGAGGGGAGAGGACCGATCCCTGAGGGACCCCACAAGGGAGGAACCTAGGGGTCGACCTCTGACCCCCTGCCAACACCGACTGCGACCGACCAGTGAGGTAGGAGGTAAACCACTGCAAAACAGTGCCCCCAACCCCCAACCCCTCCAGTCGGTGCAGAAGGATACCATGGTCAATGGTATCGAAAGCCGCTGAGAGGTCAAGTAGCACCAGGATAGTGGAAAATCCGCTATCCCGGGCCTGCCAGAGATCATCCGTCAGCGCGACCAAAGCAGTTTCCGTGGAGTAGCCGAGCCTGAATCCTGACTATTGAGGGCCCAGATAATCGGCCTCATCCAAGGACCGTTGGAGCTGGAGTGACACCACCTTCTCAACAACCTTCCCTATAAAGGGAAGATTGGAGACAGGACGGTAGTTGTTTAAGACAGCTGGGTCCAGGGAAGGCTTCTTGAGGAGGGGGCGCACAATTGCCTCCTTGCAGGGAGCCGGAAAGGACCCCTCCCTCAAAGAAGCGTTGACAATCTCCTGAACCCAGCCCCGCGTCACCTCCCTGCTGGCCGAAACCAGCCAGGAGGGGCACGGGTCCAATAAACAGGTGGCGGAGCTCACAGCTCCAATGGCCTTGTCGACTTCATCAGGTGCTACCGGGTCAAACTCCTCCCACACAACAGGATCAAGACGAGTCCCTGTCATCTCGACTGAATCATTATCAGCCGATACTGCATTCCATTTTTTGGGGGGAAAAACCCCAGATGATAAGTGGTTGATAGTTGTAGTTGTATACTTTTTTCTCATTCTAAAAGAAAATAATATAAATAGTTGCATATGCCCAAATGAACATCCTATCCATAACAATATGCTTGCATGTTGCAACTTAACTGTTATGCAGACTGAGCAAAATATATAGGCATAGATCTTTAATGGCAGTTGGTTGAAATTCAGGCTATACAATTTAGCAGATACAAGTCATTGAAAAGTCCACTGATACCTGCCAATGTCAACTTAAAAGAAAGATACTGCCCTTAGGCAAAGAGAAGGATTATAAACAGAAAGTATGTCATTCTGACAGCTACTTCTGCAGAAAAAAATCTTCTGTTTTGAAGAACCCCAGTAATAGCCAGGTTTATGCTCCTATTTTCCCTTCAGGGCCTGTCAGTCACAAGTTGTTGGTAAGCAAAAAAAAGAGCAGGGTTGACATGTGACTGACAAATGCAGATTTCTGGAGCTTCCTGTTAACACTGGAGATGACCCAACAAGCTTCTTTGTCATTAATTCAGGCTTTTTACAAATTACTTTTCTTTCCTTCTGAAAAGACTTGAATGAGCAGGCTGTATTTTGATTGGTTGCATTTGAACTGGGAAGAAATATGACAGCTGATAGGATATTACCTTGTCCTTGCACATCTTTTCTTCCTTCCTGATGAAGTTTGATAATGTATTCCTATTCATCTCAAATTCTCTAGGGAGAATCTAACTGAATAATAAATGTATCTGCAGAATGCTTTAAACAAAGAGGCCTCCTTTCCTATCCTCATGTTAAAAAAACCAGTTATGGCAGGGGAAGAATATTTTAAACAGATTTAAAAACCAAGTGAGAAATTTTCAGCCCACATTGACATGCCCTATCCTAAATTTAATTAGAATTTAAATGAAAAGAATTACTGTTTAAATTAACACACTCTGCTTATGGTGCATTTTTGAAATACAGCACTATGGCATCTACTGACTCAATATTTGTAAAAACAATGCAGAAATACATTTTAAATAACTGTTTGGTTGTGTTCGTTGACTTTTTTTTCTAGTTTTGTATGCTGTCCAAAGTCCATTGGGATTGGTCAGCCAATAGATTTAAATAAATAAATGAATAACTGCTAATTTTTCCAATGAAGCAGAAAGTGTATTTGTGTGGTGTTGTTTATGTCCCCAGTAGGATATGAAAAAATATAATCATAGGGCTACAATTTCAAAATTGGTTGGCATTTCACTCTTTAGACCTAAGGGATTGCATTGCTTCAAGAAGCAACTTTGAAAAATCTTTGCTTAAGGCATTGTTGAAGTGAAACATCCTATCAAAGCTTTGTGCAGTCTGGATAAAATCATCAGTTATATACCACCTAAGCTAAAAAATACAAACAATAAGAATTTTTAGTAAGAAAATCAAAAAGAATTTGAAAGATCTGGGAAATAAAATGATCTCAGTGAAGGGAAAAGAAAAAACAATCTAATATCTCTACTAGAGAAGGTACCTAGCCGATGTTTCAAGGTAAGCTAATTAAAAAAACTATTCCAACAAAGAAAGAACTGGATGCATGCAGAGCTACGGACAATAGACAATGCAATGCACTCCCTACTCAAGAAGAAGATTCCAGTGGGAGAAGAATAATGAGCAGTATATTTTGGCAGTCATATGCCTGACGTCTGTATAATAACTATCTATTTCAAGTTATAACATTTATTCAACTAGGAGAGTATTCGTAATAGAAGACTTAAGGGTTAAAGGGAAGAGTTATATTCATTGTATTAGAAGCTATGAATTCCAATTTAGCAACAGCACTAAGCAGTAGACTTATATACCACTTCATAGTGATTTAGAGCACTTTCTAAGTAGTTTACAGGGTCAACACATTACGTCCAACAATCTGGGTCCTTATTTTACTGACCTTGGAAGGATGGAATACTTGAGCTGGTCAGTATTGAACTCCTGGCGGTGAGTCTGCCTGCAATACTTTATTCTAACCACTGCGCTGCCATGGCTCAATTTAAATTATATGTTACCAAAGCATTCCCCTTGTCCTTGTTTTGAACAGGGAGTTTTAGTTTCAACAGTGCCAAGAATTCAAGAAACTGTGTTCTAGAAAAATGTAATTGCATAAAAATTAAGTTTTAAAGCCGTATGTAATGAATTTGTAATAAAGCCCATCTCAGGAACCTTGGGGGGGGATGACCGTGCAATATTGGAATTCAACATTATGCACAAGCAATCAAACACAGTCAAACTAGAGTCTTGGACTTTAAGAGAGCCAATTTCAACAAACTTAGAGAGAGCTTGGGAAGGATTCCATGGATAAGAATCCTCAAGGGGAAAACAACTCAAGAAACTTGGGAAATTTTGAAAAGTGAGATTATAAAAGCCCAGTCTAGCACAATACCAATGAAGGAGAAAAATAACAGCTCTCAAAAAAAAAACCAACATGGCGCCATAAAGAACTCTCTAATAAATTGAAAGACAAAAAGGACAAGTATAAAAAGTAGAAAGAGGGGCACATAACTAAGGCAGAATATCAGCAAATAGTCTGAGCCTGCAAAAATAAAGTGAGGAAAGCTAAGGCTCAAAATGAATTAAGGCTTGCAATAAAAGTCAAAAATAACAAAAAAAAGCTTCTTTCAACATGTAAAAAACAAGAAAAAGGTTAAGGAAATGATTGGTCCATTAATGGGAGAAAGTGGCAAGAATGTGACAAGCAACAGGGACAAAGCAGAACTACTCAACTCATTTTTTGCATCCATCTTTACACAAAAGGAAAAAACAGTTCAACCTATCAGAAACAATACTGTAAAAAACAGATTAGAAACACAAGTTAAGATAGGGAAGAAAATGGTAAGTGAGCACCTGTCCACCCTAGATGAGTTCAAATCACCAGGACCAGATGGACTACACCACAAGGTTCTGAATGAACTGGCAGATGTGATTTCAGAACCACTGAACTACGTAT
Source organism: Bothrops alternatus (assembly GCA_034064705.1). NCBI lineage: Eukaryota > Metazoa > Chordata > Lepidosauria > Squamata > Viperidae > Bothrops > Bothrops alternatus. The sequence continues at coordinate 5,844,373 of JARGCV010000063.1, forward strand.
ATCTTTCAAAGATCGTGGAGCACAGGGGAACTACAAAAGGACTGGAAAAGAGCTGAAGTAGTTTTCATCTTCAAAAAAGGGAAAAAAATGGATCCAGACCTATCAGCCTGACCTCAATACTTGGGAAGATCTTGGAAAAGATAATCAAGCAATGAATCAGTGAACACTTAGAGGCAAAAAAAAGTCTTTACCAAAAGCCAACATGACTTTGTCAAAACCAGATCAATCCAGACAAATCTTATTTCATTCTTTGACCAGGTGACAAAATTAGTGGACCAGAGGAATCTGTGGATATAATTTACTTGGACTTCAGTAAGGCATTTGATAAAGTAGACCACAAGCTACTACTTGATAAGATAGATTCGTAGGTGGCTGACCGGCCGTATTCAGCATGTGGTCCTCAATGGAACTGCATCTACATGGAGGGAAGTGTGTAGGGCTCTGTTCTGGGCCCAGTGCTTTTCAACATCTTCATTAATGATTTGGATGAGAGGATAGATGGGGAACATCAAATTTGCAGATGGCACCAAACTGACAGGCATAGCCAACACTTCAAAAGATAGGCTTAAGATACAGAAGAATCTTGACAGACTTGAACATTGGGTGTTATATAACAAAATGAAATTCCGTGGTGAAAAAAGTAAGGTTCTACATTTAGGCAAGAAAAACCATATGCACAGGTATAGTATAAGTGGTACCTTGCTTAATATTAACAATTGTGAGAGGGATCTTGGAGTCCTAGTGGACAATCATTTAAATATGAGCCAGCAGTGTGCTCCAGCTACCAACACAGTGCTAAGCTGCATTAATAGAGGGATAGAATCAAGATCACGTGAAGTGTTAATACCACTTTACAATGCCTTGGTAAGGCCACACTTGGAATACTGCATCCAGTTTTGGTCACCACGATGTAAAAAAGATGTTGAGATTCTAGAAAGAGTACAGAGAAGAGCAACAAAGATGATCAGGGGACTGGAGGATAAAATATATAAGGAACGGTTGCTGGAATTGGGTATATCTAGTTTAATGAAGAGAAGGACGAGGGGTGACATGATAGCAGTGTTCCAATATCTCAGGGCTGCCACAAAGAAGAGGGAGCTATTCTCCAAAGCACCTGAGGGCAGGACAACAAGCAATGGATGGAAACTAACCAAAGAGAGAAGCAACCTAAAACTAAGGAGAAATTTTCTGACAATTAGAACAATTAATCAGTGGAACAACCTGCCTCCAGAAGCTGTGAATGTTCCAACACTGGAAGTTTTTAAGAAGAGACTGGACAGCCATTTGCCTGAAATGGTATAGGGTTTCCTGCCTAAGGAGAGGGTTGGACTAAATGACCTCCAAGGTCCCTTCAAACTTTATTATTAATATTATTATTATTATTATTATTATTATTATTATTATTATTATTATTATTATTATTATTATTATTATTATTATTATTTACTCTTTAAAATTAATAGCAAAAGGTAGTACTTGAAAAGCAGCCCATTTTCACAAAATCCCAGCATGATGCTAACTATAATATTGGTACTGAATTTGGAAATTTTGTCTTCAGATGCCAGCACAGTGGGATATCTTGACCAAATCATATTTTTCAATCTCAAGGTAATTTTCACAATAAAATCTACAATATTATTTGAAGAAATAATAACAATAATAATACCGTCCAACCTTCCTGCTCTAACAAATATAACATTATCAAAATATTGAGAGTTTTGTTAAAGTTTTGGATCTTACAGAATTTCAAAACTTGGAGATAGGTGGAGTCACATAAACTCAGATAATATACTCCCTCGTTTGAAAGAAATACAGGAGAAGGTCTTATTTCAAAATGTTTATGTATTTGGTTTTAATAGTTTTAGAATGGTTTTTATGTCATTTTAAGTTTTGATTGGGATTTGCCCAGAGTTTGTTAGAAGGTGGATAGTTATTAAGTGTTTTAAGTAAATAAATAAGTGCCAGAAAGACAGATCTCCAAAAATGGGGTCACATTTAAAAAGACCTCTTGTGTAAATTTTAAAAGTTGGATGGGACTGTATAAAACAGATGGTTCCTGATATTGTGAAATCCTAAACTCTTCAAGGCCTTAAGGTAGTAGCACCCTAAATTGTACCCACTAAATCACTGGCTGTAAGTGCAATTCTTTCAGTTGGAGGCATCATATAATTCCTATATTTTATTCTGTATAGCATTCTAGCTGACACATTTTGTATTAGTTCCAATTTCTGCAAACTTTTCAAGGGTAGCCCAGCATAGATCACACTGTGTAGAGTACACTGCAAAGTTCAAGATAAAATATAATCAAGGCATGCATAACTGTTGCCAAATCTGACCATCTCAAAAATGGATGTTGTAATACTGTAATTGATCTAGCACAGTGGTTCTCAACCTTTCTGAGGTTGAGACCCCACTTGCCCCGCCCATGCGCGCCGCGACCCCGACCCAGGGGCGCGCGCACATAGCGCAAAAAAAAAATTTTTAATTTAAAAAAAAAAAATGGCGGCCGCAACGGGCGGATCTGCGCATGCGCGGATCAGCCCGTCGCACGCGCCACGCATGCGCGCATCCGCCCGTCGCAGGCCGCCATTTTGTTTTTATTTATTTATTTTTTTTTAATTTAAAAAAAATAAAAAAAAAACCAAAATGGCGGCCGCGACGGGCGGATCAGCACCTGCACAGATCGGCCCATCGCACACGCCGCGCATGCGCGGATCCGCCCGTTGCGGTCCACCATTTTGTTTTTATTTTATTTTATTTTATTTTATTTTTTTAATTTTTTTTAATTTTTTTTAATTTTTTTAAATTTTTTTTTAAAAAAATTTTCTGGCGTGACGGGCGGATCTGAGCGTGCGCGGCGCGCGTGTGCCAAAAAAAATAAAAATTTTTTTAAAAAAATAAAAAAAATAAAAATAAATAAAAATAAATAAAAATAAAAAAAACAAAATGGCGGCCGGCGGTGCCCGGCGACCCCCGCGAAATGGGGTCGTGACCCCAAATGGGGTCGTGACCCCAAGGTTGAGAACCACTGATCTAGCAGTCCTAACTGCATCAATGTGCACCATGTCACAACCATCATAAATTCAATGACAAATGAGGGTGAAGGAGTATTTTTAAACTGCAAACCATTACTTTCAAACTTTGCAAACTAACCAAAACAGTCTAAATGTCCATCTCAAAGTCTAATTTCTTTAATATTTATTAAATTAAAATTATTTTTTTAATATTTATTAAAAACTAATTGTTTTGGTCTAGATTTAATCTCAGTGCATTCTTCCTCAACCAGGACTTTGTCAAATATAAGCAATGTTCAAGACAGTGATTGCCCTTTGAAGTAGGACAATAAGGTGCAATATGATTGGGAGGGTCAAAGTTTTTAATGATTTCCCCCAATTTCAGTTTCATATACTGTAGATATTAAACAGCATGGATGGCAAAAATGCAATCTTTGTATGTAGGAAATGTAGGAAACAAGGATACTTTCTGGACACAGCATGACAGTAAGAACTGTAAAACAGGAGTCCTAAGTTGCATCTACTCTGCAGCATGAGTCATCCTCCAAGAGAGTCAGAGCAGTCTTAATACTTCTCCATGCTAAAACAGCTTGACTGAAAAGGGGATGGATAATCTCTAAATATAATCCTCTAAAACAGGGGTATCAAACTGCCGGCTCATGGGCGCCCACCCCATTGCCAGCAATGGCAAAACAGTTCTGATACATTGTGCAACATCACGTGCCATCACAAGTTTGACATATCTGCTCTAAAACATCATTTTTGGAGGACAAGAACCATTGTTTGCTTTAAGTGGCATGCTGAGGGCTGTATTTTGAAAAGTGTCTATATATGGGGTGGGGACTTAAATTAATTTACAGTATTTAATTAAGCACAATGAATGTGTTATTGTACATATAGCAATCATTTTCCCTTCTGTCAATTAAAATTACATTTGGTGACAATCTTTGGAGAGACTCTTTGGGCTGTATCCAAAGTTTAGGCGGCTACATGAAGTTTTAAGCCTTCAGGTTGAACAATCCTGCTGTAAATATACACACACACACAGCTTTCATAACAAATAGTACCTAGTGTGTGAATTTTGCTAAAAGGGCTGTGTTGTGTGAAAACTTAAAAGTGGGCAAATTAAGCAGTTTTCCAAATTATCACCCATTGTGAAGGCATCCTGAATGTGTATGTTGAAGGAGAGGTGAAATGTACTTTCATAATATTAGTTGTGGACATAGGATCTATCCCAAAGGAGTTTATGCAGGACAGAGGCAATGCTTCATTTCTTGCTGATTTCTAGTAACACTGATGACACCACAATCGTCGTGAGTTCTCTTTCTCACAATGTCCATTTCTTTTCCCCTGTGGTTGTGAGAGCCAAGAAAAAGACAATTCATAGCCATATTGCACTAGGATGTATTCTTATCTGGCTGTTAAGCATTTTTCCTGCTTACTGCTTTTCCATTTATGCTGTCTGATGAATAGTTAACGGTATCCTTAATTGTTACAGGATTTCTGTATAATCACTTAAAAACTAAACCACACTTTTTTTTTAACCCCTTAGACAAGCATGGTCTCCGTTGAAGGTCTAACAAAACTGGTTGATCCCTCCCAACTAACAGAAGAGTTTGAAGGAACTCTGGATTACAATCATGATGAATGGATAGAGTTGAGAGTTTCCTTGGAAGAATTTTTCAATAGTGCCATCCATTTATTATCCAGGCTGGAGGACCTTCAGGAACTGCTGGCTAGGAAGGAATTTCCAGTGGATGTGGAGGGTTCAAGAAGACTAATAGACGAACATACCCAGCTCAAGAAGAAAGTAATCAAAGCTCCAGTGGAAGAATTGGACCGTGAAGGTCAACGGTTATTACAATGCATAAGATGCAGTGATGGTTTCTCTGGTAGGAACTGCATTCCTGGCAGTGCAGATTTCCAAAGTCTTGTGCCAAAGATTACCAGTCTTTTAGATAAGCTGCATTCAACACGACAGCACTTGCATCAGATGTGGCATGTCCGTAAACTGAAACTAGACCAGTGCTTTCAACTTCGACTTTTTGAACAAGATGCAGAAAAGGTAAGATGCAGCTTTTTTTCTTCTTGACTATTAACCTGAAATCAAATGGCAATGACAAAGGTGTAGCCAAATCTTTTTCTCCATTTTACCAAGATGACAGATTAATCAGGGATGCCAATCTCAAGTTACTTGGAAAGAAAAATCACTGAACTAATTGTTGGAATAGCAAGAAGCATTAGAGCTAGAAATTACTCACTCGTGATTTTTTGATAAAGGGTGAGCTTTATTCAGTATTTCTGAACTGATGTGACAGGTCTCAAATTACTTTTTTTTTTTTTTCATTTCACCAAACCTGTTAATGAAAATCTATCATAATCAAACTGTGGAACAATTTCCACTTGGGAGAGGTTGTAAAAAGGATACTTGGAAAACCAAAGAAACAAGAATCATATACATATTGAGGAATAGGCCCATGGGCATCACAGAGTCAGCAAGCTCCTTGGTTAAGTACATGTGGCAACAGTTTGAATCCAAACATTGTAAATTCATTTTCTAAATCAGGGAGGAATAATCTGCAGTCTTTAGACCAGGGATCTTCAAACTTGGTCCCTTTTATGACTTGTGGACTTCAACTCCCAGAATTCCTCAGCCAGGCATGCTGGCTGAGAAATTCTGGGAGTTGAAGTTCACAAGTCATAAAAGGGCCAAGTTTGAAGACCCCTTGCTTTAGACTATATGGTGTGAGAGATGTCTACAGGGGGACATAAAAAATGAACTCTGTGATCAAAGCCCTCCTCCTGTGGATGCTCTCTTCTGGGTCTAGCTTCATTTTTGTGTTGTTCAGAGCCACTCCTAATTCACCATTGTGATTTCTGGTGGGTTATTTACTCAACCAAAAAGCAAAAGGAGTGCGCTAAATCTTCAGTAGGCTTAGAACCCATAATTTAAAAATCTTCATCATTCCTCTCCAAAAAAGTGGATTGAACATGTTGGTTCTGCCTATTCCAATTTTGTCACTGCATCAATGCCCCACTCTTTGTGGCACTTAGAGGCAATGGTGTTTTTGTAAGAACTATGGGCATCATCCTTATCTATGTGATGAATAATACAGTTGTTTAACTAAGTATTCTGTCATGAGTGTCATGGAGATTAATGCTTCAGTTACCAAAACAGGGCAATTGTCCTGTTTCCCATCAGGGTAAATAATACTGGATGGATTATTTTATGTAGTTCATTGTATCATATTTGAACAGATTTGTAAAGTATTCGTTAAAAACAACAGCAAACTGTTACTGTTGTTTGTTCAATAAGTAATTTAATTCCTTAACTTTGTTAATGTAGTTCTTCAGGCTTTTCTAGACTTCTGTGAGGCATGACTCTGCAATTTACGGGCATTAAATCTGTTCATAGGTGGTTTCCGATTCAGGCAAAAGATGATGTAACTTTTTTTTTTCATTTCCACACGTTAATATGTCAAAATGCAACTTGAGGCAAAATAACTATTTGACCTAGGTCATTCTTTTTTTTTTTTTCTCCTTTAGCAGTGATCGTTATTTTTTAAATGCCATAGTACTTGAGCCTTTCCATCTTCACTAAAGTTGTTTTATTTGAGTGTTTTATGCCACCTGCGACCCTCCATAGTAATAGTTCGTTTTCGTAGCAAAGAGGTTGCTCACCAAATTGATTTTGATTAAATCTTGGAGTTATAGGTCAGTAAGATGTACTTCTGAATTTCTTTAAACATGATTAAAAGCTAAGTGGCATCAGATGGTTTGGCAAAACATCATAGATAGGACAGAGAAGAAACATCCCATAGACCAGCAGTCCCCAATCCTCTGGCTTGGTGGCCTGGCAAGGGGGGGGAAGAGGGAATAGTTCCCTGTGAGTGGCAGATGGGCACATGTGAGCCTGTGCAACTCCCACTTGTGCGAGGGGCAGTTACACGTGCCTACTGCTCGCACGAAGGGAGCTTTGTGTGTGAGCGCAAGTGGCTGCCACTCACACGTGCCCTCACCAACCGACTGCATGGCCCGGTTCCAAACAGGCCACAGCCCAATAGTGGACTACGGCCTGGGGATTGGGGACCCCTGCCCTAGATCACAGAGGTAGGGATGGAATTCAGTGTGGGTGAGTGAAATGTGGAATATGTACATGCAGTTCAATTACAGAGGGCCTTTCATCTTCTAAAACTATGATTCAGTTTGACCAATCATCTGGGGTACATTGGCTGACCCGCAGGAGGCTGTTACATATTACAGGTAGTCCTTGACTTACAATAGTTCATTTAGTCACCGTTTGAAGTTACAACAGCACTGAAAAAGTGACTCCTGTCCATTTTTCACACTTATGACCATTGCAGTATCCCCATGGTCACATAATCAATTCGGATGCTTGACAATTTGTTCGTAGTTATGATGGTTGCTGTGTCCCGGGGTCATGTGATCTTTTGTGACTTTCTGACAAGCAAAGTCAATGGGGAAGTCAGATTCACTCTTAAGAATCGTGTTACTAACTTAACAACTGCAGTGATTCACTTAATAACTGTGGCAAGAAAGGTTGTAAAAGGGGGCAAAATTCACTTCTCTCTTAGGAAGAGAAATTTAGGGCTCAGCTGTGATCATAAGTTGAGGACTACCAGTATACCTGATACAAACAGGGCCGCCTAATTATGTAAATTTAACTTTTAAGATAAAAACCCCTGACCTATGTTGTTCATGTTACTTCTTGACTTAAGAGAAAGAGAGAGAGAGAGATGATTGGCAGACTTGACTGTGTCTCTGCAGAAAGAAAATAACTGAATAACTGAATAACAGTATCAGTATTTGTCTTTATTGTATATTGTGGTATTGCAATCCACAGGCTGCTTAACTATAGAAAACAAGAGACATTATTGGGAATGCTAATAAATTGCTTATGATTATGATTATTGGGCAGGGAAGACAAGGGTGGATGCTTCATATTATAGTGGAATAAATACAATAAAGAAAGAAAATATTGATCAGCCTATGTACTGCCTGCAGAGCTTCTGGAAATACTTTGTGCTGGTGTTCATGCTGGTTCTTCTTTTGACTTTTCCCCCCCCTTAAGTGAGTAATCCCATGTCAGTGTTGCTATCTCAGTACATCTGAATCAAAATATCTCTCCTATAACAATGAATACCCAATTATAATAAATAAATAGGCTAGTCAGTAGAGAGAATTACATACTTATACAACAGAAATAAGTAAAAACAGATGTCATGTTGAGAACAGCATCTTATCAGTCCTCAGTATAAGTGTTAGATTGTGATCAGGCAAATTCAGTTTAAATCTTCATGATGTGAAGATCATTTGTTGACCTTGGATTAAGTTACACACTCAGGAGCAGATAACATCAGAGACGTTCTAAGGGAACAGTGTCTGAATATATGGCAAGGGTATGGAAAGGATGTATGCCATCCTGCGATCCTTGGAAAAAGGACAGAATAATAATATATTTGTAAATCATAATCCTGAAGTTCTTATAACAAAAGAACAAGTGTAACACAATATTTCATAAAACTGCGGAGTGGAGAAGTGCGTGAGAATTTTTTTTAACCTGAATAAGAATTTATTATATTTATACTTCCTAAAGTTCCGTGAAAAACATAGCAAAGCACACTAACATGCTGAAACCTATGCTTTCAAAATTAGTAATGCAGCTCACCGATTAAAAAATGGGTATCAAATAAGTTTAGTAAGAAAAAATTAGCATAAAATCATATATTAGGAAACATATACATAAAAGCATTGTGTTAAGGGGAAAAAAAACCCTTGTTGAAAATTCATGGAGTAAAATATAAAATGCATTTATGTGCATTGCTCACAAAAATGCATATGAAGGGAGAGGTTTCTACACATACACACTACAAATATGTGCAACAGAAAGAAAGCTGGAGAGAGAGGTACAAAGAACAGTCTGTTAGGCAGATTCTTATTACAGTAGTAAGAAATTTTAAATCCCTCACTCCAGGACTCTGCTTAACCTGTTTCTCACACTCAGGTGTTATTGGGGCTTGGACAGAGGGGCCACAGTCAATCAAATTTATTCCAGGGAGAAGCAACCAATCAGAAAAGTTTAAATCAGCAAAAAAAACAAAAACCACCAAGATATACGGTTTTAGCCAGTGTTTCAGCCAGTGGATTAGATACTGACCTCCACCAAAATTGAACCAAGATTTATTTGATACACAACTCATAGACTGCAGTTCTTAAAAAATGTTATGGTTTTATACATACCATAAAACCAAATCCATAGCACATTAGTTCTAAATACACTGGCTTATATTGGGACAAATGTATTACTGAGTAGTCCTCATTTAGCAACCACAATTGGGACTGGCAGCTCTGTTGTTAAGCGAAGCAATCACTAAGTGAGAAATCACATGACCTCAGCTGTGCTTTCATTTTCCCTACTCCCTTGCCATTTGGAATGCTCACCCCAGTTCTGAGTTAATTAGCAAGAAGAGAATTAATTTTTTATTTATATTCATTGGAGAGGAAGGGGTTATAAGAGAGAAAGCAGGAACCTAATGGGGAATGCACATGGAAAGGAATGAGGGCTGGGAGCCATGGGTGTGCTTCACTGACAGCCTGGTGTATTCTCCATTAGAAGCCTGCTTACTTTCTTGTAATCCCTTCATCTCCAGTATATAAACTCTGTGGGAAGTGTGTGTAGGGGGGAGAAAAAAAACAGGTGAGGCACAAGAGGGATTATGTGAAGGAATTGCATGGTTTCCCATCCCCTCCCCCCACTTGCTTGTTTAAGCGATCTCTTCCTCTGGGAGAGGGAAAAAACCAAGCAAATACATTGGCTGATTGCATAGTGTGCTCAGAGTTGCTAGCACCACTGCATTCTTTTCATATGTATTTCTCACTGGGTACCTACATACTCTGTTGTAATCCCTTCCTCTGCAATCTCTTTGCTTTGTGCAGGAAGAAGGAAAACAACCGGTCAGGCATAGGATAACACATAGTAACTATAATTGTGATCAGGTCGTGAATACAGGCATTTGTCATAAAGTTATTTTTTCACCACCATCATGACTTTGAATGGTTGCTCTTTATACCATAAATATTTCAGATCTATTTTCAAAATTCAGTATCATTTCAAAGGTTTTGGTGGAGTTTTTCATTTTGGTTTTGATTTTTATGTGGATCATAGTATCCAGCCAAAAATGTACTTTTGATCCGAATTTGAACGTGCCTTATGTTTTTTGCAGGAATTTAATTTGGAAAATATTTGGTGTAACCTTAATCTGACCATTAGGGATTATATGTTTACTTCCTATGCCCATATTGGCATAGTAGACTGGATATTTATTTTTTTTTAAAAAATCCTCTTCTTTAGTTGATCAAATTATAGACTCCAAGCTTAATTATATACTTATCAGTTCATGCTCTGATCACATTAATCTTTTAATTTAAAATGTTAAGTTAGTCAATGATAGATGATATTTTAATACTTCTGTGTTACATGATGATATTTTTCTTACCTGCTGTATATTAAACAACAAATGTGATAGTTTTTTTTAAGTCAGTGGTAATTCAGCTGGTCTTCAGAAAATTGGGGATGTTTACAAGACTAGGGAATTCGACTGTGATTTATGCAGCTACACAAGGAAAACGTAGAAATTTTGGTTACCAGCAAATGGATATCATGATTGAAGAAAGTGTTTTGATATGCAAAGAACCTTACAGAAGAAAAAAAACTTTAAAAGCTTATATGCTAGCTAAGGTAAAGCTGGTTCTTTTCTATGCTAAACAGGAGGAATTTTCTTTGAAGAAATTGAAATATTGGGACTCGGGCAAAAAAGCTGGTAAATTGCTGCTTATCAGTTGTAATAGTTTACATGACATGTAATGGAACACATTTTCTATTTGCATCAAAATGATTTCAAATTCTCTTTCCATCTATGGAGCGAGACTATACAAGTCCTAAGTAGGTTCATGCATGTAATTTTACCGGTAGGATGAATGAAAGCAAAGAAACTAAATTGTAATTTAGATAAAATGGTAATACTGTGGATATATATCATATATCATTACATATCATCTATCATCTACGTATCATACTATACATTATTCTCGTCTTTCTCCTATGGATGATATGTATCTTCCTCAATGTCAGGTCCTCTACCAGAGGCCTGGGAATTTGATGGTTCTGTGCAGTATCTTAGCTGTTCCTAGCACTTGTTTGGAAGTCTTCCCTGTCCTGAAAGAAAATATACTACAGCATGTTTTGGAAAGCATACTTTGTCTAATGTGACAATCTGGCTTCAGCTGTAGAAATTGGTGGTGCAAACTTTCAACTTTATTTGAGGAGGCAGCAAGTCCCATGTTGTGTCCTGGGCCTGCCGAGGAAACTCAGCAGGTCCAGAACTGTTGCAAAAGGTCCCGGGTAATTCCAAAAGCTGCCCGAGACCAGATAGAGCAGCGCCAGCCTTGTGCGCATGCGCAAGATGTGAAAACGCTATATTCCTATTGGTTGTCAATGTCTGGGGTTTTGGTTATATAAAAGGCCTGCATGCCTTTTCTTGTTGCTTGTGTTGTGAGTAGTGAGAACGCTGAGAGTATTAAAGGATTGTTGGATACACCATGTGTCGTCATCTTTGCGAACGAACCCAAGAATACAACACTGGTAACGAAGATGGGATTTCTCTGCAACAAAAGAAGAGTAATTACTGAAGAAGTGCAGAGGGAAGATGGTGTCTAATTAGCATCCAGCCTGCCAGTACAGAGTTGCTGGAGGGTGAGTTCGGCTACCAGACCCTTTCCTTTTTGCCAGAAAGTTTGCAGAGGAACAAGTGGGAAGTTCGCAGTTCAGAATGGCAAAGATCGGCCGGCTTTCTGATTTCAACACTTCACACCCTGAGAGGTGGAATTCTTATGTGGCTAGAGTAGAGAATTACTTTAGGGTGAACCAAATCAGAGAAGATGGATTGAAGGCTGCAGCCTTGTTGTGTGTTTATGGGCAGGAAGCGTTTGAAATTGCGAAAAACTTGGTGGCTCCTGCACCACTAGAGTCTGTGGCATATCCCGATTTAAAGAAGTTACTAAAGGAACATTTTCAGCCAAAGCTGTCCGTCATTGCGTGGAAGCATGCTTTTGAACAGAGGGACCAGAAGCAAGGAGAATCTGCTACTGATTACATTGCAGCCTTAAGAAGAGCAGCCAGGCCGTGCGAGTTTAAAGACTTAGAAGAGAGACTGCGAGATAGATTTGTGTGAGGGCTAAGGAACAGAGACTTGCAGCAGAAGATATTTGCTAAGGAAGAGATTTCATTCCAAGAAGCGCTGCGAGAGGTTACCACAGAAGAAGCAGCAGGCGGGGCTGTGAAAGCCTTGCAAATTACTAAAAGTTCTACAGAAACTGCTACGGTCCATCAAAAGGACATTCGAGAAGGATCAGACACAGATCCTGAAGATGAGGTGAATAGACTTTCCCAGCCAGCTGAAAGAAGGCAGAAGGAACGTCCAGACAAGGCTCCAGCATCCCTTCAATGCTTCGGGTGTGGAGGTTGTCACAAGCGAGCTGACTGCAGATTTCGTTCTGCCATCTGTAGAGCGTGTGGCAGGCAAAGCCACATAGCGTCCGTCTGTTTGGGTTGACAGAAGGTCCAACCTCATGAAGAATTTCATTTGAAAGGTACCAGGGTCCCCAGCCAACATAGGGTGGGCTTTTGCACATCACACAGAAGCATATTAAGGACAGGAACACATAAACCCCTTAAAAAGAAACTGTCTCTAAACATAAGGTTGCAGGGTGTTCCATTAGCAATGGAGTTGGACACTGGGTCCACTCTCTCCATTATTTCTAGTGACACTTTTAAAAAGATTTGTAGTAGAAGCAGCCTTCGAGTTAAACTCAGGCCATCCAATTTAATACTCATATATTTTCAAAATTCTAAGCTGTGTGTTAAGGGGGAGGCCACCCTTAGAGTACAGTATAAGGATTTGAAGGTCCCCTAGATGTGGTGGTTGTTGGGGGTGAACGTACGAGTCTTATTGGACTCGATTGGTTTGAGGCCTTGGGAATGCAGGTGACGGGACTACGCAATTTGCAAACGTTTAGTCTTGCAGAAGTCTGCAGAGAGTTTGCAGATGTGTTTAGTTCTGAGCTTGGATCCTATAAGGGGCCTCCCATTTCGCTGAGCTTATATCCAAGCATTATACCCATCAGGGTTAAGCCTAGGAGGGTACCTTTTGCCCTCAGAGGAAAGATTGATGCTGAGCTGGACAAGTTGCTCCAGCAAGGCATTTTGGAACCTGTGGACTCCAGTCCATGGGAAACCCCCATAGTAACGCCTTTAAAGGCTAATGGGGACATACGTATATGTGCAGACTACAAGTGCACACTAAACAAGGCATTACAGCAGCATGCTTACCCAGTACCTGTGGTAAGTCACATCCTGGCCTCCCTCAAGGGGGGGGCGTACCTTTGCAAACTTGACTTGGCACAAGCATATCAACAGTTGCTTTTAAGGGGCATTTAAAGTAAAGAGGCTGCAATTTGAAGTAAATGTAGCCCCTGCATATTCCAATGTGTCATGGAACGCACACTTCGAGGTATTCCTAGGGTCTGCCCATACTTTGATGATGTCCTTATTGCTGGGGAATCATCTAAGAATTTAGCTGAAAGATTAAGGGCTGTTTTGCTTCATTTTCGAGAAGCAGGCCTCAAACTTAAGAGAGATAAATGTAAGATAGGAGTTACTTCTACTGATTTTCTAGGGTTCAGGATTGATGCTCAAGGCATACACCCTTCTGAAACCAAACTAAAGGCTATCCAACAGGCATCAAGCCCTAAGTCTAAGAGTGAGTTGCAAGCCTTTTTTGGATTATTAAACTTTTATCATGCATTTCTTCCACACAAGCTGCTGTGACAGAACCATTACATAGGCTATTAGACAAGCAAACTCCTTGGCAGTGGACTAAGGTCCATGAAAGGAGTTTCAATGAGGTTAAGGCCTTGCTTACTTCCAATGCTGTTTTAGCTCATTTCAATGAGCAACTACCTGTGTGCATCGCATGTGATGCATCTCCTTATGGGGTTGGAGCTGTACTCAGCCACCTGCAGGCTGATGGAACTCAGGTTCCTGTGGCATATTATTCAAGGACTCTGTCTTCTGCTGAGCGTAACTACACTCAACTTGACAGAGAAGCTCTGGCCATAGTGGCTGGCATCAAGAAATTTCATGATTTCTTGTATGGCTGCCATTTTACCGTCTTTACTGACCATAAGCCTCTGTTGGGGTTGTTTACTACCAACAAACAAACCCTGCACATCATCTCTCCTCAAATGCTGAGATGGTCCATCTTCCTGTCAGCATATTACTATAAACATAAACATAAACCAGGAAAGGAGATGGGCCATGCAGATGGCCTCAGTAGATTACATTGAATCAGGTAGAGCCAGATCCTGCTCCAGCCATTAATATTCTGTCTATCCAAGAGTTGCCTGAGTCTCCCCTCAATGCTAGGGATGTGGCTGCAGAAACTGCCACTGATCACACGCTTGCACGCGTGCTGACATGGGTTTTGTCAGGTTGGCCTGACAAGTGCCCAGATCCAGAGTTCCAAAGCTTCTGGTACAAGAGGCACGAGTTATCCACTTTCAAGGGTTGCCTGTTGTGGGGAAGCAGAGTACTAATCCCAGCCTCCTTGATATCTAGAATCTTGATCTCTCTGCACGAGGGACATCCTGGTATAGTCAGGATGAAAGCGCTTGCACGTAGCCATCTGTAGTGGCCTGGCCTTGACAAAGCCACCGAGGCCCAGGTGCACGGGTGCCAAGTGTGCCAACAGTCCTGGCCAGAAATGCCTCAGGCACCAGTACATACCGGTAGGTGGGAGGAAACAGTCACCATGGTCTAGGGTGCATATAGATTAAGCAGGGCCCTTTCAGGGGCAATTCTTCTTGGTTGTTGTTGATAGCCATTCCAAGTGGCTAGAAGTTGTTCCTGTTTCCTCCACGACTACTTCCACGACTACTTCCAGGTGTTGAGAGGTATTTTGCATCACACGGCCTTCCAGATGTTCTAGTTTCAGATAATGGCCCTCAATTTACCTCTTCTGAGTTCCAGGCTTTTCTTCAAGCCAACATGATCCGGCATGCAACTTTGGGTCCCTTCCATCCATCATCCAACGGACTGGCTGAGAGAATAGTGCGCACCACCAAAGATGCCCTCAAGAAACTGACTTACGGTAACTGGCATCACAGGTTAGCAGATTTCCTTCTTGCACACCGCACCACACCATGCACTGCCATAGGGAAGAGCCCTGCTGAGCTCTGCTGGGGTACCACCTCATCACGAAGCTGGACAGGCTGGACCCTGACCGGGTGGCTTCACAGGCGGCCACCTAGGAGACTACAAGTGGGCGATCCGGTCTGGGCGAGGAACTACGCTCCTGGGCATCTGTGGGTGCCTGCTGTCATTTCTACGATCTCTGGACCTCTATCATATGAAGTGACCTTAGACGATGGCCGCATTCTCCGGCGTCATATCAATCAACTGCGTTGGCGGTTGTCGCCTGGGGTTGCCGTCCCTGACTCCGCTCTCGGGGGAGAGGGGGATCAGGAATTAAGTCGCACTTCAGGTCAATATCCTGAGATACAATCTCACACTTCAGGTCAACTTGATGGAGCACAAGCTCACTGGTCCTGGGACATACCCCAGGTCATGAGGGATTTCCCAGGGGAGGTGCAAGGACATCCTCAGAGTTCAGCTATTGCGCCAAATAGGGAGTCATGTGTATCTGCAAGAGCTCCAAACAGGAATTCCACAAAGGCGAGGTTAGCCATGGAGGCAACTCCTGACTTTAGCACCTCGGCCACAGGGGACTGGGAGTATTGGGGCACACCTGCAACGCAGGGCACATCTGAGACTGGTTGTTGGTCTGAGGGACTAAGTTCCCTGGAGCCACCCAGGATAGTAGGGGAATCCTCAGCCCCTTCAGAAGGCTGGGGAAATTCAGCTCCTTTTATGGAGTCTGAGAGGGGCTCTTGTAATTCAGCTGGCACGCCCTACCAGGGGTCACCTGCAAAACTTGTGCATAAAAGTCCTGGTCTAGTGAGCTTAACAGACGGGCTGGTAGGCCAGGCGCCCTTAAGGTCAAGTCCTGGCCTGTCCACCCGTGCAGGTGAGCTGTCAGGTCAGGCACCCTCCCTAACCTTGCGTAGGTTACAACGGCCTAAGGCCCTTCCTAAACACCTAGACGAGTATGTGAGGTTCTTGTCGGTATGAGAACAATACAAGTCTTGGTAAGGAGGTGAGACCTATGAGGGTAAAAGATGAACATGCAAAGCCACATTAGAGAGTGGCCTGTATGTAGTAAGATTATTATTTTATTAACTTAATTTACACACACACACACACACACACACACACACACACACACACACACACATATATATATATATATATATATATATATATATATATATATATATATATATATATATATATATATATATATATATATATATATATATATATATTTGTTTTCTGAGGTTTTCGCGGGTGTCTGTATGCAGGTCTTTGGTTCTTCGGGTTTTCTCCCACGTAGAATTTGAAGTGTCTTGGCAACGTTTCGATGAAATCTCATTCATCATCGTCAGGCTGGTGCTTTTGGCTTCTGCTACCAGGAGCTCTCTGCTCCTGGTAGCAGAAGCCAAAAGCACCAGCCTGACGATGATGAATGAGATTTCATCGAAACGTTGCCAAGACACTTCAAATTCTACGTGGGAGAAAACCCGAAGAACCAAAGACCTGCATATATATATATATATATATATATATATATATATATATATATATATATATATATATATATATATATATATATATATATATATATATATATATATATATATATATATATATATATATATATATACATATACATATACATATACATATACATATACATATACATATACATATACATATACATATACATATACATATACATATACATATACATATACATATACATATACATATACATATACATATACATATACATATACATATACATATACATATATATATATATATATATATATATATATATATATATATATACTCATCTCCAGAACCAAACGCCTAGCTGACGAACAACACCTAAAAACCGAACTACACACTCTTACCAATGTACTAACATCCAACGGATTCCAAAGAAATAAGATTTCCAACTTAATCCAAAAAGAAACTCCCACTAAAATCCAAGACAGAGAACAAGAAAACGGCAAAGCCCTCCTCCCATACATAAAAGGCACCACAGACAGGATCAGCAAGATCCTCCACAAACACAACATCAAGACAGCATTCTGCACAAACAGAAAAATATCCACCATCCTAAGAAACCCTAAAGACAAAATTGAGTTAGAAAAGCAAGGAGTATATGAAATCCCATGTACTGCTTGCCCCACCACATACATAGGACAAACCAATAGAAGAATAAGTGCACGCATTGAAGAACACAAAAACTCAGTCAAAAAAGAGGAACCAACTTCTTCCCTGGTCCAACACCTTAAAGCCACAGGACATGAAATTGACTTCAAAAAGAACAGAACTATCGCCAAAACTGAACACTTTAATAACAGAATAATCAGAGAAGCCATCGAGATAGAAAAACGCCCACACAGCATGAACAAACGAGATGATACCTCCCACCTACCAGCCATTTGGAAACCCGCCCTTATTGACAAATGAGTCCCTAACACAAAGAATGACACTAGACCCACACTCACAAAAACCACACAGGATGTCACCACCACACATCCACGCAAAAAGCAAACCCAAACCCACACCCATGATGAGGCACGACCACAAACCAGAAGCCAGACCACAGCTGCATCATTAGCCACTTTAAACTCCTCCAATCCATACATGAAGCAAACTGATACCCATCATGAAGATGAGGCACGACCACGAACGCGAAGTCAAACAGCTATGCAACTCACCACCTCTAATCTCCCTGCAACTCAGACTAACCTGAGCACAACAAAGCCCCCACCCAAACAGAACACTCCGCCAGCCAATCAGAACACAGCCAACCCCCCAGCCAATCAGAGCACAGCTAAGCCCCTAACCAATCAGAACACACCTCTACCCAATCAGAACATAGCCAAGCCCCCAGCCAATCAGTTCAAACCCCCACTGGCAGTTAAAAGGAAGAAACAGCTATGCTCACACATTGCTCCTAGAAGCACGAAGCCGAAACACCAGCCTGAAGGAGTGTGTGTTTTATCTAGGGGTGAGCGGTGTTGTGTCCTGGGCCTGCCGAGGAAACTCAGCAGGCCCAGAACTGTTGCAAAAGGTCCCGGGTAATTCCAAAAGCTGCCTGGGACCAGACAGAGTGGCGCCAGCCTTGTGCTCATGCGCAAGGCACGAAAACGCTATATTCCTATTGGCTGTCAATGTCTGGGGTTTGGGTTATATAAAAGGCCTGCGTGCCTTTTCCTGTTGCTTGTGTTGTGAGTAGTGAGAACGCTGAGAGTATTAAAGGATTGTTGGATACACCATGTGTCGTCATCTTTGCGAACGAACCCAAGAACACAACATCCCATATTTCTGATCTCCAGGTGAATGAGCTCCTTAAAACAATCCAATTTGCTTGCAGCACCTGCAAAGCCAAGTGCTAACTGGATTGCAAAATCAAAACATTGTGTTTGGTAGAAACATGTGCCAAAATGAACTCCAGATCTTTCACACTGTAGGAGGCTTGGATGCTGCTGTTTTCCTGAACACCCATCCAAATTCCAGTCCTGGGACTCTGGGTATTGTTAGTATTATAAGCAATGACTTTCAATCCTCCAGCCATCTGTAAAGAACTTAGTCTATGTTAAACAGTCTGTGAGTCTGATCCTTCCAGATGGTCCTTTTAAAAAATTCTCATTGAAGGGAGAAATGAACAAAATCTTTGACAAGACATTGACTGCTAACCTGGTAGTAGGTCTTATGGCATTTGATGGTGTTTTGAATCAATATGTATATGACTATTGAATTGAATTGTCAATTAGACTTGGACTCCTTATCATTACAATCATAATGTTCATTTAGTGTGAGTAGGGCTAGTTTGTAATCCGGATAAAATCATAACATCTGGTGCTTCTTTTCATCTACAGTTAACTTCTGTCTGTTCACATACTTCCCCCCCCATCAAGAATCAGGAGAGCAGATACAACATAGAATAGCAGCCAAGAACCGAATAATAGGGAGATAGTTATGTTTATGAGGTCTGCTTATCCATTGTTTAAAGAATCATGGCTAATTGAAGTAATTCAACTACTCAAGTTTGCATGTTATACTAACTAAACTATTAAATCACATTGTCTATAATTGCACAATATGCTAAAATGACCCACTGCTGGCTAGATTGTGAGTGCTGCTGAGTGTTGTTTCAACATAGGCATGGGTGTGTGTGCGTGCTTTGGCCTGACAAGTAAGATAAAAGGCTCCTGCAAAACCAAGGAATATCTATCTTTTCAGTGTTTCAATGCACACTTTAAAAGTGCAATTTTTCATTTCCTATCTTTGTCCTTTGTTCAATATCTGTCGGCAAAAATCCAGGATCTTAGAGCTTTTGTGTTGCTTTAGCAATAGTGTATAAGTCTCCATGTTTCCCACTCACTATGGAAAAAGATAACCAGAGGTAATGGGCAAAATATTAATGGGAAAGACATAAAACTCCAGTTTAGAAAAGAGCGTTGGAATCTCATGCTACAATTTCTCTACAGCAGAGAAATGTGACTCGCTATAATGCTGATTTAGAATCCTACATAGTGAATTCTCTTTAAAAACATCTGTGAGCCAGCAGTTAATATTTAGCATGCAAAATTGTATTCTTTTCTCTGCAAGTATTAGAAATGGCTTACTAAGCATTTGAGCACTAAATCTTTAGACAGATCTTCTGTTCTATTGTGCTTCACAAGATTTCATGTATTTTTTCATTATTATAATTTGGAGATGTTGCAGCAGTTTTGTGGAATTCAGAAATCATAAATGAATGCCGCCTGCTTTTCATAACAAAAAACGGGATCCTGTGCAGAATTAAACTTTAATATTTTCTGGAAGCCTTTCAGGCTGGCGTCATTGTTATGCCCACAGACTGAAGCAGAGTTCAAATTCTGAATTCAAATCATTGCAAAAGAGGAATTTGAAATTCAGAACAGGTACCAGTGCAGCTGTGACAATTTAAATCTGAAAACTGCAGCCATAAACCAAAAGAAATAAGTCTATAGGGTCAAAAATATTCTGTATGTATACAAAATGTGCCAGATCTTTGCATGCTGGTAGCTGCTCTGAAAGGTGCAACTTCTGGTGGAGATACATTCTTCTGCCTCTCAATTTCATTTTGTTTCATTCAGATAATCTTAGTAATTGTGGTTTTCTGCTATTTTTTTCCTTCATGTTCTTTATTCCAGCACATAAACAAGCACAGACACAATAGAATTTCTGATTGCTTTTGTGGACTCTTACTAACCACAACGTTATGTTATTTAAAACTTACCAAGAAATATCTTATCTTCACAATCTAATGAGAGGGATAGGGAGATCAGCAGAGCATAAGTATCTAATGTGCCACACTGTAGGGGGAAAAATGGAAGAAACTGAAATGGAATTAAAAGAGAGATCAGCCTAGAATCTCTAGGTAGCTGCAAGTGAAATAAGTCCAACCCCCTCTTGAATTCCGTTGACCCTTATCTAATTCCTAGCAGATGCTAATCATTAGTTGACAATATTTCTATGCATACCCATGAGTAGCAATAAATCAGCTTAATTGAACTTTCACTTATGGACCTGATCTTTCATGCCTGGCACACACTGGCCAAGAGTAACCTTAACATGGTGACAAAATTTAATTTAAGGAAGGGAATGTATAATAGACAGTCAACAGTCAATAATGATATAATGGCAGAATATTAGGCTATAGATCAGTATGTAAAAAACATACAAAGGAATTACTATCTTCTAGCACAGAGGTCCCCAACCCTGCGCCATTGCCCACTATCACAGGCCTGCTACTCACCCAGAACCATCCCTTCCCCCCCCCCCTCACCAGTCTGCCAAACTGGAAAGGTTAGGGACCTCTATTCTAGCATCAAGAAGCAAAACCTCTCTCATTTTTTAGTCAGCCAAAACTTCATGAAAAATACTAACGGAGGGACTAAGTATATAGACTACATATCTCACTTTATAGATTATATAAAGATTGAAAACAGATAACAAGAAGCAATACTGCTGCAGAAAATGGACATATAGATAATTACTCAACCAGCTTTGAATGGAGCTTAGCAAGATAGGAGATTCAAATATGAAAATCACACATGTAAAACTAATGTACTGCAGCTAAGATTACAGTTTGTGTGCTCTGGCACCACCAGAAACCCTAAAGTGAGGAACAAGTTGTTTCTAGTATGTTTCCATAATGCAGAATGATTTATTAAAACTGATCATCCACCAAAAGTAGTTTATTCCTGTTTAAATGTCTTTCTTCTTTTCAAAAGCATTATAGCAAGTTACTGATAATTTGAAAGTTTACATAAAATTGATTACAAGGCATGTAAATACTCAACTACACTAAAAGACTGTCAACCTTAAATTTGAAATAAAAGAATAGCAAGAATATTGAAGATAAAACGTGCCATAGAACAGGGAAATTCAGAATGAAATACATGGGGAGTTGAGAGTGGGTCAATATACAGGCTGTCTCTTCAATGCAATAGTAAGACACAGATAAAGGAGAATATTTGTGGCTCAGGGTTGAAATCAGGGATCCTTGGTGCTCTCTGAGCTTGGTTGTTTTCTTGCAGATGTTTCTTGCAGATGTTTCTTGATTAGGCTGTTGTTTGTTGTCTGATTGTTGTCTGAGTTGGTTGTTCCTTGATTGGGGTATTGCTTACTGCTTGATTGTTCATTTAGCATTATACTTGGTGTTAATCTTTGCTTATCTGGTGGTGTTGATTGTTGGCAAAGAGGTGCTGTGATCTTTTAGCTTTCAGTGTCCCAATCAAGGAATTGGTCATAAATTGAAGATCACCTGTAACTACTTCTAAATAATTAGAGACCTTCAGAATAACAACAATGAAAACACTGGGTGAATCTGCCTTGAATCCTGAATGAAAGAAAAATTTAATCATAAGCTTAAGAATTTAAAGAATCTAAAATAAACAAAAAACGTTAAGTAAGATTTTAATCTTAGAAAATTATAAGCAGAATAAGGATCCAGATGAAATTGGAATATTAAAAGTTTTACAACAAAATTTTGGAATTAATTATAAAATACAAATAGCTTCTCATTGGAAATAGATTCTGGGTTTGTTTTTACATGACATGACTACATAAGCAATTTCGTGATTTCAAAAGTTAGACATTAGAGGGAACTAAATATTTTAAGTAGAGTAAAAGATATATATGCCTGTAAAATGATACAATACATTATGACAATGCAATACTGAAGGAGACTTTTGAAGACTGGAATCAAAAAAATTTAGTCACAATGTCCATAATGTCAGTAATGATATCTGCTTCTATGAATAGACTATGTCCAAAACATATTATTGAAAAAATTTCAGGCATAGGAAATTTTATCTGACAAGATAGAGATGGTATTGGAAGTGGATTTACAATTTCCAGGTCAAGAGAATGACTTAGAAAAGGATGTTTTACTGGATTTACAAAAAAAACTGGCTTTATATTGTGGGAAGTCAGCCCCTCAGAGAAGGAAATATTAAAAGGGCAGGAAAATATATCTTCTCAAGGATCTTGAAGAGGCAGGAAAGCATGCCCAGTTTTCTTAATAGCCCCAGGTCTCCCTTCCCCAAGCAGAAACCAGCTCTATAGAGATGCAGATGTAAATCCAGAGAGCTAGGAGATTAAGAAGACAAAGACCTAAAATCTCTAAGAGTTATCAGTCCCAGGGAAGCAGGATATGACTGCTTGGACATAATAAGATTGACCCATCACCATCAGAATACCAGAAAGGCACACTCAGACTCTGGTCAAAGTTCATGCCACAGGAACAACTCCAAACAAAAGGCTCCAGAGGATATAAAAACCTACTCCCTACATGTGTTCACCCCTTTTTTCACTTCTCTTGCTGCCAGAACCATCTTCCTGTCTGGCGCTCCTCTCCAATAAACTACAACCTTCTTCCCAAAGCAGTTGCCATGTTTATTCCCAGCTTGGATGAACCACGATGAAGACTTTTCTTCCAACAATTTATATACCGTATAT
Organism: Bothrops alternatus; assembly: GCA_034064705.1. Lineage (NCBI taxonomy): Eukaryota > Metazoa > Chordata > Lepidosauria > Squamata > Viperidae > Bothrops > Bothrops alternatus. Next base: position 5,867,650 of record JARGCV010000063.1, read on the forward strand.
ATATATATATATATTGTTTATTATATTTCTTTCTTTTTTTCTTTTTCCTTGCACTTTTTTTTTACTCATTCTATTTTTTGTTTTTCTTTAAGTTTAGTTTGTATTGGGTTTTACTATTATAATCAAACTTCTTGATTAATATTACATGTATGCCATTACCACTGGGAACCATCTCTACTTTCTGAAGCTTACCTTAGAGCAAAAGATCTATGAATCAAAGGGTTTTTCCTACCTGATGTGAATCCTGTTTGAAAACCTGCTGCAATAATAGCAAACAGGATGACTGTTGCAGAGTGTTCTACAGGAAAATAATTGAGGGCATTGCTGACATGCCGCCACATAAATTTATTACTATGCTGCAGTATCCTTGATGGAATTGTGCACCTTAATTAATTCATCAGGTATGAAAGTAAATGTCTGACATTTTATGATTACCTCCTTTGTAAATCTTGCTTCTAAGGATTTGGCTGTTTAAGATGGTATTCACATCAACATGTGAATTTAGAATGTACTTACAGATATTTGCCATTACTAGAATGATCCAGCAAGACCATAAAAACAAGTAAAGGTAGTCCTCAACCTACGACCACAATTGAGCCCAAAATGTATGTTGTTCAGTGAGAAATTGGTTAAATGAGTTTTGCCCCATTTTTACGACTTTTCTTGCCACATTTGTTAATTGAATCACTGAAGTAGTTAAATTAGTAACACAGTTGTTAAGTGAATCTGGCTTCCCCATTCTCTTTGCTTTTTGGAAGGTCATAAAAGGTGATCGCATGACCACAGGACACTGCAACTATCATAAATATGAACCAGTTGTCAAGCATCCAAATATAAATCATGTGACCATGGAGATGCTGCCTCGGTTATAAGTGTGAAAAATGGTCATAAGTCACATTTTCAGTGTCACTGTAACTTTGAATGGTCACTAAATGAACTGTTGTAAGTTGAGGACTGCCTGAATGCTCTTTCGTTTCTTCCACTCAATTTCTACTTCCAATGTTAACGACCAAGCAAACCAGGAAATCTCACTGGTGATTAATTTGTTCCACCAATGTGTACATATTTCAAGTCTTCATGTATATAGTATCAAACAAATGATAGGGAGTTTGGTTTGTTTAGCCACCTTTGCTGGCACAAAGATTCCAGTGGGAGCAATTAAATATATCGTACTAATTTGTTTGCTCAATCACACTAAACCAAAAGACTAGAATTGCAAAAGAATTCTAATTCTGAACTGGGTCCTCATTTTAATATCAGTTGAGAAGTTAAAATACATGTATAGGGGATCTAGCTCAGATTTCTACTTTATATATTTACCAAAATATTGCGTAGTAGAGGAATCCTGCATACTACCTCTGATTCCTTCAGAAAGAAGAATTCAATAAATTGAATGTAATTGTGGAGCACTTAACAATTCTGTGCCCCCTGCTTTTCAAGCTGAAAACACAGGAGATAATGAGCTAGAGAGATAATTATCTTTAAAAGACATTCATCTGTGAAAGAATTTATGATATTCAACTAAATCACCAGAGGATTATAAAAGATTAATAGCCTTATATTTCTTGGTGGAATATAAAGACATGCAACTATAAGGAGACATGTCAGCAGTTTACCTACCTGCACAAATTTCCTATTATCTGAGATATGAACTTCAATAAGGCATAAAAATAATTGAGAATAAGATGTTTTTTGTTAAGTTTGGTATCAAGATTGCTAATATTAAAGGAGATAATCAGATGTACATTAAAGAAAGCTTTTTCTCCTCCCCATGAATTTTTCCAGAGCTGTTGTTTAGAATCATTGATTCATATTTTCCAATCACTGAATTAATTGTGCCTCTCCCTTCAGCATCCCATAATCTCTTTCCTTCATTAAATAACCCAACCCCCAAATTCTAGCATCTAACTCTTTTACCATAATTTGATTATGATATTTTTTTAATTAACCACATTTTACCAAAATGGTTTGCTCCCCATGATCATTTTGTATAATAGAAGTGGGGTTGCGGGTGTGCATTGATGTGTAAGTGTGCATGCATGCACATAGTATGTCAATACCTTGTATAAATAGACAAGACAGAATAAGTCTTTCAATATAAACTTTATGAAGAGAAGCGAAGGATCATGTGCTTTTAACTTTTTTATATTGAATGATGAATCTATTCAGAGAGGAAAAGTGCAAAGTATTCTAAGCGTGTTCACAATTCCATTCAGGTTGCATAGTTTTGGCAAAATATTAGTAGTAGTAATAGTCAAGCATGATGATGCTACTAATGTATAAAAAGATAGTTTAGTTTGCTGTTAATATTTTCCAAGTAAATTTGGACTGGGGGGGGAGACATAAAAAGCAACTAACTGCGTCTATGTAGTTTTGCAATTATCCATGAAGAGCCATGCACTTTGTTCCCCTAGAAAAGAGGTACCGTGTTTCCCCGAAAATAAGACAGGGTCTTACTATATATTAATTTACCCCATTCTGAATCTTCTGTCGTATTTTCTAGAGTCAAAGGTCCCATTAAAAAGAGAAGAAAAGAAATAGAAAAGAAATACCCGGTATGATTATCTGAGCATAATATTCCACTGAAAAGAAGAGACTGGACAGCCATTTGTCTGAAATGGTATAGGGTTTCCTGCCTGAGCAGGGGGTTGGACTTGATGACCTCCAAGGTCCCTTCCAACTTCTTCTTCTTCTTCTTCTTCTTCTTCTTCTTCTTCTTCTTCTTCTTCTTCTTCTTCTTCTTCTTCTTCTTCTTCTTCTTCTTCTTCTTCTTCTTCTTCTTCTTCTTCTTCTTCTTCTTCTTCTTCTTCTTCTTATTATTATTATTATTATTATTATTATTATTATTATTATTATTATTATTACTCCAAAGGTGCATTAGGGCTTACTTTCTGGTTAGCGCTTATATTCGTGGAAATACAATACTAAATGTGTCCATCTGACTGACGATCTTAACTGGGGCTTATTTTGGGAGTGGGACTAATGTTACATGAAAAATAATGCTAGGGCTTATTTTCTGGTTGGGTCTTATTTTTGTGGAAACAGTATATAATGATGGATAAATAAAAACTTTAACAATTCCTTGGCAACAATACTTTGATGCTTTTTAATTGCTTAATTTCAGGTTTATCCCAGATAAATTGCCTTTATGTAATGTACTAAGTACGGGGGGAGAGTTAGGGCTTGTTGCCAAATGACTGTTGCCTCCATAAATGGGTATAGCTTGTTTTATTTATTTATTTGAAAATTTATATTGCCGTCTACTCGTTCACTGTGACTCAAAACGGCTTACAGGAAATAAAAAATACTTTTTGGGGGGAGAATGTTCAAGTCCAGCATGTAAAATATTTAATAAGATAAATTGTTCTTGGTTCCTAAAACAGAAATCAAAATCTGTTGCTTGTATGTTGCTGTGGATTTCATTTTACCAATTCTGCTCTTATGCATCAGTCTTTTTCATTTAAGTTGCACGTCTCCTCTTAATGAGGAGCTGCAAAAGAGAACAAACCAAGCCAAATTGTGAAGATTTCCTCCCTGAGTTAGCTGTCTTGAGAGAATCCGTTCTGTTTTCCTGGGGGGGGGGATGATTAAACTATGTAAGACCAGCCAGAACTTAGAAAAAGCCACTCTAGTTTTTGACCTAGCTTCCTCAGTAGAAATCTCTATGGCAAAGTAGCTTAGCATCCTCTTTGCTTCAAAAATACTAGAGGCTCACCTGAGTCTTATAACGTGTTCCATCTACTACAGGGCTTTTCAACCTTTTCACCCGTTGTACCACTTTTAGGATATGGCAATATCCGAGTCGCCTAGCAAGGTGTCAAAAACTTAATGACCCCCCCAAAAGGAAAAAAGTGATGACGTACAGGTAGTCCTCGACTTACCACAGTTCGCTTAGTGACTGTTCGAAGTTACAGTGGCACTGAAAAAAGCGCCCCCCAAGCCACAGCCAAGCAAGATACCTGTCTGCCTACCCAGCGGCGCTCTTCCTCCTGTCCGAGGTTTTCATTGTTGTGAGCATTTCTGTTGAGGATTGGCAGCGGGGGTGGGGTGGGGGTGTTTGGTTTTTATTCCCCCTGTCTGCTGGGTGGTTGCAGCAGGGTTTGGTCACTTCACGTGATCCTGGGACACTGTGACCGTCATAAATATGAATCAGTTGCCAAGCATCTGAATGTAAATCACAAGACCCTGGAGATGCTGCAACATTCCAGCTGATCAGCGCTTCTTCTGGGCTCAGCAGAAGTGCCAGGATCAGCGTCAAGCTCCAGCTGGAGCCTGGTGCTGATCCTGGCGCTTCCACTGAGCCCTGACAGCCCCGAAGAAGCATTGATCTTGGTGCTTCCGCTGAGCCCTGACAGCCCTGCAGCTCCAGCCATCTCTCACTCAGGTTTGTGCGTTGCTGCCACCGGTTCAGCTCATTCCCCTCCCCTGCTACCACTTTTCTAGGATGGTCGCGTATCACTTGCCAGGTGCCAATGTACCACAGGTGGTACCCTTACCACTGGCTGAAAAGCCTTCTTCAATACTCCCGCTTCAAACAAGCTACCGCATGAAGATAAAATGTTGCTGTTGTTTGTCATCTTGCACTATGGGTCACTGGATAGGTGTTATAGAACAGGAGGCATTAGTTTTCCATGAGTTATTGGAGCTCTGTAAAAAATATGAGTGTCTTGGCTCAAACCTCACAACAACCATTTGGTTTTGCTTGCTGTACTAAAACCTAAAGTCCAGGTTACTGTGGATGGTGCTTGTTCACCAAGTTTTGAGGCTTACCTGATAATTGGTGCATTTTCCAGATATGAAATATGGCATCTTGGATTGCTGGAAAAAGTAATCTGGAGTATGACTGGAATAAAGAGACTTATATTTCTCAGTAACTGATAATAATAGTAATTTATATCTCGCCGTTCTTCTTCTCATAGTGCAGATAATCACTATGGCTCTTGATTTTTTAAAAAACTTATTATTATGTGCTATCTCTTTTGTATTAATTGAATTCCATGTAAAGCTGTCCTAATTAAGAGACACTGCTACATTTAGACCGAATGGATTGAGAAGATCAAGAAAACAAGAATCCTGCTTGTTCTTTTATGTATTACAGCAATTTAATTTGTAATTAAACTCCATTGGCCTATTTTCTTCTCGCATGTGGAATAACTAGTACAGTAAAAGCAATTATAGAATTGAAATTATGAATAGAAAATTCAGCTGCGTTGCTGGAGAAAACGATACAGCAGACTTTCAGAGCTTCAAACTCCATAGGTATAAGGATCATTTGCAATATGAAATGTACTCACAACCTCTCTCCCCCCCCTCCATTTCTGTATCTCTCTGGTCTTATCTGCTAAATTTCCTTTCATCCTCAGCCAGTTCTGAAACATTCTCTGCCAGTTTAGTATATATCCTGCTGACGTTTTCTGTGCAAACATTACTTGTAAATCGATTGACAGAGTGTAAAGTATACCTTCATATATTTGTTCTTGAATGCTCATTTATCTTTTGGAGTGTTGATTTTTGTAGAAGCCATATTAAGCATGAATGAATGAAAACTACAGGGATAGCAGAAGTATAACAGAGACCAATTAATTCAATTATACTTTATTGTGTTTATTTAAATGATGTCTCTCAAATTTAGTCTCAGTTACAATTCTGAATTAAAGGACAAAAGACTCTTCTTCCATGCTTCTTCCTGCATTTCTAAACATAATAAGGATTTTCTTCTTTTTCAGATGTTTGATTGGATCAGCCATAACAAAGAGTTGTTCCTGCAGAGTCACACTGAAATTGGAGTGAGCTATCAACATGCCCTTGATTTACAGACACAACATAATCATTTTGCTATGAATTCCATGGTGAGTATATAACAGATTTTCTCTAAAGAGGTACATGAGATATATATATAGTGTAAGAGGGTAAGATATGGGGAACCAATTAAAAGAGGTGAAGGAATCCACCAAATGCTTGATCAGCAAAAGATCAAACTGATCATCTTGCAGTAGCTTCTTGTTATATGAAATTTAAAAAAACCCTGTCTTTGAGAATACTGCTATCCAGTGGAATTTTTATCAGCTATACAGCATAGGATGCCTTTAACGTGATCATTAAATTAAAAATTAATACTCAACTAGTTTAAATTTATACATATGTGATTTCTATTTGTGTAACTTAATAACCACCTTCTAATGAAAATGTCAAATATGACTTGAATGCTTTCTCTGATTACTTGGTCAATTAAATGCTTATTTTCAACTTTGATATGAATTCTAGACAACAAATCATTGTGTATTGAAGTTTTCAATTTTATTGCTTTAATATTCAAAAATAAAGGGAGAAAAAGAAAAAAACAGAAATCAAAAAGAGGGGATGGTCCCCACTGCATGGAAACCTGGCTTCTATTCATCCAGGCCTTCACTTCATAATGTTTCCAATTTTTTTTGAATGTTTAATTGGTTTTATTCTAATTTTTTGGTTGTTGTGAGCATAAACAGGAAGAAGCTATACGTTGGTGATCCAAGAGTGTAAATCAGTACATTTACATCTTTACTAAAATCTTTGGAATGCAATATTAATAAACCAAAATAGGGAATAAGACAAGTACATCTTATATAAGTAAGCGACTACTCACACATTTTATATTGCCAACAAAGTGAGGCTGAAAGCTGACTCTTTCAATTTGGGCAGGGAGGGTTCAAGAAAGATGAAAACTAATCTTTTATTGAATTAGTTTCATTTTAAGGTATTCTTTTAGCTCTTAGCCAATCACTGATTGATATGGGATATTTCGGCTAGTTATTCCAAAGTTCTTGCAAAACAATATCCAGTTAATAATATTTTCTTACAAAAAAAAGTTGTTAAGTCTACAACTTTTGTTCCACTTATGCTAGCAATTTTAAATCTGAAGTAAATGGTGAAAACAAGAAATATTTTAATTAAAAAACCTACCATTTTGCAATTTTACACAACGTCAAATTTCTATTTAAACTCAATTTTTATTTTAAAAAATCTTGACAAAACTGATTTAAAATTGAGGCAGTTTTCAAAACTGGGCCACAGCAGGGAGTTTGTTATGTAATAAGGATTGAAGGAGTCACATAACTCTCTGATTATGCCCATAATACTTTTTTCACAATAAATTGTGTTCCATTAAAAAAATGAACTCAGAATATGTGCCTAAAGATAAAAATAATTAAGAAAATACAGTTGGAGTTCTTTATGAAAACATTTTAATATATCAATATGTTTAAAATAAATGTATTCATCTAAGGAAACCTCTAAATCAGGGGTGTCAAACTCAATTTCATTGAGGGCTGCATCAGCATTGCTGTTTCCCTCAGGGGGCTGGGTGTTTGTGGCCAGGGTGGGTGCAGCCTACTGGGTGGGTGTGGATGGAGTGGGTGTGGCCTACTGGGTGGGCGTGGCCAGGTCTACATCATTTGTGTCAAGGGTGCCTGTGGGGGCCTGCGCAGGAGTGGGACAGATCTGAGGGCCTCTGGCAGAAGGGGGTGGGGCCAGGGCAAGTGCCAAGACATGGTCCACTGGAGGAGCCTCACTGTTCCTCTCAGGCCATGGGGGGGCTGGATGGTGGTGCACACTGCCTGGAGCCCTGGGCAGCAGAGGTCAAATGTCCAGCCTGGCTCTCGAGCACCCGCGGCACCAAGCCCAGCCCCACTTCCCCAAGGAGATGCCCAGCTGCACTTACCTCCTCCTCAAGGCTGCTACTGCTGCTGTGCTTGCTCTCCTTAACCAAGTTGCTCATGATGGGTACGAGGGCAAAATCAGAGGGAGGCCCATTCCCTCTCCATGGGAGGAGAGCCGGCTTTGTATTCAAAGCTTCCTTAGCAATAGGGTGGGAGACCCCCAGGATAGGCAAGGGGATGGTGAAAGGGCAGCAGGGCAGGACTAAGGCAAGATTTCCCTCACACCTCTTCCTTCCTTCCTTCCTTCCTTCCTTCCTTCCTTCCTTCCTTCCTTCCTTCCTTCCTTCCTTCCTTCCTTCCTTCCTTCCAAAAAAGATGTGCGATGCTTCCCAGCCCCCAGCCTGCCCAGTTTTGGCAGGCAGCGGGGCGCTCTCACAGTACTGAGAGGTTGAGCTGGGCGGTGCAAAGCTCTCCAGCTTTGCACCTTGCTGCCTGCTGAAACTGGGCAGGCTGGGGGCTAGGCAGCATTGCACTTCTCATCAGATTTGCACCACCTGGCTCAGCTCTTGGCGCTGTGAGAAGAGCGCCCCGCTGCCTGCCGAAACTGGGCAAGCTGGGGCCTGGGCAGCATCGTGCTTTTTTTGGATTGATTCATGCCGCCTGGCTCAGCCTCTCAGCGCTGTAAGGAGAGCGCCCTGCTGCTTGCCGAAACCCCTCCCCCAGATCCCATCAAGCCAGACATATGAAGTAGGCGAGGGCCATTTGCTGGCCACTTCCAGGCAATGGTGCATTTCTTCATTCCTCACAAAGGGTGACACCTCTCCCAGGGGGCGGGGCCGACGTGGCAGGGGCTGGTTCCTCGCTGGTTCCAGACAGCCTTGTGGAGCTAAGACTGAATGCGTTTCAGCATAGATGGCCACCACAAAATTGTACATTGGCTCCCGGCCGGCCTGGGCCAGAGCCAAGGCAGCGGAGGCCATTCCCTCACTGTTTCCAGGATGGCTTCGCGGGCCACATGAAACCACTTTGCAGGCTGCATCCGGCCCCCGGGCCTGGTATTTGACATGTCTGCTCTAAATAAACAGATCAATCGTAAAATAATATCAGTTATATTACTTTTATTTACCCCCCCCATATTTCAGTGGGACTTTTAATCATGTAACATTTCCCCATGAAATAACTCTTCCTAGATATTTAAAAGCATTAAAGCAACAGTTGAAATCCTAATTATTACAAATTTTCATAGAAAGATTAGCTTCCATGGGAATTGTATAACATGCTCCTAATTAATTCAATAACCTCATGCATTATTTATATTTATGAACTGTATACATCCCTCAATCAGATCAGTCCCAGATTCAACAAATTTGGTATAGAAAATACATAAATATAGAAAATATATAAACATCAGTGAGACATATAGTATCATTAACAGTTAATAGCAATTTGTGTTGTTATGGCTACTGTTGTACTCAAAACGTTCTTCACTAAAGCAGGCCAATTGTTCTCATATCTGATTAAAAGAAAAGGCTTCAAGAGACATCTTTGATGAGTTTCACAGGTTCATTTTGAAAATGTATAGATAATTCCAATAGTACCACACATTGATCCAAATAACAGTAAACGTAAAAAATATTTGCAGAATGCCAAAGATTTTTTCTACAGCTGACAAACTAAAACAGATTTCAGTTTTCTGAATAAATACACAGAATATCAATTAGTAATCCAATTATTAATGCAAATATTGTCAAGTAGGGATCCTAGGTGTGATTTTTTTGGGGGTACCTCCCACTCAGTATCTATGGAGGTTCTTAGTCATCCAGGTCATGGTTGTCCCAAAAGTGCTTTTTCAGGAGGCAACTGGACTTTCTTGTTTTTCTTTGAAGACAAAGCTTCTTTGAAACTTCTTGAATGAGAAGCGAAACATCTTTGAAGAAAAACCTGAAGGTCCCATTGCCTCCGGAAAAAACATCTTTTGGACTCCCACTCAATACCCCTCTCCTGTTTGATGAGCAACTATTGAGGAACATTCTTTGAATTACATTTTTGAACTCATATATCCTTAATTGTCATGCGGGGCAATGAACTAACTTGGAAATCAGGTTGCTAAAGGATACTTGGGAAAATCAAGATATATTATGTACGTTGCATACCCATGTTCTCTTATGGAAGTTTCTTGATTACTAATGAGATGGATTAGTCTCAAGCAAGAAGTGGAAAAGCAATGCCAAAATGACAACATGAGTATGGGAACATCATACTTTAATTATGATTTGGTTTCTGATTGTGTGATAAAATTATATTATGTAATATACAGAATTTCATAATACAGATTTGATTTTCCCCCCTGATTTCCTATATATTGCAGATGCCCATAATGTCAAGATTCTTGACAGATCCATTCTAATTTGAATTACTTTCAAGACATTTATAGATAAACACTTTTTATCTATGGAACATTCCAAAATCCTCATTAGATTGATCGTTCTATAGTGTTAAGTCTTCCTTTTTCTTTATTTTGAATATAGCCCTATATGACATTTTCTTTTTTCTGATTATCTGGTGCCCAGAATTGCTCTGACAAGGTATAGGTGGTATGTAAACATGATAAATATAAAATTGTCCAGGATTTCTTAAAAATAATTTCTGCAAAGTTCTCAAGTAATATTTTCAGCACTCTAGAAGTCAATTCATTTAGTCATGAGAGTTAAACCCATTCAGAATATACACCAGACAAAAGTGCAATGATGAAATAGGTTTGTTTTTTTAAAAAATGCTGATACAATCACAACTTTGCATAACTCGCTTTGCTGAATGATCAATTGTTTTCACATTTTACTTGTTGCATTTTTATCACAAATCCAGCATATGGATTGTGGTTGTTGGAATAAGCCATCTGAATTAAAATATCAGCTGAACTCTTAAGAACCTTTTAGCAATTTCCTCATTAATAAAACAGCTATAGTGTGAAATTAAATTTCAGTAGCCATTAAGAATTTAAAGTCACTAAATATTATATAGCAATATGCAGACTAAGAATTTCAGGGCTATTCAGAAACACTTTCTATTACCATAGTGTAGTATTACATCTATAGATTAATTTGTTATTAAAAAGGCAAACTGGCTTTAAAATATATTTGGGGATCTCATTAATTTAATTAGTTGCCTAAACCAAGTTACATTTTCCTCCTTAAGCACAACTCACCCTGATTGCCATTGTATATTTAAATAGCTCGCTCCACATGCTGCTTATTCTAATTGAAGCTATTCATAACTGCTTTATAGAAACTGGCTTATGCTTTGATGTAACCCTTTGGAAGGGCAAGTCGTGACTTCAGAAAAGCGCGAATTCTGTTTTCAAACATGTCTCTATCGTTTCCATTAACGTAGCACCTTTTTACAATTTCATTTTAATCATATAAATTCTTTTGTCCCCATACTCTTGCCTTAACTCCTTCATGTGATTTCATAAAATTTTACAGTGTTCCACTTTATCTTATAGGCTGCTTTGATGAGATATGTATATTAAAGAAACAGTTTCAAATATCCTGTAATTCTTTGAATGGCCCTGGGGTTTTCATAATTCTTTTGGCCCTCATGAGTGGGCAAATGCTTCAAAATAAATAATAATTCAGTTTACATCATGTTAATACTGCTCTCTTTCTAGCATCAGGAAAAAGAGCTCCTTTTTGCAGAAATAATTGGCTTATTCTGGTAATGAGTTTTGCATATTCTGTCTCTGTAGCAGGACAAATACCTACTATAAATCAGGAAAAAGAAAGAATAAGTTCAATTGGAGAATATTGTGCTAAAAAACTCTTTTTTGCACATATAGGAAATTATGAACACTTTGTATTATGTATGTACATAGACTGAAATATGTCAGTATGAGCTTTATCAAAATAGTATATTAGTGCCTATACCTGTATTTATATACCTCAGAAAATGAACTGCGTAATTTGAGGAATCATGTTGCTAGAATGCATTACATTATGCTGTAGATCAGCTATTTAAATACTTCAACATGAAAATTGTACAATAAATCAGAAATGTTCCAATCAATTTTTTTTAACCAGGTTTATCTTCAGATGCAGAAAACACTGCACAAAGAGCATTCTTCTCCAACCTCAGTGCCCCCCAGGCATGTGGAGTTCAGCTTCCCAATTCTCACCAATAATCATGGTGGATGGGGAATTCTGGGAGATAAAATCCATACATATTGCCCATGGGCAAGAAGGCTAATATAGGGACTGTATTCAGACACTGAATCTTTTATCTGCAGATCTGTTATATGTTGCATCAAGCGATACAAGCTTTATCGTATGATTTTGTTGACTGTTCAGCTTGACTTTTAGATTGTTTTCACTACTACTTTGATTGTAAATGTTCTTCTTACCCTCCCCAACTGTCTCCTTTTAAAACATTTTATCGGATTATGTGGTGGAATGTCTGGAGTCCTAAGAGGGTGGGGTTGCTTTTCAGAGGGCAAAGAAGCAAAGCAGCTTAGAAAGTCTGGTAGACAGGAAAGGGGGTAAGGTGACCCCCTCCCTAGCAATTCACAGGATAAATCTATAGTTATGCAGATAGTAGCTTTAGTCTGGCAAGATTCTGTCTGCAGGTGAGCTACAATAAGGAAACCAAAATTTTCTCATTAATTATGCTAAAGTATAATTTCAGTTCTCCCATTTGCTTTTTCTCTTCAGAATGCCTATGTGAATATCAATCGCATCATGTCCGTTGCATCCAGGCTTTCAGAGGCTGGCCATTATGCATCTCAACAAATTAAGCAGATTTCCACACAGCTAGATCAAGAGTGGAAGAGCTTTGCTGCAGCACTGGATGAGCGTAGCACTATACTGGCCATGTCTGCTGTGTTTCACCAGAAGGCCGAACAGGTATGTAGTTCATTTTTACTGAGTCAGATGCCTTTCTGCCTTCTCTGGCTTTGGTCTAATTTAAATCACCATCGATACAATTAATACAATTGGCGTATTCTTTGTATTTTCCAACTATTTCAAGAACTATGAATTTACTATTGTTTTGAGGTTTAACACTGGGCTCTTCTCCTCCTCCCCAAAATTCTTTCCCCGGCCTGTTCAATACAGTGTATCTCTTTTTCTATTGGCTTAGGCTAGATAGAGTGACGTGAGAGTGGAGTGTTAAGAGAAAAGCTCCTGGCCACACAAAGCAATACTGTTCACAGCTGCATGGTAACCTATTTAATAGGGTCAGGCTGTTTTTTTTCTTAAAAAAAAACCTGTTATGGAAAGTTTAAAATTCATGCAGGATTAATTTAAAAACCGTGTGTCAGTTAAATATGCTGTGCTTTCTTTTTTTAGACAAGCAAAACAATGGTTGAGTTTAGTTACTACATTCAGCATATAGGCACTGGTAATGCAAAGATGAGTACATGCTAAATCTATTACTACAGTGATGGTTTGGTTAGTTTGTGCATGCTTTTTTGTCCTAGTGATATTGAACATCTGTGCTTAGCACGTGTACATCTTACAGAATTTGGGAGAAGCTGTAACTAACTGATCTTCTGGCTGCTATTCCAGTTATTTTCAGTTTTTTGGGGGGGGGCGGGGGAAATGAATTCAAAATATTTTTTTAGAAATCAGCATGGGTTGCCTTCCTATCTTTTGTCCCACATGGTGTCACTGTTGCCTACAAAGAGATCCCAGTAAAAGAGGTTTTCTTTGTCCGATAGATTAATGCTTAAGATATATGAAGAAGAGGGGTATAGCAGAGCTATAGGTATCATCTTTCTTCTTCTTCTTCTTTTTTTGCAGTGCTCTCTGGTGTCTCTGTCACATCTGCTATATTCTCCAGAGCTTTTTTTTTTTTTTTTTTTTAGAAAAGATGAAATCTTTCTTGGATTCATCAGAGTTTATGTTTGAACGGAACACATCTTAGCATAACTGGTGTAACTAAGGAGAGCCAGATGTTCCAATGATATATGATATATAGTTTTATCTGATTAGACCAAACGTTTTCTCCCTCCTTTTTTGTTTTGTGTTTGTAGCAATTATGTTTATACCAATCTTTAAAACATTGCCATTTTCTGGCACATTCTTTTGTGATGTTTTGGCCCCTTTGTGTCTACTCAGATAAGTTTTCACAACTAGAATTCAGTTTTATGGTCAAGATGGACATAGTATTTTTTTTTCATGAAATCCCACAGCTTTAGGTTGAAATATTCAATTGCTTTACCTTCAATCTATCTGAAGTGACCTAAATCTAGTTAATTATCATTGTAATAATAATAATAATAGTAATAATAATAAAGTTGGAAGGGACCTTGGAGGTCATCTAGTCCAACCCCCTGCTCAGGCAGGAAACCCTATACCATTTTGGACAAATGGCTGTCCAGTCTTTTCTTAAAAACTTCCAGTGTTGGAGCATTCACCGCTTCTGGAGGCAGATTGTTCCACTGGTTAATTGTTCTAACTGTCAGGAAGTTTCTCCTTAGTTCTAGGCATATATGACTTCATATTATATAAAAACAGTCCTCCCTTTTTATGTACAGAAAGTTCATTTTAATATAAATAAGACGTAATACAAGGTTCATTAACAAGGGGGGAATAACTAATGGATCATAAATTTGATTCAGAAGGATATTTTTCCTATTAATTTATAATCCGTAATCCATTTCAAAAAATTTTCGGAGGAGAGAGAGTAACATCCGCTGAGATTAGTAGGATATTTTAACATTTAATTATATATTGGATCTCATTGCATTTAAATTACTTTAATTTCTTTTTTTAAAAAAACCTGAAATCTCTAATTATCTTGTGGCCATTGAAATTCAGTTTGAACAGGAAAGTTCACTGAATTTCTGGAATGCGTTCAGGATTAGTAATTGGAAAATGTGGAGTTTTTAATTATGCAAGGGAAGAGCAATCCTGAAAACAAATGAATCTATAGTATTTTATACTAAATCAGTTAATTAATCTAGCTCAGTGTTGTTTATCTGGACTTTCAGGAGCACTCTATTAGTTTAGCCCGATTGCTGTTTTTAGTCTTTCCCACCTAAGGTTCTTTTTTAGATAAATTGTGCAGAATTGAATTGTTATCTTTCTAGAAAACAAGGTGCTTCTGAACTTCTAAACATTTTTGTCTGGATGCATGTGGGAACCACTAAGAGCTAAAAGAAGACTAGTTCAGCTATTGCTTGACAATTTTCTTCACTTGCCTTTCCTCCAAAAATATCATTTGTTTTCCTTTTTTCTATACTTTTGCTAACATAGTCACATAAATAATAACAGCAATAATTGGGAATAGAGAGCCTTTGGACAATTCAATGGAAATATAATCTGAAATTGCCTTTTTAATCCTGTGAGATACCTCAGGCTTTCTTGCTCTCTTTTCTTTCCCTTCGGTGTTTCCTCATGATTCAGAATGCAACATCTTTGCAGACAATTCGTTATCTCTGATGAAGATGCAGATCCTAGAATAGTAATGATTGGTTCAGGTTTAAATTTTTGGAAGTCATCTCTGTAAGAAAGGCATGAGATATCATAGCATAAGCTGGTGTTGTTTATCCATGGTATTCGGATGTACGAGGGCAATTCGGAAATAAATCTCTGTTTGGTTATCAATGACAGACACTCGCAGACACAGAATTTTTATTATACACATTAGAAAACTACAACATTACATTACTTTTTGACATAATCACCATTCAAATTGAGGCACTTGTCATAACATCTTACAAGGTTTGAAATTCCTTAGTAGTAGTCGCTCGGTGCCAAATCTGGTTTATGGGTGGTGGTGATGATCAAAAACATCCCAACATAACTACTTCAAAAGTTCTTGGGTGCGTTTAGCAGTGTGCAGGCGAGCATTATCGTGAACCAACACCACACAGGAAGTGGTGCTATAGAGATTTTTTATATATAAAGAAGGCAAGGTCATAAATATGATCAAAGTGTACATATGTCATGGATGTAGGACTTTGAAGCCAACACAAGTGATTTCTTATTGCTGAACTGTTACCTTAAAAACTGTTATGAAGTATAGATTATGGATCTACTATCTACCGTAATACTTGCCTCAAAACCATTTGTCTTAAAATAATTATTCTAGCTTGATAATATATAAGATGACTATGCTTCATTTGGTTGTTAGTTTTGGATTCTACTGGATTAACCTGGTGAATTAAGATGTGTCTAGGACAGCGGTTCTCAACCTGTGGGTCGCGACCCAATTTGGGGTCGAACGACCATTTCACGGGGGTCGCCAAACAATGCAGTCCGCCATTTTTTCCCTTTTCCTTAGCTGTGCTACTCCCTCTTATTCTATTGGCTTTTGAAAGCCAATAGAATGGACTCTCTTGAATAGAGTCTAATTCTATTGGCTTTCAAAAGCCAATAGGAATTGTCCAGGCTGTCTCCGCCCTGCTGAGCCCGCCAAAAGTCCCAGTCTGCAAACGGTGCTGCAAGTTGTCTACAGTGAAGGCGAGCAGTCTGGAAGTTTCCACCCCTCCCTGCTGAGCAACTACTAAAACTATAAGTAAAAGAGGGCCAGGGGTGGGAGGTGGGAGGCCGGCGGGCGCAGGGAGGGTTTTTGGCCCGTGTGGGGCCCGGCAGGTTTTTTACTTCCCTTGGGCTTGGCCAGCTGGTGGCCCAGCCGGTGGTCGCCCTGCGCCGTCGCTGCCGCAGCTGCCCAGGAGCACCTGGGCCTGCCTGCCACCGCCCCGAACGGGCGGCAGTGAAGGTAAGGCTACTGGGGCAGCGGCGGGTGCAGGGAAGGTTTTTGGCGCGTGTGGGGCCTGGCGGGTTTTTTACCTCCCTTGGGCTGGGCCAGCTGGTGGCCCAGCCCGTGGATGCCCTGCGTCATTGCTGCCGCGGCCGCCCAAGAGCACCTGGGCCTGGGGGTAGCACTACGCATGCACGGTGCAGGGGGTAGCACCACGCATGTGCGGCGCTTGACAGGTCGGGGTCGTGGCCTGAAAAAGGTTGAGAACCGCTGGTCTAGGAGCTCATATGGATTCTTTACAACAGGTCAGCATCCATTTTTGTACAGCAAAAACATATATCACCTTTTAGAATTTCTCACTCTTTGGCAAAGTGACGTTTGGACATATTTTTTTCTATTCCACTTAACAACAACAACAACAACAATAATAATAATAATAAAGTTGGAAGGAACGTTGGAAGTCATGTAGTCCAACCCCCTCCTCAGGCAGATAAATGGCTGTCCAATCTCTTCTTAAAGACTTCCAGTGTTGGAGTATTCACAGCTTCTGGAAGCAAGTTGTTCCACCGATTAATTGTTCTAATTGTCAGGAAGTTTCTCCTTAGTTCTAGGTTGCTTATCCCTTTGGTTAGTTTCCATCCATTGCTTCTTGTCCTGCCTTCAGGTGCTTTGGGGAATAGCTTGACTCCCTCTTCTTTGTGGCAGCCCCTGAGATATTGGAAGATTGCTATCATGTCCCCTCTCATCGTTCTCTTCATTAAACTAGATATACCCAATTCCAGCAACTGTTCCTTGTAAGTTTTAGCCTCCAGTCCCCTGATCATTTTTGTTGCTCTTCTCTGTACTCTTTTTCTAGAGTCTCAGCATCTTTTTTACATCATGGTGACCAAAACTGGATGCAGTATTCCAAGTATGGCCTTACCAAGGCATTGTAAAATGGTATTAACACTTCATGTGATCTTGATTCTATCCCTCTATTAATGCAGCCTAGCACCGTGTTGGCTTTTTTGGCAGCTGCAGCACACTCCTGGCTGATATTTAAGTGATTGTCTACTAGAACTCTGAGATCCCTCTCACAGTTACTACTATTGAGCAAGGTACCTCCTAAACTATACCTGTGCATTTGGTTTTCTTGCCTAAATATAGCACTTTACTTTTTTCACCACTGAATTTCATTTTGTTAGATAACACCCAATGTTCAAGTCTTCTGTAGTGTTGGCTATTCCTGTCAGCTTGGTATCATCTGCAAATTTGATGTTCCCCATCTATCCCCTCATCCAAATCATTGATGAAGATGTTGATGAGCACTGGGCCCAGAACAGAGCCCTGGGGCACCCGACTACTCATTTCCCTCCATGTAGATGCAGTTCGATTGAGTACTTACATGCTGAGTACGGCTGGTCAACCAGTTACAACTCCATCTGGTGGTGATGCTGTCTAACCCACAGTAGTAGGTTGTGATCTACTTTATCAAATGCCTTACTGAAATCCAAGTAAATTATATCCACAGCTTTCCTCTGGTCCACTAATTTTGTCACTTAGTCAAAGAATGAGATAAGATTTGTCTGGCATGATCTGTTTTTGACAAACCCATGCTGGCTTTTAGTAATGACTTTGTTTGCCTCTAGGTGTTCTGTAGTTTCCTGGATCTATTTTTTCCCCTTCTTTTGAAGATGAGAACTACTTCAGCTCTTTTCCAATCCTCTGGTAGTTCCCCAATGCTCCAGGATCTTTGAAAAATATAGTTCAGTGGTTTTGAAATCACATCTGCCAGTTCCTTCAAAACCTTGGGTATAGTCCACCTGGTCCTGGTCCTTCTGAAAACTTCTGAAAACATTTCTCTGCTTTAGATGGTGCACTACATTTGTTGCAGGGTGACCTCAAATATTTCACTGGTTGCTTTGCAGAGGCAGCAAATGCCCCCTCAGATGAGCCAGGGGCTACAAGATTAGCCCATTAATGGCTCTTTGAGTTACTTTTACCACAAAAACTACAATAGCATAATGATTATAACAACTATCTTGTAAAAGTTTGAAACTAGTTTGAAACTAGTTTGAAACTTGGCAGAATTTTTGTTTAAATCACGTTTTTTTCTTTCCTTGGGCTTCCTATTTATTTCTGAACTTTTTTTTTTATGTCCAACATTGCAGAATTTCTTTTCTCCAGTCACCAGAGGCAGCAGAATTGTACCCCAGCTCCCAGATAAAGAGTAAACCCTTCTGTCTTGAATGTCTAGAGTAGGTAGTAAGAAGTTCAAAGGAATAAAAATTACAATTTGTTTTAAAAATTAATTTGGGTGTGTTTCTGTGTGTGTGTGTGTGTGTGTGTGTGTGTGTGTGTGTGAGAGAGAGAGAGAGAGAGAGAGAGAGAGAGAGAGATCCTCCTTTGGCTGCTTAATTATACATTAACAATAAATTCTCCTAAACTAATTGCAATTATCTAAAGTAATTAGTTTCCTTCCACATCACTTTGATTCCTATTTTTGTTTTGTCCTCACAAAAATGTTTTCTCTCTCTTAAAGATAGCAAAAAAATATAGCTATTTATTTGCTTTTTGGGGGGTAGAGGGGGAGGGGATGAATCCTTGACCTGCTACGTCTACAGGTGATTTCGAAACTTTTGAAGTTGTCCAAAACTGTTTGCAGAACTAGAGAATTTAATGAAAAGCAAGCCCAGAGCCCTCTTGAGTCTATCAAAGTAATGTGTATTCTGGACCAGATTTTAACTAAAAAATAGCATTCTTGTTTTGCTGGCTGTGCTGTGTTATGCTACTTTTGTTATTATTACATATTTTATTGCTGATAGCTGTTATTTTTTAAAAAGATGGTGGAAAGAGATGGTGGTGGTTTTTTTCAGAGATAGTGTTATTTTTTTATTTGGTAATTAGATAAGCTGTTAGGTTTTTAGTAATTAAGTAAATTTTTCTTGCAATTCTTTCAGTTTCTGTCTGGTGTAGATGCCTGGTGCAAAATGTGCAGCGAAGGAGGTCTCCCCTCTGAAATGCAAAACCTGGAATTGGCCATCCATCATCATCAGTCCCTTTATGAACAGGTCACTCAGGCTTACACTGAGGTGAGTGTTTCTAGGCCGATTTTTAATAATCACCAGGAGATTTCACAATGTAATTAAGAGAGATGGTTGAATATGCAAAAGGAGTACTGAGGGTTATGAGCTACCTAATTTATATGATGTGTTCATCTGGTTTTTCATTCCATGCTGATATATTAAATAGCCTAGCTAATAGATCTTCCGTATTTTTTTTCTAGTACTATAGCGTTTCATATTCACTCAGGAGATGGTACAATGCTGTGCTTGTGTGTTTAGAAGTAATTCCATTGTCTTACTCTAGAAACGCCCGTATAGGATTGTAGCCTGAGCTACAACAGACTTTACTTAGGAGTATAAAATCATTTTCAAGCAGTGTGATTCTAATAGCAGTTTTAGGAATCCTGTAGTGTAAAAAATACTGTCATCAGGAAGACGAGTGGTGCAATCTAAGCAATTAGCATCAAATGAGTTACATGGAACATAGTCTTCAGAATTCCCTAATACAAATCTATATAGCTTGGAACCATTTGCTCAAGAATGAATTTGCTTGCTTGACATGGTCTAGTTCAGAGAGATTACTGTGGAAACCCAACCCACATTTGCCAAGAAATCAAAAGGGCTAAGAAAACAAACAATCACTTCTAAACTGCATGCAGAAACTAATCATTAGTCAATGAAGCGGTGGCTTTACATGATTGCCTAGTAAGTATACTGGCTGCTACATTTTGTACCAATTGTTATTTCCAAGTAGCCCCCATATTGGAAATCGCAAGGGGATAATCTGTATCTGTTTTAGAGAAGGCCGTAATTGCGGCACCAACTTGAGCAAAGACCCTCCTGTTGCAATAGGAGCCATGAATCCAGAAGAACCCTGAATTTGCCAGTCTGCTCTCTACGTAACCCTATCAAGACTCAAAGATAATAATTATAATAATTATAATATATATAATTCTGAAATCACTAAGCTTCTGACTGAGTTGCTACTCAATCCTGCTTGGGATGAGTCTGAACCTATCCCTACCCTGAATAATGGATGAAGGCTTTCACTCTACCCTCTATTCGGCCCCTATTTATATATGATGACTGGATAACGTTTAGTAATGATGCCTAACTCCAAACTGTCAGATTATCTCCACCAGTGATTTCACATAAATGATAGGACAGGGAAAAAGACTGAGCCCAGTGGCACTCCATAATGGAGTGAGGAATGAGTTCTCCTGTCTTGTGTCAAGGTAGGAGTGGCAATACTCTAGAACCCCCAACACTTGTAACCTTGTAAGTGATCCAGAAGGATGTTGCAATTGATGGCACCAAAGGCATTCACATCTAGCAAGATAAGGAAGATCACACTCCCTCCATTAATGTCCCACCACAAGTCACCTGTCAGGGTAATCGGTGCAGTTTCAGCCTCATTACCAGGCTTGAATCATGACTGCCATAGGTCTAGATAATCTGTTTCTTCTAGGACTTTACGTAGCTGTTGCTCACATTTCTTCCGTTACCTTTCTTAGAAAAGGGATATAGGATTATATTTGTCCAATACAGGTGGATCTAAGGTAGACCTCTTGAGGAAGAGATAGATTATCATCACTTTCATGGCTGGTACCCACTCATTCCCACAAAGAGGTATTGACGGTTTATTACCTCAATTTACCTGCTCCCTCTTTGGGTGCTTTAATAACCAGAAAGTCAGGGGTCAAATCTACAAGTGATAGAGCTATGGCCAAAGAGAAGCCTGTCTATCTCTTTGGGAGTCGCAAGCTGAAAAAGATCTCAAGTAATATTTCAGATTGCTATTTCTGTCACCACTGGATTCTGTCCACTTGGCTTCCAATTTGGAACAAATGAAAGTGATATTATCTTTAAAAGGATTAGTCGTATGACTGGTTCTTCCAGATCCTTTATTCCAAGACATTAAGGAAGGAAGGAAGGAAGGAAGGAAGGAAGGAAGGAAGGAAGGAAGGAAGGAAGGAAGGAAGGCAGGCAGGCAGGCAGGCAGGAAGGAAGGAAGGAAGGAAGGAAGGAAGGAAGGAAGGAAGGAAGGAAGGAAGGAAATATATGATTTAGAACATAATAACATGGGAATTTTCTGGGCCTTGCTTCAGTTCTAATTTTTGCTGGTTAACTCATTCTTGCTGATTAATTAAATATGGATTCCTCTGAGGCAGCACTTAATGGATGTAGTATTAGCCTAATACTAATGATTGATAATCATAAGCAGTGGATTACATAGCAGAAGACACTGAATTGCTAGAGAGTCTGGGTGAGTTTCACTTTTAAATGTAAGAGAAAATATTATCACAATTAAATTTTCTTTTGAGACTCCTACTATATAACAATTAAGTAAACTAAAGAGCATTACATTCTTCTATATGACATTTTCACCATGACTGCATTTTTGTAGAAATATATTTTATTTATCAAAATGTTTTTGGTCTGCCTAATGACCAGGAAAGACATCCTGGAGTGAAATAAAAATAATTTACTTTATTTAAAAACAATGGCATATAACAATAACAGAAAAGCATTTTTTTACCAGAAACAATAGAACTGGTTTCCTAAGATGAAAGTCCATTTGCAAATGATTTACTTGAATCTTACACATCATTTATCTCTTTCAGGGATTTAATTCTAACCAAATTTACAGAAGCAACAAAAAAAAAAGATATTCTTCCAAATTCTACTTGACTTTTAACAAACGGTATACAAACAAAACTATCTGGTACGATCAGTTTTTAACAGCTTGACAGAAACCTCCTCCTGTGTCTTTCAGGTAAGTCAGGATGGCAAAGCTTTACTGGATGTCCTGCAACGTCCCTTGAGTCCTGGAAACTCAGAATCCCTCACGGCTACAGCAAATTATTCCAAGGCTGTTCACCAAGTTTTGGATGTTGTCCACGAGGTCTTACATCACCAGCGGCGCTTGGAGAGCATCTGGCAACACAGGAAAGTTCGGTTACATCAGCGGCTTCAACTTTGTGTTTTCCAGCAAGATGTTCAACAGGTAATGAAACAGCTTATTTATGTGCGAAATGATGATTAAATATAGTCTTGTTCTCCACAAAATGATGTTCTCCCCATCATAAAGGACAACTCCTATAGACTTCAACCAGTATGATCAAAGGTAACAACGGAATTCTGGAGTAGTAATCCAATATAACTACAGGAAGCCACATCAAGGAAGAGTGACATAGGATGAAGACTACCTGATGATATGAGGGTCAATTTAAATATATATATATAAAATAATTTGATAAATTGTCCCATGAAACCACACTGTTTATGAAACCACCTTTATGATGTAATAACTTTGGCCCTTGTCTTTCTGAGCCACAGTTTGTGTGAAGAGAAACTTCAACTAAATTTTATCTGTATGGACTTATATCCAACATATAGTTACAAAAGATTATATAAAGTGATAAAGTATAAAGTGATTTGGAAATTATTGTTTACTTATTCCCAGTGTAAGAGTATTCCAGGCACACAGCTGTTTTAATTAACACTGTACATGCAAGATTTTGTAGATCCAAAATTAATCAGAGATATTATAGTGCTGTCCCTGGACCTAACTTACTAAACCAAGTATATTTTTGCTCATATGGAATATCTAAATCCAATCCATTAGCTTCTGTGTTGGTGCAGTGTTGAATATTATAAGTAAGAACTTCTGCAGGGGGAATGACAATCTATGTATCATGACATCTTCACGCAACTTTTACATTTATGTGAAACATCATGATACACATTAGTCAATAACGATGCCCATTTTATTACTTTGGTGGCATCATGCCTTGGATGCCATTCATTATAAACCATGGTAATTAATGTGCAAACATTTCCTGTGGGGAAATATAGTGAGTTTGAGTATAGAATCCGAGAAAGCATCTGGCCCTATAAAAAAATTTATGGAGCTTCAGCTACGGCCACTCATTGATTAAACATTAGTTCACCTCTTTATTGTTTGTAATCGATATAATCTTTGGAATGCTTATAGAATTTGATAAGATCATTTCAAAGTGATGCTTTATTCTACTTTATAAGTTGGATTTATATTTATTTATTTATGTGTTTGTTTGTTTATTGCATTTATATGGTTATCCATTTCACAGAGTGACTCTGCCTGGCATTCAACAATATAAAATGACAAACATATCAAACAATGATTGAAAGTTATAATTTATATACTAGTAGTTTCAATTAATTGAGTCATGATGGTTGATTTATGATTACTTATTTTTTATTAACTTCACACAGTCATTTAAATATAATTCCATAGTGTCTATTGGAAGTTTATTTTCATAGTAACCAAACACGGTAGAATTTTGGAGGAAAGGGTTTGAAAAGGTCTTGTCTAACCTAGTCAAACCTAGCCAAGCCTAGCCTAGCTTAGTCTAGTCTAGTGAGTCCCGCTGAGTTCATTACAGCTCACAACAAATATTGAGTCACCTAATTCAGCATACTGTCTGCTTCTGCACAATACCCAATCTAATCAATACTGGATATTAGAAAAATTAATATTACCTGTGGGTTAGATCTGAATAAAATCTTTCCTGCTGCAAATTTGACATTGTATTTCAGATCAGAACAGCTTTGCACACGGGCACTTTTTAAGTCTGAATTCTGTCTCAATGTTTCAAATTTCAAAGTTCCCTGCAGTTTTCCCTCTGTGGATTGAAGATATAAGAAACTGCCAAGCAAGATACAATGCGACTTTTGGTTTCCCATTCTATGTCTCATTTTGCTCTTAAGTAGCTGACAGCCTCACAGTTTATCTTTTTAATCTACAAGACTGCAGTGCAGAAATACCACCACAGGTAGAAGTCGATTTACAACAGTTCACTTAATGTCCATTCAAAGTTATGACAGCACTGGAAAAAAAAGTGACTTATGACAGTTTTTCACACTTACAACTGTTGTACCATCTCCATGTCATGTGATCAAAATCCAGACACCTGGTTGCCGTGTCCCAGGGGTCATGCGATCGCCTTTTGCGACCTTCTGACAAGCAAAGGCAATGGGGAAGCCAGGTTCACTCAACAGCCACATGACTAACTTAACAACTGCAATGATTGTCTTAACAACTGTGGCAAGGAAAGTCGTGAAATGGGGCCAAACGTACTTAACAACTGTCTTAGCAACAGAAATGTTGTGCTCAATTGTGGCAATAAGTCAAGGACTACCTGTACTTTGTTTTAAAGGATTATTATTTAAAGGTTATGATAAAATAATGTTTTGAGTACTTGGAAGCTTAGAATATCATACTATTATAATAGATTACACCTTGTTCCCACTATGACCATTTTTAAAAATATCACTACTGCCTTATAACTCCTTTCCCATCCTTAACTGCCTTCCCTTCCCTTACCCTTAACAAGAAGGTGTTCATGCATATGCTAAGCCAACATGTAACACCGAAACCAATATTGATTCAACCAACCTGGCGACCGGGTCTTTAATCCTTTCTAAATGAAGGAAATACCCTTCGTTTCTCTAGAACACAGGGACAGATGTTTGTGTTTTCAATTACTGTATTGATTCAGTTCTGAGGCCTTCGCGCTAATCTTGTAATAAGATATTCATGTCTTTGTAGGCATAAATGTCAGAGTGTACATATTACAATTCATATCGCTGCAGATTTCTGCCCCTGGCTTAATATCCACATCCACCCAGATATCTACATTACAGCAGTAGCAGTTATAAGACCAGAAGAGTAAATCTGCCAGTAATGTTTCAGATGTATGAGGGTTTTATTACCTCCTCTCTCCTCAACATACCGGTAGACTGATGCAGGGTGCTGGATCAGTTCTGGTAAGATATGTATCAGCTGCACCCTTTTTTTTTCTGTGCCATGGCATCCTTCATCCTCTATAGCAGGGGTTCTCAACCTTGGTAACTTTAAGACTTGTGGACTTCAATTCCCAGAATTCCTCAGGCAGCAAAGCTGGCTGAGGAATTCTGGGAGTTGAAGTCCACAAGTCTTAAAGTTACCAAGGTTGAGAACCCCTGCTCTATAGCAGGGGTGTCAAACTTGCAACGTCACGTGACGTGTCGCGACGTATCGCGACTTTTTTTGCCATTGCCGGCAATGGGGTGGGCGTGGTTTTGCTATGATGCATCCGGCCTGTGGGCCGGCAGTTTGACACCCCTGATCTATAGGTAGAGCTAGAAATAATCAAAGAAAGCAGGCTTATTTAAATCTCCACTTCCCATTTGTGGATGCTTTAAGTGCTTTGAAATGGCTCCTTTTTTTTCCCCTCCCCTGCTGCTCTTTCAACTGCTTGGGTTATTCCCAAGCAGTTTAATCAATACCTGCCAGTAATCTAGGAGAGGATTATCTCCTCTTTCTTTAAGCTGTTCTTCTGATCCCTTTGTTTCTATAAACTTTCACTGTAACTTAAATTCTTTTCAAAAAAAGTGGGAAGAGTTTGTTCCCTTTCTAGTAGCAGTTTTTCCAGATTCACTCAAGCTGCTTTTCTTTGTCTGTTGCTAAGAATACCCTTCCTTAAACTCCTAGCTGCAAGCTGTCTCATTCCTTTTCTCTCTTTAAAATGTCCATTAAAGAGTCACTCTGCGCCAACTGACAATGTAACTTGCCAGGTTAGATCTCTGTCTCATTTCAGTTGTGATTTTGGACAAGGCGTTCTCTTAGATGGCACTACCATGTATTGAATGATATCTGGCTGGCAAGGGCACAGTACTGGTTATTTCTAAAGTGCTGGATTTGTGTATATATCATTTGATACCTTAATATTCCTGGGCATCAGTGAGATAGTCCTCTCTTAGGTATTTTTTTTATAAGAATAATTCTTTTTATCTTTTTTAGGAATCATTATCACAGGCATTTTCACTTACAAAGGGTCTCCATGAACCCACTATTATACTCTCTTTTTTCCCTGGGTCAGTTGATTCTTCTTAGATTTTCACTATTGGGTCTACACCAGCGGTTCGCAACCTGTGGGTCGCGACCCCATTTGGGATCGAACGACCATTTCACGGGAGTCGCCAAACACCGCAGTCCGCCATTTTTTTTTGGTCGGCCATTTTTTTGGGGTTGGCCATTTTTTCCCCTTTGCGATGCGGGCCGCGCATGTGCAATGTGGGCCCGCCATATTTTTTTTTGGTCGGCCATATTTTTTTATTTTTTTTTGTCGGCCATTTTTTCCCCTTTGCGATGCAGGCCATCGCGCCGTGCATGCACGATGCGAGCCCACCTTTTTTGGGGGGTCGGCCATTTTTTTTTGGTCGGCCATTTTTTTTGGTTGGCCATTTTTTCCCCTTTGCGATGCGGGCCGTCGCGCCGCGCATGCGCGATGTGGGCCCGCCATATTTCTTTTTGGGCGGCCATATTTTTTTATTTTTTTTTGGTTGGCCATTTTTTCCCCTTTGCGATGCGGGCTGTCGCGCCGCGCATGCGCGATGTGGGCCCACCATATTTTTTTTTGGTCGGCCATATTTTTTTTTATTTTTTTTTGTCGGCCATTTTTTCCCCCTTTGCGATGTGGGCCGTTGCGCCGCGCATGTGCGATGCAGGCCGTTGCGCCGCGCATGCGCGATGTGGGCCGCCACACATGCACGATGCGCCTCGTCGCACCACACATGAACGATGCGCCCCATCATGCCGCGCATGTGCGTGAAGTCCACAAGTCTTAAAGTTGCCAAGGTTGAGAACCCCTGACTAAAAAGAGTAGCTGGGCGGGGTCGGATACCCATACCTTGGAAGGCTTGATTGTTCCAGACTGATGGTGCAGTCATGGAACAAGCCAGCTTCCACCACCACCTCACCCTTTGGCTAATATCTCAAGGGAAAAGTCAAGTCTCTTTCAACCATTTACATTTCATCATCATCATTGTTAAGTCCTGTGCAAAGGATATTGAGCAGCAAGTGTTTCCCAGCAGTTTTGATCATTCGCAATATAATTCATAGGGAATGAGGCCAACCTCGGAAAACTTGACACCAAATACTTAAGGAAGATCTTAAGATTATTAATGTCCCTTGGGACGATGCTGAAGACTTCTAAGGATTGTTAAGGCATTTTTTAAAAAAATAAAATAAAATAAAAATTAACAGCTTATTGAGGCAAAGGAGAGGAAAGGTTTATTTTCCTGATAAAGGGGGATTGTACAGATATTCTAATATGGGATGATTTAAAAATCATTCTCCTCTTTTGCATCTTTTGAGTATAGTTTTAGGGAGGGGACCAGCCTTCTTGCTGGTGGGGTGAATGGAGGATTTGAAGTCCATTCCCCCAGAACGCCAGGAGATTTCTCCTCTCCTTGGTGTGGGGAGGGGAAATCCTCCCACACAAGAACAAACCTTGAACTGGCAAGGGCTGGGAGACATTGGTCAGTTAGCCCACTGGTACACAGGCTCTCCCTGTCCCACCACACCAGGTCCACTTACCTTTCCATTGCCTTGCTCCATCCTGACCTATTCTTGTGATGGTTTGGAAGGCTTCTTGTCCAAATCGTATTGTGAAAATGGTGTGCACTTGCCTTTTCTCCTCTGGAGAAGGAATGGCTAGCAAAGCTAACTCAGTGCTGAGGCTCAGAGCCTTTAGTATCCAAATGTTTTGCTGCTTCTCCTCTCCAGAGGAGAAAATGCTAGCAAAGGCAGCATTCTGAAAAGCTCTGCTCTGCTTGTAGTCACATGGACTGTGGTTGTGCCAGAAATGGACATTGCCCTTTTCAATATTGGGAAATATTGCAGGACGGACAGGTACAACTAAGCCTGGAAAGCTAGCCTACACTTTTCTTCTTTTCCTGAAAGAAGTCTTGATTGACTTATACCATAAGAGTCAATAGAGATTGATATCCCCCTACTGAAGATCATGATTTATTGTAGATTGGAATAAAGGAATAGAGAGTGAATTAGTGGAAGCTAAAAAAGAAAAAAAGAGCAAACACACTAAGTGAAACTAAGTTGAACTTTGAATAAAGATGTTGTGGAGTAGAGTTAGTGAATATATGCAAGGGTGAGAAGATGTAGATTAATTATAAACAAGAGGTCTAAAGTGTATGTCAGAAAGTATTGATCTGTGTCATCCAGTCAATAGGATAGTGATAGCTGCCTGTTATACTCCAAAGAATGGTGATAATGTAAGAACCAGAAGTGATTCTTTTTGAACATGCTGATTTAATGTTAAACATGCTGATTTAATGTGATATGGAAAAAAAAGTTATACTCTGTTAGGTTTGTTTGTTTATTCATGTCAGAAGCATCACAATTAAAGTAAGGCATACTATATAAAATATAAAAATAATGTCACTCTCTTAGGTGACATGGATGGGTAAATAAGAACAGTATGGAGAGGTACGATAAAAGGTGTTGGTGTAAGAGGGAGAAAGAGTTGGTTTTCATGTGGAAAAATATATGAATTGTCTTATTTGAACATTTGGGGTTAGCATCTTGGCCAGTGGGTGGAAACTCACTCTGGTTGTCTGTAATCTCAGAACAAAGTAGAGCATAAAAATGTCAGCATGATGTAACGTGACAAATTTGTTGAACACAAAGTTCTGTGTCTTTGGATGATTGCACCATTTGGCCCACAGTAACATCTTGAATCAATATAGGAATTATAAAGCAACCAATTTCTCTACAAAAACCAAAACTTTTCATAGAATCTTTTCAGCTCTTTCAGTGCAGAGGAATCAGTAGGCATGATTATATGGGCGATGCAAGCAACAGTCTTTCTATCTTGCTGTGCAGGAAAGTACATTTATTCTGTTATTTTTAGCTCTTCAATCCACCTAAAATTTGAATGCATTTATCTCTTTGTAATAATGACTTCCATTTTTAAATATCTAATACTTCATCTTACTGTATTAAATAGTCAATCTACCCTTAATAATATGATAATTGCAACTGACTGGGCATATATTTATTTTCTATTTGTAATTTGT
This sequence comes from Bothrops alternatus, assembly GCA_034064705.1. Classification (NCBI taxonomy): domain Eukaryota; kingdom Metazoa; phylum Chordata; class Lepidosauria; order Squamata; family Viperidae; genus Bothrops; species Bothrops alternatus. The sequence goes on from JARGCV010000063.1 coordinate 5,896,931, forward strand.
TTCTGGTAGTATAAGTAGTATAATTAAATACTTAATCAACAAATTAGTACTTAATCAAGAGAAAATATACCAGATTGGGTTTTTTTAAAGCAACCTGGAAGAAGGCATCAAAATAATTCAGATTGTTCATAGTCATGAATTAACCCATGATAATAGAATAAAAATATTTTAAGAAATAAGACTAATTTAAAAACTAGATGGATATTAATAGCACATCCTAATATATCCCTCCATATTTGTATAGTGGTTAATAATCAGTTTGTGTACAGAATCGCTTTTGAGAGATACACATATACATGTATGTATGTATGTGTCAAAAAACACTCATACATACAATATAGAATCTGTCCGTCCATTACCCTGGGGGGGAGTTTCTGACCCCCTCAGAGAGGGTCCGCAACTTGGGTGTCCTCCTCAATCCACAGCTAAATCTGGAACATCATCTTTCGGCTGTGGCGAGGAGGACATTTGCCCAGGTTCGCCTGGTGCACCAGCTGCGGCCCTATTTGGACCGGGAGTCTCTTCTCACAGTCGCTCATGCCCTCATCACCTCGAGGGTCGACTACTGCAATGCTCTCTACATGGGGCTACCTTTGAAAAACGCTCGGAGACTTCAGGTAATGCAAAATGCAGCCGCGCGAGCAGTATTGGGCCTGCCTAGAAATGCCCATATCTCGGCATCACTCCGCGAGCTGCATTGGCTGCCAATTGGTCTCCGAACGCAATTCAAAGTGTTGGTTATGACCTATAAAGCCCTACATGGCATCGGACCAGGTTACTTATGGGACTGTCTGCTGCCCCATGAAACCCAGCGACCGGTTAGGGCCCACAGTGTCGCCTGGCCGGGCCTAGGGGAAGAGCCTTCTCTGTTGCGGCCCCGGCTCTCTGGAATCAACTCCCCCCGGAGATCCGTATTGCCCCCACCCTCTCTGCCTTTCGCAAATTACTTAAGACTCATCTTTGCCGACAGGCCTGGGGCAGTTAACACCTGGCCCCAGCCAGTGTATGTATGTTTGTATGTTTCTTTTGGATGATTGGTCTTTTAATTGACGGGTTTTATAAATGTTTTTTTATATATTAGATTTCTACATGTAGTATTTATGTTGTGAGCCGCCCTGAGTTCTTGAAATAGGGCGGCATAGAAATCTAAGTAATAAATAAATAAATAAATATACACATACAAATGTACATATCAATACACATAGATATAAATCTATCCTAAAGATCTTGGCAGACTTGAACATTGGGCACTATGTAACAAAATGAAATTCAGTGGTGAAAAAAAGTAAGGTTCTACATTTAGGCAAGAAAAACCAAATGCACAGGTATAGTATAGGTGGTAACTCGCTCAATAGTAGTAACTGTGAGAGGGATCTCGGAGTCCTAGTGGACAATCATTTAAATATGAGCCAGCAGTGTGCTGCAGCTGCCAAAAAAGCCAACACGTTGCTAGGCTGCATTAACAGAAGGATAGAATCAAGATCACGTGACTGTTAATACCAATTTATAATGCCTTGGTAAGGCCACACTTGGAATACTGCATCCAGTTTTGATAACCACAATGTAAAAAAAAATGTTGAGGCTCTAGAAAGAGTACAGAGAAGAGCAACAAAGATGATTAAGGAACAGTTGCTGGAATTGGGTATATCTAGTTTAATGAAGAGAAGGACAAGGGGGGACATGATAGCAGTCTTCCAATATCTCAGGGGTTGCCACAAAGAAGAAGGAGTCAAGCTATTCTCCAAAGCACCTGAAGGCAGGACAAGAAGCAACGGATGGAAACTAATCAAGGAGAGAAGCAACCTAGAACTAAGGAAAAATTTCCTGACAGTTAGAACAATTAATCAGTGGAACAACCTGCCTCCAGAAGCAGTGAATGCTCCAACACTGGAAGTTTTTAAGAAGAGATTGGACAGCTATTTGTCTGAAAGGGTATAGGGTTTCCTGCCTGAGCAGGGGGTTGCATTAGATGACTTCCAAGGTCCTTTCCAACTTTATTATTATTATTGTTATTGTTAATATTATTACCATTATTATCATTATTATTAACAACCAAATAGCACAGACATTTTTAGCAGATGAATATATTTTAGGCTATTGGTGGGCAGACTAAGGTTTCCCAGGGCTTTTTTTCTCATAGAATGCCCAGAACGGAGTTCCGGCACCTTTTTTGAATGGAACCTTGTAGGGTAGGCAAGGCGGGTTGTATGATCTGTGTGAGTTCTGGCACCTTTTTTTTTTAAAGCACTGAGGTTTCCCATATAGCTTGCTTCTTGCTGCAACATTAGATTGCTAAAAATTGGAGTAACACACCTAGAATTAAACAAATCTGAGCCCAGGAATTGAGTATGAGAACTAAACTGAGCTCACTGTTTAAAATGTATTCCTAGATATCCCTGTGACGTGGTTTTTTTTTTCATTTATATTTTACGGTTAAAATAGGAAGCTCCGTAGAGTTGTAGGATAAAACTATTAATTTTATATAGCAGAAAGACAATTTATAAAAAAAAAATGAAAAAATGCAGATTGGATTACTGGGTTCTAATACCTCCCTGCAGAAAAACCTTGAGGATGTTTCTTGACTCAACGTTGGCGAGAAAATAAAGCGAAATGATTAAGTGTTGTAATTGCCTCTGCATTTAATTTTATTCCATAATTTAATTTTGCTGGGCAAACCGTGATCAATGAATTTGCCAGTTGCTCTTTCCTTCAAGGAGAAAACAAAACTGTACGTTCTGTTTTCATAGTCTCAAGCGCTTACGTATGTGAGAAAAATCCCTCAGTATTATAATAGAAAGAAGGAAGATGCCGTACTTGGAAAGTACTTGAAATAGCTCCTGGATGACTTCTATACTTTTCTAGAAGAGCATAGTACAGGTGATCCTCAAGTTACAGCAGCAGTGTTTAGTGACCGTTTGAAGTTACAGCGGCACTGAAAAAAAAATGACTTATGACTGTTTTTCACATTTATGACTATTGCAATATCCCCACGATCATATGATCAACATTGGGATGCTTGGCAACTGGTTCATATTTATGACGGTTGCAATGTCCCAGGGTCATGTGATCCCCATTTGCAACTTTCTGACAAGCAAAGTCAAGGGGGAAGCCAGATTCACTTAGCAAGCGTGTTACTAATTTAAATGATTCATTTAACAACGGTGGCCAGAAAGATTATAAAATGGGGCAAAAACTCACTTAACAACTGTCTTACTTCGCAACAGAAATGTTGGGCTCAATTGTGGTCATAAATTGAGGACTACCTGTACTTTCACAGCAACATATGTATATTTTTGAAGACATCATCGGGCGAAAAGGGGGCATTAAACACTGCATTTGTAACTGGGCAATTGGTAAAGAAGGCAGAGAAATTTTGTGTGGTACTATACAAATATAATCGGCTTCTTTTTCATAGCGAAAACTCTGGAGGTACTTGCTGATTTTTGCTTTTCCCTATTTTTGTTTTAATTCGATGAGGCTATGTTTCACTCATGGCACAGTGGGGAAAGAAGGAAAAGACACAAATATTAACCTCACTATATCACTGGTGACAGCATAATGTAAGTTTATTAACGTGTGCAAATCCAGTACAATATATTTTATTTTTAATTGTTTTTATGGTTGCTCTTTGCATATTACTGATTAGGGATGGGCGGCTATACAAATTGAAGAAATAAATACATAAATTTAAAAAGGGAGGGGAAAGGAGATGACATGGAAAAAAGCCAATTCAAACAAATCTTACAGAATGATTCCATAGATGAATCCTGAATGAAGAAGGCCATGAATCCTACTCTTAGTGTCTATATCAAAAAATGGAGTAATAAAGGAAGGAATCGTAAACTCAACCTTGTCTGGAAAATCCAAACAAATTTATGATACATCTCAGAAACAGATTAAATATCCCAGGATCACTGTAGCAGACAAAAGAAGAGTGGAAGCCAGCTGAAGCTTGTTTCTTAGCAATAGAAGAACCTCCTGAGGGGAAAAAACCATGATATAGTAGCAGAATGATGATATGGATTAGCATGAATGTTTTTCTCAGGAATGCCTAGGGAAGAACTGTGATCACTTGGATTGCTTGACTGGTTATGAAAGTCTCCAGATGAAAGAGTTTGTAAAGGATAGATGCAGTATTGGTAAGCTAATCATTTCTGCTGAAATGGACAGAAATCCTGTGGACCAACACACAATTGTTTTTAACTGCCTCAGTGGCAATTGGTTGGTTTCCCTGACACAATTAATTTATTTCCACTTGAAATAGTGTATGCTTCTATTATAAAGACAAGGCCTAGTGATGTTTAAGTGTACAGTGCTTCCCTTGTAAAAATGCCAAAATATCTACTAGTAGCCATGTTAAGGAAGTTAAAGTTCGACAAAGTTTGTTCTATTCTCTGGCTAATTCTGAAAGAGAAAAAGAAATGCATGTAAATGTTAACGAATTTTTTAATTCTGTTTTCCACTAAAGTCACATACACACACAAAGTGACTGTTGTACACACAAAATACATCCATCGTCTATTCCTTTTTTAAGAGTAAGCATTGTTATATAAATTGCAGAAAAGAAGTGAGAAGAAATGGGCAAAAGAAACTAAAGACAGGGATAAGGAAAAAAAGATAAAGAATTCTAACTAAATCCAGACTGACTGACCTAAACTGGATCCTGTAACTAAATCTAGTTTATATCAATAGCAATCAGTATACCTCGCCATTTGTTTTATTCACATTCATTCAGCAGTCATTCATTCTTGACCCAGACATGCTTTCGAGAAACTTGTTCTTGTTGCATTTAACTTACTGCTATGCTTTTACTGATACAAAGTAGGCAGAAATACCTCTTACACACAGACACTTTCACTTCCTTCAGCATTGATTCATTCCTCACAACAAATCACATACTAACTGCCAGCAGAATAATATTCCAGAGGGAGGGGGCATAGCAGAAAAGGCTCTTCTCCAGGACCCAACAGCCAAAATTCTTTGGCAGAAGGATTCCAGAGTAGGCCTCTTCTGCTGGAACTAATAGGCCAAGATAGTCTCATTGGGGCGAGATGGATCCTAAGAAGCCCTGGAATAGCAGAACACCTTCGCCAATAAGTCCATCAAAATGAGGGTTCACCTAAATTTTAAGGCAGTAAAAATCCCCCTTCAAATAAAAATCAGTATACTTGGATTTCAGTAAAACGTTTGACAAAGTAGACCACAACCTACTTCTTGGTAAGCTAGAAAAGTGTTGGATAGTCAGCATCAACATCAAATGGACTTGTAACTGGCTGACAAATCATACTCAACGTGTAGTCCTCAATGGAACTACACCTACATGGAAGGAATAAGCAGTGAGGTACCCCAGGGTTCCATTTTAGGTCCAGAACTCTTCAATATCTTCATAAATGATTTAGATGAGGGAATAGAAAGGAAATTGCGGACGACACTAAGCTAGCAGGAATAGCCAACATCCCAGATGATAGGCGTAAGATCCAGATGGACCTCGACAGACTTGAACACTGGGCGCTATCCAACAAAATGAAATTCAGTCTAGAGAAAAGTAAGCTCTTACACAAGTTTACATTCTGTTAACTCAGTTCAACCCAACAGTTCAACTCAGTTCAGCAAGAACTCGCCAAGAATTTAGTTCAATCCTGAGCTACAGATTTTCTCTTTCTTTGAAATCCAAAATATGAATTCAACAGAAAATCATATTTTGGTTATAAATGTATTTTCTAACAGTAGATATGTGGGATGTGTCTTTCACTCAAAGAACAGTACACCAAGTGGTGTGCAATTTTCTTAGGAACATTGTCTTTGTGTACCTAGTTTCCAAATACAACAAATAACTGCAGTACCGAGGGTAGCTATGGAGGAAGCATTTTCCTTCAATAAGCTTTGTAAGAGTTCTGTCCTTTTAATTCAGTTGCTGCAAACCAGGCAGCTTACCTGTATATAGAAATAGATGGTCCTTACTGCTTGGTGCATTTCTTGACAAAGTAGAAGTAATGGCACAATAGGCACTAGGTGGTAGGAACCTGAAGAGTTTTAAACTTTGAATGTCTTCTGGCTTTGGCTCAGGATCAGGGATCTAGATGAAATTTTCAGATAGACGCTCAGGCTGCTTATCTTTCTTCTTCAGACTTAAAACTGAATGCATGACATAAATAAGACGTAATGGTTTCCTCTTTATGAGTATGTGAATTTACTGAGCAGTCACGAATGAAGGCAAACATACGTGTCCCAGGATAATGTTGCAGAATCCAATCTGGGTCGGTCACCCGGACCAGAGGTTTCGTCTTCCAAGCTTTCCAACTGGTGCTGGAGCCCATCTTCAGGGAACTTCTCTCTCGCCTCCTCTCTAGTCTTATTGAACAGTTTTTAATCCCTTTCAAGTAATATGGCCTCCCAATTTTCAGTTGTAGAATTGTAATGCAAGGCAAAAGACTCCCCAATGACAGGTATGATGCTAAGGAATATATCAATAGAATGTCAACAGAGCTAGTCAAAAACTATGAAATCATCTTTTCTGCTGCAATCCATATTCAAATACTGGCTCTAAGATGGATCACAGGAACCTCACATTTCATTGCAGTTTTCTGACTCAGGAATAGGAATAGGAATAGGAATAGGAGTAGAGTAGAGTAGAGTAGAGTAGAGTAGAGTAGAGTAGAGTAGAGTAGAGTAGAGTAGAGTAGAGTAGAGTAGAGTAGAGTAGAGTAGAGTAGAATAGAATAGAATAGAATAGAATAGAATAGAATAGAATAGAATAGAATAGAATAGAACAGGAACAGAACAGAACAGAACAGAACAGAACAGAACAGAACAGAATCTGGAAGGGAAATTGGAAGTCTTCTGGTCCAGCCCCCTGCTCAAGCAGGAAAACCTATACTATTTCAAACAAGTGACTGTCTAGCCTCTTTTTAAAAATCTCCAATGATGGAGTGCCCATGATTTCTGGAGGCAAGCTGTTCCATTGGTTAACTGTTCTAACTGTTGGGATGTTTCTCCTTAATTCCAGGTTGCTTCTCTCTTTGTTCAGTTTCCAACCATTGTTTCTTGTCCTGCCCTCTGGTGCTTTGGTGAATAACGTAACCCCCTCTTCTTTATGGCAGTCCCTGAAATATTGGAAATGTGACAATGTTTTCTGAAAGGAAAATGTCTGGAGTTTCTTTGTTTTTCTATTATCTAACAAAGATGTAAGAGATCAGAGCATTGTTAACTTATATTTTTTATGTTTTAGTACTACATTGACACACACACACATTGCATTGTAATACTTTAAACAAATATAACAGCTTTAAAAAAAATTAAAATAAGTTTGTTCGATAAAATATATCTATAGTCTCCTGCCTTTCTCCAAATATCCTAAAAGTATTTTGCTTGAAAAAAGCTGGATGGATTTATTTTAATATTGATAATTAGAAGACATTATTCAATAAATGTTGAAATCTTACATGCACTGCTATTCACTGCTATAGTGCTGAAGTACACTAGCTCAGGCAGGGACATTGATATCATCAGTAGCCACCCAACACCCGCCAGGCTAATGGCTTCTGCCCATCTCAAAACACAGGTGAGCACATTTCTGAGCATCTCTGTTTGGACCCACCCAGCTCTTGGTAATATTTCTTGGGAATAATTGTCAGTATAGAATACTGTAGTTTTCTGATACAGCAATGTATGTTCATTTTGTTTTGTATCATTTGCATTTATGACATGCCTATATTAACCTTTTTAAAAATGTGAATATATGAAATATTATTGATGTACAATGATTTTACAATTTGAAAACGTATATAATTTTGAAAAAAAAATTGAAAGTTTGGTGATAGATTTGCTACTTTCGGGGTTTTTTTTCTAAACACTTATAGAAATACATTGAATTCTGATACTATTTGTATAAATATATCATAATGCCTAGGTAGCATTATCAACCGTAGCACTGTTCAAGTAACACATACCCAATTCCACAACTTACATTTAGTACCTGTCCTTCCAGTTCTGAGTTTAGATATTTTGCTATTGGACAGCATGCTCATGCCGATGTGAACTAAGTCAATACGTATCTAAGACATGAGTTGTATTTACACAGGAAAATAAGGCAAGAGTGTTCATTAATTTATTTATTAGTATTTTGTTTTTTACATTCTAGTAAAAAAAAAGTGCAAGTTTGTTTTTCTTTCAAAGTCTGGGATGGTTATCCAGAAGTCAGCATATGGCTGGAATTCAGGGATGATACAAATCAATGGTGAGACCACACTTGGAGTACTGTGTACAGTTCTGGTCACCACACCTCAAGAAGGATATAATGGAACTGGAAAAGGTGCAAAAAAGGGCAACAAGAATAATCAAGGAAATGGAGCACCTCCCTTATGAAACCAGATTGCAACGCCTTGGTCTCTTCAGCCTTGAAAGACGGCGTTTAAGGGGTGACTTGATCGAAGTGTATAAAATCATGCATGGGATAGAAAAGGTGGATAGAGAAAAATTCTTTTCTCTATCACACAATACTAGGACAAGGGGGCACTCCCTAAAGCTCGTAGGTAAGAAAGTGAGGACAAATAAAGGGAAATATTTCTTCACCCAGAGGGTCACTGGTTTATGGAATTCACTTCCAGAAGAGGTCGTGACAGCTGTCAGCCTTGATAGCTTCAAGGCAGGGTCAGACAGATTCATGGATGCCAAGTGTATCGGTGGTTATTAAAACGGATGTCCATGTGCCGCCTCTATGTTGGTTGAGGCAGGCAGGATTCCCTTGAGTACCATTTGTTGGGGGTCAAGGGAAAGGGAGGGTTTTGCCTTCTCTTTCTGCTCAAGATCCCCATGTACAATTGGTGGGCCACTGTGTGACACAGAATGCTGGACTCGATGGGCTTTGGCCTGATTCAGCATGGCTCTTCTTATGTTCTTATGTTCTTATCAATGAAGAATGAAAAAATATTTTAGATTTGATTGCATGCAATGATGAAGAGTCTAGGATGTAAATATAGACAATTTTTCTAACTGTTGTCAATTCATTCTGAAACTGTAGTTTTTAAGTGGTGTTCAAGATAAAATGTTGTGTGCTGAACAATCAAGAATAATAAAATAATAGATTCTTCTTCTCTTCCTCCTCCTCCTCCTCCTCCTTCTTCTCCTCCTCCCCCTCCTTCTCCCTCTCGTCTTTGTTGTTCAGGTCCTGGACTGGATTGAAAACCATGGGGAGGCCTTTCTTAGTAAACACACTGGAGTGGGAAAGTCTCTTCACAGAGCACGAGCTCTTCAGAAAAGGCATGATGATTTTGAAGAAGTAGCACAGGTAAATGTGTGAAAGTTCGGTGTATTTTACTGTAACTGCGAATACCTTTGCACCGCTGCAATGTGTTTTCTTTCAGGTTTGAGAACTTTGTGGTCTCAGGCACTGCTGGGGATTCCATTTTAAGCATATGAACAGCATGTGGATATCTGAGGACTGAAATCCATAAGCATCCCAGATTCAATAGACCTAGAAAATGGCCACAGGAACTAGGATAATTTAGGTTTGCACTTTGCGACATGGCAAAGAGGGGGGGGTTGGTATCAAAACCGTTTCAGTGTTCAAGGATAACATGATCTCAATCTTTTTTTATCCCGAGTTCTGTTCTGAGTATATGGTGATTGTGAAAATACTTCCAGGTCAGTCTTGCCAAGAATCTCCAAGACTTTTGAGCTGAGAAAATTATATAATTTTGGCACTGTTTAGCAATGGCTCTCTAATCAGCTATTTCTTTCTCTTTCGTCACACACGGAATCAGTTACAGAAACTAAGCTAGACTAGTAGCAGTTAAAGTGTGCAATGGAATCCCAAAGAGATCGGTATAAAGAATAATCTAAGGCAGGGGTGTCAAACTGCCGGCCCATGGGCCGGTTGCATCGTACCATAAAATGCAAAAAAAGTCGCAATACATCGCAACAGGTCACGTGACATGGTGAGTTTGACACCCGTGATCTATGGTGTTGTTTAATAGCAACATTGTTTAATTTGCAGTTAAAACTATCATTTTAAAAAATCTTTTATTTGATGCCTTTGAGTGAGCCTTGACATGTCCTGGCAGTTTTCATGGCAAGATTTCTGAAATGTGTTGCCATTGCCTCCTTCCTAAGTTTGAGAAAGTTTGACAAGCTTAGGATCACCCAGTTGGCTTTGTGCCTAAGGCAGGCCTGGAACTCACCATCTCCTTGTTTTTCTAGCCTGAAGCCTTAACCTTTCTACCAAACCGGTTGTTATCAAAAAAATTAAAGGGTGAAATAATTTGCTGATGATATCGAGCTCTCTCTTTGCTTGCAGTACCTGAAAGTGCCATTTCAGTCCTGAACAGTTTTCTGAATGCTATAGCCATGTTGACGGAATTGAACAAATCAAATTTAAATCCATAAATTAGAGATTATACTGTTTTGAATTATAAGCAGTTAAGAGAGAATTGCTATGCCCATGATAAATGGATGCTTATATTTTTTTCTTAGATTTGGCTCTTCTAGATACTAGTACAGCGGTTCTCAACCTTTTCCGGGACTCGATCCCGGCCCGCATCGCGCATGCGCAGCGCAACGGGGCGCATCGCAAAGGGGAAAAAATGGCCGACCCAAAAAAATGGCCGACCCAAAAAAATGGCCGACCAAAAAAAATGGTCGACCAAAAAAAATATGGCGGGCCCGCATCGCGCATGCGCGGCGTGACAGCCCGCATTGCAAAGGGGAAAAAATGGCCGACCAAGGAAAAAAATGGCCGACCCCAAAAAATGGCCAACCAAAAAAAATGGCGGACTGCGGTGTTTGGTGACCCCCGTGAAATGGTCGTTCGACCCCAAATGGGGTCGCGACCCACAGGTTGAGAACCGCTGTACTAGTAAACCTTGGCTAGAAGACATTTGTAAAACATTCATCTTCTATGGGTTTTTCTGAAGAGCCACTATTTTTACAACTATTTTTACAACTTCTACATTTGGCCATGGTAATTTGCTATATATGATGCTAACCTGAACAAAGACCTGATGCAATTGATCATGAACAGACATGTGCTTATATACAATATGTCTCTATATAGCTATCTAGGGGGATATTTCTCCCTTTCCTCCAAGATCATTAAAGCCTCTCTTTTTATTGGTTTGGGAAATATTTACTCTCATTAGAAACATTTCACAAAATATGTGGTCAGGTTCCATATCCTTTGTATCATTGTATGCCTTAGGCAAAATATAGAAAAGGAATGTGCCTTTGCACTAACTCTTTCCAGTTCTTAGTTCCTAGATTGCTTTTCTCAAAAGGGGTCTTGATATGACTATTTCCCAGATATCTAATTGTAAGTAAGTGACTTTATTGCAGATGTATGGTTTTAGCAACACCGCATCACTTATCAAAAGCATGAGCAGAAAGATTGTCTAGCTAGACACAAGACACTTAACATTTAACTGCCGTCAGCAGATAAAATATAAACCAATACAACAGTACTATATTTTTCCCCCTGAAAAATGGCCTTCACAGCTGACTGCCACCATGATTCTTCATGTATCACTGTTTGCTATGTTACTTATGGACCTTCTGCCAGCAAGAAGCAAATCATTTCGCTGTTAGAACTCTAGCTTTGCTGAATCAGTAAAGCAGGTTCTGAATGCTATGTACAGTTTGCAAATCAGAATATCATAAATTAGATCTTACATCTATAGAGCACCCAACACTTAGCTGTTGTTACTCCTTCATATCTTCCATCCAGATACATTGAATGCATAGAGTGGAGTTCTAGACACATTAAGGCCTAGACAAACAGACATTCACTATGCAATCAGCCAGAACCATTAATGAATAGTTTATAATGAAGAGAAGGACAAGGGGTGACATGATAGCCATGTTCCATTATCTGAGATTTGCCACAAAGAAGAGGAAGTCAAGCTATTCTCCAAAGTGCCTGAAGGCAGGACAAGAAGCAATATTGTCCATGGACAATATAGTTCTTATGTTTACGCTTAAAACCTGAAATATACTTATTCCACAGTTAAGGAACACATGTTAAAATACCGTAAACACGACTAGGCCCAATGTCCTGCTTCTAACTGGTTCAGCAAGCACTGTCTGGCCAATAAGAATCTGGTATATTAACTATTCTTTTAAAGAACAGAAAGACAGACTTTACCCTCTTCAGTGATCTAAAGCAGGTCCATTTCCATCCTTGATAATACAGGACTATCTGATAAAGGGGTCAAGTACATTTTTACAAATTACTCCATATCAGAAAATGTTCCAATTTTCCCATTTAGCAATTGCAGAATTACTTCGTTGAGAATTTTTATTTTGACTGAATGAGGTGAGAGGAGGAGAAAGAGGAGAGGGAAAATACTTTAGATCTAATGTGCTGCAGCTGCCAAAAAAGCCAACACAGTGCTGGGCTGCATTAACAGAGGGATAGAATCAAGATTATGTGAAGTGTTAATGCCACTTTACAATGCCTTGGTAAGGCCACACTTGGAATACTGCATCCAGTTTTGGTCACCATGATGTAAAAAAGATGTTGGGACTCTAGAAAGAGTGCAGAGAAGAGCAACAAAGGGGACTGGAGGCTAAAACATACAAGGAACGGTTGCTGGAATTGGGTATGTCTAGTTTAACGAAGAGGATGATGGGGAACATGATAGTACTATTTCAATATGTCAGGAGTTGCCACAAAGAGGAGGGAGTCAAGCTATTCTCCAAAGTACCCGAGGGCAGGACAAGAAGCAATGGATGGAAACTAACCAAATAGAGAAGCAACCTAGAACTAAGGAGAACCTTCCTGACAGTTAGAACAATTGATCAGTGGAACAACCTGCTTCCAGAAGTGGTGAATGCTCCAACACTGGAAATCTTTAAGAAGAGATTGGAGACAGCCATTTGTCTGAAATGGTATAGGGTTTCCTGCCTGGGCAAGGGGTTGGACTAGATGACCTCCAAGGTCCCTTCCAACATTATTATTATTATTATTATTATTATTACTATTAATTGCTGCTAACAGCATTCACTCTGTTTGTCCTATGCAAAGCTTTGACTGAAAGCAGGCAGGCAGAGAGGAAATTTGCAAGTGGTCTTTATTTGTCTTGTTGTAAATTACTCATTATAGCTGAGGAGAGATAAACCCTTCCAAGGAGTCATAAATCCAAGAGAGATCTGTTTAATGCAGTAAACAGATTTTGCTCAGATAACAATGGATATGGGCTGGATATAGTCATAAAGCTGGAAAACACAGTTGCCTTTAAAACAGATAACAGATTTAGTGCTGGTGAGGCAAGCTGGTCCAAGATCAAGCTGAAAGTCTATCCAGAAGGCAAGGAACAAGGGGAACGTGGAAACCAAAGATGCAGAAAAGTAGGTTAAAAAGCAGGAGAGTTGCTTTCAACAAAGCCTGGAGAACAGGCTTTGTCTTCTTAGGAGAATTGATACTTTTTCCTTTTGAGGACTCATGTATCTTCAATTCCTGGTTCTGTTTAGCAGGCAGCATGTTTCAGGGTCTGATACTCTGCCAAGGTCAGGATTCAAAACCTTGCTATCAGCATCAACAATCACATATACTGGGTCTGATTTATCACCTACAATTCTGCTGACAGCCAGCAGAATTCCTATCTATCTATCTATCTATCTATCTATCTATCTATCTATCTATCTATCTATCTATCTATCTATCTATCTATTTTACAATTTTAACTTTTGGCTGGGGCACGCAAATAAATAGGGTGTCAGGGTATTCACCAATGTTTCTAATTTCTCCCTATGTGGCAATAAGAGAGACTATCCAGTGCAATATCTATTAATATATTTCAAGCCCTTTGCCCAGGGTTTAGAAGCTACAAACCTAACCATAGGTGTGATTAAGATATGTAATAATATATATGAAAAAAGGACTAGGGGTAGTATGATAGCAGTGTTCCAATATCTAAGGGGCTGCCACAAAGAAAAGAGAGTCAAACTTTTCTCTAAAACACCTGAAGGCAGGACAAAAAGCAATGAATGGAAACTAATCAAGGAGAGAACCAACCTAAAACTAAGGAGAAATTTTTCTGGCAGTCAGAACAATTAATTAGTGGAACAACTTGCCTCCAGAAGTTGTGGATGCTCCAACACTGGAGGTTTTTAAGAAGAGATTGGACAACCATTTGTCTGAAATAGTATAGGCTTTCCTGTTTGAGCAGGGGGTTGGACTAGAAGACCTCCAAGGTCCCTGATTATTTAAAATCCCATAGCTTAGTCTTTCCCAATATGATCCCTTGAACTGTAGCTCCAGTAATCTCAGACATCACCCCACTATTACAGGTACCATTATACAATTATAATAATTGAAAATAAAGTATTTTATCCTGAAAGCTAAAGCCATCTCCTCTCTTCATTTCTTCCTAATGCTCTTGTTTATAGTTTCTCTTTTACTGCCATAATTAATTAAGCTCTTCTTGGCATTTACAGCCCAAAGTATATGGAAGTACATTTTTCCTTTATTGACTCTTCCCATAAACATGCATATTGAATTTTTCAGAGTTATTTTTAATTACTTAAGCTCCTCTAATTCCCAATACCATTGTCTGCCCAAAAAACATTTAACTCGATTTACTGCTGAGCATCCTGACAAGTCAGGGACGTTCCTGGTTGGTAGCAGAGCCAGTTGTAATATAAGATTGGATCTGTGCTGAGTGGGATAGCAAAGTGGCTCAGATCCAGGCTGACCTAGACTCCAATTGTGTAGCAGAGTTGACTGATAATGATTCAGTTGAGGGGACAGGGGCATGTTCTTGTCCGGTCATCTGGGGAGAGTTTGAGGCTGTTACGCCTGAGGAAGTGGACAGGGCCATTGGATCTGTATGTTCTGCCACCTGTTTGTTGGACCCGTGTCCCTCCTGGCTGGTTTCGGCCAGTAGGGAGGTGACACGTACCTGGATCCAGGAGATTGTCAACGCTTCTTTGAGGGAGGGGTCCTTTCCGGCTCCCTTAAAGGAGGCACTTGTGCGCCCCCTCCTCAAGAAGCCTTCCCTGGATCCAGTAATTCTGACCGACTATCGTCCGGTCTCCAACCTTCCCTTTGTGGGGAAGGTTGTCGAGAAGGTGGTGGCGCATCAGCTCCAGCGGTTTCTGGAGGAAGCCGATTATCTGGGCCCACTGCAGTCGGGGTTCAGGCCCGGCTACAGCACCGAAACTGCTTTGGTCACTCTGATGGATGATCTCTGGCGAGCCCGGGATAGTGGCCAGTCCTCTGTCCTGGTGCTTCTTGACCTCTCAGCGGCGTTCGATACCATTAACCACGGTATCCTTCTGCGCTGGCTGGAGGGATTGGGAGTGGGGGACACCGTATTGCGGTGGTTCTCCTCCTATCTCACTGGTCGGTTGCAGTCGGTGTTTGTGGGGGGTCAGAGGTCCACCTCTAGGTTACTCCCATGTGGGGTGCCTCAGGGGTTGGTTCTCTCCCCCCTACTTTTTAACATTTACATGAAGCCACTGGGTGAGATCATCCACTGCCATGGAGTGAGATACCATCAGTACGCTGATGATACTCAGCTGTACATTTCCACTCCTGGCCATATCAGTGAAGTGGTTGAGGTGATGTGCCGGTGTCTGGAGGCTGTGAGGATTTGGATGGGTGTTAACAGATTAAGGCTCAATCCCGATAAGACAGAGTGGCTGTGGGTGATGCCTCCCAAGGACACTTCTATCTGTCCCTCGATTACCCTGGGGGGTGAATCTATAAACCCCTCAGAGAAGGTTCGCAACTTGGGAGTCCTCCTCGATCCACAGCTGACATTGGATCATCATTTGTCGGCAGTGGCGAGGGGGGCATTTGTCCAGGTTCGCCTGGTGCACCAGTTGTGTCCTTACTTGGATCGGGAGTCTCTCCTTACAGTCACACATGCCCTTGTCACCTCGAGGATCGACTACTGCAATGCTTTCTACATGGGGCTACCCTTGAAGAGTGTTCGGAGACTACAACTAGTGCAAAATGCAGCTGCGCGAGCAGTTGTGGGCCTTCCTCGTTGTGCCCACATTTCATCAACTCTCTGCATGCTGCATTGGTTGCCTATTGGTCTCCGAGCCCAATTCAAGGTGTTGGTTATTACCTATAAAGCCCTTCATGGCATGGGACCAGGATACTTACGGGACCGCCTTCTGCCACATACTTCTCTACGACCGGTGAGAGCACACAGGGTCGGCCTCCTTCGGGTCCCGTCAGCGAAACAATGTCGTCTGGCGGGCCCTAGGGGGAGGGCTTTCTCTGTTGTGGCGCCCACCCTCTGGAACCAACTGCCTCCTGAAGTCCGCGTTTCCCCGATTCTCCCGGCCTTCCGAAAGAATTTAAAAACCTACCTCTGCCGGCAGGCCTGGGGATGATTGTTGATTGTGGTGTGATTGATGAGTATGTATGGGGTTTTATTTTTAATGTTTTTTGTTCAGATTTAGTCGAAATTGTTTTATATATATATGCTGTGAGCCGCTCCGAGTCCTCGGAGAGGAGCGGCATACAAATCCGAATAAAATAAATAAATAAATAAATAAAATAGTGCCTAAAAGGATTTTTACATACTTTGAATTAGGAGCCAGTTTGGTGTAGAGGTGAAGGCACCAGGCTGGAAACTGGGAGCCTTGGGTTCTAGCTTCCCCTTAGCACAAAGCCTAACAATCACTCACTCTCAACCCTAGGAAGGAAGCAAGGGCGAATCACCTTCCAAAATCTTGCCAAGAAAACTGCAGGGACATGTTTAGGCATTTGCTAGAAGTCCGAGGTGACTCAAAGGCACACAACACACACACACACACAAACCCAAAATAAAACAAAACCCTCACTGTTGAATAGGGCTAATAGGAAGTGGACTTAGCTAAGAAAAAAAACTCTTTTTGTTTTGTGCGTAGCTGTCATCTGCATAAGTCTAGAAAATAAGTGGCTAATATAAGGTACCTTGCTGAAGTTAATAGCAATAGCACTTAGACCAGGGGTTCTCAACCTTGGCAACTTTAAGACTTGTGGACTTCAACTCCTAGAATTCCTCAGCCAGCTTTGCTGGCTGAGGAATTCTGGGAGTTGAAGTCCACAAGTCTTAAAGTTGCCAAGGTTGAGAACCCCTGACTTAGACATATATACCTCTTCACAGTGCTTTACAGCCCTCTCTAAGTGGTTTACAGAGTCGGCCTCTTGCCCCCCAACAATCTGGGTCCTCATTTTACCCACCTCGGAAGGATGGAAGTCTGAGTCAACCTTGAGTCCTGTCAGAATGGTACTCCAGGCTTGTAGGCAGAGTTTGCCTGCAGTCCTGCACTTTAACCCCTGCAGCCACTTCTTTTTCAGAGTAGTAGAGAAAGAAGCCTTGCAAAATGATAGTGAGATAGGTGGCATATAAATTTAATTCATTGGATGAATAAATAAATGGTCTGCTTTAATGAACAGCAAAGAACTGGAAGCTTCTCACAATGTACAAATTTTCCACCCCAAGTCCAAAACCCAGAGATTGTACACCATCCAGAAAGAGGGTAAGATAAAGTAGCAGAGATAAAGTAGAGGAGCCAAATTTAGGATTCCTTTGAAGGCATGTATGTTGAACACGTTTTATTTGGGTAGTTAAGAAGGAAATTCTCCTTCGTCAGCTTGATGATGGTATTCTTGTGTAGCTCATATTTTCTTTATGCTTTTCTAGATTAAACTGTATCTCACACTTCTTTTCAAAGTTACCGTAAATTAGGGACAGAAATACAGGAAAACTGTGTAAGCACGGGTATCATTTGGGAAATTTGCCCCCCCTTCTGATTCAAGAGTACCTTTTGTCTCTCATTATTATGAAATAATAAAGAATAATTACCATAGCCACTATTCTTATTCAAGTATTTTGTATTCTCAGAGTAAATATTATTACTACAAATACCGGAATAACCAATATTCCAAATTCAGACCACCAATTCTTGTTCTGAATGTTGTCTATTTAAATTTCTCTATTCCTTCTTGAAAAAAAGTCTTCTAGCAATGTTCGTGAATATAAATAGAAGTTTCTGGCTTTATTTGTCCCATGGCATAAGAAGTAAGAAAAACACAATAGGTTTGTTAAGACTCTTAATCCTTCCCCATCAAACCCAAAGGGGAAAAACTCATTACTCTACCTCCTGCAGGTCATTGTGTGCTTAAAAACAGTGTGACCCTTTATTGCAAATATAGTAGCTTTTCCATGTTTGACATATCCTACGTGTAGTAAAATACATGAGCAAAACCTCTTCTGGATTTTGACTAATTTGGGCCACTGGATCATATATATATATATAAAGAAGCAATACATTTTTCCTTAAAACTATACAATTATAGTAATTGGAATGAGCAGTTTTAGTCCTGCAGATGGTGTTCTCTCTACATTCATCAGAAGGAATGTTTTTTTTCTCTACAAGACCCGATTAAACAGCCTCCTTTTAAAGTCAAACTCATTATAAATTTTAACAGGTGCTGGCAAACAACAGTGTTTCT
Source organism: Bothrops alternatus (assembly GCA_034064705.1). Taxonomy (NCBI): domain Eukaryota; kingdom Metazoa; phylum Chordata; class Lepidosauria; order Squamata; family Viperidae; genus Bothrops; species Bothrops alternatus. The sequence continues at coordinate 5,915,379 of JARGCV010000063.1, forward strand.
TTAAATATCTCCATCCTTTATCTGAATAGCGTATGAATTTTTTTGGCCAATAAAACCTAAAACCTTGTCTGATTCATGCTTCCAAATACGAGCTAATTATTTCATTTCACATTTTTTTCTTTTCTGGCATGGTGCATAAAACCAATTATTTGTAAGATGGATCCATGCATTCAACCAATTATCTAAGTTGAACATTAACACAACTTTTAAAAATCCAGGCATACCATTGTGGGGGAAAAAAATACAATTGTACCAAAACGGCAAGTAACATTTTCTAGAGTTGTGCACGAATAAAAATGATATTCAAAAGGAAACGTGGCAAGTGATGAGGTGAGCACAGCTTTGCAGCTCTGACTGAACAAAGAGGCAAGGCTGTACAAATTCAGAGCAAGGATAGGTTGGCACTTCTCCTAGATTTCACACCTAAAGTAGGTTTTTAACAAGGATCCAAGTGAATAATATGATGTACGATGCATGTATATAAATAAGAATAGGAGATTTACATACATGTTGTATTACAAATTTAAAAGAGAGCCAGGTGATGTAGTGATTCAAGAACTGAATTAAGAGCAAGGACATCCAGCTTTTAGTTCCCCCTTAGACATGGATACTGGCTGGGTGAATATTGACCACTCTCTTAATCCTAAATTACTAGGTGGTTGAAAAACTCTTACCTACCAGTGTGGTAGTTTTGATCTATCACTTTCAATGAAGAGGCTTTCATCCTGCAGTGGGTCAATTCAGGGTGACATCACCCTCAACAATAACAGTAACAACAGCATATTTATAGATTTTTTTTCTCTAATTCAGTTATGACCATTTCCAGTTAGTGAGACTTGCAGTATCTTAGAATGCCTGCAGATAATGAAGCAGTGTTGCAATTTTATGCAAGATCATAAATAACTAAAAATAAATCAGAACACTTTATGAGAGGTGTCAAACTCGCGGCGTCACGTGACTTGTTGTGTCGTATCCTGACTTTTTTTCCATTGCCAGAACTGAGGTGGGCACGGTTTCGCCATGACACATCCGGCCCGTGGGCCGGCAGTTTGACACCTGCTGTAGGATGCTAAGATTTTAAAAGATTGGGGCATAAAAAAAAAAGTCCCTGGATGGAATATAATCAAATTGGATCAACTTCCTTTTGATGCCTGTGATACCTATGATTTTTTTTCCTTTTTGTCTTTTTATTACTTGTGAAAAGTTTTCTTTCATTTCAAGGATTCTGTGCAAATCATGTTTTGATTAGTACCAGACAAAAGATAGAAAAGGAAAACTAAAGCATGACTTTTATTTTATTTTTCTAAATTTCTCATAAGGTTTTTTTTAAAAAAAATAATAAAATGACAACAAATTTATATCAAGGAGTTGCTATTCAGCCCTTTATTGTTGGATGTGGTACTGTTTCTTTTAAGTCAAGCTTGAATCTTATGGATTTCATGGCCACAGCCCTGCAATATCCAGATCAATAGTATGAAGGTGGTTGCCATTTTTGTTTTCCTGAATGTTTCTTGTCTAACTTACAATTTTGCTGTCAACGCTGCTAATATTAAATATTCTTGCTTTGACAATATATGCAGAACTGACTGGTATTTTTAGAGTTAAATCAGGTGACAGTGAAAAGGGAGGAGAATATAAGGAAAGCCCGGGAAAAAGAAACGGAAGTGAATCTTTGCCTTCCAAGTTAAGTGGAAGATGTGAATCATGACCCCAAAATAGGGGAGGGGAAATGCCTGGAATGTTATGTGCAAAGGAAGGAAAATTCAGATCTTAGCATTTCCACCATGCCGTGCTGACATCTCTGTAACACTAATAAAGGCTTTTTAGGTTAAAAAAAATGCCTGAAGGCTCTTTGAAGTGTTTTGTTAATCAGACACATGACATCTGCATTCTCTGATTGTTTTTCATTCAGGAAATCAGCTTCATTTTCAAACTAGATAGGTCAACAGGGATTCTGCTAGGACAAGGCCTTGGTTAACCCTCCTTTCATTATTTAACTTCCATCTACCCACTGGGCATTTGCATCTGTTATGCAGTATAGAATAAAGTCCTGCTTGAAATTGACTTCTGTCGTTTTGGTTTATTTCTGCATGACTTTTCATCTCACTTCACAAACTGGAAAAAAAAAATCCACCAGGCACAATTCATGCAATCCTGTGAACTCTTTTTCTCTGTGGCTCTGTTATTTTCATCTTTCTCTGAAAAAAGAAAGGGCTTGCCTTGTATTCCCCGAATCTTCCAGGAAGCACATTAAAAATTAGATCACTGCTAGGAACCTATGTATATTTGGGTCTCCTGTTTATGTTGCTCTCTATGTAAAATGGGCACAGCTTGCCTGGAAAGATGCAGTGACATGCATTTATTTAAGATGCATTAATGTCTTTTTTTTGTAAAGAACTTCAGTTTGTCTATTATATCCAAGAAGGGGAAAAACTTGTGTTTCCAAGGAATGGTACGCACTCATTGTCCAAAGCTATCTACAAAACCAAAAAATCCAGGATCTAAATGTATTGCTTTTATTTTGTAGGTTGGTGCAAAAAGAACCCCTGTTCCCCCCCCCCAATGCACAAGTAGTATGAGAGAGGAAGTCATTAAGAATATAAGGATTGTTTTGCTGGATGAAAGCAAAAAAAAAAAACTGTTTCAAAGCAAGTCTGGGTCTACTTCTACAAAATTCACACATTAAGCATAAAACAATAAGCCTCTCTTGCTCTTTGCTCAACCTCAGGATGAATCAGATCCAGTGCATAAAGCTTAAGGCTGATCCTGTTGTTTTGGCTCTCCAAACAGAAAATCATCTAAAGACTTTCCCCCTTCCTAGGCAGTGGATTTACAGCAGGACTAGAGAGATATGAGAATTGATAGAAGAGAATATTTGTAGAAGAGTGGAACTTTGGCAGTCTCTGAGCTTGGTTGTTGTTTGGCAGACGTTTCATTACCAAACTGTCCCTCGACTTACAACAGTTCATTTAGTGACCATTCAAAGTTACAAGGGCTTATGGCCATTTTTCACACTTATGATCGTTGCAGCATTCCCATGGTCATGTGATCAAAATTCAGACACTTGGCAGCTGACTTGTATTTATGACGGTTGCAGTATCCCTAAGTCATGTGATCACCTTTTTGCCGGTCAGTGAGGAAGCCAGAGTCACTTAATAACCCTGTCACTAACTCAGCAACTGCAGTGATTCACTTAACTGTGGCAAGAAAGGTCGTAAAATGGGGCAAAATTCACTTAATGAATGTCTCACATAGCAACAGAAATTTTGTGTTCAATTGTGTTCGTAATTTGAGGACTACCTGTAGTATCATCAGTGCTGGAGGGGATTGGGGTTTGCTCCCATTTTATATTCTAGTGGCTTGCCCTGTCAGTGTTAATGAGAGTGGCATTGGTGATTCCTTGATTAGGCTGTTGTTTATTGTTAGCTTGTTTGTCTGAGTTGGTACACGAGAATTTGTTGCTTTCCATGACAAACACCAACAATCAACTGCTTAAGGCAGCCTCCTCACCTCTGATCTATCTTATCTATCTGTCTGTCTGTCCATCTGACCGACCAACCAACCATCTATCCATCCATCCAATTTAGGTAGCTGCCCATCTCAAGGAGTGACTCACGGCCAACATAATTAAAATAGAGCAAAAACAATAACAAACATTATAAGAATTAAAAACACCAGCAGCAGAGAAATGGGAACTCCAATGACAGGGTTAGAACTTTTCAGAAAAAAATGTTTTTTAGCAAGTTTTATAAAAATGGGTCTATGCAGATAGACCATTTAAGTTGAGTAAAATAAAAATCCATTTCATGGAAAAGTGGCCCAAGAGCAGCCCAGAATGAACGCAAGATTTAGAAATGTACAGTGAGTTTCAATAACACAAATTGCAACCATCTGTGCTCATCATCTCTTTCTGTTCCATAGCCAGGTTTTCTTTGTGCACCCATTTGTATTTTTATCTGCTGTGCTATTCTACATTTAACATTGAAGCTTTCCAGCTATTAGCATGCTACTCCTTTTCTAATATTCACCTTGTGCTATGGCCAGTTTCTGCTGTGGTTGCTCTGGTGCTGTTAACAATAGGGTGATATACAGAAATCTAGGGTGCAATCTCCAATCCCGAGATGATATTCCTTACAGGGACTGGTAATTCATTCACGTGTCTGGCTTGTCAGGGGCAAATTATAATTGGTGCTCAATTTATTCTTATCTGTGCGGGCTGGCGACATTCAAGTAATTGAGGAGGCTATGAGGGCTCTCCAGAATGAAATTACATCTTGATAGCTTAATACGCCATAATAGATAGGCCAGCATTGAATCAGTTGTTTCCTTTAGGGGAAAAAAAGGGAATAAAAATGATTAAAGGAAAGAAGGGCATAGAACTTTACAACTGGAGAAAAATTTGTTGGTGTTTATTCTTTCAAAGAACTAAATAGTGGGATATATTAGATTTTATTATTAATAATAAGTAAAGCTATTGACACAATAATGTTAGGAGCTCAAGAGCTATGCAGTAGATGGAGGATGGTGTTGCTATGCAGTGGCATCCAAAATCCATGCTAATTGGAAATTTATTTAATTAACAAATTTATACTGTCACACATCTCACCAAAGGCAACAATGCACAACGTGAATACTTGATTAGCTGTAATTCCATGAATGCAGGTAGCAATCAATTTAGTAATACTTATTTCTGAACAAGCTGCTATTGTGAATTAGAAGATTAAATTACAATTAGTGACTTGGCAGGTCCAGAAATTTTAGAAGTGCACTGAGGCATTATTGCTGAGGTGGAACATTCTCCAGCAAAGAGTGCTTTAAATTTCCTTTTAAAAATATATATTTTCCTGTGTCCTGACAATACATATCTAATCATGAAGATGGATCAGTAATATGTAGCATTATTCATTGGTGTCTTCCAGGCTGCATCAAAGTACTAAAAATGTCCATGGGAGCTTTGTGGCAGAAGTTGTATAATTTTCCTTCTTAATTTTTGCACAAGCTACTTGCATCTGCTTCTTTTGCTTAGTATCATTTAAAAAGAAATATCTTTTATGAGACCCTGTTAGAAAATAAAAACAATTAAGTGGGGCAGTGTTAGTTGTCCCTTGTTTATGAAACAATCATGCAGTGATGAAGTTATGCTACATGAAACTAAGGGCATTTGTTCTCGCATTTCTAATGAATGTTTACCCCATTCTCCATTGCAGTTCCAAAACACAACAGAAAATTAGGAAACAAAACCGGTATCTTTTGTGAGATCTTCCACATTGACCTAAGCACAACTTTTGGGTGAATAGTGAGTTGGATTGTTTATAACATGGAGGAAGAGAGATAGCCCAGGTTTACCTGGTAATACATAATACAGTTGGTCCTCTACTTACGACCACAATTGAATTCAGAATTTATGTTGCTAAGTGAGAAGTTTGTTAAATGAGATAGGTCCCATTTTCTTGCCACATTTATTAAGTGAATCACTGCAGTTGTTAAATTAGTAACACAGTTGTTAAGTGAATCTGGCTCACCCACTGACTTTGATTGTCAGAAAATTGCAAAAGATGATCACATGATCCTGGGATACTGCAACCGTCATAAATATGAACCAGTTGCCTAGCATCCAAATGTAAATCACGTGACCATGGGGATGCAGCAACAGTCATATGTGTAAAAAATGGTCATAAGTCATTTTTTCAGATATTTTAAATGAAATTTTTTTAAAAAGGTAACTTTGTCAAAAATGCGCTGTTGAACTCTACATACCACAATAGCTAAAATGGAATAGAAGGAAGACATTGGAAGAGCTTAGAGATACATTAATAAAAAAATATAAACCGTAACTACATATTAGTTGGTTATATCTTTTTATCAGACTCGTCTTAGAATGACTATGAACATAAAGATTTAAAAGATTCTTACAAACATAACATGGAAGGGCTGTAATCTTTCTCCTACTATTACTATCTCTATTAATACTACTATTTTTTTTCTGTTAACCACTGCAATTATATTTAGTTTGCCCTACTCTTCTCTTATATAATTTCATTGATATTACCATCAGTGTGTTATATCTATTTGACATTATTATATATAAAATCTTTATTTCTGGACACTTTTATCAGTTCAATTCAATTCCTTAGCCGGTTCATAAGTGCAATAAAAAAAAGCAACATGTTTTCCTGAGATAATTTTCCAGTGCATGTACTTTACATGTTGCAGCCTGTTAGCCATCAGCACTCCTTCACAACCAAATGTGTTGTGAAATATCTCCCAGGAGATCATGGCCACCAATGAAGTAGTTAACTCTGAGTTGCTTCTTTAGATGGTCTTTGGAAGATCCCGGAGATCACTGTAGGCTGAGTTTCCTGAAGCTCACAAAAAAAGCAAGCAGTAGAAAAGTGTGCTCTTTTCAAATAAGAATTGTTTTCAATATTTATCTGAAGATTTATTCAGTGTGAATTTTTGTTAACTCCTTTTCCAATCACATCACAATTGCTGTCATGTTAAAATGCTGATTTCTCTTCTTGAATTCTGGAAGTATTTTCTCTGAGGATTAATGAGTAGAGTTTTGTGATTTGGGGTTTATTTTTGTTGTGTATTGGTAGAATACCTATACTAATGCAGACAAGCTACTGGAAGCAGCAGAGCAACTGGCCCAGACTGGGGAATGTGATCCTGAAGAGATTTACAAAGCAGCACGGCATCTAGAAGTCCGGATTCAGGACTTCGTTAGGAGAGTGGAACAGAGGAAACTTCTTTTGGATATGTCTGTCTCCTTCCACACTCATACCAAAGAGGTAAGATGCCTGAAATGTAACAGAAATTCAGATACTGTTGGACCTATGTTTCAAGTATGGAACATAGCAAAAGATGTCCATATTGCTCAAGGCGTACTAGAATAAACTTAGATTATATAAAATTAAAGCTTAGCAAACCTGCCAAATTATATAAATGTTACAAGTCTCCCTATTGGAGTTGCAGCATAACTATAAAAGAAAGTGGAATCAGTAGAAATGTTCTCTGTTTACCTATCTAGCTGAACTTCCATAACAAAATAGCAGTGTGCATGTTAACACTGATTACTGGTTACTAATATTTAGTGTTCGTGTGAAGTTTATATGCAATGGAGTAGACCCTTCATCTGTATTGTGTAACTGGAATATCAACAAGTAGGTTTCTTCTCAGAATGTTTTTTCATTAAAAATATATTCAGTTTCCTCCCTCTCTTTACATCTATCATTTCATGTCCTTCACTGATCTGGAGAATTCTCTGAAGAAGCATAAATGTCTGCAAGAGGAATTGATAAACTTTTCTTTTTTGAATATAATGGACCAGGCTACGTGGAAGCTCATCTGCATGGAGAAAAAAAGATCTGCTTTATGGTTTGAGTTCTTTAAAAGACAATGTCATTATTGTTTCTTAAATTTCTTAGGCAGTTGAATTTTAATGAAGCATTTCTCTGCTTTCCCACTGTTTCTAACAAGTATCAGCTAAAGAAGCTAGCTTTGATTCCATTCTATTCAAAGTAGGTTCTGCAGATATGTCCCTTTCAATTTTCTGCGGCTTCCTCAGGACTAGACTAAATGCTGTTTTAATACAAGTGAACAATGTTCAAAATGTATAAAAACAGGACACTTTTTCAGCAGACTGAGGACATTGAAATTAAGAGCCTGAGGGTATAATTAAAGCATACTCTACATTTTTCCATTTTCAAACCAAAGGCCTTTCAAGTAACTTTGAAAACAGGATTGGGTACTGTTGTGAGTGTCCCTAGACCAGCTTGGGAAGTGTCAGAGTATGAGGATGAGCAGCCAGGCTCCTCTGGGTGTTTTCCCCTCCCGGCAGCCGAGGAAGAGCAGCCAGGCCCCTCTGGGTATTTTCCCCTCCCGGCAGCTGAGCCAGGCAGGGAGGAGATTTACAGGCAGTCTGGATCAGATTCACAAAGTGAGGGGTCAGATTTGGATCAAGAAGAGAGATGGCTTGATCCGAGATTCCGAAGGTTTGATAAGCGACGGTGTCAGTTAAGTGGAAAAAGGAAGTAATGAGGGGAAGTGACGTATCGGACACTATATTAGAAGGGGACAGAGAGACTACGCCTTTGTCACGAGCAACGTTAATCAAGGAGTAGCCGTGCGTTTGACTTCAGTCTTCTGATGTTTTGGAAATCTACGGGAGAATAATGAGGCCTTGGACAATGTGATAAAGAAAGAGTGAGTTAATTGGAAGGTGTGGAAGGAGCATGTGTTAATCTAAATGTAAATACATGAGACTTGGCTGTTTCTGCCAGCAAAATGCCAGCAGTGTGCTTTGAAGTGAATTCTTTTGAAATGTGTTAAATAAACCTCTTAAAGACATATTTATGTGGATTTTAATGAGCTGAGAGGGGCCAGACAGAACAGGTACTATAAACAAATAATGTGTAAAAATTATAAACAATTTTATTGCAGTCATTAACCTGCAAATGGGAAATAAATATGTTAATATCCAAAGTTGAACTGACAATATCAGAATAGTGAGGTTAAATGCATATAAAGAATTTTGACTAAAAAACAACAACATAAACAGAGGATGCTACTTGTTCCAGCACTCATGTGCAATAAAAGAGAAAGAATTAAATTCCATTATCACAGAAGTATAAGCTTTAAAATGGTAGCATAACATTCAGGTAAATATCAATAAGTAAAGCAATAAAATCACCCAGAAGAAATTTGGGGATTATAAACTGCATATATTATTCCCTGTCAAACTTTAAAATAATGTAATATAATAATTGATATAGCAAGTACATACCAAGAAATAAACACCCTTAAGGGGATAAGTACTGTAACTGAGGGTGTATGCTGGGACTGGACCTTATCAGGGGCTGCCACAAAGAAGAGGGAGTCGAACTATTCTCCAAAGCACCCTGAAGGCAGGACAAGAAGCAATGGATGGAAACTAACCAAGGAGAGAAGCAACCTAGAACTAAGAAGAAACTTTCTGACAGTTAGAACAATTAATCAGTGGAACAACCTGCCTCCAGATGCTGTGAATGCTCCAACACTGGAAGTTTTTAAGAAGAGACTGGACAGCCATTTGTCCGAAATGGTATAGGGTTTCCTCCCTGAGCAGGGGGTTGGACTAGATGACCTCCAAGGTCCCTTCCGACTCTGTTATTCTATTCTATTCTGTTCTATTCTGTGACACATCATGTGGTGGGAGGCAAGTGATAAACAGCTTTTAATTGTGGACAGAAGGTAGATTTCTTTCATGATTCATGTATCACATTGATATGGACTGGCTTCAGACATCACATTTATTTATTTACTTATTTTATATTCTGCCTTTATTATTTTTATAAACAACTCAAACATACCTAATACTCTTTCTTCCTCCTATTTTCCTCAAAACAACAGCCCTGGGAGGTGAGTTGGGCTGAGAGAGAGAGTGATTGCCCCAAGGTCATCTAACTGGCATTTATTCCCAAGGAGGGACTAGACCTCACAGTCTCCTGGTTTCAAGCTTGGTGCCTAACTAACTAACGACCACTACTTAGTTATATTTTTCAACCATGGTTCGTTGAATGTCACAATTGCTTGGCTTTATGCATTGTGCTTAATCCAAAACTGAGCCAACCCTATTATAGCAGATCATGATTTGTCAAACACACAGATTGCTTAATTGCAAGTTTCAGCTGCATGCTCCTATAACCAAGACCCATTATTACTTTATTATTACAAATGGAGGTCCAGTTCGGTCTAGTGGTTAAAGCACCAGGCCAGAAAGCAAGAGACCATTGGTTCAAGTCCCACCTTATCCAGGAAAACCAGCGGGGTAACCTTAGGCCAGTCATCTTTCTCAGCCCAGCCCATCTCACAGGGTTGTTGTTGTTATGGGGAAAATAGGAAGAGGAATGTTTGTTGGATATGTTTGCCCCTTGAATTATTTGTAAAAATAATGAAAATAGGATATGGATGGATGGGTGGATGGGTGGATGGATGGATGGATGGATGGATGGATGGATGGATGGATGGATGGATGGATGGATGGATGGATGGATGGATGGATGGGTGAGTGGGCAAGTAGGCAGGTAGGTAGGTAGGTGGATGGATGGATGGATGGATGGAAAACCTACACTACAACTGTCTTTATATTGAATTGTGCCCTGTGGCACTATTTTCCTTCTAATAGTTAGTCTGAATAAATAGTACAGAATGACAGAATTGGAAGGGACCTTGGAGGTCTTCTAGTCCAACCCCCTGCTCAGGCAGGAAGCCCTATACTATTTCAGACAAATGGTTGTCCAATCTCTTCTTTAAAACTTCCAGTGTTGGAGCATTCACAACCTCTGGAGCCAAGCTGTTCCACTGATTGTTCTAACTGCCAGGAAGTTTCTCCTTAGTTTTATGTTGCTTCTCTCTTTGGTTAGTTTACATCTGTTGCTTCTTGTCCTGCCTTCAGGTGCTTTGGAGAATAGCTTGATTCCCTCTTCTTTGTGGCCACCCCTTAGATGTTGGAACACTGCTATCATGTTCCCCCTAGTCCTTTTTTATTATTATTAAAGTAGATATACTCAGTTCTAGCAACCTTTCTTCATATGTTTTAGGCCCTAGCCCCCTAATGATCTTTGTTGCTCCTCAACATTGTTGATAATATATAATAGTTCAGTGATAATAGAGAAGCCAATTAGTTCAAATGAATTTTTATTTTGTCAGAAAAGAAGCAGGAAAACATCAAAAGTTTTCAAAGACTGACTCTGAATGATTTTTTTTTAGGTTAACTTTGCAGACAGCAGAAGTCACATAAAGAGTCCTGTGGCATGTCTGACTATTGATAAGATGGAACAGAAAGAAAACATGTATATGCTGGACTGGCTGCATTCCTTTACTAAAAGTCTGAGGAATGTTCCGAGGCAGAAGAGATGGTGGAAACTTTATAGTTCTTCCAGATAGCTTAATAAGACTTATTTTGAGCAGAACTCTGCATCTCTTAACAGCCTCAAATTCAGCTATCAATTATCACTATTCAGAATTGGGAAAAAAATCTCTTACCATAGAATTTATATAGCAGTTCCTGCTCTTAATTTTCTCTAGATTTATAATGACAGCCTATTAAAAGGCATCTTGCCAGGCATTCTTTAAAAAGTCACAGTTTCACAATATCTGACTTTTTCATGACATTATTTAATATGAGGTGCATAAAATATAAATTTATCATGATCGTTTACTTGGATCTTTACTTTTCATTGATGGAAAGTATAACTCCCTTAAATACCTGTGCTTTTTAAAAACTTTTTTTTCCTTGATGAATGCATAAAGAGATAAGAGAAGAAATAATAGCCAGGAATTAATGTTTTCTTAAAGCTATAAGTCATAGAAAGATTTTATATAGGTTGAGGAATTATAAGTTGACCATTTTTATTATTGCTCTTTAAAGGAGTGAGCAGTTTCCTGGGTACCCTTAAGTTTTTCTAAAATGGCAAATTATTGCTAACCTGATATCCTGACTGCTTAGAATTAATGGATCAATCTGGAACATATTGATATTCAACATCAATGTTGAAAATGTCAGGCCAAATGCATGTCAGCATTTAACTTTCTCAAAGGCACTGGACTTCAGTACCAAAGCATAGCTAAAGTCATATTCATCTATTCAGATAGTTCAATAGCAGAGTAATCCTCCATAATGCAAAATTATATTGGTGTTGTTGCCATAACATATCAGACATGTATACATTCATTTCAGTAGATAGGCTAGAAAGTAGAGTGAAGAACTCCTCCTTCTCCTTGTCTCTAGTGTTGATCTTAAAAGAATGTGAGAGCTAGAAAATCACTTAAGCAAAATACACTATGTATGTTATTATTCAAAGTTAAACCAAGCAATATGGATTCGTAGCTGGCTGACCAGCTGTACTCAGTGTGTGGTCCTTAATGGAACTGGATCTTCATGGAGGGAAGTGTGTAGTGCCCCAGGGTTCTGTTCTAGGTCCAGTGCTCTTCAACATCTTCATCAATGATTTGGATGAGAGGATAGATGGGGAACTCATCAAATTTTCAGACACCAAGCTGGCAGGAATAGCCAACATTCCAGAAGACAGGCTTAAGATACAGGAGGATCTTGACAGACTTGAACATTGGGCACTATCTAACAAAATGAAATTCAGTGGTAAAACAAGTAAGGTTCTACATTTAGGCAAGAAAAACCAAATGCACAGGTATAGTATAGATGGTACCTTGCTCAATAGTAGCAACTGTGAGAGGGACCTCGTAGTCCTAGTGGACAATCACTTAAATATGAGCCAGCAGTGTACTGCAGCTGCCAAAAAAACCAATACAGTGCTAGGCTGCATTAACAGAGGGATAGAATCAAGATCACATGAAGTATTAATATTACTTTACAATGCCTTGGTAAGGCCACACTTGGAATACTGCATCCAGTTTTGGTCACCACGATTTAAAAAAAGATGTTGAGACTCTAGAAAAAGAATACAGAGAAGAGCAACAAAGATGACCAGGGAACTGGAGGCTAAAACACTTGAGCAACGGTTGCTGGAATTGGGTATGTCTAGTTCAGGGGTAGGCAATCCAAAACACTCAAAGAGCCACTTGGACCCGTTTCCCACCGAAAACAAAACACTGGGAGCCGCAAAACCCTTTTGATATCTAAAATGAAGATAACACTGCATATATCCTTTTTTACCTTTATTATAGTGTGTGTGTGTGTGTGTGTGAGAGAGAGAGAGAGAGAGAGAGAGAGACTCTGTGTGTGTGTGTGTGTGTGTGTGTGTGTGTGTATATATATATATACATACATACACACACAGGTAAAAAGGATATATGCAGTGTTATCTTCATTTTAGATGTCAAAAGGGTCTCTCTCTCTCTCTGTCTCTCTCCCTCCCTCTCTCTCTATCTGCCCTTGGTCTGCCAGTCCTCTTCCCCCACTCTTTCTCTCTCTCTCTCTTTCCCCCCCTCTCTCTCCCTCCCTCTCTCTCTTTCTCTCTCTCTCTTTCTCTCCCCCCTATCTCCTATCTGCTGCTCACCTGGCAAGCTGGCTTCAAGCTGTTCTCCAACAAGCTCAGGGGTAGGCAACTTTGGCTCTTTTATGACTCATGGACTTCAATTCCCAGAATTCCTGAGTCAGCATAGCTGGGCTAGCTAGCTCTCTCCTGCCCTTCCTGCTTCCTGCTTCCTGCAGAGATGCAACAAAGGGAGGAGCTCCGCCCAATAAGCTTTTCAGCTCCTCAGAGAACACTGTGAGTGCACTCTCTTTTACACACACACACACACACACACACACACACACACACAGAGAGAGAGAGAGAGAGAGAGAGAGAGAGAGAGAGAGAGAGAGAGAGAGAAACACACACAGAGAGAAACACACACAGAGAGACAAACACACACAGAGAGAGAGAAACACAGAGAGAGAGACAGAGAGAAGCAGGGAAGCTCAAGTGCCTCTCTCTGTCTCTGTCTCTCTCTGCAAATGGCAGAGGAGGCTGAGAGCCACAGGGGAAGGCTCAAAGAGCCGCATGTGGCTCCGGAGCCACAGGTTGCGACCTGTGGTCTAGTTTAATGAAGAGAAGGACGAGGGGGGACATGATAGCAGTGTTCCAATATCTCAGGGGCTGCCACAAAGATGAGGGAGTCAAGCTATTTTCCAAAGTGCCTGAAGGCAGGACAAGAAGCAACGGATGGAAACTAACCAAGGAGAGAAGCAACCTAGAACTAAGGAGAAATTTTCTGACAGTTAGAACAATTAATCAGTGGAACAACCTGCCTCCAGAAGCGGTGAATGCTCCAACACTGGAAGTTTTTAAGAAGAGACTGGACAGCCATTTGTCTGAAATGGTATAGAGTTTCCTGCCTGAGCAGGGGGTTGGACTAGATGACCTCCAAGGTCCCTTCCAACTTTATTATTATTATTATTTTATTATTATTATTATTATTATTAATTGGGAGACTAGTAGATGAAAATAGGTCATATGCAATATATGAGATCTGAATGATTATGAATAAGCTGAAAAACTGTTACTGAATTTTGATTGGAAGCCATTGTCTATTTTGCAAATATTGTAAGCTGCCTGAAAACACGTATGTATGATTGGGCAGCTATGTAAATTTGCTTAATAAATAAAATAAATAAATATTATGCAAGTGCCTGTCAAGATACTCTGATCAGACGTATTTATGCATGTCCATGTGCATATATGTTAATGCACAGATTTATTGGGATAGGGATGATCTCCAAAAGTGATTTTATTTTGAGTTTGCTGCTCTATACTGAGAAATTTTCTGAACAAGCCTGTATGACTTCAGAAAAGCAATCCTACGGAACCAGAAAAGGAGTCCTACAGAGATCCTACAGGAGCCAAAGAATTCTTCAAATCAGTCTCAACATGAGAAATAACAGATACAAGAGACATCGAGAAGCTAGAAGAACCTTTGTGGGATAAGTGAAAGTTGATACAGCCAAGATTACAGGTTGCTAATATGGAAGAACAAGTCAGGGTGAATGAACATGGTCTCCAGCAACTATCTCAGCCGTTGAGACCACCTTATAAAGCCCTCAGCAGCTGGCTTCTCCCAGACTTTGCTGTCTCCCATTCTGGTTCTAGTTCCATGGAAGCTACATTTTATCCAGTTTTTCCCCTGGTGATTCTTGTCTGTTTAGCCTAGTTTTCCTCCTCTTGGCAGCAATGACACTGCACATGCTCAGAGGCTGGGGATGAGAGGCTGAAGTTGCTTCAGAAGTTGCTCCAGGTTCCTCCATCTCCTCCCCGTCAACTCTTCCTGCAAAGAATAGCCTCTCTCTCTCTCTCTCTCTCTCTCTCTCTCTCTCTCTGTGTGTGTGTGTGTGTGTGTGTGTGTGTGTGTGTGTGTTTGTCCTTGGGAGGAGATTATCTGCATAATCAATCATTGTCCAAAAAAAATGATCCAAATGGCAAAAGATTATCCAAATGGCCCATGCCCATCCTTGTGTTAGCATTTCTATTATCTTTGGTAATTATAGAACTGCCTCTTTCATTTATCTCCTGTATTCTTTCTCTTTAATTGAAAAGAAAAGAATGAAAAAAGACAATCATTATATATGCACTCATGCTATATAGTTATCTCAAGGCAATCTTTTATTTAATATTACATTTGTTTAAGTCAGTGGTTCTCAACCTGTGGTCCATGGACCCCAGGGTGGGGGCTGATGTCATCACTGGGAGTCCACACACACAAAAAAAGTTATGATTTAAATCTTGAGTTAAGTCTTGGTGGTCTGTGGCCATGCTCTGTGGCCACAAAAGATATCAGTGGTGAAGAAAAGGTCGAGAGCCACTGGCTTTAAGTGCTTTAGTGTCAGATAACGCTGTGCTTTGTGAGAGCCTGATGGATACTCTTTGAGCTGATTTGAAACGGTTAAGATCACCCTTTTCCTGCCTGCTGTTCTTCCTCCCCCTTCCCTTTGCCTCTTCTCATATCTTTTGCTTTTTTTTTTTTTTCTTTCCCTCTTTCCTAGCTGTGGACATGGATGGAAGACCTGCAGAAGGAGCTCTTGGAAGATGTCTGTGCTGACTCAGTAGATGCCGTTCAGGAACTCATAAAGCAGTTCCAGCAGCAGCAAACAGCTACTCTGGATGCCACTCTCAATGTCATCAAAGAAGGGGAAGATCTAATCCAGCAGCTCAGGTGAGCTCCTTGGGCACAACGGGAACACACCTTAGAATTCCACTCGGAAATTAGTGCTTCCCACTTAAGTATATTTTAGAACCGTATTGCTATTTATTTTGGCATCGCTCACCTGTTTTATTATTGCTGGGAAGCTGCCTAAATCCGCCTGGCAGAAGGGGCACAGAAGTACCTGTAATCATTAAGTAATTTTTAAATGCATCATTTCACTGAAGCTATAAGGAATAATTTGTAGAGATAAATAATAAATAATCTCAGTTCACCTGGACCACTGCATGTAATGGATGAGGGGAGCTGCAGGTGTACTAAACTGACTATGATTAAACGGTACTGCCTGAATATGTTTAAAGTGGATATTTGGGGAACAATATTAAATTGTTATAAATGGAGGCCTTGTGGTTTAAATACTTATTCCTGCTAAGCAGTGCCTGGAATCCACTAAATAAAACACATGCCTTTAATATATCATTACTAATTTTTTTTTCACCTGTAAGAGCTTTCAGTTTAGCAAGTTCCCTGTGGCACAATAAAGCAAAGCTTTCAACTGGTACCTGCCGTTCCAATTGTACTGGGTTTGTGCAAGTGCAATTTACAGTGTATGCCTTAAAAGTGACTGCATGGAATATATAGGTTTCCTCAAATACCTACAGCCTAATTCACCTAATGACGTCTCAAGGCTTGTGACTCTCTACACAGGTAGTCCTTGGCTTATGACCAGAACAGAGTTTCTGTTGCTAAGCGAGGGGATTAAGTGAGTTGAGCCTGATTTCACAACTTTTTTTTTGCCTCAGTTCAGTGATTCACACCATTCTTAAACAAATCCAGCTTTCCCCCATTGGCTTTGCTTGTCGGAAGCCATCTGGGAAGGTTGCAAATGGCGATCACAGCAACCCTAGTAGGCAGCAGCTACTGTAAACACATGCTTTTTTTGTTAAGCACCCAAATTTTGAGCACATGACCGAGGCGATGCTGTAATGGTTATAAGTGTGGGGACCAATCGCAGGTCACCTTTTTCCCCGTGTCATTGTAACTTTGACGGGATGTTAAACAAATGATCTTAAGTCAAGGACTACCTGTAGAGGCTTTGTTCAGCTAGGCTTAATAGCATTTAATTAGAAACAATTTATTTGTTTTTCAAAAAGGTGATCACCCTTTTTGTCAGTCTGGTAGAAGAATCTGTTCAGATGAATCATATTCGCTTTTATAAAGAAAATTCTGGTTATTTTTTTTTAAAAAAAATATTTGTATACAGATCTTTCAACTTTAAATCTTTATTACATTTCGGTCCCATTGCATTTTTAGATGTGTGAGCACTACAGTGGAAGTGAAGTAGAATATACAGAGGTAGAATTATTGTGTTGTTGAAAAGTTGGACAAAACTCTGATTTCTTTCCCACAATACTGGCAATTCTCAGTGAGAAAGCAGAACATAGCAAAGGGTTAAACCCTCCAGATCATACCCCTGATCTGAATCTCTTCCCCCCCCTCACTCCTTGATTTGGTTTGATTTGATTTGCAATGGTTTCATGACGGCTATGTTTTTGTTTTGTTTTGTTTTTTATTAGCACATTGTACATTCAGGTATAATCTGCCCAAGGGTACATGCTGATAGTTGGCAAAGCAGAATTCAGGGGAAGGAGTATTTGAATTAGAGGAAAGTGAGGCAATCCTCTTTTTTCTTTCTTTTTTTTCCTGGATCAGACCTGTATCTCTTTCACACTCAACATGCTTTTAGAGCAGAGGTGTATATTAATTGCTTTGAGAGAACTTTGGAAATTAGAGCATAAGCATCTTATAATCAAGATTAGGCTTGGCTTCCGGTTCCGGTTCGTGGTGGTGTGGTCGAGCAAAGGGAGTCGTCCCTTTGCCGATTGAGTTTCCCCTGCCGGTAGACTCCTTAGAGGGTCGAAAAGACACTCTGGAGGAGCGTCTTCCGTTGAGGAGGCTCTCGGATAGTTGCAGAGGAGTGGTGGTGGCCTCTGTGCGCCGAGTAGCTCCTTTGGGCCAACAGGGTAAAGATCGGCCAGTAAAATGGCCGATCATTTAGCTGCGCCAACCGCAAGCCACAAGATCAGCTAAGCAAATGGACCCACCATGGAGAACTCGGTGAGACTTTCCTTTTACCTCTATTTTTTTTATGCCTGTGAAAAGTTTTTTTTCTTTGGAATTATTCCCTTTTCTGATGAAGCGGCTTTTTAAATGGGGGAAGAGAAGCACAAAGGATTAAATTTATTTTTGTTTAATTGTTGATTTTATCTTTGGAGACTGGGAGCCTCAAGAAAGTTTTTTATAATATTTGAAGAATACTGTTTGCTTTTACCTTTATGGTGTCTGGAAGGATTGAACATCTGATTATTTTTTGAGAGACTCTCTCTGACAAATTTATTCATTGAACTTGATACTTTTTCTTCGCTGGAAAAGTTTTTATTTTGTACAAAGGAAAAAGGCGAGGAAATTGGGAGGACATGGATATTGTGATCGCTTTTTACTATATGTAAAAAGTGATCACAATAAAAGGATAAAGATTTGAAAGTTAATAAAGATGGAGGAAACCGGTGTAGACATTACTTATAAATATATTTTGGGCAAAATTTTGGAAAATACGGAGAAGATAATTGCCTGTTCAAAGGAGATTTCTTTGTCTCAACAAGGCAAAAGACAAGGACTAAGTGAAACTTCAGTTTATACACAAGAAGCTTGTGCCTTGCTTATCGAAGTGGAAGAAGTAAATCCACAGTTGGACAATCAATTGATTTTGGAAAAAAGATTTGACATCAATGGACAAAGGACTTATGATAAGGAACTGGACGATCTTGTTTCAAAATGGCAAGTTGGTTTGCACACGCCATTTGAATTTGAGATAGAGAAAAAAAACATGGGAAGAAGAGAATCATGTGATTAAAGAGGACAATATAAAAAAAAGGATTTTAAATGAAACTTACTTAATGTTAAAAGAAAGGGGAAATGATGTTCTGCTACAAGTCATTCAGATTAATCACACTAATTTAACAAAATGTATAAGGGGAGCTTTCTTTTTGGAGTGTATAATGTGGCAGGCGGAGACCCAATTATGGAAACCTGTTTGGACTAGAAAGAAACCTAGAATAAGATACAAATATTAAATCTGATTATAGTAATGTGATAAAGGCCTTATAGCGATTTGAATTGACCTGGACTTGGATTTTGTTAAAAGGGCTATATATGTTTTTAATATTAGAGATGGTATAATGAGAAAAGAACTAAAATATGAGAAATGATGGAATTAATTATTGGAGATTTGGAGACATAGTGAAAAACAATAGAAGATTGGTGAGAAAGAGAAGAATATATTTTTGGAGTTAATAATTATTATTATTTTTATTATTTAATTGGATTCCTATGCCGCCCTATTCCAGGAACTCAGGGCGGCTCACAACATGGATAGAAATCTAACATTAAAACACATTATAAAAAACCCCTCAATCAAAAACCAATCATCCAAACAGACGTGCAACAAACATACACTGGCTGGGGCAAGGTGTTAACTGCCCCAGGCCTGTCGGCAAAGATGTGTCTTCAGTAATTTGCGAAAGGCGGAGAGGGTGGGGGCAATACGGATCTCCGGGGGGAGTTGATTCCAGAGGGCCCGGGCCGCAACAGAGAAGGCTCTTCACCTAGGCCCCGCCAGGCCACACTGTCTAGCTGACGGGACCTGGAGAAGGCTGACTCTGTGGGCCCTAACCGGTCGCTGGGTTTCATGGGGCAGCAGACGGTCCCGTAAGTAACCTGGTCTGATGCCATGTAGGGCTTAAATAAATGCTTAAATAAAAAAACAATTGGGGCATCTGAATAGTAAATGAATAGGTTAGTTTAAGATTAAATATTTGTAAAATTAAGAAAGCACAATACAGGATTTTTGGGATGAATAATGAGTTTGTAAACCTTTATTGATTAATGAAATTCATATAGAGTGACATATTCAGTGAAAATTTGTTTTAGAAATGTTTTAATAAGCCTATAATAACATAAATAGATAGAGAATGTTAGTTTATTTTTAATCATATAACTTGGATGAAATGTTATATTAGTGAATGAATTGGTTTTAGAAAGATATTGACTTGATTATAATGTTCTTAAGAAATGTAGTTTTATAGAGTAAAATTTTTATTGATTAATGCAGTTGATGGTTCATAGTGATGAATGAATTTATTTGAAAATGTATTATTTTGATTATAATATTCTATATAGATAGAGAAATTTTTAAGAAATACTGGGTATATAGGTACTATGTTATTGATTGTTTTTTTTAAAAAAAAAATGGATTACCATGTTTCCACATGGATTCTTAAGCTGAGTTGGTGTAAAATGGAAAACTAATAAAAATTGTTTTGGAAAAAAAAAAGATTAGGCTTGTCCATTTTTAAAGAAGAGACTGGACAGCCATTTGTCCGAAATGGTGTAGGGTTTCCTGCCTGAGCAGGGGGTTGGACTAGAAGACCTCCAAGGTCCCTTCCAACTGTATTATTATTATTATTATTATGGATCATCGCACAGTCAGCCAGATGTTCAGACTGGATTTGGCATTTTGTCTACCTATCGAGTCCTTACCCAGGACCTGGGATAGGCAGATGTGGATGTTTGATGGTATTATAGATATCGTCGCAGGATGGAAGTAGTTCCCAGTAAGGCCGCCTTTTGCAATTGACTAATAGCGAATTTGTCAATGCCAATGGTGTTCAGGTGGTGCTCCAGTTGTTTTGGGATTGCACCCAAGGCACCTATTACTATTGGTACTATCCTTGCTTGCTGATGAGACCTGTCCAGTATGGTTGAACCTCTGGCATAGCTCTCATCTTCCTCAGAGTACACAAGCCCCACAACCATGTCAAGGTAGTGCCTCACTGGGAGTTATTACTATTATGATGATGATGATGATGATGATGATGATGATGATGATGATGATGATGATGATGATGAAAAGGAGACCGAGACCCTGAAGGGATTTGTATGCCATTTGTTATCTTTTTCTTCTTTTTCTTTGCAATTCTTAATGCAGAAAAGCACAAAAATGCCTTGAGGTGTGAAGAAATATATGGTATTCAGCTCAGTATATAATATTGAGGAAGTTCAGATATTAGGCTGATGAAAGATTTTCAGCAATTTATAAAATAGAAAATATTTTGTCTTTTCTCAGTATCTTTATCAATGTTGGGTTCCTAACCATTTGTTTTGACTTTACCACAGAGATTCGGCGGTCTCTAACAATAAAACACCACATAATAGTTCCATCAGCCACATTGAGTCTGTCCTCCAACAGCTTGATGAAGCTCAGGTACAGATGGAAGAGCTCTTCCACGAAAGGAAAATTAAGCTGGATATTTTTCTTCAGCTCCGGATTTTTGAACAGTACACTATTGAGGTAAGAATTGTATTGGCCATATTTCACTTTTTTTAATTTAGTTTTTTTTTCATTTATAACATAAAATGTGAAAATACAAAAGCAAATAGTAGGGGACAACAGGAGAAAAAAAGGGAAAACAGAAAAGGTGTGAAGAAAGGGAGGGGGAGAGACAAAAGGCATTGACTTCTGACTCTTTCTGTTGCAGTAAAATCAGACATTAAAATCAAATCTCAACTTTTTTACATTTCTATAGTAGTCTGTGCTAGCCATTTCTGTATTGGCAAATCAGTCTAATTGGTAAAAAATCATGATATCTTTTTTTTCCCCACCTCAAGCACAAAGCCCAAGAGCGTTTTCCAAGTATAAACAAAATGTACTTATGTTCTTTTCTTTTATCAGCACAGTCAATTTGGCCATCTCTGCTAATTCCATCAGCTTTTGTAACCATTCGCCCATGGTGGGAATTGAGGCATCCTTCCACTTTTCTGCATAGAGCAATCTTGCTGCCATCACCATATATAAAATCAGAGTTCCAAATTTTTTTTCTGTTGGCCATTCCAAAATGGAAGAGACTCCTGTGGAATGGGAACAGGTCTTATTTGATAAAATGAGTTCTTAGGGATCAATAGATGGGTAATATTTTCAGATGTCTTTCTATCTATCTAATAATTAAACAAGAATCCCTATATTCTACAGCACGCTTAAGCTATTAATGGAATATGCCTCTATAGAAAGTAGAGGCATAGGAGCTTTTTCTGGCAGAAATAATGGCACAATTTGTATCGGAAAGGATAGATGATTGCAGAATAGTGATTCATATGAGTTTCCAGAATGCTGGATAAAAAATATTAACTAGGCAAATTCTGTTAGCGCCAAATAAAATATAAATGCTTACAATAATCTGCATACAAAATGGGTCAGTTTTCAGCTCACTGCAATATGCTTAGGATTAGAATTATGGCAGAAGTTTAGAGCTCCATAGCCCAGGTCTTCTCTGCTGTGATCTTTCATAGTGGGGAAAATGACTGATAGGTTGAAGTTTATTCCAAAGGAAATATGTTGATTAACATGTTCTTAAATACAAATATTTAATCCTTGGAATCATGATTTCTGTAAGTCTAAAAGATGAATGTGCATGCTTGGCATCTTTTTTTATTGCAAGACAAATAGTTTTCATTTTGCTTAATTTTGTATTTTGCTGGAACATATGGTAGCTAGAAAGCTTGGAATACTGATGGAATAAAGTTTGAGGAAAGCTTCACAATTCCAAAAATTCACATAACTATTAAAGGAAGCCCTTCTATCACCATTAGGTCATTAGCTCCAAATTTATCAGCCTGTAACACTAGGTCTGCTGAGAACGTACTCAACTCCAGAATCAAAGACATCATGTTCTGAATACCGGCTGCTAGGGAACTGCAGTGGAAAAGGGCTGCTACCCTCCAATTTGCTTCTACAAAGTATTTATTGAGGCCAGATTAATATGAATAAGCATTCTGGCATGAAGTATGATAGTTGATCTTCTATATCAGGTAGAAAAATATTGAATTCTGTTGAATTTAACTTTTAAGTAGAGAGATGCAAGATTGGGTTGCTGTGAATTTAGCTATTGTGCTTTGTAAAGCACAGGTAGTCCTTGACTTACAATCATTTGTTTAGTGATGGTTCAAAATTACACTGATAAAAGTGACTGATGATCATTTTTCACACTTAAACCATTGCAACATCCCCATGGTCATGTGATCAAAATTTGGAGGCTTGGGAACTGGCTCATATTTAAGAATGGTTGCAGTGTCCTGGGGTCATGTGATCAGCTTTTGTAACCTTCTGATAAGCAAAGTCAATGGGGAATTAATTTAACAACCATGTTACTAACCTAACTGCAGTGATTCACTTAACAATTGTGGCAAGCATGGTCGTAAAAAGGGGAAAAATTCACTAAACACATATCTCACTTAGCAACAGAAATTTTGGGCTCGGTTGTAGTTGTAAGTCGAGGATTACCTCTATGGTTTGTGTTTCTGTATAATATGAACCCATTAAACTACAGCTGTTCAACAAACTTTGGTAAAGTGCATTAACAATGGCTTAGTAGACAGATTAACCTACCAAGCGTTGATTCACCTGATGTCAGTTGTAAGCATGAGATAGCTATTGATGGTTTTGTTGCTTCTGTGACACTGTTATTCTTATTGCATAATTGATTATATGTTATTTTTATAATGATCTAAGCCAGCGGTTCTCAACCTTTTTCAGGCCGAGACCCTGACCTGCACCACGCATGCGCGGCGCGACTGCCCGCATCACGCATGCGTGGCACAACTGCCCGCATCGTGCATGCGCGGCGCGACGGTCCAAACCGTGCATGCATGGCACGTGCGTGATGGCCCGCATCGCGCATGCGCGGCTCGATGGCCCGCATCGCGCATGCGCGGTGCTACCCCTGCGCATGCGCGGTGCTGCCCCCTGCGCCGGCCGAGGGGAAAAGGGGAAAAAATGGTGGACTGCGGTGTTTGGCGACCCCCGTGAAACGGTCGTTCGACCCCAAATGAGGTCGCAATCCACAGGTTGAGAACCGCTGATCTAAGCCCTATAGGGATTTTTAGATTTAAAACAGGGGTAAATAATATTTTAAAGAAATAATTTCAAAAGCTTAAAAACTGGCATGCTTGAAAAGGCAAGCTCTTTTCATTTTGTTTAAATCAAATGCTTTTGAAAAAACAAACAAACAATAAGCTTAAGGAAGCTTAAGCAATCTCACGGGTAGTTAATTTGTTCTAATTGGGGCATTTCTAACGATCTCTAATTTGAAGATTTCCTTTAAGCATTCATAATTTTCAGTCTAAAATGATTTTCTAAGTTTTTACAGTAATGAACCTCTTTGTAAACAGCACATAATTTAAATCACTTCTCAATTTCACTGTAGCTTATGCGATGGCAATTTTAAAATTTGTGGAATAATGTAATTAGGTTTATTCTCTTCTGTGGTTACATATTCTATTTTAAATATTTTCCCCCTGGTGATCTTAATTTTAATGATTTGTGCATGCTTATTCTGCATTGCTTCTTCTTTTTTATACTTTGAAGGTGACCGCTGAATTAGATGCCTGGAATGAGGATTTACTGCGTCAAATGAATGATTTCAACACCGAGGATCTCACTTTGGCTGAACAACGGCTGCAGCGGCATACAGAGAGGAAGATGGCTATGAACAATATGACCTTTGAGGTCATTCAGCAAGGGCAAGATTTGCACCAGTACATCATGGAAGTGCAAGCTTCAGGTAAGTGGAAGAGACAAAATTTGTCTTCACAGAAATGGACTATAGTATAACTGGAGATGTCTACCAGGAATAAATACAAAGGAAATTAAATCAAAAGTCATTTGATTTTCCCTTACTATGGTAAAACATTTCCTGTGTCCAGATAGAAACGTACTTAATCTCTCAGAATTCATAAAACCAGGTAAATCCTAAAAGAAAAAAGAATCCAGATCTTCTCACCACAGACACAGTGATAGCCATACATATGTTGCCCAGTCTTTACTATAATTTATTCAGTATTGTTTTTGGTTTAAACAGCCACTGAACAACTGGTCATTAAACAAGGATACTTCTTTTCAAATGGATTGGATTGGAAACAGTGCCTACAAACAATATGTGCTTATATGTTTAGTCAATTACCTAACAAACATTCCCTTCATCTCTGAAGAAGTGGATGACTTTAAGTGACGAAGTGTCTGCTTTGGGATGCTTAAACAAATCTGAAAAGATTACTGATTTGGGATAGCAGTCATGTATAATACTGAATTTTCTAATAGCCGTAATTCAGCTTAGGCGTGAATCACTCGGTATGCCTGTATGGGTATGCATTTCTTTTATCTTTTCTTATTTAACCTCATTATTCCCATAAGCAGAATTGAAGTGCTGAAGTACTGAGGCACATCTGGTACATTTTAAAATGAATAAGTGAAGTAGTAAGTGGATACAAAGAACATTTCTTGAACATTTTGATGCCACCGTTCAAATCTAATTATTGAAACAACTTGCTCAGAATGCAGTGCTTCACAATGAACAAGCTGCATAGAAGAAAAGCGTATGACTAACTGTGGTGCTCCCATGCTAACTTAGCACATTGCCTTGTCTTTCCATTTGCTAAAACAAAGTCTTTTACCTTTGTTTACTTTTTTCTTTCCATTATGAAAGAATGATATCATCTTAACTCAGGAGAACTAATGGTTACAACGAACCAAGATCTAGTTTGTGTTCTTTATATCTATATTTAATAGAGATACGAAGAGACATGAAGAACTACTTTCTTGCTTTGATTTAATACACCATTCTTTCCTGTTGCAAATGGTTATTTCAAATAGCTGTGTCCAAGAAAGAATGAAATGGGAAGAATAATATTTGTTTATGAACATATATCCCATGCAGGCAACTTCAACAAAATCACAGGAAATGCTTGATTAAGAGCAGCTAAGAATATGTCAACTCTATGGGTTCAATCTAAAGTAATTTACCTTCAACCAAAGTCCGATATCATTGTAGGTCATATCACTTTGCCGGGCTCTCCTTCCCTCCCCCCAAGAAGGGAGCAATGAGCATCTTGCCTATTTCTCCATCTGAGGACATTTATTTTATTCCAGGTATCGAACTGATCTGTGAAAAGGACATTGATCTAGCAATCCAAGTGCAAGAGCTGCTGGAATTTCTTCATGAGAAACAGCACGAATTGGAGCTGAATGCTGATCAGACGCACAAACGGCTCGAGCAGTGCCTTCAGCTTCGGCACCTGCAGGCAGAGGTTAAGCAGGTCAGGGTTTTCACCATTGTTCTGCTTCTTTGCTTATGGGATCATGCTGGCTGTTAAAACACCCTGTCCTACCATTCAAATTCTGGTAGCCTCTTAAAATTCACATCTGTATCAGTACAGGTAACTCAAGTGAGCCACGTGACTGATAGAGAGAGAAGGGAGAGGGCTGTGAAGGTCACTGATTGCTGCCACCTCATTTAGAGAAAGTTCTCTTGTGGAGTAACGCCAGTGTTAACTCTCATTCTGACTGTCCCTGTCCAGCCCACAACAGTGGGGGAGGCAGGGGGGGCTAGGTGGTGCTGTGGGTGATGGTGGCCATGGTGATGACCTTTCACAACAGTCCCAGTTTCTCATGTGGCCCCTTTGGAAAATTAATTGCCCATCCCTGCTCTATTCTCTCAAAGTTTCATTTAAAACAAAAAATCCAGCTAGACATGCTTTTCATCTCATATTGTATGAGAACTGAATATTGAATAAAGTGATACATAGTGTTCAAAACAAACAGTGAAAAAAAAGTCCCCAAACTATGATCATTTTCATTCATTTTAGGATCTAGTAGGACATGTTCTCTTTCTGCTTTGACCAAAGCCATTGATTTGGTCCAAGAATTGAGAAAAATGCTTGGGGAGGTATATTTGTGGGGGAGTGTTCATGTAAACGTTAATACTACTTATATTCAAAAATATACAAGTCTGGAACATTTCACTACTGATAAAAGTCTGTGCAAGAAGCAGGAAGAAATCATAATGGTTTTTATGGAACAGAAAAAAGTGTATTTGGTTTGCATGAAGCATAAAGCAAAGCAACACTGATGTAAAAATATCTTAAGGTTTGATTCATGCATTATTCTTGACCCGTGGGACAATAATTCTATTCATTAAAAAAAAAGTCTTGTGAGATGAATATTTTATGTTGAAGCAGGAACATGAAATATAAATTAACAAGAAAACTGGTTGTGTAGATGATTCCATTGACTGCTTGTTTAGGCCAGGAGAGTGGTGAATTTGAGGTATCAAGTTTATTGGTCTGGAATGTATTCAAAATATGGAAATAAAAGGAGTTTGATTGCTTTACCATTTGCTCAATTTACATTTAGCTGCTGCAGCTCAGCAACCTATGTGATCCATAATTCTATTCAACCACTTTCATCAATGTTTATACCCTCAAGGGCTGTAAATATTGAAATACAGTGTGAGGACTCTACAAAATGTGTTCCTTGCTCTTAAAAATGAGTTTCAAGCTATTGCATGAAGATAGAAAGTTGGAAACTATGGAACATTCTTTATTTCTTACATTTTAAAGCTTATCACATATCTCTCATTCATTCAGAGCTCAAAATAGTCAATAATGCTTGAAAATATTTGTAAGATCGAATCCTCTTTTTTGCCTGTCATTGTTGTCAGATAGTTTCAGAATTTGCCACAGCATATTATGATTTGAAAATTAACTCTCTGGAAGCAAAAATAAAGATGAAATCAAAAGTAAAGAAATACTTATTCTCTCAAGAATAAATCGGCAACCACTGATATTGTTTTGGATTATGATATATGGTGATATGATATGATCAATATATGATCCCTGCTAAAAATTATGTGACCCAACTGAAGATTCCAGGGTTCAACATCATATTCAAATAATTGAATATGTAAATCTCTATGTAAATTTTTAAACAAGGTTTTCGGGTTTTAGAATTGGGATTTTAACAGGTTTTAGTAACAGCCATGTATTAATTTAATTTATTTTTAAATATTTATTATTATTATCTGTTTTAATTGGGCTGTAAACCGCCCCGAGTCCTACGGGAGAGGGGCGGTATAGACATTTAATAAATAAATAAATAAATAAATAAAAATTAATGTTTATGATTTCGGTTATTATATGGCTCTTATGGAAATATTTCATTCTTCCTTGACAACTAATTTTTAAGGGTCCCTTTTTAAATGTTCCAGTTTCATTTTTACATCCATTTAGGAATACGCCCTCTCATTCTGTCTCTAACACTCTGCATGTTTTTATCTCTAATGTTCTTCTCATTTTTAAAGGTTATCTGTGTAATAGTTGTTCAATGAATATTACATTTTATATTAATTTAATTATACCATACCAATAACCAAAAGAGCAGACTAAGTAGCATTGATTTAGAAGGGAACATTCAAACCTAGTTCAAGAGAGTACCTGTGTAATGCTACATGGGAATTACCTTGAGAGACAGGAGATGCTGCCTAGGGGGATGATCAAATAAAAGGCAGTGGAAGGGGGAGCCTCCAGCTGCATAACAGGCAGAGAAAGAAACTTAGAAAGGATCCCTTCCTATTTTAGCAGACTGTAAAAAGAGACAGTGGAAGACAGTGTACTTTCAGACTTGCAAGATTCTCTTAATGAAGTTTTACAATAAAGTAGAATTAGCTCACCTGGTGTATTTCATTTCTGGTCTACCTGGGAAGGCTGACAACCCGTGAGTCATTAATTTCTTTAAAAGTATTTATGAGCCTTCTTCATTCAGATGCTTTTCAGGAAGTCCGTGGCAAGATTTTATTGGTTCAGATTCATATTTTAAAAGTCAATGGCTTATTAGTTTGTGAATTATTACAGCAATAGCTTTCCTTGGAAGCAGCTGAATTAAAATATATCATGGCCCTGTCATACTGTGGTAGGTATTGGCTAAATTTGGCTTCCTGAAGAATGAGTCATAAGTAACATCATTTAGTAAAATTGGAATCTGGATTGATTTTGGCTTGCTCTCCATTTTCAGTCGAGATCCAAGTGTATTTCATTTTCACTTTGGAACAGTTGAGAAAACAAATGGTCTTAAATTTATTACAAGTAGCTCTTGCTCTTAGAAGCCAAGGAAAAGTAGACTGCCACCAAACAGTTTCATACTGCTAACCCTACTTAACTTTTGCTGATGCAGTACAAAGTGTGGAGCATTCTAGAATGCTGACAGATGGTTGCACTTTAGCACAATGGAAATTCTAAATTGTTGTTTTCCCTCTATTCGCATTTAATAAAGTTTTCTATAAACTTCAGTGCCAAGGTAGAAAATTTAAAGTTAGAAAAGACACTGCAAATCTTTAGAATATCACAAGATAAATGATTGGTTTTTCACAGTTCTTTATGCTAAAGAATTTAAAGAAAAGAATTATGATATTGACAAAATAACTGCTGGAGTTAGAATTCTTGTAAGTATTTCCAGCGTATATACTTATAAGGATAGGTTGCATCATGTGGAGGCCGCGCCCACACCAGCTCCGGCAATATGAAAAAAGTCATGATACATTGTGACATGTCACATAATGCGGCGAGTTTGACATCCGTGGTTTACTTAGTGAACTTGAGGCAGAAGCATCCTTGATGTGTAGACAGTAAAATCTGGAGAAGGTGAGGTCTCCAGTCTGGCAGGAGGAGGAGGAGGAGGACGATGACAGGGAAGTTGTTTTCAGGAAGGTGGTGGATCAACCGGGCTCCAGTGCAGGCTTTGGGAGACATGTACTTGGCTGCTGGCAGTTTGGGGAGGCAAGGTGGGGTGCTGAGTTGTCCCCACATCCAGTTAATCAGGATGTCTTGTTCCACGCTGACCTGTCCATGTCCACCTAGTTGCACTGAGTCATCTGTGCTGAGTCATCTGGGCCAACTCATTTGTGCCCACTCCTCTGTGCCCATCTGGCCATGTGCACCCAGTCGCATGACCCAGCCACACCCACCTGGCCATGCCCACTCATCCATGCTGAAGTGGCTGCTGTGAGTCATCTCATTCTGCTGGATTTATTTGGTCTGGCCCAGGGACATCATATACCCAGTTGGATTTCAAAGGGAGTTAGTAGTTGTTTCTAAAGTCTTAGCACCTGGTTCAATTGAGGCTGTAGTTGCTGCTTGAAAGAGCAGACTTTGGATGGAATAAGTTTGGGCAGATTCTTGTTGCTTGGGGATCCCAGAGGAAACCTCTCCCCCCACTTTTGGAGGAGTTCTGGGAGATGAAGTGGCAAAAAAGATTACTAGATGTAAAATAGAAGTTTGACTGTATAGCAATAATAGTTAAATAATTAAATGTACATATTTCCCTGCTCTTACTGCATCTACAGATGGATTTTGGATGAGTATCAAATAACAGTTGATTATTTTGGAAACAATCAATTTTTACAAACATGAAAACAATAAAGAAAAAGAAAGTTGATGGTATCTTGTTTCTAGCCATGTCAAATAATTAAAGAAGCTACAGACAAACGTATCTGGGAAATGCAAATATTTTTCAGGAAAAAAAGTTGCATGAAACAAACCACATAACATTGGCTTTTGTCTCTTTTAGATAACATACAATTTGAGCAGCTTGTTAAGTAAATTTAACTAGCTGTAAATCATATATCTCATATATTTCTATTTATGTTTTGATCCAATATACTCAGTAAAATTGTGTAATGTACATGTTATCGATATTTAACAAAGGACTATTTATACTTTATTTACAGTATTTCGTATACGGGTTTTGTTTCTTTGTAACAGAGGGCATTAAATTATTTTGGTCTCATTGGATTAGATACCAAGTAATCAAATCAAACCAAATTTTATTATGGTCATAGACTCACATAGAGATGCAGAGTAAGTTAGTTATACTTAGTCTACATTGAAACCAATCTCTTTTATTTAATTACAATTTATTTTTCAAACTAAATCTAATTAGAACTAAAATGCATCATCTGATGCACAGTATCTCTCATGGGACAGGGTCAAATGGCAGAAAATGCAGAGCATGAGTTCTCTAACCAGAAAAATTAACGTTGTTATTCATCACACCTCCAATTTGTCTGGATATTGTCTCACTTTCCTCACCTACTCCAAAACTGGTTCCAGATACAGATTCAAGAATTCTTAGTAAAGTAGATTAGTGTAACATCTGGATGCTGGTGACACTGCTCTCCACACTGCAATCCGCCCACTCCCAGCTATTTCATGAAGTGAAAAGGTTGTGTCTCAAAATGTCTGTTTTTCCTGCCAGGTCCTTGGCTGGATCCGTAATGGAGAATCAATGCTCAACGCCAGTCTTGTCAATGCAAGTTCCTTGTCAGAGGCTGAGCAGCTCCAAAGAGAGCACGAGCAGTTTCAGCTGGCCATAGAGGTAATGTTTACTGTGCATGTTGACTTTCTCTTTTCTTATGCAAATTGCAAAGATGAGGCTTCGGAAATAATCTGAACGGTGTTCAGAGAGTAGGAGAGCAGCAAGGGAGAAATAACTTCCAATTAACAGTTAAACTTTCCTATTACTAAAATTAATGTGTATGTGTGTATGGGAGGTAGTTCTCTTTTAGCAATTGCAGTTGGAACCGGCAACTAAGTCATTAAGCAAAGCAATTGCTAAGTGAAACCACAACTATGCTGATGATTTTACTTCCGCTTTTCTTTGCTTTACACAGACCTGTGAAGGTCATAAATGTGAGAATTGGTCCCAACGTTAGTTTTTCATCACCATTGTAACCGCAGATGGTTGCTGTAACAGGCAGTTGCTGTTTTAAGCACACAAAGTTTTGAGGTAGTAATACCTTAACACCACTACCGTACCAACCTTCCTGCCTCAGATAAAATAATAAATTAATAAATAAATATCTGATTGCCATATTCCACTCAAGATGTGTAATCTGATACAGCCAAGGCAAACATGTTTTCTGTATAAAAATGTATATGAATATTGTTCACCAAATAGCAAAGGTTACAGTAGTCCATATGCAAATTAATATCAGAAAAATCTATTTCTAGGGTGCTAAATAAAAGGAAAGGATTGCTTTTGATCTTAATCTCCTTCATTGCATTGCAGTAGTATCTATTTATTTTTACGGGAATCCTCAGTATATCTAAGTCCCAATGTTTATTCTATCATTTTTTTTTAAAATGAGGGAAATAGTTCAATTTGTGGTATTTTACGATGTTGTATTAGGAAAGAGAAACAAATTAGCTTATCCAGAAACAAGCTGCAATTCTTTTATTTCCTATCTATTGCACCTTCAAGAAGTTTAGGGGACTATGGATAGCAGACTTTCCTTTTTTTTATCTCCAAGATAATCAGATGAGGCAGATCAGACAGGAGATAGTGATTGGCCCAACAAAGATCATGGGGGACCTTTGTGGCTTAAGCTGGGTCACTTCAGTTCTAATTTATTAAACCACTGGACACATACAAGATGTATGTTAGATGAGCAGATGAGTCACTGTATCCCAAAGTTAGCGTACATACCGGTATGTATTTTAGGAATAACAGCTGGGATTTTCATCATGTTTTACTTCTTGTAAATATTTTTCCCCAAGTGTTTGTTTAGGAATGAAGTTGTGGATAATGAGGGATTGCTTAGGGATTAATTTTGTTATAGGAAATTCACAATTGTGTTTGGGGTCACTTGTGAAAATTGCCTAAGTAGAATAACCGAAAATATTAACTATACTCTGTCTCTTGATTCAGAATCATAATTTTCCTGGTATTTGACTATAGTAGATGCTCCCAGAAATCCATTTACCCAATATTTTAATAAATAGTCACTTTTTTATATACAAATGTTGGCATGCTGGGAAGCCCTTGAAAGGAAAGGAAGGGTTTATCATCCATTGAGGAATTTCTTTATCTTTCAGTAAATCTTGGCAGCATTAATAAAGCACTTCTGTGGAACAAGATATTTATTTCCTATTTGTATAGCTTGCTATATTTCAGAGATGCTTAACCTTTATACCAACTAAGAGCCCTTCCTCCCCCAATAAAACGTGGTTGTTCATGTTGCCAAGAGTAGAGAGCTAGTAGATTAAATATTAAAGATCAGATGCTTGATATCACAGCATGTTACTTATCTACAAAGTGAAGAAAGTTTAGCTGATATATTGGGTGTTCTCTTTGCAAATCCTTTAATCTCTTCATTTAATTATTGCAGTGATAGGACTATTTTCCATGTGTAAACTTCACATAAGCTATGAAACTGCTTCTCAAATACAGAGGTTCAATTGTTCAAGATGATCACACTGTAGTTAAAATATGTTTTGAATAGAATACACATACTCAGATCTGTTTTTAAAATGAATATGGGTTTTCATATCTTAGGCTAATAATGATGCAAAAAAAATATCTAAAGAACTGTTCAGCAAACATACCAGGTTAATGTCAGTATCCTTTTTACTTAAATGCCATTGGGGATGTTTTACCCAAAATTGGGATGTAAATCTAGATTATCAGTAATATCAGTAAATGCCTTTGCATGAATGTGCAGAATGCTTACTGTTCAGAATGCTAATTCTAAAAAGTGTTTCATTCTCTCACTTTTTCATGCTCACACCTCACCTCACCTCTTTATACCATTTGCTTGGCACATCTGTACAAATCTCTCTTTCCTCCCTACATATACAGTCCCTCTTTCATGCCACTTCCTTGCAGAAGACACACCAGAGTGCTCTCCAGGTACAGCAAAAGGCAGAGGTGTTACTGCAGGCCAGCCATTATGATGCTGATGCCATTCGGGAATGTGCGGAAAAAGTGGCCTTGCATTGGCAGCAACTCATGCTAAAGATGGAGGACCGGCTAAAACTGGTCAATGCCTCTGTTGCTTTCTATAAAACTTCAGAGCAGGTGAGAGGAACAAGGCCTTCTTCATTGTTCAGTTTGTTTGCAATAGCTCCACTACTATTTGAAATGACCATTACATAAAGACATACAGTAATTGCTACTGTTTAGAATTGCTACTGATTATTCAGTAACATAGACTGATCAGCCATAGTGCACACAGTGTTATAGTCTTTGTTTTTCTAGGCATCTATGAACATCAGTGTTCACTGAAGTTTATGTTTGGTAACCCTAATATTGAGCACAAAGGACTTGTCTATATTACCTTAGTATAGGGGTAGGCAACCTTGGCTCTTTTATGACTCATGGACTTCAACTCCCAGAAGAGCCAAGGTTGCCTACCCCTTCCTTAGTATAATTTAAAAGGTCACCTATTGGGAACATGATGAATGTGGCAAAATGATTTTAAAGCACTGCCAAGGAATGAGTTGATTGAGAGGATATGGGAAGATAAATTAATCTTGCAGTGGACTACGCCAGTGGTTCCCAACCGGATGGTGTGAGATGATATTCCAGGGGGTGCAAAAACTTGGGTTTTCAAAATTACAGTGTATAGGCATAATTCGTTGCCATTATTTTGAACTTTTGTAAGGGGTGTCAGAATATATCAGAAGCGTTCTAGGGGTGCAGAGGATAGAAAAGGTTGGGAGCTGCTGGACTAAGCACTAGCAGCATTACAGGGTGTCTTGGACATCAGCTGATGCATTTCTCTCCACATTTTGGCAAGGTACAAAATCACCTCCTCGATATATGATACCACCCACCGTCATCCCTGCCATCACCAGAAGCTAATGAGACTGAGGGCAGTGCTTTCTTCCCATGTTCTGCAACCATCATAAATCAGATATTGAAATGGCAAAGTAAAACCATTAGCCCAGCCTTCCCTATTCCAAAAAAAAAGGGGTGGTTCTATATACCCAGTCCAAGATGTATCAGAAGGAAATGCCATTAGATCGGATTTATTAATTAGCAAACCCTATTACATAAATTACCATGATAAGAAGCATGGAGGGAAGGGATTGCATTTACATGCAGTAAAGTCTTTTCAAGCACTGTCTAAATCATCCATGTTATTTCAAAGTACTCTTTAGCCTACATCACCCAAGAAAGAGAGGTTGCCTGGATGGATAGATTATCCAAAAAAACATTGGCCTATCTTTAGCCAAAACACTGTTGCCCCAGTGGAATTTATTTAAGAAAAATTATATGGCTGTCCAACTCATTCTCAGTGACTCCAGATGGATTGCAGTGATAAATACAAGTACAGTAAAAAAAAAAGCAATAACCCTCCACCCATCCTGGTGACAACAATCAAATGTACCCCTCAATGGGTTGGCCTAGAAGCTTTCACCGTTACAAATCCAAAAGGAGGCGTTTTTCTTTTATGATATTTCATTTTTTCATATAGTTAAAATTTAAACTTTGGGAGATCAAATGATACTATTCTTCTAACTTACAAGTATAAAATATAACTGAAGCTGTTCAGTTGCTTGACATAGAACATTTGTATCATAGTGAATAGTTTTACAAAATACTAATATATATAATACATAAGCAATACAGAATAAATAGCAATAACACTTAGACTTATATACCGCTTCACAGTATTTTACAGCCCTCTCCAGGCAGTTTACAGAGTCAGCCTATTGTCCCCAACAATCTGGGTCCTCATTTTACCAACCTCAGAAGGATGCAAGGCTGAGTCAGTCTTGGACAAGTTTGTGTGTGTGTATATACACAGTCTTGTTAATATGACATTTTTTTTCCACATTTCTCGGGGTGAAACAACAACAGACAAAAGGCTGCCTCCCCTTTTATTACCTGTTACAGTGGGCGGTTACACAATGCATCACATGGTTACAAACAGCCAATGACAAAGTTATACCTGTAGCCAATGACAAGGCTACACTGGCAAAGTTACATCTGTGGCCAATGGATTCAAATCTTGGTACAACGTTCCTCCACCTATGAGCCCCTCCCTCATTTCCTGTTGTTCCAAAGCCACATGGTCAAGCCACATGGCCTTTGTTCCTTTGTTCCAAGTGACATGACATTTTTGAATAGTTTGTGGTCCTACCTAGTTTTTCTAGTCTAGACCAGGGGTGTCAAACTGGTGGCTTGTGGGCTAAATGCATCACACACAGCCCACATCCATCCTGGCTCCACAAAGGCAAAAAAAATCACGATACATCACTTGACGCGATCAAGTTTGGCACCCGTGGTCTAGACCCTTCCTGTTGCTTAGTATTACAAGTTCCATTACTCCTTATCAGTGGCCATAGTGCAAGGGGATGATGGGAGTTGCCATCTAATATATTTGTAAAGGTTCAAATGGGAAAAAGGCTGCTTCACCTCAACTTCCTGTATGGTGAATTTCCTATAACACCTGTGAATCAGGGTACATTTTTGGTCAGCTGTTAAGAGTTATGCTTTTAATGGTAAATTGTTTCTGCTTCTAAAGGTAACTTTGATAACTGAACAATTGTGTTCTTGCTTATGTCTAAGGTTTGCAGTGTGCTGGAGAGTTTGGAGCAAGAATATCGAAGAGATGAAGACTGGTGTGGAGGTCGGGATAAGCTGGGACCATCCTCTGAGATAGATCATGTTATTCCCTTAATCAGCAAACATCTGGAACAGAAAGAAGCCTTTCTCAAGGTCCCGTCTATTTCCCCTGTTTTTAGCAGTTGTTTTTTTACTTTGTTCTCATTGCAGAAGTAAGCTGGGTACTAACTCTTGGATGGAAACTGGTCTGTAGGAACATAGATTATGTTCTGTCTTCGATCTACTGTGCTTTGTAGGACCGAGATATCTTTCATCTTATTTTATAATAAGAGCCATAAAAGCAGAACAATGTGTGCATGCATTCCTAATGTATGTTCTTCTCTGGAATGATTTCATGCCTGCATAGCCTGAACCATGACTGGCCATGAAATAGAGGGTTCTTAAGGTTTCTTCATGCCTAGAATCTCCTAATAAAACAAACACAAACTTTTTCAGTAACATTACCCATTTCAAAGATTGCTTGCCTTAACCTCTCATTCTTTTAAAATTAAAATTTTAGCTTGCACTTTTTCTATTCTGAAAAGGAATAGCTGATCTCACACACATTTACTGCTGTCATGTTACCTCATATGAATATTCCACTAGCCTAAATAGAATAGTTATGCATTGACTTTTGGTGTATCATCAATGTTGATTCTAAGAAAATAACATTTCTGCAAAAACAAAAGTCTAATATATTTGTGTGCCCTGCCACATTAAAAAAAAAAAAAGAATAGCCAGCATGAAAACATAAAGGAAGACAACTTTGAGCAAATGTCTACTTACTTACTTACTTACTTCCATTGGCATCCTTCAGTCTCAAGAGACTATGCTATGGTGCTCTGGAAAGAGGTCCTAAGGCAGCATCTGGTGTGGCTAAAAAGGCCAGTTTGAGAATGACAGTCCCTTCCACACTGAGGACAGATACAATCTGTCCCCTGTCCAGCCCCCAGATTTCGCTGGTTCCAGGACTGCGTCTTTGCCTCAACCTGCCGCACAAGTGTCTCTTCAAATTGGAGAAGGCCATGCTGCGTCTTTAGCCTCCAGGCTGAACGATCAGAGGTCAAGGATTCCCAGCTGTTAATCCATTCCCAAGGCCTGTAGGTCCCTCTTGCAGATATCCTTATATCACTTAATTACTTGTTTGTTTGTTTGTTTGAATGGGGAGGAGAGGTAACAATGAGATGTTTGCTTCCATAATCATAATAAATATTAAGTTAACATGGCAGCTACCTTGAAAGTAAGATTAAGCTGCTAAGTAGAGGAGCAATTGAAACCTCTTGGGGTTTTTTTCTTCTCTTTTTTTAAAAGTTGTACTTATGCTGAGAGGTTAAAGAATTTAAATTAAATCCTTTTCTTTTGTCAAGGTGTCCCTCTCTCCAAATTCTCACTTCCCCAGCTACAGTAGTTGTTCAATGGCATGTGCAGTGTACATTGTACAAATCCTTGTACATTAGGATGTCAGGGCTGGGAAAGACCTTTGACTTTGATTTGCATTAAAATGCCACTATTGGTTTAACTAAGTCTTAAGCTATATGTATTCTCGATGGAGGAAATGACTGGCTTTCCTTCCTAATGCCACATAACACTCATAAGTATGTTTCGTAAGAACTCACAGCTTTTTTTTTTAAGTAGCAACATACAGATGAGACAATTGTATAACTTTGAAGGATCAACTTCCTGAAGAAATATATTGGCAGTTTTTAGAGTTAAAGCAAGATTAACATCCTACTTGGGACATTAGTGCTTTTCTTGGGACATTAGTATTTTTCTTGGAAATCAGTCAATGTTTCTGGGTAATATTTTCCCTCATGTTATCCCCAAAATGATGGTTGTGTCTGACTGCAGTCTGAAGATCTCTCATGTTTTTTCATGCACATCAACATTCTTCAGAGGTCAAAAGGGAAAATAAAGCTCAAGTCACAGTTCAGAAGGTTCCTTAATGTTTTATTCTTCCAGTTTGCTTGTCAAAATTGTAACTGTCATGCTGGGGCTTGGGGGTGTTATTTGTTGCCCACAGGCATGCACACTAGCACGAAGGAATGCAGAAGTGTTTCTCAAGTACATTCATCGAAACAACGTCAGCATGCCAGGAGTAGTGAGCCATACCAGGGGTCCTGAACAGCAAGTGAAAGGTCAGTGTGTGTTCTTTGAGCCCCACATTAATGGAATGGCACCTGAGCTTATCTTGTATGCCACATGCTCACTGCTTCTGTTTATAATCTCCTCAGGTAAGGATGGATTACATAAGAGCAGAAACGCATGCCCTTACCATCTTTGTGGACCAAACCAAATATGATCAGCTGTCCCAAGGAGTCGCAAAATATTTTGTTCTCTCCTTCACAGCTCAGAAATCAGGGAATGGTTCTTTTGTATAGATTAGGAATAGTCTGACTATTCTGTTCTATTCTATTCTATTCTATTCTATTCTATTCTAGTCTAGTCTAGTCTAGTCTAGTCTAGTCTAGTCTATTCTAGTCTATTCTAGTCTATTCTATTCATGTTATTTTGTACCAGTCCCATAGAATTTGTTATATTAAAGCTTGAATAGATTTTTCTTCTTCATTAATTTTGATTAATATTAATTTAAAAAATGGAGAATAGGTGGGCTTTTTTTTCTGTTGCACAATGATCTTGGACTACACCGACACTACACTTCAGTAACAAATGTTACAATCTTTAATATATGGATGTATTTATCATTCATGGTCATGAACGGAAAAAATCTTTGAATTTAAACCGTCCATCGCATTATGACATCTGAATTGATGATGATGACAATAAAAAGATCTAATATATTTAAAGAAATAGGATTGTTTCTAGTGGAAATTTAGGGAACTATAATGTCATCAGATGTATTTTTAGATTGTTATTTCAAAGGTCCCTGCAAAGCAATATCCTCAGAGAAGTATGATTTACTAGTACTGCTAAATTTAATAAAGAATGGTAGAAGTATTTAAAGAAAAGGTATGCCAAGAAAACATGGAGTGTATTTTATGTTATATAGAGTAGCTGGGTGCCTAAACTCTTAGTGCCTACATAGTTTGAGGTTTGTTTGGTCTCTCTCTCTCTCTCTCTCTGTGTGTGTATGTGTGTGTGAGTTTTGAAAAGCATAGACTGAAGTGTTCTTCACTAGTGAAAGTATTCTACTTTTACAAGAGTTTTGAGCTCACTGACGTTCACAAAAACGTACTCAGCTGTTTGTGTTAATGACTATCCTTGCTGTTGTTGTTTTTTTTAAGCCTGATCTGAAGTGCTTAACTCTAGGAACTTACATTCTTAGGATAAAGTACAGGGTCGAATCAGTAACCACTTTCTTTTGACTGTGCTTACCAAACCAGCTAAGGAAACAGCTCTTCTCTTTTTCCCTCCGTAGCCATTCTGAGTGAGCTGCTGCAGAGGGAAAATCGTGTTCTTCATTTTTGGACTTTGAAGAAAAGGCGACTGGATCAGTGTCAGCAATATGTAGTCTTTGAGCGCAGTGCAAAGCAGGTAACTTGACAAAACACCACGCTTCTCTTCATTGTCTGGGGATGACACTGAATGTGAGACAGTTTAATAGATTGCCTGTGGGGAGAATTTATCTGTGATGTGTACTTCTTGTAAGTCCTATGTCCAGTCCTTCCTAACTGTAATCACTGGAAAAGTTCAAGACAGAGTTTAAAACTAAACCCAATTAGTCCAAGTAAGTATGAAGCCTAATAGATTGTGAACCAAAAACCAACCTTTTCATTTAATAATCTACCGTACATTCCGTGGAAGAACCTGATACCTTTGCACCTTATTTTATAGCTGAAATTCTGTTGGCTTCATCACATGAAGAAAGCAAAAAAATGGAATAATGCAGTGAGAAGTCTAGCACAGCCTTTCCTCCTGCACACATATTCCAGTGATCTTTGATTTGCAACTTGAAAACATTACAATATATGGGCATACAAAAGAAATTTCACAAAATGATCCAGAAAAGCACGTGTCTTAGTATACTCTCAGTCCTTGTTAATTGCACAGTTCTCTCCTCTACTTAGTCTAGCAGGCAGCCAGCGTAGACTGAATAACACGACAGTCATATCAGAAATGCATTCTGTTTAAGTATGCAGAATTCTGTTTTGACTGTATTTATTTATTTGTTAAATTTATTTGCCACCTATCTCACGATTGGCCAACTCTTAGGTGGCTTACAACAATAAAAAGGAAGAAATGAAAAGAAGTGAAAGACTGCAGAATTCAAGGCAATGAATGGTCTGCTTTCTATAAGAAGCTGCATTTGGAGCCTTTCATAGCCTTCTGTTCGGAAGTGAGCCACCAAAGACTGTTCTGGGCAATAGCAATTCTTAGAAGGAGTAGAACGAGTCTCTTAACCTGGAACCTCCTTCTAGGATCCTATCTATGCTGCCTGTGTGAACTGTGCTTCCCTTTGACTTGGAGGAGTGGTCTTTGCATTCTTCTTGTGGTCTTTGCATTCTTCTTGTGAGCAAGAACTTTTCATAGATCATTACCTTGTATTGTGAAGAATTTGGGGCATGTCAGTGACCGTTTAAGCCTCGCCATAAGGAGAGTTCCCTCTCATAAGAATCATTCATGATTAAAGAAGAGGGCTCAGACTAGAGCCCACTGAAGACAAAAATGGCAACTCACTCCAGTATTATAGCAGGAGAACCAAATGGACTTTCATACTTAGGACATAGTAATGGAAAAGGAGCTTTAGTGAGCTACTGGGGAAAGTGTGCGGTGAGTTATTGAGGAAAAACAAAAGGTAAGTAATGAATAGCACTGGTGAACATTTAGGGACATTTTCCTGCTTTCTCTATAAAACCTTTAGGAGGAATCTGTGTTTTGGTGGAAGGGAGAATTTTGCTCTCCATGGTCCTAAAAAAAACCAATCTCTTTTTCTGTGATCTATTGTGCTGGCCATGGTGCTGAAATTATTTTTCTACCATCAGCTCTCTCACATTAATTGCCTGAGCTATTATCTAGACTCTAGAGCAGATAATGGCATCCTGTATATAGAGCACAACACATTTTCTTACTTTTTTTAAAATTTGAGGTGAAAGTTGCTCCTGAATCGTGCTAGTATTTTCAGATATTTTGAACATTAGGAACACAGAAATGTAATAATACTCTGTTCAGGATAAATGGCCATATAATAAAATGTTGTTCAGGATAAATGGCCATATAATAAAATGTGTTAATCTTATTGTATCATAAGGTTCCATTTTTTAAAATGTATTTTTGCCCCATCTGTAGGCCTTGGATTGGATTCAGGAAACAGGAGAATATTATCTCTCTACTCACACTTCCACTGGAGAATCAGCAGATGAAACACAGGAACTTTTGAAAGAATATGGAGAATTCAAAGCACCTGCCAAGGTGAACTGTATTTATAATTTATAAACAATATGAGGTTTTATCATTAAGAAATCAATAAGTATATGATTGTGGAAGACACTGCTGAGACAACTGTCCAAAGGTGAGGAGGGAATTGTTTGAGCAGCATAATAAATCAAACCATGAATTTGTATGCATAAAATGATGAGTTTAATGCCTTTTACTGTTTACACCAATGCAAATCTTATGTACAGTTTAAAGAGGGTGAGATATTTATATGTGAAATAACTTATGAAATTAGTTTGATATACGTTATCTGATC
The DNA here is from genome assembly GCA_034064705.1 of Bothrops alternatus. Classification (NCBI taxonomy): domain Eukaryota; kingdom Metazoa; phylum Chordata; class Lepidosauria; order Squamata; family Viperidae; genus Bothrops; species Bothrops alternatus. The sequence goes on from JARGCV010000063.1 coordinate 5,956,997, forward strand.
GGAAAGTCAGTTTAGTGTAGTGGTTAAGGTGTCAAGTTAGAAGCCAGGAGAACCTGAGTTCTAGTCCTGACGTTGGCAAGAATTCAGCTGGAAGGAGGCAATGGCAAACCTTGCTAAGAAAATTATAGGGGCTTGTCCAGGTTGTTTCTGAGAATCAGATACAACTGAACAGAAGAAAAAAAATGAAAACATAATATTATCCTATTCAAATATTTTATAGTTCTCAGAATTCAGACACAATTCACATTATTTTGGGCAATTGGACTGATATCTAAACACCTATGTAGAACCCAATGAAGCTCTTGATGGTATGCTTTGAATATCTAAACACCATATTGCAATTCTCTTCAGTTCTAAAGTGATATAGGGGAACAAAAGGTTGGTTTGTTTGTATCCTTATTTGTTTTAGGAAAACAATTTTAAGGTTCCCTAAGAGAAATGAGATGTAAATGTGGTGTAGTAGTTAGTATGTTAGACTGGGTTCAAGTCCATCCTTAGCCGTAGAAGCTTAGGCTCATCTTTAAACTAGTCATACGCTCTCATCCCAGCCTATTTCAGAGTTGTTGTAATGGGAATGAAATCCCCACCTTGAACTCTAAAAAAAGAGGTGAAATATAAGTATGAACAAATAATTAGTAGACCTGGTTTTATAGTACTTTATAGCAATATATGGGTAGTCCTGACTTAACCATTCTTTTAATGAATGTTTGATGTTATGATTGACCCCCTCCCCAAAGGTACTAATGACCCATGGTCACATGATCACATTTTGGGAATTTGGCAACTGGCTCTCGTTTGTGGCTATTTGTGATTTTGAGCATTTTTTAAAATAGTTTCTGTTGTGAGTGTCCCTGGACCAGCTTGGGAAGTATCAGAGGATGAGGATCAGCAGCCAGGTTCCTCTGAATGTGTTTCCCTCCCGGCAGCCGAGGATCAGCAGCCAGGCCCCTCTGGGTGGTTTCCCCTCCCGGCAGCCGAGGATCAGCAGCCAGGCCCCTCTGGGTGGTTTCCCCTCCCGGCAGCTGAGAGAGATAATGAAGAGCTTTGTATGCATTCTGAATCAGATTCTCAAAATGATGAGTCAGATTTAGAACAAGAAGATAAATGGATTAATCCGAGGTTCCGAAGGTTTGATAAGCGAAGGTGTCAGTTAACTGGAAAAAGGAAGTAATTGGGGAAGTGACGTATCGGACACTATATTAGAAGGGGAAAGAATGACTACGCCTTTGTCACGAGCAACGTTGATCAAAGAGTGGGCTGAAAACTTTGGCAGTGCTTTGGAACTCAGTATTCTGGTGTTTTGAAAACCTACCGAAGGATAATGAGCTCTTGGACAATGTGATAAAGAAGAAAAGTAAGTTAATTGGGATGTAGGAGGAGAAGAGCATGTTTATCTAAATGTAAATAGATTTTATTTGGCCGTTCAGGCCAACATAATGCCAGCAGCTTGCTTTGAAACGAATTCTTTTGAAATGTATTAAATAAACCTCTTAAAGACATATTTACGTGGATATTAATGAGTTATGAGAGGCCAGACATAACAGTTTCTAGCCTTGACTTCTGATTTCCAGCAAAAGCATCCATTGGGTCTAATGGATTCATTTAGAAGCATGATGGTTGCTTAACCACCACAGCAGAAAAGGTTGTAAAATCAGGTGTGGACATGTGACCTGCTGAGCAACCACTACAATTTATTACCATAATTCTGGGCTCAGTTATGGTTACAAGCCAAGGACTACTTGTATATAACTGCTTTAAGACAGAATCTCTTCTTTACATTCTAACTTCAGCTGTTTTTGCAATCATGCTTCACAGTTTTCCAGCCAGCTCTGTTCCACCCAATGGATAATTTGTTAGAGCTAGGCTGGGAGAGAGTCATTGGCCTAAAAGTCATGGCTGCAAGCTAGTTCGAGGCTGCGTCTCCCCAATCTTAGTCCAATACCTTAGAGAGTACACCAAACTTGTTTTTATTCCCATTAAAAATAATTTAATCCTAATGTCATTTCGGGAAAGTTTTTCATGTCAAGTTTTTCATTTTATGTTGCCTGTTGCCATAAGGACTGCTTATTTGTTAATTTCCAGGCATGATTTCCCATTCATCAGTGTTTAATAGAAATAAGTGAAAACATAAGAAGCTGTTCAGAGCTGCTATTTTCTCTTTATTTTATTTTTAAAAAATTATCTCAGAATCAGGCTATTTAGTTATAGAAGTTATTCCACTGAGTGGGCACAAATATCAGTAGAAAAGAATTATTTTTCAAAATAGAATTGTTTTTTAACTATTACGTAGTTGATATTGCTGCATCATATATTCAGTAAGAGCTATATGCTAATTTAAAGTCTTTCCAGTGGCACAAGATGAAACATTTGATATTTTTTTTCCCCATTGCATTCTCTTGCCTCTTTCCTGGAAACCATTTTTAAGGGTTGGAAAGAGCTTTTGGAACAGCCAGGAAGTGATTATAGGCAGAGTAATTAGGCAAAAATCATGTGCCTCTCCTCACATGGGTTCTGTTAATGCCAAAAATTACTGCGAAATTAAACCCACCAGATCTGTTTTATTCTTACTTCCTTGCCCTGATATCTGACACAGAATGTACAGATTTAAAAACCTTTTCGATGGAAAAAGCCGCATCCCACCTACACTCTGTCTCCCAAGATTTTAAGGACATTTCACATTAGCAGCATTTGTGAAAAATACAAGGCCCAGATGGTTACTTTGTGAGTTAAAATGGAACAGAATGTCCGTGAAAAGATGTGATAACCAAGAACAACTCTTTTTGAACAGCAAACCAAGGAGAAAGTGAAGCTCCTCATTCAGCTGGCCGATAGCTTCGTGGAGAAAGGACACACACACGCCACAGAAATTAGGAAATGGGTTACTACGGTTGACAAGTGCTATCGGGATTTTTCACTGAGAATGGGGAAGTACCGCTACACTTTGGAAAAAGCTCTTGGGATCAATACAGAGGTACTGTAAGTTGCATGTTTTTCTGACATATCATTATTAAGAAAGACGCCTGGATTTGGGATACGTGAGGTTCTTTCCCATCCTCCCTGTCCTGCTTTGCTCTGGTGCAGCATGGAGATCTCCCAACGTAGATTTTGGAACACAACATTTAGCTCCACTGCAAGAATAGATAGATAGAATAGATAGTAGGAAGGTGTTCGGTTGATAGTACTTCTATCTGATGACCAAGTAATAGTCCACTCATAAATGTGAGAACTGTTGCAACCTTCAGAAGGTTGTTTAAGGCCCTTTCAGTCTAAGCCTCTAGCTGCAGATAACATGCTTGATTTGATTCCTAGGGAATGACATGGTTAAACTGCCATGGGGTGCAATTCATCCATTCTGCTGTACCCAGCAAGCAATAATCCCATAAATATATAAACTGTAAGGAGGAGGGGAATGACTGAAAAGAGTTTTTCTCCTGAATAAAGGTTTGAAAAATCTTTGTGCTTCACCATGGAAATTAACTTAAAGCCTCCCCTGCCCTGCTAGAGCTTCATTTATTTCCCCCCCCCCCAAATTTGCTTCTGAGCATGAGGGGAGGAAAGAGCTGATAGAGGAATATGAGACAGCAAGCTGTTGTGAAAATTGGCAAAAAAAAAAAAGAAGAAGAAGAGATATTCAGTGTTTTTAACTGAGATCAGGCCACTGAATTGAGAAGGACCAAGTCTATGCGTTGCACCCCATTTTAACAAATTTAGGTAGGGTATGCTTGTATCTACCATGGAGAGGATCAACATCTAGTCTTAGGATCAATATTTTGGAAGAGAAAAAAACAACAAAGTCCCCATCCCACTCCCCCATCAGCTACCTTATGTGTTTCAGCAAACAGGAAAGATTGTTTTCATTACTCTAATTGTCTTTAAGAAGACCCACATGGTGGGAGGAAAAAGCTTCTCAGAATCTTTCATCATCTGCTACTTGTCAGATCTGACATTCTTATAACTAATAATTTATAAATATTTTAGTGCATTTGGCCTTTTAGCACTGTGAAATATTTTCCTCCAGTGCTATTGTTGTCCTTCCATCTCTTTCACTTTGTGGGTACATCTTTTGCATTTCTTTATTTTTTTTTTCCACAAAGCAGAGCAATTTATTAAAGATGTGTGTCACTACATTTTTTCAGGATAATAAAGACCTGGAGCTGGACATCATTCCAGCAAGTCTGTCTGATCGCGAAGTAAGGCTACGTGATGCCAGTCATGAAGCCAATGAAGAAAAGAGAAAGTCAGCCAGGAAAAAAGAGTAAGTGGTGAGAATCAGGTGCCTCAGTAATATATCAATTTGCAAAAAGCAACCGCTTCCTCTCAGCATGTCAGCAAGCTCAGCCAGATGTGAGACAGCTAGAATATCATGTTCTGTACATTTGTACTGAATGTTATCCTGGCAAATGGCAAAACAGAGATAGAAAAACAACATGTAATCATATGGATACAGAAAGTCTGGGATAAATCCAATCCAGATGATGATGATGATTATGTTGTTGTTGTTATTGTGATGCTTGTGGTTGTTGTTTAATTTCAGAAAAGAGCACATCTATTTTGTTTTGGGTAATGACATGTTACTTGCATATTTTGTTGCAGATATGTTTGATACAATAAAATATTTACAAGCATGTAGCAATTGCTATCGTGCTTGTTACTGACGAAATCTCAGTATTCTAAGGGATTATTCATTGGGAACTAGCCAAGAAGTTGTTTCTTGTTTAATATGATCTTCAATTTTCCCTTGATCAGTAGAAGTATTGTCCCATGCCTTATTATAGCTTTTATTCATTTAATGGTTTAAAAAATGGTGATGCTATTGGCAAGGAAGCAACAACAAAAAGGCTTTATATCAAAATGCAGTGTGACAGAACATTATGTTAGAAATTGTATTCTCTTTTGTTCTTTACGTATTCATTGGTTGGGAACTAAATAGTTTCTTTTCCTATTTATCAAGTTAAAAACAGAAATTGTATTACTTCAGTCAGATAAACAGCGCTGATATTTCTTCTGGATTCCAGAAATTTACTGTTTCTGAAAAGTTAATTATTATTGTGTAAATTACATAGTAATGTCAAGATAGCTATGTTTCACAACAAATTCAAATGTATTCATACTCCAATATGTTCTAAATAGAGTTTTGGAACATTGAAAGAAAACAGTAATCTGTTAAAGTCTGAGAACTCGCAGTAAGAGAAAAAAAATATCAGTGCAATTATATTTCAGAAATATTTAGCATCCATCATTCTAGACAGACAGATAACATATATCTTCATCTTCTCTTGTGTTTTATTCATATATTTATATATTATACTTCAGCTTATCTTTTCTACAAAAAGGCTTAAGGCAGTCTTTATAATTCTTTCTTGGAAATGTTATCACACAATTATGAGACAGGCAAAACTGAAAGATTGTGTTTGTGTCAGTGTGCTTGTTCTATACATTTATGCAAAAGCATTTCTCCTTGTAGGTTCATCATGGCTGAATTACTTCAGACAGAGAAGGCCTATGTTAGGGACCTGCATGAATGTTTAGAGGTATGGTCCCTTGGAAGAATGAACATAATGTTTTATATAAAGATCATATGATGTAATGAGTTGTTGTATACAGTATACCAAAGATTTGAAAAATAATAATGATTTTTATTTCTGAAGTAGTAGTATACAGATTGTTGACCAAATGTAACTTAAAGGAAAAATAGAAAAACCTAATTCATCCCTTCTGCTTTAAGATGGCAAATTGGTAGTTTTTGGTGCCACCACCTATTTTTCAAAGGGCATCTCACCTGACATCCACCCTTTCATGGTGTTGGGCCTCAAAGGAATATGGCTATCACAGCCTGCACTGAGCAATTGAAATGTCAAAATATGAAATATCCATATTGCAACTTCCTGGTCATATAATGCCTCCCCCCTCTTTCCTACAACCTTGGTAGATATACTCTTCTTACAAAATAAATGTAATGAGAGTTTATTGAAAAAAGGAAATGATAAATGTTTTTATTTTTTAAAATCAACTTCATTAAATTTCAAAGGAAGATAAAATCAGTGGTGGGATTCAAATATCTAAACAACTGGTTCTCTACGTGGATGCCACTTCCAGAAGTCCGTTCTGAGCCGGTGAAAGCTCCCAGGCTCAGAACAGACCATTGAAAGTGTGTTCATGCACTTCCGGTGGGCCGTTCTGGACATGGGAGGCCTCTCCTGCTCAGAATGGACTTCCAGAAGTGGCATCCACGCACTTCCGATGGGCTGTTTTGGGCCTGGAAGGCCTCACCAGCTCAGAATGGACTTCTGAAAGTGACGTGGATACATTTCCGGTGGGCCATTCTGGATCTGGGAGGCCTCTCTGGCTCCGAAAGAACTTCCGGAAGTGCCATCCAAGCACTTCCGGCAGTCTGTTCTGAGCCTTGCAAAAAAGGGCTAGGGCATCAGCCAGTTCACCAAAGTCAACAAAAAATTAGCAACCGATTCTATCAAAACAGTGTGGACTGGCTGAATCCCACCACTGGATAAAATACAAATTAATAAAAAAATATTAACAAATGAAGGGACTGGAGGGGGAAAAAGTTAAGAAGTGACAAGAGAAAAGAAAGAAAGAAAAAACAAAAAGAATGACTTCCAACTTTTTTAGTAAATGTATAAATATATAATAAAGTAACTTTGAACTATAAATTAAAACAAACATATATAAAAATATGCAAAATAAACTAAAGCTATATAGCAAAATAGTTATTTATTCTAAACGTAAACATAAACCTTAAAATTTTTCCAATACACAATATTTATATAATCATAACAAAGCTAATTAGCAAATCCTAAAACTGAAACTTTTTAAAGATCTTTTTTAAGTAAGAAATCCAAAATTCAAGCAGAAACAAGCTAGAGAAACTTTTATCTTTCATCAAAGTAGTCAAGAAATGATAAATGTTTTTAAAACTATTTGTATCCATTAGTATTAAAGTGCCAGCGTCCAAGGTTGGGGGAGACGAACACAGAGCTGTTCTGATCATGGGACAGAACCTAAAAGAGCATTGCAAAACAAAACAACCAACAATGCAATGCTCCAGACAGCTCAGAAGATATTAGTAGTACAAAATACTACAACTCCCAATAATATTCTAGAAGAAAAACATAACTTTTTAGATATGTTTTCAATAGGCATAAATGATGGAACTACATACAATTCTTTAAATCTGTATAGAGAAATAAAGAACATTATAGAACAGCATAAAAACATCAAGAACCTTGTGTTTCCCCTCCCCCCCTTTTTTATATTTCAAGCTTGAATCAGAGGCTTTAGAACAGGTGATAAACTCCCATACTTCTGCAGTTTGTTCCAGCTTGAATTCTGCCCTTGGTTTTAAAGGGAGCAAGCATGTTCTGCTGTAACAGAGGGAATGGCCAGGGTATCTTACTCTCTCTATATGTGGCAAAAACTTCTCTCCCTCATGAGAATATGTAATATTCACGCAGCCAGCACTACTGTGAATGATTGACAAAGCTTTGTTCACAACAGGTACTTATGACAGATTCTCTGCATCAGTGGAATAATGGGGAATATAAATAGAAATGATGTGATCAAACTGGTGCCTTACACGTTCAGTAGATGTATTGTACTGTCTAGCTGAGTAAGTGAAGGTGAGAGAATATGCGACATCCAAATTGGAAAAAGGATTTTGTGGAATGTGCAAAATCTTTCAAATTCTAAATTCCCCATCTTGAATTTAAATCAGTCATTCCTTAATGCAAAATGGGCTCTTTTGACTGTTTGGGAAGCGTGTAAGCCCCAAGCAGATTATTTCAAATTTGAGACAGAAGTGTGTCACTTTGAAAAACTTCCCAAACAATTAGACACGTGTTTTGGTCACAAAATAAGCATTCTGGAGCATTGAACCTGAAACATTTTCTGCACTACTAGAATTATGAATTATTTATTATTATATTCTGCTTTTCCACGAGGATTTCAAGTCAGTGTATGTAATGCCCTTTCCACCAGTTTTTGTAATGTACCTTGGAATAACTTACCTTGAGAGATTCCATGACTGAAACTAGACTTGATACTAAGTCTCCCTGGTCTTGGTCCAATTTTTAATCACTACAAGACCCATTTCTCTGTGTTTAGCATAAAAAGAGAGTGATAATATTGGTCAGCAGTTCCTTTTGGAGTATTCAGATTATTCACAGCATTGAAGAGTTTATGGAAGTGGTCTCCAACCTTTCAGGCTTTGCAGACCAGTGGGGGAGGGTAGAGGAGATGGTTCCATGGAAGCTGTGGGCGAGTGCGTGTGCATGTGCATGCAGCTCCATTTTTGTAAGCGGTGGGCATGTACGCCCGCTACGTGTGCAACTGGAGCTGCACACATGTGCACGTCGCTTCCACAGCCCGCTTCTGAACAGGTCACCTATCGGTAATGGGCCATAGCCTAAGGGTTGGGGACCTCTGGTTCATGGTATTTGCATACTTAACTTAGAAACAATTTTCTTGGATATTCTTTGCTTTTACCAAAAAAAATAAATGGCAACGTTTTGGTTATATATAAAACTTTTCTGTGCTTAAGCATTGTACAAATTTGTAAAGTAAATAAATACTACATTGTTTTCTAGACCTATCTTTGGGAAATGACAAGTGGAGTAGAGGAGATACCACCAGGGATTCTGAACAAGGAACACATAATATTTGGAAACATCCAGGAGATATATGACTTTCATAACAAGTATGTTTTCTAAGCATATTGAGATATGTTATTATTTCACATCACAGAAAATTAAAAAATACAATTCCTATATAAAAGATAATGCCACTATTATTTCTTAGACATATGTTCTATCATATCAGGATGGAGATAGTGTAATTATGCTTCCCACTAAGACATATAGTATGCTGTTTGGCTGTACAGGAGCCAAAACTATCTTCTGCCAAATAAGTGATGTGTCTGGAAGTTGACATGGAAGAAGAAGTTGTAACACCAATATGTCTTGACCATTGCCATTGGTAGTTACTCCATCCTATCTATTCCTTAAATTGTATTGCTGCCGATGAAAATTAATTACTAGTTAACAGGATTAGAAATGAATTTTATCTAACATAATTGGCTTTAATGATGGAGGTTCTGTATTCATCATAGCAACATTAATACTTGGCTGTTGGTGGTTGTTATTATGTTGATTCACTGAGTAAGACATGGGTACCATGTTGACGGTGAGTAAGTAATTTTGACAAGATCTACTATAGAGCTTAGTGCAATCATGGCACCTCTTTTCTCAAAATGGGGATTCCCTATGAAGAATGTTAGGCAATAGCTGCAAGCACCAGTACAGCTAAAACCAGCATTCTGTTTGTACAATTATGTGGAAGTAGCTGTTCAAAAGCCACACATTTTAATGGAGGCATAACTTTGACTATCTCCTTACAGATGATCTGGCAAGTGGGCTGCCAAATAACTGGACCTGTCCTCTTCTGCTTAAACTGTAGCCAATTCAAAACAAAAATAAATTGAGTCTTACTCAAGCATTAAATCTGCCTTAATTTCATCTACTTACTTTTAGGCCATCTGTGACCCTGAATGATCCCTTTTTAAAAATGTGTGTATTCAGTTAAATTATATTTATAGACTGTCCAACTCCTGTCAAACTCTGGGCAGGTTATCTCTGGTGGGGGAGGTCATTCTGTTGGGTCAACCTATTCTACAAAGCACATGAAGGCAGGACAAGAAGCAATGAATGGAAACTAATCAAGGAGGGAAGCAACCTAGAACTAAGGAGAATTTTCCTGACAGTGGAACAATTGATCAGTGGAACAACTTTCCTCCAGAAGTTGTGGATGTTCCAACACTGGAGGTTTTAAAGAAGACATTGGACTGTATAGGCAGGGCTTCCTGCCTGAGCAGGGAGTTGGACTAGAAGACCTCCAAGGTCTCTTCCAACTCTGTTATTTTGTTATTCTGTTAGAATGTTCTCCTGAAATTGCATCCGAGTACACATGCTTCCTGGGTCCCACAAGATGACAGAAACCAGGATGCATCGACCTAGCTGGACCAAACCGGATGGACAAAAACAACTGGAGACAAACAATCCCTGAGACAGATATTTCTTATATTGTGTACTTCTTCTAAAAATAAATATTTGCTTTGACTCTGTGGTTCCCTCCCTCATTGCCACTAGGAATGGGGCAGGTTCTGCAGTACTGGAAAAAATGCATACTTAAATAAAATTGTGGCCAAAATGTTGATCTCATAAAGAGAAGCTGTTCAATAACGTTATGGTCCATTTGCCTCTCATGTAAAACAATAAAAGAGTAAAAGATGAAAAAGGAATTGGGAAGCTTAAGTTCAGAGCTGCTTACCCATTGCCATTTTGGCTCCCTGACTAATTTCTACCTTTGTTTTCATTTCTTTTTAGTATTTTTCTGAAAGAACTGGAAAAATACGAACAACTTCCTGAAGATGTTGGTCACTGCTTTGTCACCTGGGTAATACGTCTAAACATATTACTCTTTATTTTTGAAGGTTTTGTACATTTATACATTTAGGTTTTGTACACCTTTAAAGAGACCAAAATGGTAGGTTATAGTCACTCTTTCTGTGATATAACAGATCGTGCTAGCAGCCAGAATTATTCCTTTCCTGTCTCCAAAACCCTGCTTATTCTTACACATTACTGAAACGTAAGGTATTCTTCATGAGCAGTCATTGGTGGAGTCACAAAAGTCAAGATGATAGGTGTATCTTAGTGATTAAAGGCTTTCCATTGTCTTTGTACACTGCATGAGATTAAGCCATTGTGGCAGCTAACCTGACTTTTTAAAACTCTTCCAGGAGACACCTGGTATTCTTCGAGCAAATCTGGGTGGATTTTACTTTGTTGAATTAATTTTTTTCCTTAAGCACTAATCATACTTATCCAATTAAATCACTGATTGCCCCTTGGTAGGTATAACTCATCATATAATATCTTCCTGCTGCCAAGGGTCCATAAGATCAATGCAGTATATAAGTGAGTTAAAATATTAGATGAATCATTCCAAGCCAGGAAGCTTGTCAGAGAAATACAGTATATTGCTGAAAGGAATAAAATGGCATCATTTATTTTGTTCTTCATTGTGATCCACAGAAATGAACTATAATCTTTTACATCCCTATATTTTAGTTCTTCATCACATAGATGTACATGCAAAATGATGAAAGTGGGCAGTAGCCATATGTTACTACAATACTTGGATTGGGAGACTTTAGGGAAATATCATGTAATAATCTAATTAACTCTGATTAGCTCATACTATGAGTTGTACTGGCCATATTTCCATGGCCAGGGGAGATTTAAAAAAAAAAAAAGACTTTAAAGAGTGTCAGTAGGTACAATTGCTAAGATTTTCAAAGTGCTAATGACAAAACATTTCATCATGTCTATTCCAATATGTCATAATGCATTCTGAAGCTAAATAAATACACTTTTTAATTAATCTGAAATATATCTAGATGGATTTATATCATTCCAGTGGAAGCCAAATGGATAGCCCAACTACATTTCCTAATCTTAACTTTCCTTCTCTCTTAATATTAATTTTTCAGGCGGATAAGTTTCAGATGTATGTTACCTACTGTAAAAACAAACCTGATTCCAGCCAATTGATCCTAGAGCACGCAGGAACATTCTTTGAAGTAAGGACAATTTACTACTCCTCTTACTTAGGAAGAGATATATGCTGCAATTTGGTTCCCATCTTTTCTCTTACCTCCTTTTTTTCTCTTTTGAATAGCTCTGAGATTTGATTTATTTTCCCCAATTACTGCCTAGAACAAAGAAATCTTGAACTCTGCTGAATATATTTAAGAGCATGTGTAATATTACAGGTAGAAAACACTGAAGCTGCTGTAGTTGTTGCTTGTCTTAAAACAGGGCCAAATATTCTCTGATTTTCAGATTGAATGAAACTAGCAATATCAATGAAGTATAAATTCATTTGCCCCTCTGGGAAAAAAAAATACTTTGAATAGTTCTGTTTCCCATGTTTGTAATCCCTCAAGAAAATTGTCCAAAAGAGCTGATGAGAATTCTAGTTTAGATTCAATCAAGTTGCTAAGACACTAAGGGTTTGCCTATAAATGTTTGAGCATCGTCAAAATAGCTTAGAATGGAGTGTCACTTTCTTTTGGGGTCTTTAGGTGTCTGTCTCTGTGTTGTTACTTATATCATAACACAGCAAAAAAAAAAGCTGTGAATGAAAATCAGATTAACCGAGCTTGTGCCAGTAGATAAAGAAAGTCATTGCCTTATCATTTTTAATCACACAAATATTGCTTTATTTGTGCAAATAGTTGCATGACCAGATTCTACCAGATCATAGCAGTGGCTAGGGAAAAATGCATTTGTCTAAGTCAAAATAATTACGCTGATTGCTAGGGAAATAGAAAAAAATAGGTAAAATGATTATTCTGATGGTCTTACGCTATTAAATTCTTTGTTGCATTCTTGCAACAAAGTCTCTCTCTTTTTTTTTTTTTTAAAGTAACCAGCCATGATACATTTGCACTTTCCATGCAGTTTTTCAACCCAGGCCTGTCTCAATTTCAATAATGTCTATTCATTGGAGTGTTAATTTAATTGAAAATTTACAATGCAAGTGCATCTCAATCATTTGGGAATATTTTAGTCTGTATCACAGTATTTAAGAGTGTGGATTATTTTAAAAAATAACACTGAGTAATTAGTAATTATGATTCAAGGCTAAATTAGATAAACAGTAGGTTTTGGTGACCAACTCCCAATTCCCTGCCGCAAACAAGAATTACAAAAGGATAGTTTCATATAAAAACTGCATTCCAAAGCAATATGGGTAGTTTTCATTTTTTTCCCCTTCCCTTTCTTCTGTTTGTTCCATTGAACATTCTGCTGCTTTTTCTCCTCTAAGCCCAAATATGGACAAGATGTTCTTATTCTTTGCATTGAATAACCAGACAGATCTTTACTTTAGCTAGATACCTGTTCTCTTTAGCATAATTATTAATCTACCCCTACATAAAAATGATACACCAAATTGAGAATTTAAAAAAAAACTTTTAAAAGGGCAGCAGTCAACAACTTTAATATTATTTGCAAGAAAACCATGTCATCAAAAAGCTCAGTTCAGAAGAGATTCCACATTACTTTACTCAAATCTTATCTTTGAACCATAGTTGGTTCAATAATTTCAACGAAAGGAAGAAAAGAAAAAAAAGGGTGGTATTTTAATGTTTAATTGAATAGGATTCTATAGAAATAGGGTTTTTGCAATTATCTTTGTTACCTTGATCAAAATATATAGGATAGTTCAATATATTAACCAGCAGAGGGCCTAATACTAAAGGGATTACAAGGCACCCAAGTTCAGTTTATTGGCATTCATGCTTGCAGAATTTTCTCACTCATTGATGAGGACTGTTAATGGTAATGTGACAATTCTCAGCAAGATAGCCTGTGAATTAGGTTGTTAATTGAATCACAAAAACAAGTTAAACTTGTCCACACTGATGACAGAAGTTTTAAACTTAGGTGGCAGCTGACAAGAGGAAACTCCAAAAGACCATAGAACCTAATTCACAGTGGTGAATCATGAGGCCTATCAAAAAGATGTTGAGAGTTTGGAAAAAAATCAGAGAAGAGCAGCTAAGACAGGGGTGTGAAACTGCCGGCCCACGGGCCGCTTTCATCATACTGGAGCCGTGGCCACCCCATTGCCGGCAACGCGAAAAAGCTCCGATACATTGCGCGACGTCATGTGACGTCGCAAGTTTGACATGTCTGAGCTAAGATGATCAAAAGCCTGGAGACTAAAACATACAAAGAACGGCGGCAGGAGTTAGGTCTGACTAATCTAAAGAAAAGAAGAAATAGGGGAGACATGATAGCAGTGTTCCAGTATTTGAGGGGCTGCCACAAAGAAGAGAGGTCACATTATTCTCCAAAGCACCAGAGGGCAGGACAAGAAACAATGGTTGGAAATTGAACAAAGAGAGAAGCAACCTGGAATTAAGGAGAAATTTCCTCACAGTGATGACAATTAACCAGTGGAACAGCTTGCCTCCAGAAATCATGGGCGTTCCAGCACTGAAGATTTTTAAGAAGAGGCTAGACAGTCACTTCTCTGAGATGGTATAGGCCAGTGATGGCGAACCTTTTACAGACCGAGTGCCCCCCCCTGTCCCTGCTCCGCTCTGCCTGCTAGGCCACCCACCACCTCCACAGCCCGCCACAGATCACCCAGGCAGCCCAGCAGTGCCATGGTAGCCATGTCCTCCGCCCGTGCCCTGCAGCATCATCTGCGTGCAATGGGGCACGGGTGGAGTCTTGTCTCTGCTGCCGGCTACCATGTCCTTGGCTGCGTTGCTTCGTGTGGGCCACGCCTGGGGGCAATTCTGCTCCAGGGGGGCTGCTGGTGAGGAGGGGGCCGTGGGAGGAGGCAGGGCTGGGGCGATGGTATGTGTGCCCACAGAGAGGGCTCCAAGTGCCACCTCTGGCACACATGCCATAGGTTCGCCACCACTGGTATAGGTTCTCCTGCTTGAGCAGCGGGCTGGACTAGAAGACCTCCAAGGTCCCTTCCTATTCTGTTTTGTTCTATTCTATTCTATTCTACTCTACTCTACTCTACTCTATTCTATATTTTTAATTTAGGATTGGTGTGTCTCTGCCCTATGTGCTTCCTGGCTTCGTTGTCTAAAAACGATAAGAATTTTTTTCCCCATAAAGAAATTAGAGGGTATCTTAATATTCAATGCAGTGAAGAAGAAGGAAAAAGAAGCAGTAAGGGAAAAAAACCTAGATCAATTGGGGTCATTGCTCCTTTAAATTAATGAAAGAAACAAAACTGATCATATTAAACTAGTTAATTTAAATTAACTCAACTTTAGTTTTGGTTCATAAACAACAATAGACATTGGCTCAAAAAAGGGTGGCATCAGATTCTATAACATATTTCTGCATTGAGCACCAGAGATATGCTTCAGAACTTAAAGGCATTTAAAGAACATCAACATACTTACATCAAATGGTTCTTTCTAAATGACCATGGGAAAGAGAGCAGAAGTTACAAAATTTCTCTTTCACATACTTTATCAAAAAAATTACAGAATGATTGATAGCTCCAAAAAACTCAGTCGAGATAGTTTACAATTAAAAATAATTATTTATGGATTTTTAAATTGATAAAGAATCTGCAAACCTTTTTGTTGCATTCTGGTTATCTATTTTATTTTGATTTAGGGATTATTTAGTGTTGTTTTTACTTTTTTTGAAGGAAATTCAACAAAGGCATGGTTTGGCCAACTCCATTTCCTCATATCTGATCAAACCTGTCCAGAGGATTACGAAGTATCAGCTTTTATTAAAGGTATGTCATTGATTTTTGTTGTTATTCTCATAAGTATTTACATACTTCATACTAAGGTGATTAGATGTAGTAATTTTTTTCACTAAAAACTTCTATAGAAATCATAACATAGGATTTATTGTTTGTTTATAACCAACTGTCTTGCCAAGGTCTAATTCTCTTTCTTACTCTTTGTTTGCTTCTTCAGTTGTAAGGCCTCTCGCCAACAATCTGCATGTGTTATAGAAGTGATGCAAAATAATATTTAAGTAATATATCATTTACATTAAAAATCAGTAAAAAATGCTATTTTGCAGAACATTTACTGATATACTTTGCCATTTTGCCTCATCTTTTCTAAACTTTGCAGGAAACTAAGGATATGGGTCTGGGACTCTCAGCACAAATCTTAGCATTTCCAATGTATTTACAGGAGCATTTGCTGGCACACTTCATTTGGGACCCCAATTCTTACTCAAATGTTACAGGCTTTTAAAGCAGACACCATACGGACTCAATAGAAATGTTGGGATTCCTTTTCTCATATATTTAGCCCTGAATTACAAGAGAGTGAGGATCACATTAGATTAACTGATAGGAATAGAAGAAATATTGAATATAAAGACATGAGCAAGAGGTGCAAAAGGATGCAAATATTCCAACTATAAAGATTGGTTATCTTAGAAGATGAACTGCATCTTGGGAAGAACTGTTGGCCTAATGGATTTAATCCTTTTTGTGGATTAAAGTGCCTAATGAGCACTTCTCTTCCTTTATTGCCTGTCAAGTTACATCATTTCTCTAGACCACCTTTATTTTTATTCTCCCTTTATCGTTCCTTTAATTTCTGCATTTAATTGCTTCCTCCTTTTATTTCATTTCCATCCTGTGCTGTTGTTTTTCTTCTTCTTCCTGTTCTTCTAGAAGAATGTATATATAGCATACTCTGGTCTGTGTGAATGTATAAAAAGTTCTCTATGCAGAAAGGGGGTTTATAGATTTTGAAATTATTTTAAAGCTATTTTTATCAGTAATTAATTCAATTCAGAGACTTTTTTTTAATAAAATCAAATACATGCCTATGTACAAGAATATGACAGGCACATGCAGGTAGTCCTTGACTTAACAACCACAATGGGAGCCCAGCATTTCTGTTGCTAAGTGCCTCATTTGTTAAATAAATTTTGCCCCATTTTACAACCCTTCTTGCCACAGTTGTTAAGTGAATCATTGCAGTTGTTAAGATAGTAACATGGTTGTTAATGGCTTCCGCATTGACTTTGCTTGTCAGAAGGTCACAAAAGGGGTTCACATGACCTCGGAACACTGCAACGGTCATAAATATGAGTCAGTTGCTGAGTGTCTGAATTTTGATCACTAGACCAAGGGGATGCTGTAACCGTTATAAGTGTGAAAAACGGTCATAAGTCACTTTTTTCAGTGCCATTGTAACTTTGAATAGTCACTAAATGACCTGTTGCAAGTCGAGGACTACCTATATTTATAAAGGGGACAGTGATGTGGAAGGATCGACTGTCTGTGGAGATAATGAGCCCCTGGGCTTCTTGCTCCTACTCTCTTCTTGTCACTCCCCCATTGCCAAGACAACGCAGCTGCCAATCAAGCACCAGTGTTGGGAGGAGGTAGGGAAAAGGGAGAAAGAGAAAAACAAAATGCTTGGGAACTCTGCAGCGAAGAGCTCATGAAGAAATGGAGCCCAAGCCCAGGAGTCAAAAGAAATAAGTAAAACTAAAGGGTAGGTAACCCTGCCGAGAAAGAGGCAATTAGAAAGGAGACAGCGGCTGAGAAAACTAGAGAGAAAAATGAGTTTATTTCCTTCTCTCGGACAGGTATAAGGTAAAAAGTCTTCAAGCCATTTTCCTCAGCTGGAGCCAAGATTCAAGAGAGGGAAAAGGGTCAAGAAGCCAAGCCAAGCCAAGAACAAACAAGCTGAAAAGATGAAGGAAAAAGTAACTTTGACAGAACAGAAACTAAAAATGATAAAATACAAACTGATTTCTAAAAAAAAAAGAAAAAGACATGTAGCTGCATAGGCAGCGACCATTCAGAGATTTAGATCACAGAAATATAGATGTCAGCAATAAACAAGATAGTCCTCGACTTACAACCATTTGTTTAGTGATCGTTCAAAGTTACCATGGCACTGAAAAGTGACTTATGGCTGTTTTTACATGACTGTTGCCGCATCCCTGTGATCATGTGATCAAAATTTGGATGCTTGGCAACTAATTCATATTTGTGACGGTTGCAGTCTCCTGGGGTCATGTGGTCACCTTTTGGGGAAGCCAGATTCACTTAACAGCGGTATTACTAACGTAACAGCTGCAATGGTTCACTTAACAACTGTGGCAAGAAAGGTCATAAAATGAGGCAAACTCACTTAACAACTGTCTCGCTTAGGAACAGTTTCTAAATTTTGGGCTCAATTGTGGTCATAAGTCAAGAACTACCTCTACAGGGAGAAGATTTGGTACATCTCATACCCTGCAGGCCTTGTCCAGAATATTGGCCTCAGAAAGAAGACATTGAACCAGAGCTTACACCTTGCAATTAGAGATAGAAAAGTTTAAGGGTACTGCTGCTCCTGTTGATGCTGAGAATGTCCTGCCTCAGCCTGTTAAGACAAAAGAAGGATAAACAATTAGAAGAAGGGTTAGAACCTGCTTCCTGGGCTAATATCAGTACAGTACAGAAATGCTGAAGCCAAAATGGGAAGAAGGGACTTGGCTAATCAAGAAAGATGAAGATAAGTCAACTGGGATGAAAGCTGACTAGAAGGATCGGTTGGAATGATGTAAGAAGGAGACATGTAGAGGGGTGTCAAACTGCCGGCCCGCGGGCCGGATGCATCATGCAGAAACCGTGCCCACCCCAGCTCTGGAAAGGGGAAAAAAGTCACCAGACGTCACGTGACGTGGTCAGTTTGATACTCCTGGGTTAGGGGATTGCTCAGTCTAGCTCAGAGAGGTCATTTGTTTGTTTGTTTGTTTATGCACTTTTTTCAGGAGCTTTTAACATGCTGTGAAGAAGGAAAAGGAGAGCTCAAGGATGGTTTGGAAGTGATGCTCAGTGTCCCTAAGAAAGCCAATGATGCCATGCATGTAAGCATGCTGGAAGGTATGTAAATATTAATCTGCCAGGGAAGAGAATGGGCATGTATATCTGTTGATATAAGGCTGATGTGTTTTTTCTGTCTTATTGATAACTATGAAGTTAATATTGAATAACTATGAAGAATAACAGAATAACACAGTTGGACGGGACCTTGGAGGTCTTCTAGTCCAAACCCCTGCTCAGGCAGGAACCCCTGTACCATTTCAGACAAATGGTTGTCCAATCTCTTCTTAAAAACCTCTAGCGTTGGAGCATTCTGCATCCAATTGCAAAAAGCATTAGGAATCTTCATGTCATGAACTGCATTAAACATTCTTAGGGCCTTCTTTTAAAAATGCCCAAGTGTTCTTTTACACATCTCTAGTTGTTAAACTTTGTCAATTTTAAGGAGTACCTGAATCCTCCTTGGACACTAATTTGCTATTTCCATTCTCCCTCATTGCATGATATATTTTTTGGACCTCTAATTCTTTTGTGGGGATTTATATCCAAATGCTAAAGAGCTGTTATTTCTTCACCATAACTTTGAGTCTCATTTGGATGCACATTCCAAATAGGTCCTCTGATATACTGAGACGGACCATTCCTCCATCTAGCTCAGTATTATCTAGTCATGGATTGAGTGTGGGTTTTTGAAACCAATGTTACAAAGGTTTGGGTTTTTTTTTCATTTTTGTTTGTATTTATCACAGGATTTGATGAAAATTTGGATGTTCAAGGAGAACTGATTCTTCAGGATTCATTCCAAGTATGGGATCCCAAATCTCTCATCCGGAAGGGTCGTGAGAGACATTTGTTTCTCTTTGAAATCTCTCTAGTTTTCAGCAAAGAGATAAAAGATTCTACAGGACATACTAAATATGTTTACAAGAACAAATTACTGGTAAGTTTGCAGGGATCTTTATGGGTTTCAGAACCTTTATTATATTGGGGGTGAAAGATAAATCAAATTATCTGTTTGATTCTGCATGTCATACTTTATATTGATTCATTTTATTATACTTTACTAAAGTAGGAGTGGTTAATGGAGACATGAAAAGGTTAAAAAGGTCTTTATTATTAAATTTGTAGTATAAAAATGTACTTTGCCATTATATGTGAACTCACTCTGAGCATCATTCAAAAATTCATGAAAATACCAGTTTCAGCCATCTCTTCTTTCCTTATAGACCTCAGAACTGGGAGTAACAGAGCATGTGGAAGGAGATCCATGCAAATTTGCCTTGTGGTCTGGACGGACTCCCTCTTCGGATAACAAAACAGTGTTAAAAGTAAGTCTCCAAAATTATTTTCCTCTATCTCCAATGCTTTTTAATTTTTTTCCTCAGTAAAAACATCTGGATCAATAATCACAACCTGAGTCCTTTTCTCATTTAATTGAACTTATAAAGCAACCCATTTCAGAGCTTGCTACTCAGCGTATGAGTAGCAATGCATGAAACTGTTGGACAAGTATATATAGTAGATATAGAAGGTGAGGTCAATGCACATGGCTTACATACACATGCCATGCATTCATAAGCAATGCGAGCTTTATACCCCAGGGATTCTAGTCTATACAACATAATGCTATTTGAGTGCCACTAGTCAATCTTTTTTAGTTACCACATACACACTAGATCAAACTCATTGGGTAAAGCATAGAATGCATTTGTTCAATCTGCAAATAACGTTCTATACATCAGGCACAAAAGTCTATATATAACAGTATATACACCATATATTAGGAATAGCTTTCAGCTGCTAATTTGCTCCACTTCCAAGGCTATCTTCATCAAGAATTCAGATTTTATTCTTTATCTTACTCTAGCTCTTCTCTTTGTTTGAATTTAGTTTAAGTCTAGTAATGATCATGGATATATATATTCAGGTCAAGATCTGCCATCGCTCTTATACGTGAGCGATGTTCCCATTTTTATGTAATTTGCCCTAGCGGTTTTTAAAAGTAGTTTTTTAAAACTATCACTAGGGGAAGACCTCATTAAAACATGTAACATTATAATGTATAATCATATATATATCTTGGAAGGAAATTATCTTAAGCTTCATTAGATTAGAATGAAATGATCTGCGGTTTTAACACAGTGTAAAGCAAACAACACTATTTACTTTTTACTGCTCGTAGCAGAATTTACTTGATGGAAATGTTCTTTATAATCATTGATTTCTTTAAAAACTATCATACGCCAAACAGCTTTCTTAGTGCTAATGGGTTTTTTTAGGTTAGGGTCATTTTACAGAGCTCCATCATTTTAGAGATTTTGTTTGAGAAACTAGCAGTACAAGAACAACAATTTCCCCTCTCTAAGCATATTATACATATTACGTATGGGTGTGTGAATGCTGGATTGGGCTAGGTTGGGTTGTGTCATAAACCACATACAATACATAGATTATTTTACCTTTGTTTGCCTTTCTTTTACTAGGAGTGTACTTTTAGCACATGAACATTTGCTGTCTTATCAGGAAAACTGTTCTGTTATGTAGGTAAATGAATGAAAGCAGGGCCATACTTGAGAAATACTTTAATTCTACCTTCTGCCTTTGCTGTTCAAATGTTTAGGCAACCAGTATTGAAACTAAACAAGAATGGATTAAAAATATTCGAGAAGTGATACAAGAAAGAATTATACATTTAAAAGGAGCTTTGAAAGAGCCAATCCAGCTCCCTAAAACCCCTGCAAAGCAAAGAAACAACAGTAAGAGGTAATTTTAGTTGTCCTGTAAATGTTCTGTATAAAACAACTGTTTCGCCACAGAAAGTCTGGATTTGCACTATAAATTCAGTCTGGATTTAAACCATTGTTCGTTGAATAACAATATAAGTAAATCCACATTCCATGATGTGCCACACACACAAACATTTAGCTTAGTGCTAAATGTGAACTACACCAATATGTTTCTGTACATTGATTGTATATAAATTGTATTTATTCTGTTGAATTGATAAACCTTCACTATAAGAGTTAGCATCTTGCAATTGGTAGATCAAGCTTAGACTTCCTGAGCAGTGCTTGGGGAATGTAATTGGTGAAAATATGTTTAGTGAGGTAATGTTTAGTCAGATCTGTATGTCTCTCTGTTTATCTATTTGTCTGTCTGTCTGTCTATCTATCTGGATCCAGATTATGTACTTTGTTTTGGTAGGATTAAAATGATGTTAAAACAATGGCACAAGAGTAGATGCTAACCTTCCCTAGTAGTCATTGTAGATTAGATTATTGATAACATACTTTATAAGATTCATATCCTCTATTTTTTATTTTTAAAAAAGGATTCTAGTATTGAAGCTCCTTGTAGTAGCATCCTATAAACAGAAATCGGAATGAAGGGTGGAAAATAGTCCATACTCTTTCAAATTCATCAGAAATATTTTAAAAGGAGAATAAATTAGTTTGCTCATTTTGTATATTTTTCAAAGTTTGATAGCCTCATCATTTAAACCACAGAAAATGTGAGAACTGAGGAACTGACATCGGTTTTGCAAAACAGCTAGACTATAATTTAGATGGCTGGGTTTGGTTAAGTGAGAAATCCAAGCAGAACAGGTCATTGGTTTGCCACATTCATTATGGAGCTATTTTGAGATATATTGCTGTCACTATGTAAACCTGGAGTAGTCAGTTTTAAAGAGCAAAAGGGGTTATTATGTACTAACCTCACTGTAGGGATGACATCAGTATTCTAAATTACAGACTAAGTTGTAACACATGTGTGATCAGCTGAACAACTACTTCTTCACATTGTGCCTGAACACTTTTCAAATTCATTCAAGAAATTTCTTCTTGTTTTTTCCTCTGTAGAGAGGGAGGAGAAGATGCTGACAGCCAAGGAGATGGGAGTAGTCAGCCTGACACAATTTCAATTGCATCCAGGACTTCTCAGAATACAGTAGACAGTGACAAGGTAGGATTTATTCTTGAAAATCTGACAACTTTAAAATACAGAAGAATAGGTGAGAAACAAAAATTAAGTGGCATTTCTTCATAGAATTATTGTTAGTAACAATAGCTGAGAAATAAACTATACATTGTTTATTAATTGTCACATATAATAAGTATATTTCTAAGTGACTGGCTACTCTACTTTCTACGACCATAGGCATACTGGAAAAGTCAATTATACAGCAAGTGTTTTTAAAATAATGCCTTTAAGAGAACCACCAAGATTCTGGGGGATGTGTTTGCTGACCTTCACAGTGGAAGATGCTCAAGAGTCTTTCACGTTTTGTTGTTCATGGAGCACATACTGCTTTTGAACAAAGATAGGAAGAATGGCAGAAAAAGAACAGAGTGTCATGGGCAAATTAGGAGGGCCAACTTGATTTCAAAGAAGTCACAACAAAACCAAAATCCAAAAAATAGCAAACTGTTCAAGGGGGCAACTGACAGCTTCACTGAAACAAACAAAAACCAAATTGTTTTGGGTTTTGTTTGTTTCAGTAAAGCTATCTGTTGCCCCCTTGAACAGTTTGCTATCTTTGTTTGGTTTTAAAGTTATGAATTTTGGGGTGCAGATGCTATGCATGCTGAAAATTAGTGCTATGGTAGCCTCATTTGCATTTTCAGAAAGCAGATCTCAGAAGACACAGCACAATTTTGTCTGCGTATTTGTGTGTGTTTTCATATTTGCTGCAAGCCCAGTGACACAAAGCTTTCCAGAGAAAATTGGAGGGCAGTAAGGGGAGGTTGACAAAGATTTTGGGCTACCCAGCTCTAGGAATAGAGCTGGGTACAAATGGACTACAAGCCTTTTGAAGTTAATATTCAAGGGGAAAGACTATCAGTTGTGAAAGCAGGTGCACATTTTGGAATGTGGGGCCCAAAGTATAAAATTCAAATTGCATCATAGAAGGATGAAGAAATTGTTTGGACGAACTAGAAGGCAAGAAATTTCTTTGCTATTATATTTTGCTATAGGTTTTTTTTTCTCCACAGCTAAAATTTCATGTGTTTCAGATTAAATTGTCAATTGATATCAGGTTCGATGTGTCTTTCAAAAAAAGCAGTGATATAAAGTTTTATTGCCTGAATAAACATTTCATGTATGAGATATTTGGAAATGGCATTGATAAGACATTTTATCTATTTGGAGAATCAGTCTGGGTAACAGGAATAAATCTTAAATGAGTAATTTAATTTAACTTATATAGTATTTCTAAATTACACAAATAAAATCTGCCTTATAGATATATGCCAGTATAATTGGTTTCTTTCCCATATAAAGTGTGAATGATATTATCCTTTGTAGTCAATAGGCTCAGCAAGTTCATAGATCATAGGTATCTGAAAGCTTCTTGTCTTTACTTATTTTGAGACCATTTTTCTATATACTTTGTTTTTATGATTAGAGATAAGTGAACTCATTAATTATGTTGGTTGCACAATACTTTCATTTAAGAAATAGTCAAGGTTTTAGAAAATCAACTGCCAGTATTATTCATAGAGGTCAAAACAACTAAGAGCAGCAAGGCTAAAACCTTTCTATGTGCATACAATATCAATGTATACACAGAAAAGAGGCAGGGCTTAGCCTTAGACCATAGTCCTACCTGTTTTCACCCCCTCTATGGATGCTATTGTCATAGCCAATTAATGTTGTCTTGATTTGTGTATATTTCAGACACAATAAGTAAAGCAATTTGTTTATTCCTATCACTTTGCTGATATCCATTTTCAGCACAACAGGAGAAACTTCTTTCATTCAGAATGCTGCAATAAGAGTAAATTTGGCCTCTGTGATTTTCCATTTGCTCTTCCTCAATCAACATCTCAGTTGCCATGCAACATACTGAAACAATTAAATCTTGACTTTTCAGGTTCTTAATCCTTCATTCAGCAATTGTCTTACTGGCAGAAGGCTCACAGACACAGGATAGCGAGATTAGCCTCTTTATTAGGAACAAGGATGAAGCCATCTAGTCATTGTATTTGCCCACTGCAACATATAAAAATAAAAATCTTATCCAAGTCTGTGCTCCAAGGTTTAAATTCTAGACTTTTTCCTCCTGCCTTTCAAAATTGGAAATTTGACCATTGTTAACAGTTCTCATTAGCATGGAAATTGTTTGTTCCTGCCTCACCAGCTTCATTCTTTATTCTAGTATGTTTCCACTTTTATTAATCAAATTTATTAATCAAATTTATATGCCGCCCTTCTCCAAAGACCCAGGGCAGCTTACAACAAATACAATAACAAAAATTTAAAAATTAACTGCATTCATACAACATACAAACACAATCAGCTCACAGTCGCTGATGGAGGGACCTTCCTAGGGCCCATGGGCAGAGCACAGCTCATACACCCCAAGCCTGTTGGCATAAATGCGTCTTCAGCAATTTCCGGAAAGCTAGGAGGGAGGGAGCAGTACGAACCTCTGAGGGAAACTGGTTCCAGAGGGCTGGGGCAGCAACGGAGGAGGCCCTTGCCCTAGGTCCCGCCAGATGACATTGTCTAACAGATGGGACTCATAGGAGGCCAACCCTATGCGCCCTAACCGGTCGCTGGGATTCATGAGGCAGAAGACGGTCCTACAAGTATCCTGGTCCATTGCCATAAAGGGCTTTATAGGTCATAACCAACACTTTGAATTGTGTTCGGAGACCAATTGGTAGCCAGTGCAGCTCGCGGAGAGCTGGAGTGATATGAGCATGTCTTGGGAGACCCAAGACAGCTCGTGCGGCCGCATTCTGGACTACTTGTAGTCTCCGGACATTCTTCAAAGATTGCCCCATGTAGAGAGCATTACAGTAGTCGAATCTCGAGGTGACAAGGGCATGGGTGACTGTGAGGAGTGACTCTCGGTCCAAATAGGACCGCAACTGGTGCACCAGGCGAACCTGGGCGAATGCCCCCCTCGCCAGAGCCCAAAAAAATGATATTCTAAACTTAGCTGTGGATCGAGGAGGACACCCAAGTTGCAAACCCTCTCCGAGGGGGACAAAACTTCTCCCCCCAGGGTAATGGACGGACAGTTGGAATTGTCCTTGGGAGGCAGAGCCCATAGCCACTCCATCTTGTCGGGATTGAGTCTGAGCCTGTTGGCACCCATCCAGACCTCAACAGCCTCCAGGCACCGGTTCATCACTTCCACTGCTTCGCTGTACTGACGCGGGGTAGAGATATAAAGCTGGGTATCATCAGCATATTGATGATAACTCACCCCGTGTCGACGGATGATCTCACCCAACGGCTTCATGTAGATGTTAAAAAGCAGAGGTGAGAGAACAGGCCCCTGAGGGACTCCACATGGAAGAGGCCTCGGAGCCGATCTCTGACCTCCTGCAAACACCGACTGCGACCGGCGAGAGAGGTAGGAGGTGAACCACCGTAAAACGGTGCCCTGCACTCCAAGCCCCTCCAACCGGTGCAGAAGGATACCATGATCAATGGTATCGAATGCCGCTGAGAGGTCAAGAACCACCAGGATAGTGGAATAACCTCTATCCTGGCCCTGCCAGAGATCATCGATCAGCGCGACCAAAGCAGTTTCCGTGCTGTAACCGGACCTGAACCCAGACTGCTGAGGGCCCAGATAATCAGTTTCATTCAAGGACCATTGGAGTTGGAGTGCCACCACCTTCTCAACAAACTTCCCTAAAAAGGGAAGGTGGAAGACTGGACGATAATTATTTAAAACTGCCGGGTGCAGGGAAGGCTTCTTGAGGAGGGGGCGCACAAGTGCCTCCTTTAAGGGAGCCAGAAAGGACCCCTCCCTCAATGAAGCGTTAGCAACAGCCTGGACCCAGCTCTGTGTCACCTCCCTGCTAGCCGAAACCAGCCAGGAGGGGCACGGGTCCAGTAAACAGGTGACCGAACTCACAGCTCCAATGGCCTTGTCCACATCATTTATTTATTTATTCATTCGGATTTGTATGCCGCTCCTCTCCGAAAACTCGGAGCGGCTCACAACATATATATAAAAACAATTGCAACTAATCCGAACAAAAAACATTAAAAATAAAAACCCCATACATGCTCATCAATCACACCACAATCAACAATCATCCCCAGGCCTGCTGGCAGAGGTAGGTTTTTAAATTCTTTCGGAAGACCGGGAGGGTCGGAGAAACGCGGACTTCAGGAGGTAGTTGGTTCCAGAGGGCGGGCGCCGCAACAGAGAAAGCCCTCCCCCTAGGGCCCACCAGACGACATTGTTTCGCTGACGGGACCCGGAGGAGGCCAACCCTGTGTGCTCTCACCGGTCGTAGAGAAGTATGTGGCAGAAGGCGGTCCCGTAAGTATCCTGGTCCCATGCCATGAAGGGCTTTATAGGTAATAACCAAAACCTTGAATTGGGCTCGGAGACCAATAGGCAACCAATGCAGCATGCGGAGAGTTGATGAAATGTGGGCACAACGAGGAAGGCCCACAACTGCTCGTGCAGCTGCATTTTGCACTAATTGTAGTCTCTGAACACTCTTCAAGGGTAGCCCCATGTAGAGAGCATTGCAGTAGTCGATCCTCGAGGTGACAAGGGCATGTGTGACTGTGAGGAGAGACTCCCGATCCAAGTAAGGACGCAACTGGTGCACCAGGCGAACCTGGGCAAATGCCCCCCTCGCCACTGCTGATAAATGATGATCCAATGTCAGCTGTGGATCGAGGAGGACTCCCAAGTTGCGAACCTTTTCTGAGGGGTTTATAGATTCACCCCCCAGGGTAATCGAAGGACAGATAGAAGTGTCCTTGGGAGGCATCACCCACAGCCACTCTGTCTTATCGGGGTTGAGCCTTAATCTGTTAACACCCATCCAAACCCTCACAGCCTCCAGACACCGGCACATCACCTCAACCGCTTCACTGATATGGCCAGGAGTGGAAATGTACAGCTGAGTATCGTCAGCGTACTGATGGTATCTCACTCCGTGGCAGTGGATGATCATACCCAGTGGCTTCATGTAAATATTAAAAAGTAGGGGGGAGAGAACCGACCCCTGAGGCACTCCACATGGGAGTAACCTAGAGGTGGACCTTCGATCCCCCACAAACACCGACTGCGACCGACCAGTGAGATAGGAGGAGAACCACCGCAATACGGTGTCCCCCACTCCCAATCCCTCCAGCCGGCGCAGAAGGATACCATGGTCAATGGTATCGAACGCCGCTGAGAGGTCAAGAAGCACCAGGACAGAGGACTGGCCTCTATCCCGGGCTCGCCAGAGATCATCCATCAGAGCGACTAAAGCAGTTTCGGTGCTGTAGCCGGGCCTGAACCCCGACTGCAGAGGGCCCAGATAATCGGCTTCCTCCAGAGACCGCTGGAGCTGATGTGCCACCACCTTCTCGACAACCTTCCCCACAAAGGGAAAGTTGGAGACCAGACGATAGTTGGTCAAAATTACTGGATCCAGGGAAGGCTTCTTGAGGAGGGGGCGCACAAGTGCCTCCTTTAAGGGAGCCGGAAAGGACCCCTTCCTCAAAGAAGCGTTGACAATCTCCTGGATCCAGGTACGTGTCACCTCCCTACTGGCCGAAACCAGCCAGGAGGGACACGGGTCCAACAAACAGATCCAATGGCCCTGTCCACTTCCTGAGGCGTAACAGCCTCAAACTCTCCCCAGATGACCGGACAAGAACATGCCCCTGTCCCCTCAACTGAATCATTATCAGTCGACTCTGCTACACAATTGGAGTCTAGGTCAGGAGTTACCAGGTCAAACTCCTCCCATTCAACAGGACTAAGACGGGCCTCTATCATCTCGACTGACTCATTGTCAGCCGACACTGCATTCCAATTGGACTCCAAGTCAGCCCGGATCTGAGCAACCTTGTCTGTGAAAAAGATGTTAAATTCTTCAGCATTGCCCTGCAAAGGTTCCTCCATCCTCCCCGTATCCAGGAGAGAGTGAGTCACCCTAAACAGGGCAGCCGGAGGAGATTCCGCAGATGCGATCAATGCGGAAAGATACTGAGATCTTGCCGTAGTGATCGCTTCTAAATAGGTCTTAATGTAAGCTCTCAATTTGGTTCGATCAGATTCGGATCTGCTTTCCCTCCATTGCTTCTCTAGACGTCTCTTCTGGCGCTTCATCCCCCTGAGTTCCTCGGTAAACCAAGGAGATCACAGAGAGGTCGCAATGGCGCAATCCGGTCTAGAGCCCCCGTAGTGGCCGTATTCCAGGCCATCACTAGGGACTCCGCCGAACTGTGTATGAGCAAATCCGTCAATTCCCCAAGCACCCTTTGAAAACCAATAGGGTCCATCAGGCGTCTGGGGCGGAACCATTTAATCGGTTCTGGCTCCCTGCGAGAGAGGATTGGTGTCGTAAACTCAAGCTGCAGCAGAAAATGATCTATCCATGACATGGGCAACACTTCTAAGCCCCTTAGCTTCAGATCATAGCTCAACTGTTCCGAGAGGAAAACTAGGTCAGGTGTGTGTCCCCACTCATGGGTTGGGCCCTCAATTACTTGTGCCAGGTCCATGGTTGCCATGGAGGCCATGAACTCCCGAGCCAGCCCAGAAGACTCACCGAGTGACGGCACGCTGAAGTCCCCCAAAACAATAAGTCTGGGGAACTCAACCGCCAACCCGGCTACCTCCTCGAGTAGCGTGGGCAGGGCTGTAGAAATGCAGCTGGGAGGCAGGTACATAAGCAACAGACCCACCTGTACACCTAGGTCCAACCTCATAAGGAGGGACTCACAACGTGATATCTCAGTAGCAGCGAGTCTGTGCAGCCCGAGTGTCTCCTTAGCTATAATCGCCACTCCTCCCCCCCTTCCCTGGGGTCGCGGCTGATGCCATATCTGAAACCTAGCTGGGCACATCTCAGAGAGGGGAACTCCTCCCTCTGGGGTCAGCCAGGTCTCAGTCACACATGCCAGGTCGGCCTCCTCCTCCAGAATTAAGTCCCGGATGAGGAGAGCTTTATTTACCACCGACCTGGCATTGAGCAGCAGCAGCCTGTCCAGGGTCCGGATTTCGCTCATTACCAGTACCCCGGGAGAGGTTCAAGGGGCCAGAACAAGAGATCGCTTTCAGGCAGCGAGGCCTTGTTCCCCGAGAGCGGCCTACCCCAGGCCTCCCGTCATATCTGCCTCTTCCCCATAAGACCGGTATAGACAGGCCCTCTGATCCCTCAGAGCAAGGCTCTGTTGTAGTAATATAATTTTAGTACAATTCTTTCCTTAGTGTTCCTGCTGTGGTGACATTTAAATTGTACATTGGCACCAGTACATGTACCTACATATAACACCACATGATACATACTCATCACCATAAGGGTCCTCTACATGGCTACTTTCCTTGGTACCCCCCTGCAAAAGCTATAGGAATAGTGAATGCAATGGAAAACTTGTAAATTTAAATAATGATCAGTCATAACCACACAATAATACTACAACACTGTAGCTGGCATGCTGTTAACACTTCCATTTACCATTATCAAACTATTCAACTCCATGTTTTTTCCAGCCCACTTTTCATAGTCTAAGATCATCAAAACAGTTTTGTAAATAAAATTCTAGGCTATACCATTCTCTCTGTATAGGGTAAGCTTTAATGTATATAATAGGAATGGATGATTTTGCTTTTTATTACAGTTAAGTTTTTCACTTTGTCTCAGTTTTACAACAGTTTCTTATTTCTTTTTCATCATCTATTTGAAATCCTGATTATGTTTTTATGTGTGAATGTTAAAGCACACATAACCATACGAAGTTGGCCCTCTTTTCAATGCATTCTTTCCGAATGTAATAACATCCCTAATATGTACATTTTAATTTATCTTTATTTTTTTGTTTTATTGATTTTATTATAAATTATTTGATTGTTGTGAGTCATTGAGGTATTGAGAGGTAGGTAGCATACAAATAAATTATTGTTATTATTAATGTAATATTTTCCTAGTATAGACTATTTTATCAAGTCCCTGCATTGTGAAATTTAGAGAAGTGCAGACTGTACAAATAATTGCAATCTAGCTTATCTATTCATTCAGTCTTACTATAATCAAATTAATTTGTCTTCTATTTCTATATAAGAAGGGTTATTGGTATCCATTTCTGGAATCCATTAAATGTCATTAGAATGAGCTATAGAATAATGGTCTGTTTAAAAAAAGGAAGATTAAAATACTTCAGTTGTTTAAACTATTAATTTGAAGCAGCAGGAAGTCATTTCTTCACATTTAGTTGGCAGAGAGTTAGAATGGGCATGAGTGAGAATAAATTCTCCTGTTGCGAATAAATTCTCCTGTTGCTATTGGCTTTTTTCACTATTTATATAAGCAAATAATCCATAGCATGAGCCAGAAGTATAAATTTAGATTATAGCCATCTGCTTTTAAACAGAGTTTAAGCAGCAGCTTCCTGAATGTGTAATGCCACGTTATGACCCTCCCACCATTTACCCACATAAAACTACTCATGTGATTTGCCCCCATCTCCCAGCATGTGCTTTAGTTGAGTATGATACCTGAAAGCGTTCATCATCAAAGGATTTGCTTGGGTGGAAAGCACTATATGAACAGTAAACAGGATGAACTAGAAATTCAGGTAAATGAGGGCAGATATGATATTGTTGCTATTACGGAAACATGGTGGGATGAAACCCACAAATGGAACATGCAGCTAGAGGGATTTAACTTATTTAAAAGAAACAGACCAAACAAAAGATGAGGTAGAGTTGCACTATATGTAAGAAATAACTACATCTCTACAGAAATAGAGCACAACAATGACGAAAACTGTCTTGAATGCATTTGGGTCAATATAAAAGGGGGGGAAATGACATTGCCATAGGTGTATACTATAGGCTGCCCAACCCAACATAGTAAATATAGATTAACTTTTTGCTAATCAGCTAACTAAGTAAGGTATGTAGGAAGCACATCACAATAGTAATGGGGGACTTTAATTACCCTGATATCAACTAGGAGATAAACTCTGCACCAAGTGGAAAATCAAACAGATTCCTGACAAACCTAGCAGACAACTTTGTCTCCCAAAACGTAGAGAAGGGAACTAGGTGATTAGCCATATTGGATCTAATCCTCACTAATAGAGATGAAATAGAAGGTGTTGAAGCCACAGGAACCTTGGGAGGGAGTGATCATGCAATATTAGAATTCAACATTATGGAAGCACAAGCAATAGAACACAGTCAAACTAGAGTCTTGGACTTTAAGAGAGCTAATTTCAATAAACTTAGAGAGGGCTTGGGTAGGATTCCGTGGATGAGAATCCTCAAGGAGAAAACAACTCAAGAAGCTTGGGGAATTTTGAAAAGTGAGATAATAAAAGCCCAGTCTGGCACAATACCAACAAAGAAGAAAAATAACAGCTCTCAAAAGAAACCAGCATAGCTGCATAAAGAACTCTCTGATAAATTGAAAGACAAAAAGGACAAGTATAAAAAGTACAAAGAGGGGCACATAACTAAGGCAGAATATCAGCAAATAGCCCAAGCCTGCAAAGATGAAGTGAGGAAAGCTAAGGCTCAAAATGAACTAAGGCTTGCAACCAAAGTCAAGAATAACAAAAAAAAAGTTTCTTTCAACATGTAAAAACAAGAAAAAATGAAGGAAACGATTGGTCCGTTAGTGGAGGAAAGTGGCAAGAAGGTGACAAGCAACAGGGAGAAAGCAGAACTATTTAACTCATTTTTTGCATCTGTCTTTACTCAAAGGGAAAAAACAGTCTAACCTATCAAAAACAGTACTGTAAAAAACAGATTAGAAACACAAGTTAAGATAGGAAAGAAAATGGAAGTGAGCACCTGTCCAGCCCAGACGAGATCAGATCACCAGGACCAGATGGATTACACCGCAAGGTTCTGAAGGAACTGGCAGATGTGGTCTCAGAACCACTGAACTATATTTTTCAAAGACCCTGGAGCACTGGGGAACTACCAGAGGACTGGAAAAGAGCTGATGTAGTTCCCATCTTCAAAAAAGGGGAAAAAATGGATCCAGGAAACTATCTCCCCCTCAATACAGGGGAAGATTCTGGAAAAGATAATCAAACAACAAATCAGCAAACACTTAGAGGCAAACAAAGTCATTACTAAAAGCCAACACGGGTTTGTCAAAAACAGATCATGCCAGACAAATCTTATCGCATTCTTTCACCAAGTGACAAAATTACTGGACCAGAGGAATTCTGTGGATATAATTTATTTGGACTTCAGTAAGACATTTGATAAAGTAGATCACAACCTACTACCTGATAAGATAGAAAAGTGTGGGTTAGACAGCATCATCACCAGATGGATTCGTAGCTGGTTGACCGGCCATACTCAGCGTGTGATTCTCAATGGAACTGCATCTACATGGAGGGAAGTGTGATAGAGAACTCATCAAATTTGTAGACAGCACCAAGCTGGCAGGAATATCCAACACTCCATAAGACAGGCTTAAGATACAGGAGGATCTGGACAGACTGAACATTGGGCGCTATCTAACAAAATGAAATTCAATGGTGAAAATGTAAGGTTCTACATTTAGCAAAAACCAAATGTACAGGTATAGTATAGGTGGTTCCTGGCTCAATAGTAGTAACTGTGAGAGGGATCTCAGAATCCTAGCAGACAATCACTTATATGTGAGCTAGCAGTGTGCTGCAGCTGCCAAAAAAGCCAACATGGTGCTAGGCTGCATTAACAAAGGGATAGAATCAAGATCAAAAGTATTAATACCACTTTACAATGCCTTGGTAAGACAACACTTGGAATCCAGTTATGGTCACTATGATGTAAAAAAGACATTGAGACTCTAGAAAGATTACAGAGAAGAGCAACAAAAATGATTAGGGGACCGGAGGCTAAAAACATATAAGGAACGGTTGCTGGAATCGGGTATGTCTAGTTTAATGAAAAGAAGGACTAGGGGTGACACAAGAGCCTGAAGGCAGGACAAGAAGCAACGGATGGAAACTAATCAAGGAGAGAAGCAACCTAGAACTAAGGAGAAACTTCCTGACAGTTAGAACAATTAACCAGTGGAACAACCTGCCTCCAGAAGCGATGAATGCTCCAACATTGGAAATTTTTAAGAAGAGACTGGACAACCATTTGTCTGAAATGTTATAGGGTTTCCTGAGCAGGGGGTTGGACTAGATGATCTCCAAGGTCCCTTCCAACTTTATTGTTGTTGTTGTTGTTATTATACAAATGAATCAATAATACAGCAGTTTGAAACTTGTTTCCTACACTCAAGACTTATGAGAAATACTATTTTTACATTGCTATGTTTGAGGTTCGGTGCTGAATGGGAGAGCTAGATTCTTTCAGTGTTTGTGAAGTTTACCCTTCTAATTGTAATAATTTGAATTTGAATGATCCTACATGTTTCCACCTAGAGGACAGTATATACGTCACTAGTAACTTCAGAGGGTTCTTTTTCAATATCATTTCCTCCATCCGTTAAAAAATCATTGCTACGTGCAGTAGTTAAGAGGATAGGGAAACGTTGCAGGAGAGCCTGCTGAATCTTTTCCTTATGTTATTCAACTGCTGTTCCTTCTGTATTTCTGCAGATCATAAAAGGTCAAGAATAACAATGTGTTTTCATGCTGTGAATAGTTTGCAGAATACATTTCAGTAGAATGTGGGAGAGGTGAGGGCAAGTGCTGAGGTTTGTTTTGCAGAAATAAAGATAGGCAGGTACAGAAGATGTCATGGAAGATGAGAAGACCTGCTTTAGATATTGATGTGTTATGTCCACTCCCAGCCATATTTATTCAACTAGCTTCCTCACTAGTCTAAACATGATATTACTGACATTGAGGTTTGTTAATGGAAACATAACTTCTGACAAAAATCAGATTCACTGAAAGGAGGAATATAAAAACATTACAACTATGTTTAGCATGTATTAAGTACAATGATAGGCTTGCCTCTGAGAACAAAATGATGGAATCTTAGTATGGACTCTATCTTCCCATTCAAATATTCTGCCCATACCTGCAATAAAAACTAGGAAGAGATTGGATTTTTGTTAACATACTATCCATCCTTATAACACTCTCCATGCCAAAAGAGACGAAAATACCTGCTAAGGATTCTGCAGTTTGTCGCTCTGCTGCAACCATTTTTAGATTTGTTGCTTTTTTTAGCTTAATTGTATGATTTATATTTTGAATTTGAATTCTCCCTTATGGTGTCACATTGTTTTGTAAATTGTTTTAAGAAGCCTTTACTCCTTAAAATGATTAATATATTCATAATAAATACATAAAAGCTTGCCACTGTACAAAGTATATTAGGGAAAGGGAAGCTCTGAACTTGACACTACACCGTCCCTAAATTTACAACAAACTGTTACGAGAATAGAATTTTGCGGTAATAAAATGCAATCAAAAGTTAGGAAGAAGGATAATGTTGAGAGCATGCAGCTGTCTCTTTTATTTCTTATATTCAAAGAACCACTCATCTTTTAGTATGGCTAAGCTGATGACTTCTAAGGCAATTAATATTATTTTTTTAAAAAAAGTAACCAATTTTGGAAAGCATGTAGATCATGACAACTGGAATTATTTCCAACTTCTTAAAAAGCGGTCTGCTCTATTATAGGAAGAGTAAGAGTCTTCCAAACTGTTGCTCCTCTCTCCTTGATAGCAATGCTTTTGAAGTTTGTCTCTTTCCTCTGTTCCTCAGCTTCTTTTGTTGGGTCTTGATGACAGAATGATTGGGCCCTTAACAAATTTATTTTTCAACATTCCATTGGATCAAACTGAATAAAAACCAAATGCAATCCAAAACAATGAAAAACCTAAGCTCATAAACTACCGGAGTTGCTCTGGAATGTGATGATATAGAAATAGTATGATATGATATGATATGATATGATATGATATGATATGATATGATATGATATGATATGATATAATATAATATAATATAATATAATATAATATAATATAATATAATATAATATAATATAATATAATATAATATAATATAATATAATATAATATAATATAATATAATATAATATAATATAATATAATATAATATAATATAATATAATAAGTTCCAACTATCCAGCTGTTCGCTTAAATGAGCTTGTGATTTGCAAATTATTAATCAATCTACGTTCAGGATTTATGACTGATGTTTTGCTTGCTTATTATTTTATAAAAGAATAAGCTACATATTAATATAGAATGAGTAATTGAAATGCTTGAATATCTTATACAAGAGTCCTTAGCTGTTCCATTCATTTATGTCCCAATACTTGATGTAACTGGCAAAGAAAATAATAATTGGAGACATTCCATTTGTATTGATGGAGTATGCCCCAACAATTATTAATCTTATTTAGCCCAGTAGCATAGCAGTTATCTTAGCCAGTTGCTTAGTAAGAAATTAATATACAAGATTAGAGTGATGTCATTGTGTTTAGGTTTAATCAGTTCTCAAGGGGTGAACTCTTTAGTAAGTAATCTTAAGAATACTTATCAAGAAATTCACTCAATTATTTTCTGTTATAGGTATACATGTAATAATAATAGATAGTAGTAGTAGTAAAGCTGGAAGGGACCTTGGAGGTCATCTAGTCCAACTCACTGCTCAGGCAGAAAACCCTATACCATTTCAGACAAATGGCTGTCCAGTCTCTTCTTAAAAAGTTCAAGTGTTGGAGCATTCACTGCTTCTGGAGGCAGGTTGTTCCACTGGTTAAGGCAGGTTGTTCCACTGTACTTCATTTATTTCATTAGCTGGGCATGTTTTGATAATATTATAGAATATGTTCCAAATTATATTTATCTTGGAAGAGGGGTATTATTCTTCAGTGAAATATATCTGATTAGTTAACAAAAATGAACTAATCAGATTCAAAAAATCAGCAAATCGGGATTTGGAATTTAGAGAATTCAGTATAATAAGTTTGGGTAAATTTGTTGGTCAAAAGATTGAAAGTGTCAAGCTTCTTGTCTATGGAGATTCTCAGTCATCCAGGTCATAGTTTTCCCAAAGATCCTTTTTCTTTTTCACAAGGCAATTGGACTTTCTTGTTTTTTTCTTTGAAGACGTTTCGTTTCTCATCCAAGAAGAGCTGAAGAAGCTTCTTGGATGAGAAGCAAAACATCTTCAAGCTTCTTGAGTGAGGGTGGTGATGATGCACTGGAGTAAAAGATTACTAAGAAAAGGAAAACTTCAGAGATATTAATTGCATACCTTGAAAAGGCCATTAATAATTACTGTAATTTTTCTTACTAAAAAGCCAAATTTGATCTAAAGGATTAAGACTTTGTAGACATGGTCATGTTTGCAGTATAAACCATAAAAAAGATTTTATAATAACCACCATCTGATCTTAAGTTGGCCCATATCTCAGTCACCATATAATGTAGCTCCCCTTTACTATGTTAACTCTTCCTTCTGCCCAGGTATCACTGAATCTTTAAAGAAAAGAGTTAATGAAACTATTCTAAACAAAGCTACGTGGACAGAAATATTGAATATACATGTAGTGAATACACTTATATTGCAGGGCAGATGAGTTTAAAACACAATTTCTCATATAAGTTTAGAATGATATTGCTATATTTATAGGTTTTAAATTACAGCACTGTAATTAGAAAGATATTATGATTATTACTTTGAATAGTAATAGGTCACACTGTTCTTATAGCTGGTCATTTTGTCCTTTTTCATGGCCTTTGCAATTTTTTTACAACTCTTTACTTCTGAATATATACCAGCTACATTTATTTACCAAATGAAGATAGTGCTTTATATATTTGAGAATAAAATCTGATTTAAAGAGCTGTTACAGTGCTTACACTGTATGTTTTAGATGACTCCTGTAGAAGTACAGATAGTTCTTGACAGGGCTTTTTTTCTCACAGAACGCCCAGAATGGAGTTCCGGCACCTTTTTTTGATTGAACCTTGTAGGGTAGGCAAGGCGGGTTGTATGACGTGGGTGAGTTCCGGCACCTTTTTTTTTTTTTTTTTAGAAAAAAAGCACTGGTCCTTGATGTCCAGACATAATGTAGTCTGCCCATTAATGGTTGCAAGTCAAGATGATTGTTAAGCAAAGCACCCACGGGAATACCATGCTTAATGACAATGGGGTCATTAAGCAGGGTATAGGATGCCTCAGGGGTAGTAGAGGCCTCGGGAGGTATAGTGCTAGCTCAGGTCATCTGCCTCATGTTTCCCAAGATCTCTCCTACCCTCTAGGTACCCAAGCCTTGGGTTGCCCCCAGGTCTTTGGCTGCTCTCCCACCCCACCAGATCCCACTCCTCCTCCCCACACACCTCCCCCCACTTGTTTATATACCGTGATTTGGGGGGATAAATACATGCTTTCCTGTTACAAAGAAATAATGAGATTTTTGTGTTCTGAAGACGATATGAGAAAACCCTTTGTGAAATAATTGTATCAATGAAATCCAGAACTTTATTCTGTAACAGCTATTGTACATAGAGTGGGAAGGTACTTGTAAAAGTTTAAAGGCTTTATCAAACCTTTTTTTTTTCAATTTACTTAACAGTTAGTCAGCATTTCAAAGGGCTTTTATTGCAGATTCTTTTGTTAATCATTTCTACACCAGCTTACCCACCCACAAGATTTGTTCAGAAGAAATTTATATAAAAGCTTGGCCAACAGGTCATTTATTGTAAAGTGTTGGGTAAGCTTCCTGGTAAGAAAAGGGCAGATTCACTGGGATATCAATTTTTTTTCACTTGGAGTAGATTTAGATCCAAATAAATGATAGACAGTATTGCAGCATAAGAAAAAATAAAAATACATATAATAGAATTCACAGTGTTTCCCCCTTCACCTTATTTATAGTCTATTTCCGTGGTGACGAACCTATGGCATGCGTGCCACAGGTGGCACGCAGAGCCCTCTCTGTGGGCACACGCACTGTTGCCCCAGTCCTAGGCCTTCAGCTGGGTTTTATAAAACCTTTTTGCTTAGGCCTCTGCCACTGTGTGCAAAAAAAAAAAGGTTCCATCAATCAATTTCAACTTCTCACGAGGAAAAAAAAAGATCTCGCAAAGTTGGAATTGATTGATTGAACTTTGTAGTCCCACCCAGTCTGCCATTATCACTGAAGCCATGCCCACCCAATGGGCCACGCCCACCCAATGGGCCACGCCCACCTGGCACCCGACGATGCATAAGTGGGTTTTGGGTTGCAGTTTGGGCACTCAGTCTCTAAAAGGTTCGCCATCACTGGTCTATTTGTTTTAGTATTAGTTTAGTGCAGATACTGAAAGGCCTGGAGACAATCGAAATGCTTTAATTCATCAGGTATCATCAGCTACCCAATGTCATTCAGGCAGCTTGAAAAAAAGCCATATTAAAAATTAATATCCCCATCAAATGTCTTTTTTTTTCCCATTTAACCATCCTCTCTACGAAGTCATGTTTGTGGAGTATTTGCTTCTACAAATAATGGCTTCTATGACATCTGCAAATCACGAGGTAATTCTGTAGAACATGTGATCTTGCTGTAAGCAGAATGGCTGTCTCTGAAACCCTAGTTCCTAGCACAGAGGTTGCAGTCGTGGTACAAAGTATTTCTTCAGAAATGATAGTGAAAAACAAAATAAACCTATTAAACTTCATTAAGCAATCAGACTAGGAAGGAGTGGCAGAGAAAAAGGAAAAGAAACAGAAATCCTTTCAGTTTTGCCTTCAGCTCAAAGAAGCTGCTGTGAACAAAGAAGCAGAATGTTAAAATGGATCAGTTTGAAGCAATCAAAACAGATCAAGAAAGTGAGTATGACTCGAACCCCTTCCCTTTTCTTCATACTGTATCTCACACTGGATAAAAATCTTACCTGTGGCAGAGTCAGCTACTAAATTAACTATTAAAGCTCTATCAGAAAATACACCATTGGAAAGCTTGGTTTGATTAGGAGAGAGGA
Source organism: Bothrops alternatus (assembly GCA_034064705.1). Taxonomy (NCBI): domain Eukaryota; kingdom Metazoa; phylum Chordata; class Lepidosauria; order Squamata; family Viperidae; genus Bothrops; species Bothrops alternatus. The sequence goes on from JARGCV010000063.1 coordinate 5,996,306, forward strand.
ATATTGTTTATTTTCTCTCTGTACAGGAAGATGGGTTTCATTTGGTTTATATTTATAGCTTTGTATGTGAAGGTTTGTTTTTTAACTGAAAGGGCATTTGTGAAAATGAAATAGACTACTGTAGTATTTGTATTCCTACAGGAAGGAAAAGTTTAAGAAGCAATTTTGTCTTGCTGCTCCTACATTATTCAGTCAACCACGTCTAAAAAATGAACAGAAAAGCTAATGTACTTCCTCATGTCATCCACATAATTATCCTGCTCATCATAAGAGAGTAGCAGTGGGGGCAAAACTTTCAGAAATTATTCGCCTGCTACTAAGCAAACTATTGCTTTTTGTAAATATGAAATATTAACATATGTGAAAACTTTACTAAAATGAATTAGTGCATATCATAATCTTAAATTATGTTACCGCATCAAGTGGGAATTTCATCTTTCATCATTACATTTTACCTAATCATTTTATATAGGAATATTAAAGGATGCTGCTGTTATGATTATAACTAGGGGACGGTATAATTTACTGCTAGCTTTAGGTTGTACTGTTGAAAGACAGTATATTATCCTTTGTGCAAGGGTAGTTCAAAATTAGAACCCTCATCATAGTGGTAAAAACATATAAAAAGCAATATGTAAGGTAGTCCTCTAGCTAGAAGTCATTGTGATGTTAACGTTTCCTATCATTGATCCTTATTATTTTTTTATTTTTTATTTATTTATTTTACGATTTTTATACCGCCCCCCTCCCGAAGGACTCGGGGCAGTGTACAGCCCAATTAAAAACATTAACATTAAAAGGGTAATGTGAATAAATTCTCATTTGGTCATTTACCACTTTCAGACTGGTAATAAAACTAGCTGCACCTTCTCTATCTTTTTTTTTTTTTAAATCAGGGTAAAGGAATACAGTGGAACAAAATTAGGATTTAGAAGTTCTTGTAACCTTCTACTTGATTTGTTTAGTTTTCATGAAGGTTTATATGTTATGCATATGTCATGTTTATATGTTATGCATATGTTATGCATAGACAGCATCCCCATATTCATATGAGAATACAATTCCAACAAATTAACTGAAACTTATAAAAATAATATGTTAGCATTAAAACTAAAAATAATAATTTACACTATAATATCTATATGATCATTGCTTTACATTGTAGGTTTGGAAACATTATAGTGAAACATTGCCATTTCTGTGTTTAACATTTCCAGTTATCAGTAACGATAAAACAGTTTTTCCCCCTTGTATCATGCAGAATTGGATGATAATCTAATAACTCATGTTGTAAAAATCAGTAGTGGCATCAGCATCTAATGACCAAGATATTGAATCTATTTTCAGCATATTTTTAATGTTTTTGTTATGGGTAAGATGCATATTTATTTATTTAAAGCAATTTAGAATTAGTTCATATGTTTGCTCCTTCTTTTTTTTTTTTTTTTTTGCAACATTATCACTTTATTTTTACTGCTGCTAAACCAACACAGGTACAGTAGAAAATGAATTGGATAATAATACAATCAATGTTTGCTCCTTCTTGTTTCTTCTTAAATTATCATACTATGAAGGCTTAATTGCAAAGCAGGAACTTTCTAGTGTAAACCTAATTTATGTTATAAATACCCTAATATTCATTAAAACACAAACATACACAGAGAAAGAGAGAGAGGGAGGGAGGGAGAGAGAGAGGGAGGGAGAGAGAGAGAGAGTTTTGAGACTTCTGCACACCTTTGAGACTGCACACCTTTGAGACTTCTGATAACCACCTGGACAAGTCCATGCAATTATCTTGGCAAGATTTCAGCAGTGGTTTATTATTGCCTTCTTGGGCTTCTCCTAGAGGTGAGAAAGAGAGTAATTGGCCCCAGGTCACTCAGCTAGTTGTTTGCCTAAGGTGAAAGTAGAAGTTATTTCTAGCCTAATGCCTTACCCACTATACCAACATGTATTAGAGTACATGTATTGAGATACTGCATTTAAAGAATGTGGAAATTAATATCTATCACATTGCTGCTCTGCTTCTATATTTTCTTTCTGTTTTTCCAGCATTTAGTTTCCTGACAGCCTATCAATATGCTGTTTAGTGTATTATTGGGAATACAACTATGTTGAGACAAAGGATATAAGGATATACTTTGGGGTAACAAGTTGGAGTAGACATGATTCCAAAACCTGGCCAAATAGCTTTTTGACAAGTTGCCAAGTGTGAATGTTTTCATTGTTGCTATTAATCCACTGTTTTTCCTTGATGTGCATCCTGGGAGCAAAGACTTCCTCATTCTGATCTAGACAGGATGTGTGACAGAACCTTAGAGAAAGAAAATGGCAGATCACTCATTCATTATGGGTATTCTTCTTTCCTACAAATGATTAAACTTTTGATTAGCCAAGTATTTACTGATACCATCACCTAGCCCAAGTCCTATGAAACTTACTTTGGGGCATGAAGATAATGGAAGTGACTGGTTTTCTTGGGAACTGTCAGAATGATAAGGCTTTTTCTTCAGTTTGAATGACATAAAGGCTTGAGATTTGTAGAACTCATCTAATCCTTGGCAGGAAAGGCTTTTAGCGCAACTTAAGCCAGCAATGTTCATACTGTCTTTAAACAAACTCCAAAGCTAAAGATGGAAAACAGTATTTATGAATTGTGGTGGTTATGGTGGTTTATATTATTCAAGAATAAGACATTACACAGAAAAAGACTAATGTACATGTTGGATAATGTTTACAGTCCTTTTTGCTTTTTTTAATTTCACTTTTTGGTGCTGCCAACTCCTCCCTTCCACCCTAATTTATAAACAATATTTTTTTCAGAAATAACTTTATATTCTCATCTTTCTTATGCCATCTGCAATGAGATCAACAGAAGAGCTGCCTTAGATCAGTTTAAAGACAAATTTAGTTTAGCAATCAGTACAATAATTAATAAGAATAGGAAAGGTGGGAGAATGCCTGTGTTGCTTCCCAGCAGTTAATATGAAAGTATGCTGCCTATGAATCATTATACAGCCATTATGACTGATAATTATGGATAACCTGCTCTCCTATTAATTTGTTTGCCCTCTTTTTTAAAAAAAAAAATCTAAACTGTTGTGCTTCATTCACATCTGATAGAAACTGTAGTTTAATTACAAATGGGGAATTCTCAATATTCATATTTCTGGATGATCACATCAATGGAAATATAATTTTATTTAATATTTCATTTGTTCTTTTAATGTTATGCTTCGATAAAGACTCAAGTGCTTGAATTTTGGTATTGGTTCATAAAAGCAATTCTGTCATTCTCTCCACTGTTGTGCTCTTTAAAAAATACTGTTTCTCAAGGTCTTATACTGTAAACAGGTTGTTTCATTTCAGGGGATTATGAGCTGCTCAGAGTTCCATGAGATAGATGTAATTTACCAAACATAACACTAAGTTCACAATTAATTCCCCTAATTTTTAAAATGCCCAGGTGGATAGTCATTATATCATGGAATGAAATAATTCTCAAATTTTAAAGCTCTGCTTATAATACTTTTGCCTTCATTTACTGAGCTTTCCATTCCCATGTATTCACCCATGAACTATTATGACAACTGATTGGACATTAAATAATAGCTTTCAGACAGTATATATACTACAAAGTATTTGTGGCTCATAAGAGCTGAAGTTATTGAAATGCTCAATTATTTATTGTTCCTTGAGATTACTCACTGATTAATAAGCTTCAAAAACTATAGAATTGCTGCTTAGAGAAACATTCCAAAATGTGTGGGCGGTCACCTAAAAAAGTACGTGTGGTTGATGTGTTGGTGATGTTGATGTTGAGTGTGAAGGTTTTAATATGTAAGCCCACTATAAAATCCTATTTAGGGAGGATTTACAGTATATCTTAAAATATGAATTTGCATGTGTGAACACAGGAAGGTTGGTGTTTAATAAGCAAACAAGCATTCACTTTTAACAGAGTTAATCTGTCATATTTCTCTTCTATTACTTGAGAATATTAGTGATGGGAAGCTTCTGTTGTCGAACAGGTGTCATTTCTGTTGAGATTTGTCCTTATTTAGATAAACATACAAAGATGAAACTCCTCAGTTCTTTGAAAAATACACAATGGATTTAATTCATTTTGTTGTTTGTTTTGTAAGCCTATTGCAAATCAGAAGTGAGGAGAGAAACTACATACAGTTGCAAATTGTTCATATGGCTGTTTCATATTTAGAAGCCCCTGCAAGGTAGTTAACACATTTTAATGTAAATCTGAAATCTTAATATAGCTTTAGTTCAGATTGTGGTATGTTTTTTAAGCATCATAATTTATACATTCTTAAAAAGGAGGTACATGGTTTTATGGCATCAGTAGAGATATATACTGATCAGTCTCCATCTCCCTTTGCTACTGCATAATATGATTGTGTTTCTCTTCCAGAAGTAACTCAGGACTTCATAGTTTTCTTGACATCTATAGGTCTTTTCCAGGTGGACTGTAGATACGTTGGTTCAGCATGTTTTGGATCTGGTTTTTAGTGTGGAATGTGGTTTTGGAAGTTTGTGAGAAAAAAAAATATTTCTTTTGCTGTGGTCAGACCACTATCTAATGGAGTCGATATTTAAATTTATTGGGACTATGTACTCTAGCAAGGAAAGTGTAATTCTGCTTTTTGAGAGATTTTCCATCATCTCTTTAGGTGATTCTGTCTCACTCTGATTCCTTCATAAATCTCTAGTGTAGTTAGATGAACAGGAAATAGTCGCCATCAATACCTTTCAAATACAATATTTGGATTGTGATTTACAGTTGTGGCATATGGTCAGAATTTGGGGGTGCTGTAATCTACAAGATCTGGAAGGCACCTTACCTGTCCTTTTCCCCTTATATCTGGTTAGGATTAAGATTGCTTTGGTCATATTGGTGGCCATATAAGACAGAGGTTAATTAAAAGATAATTCAGGGATAGTTTCAATTCCAAGTATATTCTTTACTCTTATACTTCAAGTTTCATAGACTTATGTCTCAACTCTCTGTCCCTAATAGGTTTGTGGGATCAAGTAAATACCTTTTCCCTTTAGCTAGCAGTTAGAATATAATGGAATCATAAGCCTGGAAGGGACATTGGAGTCTTCTAGTTCAACCTCCTGCCCAAGGCATGAGATCTTATACCGTCCCAGACAAGTGGTTCACAGAGTTGTTCAACAGTTCAAAGAGATAAAGCTTACAGAGATGAAATATATATTGTGAAAGGAGGGATCATTTCTTCTCATTGTGCTGACTAGTTTGATTTGACTTTTAAGTGCCATATGAAATTATTCTGCACCCAACATCTTATCACTGGGATTAAAAATATATCAAGGGGAAGAACTGCAGTTGTGGCGGAGTAGAAGAATGTGAAAACTACCCAAAAATCTTGTTCTAACCCACTTTTTGACATCCGTAGCTATAAAACATAAATCATGCTACTTTGAAACATCTCAATAAAGCAAATATTTTCATAATCTTTCTGAAATCTCTCTATCACGAAAAGTGATATTATATTCTTATAATATATTCTCATGATATTATATTCTTATAATATCTTTTAGATATTATAAGCTCTGCTTGCTAGTTATGCTAAATATGAATCAAAGTGTTCATAAATTACAAAGTATGTTCTTTTTAATAATAAGATTTTCTTTGTTAATAAGGATATTGCTTAGTGTTTTTGAACATGTATTGATCTGTAGATCACAAAGGAGAAGGTCCACCAGGGACAGTGTGGAAACCTGGAATAAGAGATCATCCAACAGCTATGGTTTATTTTATCAAAGTTCATGAAAAAAGGTTAAATTTCCCATTGGGCATTCAGCCAATTTAGTAATTGTATGACATGCATAAAAGTATGGGAAAAAGAGCTAGTCTTGAGAAGTTCTTAGTAATGAACAAAATAATAGATCAATTTCAGATTTGCCATGGAAACATCTTGTCAACCCAGTAACAATGACGTCAAGTTGACAATGCCATCTAGACACATATTATTTTGTCTGGAACACACCTGTTTAAGAACAGGAGAGTAAGGACTTCACATTTTCCATGCATTGATATGATACGATAAAATCAGGTGAGATCATTTGAAAAAAATAGTTATGGTATGATTTTTTGTTAGGTATCAGCAATCATTTAAGTTCATTTTGGCCAGTATAATTTTGCTGACGTTGGAAAGGAATTCATAAACTTTGCTACAGAAGATTAATTCATCTTTCTTCTTTTTGGAAGCTTCCGGTACAGATCTGTGTACTCTGCAAGTACAATTTCTTCTGCTTCGCTTTTACTTTTTTTGCATGCGAGCAAAACCTTTTAACATCTTGCTAATAATTAGATTAGACGTTAATAACTTATTCACTTCAATTTTTTTTAACTGTGTTTTTATTTCTATGGCTTATGCTCTGGTCAGTTTCGGGATTCAGTGAAAGACTGTACCGTGATACAAAAATAAACTAACTATAGTATACAAGAAGTTGCTGTATTTTTTATTTTGATAGCACACTAAATGATGGATACCTTGTTCACAGCAATATTTAACTACTAAAATATTACATGTTCTATATATATATATATATTTGTATATATTTTTATACTTACATTTTTACTGCATTGTAAGTTGCTCAGGGTTGCTTTGGAAAGTGAGATGTGTTCTCTCTCTCTCTCTCTCTCTCTCTCTCTGTGTGTGTGTGTGTGTGTGAGAGAGAGAGAGAGAGAGAGAGAGAGAGAGAGAGCAGATAGAAAGATGCTGAAAATTAAAGTATCTAAATGCATGTAAGGAATGTAAAATGGAGGTCATGAAAGCTAAAGGAAAATAGGTAGTCTCGGGTGATAACTACAGTGAATCAAGAGGAATCAACATTCTTCAGGATGACAAAAACTCAGGAACTAAGAACTGAGTTCATTTCTTACCAGCCATCTAATCATGTTGAACAGCTAACAAGTGCAAAATTTGAACTGAGCTCACGGGCTCTGCACATAACACTTTTGGTGGCTGACAGTTGCAGAATGTTTGCATGGTCTACCAGGTATTTTAGAAGACTGTGACTGATGAGGCAAATGTTCATTATTCACTGGCCCAACAAATAGTGCTTAGATTTGTTTTAAACCAGTGAAACCAGTAGGCACTCACTAGTATTTCATAGTGATAACTAGCATATTAAATAGCTTTCCTCCTTTTTGAGTAAATTCATCAGTGATGTTATAAGATAGTGATGGTGAACCTTTTAGAGATCTGAGTGCCCAAACTGCAACCCAAAACCCACATGTATCATCGGGTTGCCGGGTAAACGTGGCCCATTGGGTAAGTGTGGCCAATTGAGTGGGCATGGCCCATTGGGTGGGCGTGGCTGCGATGGTAATGGCAGACTGGGTGGGACTAAAAATTCAATCAATCAATTCCAACTTTGTGAAATCTTTTTTTTTCCCGCGAGAAGTTGAAATTACTTGATTGATTGAACCTTTTTTTTTTTTTGCACATGGCGGCGAGGCCTAAAGCAAAAAGGTTTTATAAAACCCAGCTGAAGGCCTAGGACTGGGGCAATGGCATGTGTGCCCACAGAGAGGGCTCTGCGTGCCATAGGTTCGCCACCCTGGTTATAAGACTTCTTTATAAGGTCACACCAATGAACCAGGAAGTGAACCTTATCTTAGCCATTCTTTGCATCAAAATAACATTAATAACATTAATCAATAACTTTAATAAATGGGAAATAACCTCATAAAATGATAAAGATTGAAAGATATTTCTGCCAAGGAGAAAAGTAAACTTGTCTTTTGAAGAACCATATGGTTTATGTATAATTTAATCACTTCAAGTTAAGGCTAAAACTAGTTCCACAAAAAATATCTGCTCTTTTATTTTTAAATGAAGGAATACACTAAAGAATAATTTGAACGCATCCAACAGGATTTTATTTTAAATCTTTAGAATTGATTTTTCCTTGCTCAAGATGATATTATCATTTGTATTCAATGATAGCTATTAACCTAGTGATATCATACAAATCAAGTTCCTATTTCAATTTATTTTTTTCAGTAATATTTTTGAGATTTATATCAAGTTGGACTACCAAAATCCACTTGTATCTCCTAAGAAAAAATCAAATCCAATTTATTTATCCCCTATAAAAGATGAACAAGGGTAGAGACATCTATCGCTTTGGAGCCTGCATAACTAAATATTTAGCATGGTAAATCTGATTAATTTTGAAACCATACTACAAGCCACATTTTGATAATTATCATTAATCTAGCAATATTAAAAATAGGCATGATAATTTGTGCTGTAATATGACAAAACTATGAGAATAAAACCATCATTAAAGTCACGGAATTAGGAATTTGGTGAAATTGAATTGCTTGCTGCTATTCTATTTTTTCCTTCTGTACAAGAAAATAGAAAAGATAACAAAGTAGAAAAGTAGAACAAAAAAAGAGAGAGTGAAAGTACACATCAAGAAATAGTACAATTCCTTGTCTTTGAAACCCTTCTGAGCAAGAGTGCATAAACTGCTGTTCTGAGGAGATCCGTACATGAGTTTTTTTTCCTAATCTATATCTGAAATTAAGACAAATATCTTAGGACAAATCTTCTGTAGTAGATGCATGTGTACAGAGACAGCCTACATCAGTCCAGAACACAGGATGTAACTGTGAAGGTCTATTAAGGGCTCCTGATGAACTGTAATCTGTCCAAGCAATCTGGTACATTGAAAGATGCTTATTAACTGAGTAAAGAAACAGACTCTTTCTCCTAATGTCTTCTCATTGGATTTATTACACACCAAAATTCTTCCCTGGTATTTTCTCTTCTCTCTGACAGCAGCAAAACTGACTAATTTCTCTTCCTCTCTCGTTATGATGATTTGTTATGCTTAAAAAATCTTGGATAGTGAAAATCATGGAAAGTTGGTCTAATAAAAGTTTTTACTGGTCCATGTTTCCCTTGTTTTAGATCAGCGGTTCTCAACCTGTGGGTCACAACCCCATTCGGGGTCGAACGACCATTTCACGGGGGTCGCCAAACACCACAGTCCGCCAATTTTTTTTGGTCGGCCATTTTTTTTGGTACGACATTTTTTCCCCCTTTGCGATGTGGGCCGTCACGCCGCGCATGTGCGATGCGGGCCCACCATTATTTTGGGTCCGCCATTTTTTCCCCTTTGCGATGCGGGCCACCGCGCATGCACGATGCGCCCGCCACGCATACGCGATGCGGGCTGGGGTCGAGCCCCGGAAAAGGTTGAGAACCGCTGTTTTAGATACAGAGAGGTATCAATACTCAGAATCTGATGAAGTTTGGGTTCTTATTGTATAAAAGCTAAATTAGTTTTCCTAAAACTGTCATAACACAATAGAGCTAATATTATACATGAATGTGCTGCCCTGTGAGAACTTTGTATGATTTAATCTTCCCCATAATATAATATGTTATCTTTATTTATTTATTTATTTATTTATTTCTTAAATTTCTATACCGCCCCTCTCCCGTAGGACTCGGGGTGGTTTACAGCCTAATTAAAACAGATAATAATAATAAATATTTAAAAATAAATTAAATTAATACATGGCTGTTACTAAAACCTGTTAAAATCCCAATTCTAAAACCCGAACAACCTTGTTTAAAAAATTTACATAGAGATTTACATAAAACCCAAGGAGGTCTAAGCCAGGCCGGCTTGATTGAAGAGATGAGTCTTCAATTCTCTTCTGAAGGTGAGGAGATCATGACACGTCCAGAGTTCTGGGGGGAGCTGGTTCCACATCATCGGTGCCCCCACAGAAAAGGCTCTCCCCCTGGGCACCACCAGCCGACACTGCTTAGCCGATGGCACCCTGAGGAGGCCCTCTCTGTGGGAGCGAACTGGTCGATGGGAGGTATTTACTGGCAGAAGGCGGTCTTGTAAATAACTGGGTCCTATGCCATGGAGCGCTTTAAAGGTGGTAACCAATACCTTGAAGCGCACCTGGAAAGCCACCGGCAACCAGTGCAGCTCGCGCAGGATGGGGGCCATTCGTACCCGCCAGGGTGCCCCCACTACCACCCGCGCGGCCGCATTCTGCGCCAGTTGAAGCCTCCACGTGCACTTCAAGGGGAGTCCCATGTAGAGAGCATTACAATAGTCCAGTCTGGACTATATCCCACCTTTATTGTTTTTATAAATCAAGGCAGTGACCATACGAATATTCTTCCCTACTCCCATTTTCCCCATAACAACAATGCTGTGAGGGGGGTTGGGCTAAGCAAGAGTGACTGGCCCAAAGTCACCCAGGCATCTTTGATGCCTAAGATGCAACTAGAACTCACAGTCTCCAGGTTTCTAGCCTGGTGCCTTAGCCATTAGACCAAACTGGCTCTCAAATTTCCTGACATCACCATATCCTTCATTTTAGCTCCGACGCTAGGTACTTTTTTGTTATTAGTTCTTACAAATGTCTATATATAATGTGTGATATTAATTTGGTTAATGTTCACTTATCTCACGTCAAGAATGTGGAACAGAAATGTGGAATTTGATAATCTGAGGACACAGGAAAAATATATTGTTAGAAATCAGAGAAGAAGTGCTATGGCATCCCTATGTGCCATGGCAGGTTTTGCTCTACTAGATCTAAAAAAATTGAGTTATGTTCTTGCACTAAATATAAGGCAGGTCTCTAAATGTCCCAGTTCTTCTCCCTGGCCATATAAACAGCTTTTCCAAATTTATACTGTACATCAGCAAGGATAAAATGGATATGATGATTTTAATTTACAGTAAAACTGCTTTTCATTATTCCCTGCTTTGAGTTCTGTTTTTAAATGTTAACTAACATTCTGAAATAAATAAAACAAATTTATCTGAAGTTCTTATTAACATATCCCACAAAATCAGGTAAAGAATTAGTATTCATTGTTTATCCAGAATTTTTGTCGTTTTTTTTCTTTCACTCAAGGAAAGCAAAGGGCTTTTGACAGTCTTCCCACATGTTTGATGGTCAAGTTTCTTTTGCTTTTCCTGCTCCCATCTAAATGGGATAGAAAATATAATCTTTCTCAACAGACACTCATCTGATCTTCTTGTTTAGATATGGAATAGTCTTTTTACCATTTGTGGACGTCCTGATCTCCCCTGTTCCCTTTCTCTCAATTTTAACAAAAAATGAAAGTTTGTGCTGGTATTCAGGAAATATTTTGTTTTAATTAGACTGGGGAGTTACCTTGTTAAGTGTGTAGGAATTATGTTTTCACAGATTTAGGCAATATTTAGTGAATGAGATTTTTCATATATTCTATACTTTATCTAGGTTTTATCACTGCCTATAACAATTTCAGTGAGTGATAAATAGAAGAATAAACTGCATTGAGTGTATGCAAAAGGAAGCATGATTCTTATTTAAAGAAACTTATTTATGCAACCATCTTCACAATGTTGTTTAGCATTCCCACAGATTACTTATGCAGGACATATTAACACAGAGCATGAAAAAGCTAATACTAACCAGACATAGTTGACGTAATTGGGTAATGTTTTGCATTTATTTTCAGTGGTAATAGTAAGCATTTTCAAGCACAATACTTACAATACAAAATACAACAGCTTTTACTATAGTACAGTGGTGGCGAACCTTTTTGAGACCGAGTGCCCAAACTGCAACCCGAAACCCTCATGCATCACCGAGTGCCGGGGGCGTGGCCAGAGTGGGAGTGGCCACATAGTGGGCATGGCCAGATAGTGGGCATGGCTATGGTGGTCATGGTAGCATGGGTGGGCGTGGCCACCTCAATGTTACTCTTGGGGACGGACACCTGTGGGGGCCGGACAGAGTTGGAGGAAATCCAGGAGGTCTCTGGCAGGTGGGATGGTGGGTAGGAGGCTTGTCCTGCAGGGTGAGGGGAAGCAAGACAAGGTGAGGCAGGGGGCAGGGCAGTAGAGGTGGTAAAGCACGCCCACGCCCAGCAAGCCAAAGGCTACCCCATGCGGGGAAAGCCGGATCTCCATCGGCGCCATGGCCCCCCAGTCCCAGCTAGGCTTGTGTACCTCTCTCCATCTCTGCTGGGCCTGGGTGGATCCAGCTTTCCCTGCTTGGGGTGGTCTTTTGCCTGCTGGCCTTGGGTGTGCTCTACCACCTCTAAGCCTAAATGGGGCTTCCTAGCTGACTGCTTCATCTCCTTTGTGCTGGGCAGGCATGCAGCTCTGGGCGGTGGCCTAATGACCTGCTCGAGTAGCTGGCAGCCGTGGTAGGTACTGAGGTGTGCAGGGAGAGGGGGAGCGGAGAAAAAAACCCTGATCCCACATAAGGTGGATTATTTTCTCTGCCATACTTTTAAAACTCTCTTTAAAGTTTACTTACTGCAGAATGTGGATCCTTCCCATTCTGCTGCATCAAGCAAAACAGTCTGGCAGCTGAAACACCCCTCCCCATCACACGTAAGGAGGCTTCTCTCCTCCCTCCTTGGCCTTTTGCTCCCAGATGGTCTGGCAGCGAACAGCCAAAGGGAGTGGAGAAAAAAAACCTGATCCCATGTAAGGGACAGGATTTTCTCTGCCATAAAGTTTACTTACTGCAGAATGACGATCCTTCCCATTCTGCTGCATCAAGCAAAACAATCTGGCAGCGAAACTCTCCTCCCCCCACCCATCCCACATAAGGAGGCTTCTCTCCTTTCTCCTTGGCTTTTTGCTCCCAGATGGTCTGGCAGGGAACAGCCAAAGAGAGTGGAAAAAAAACCCTGATCCCATGTAAGGGGCAAGATTTTCTCGAATACTGCCATACTTTTAAAACTTTCTTTAAAGTTTGCTTACTGCACGGAGTGTTCTGCTTCTGCAACCCCAACCCTCGCACAGAGCGTCCTGCTGCTGCCACCTCAACCCCTGCATGGAACGTTCTCCCGCCGCCCCAACCCCCGCACAAAGCATTCTCCCGCCCCCCCCAACGCTGGCACAGAGCATTCTCTTGCCACCCCAACCCCCGCACAGAGTGTTCTTCCGCTGCCCCAACCCCTGCACGGAGCATTCTCTCGCCACCCCAACCCCCGCACGGAGCATTCTCCCGCCGTTCCAACCCCCGCACAGAGCGTTCTCCCGCCCCCCCAACCATGGCACAGAGCATTCTCCTGCCACCCCAACCCCCGCACAGAGTGTTCTTCCGCTGCCCCAACCCCCGCACGGAGCATTCTCTCGCCACTCCAACCCCCGCATGGAGCATTCTTCCGCCGCCCCAATCCCCGCACGGAGCATCCTGCTCCTGCCACCCAAAACCCTCACATGGAGCATTCTCCCGCCGACCCAACCTTCGCAGAGCGCCCTTTCACGCTCCACTTGCAAGGCCCTGTCTACTGTCTCTTTCAATTTTCCTTCTTGCCACCAGATATTTTCCATCCATTCCTATGAGTCAGAACTTTGGGTGGAGATCGGCCCCCTGTGCCCACCAGGCCCACCAACCAGGCCCACCACCCCACACTGACCATGACAGCTGGTCAGCACTGCCTCTCCTACGACTTCCCCCACGGTTGGGACACAGCCAAGTTTGTCACCACCGGCACCTACAGGTTGTCTGCCAAGTGCAGCTCATCCCATTGGGGGATGAGCTCCTCCTCCTCCTCTGCGAGGCCCCGCCCTGCCTGCCCGTAAGCGAGGCATCTCTGCACTGCTGTGCGGGGGGAGGAGGGACCTCCCCAACAGTGGCTTCAGGCTGGTTGGTGTTGGTGAACTTTTAGAGACCACGTGTGCTGGGGCGATGGCGCGTGCCCACAGAGAGGGCTCCGCGTGCTGCCTCTGGCACACGTGCCATAGGTTCACCAGCACTGCTATAGTAGTTTCTATCCTTGAATCCAGATGTGCAAAAGACTTCCCCTTTTTCTAGTCTTGCTTACTGCAGGATACATGAAAATCTAATAGCTTTTTTTTAAAGCTGTAATAATTTAGTCCATACATGAATAAATACAGGTAGTGCTCAACTTAGAACCACAATTGAGCCCAAAATTTCTGTTGTTAAGCAAGGGTTGTTAAGTGAGTTTGTCCCATTTTATAATTTTCCCACAGTTAAGTGAATCACTGCAGTTGTTAAATGAATCATGCAGTCATTAAATGAGTCTGGCTCCCCCTATAGACTATATTTGTTGGGAGGCAGCTGGGAAGATTACAAATAGTAATCACATGACCGCAGGACAGTGCAACTGTCATGAATACATGCCAGTTGCCAAGTGAATTTTGATCATGTGACCATGGGAATGCTGTAATGGTTATAAGTCAAAATAGGCTATAAGTCACTTTTTGCACTGCCTTTAAAACTGAACGGTCACTAAATGAATGTTTACAAAAGGGTAGAAAATTTGGCAGAAAAGCTTTGCTCTAGCCTATGTTATTAAGACTAATCTTTCAGAAATTCCAGAAACATGGATTTCTATTCCCCAGCTAGTCATAGGTGAAAATTCTGGAGGTTGAAGCCCACATAGCTAGAAAGTATTCAGGTTGGGAAAAGCTGCCATTAGCCTATTTTTGAAAGGCCATTTTTGTTGTCCATTGTTATAGCATTTGATGTTAGTGTTAGCTGGAAAACTCATTACATTTTACAATACCAGCAATGTTATTAGCTATTTCCTATCCATCATATCCATCACTCTGCACATTTTTTTCTTGTTTGTTTTTGCTCAGTTGCATGTTAACATTAACTCCTTTTATTGAACATACTGTAGATATGTAGTTGCCCTGGAAAAGGATGTTAAGGAAAATGAATAAACGGTAGCGGATGTGCGTAGGCAACGAACATTTACTAATGTAATGTTAATTTTTCACTGTCATCATAGTCTGTGCTTTTATCATAAAATTATGAAAGCGTATGAAAAATTCACACTTGGCAGACAACATCAACTTGCTGATTTTTTTTCTTTATGCCCTTTGTGGCATGGAGCTGCATTATTTGAGGGACCATCTCTTTCCAATTACATTGCCTGCCCCATCTGCACATCATGTCTCTAAGGAGTTATATTTGACAGAAACTGTAGGAGATGACCAGACTGAGCCCGAGGGAGGGGTCAAACATGTCATAAGTCACAAGTCTCTGTGCTCTCGCAAGAAATCTATGTCCGGCCCACCTTGAATGTCTCTCTTATCTCCGGCTCATTTCTCTTGACCATTAGTCAGATTCTTGTAGAGAGTTTAAGCTTGCAATAAATCTTCATGCTGATTTGAACTGCCTGAATCTCCTGATTTCCCCAATGTTTGACAAGACCCAGGAGACAAGCCTACTCTGCCATGGCACCCACCCTATGGAACATCATTCTCCCTGATGTGAGAGTGGCCCTATCTCTCCTAACCTTCCGGAGAGCCATTCAAACTTGATTGTGTCCATAGGTCTGTGGGTCATAAGGGAATGCTAATTTAATTAGGTGGCTCCACTGTATATAATCTGGTGCTCTCTCTTAGCCTTTTATAATGATATTACATTTTTTGGTACTTTTTGAAATATTTTGAAATTGATTTTTTATGGCTGCGTGTACACCATCCAAAGTTGTGCTACGTGAGATGGATGGCTATATAAATATGACCAATAAATAAATATGTAGTCCAATATACACTTACCACAGTGGTTACTTAGGATTAAATTTCCCCACACTCAGTGTATGTCTAGCACAGCCAGTGATGAACCAATCATGTCTGAGAAGCTGCCAGCAGTATAAAGTAGACCAGACTAAGAAACCAATTTATTTTAACAGCTATAATAGCAGAATTTTGCAAGTCTGAATATCTTTTCCCTGTCCCCTGCCTTTGTCTTTGTGTAAACTGGGGGAGGGGAGTCTGAGACTTTTACTCAAATTAGCTTCTTGGTGTAGGCTCAAGCCACATCTGATTGTTGCATTGGTAACAGTTCTTCCTTTGGTCTTTCAAGGCCATTCCCTATGCCTTTTACAGAAGACCACAAGCAGGCATAAAGGAAACAGAACTTCTCAGCAACTGAATGTGGACTTTAGTACAAAATAACTAATAATATGCACTTTATGATGCCATAATGAAGAATTATTGATAGAAACTATCAGACCTCCTTCTAGAAATCTCTTCCTGAAACTGCTGAGTGCCAAGACATGGATAATTCCTAAAGTTGGTGCCATATATATATAGTCATCTAAAGCGCAAATTTATATCAGCTCAATTCCATAAAACAACATCCTACTACCCATATCTGATGACTCCCAATAATGATGAAACCAGTAACACTGCGCCTCCTGGTGGTCAGTATAATTAATCACTGATAGAGGGGGAAACAGTTTCTAAAATTGTTGGTATCATTTGCTATGGAAACATGGAATTAACTTTCAACAACACTGGAATAAATCAGCTAAACAACTCCTTTTTATTTTCCTTAGCAGGAGCAAACCATGACATTCTGACTCACACTACTCGTTAACACCTTTGCTACTAAACAGCTTGTTGAACTGAACGAAAAGCTAAGAATTCTTTCAAGGAGGTTAGAAGTGCTGCCTACAGTCATAATGAAAATTAATTCTCCAAAGAATTTTCTTGTAGCTACCAGAAACTACTTCCTGTACTTGGTGAATATCAGTGTAATTAATCTGGCTGGAATCCAAATAGACTAGAGTCATGGTTCAACCTACACCTTAAGTGGCATTTAGCACATGATAAAAAGAAATATCTTGTTAGTAATGATATATGAAAGTCAGAATGTTCAAATCTCTTGAAGTAACAACATTCAGTTTTCCACCCAGAGTGGTGTTCCTGATAGTAATTCCTCCTTACTTCTGGTTTGGTCCAGATCAGGGATAGCTGATAACAAATTATCTATTCAAGTATGATTTAGAAGCCACAGAATGTGAAAAGCTACAGCAAATAATAGAATTAACTTAATTTGTTACACATAAATTAGCTCTAATTCTGAATCAGGCCTGCACAACTTCTAGATAGGGAAAGGGCCAGCGTGGTAGATTAAAAATAATTCCAAACCACAAATAACAGATGGCATACTGATCAGCTGTTTGTTAGCTAGCTGTGTGACTATAGCAATTGGAGCTGATAGTGTTTGTGAGTCCTGAGGTGTTGGAGGACACTTGGTAGCATATATTTTGAGACAGATGTGGTTCCATAAAACCTTGGTGGCACATCCAGCTTGACAATAGAGGCATTTGGCCGCAATGGATTATATTTCAAAAAAGGCTGGTACACCACACAAGGCTGCATGTGTATGCCTATTCTAAACAGTCAAAATTAAGATTTTTTTTTAAAGAAGTGAGCAAGGACACTGGGTATCAGGGTTCAGTATAACCTAAGACATTGTTTTAAAAAGGTAAAGGTTTCCCCTGTCCAGTCACGTCTGACTCTAGGGGATTGTGCTCATCTACATTTCCTAGCCGAGGGCTATGTGAAGAAGTTTCCTATATGACTATATGCCGAGGCATATGGAATGCTGTTATCTTTCCCCTGAACTGGTATATATTTATCTATTTGCATTCAGACTGTTAGGTTAGTAGATGCTGAGGCAGGAATTGGAGCTCACTCCATCTCATAATGCTTGGGTCTCAAACTGCCTACCTTCTTGCCGATAAGCCCAGTATCTTAATAGCTAGGCCATCGCACCTCACTAAGATATTGTTATATTCAGTCAAATGTAGTCTGCTTCTCTTTCTTCTTCTTTCCTCATAGCTGTCTGGAGGATGTGAACTAACTGTGGTGCTGCAAGACTTTGTTGCCAGTCACAGCAGTGAGCTGAGTATTCAGGTGGGACAGACTGTGGAGTTACTCGAAAGGCCAAGTGAACGGCCAGGCTGGTGTCTGGTGCGGACCACAGAAAGGAGTCCACCTCAAGAAGGTCTGGTCCCCAGCAGTGCTCTCTGCATCTCCCATTCCCGGAGCAGTGTAGAAATGGACTGCTTCTTCCCATCAGGAAAAGGTAAGCATCAAATGAGTTAAATTTCATCAGTCAGGTCAAATGTTTTGATAATCATTGTTCTCTACATTTGGATGCATCTATTCATCTTTTCACCTTTGTCTGCCTAAGGGAAGGAGATGATCTGTGTGTGTGTTTTGTCTGTTTGTGCTGGGGAAACTGATTTCATTGCACCAATCAGCCAACCTTAATAACAATTATAATTCCACCTTCTCTCTTTCTGGATAGAAATGATTGGCTTGTCCTTGCAACATTCATACACAAAAAAAATCTTAAATAGTAATTATCATTAACACATTTTTTTAAATGGATAACAATATTTGGAATTTTGAGCTAGCTATTTCAAAAGCAAGCAAACTGGAAGCAGGTGAGGGAAGCGAGGAGGAAAAAAAGCAGCTTTTGACTTGGAAAAAGAAGCTGACGGAAAAATGAAAACAGTGAAGAGCCAGCAAAAAAAAAAATCTAAATTAATTCCTCTTGATATATACCAACTTGCAAATAAGAGTTCCTTTTAAAGCTGTTATATCCATCTATCCTTCCATGCATCATCACAAGAAAAATTATAGCACTTAACAGAATAACAGAGTTGAAAGGGACCATGGAGATCTTCTTGTCCAACCCACTGTTCAAGCAGGAAACCCTATACAATTTCAGACAAATAGCTGTCCAATCTCTTCTTAAAAACCTCCACTGTTAGCGTACTCACAACTTCTGAAGGCAACCCATTTCACTGAAAAATTGTTCTGTCAGGAAATTTCTCCTTATTTCTAGAATGGTTCTCTCCTTGATTAATTTCCATTCATGGTTTCTTGTCTAGCCTTCAGGTGCTTTGGAGAATAGGTTGATCACCTCTTCTTTGTGGCAGCCCTTCAGATATTGGAACACCCGTATCAAGTCACTCCTAGTCCTTCTTAGGACTAGACAACCTGCACATTCCTGCGACCATTCAAATGTTTTAGTCTCCAGTCCCCTAATGGTCTTTGTTGCTCTTCTCTGCACTCTGCACTCTTTCTAGATACACCTTTTTGTATTATGGCAACCAAGCCTGGATACAATATTCCAAATGTGATCTTCTCAAGGCATTATAAAGTGGTACTAATACTTCATGTGGTTTTGATTGTATCCCTCTGTAAATGCAACCCAGGTCTGCGTTGGCTTTTTTGGTGGCTGCAGCACACTGTTGGCTCATATTTAAGTGATTGTCCATTAAGACTCCAAGATTTTTCTCATAGTTAGTACTACTGAACCAGGTACCATCTATTCTGTATCTGTGCATTTGGGTTTTCTTGCCTAAGTGTAAAACTTTATTTTTCTCATGAATGAAAATCATTTTGTTAGATAGAGCTCATTGTTCAAGTCTGTCATGATCTTTTTGTATTTTGAACCTATTTTATGGGGCATTGGCTATTCCCCCTTCCCCCAGTTTGATGTTATCTGCAAATTTGATGAGTTTCCTTCTATCCCCTTGTCTACATCATTGGTTACGATATTGAAGTGTACTGGGTCTAAGGCAGAACCTCGAGGTACCTCACTGCATATTTCCCTCCATGTAAATGGAGTTCCATTAAGGACTACACATTGAGTGCCATTGGTTAGTCTGGTGATGATGGATTAGTCTGTCTAATACATTATCAAATAACAGGTTATGACCTACTTTATCAAATGCCTTACTGAAGTCCAGGAAAATTATATGCACAGTTTTTCTCTGGTCTACTAATTTTGTCACTTTTCAAAGATGAGTATAGTTTCAGTAGGTATCTGACCTACTGACCCCAACCATTAACTCCTTCACCTTGAGAAGATAAATTTTCCACATGTTATCTCTGAAACCATGAAACCCATACTCATATGGAGAATTCATAGTGCAAGTTGAGCAATGGAATGGTTGTGACTTCAACAGACATGCCCATTAGTTCTTCAGTTATAAAACATATTCTCTTATTTTACTATAAAAATACGAAAGGATCATGAATTGTAGCCCCTCTCTTACTAAAAGACAAAAAAAATCTTACAAGAAATAAGAAGTAAGCTCTAGCATTTATTTCTAACAAGGTTCTTTAACTGTAAACCATTGCCAGTCTGGCAGTGAAACTAGGAGAACAAACACAATATACTATAAACTAAATTGTGTCCTCTTTGATTAATTATACTTCTCTTTTAATCTTTTTGTTCTGCATGAAATTTACATTTCATGTTTGGGATCTTAGTGAATAGATGGAATATTGAAATAAAGAAGGCCAATTTGATTGCATATATTGCATGTATTTTACTAATGGTCTTGTTCACTGTAATTAGACATTGTTTGGAATGATAGCTTGATTAGGAAAAGGACCAAAGGTATATTTTAGCATTTTGAGTCTTCTCGGTAAAATGGGAAATGCTTGTAATTAATGCATTTATCTCATGTTTATTTCCAATATAAGTGCAGAAATTTTATCTCCAATAACTGTTTTGCAGTCATATGAACATAAAAATACTTATTCTCTTTCACACATAAACATACACAAAATATGTTTTAGACAAAGCCCTTCTGGAACTATTTTCCCCTCTCATGACTGCCAATCCATGCCACTTTCTGTCAGATTAATGTGCTATTCTTCGTTCTACACACAAGAGGGCATTCTTGATTTACACTGCTAGGAAATTATCAGTAATGATTATTTAGTGAAATAATGGATAAACATTTTTTAAAAAGGGAAATACTTGATACCATAAAATTTAGAACCGAGCAAAAATTTGAAGAAGTATTTCCCAATCTGTTGCAAGGCTCATGCTCAAAATGCAGCAGCTGAAACTGAAGAGAAGTGTTTCATTGTATTCTCACTCTTTGTGAAGCATCTCTTTCAAACGCTTTCCAACAATCTTAATAATAGCAGCAGTCATGGAGTTCAGTAACTTTTCAGTTATATTGTTAAACTCCCTGTAGATTCTCCCATTTTTAACCTCATCTGACTGGATGCTTCATCGTACAAAACAAAGATCTTTGCATATTATAAAACAAGAACAAACCTAGCAGGTCAGGAAGAAGAATTCTAGCAGAGCTATCTACTTTTACTTATGATA
Organism: Bothrops alternatus; assembly: GCA_034064705.1. NCBI lineage: Eukaryota > Metazoa > Chordata > Lepidosauria > Squamata > Viperidae > Bothrops > Bothrops alternatus. The sequence continues at coordinate 6,017,265 of JARGCV010000063.1, forward strand.
GTTTCCCACCCACCCACCCCCAACACAATTTGAAAAAAAGAAAACACACTAATACTTCTATCTTCTTTAACTCAAAACATAGAAATCACACTGGGATATTTTATTTATTTATTTGTTTAAACTTATATGCCGCCCTTCTCCTAAGACCCAGGGCGGCTCACAATAACAATACAAGTAAAAATATAAACATAGAATCAATTAAAATTACTACTTACAATACTATATAAAAACTAGATAATTTATTACACTCATACCACACACAATCACAGTCAAAGGCCCAGGGGCAGAGTGCAGCTCACACGCCCCAAACCTGTCTGCATAAATGTGTCTTCAACAGTTTCCGGAAAGCTAGGAGGGAGGGAGCAGTACGAACCTCTGAGGGAAGCTGGTTCCAGAGGGCTGGGGCAGCAACGGAGAAGGCCCTAGCCCTAGGCCCCGCCAGATGGCATTGTCTAACAGACGGGACCCCCCCATTTTATTGTACTGGAGAAAATAAATGTAACAAACAAAAAGAGACTGCAATCTTCCCCTTCCCCTATCTTTTAGATATGACTTGGGTCAAAATCAGTCCCCCTGTTTGCCTAATCTGATCAGACTTAAATTGACCCTCCCTACCTGCCCCAGGCAACGTCCATGCAATTTCATAACACTGAAGAGGAGAGGCCTCCTCACTTGTTCATAGCACAGCCCAAGGGCAGCCCTTACAAGAAATTACAACTTACAGAAACCCCAACCTTCCACCCTACATCAGCTGATGACCTCAGCATTCCATTTTCAAAAACATATATATGTGGTTAGAAAAAATATTGGGCGAACAAGTGGATTTTAAACCTGAACTTTTTTTTTACTAGGCATTATGCCTGAAAAGACTAATAAGCAGAAATTATATTTAATTTTACACATCACTACAGCAGCGAGAATAATTTTTGCACAATACTGGAAGAATGAAGGACTGCCATCAGAGGAAGAAATAATCAGAAAGATATTGGAATGTGCAGAGATGGACAGATTAACTATGAGGTTGAAAGACAAAGAAGATACAGACTACTGTCAAATTTAGAATTTATTTTATTCTTGGTTAGAGAAAAGAATGAAGGATTAGGAATTGAACATGTATAAGGATAGCAAACTCCAGACAACTTGTTGATTGGAAAAATATAAAAAGAATAATAATAATAAAGCATTCCATTTTCTTCACAATGTACTTCTTCAGCTCTGCTGCCCTTCTGAAAGACCCATTTTGCTTCACAATAGTACTGACCCCAAGTACACTAATGAAGATCTGCCTAGCAATCCCAAACTGGCAGCAAACTGGATTCCATAAAATGTCCCACCTTGTAGCCCTCAAACTCTCTAATAATCTTGTCCATTGTTCAAGGTCCCTCTTCTAAAGCAGGCACCCAATCTATTTTGCAGTAAACATGGTTCTTCGCAATGTTATGTTCATATGGGACACATAAGGTGTTTTTAGCCAAAATCAAATGCACCCATGTTAAGATTTAGATGTTGGGTGAAGAAAGTCACTTCGTTATTTTTATTTTTTTAAGTTACTCTTAGTTTAGACTGCTATTACCCCTTTCTTCTAAGAGCTCAAGGCAATATATATAGCATCCCTTCTGTTTTTTGTTTAGAATAATGATCCATAAGGTAGGTTGGGCTGAGAAAGAGTCACTTGTTCAGTCATCCAGTGAACTTCCAGAGCTGAGGCTGGACAAGTTTCCCTAATTCTACTTCAGTGTCTTAGTCCTGACACATGGAAGAAGATGCCTAGAAAGAAAGAGAGTGCACATCACTATTTTTTCACACTTCATATGTTAACAAGATTTAGAAAACTACCAGGGCTTAATTTATTCACAAAGATGTCTATTTTGAGTTCAAACCACTGTGATTATTCTTATGATATCTTGCCATTTATTAATAATAGTTCCATATTTTCTTTTATAATAATCTGCAAACTGGATTATTTGGCACAGAAGATCAGCAAGCCCTGGACTAGTTGGCTATGTAGCTAGCCATATCAGAAAGTAATACATAGGGCTTTCGATAGTGTCAATAGCTAAATCATAAAATTAAAAGTTCTTCGGTGCTGAAATAATAAACCCCACTTAAATAAAAATTCTCTTTCATAAATTAAGAAACCACAAAAGACTTCAAGTAGCAGCTAGCTTTCTTCCAAAGAAAGATATAAAGTAGTATACAGGACTTTTAGCCTGGGCTCATGGAAGACATTAAACCCAAACCCATGGTTGCAAACCCAAACCCATGGCTAAATCCATAATAATAATAAAACAGTATCTAGAGACAGCAGAATAGAAAGAACTGGAGAAGATCACAAAATACAAGGATCTGCAAATAGATGTAGAATGACTATGGCAAAAGAAAGTAAATTATCAACAACAATAAGCAACTTGGGTACAATCCCAAAACATTTGGAGCACCACTTGAATACCATCGGTAAAATCACCACCAGCCAGTTGCAAAACGCAGCTTTATTTGGAATAGCTCACATCATCTGACAACACCTTTAATACCATCAGACAACAACATCTCCCTATCCCAGGTTCTTGGGAAGGACTTAATAACTGGATAAAATGCCAAACCCAGTCTAAACATATGACTGATTATGACGAACCATAATAAAAATAAACCAAAGAAACAGTGACTATCTACTTAGTTGCTAAAAGGCAATCAACAAGAAACAATGCCATAACAAAGTAGCAACAATGGAACATTGGAATATCTGCAAGAAATACCTTTTGCATGGAAGCAGGAACTGATGGGACCACAAAATAGATAAAGTAAGATAAAAATGAAGACACTAAAGTGCTCTGGGACTTTAGAATTCAAACAGGCAAGCGTGTGCCACACAATAACTCAGATTTAACAACTGTTGAGAAGAAAGACAAAAAAAGTCTGGATAGTGGACATTGCAGTACCTGGAGACATCAGAAGAAAAGAGAAGGAACTGGGTAACATTATAAAATATAAAGACCTGCAAAAAAGAAATAGAACGATTATGGCAAAAGAAATCAAGATAGTACCAATAGTAATAGGAGCTTGGGTGCATCTGTTACTGACAAAAATCACTATCAGTCAATTGCAAAAGGCAGTCTCACATGGAACAGTTTACATCCCATGATTTTTAACACCATGACAAAAAAATCTCTCTATCACAGGTTCTTGAGAAGGACTGGATAGGTGCTTTAAAAAATGCCAAATCAAAGCCTAAACAACTGGCTGACTGTACAAGCAATCATAATCAATCTAAGTGTGTTGTGTGAACTAGGCCATCACTTCAAGCTATAATGTAGCTTTGTTTGTTTTCATTGTCAGCCATTCAGGTTAAGTCTGGTGGATAGAATGATACTTTGTAGGAATATACCTATTGAAAGCTTATTGTGAGGATGTTTTGTTCTTTTTAAGTGGAGTTATAGAGTACTGAAATTTAAAGGATGGTGCAGGATAATGAGACCTGTCATTGCTATATTAGAGGGAAAGGGGAAAAGGCAGGCAAAAGACACTGGACTTCTCACCCTTACAGAGTCAGCTTATCCCACCTCTTTCCTTACATCAAAGTCTTCATTTTTAAATACCCACTCCTTTCCTCCTAAACATGTATCATCATGCAAATTCATTACTATAGCAGTATGTCTGTTGCAAAATTAAAAAGCCAGTTTGGTTAGTTTGCTCTGCCAATAACTAGTATATTTTCCAGGAAATGTTGGGCTGAAGTTTAACATACTGGTAGCATGAGCTTGCCTGCTTAGGTTTTGTTGTTGTTTGTTTATCCCTCCATAATTTACTAAGGAAACTGGTTATTTGGAATCTTTCCACTGGCCCCAAAGTGACCCTCTAGCTTTATGAAAGTGTTGTTTACAGTCCAAGAAACCCACTGGTCTTCCAGGATCTTTCCAAGATATTTTTTGCCACATGTACACTTCCTCAAAATTCAATAATGACAAATTATGCTTCCCTTTCTTGTGCAAGACAGGGCACATGGATGCTGGCAATTTGCAGTTATTGGAAAAAGTAATTTGCTTGAGGCAGGTGTCCTATTAGAACATTTTTTTCATGTTTTCATAATCTTGTTTTAATGAAGTGGTGACAGAATATTTGTGTTTCCATGATCTGGTTTGTTCAAATGAAGGTGATTCTTAGCTGTTTTCAATGTATTGGAATAAAAGATAGCTATTTGGTCATCAAAGGGTGAGGAATGGCCAAAATGCACAGCTCATTTATTAGAAATGAAAATGTGTGAGCCCATGGATTTGGAATTGGGGTGGGGGGGCAGATCAATCAGTTCAGATGAAAAGATGGTGTTGTTTTGTGTGATAGAGAATCATAATAAATATGTCATCAACAAGAATCAGAAAATTAAACGTTGTCATTTGATAAATCTCCATGCACAAAATATTCATCTACTTTTTGCCTCTGACAAAATACAATACTAGCAAACTACTTGTAACAAAAAGTTAACGGCGATACATTAGAGCAGAGATGTCAAACTGCCAGCCCATGGGCCGGACGCGTCACCAGGAAACCGCGCCCACTCCATTGCCAGCAATGGAGAAAAAGCTCCGATACATTGCATGAGTCATGAGTTTGACATGTCTGCATTAGAGCAATAGGGCTAGGCTACCAGCTGTGGGCTATCAAAATCCAGATGACCACTAGATAAGAGCAAGATCCAAGATTGTATTGCTCATAGGACATATTAGTTTTTTCTTGAGACTTATAGGCTATAAGCTATCATCATTGGCAATTGTAGCACGCAAATGAATATTAATCTCTCCTCAATAGTAGTAACTGTGAGAGGGATCTCGGAGTCCTAGTGGACAATGATTTAAATATGAGCCAGCAGTGTGCTGCAGCTGCCAAAAAAGCCAACACAGTGCTAGGGTGCATTAACAGAGGGATAGAATCAAGATCACGTGAAGTATTAATACCACTCTACAATGCCTTGGTAAGGCCACACTTGGAATACTTCATCCAGTTTTGGTCACCACGATGTAAAAAAGATGTTGAGACTCTAGAAAGAGTACAGAGAAGAGCAACAAAGATGATTAGGGGACTGGAGGCTAAAACATATAAGGAATGGTTGCTGGAATTGGGTATGTCTAGTTTAATGAAGAGAAGGACGAGGGGGGACATGATAGCAGTGTTCCAATATCTCAGGGGCTGCCACAAAGAAGAGGGAGTCAAGCTATTTTCCAAAGCGCCTGAAGGCAGGACAAGAAGCAACGGATGGAAACTAACCAAAGAGAGAAGCAACCTAGAACTAAGGAGAAACTTCCTGACAGTTAGAACAATTAACCAGTAGAACAACCTGCCTCCAGAAGCAGTGAATGCTCCAACACTGGAAGTTTTTAAGAAGAAACTGGACAGCCATTTGTCCAAAATGGTACAGGGTTTCCTGCCTGAGCAGGGGTTGGACTAGATGACCTCCAAGGTCGCTTCCAACTTTATTATTATTATTATTATTATTATTATTATTATTATTATTATTATTATTATTATTATTATTATTATTATTATTACTATTATTATTATTTCTCTCAACAAGCTAGCAACTCATCCAAAACCACCAGAGTAAAAGGTTGCCTTACCAAAATTCATTTTTCATTTTTTTGAACATCTGTTAATGTTTCATATTTACTTCCATTTGATCAAAAGTGTAGGTGTCATTGTGTGAACTGAGAAACAATCAACTTACTGGTTTCAGACATCCCATTAAGTTAAAATTGCATGGTAAATTGGCTTAGCGTATTGTGAAAACCTAGCCAGGTTCGTAGGTTTGTAACTCATAGTTTATGACTTAATGTGATCTAGGAACTCAGCTAATTATGATTGGGCAAACAAACCATGCTTAAGTTAATATTCTTTCTCTTAGATAGATGTAATCCCCTAGTATGCATGATTAGACAGCTGAAGGTTTTCTCCCCTATTTTTTTTATGACAAAGCAAGCTTTCACCTAATTTATGTGAGTTGTTAGAAATGCAGTGCTGAGTCAGTTGAAGCAATGACCAATCCTAATGTAATGCTGCCATTTATTAAGAACATTCCCAAAGGAATTTATGGTTCAGAAGCATCATACCATAACAAACCAAGAAAAGCAAACAGCTCCCTGTGGTATTCTTCAAATAGATAAAATAGCTACCTCCGAGTATAAATAAGGAAGGGAGTGGCAAAGAATCACAGCAAAGGTCAACAGTTTTCCTCCTAAAATGTTAAGCACAGACATTACTAACTACACCCTTGACTGTAGTTCATAGACTAGATACAGGGGTTCTCAACCTTGGCAACTTTAAGACTTGTGGACTTCAACTCCCAGAAGTTGAAGTCCACAAATCTTAAAGTTGCCAAGGTTGAGAACCCCTGGAGATTCACAATGAAGGTAATGCATAGTGAAGGAGCTACCAGTCGTCCTTGCCTTACGGCCGTAATTCCAATTGCAATTTCCATTGCTAAGCAAGACTGTTTATTAAATGAGTTGTGCCCCATTTTGCAACTGCTTTTACCATGGTTTTTAAGTGAATCACTGAAATGGTTGAGTGAATTACGCAGTCTGGACACTGGGCAACTTGGCTCCGACACCACTCGCATCGTCCCACAATCACATGATCACCATTTGTGAACTTCCTGCTGGCTATTCCCAAGAAATCCTTTCTAGCCTCACCAATGTTTTTCAATACTCCCTATAATACACATATGGAAATGGTAGAGGCGGGAAGGGATCTTTTGGGAAAGGATTTGAATGGGATTTATTTTTTTTTATATAAAATTCTTTTATTAAAACAATCAACATTGAACATAAAAACATATTGTGTAGCAATCATCATGGCACCTGATATACAATACTAAGTATTAGTCATTGAAAACGTCTGAATTAGTAAGCCTTGTTCCACCCCTCGCGTCTAGCCTCAACTATACTCCTGTTACACTTTGTTTGATTGGTGTTTCTCTTATCTGGTTCCATATTAATGTGGTCAACATTAAACCAAAGATCCTATTGCTAAACAATCATCCTAGAACATAGTATACAACATTAGGTATTAATCTTTGTAAACATCTGTTTTAGTAAACGTTCTTCCCTCCTCCCTTCCCTGTTCAAGTATACTCCGAGTACCTTTTGTTTGTTTGGTGTTTCTCTTATATATGGTCTATCTGCTGTATCTAGTTTATTGCTGTTCTCCCTCGGCTAGGTAGGAAATGGAGATGAACAGCGCCCCCTAGAGTCGGACACGACTGGGTTGAAGAAACCTTTACGTCTAGATCAGGGGTTCTCAACCTTGGCAACTTTAAGACTTGTGGACTTCAACTCCCAGAATTCCTCAGCCAGCTTTGCTTTGCTGGCTGAGGAATTCTGGGAGTTGAAGTCCACAAGTCTTAAAGTTGCCAAGGCTGAGAACCCCTGGTCTAGATTGAGTTGCCCGTTTTGTTTTTCACTGCCCCTGCGGCGTTAACAATTGCATATCAGGTGAAACTTCTCCATGGCATCTGAACGTTGAGGAAATTTCTCATGTGGCATTTTTTTTATTGTTTTGTACTGCTGGTGTAGAACCTGCCCCTATACCTATAGCATTCCCTTTGAAAGATTTTGAATTGCAATGCTTAGCTCCATGCACTTAAAATATTAGTTCCTTGACCATGATCTCTTCAGAAAAAGTAACAGGGAGGTGGGGGCATGTCTTTATTTTCCATTCCAATAAATCCCTCCCAAAAAGTTCCTTTCTAGGGAATTGATCGCAAGGTCTTGAAAAACCAGCTTAGGTGGATCCCGTCCGACGGGGAACGCGACCTGTTTTATTAATTGCAATGTTTGGAGGCAGTAATTGCCCTTCTTCTAAATCACAGAATAATTCATTGCAGTGTTTGGATTTTAGAAGAAGACGAAAAAAAAAGCTTCGCGATTGGTAATAGGCGTGTATTTCTCCCGGTCGCGGTATTGCACAATGTTGTTCAGAGCCCGGCGTTGTTGCAAGCTGAGGCAGATAACTACCAGCTGGGGTTGTGACTGTGAGTCCGCCTCTCTTGTCCGAAAGCTCCTCCTTTCGCGGGGTAGTTTGTGTGGTTTTTTTTTTTTTTCCCTCCTCGCTCTCGGTGCGTTATTGCGGAATTGGCCGCGTAGATGACCTGGGGGCACTCCGTGGCTACTTGCTTGATTTGACATGACTGTCTCCCAGGCGGAATGAAGGAGGGGAAACAAGCTGCGTACGCCAGCACGTCTTGCCGGAGCTGGCTTCTTGCAAAGTGTTGCTGCTGTTTCCCAAGGTGCAAAGGTTAGTAGTTCCTAAACTGCTTTGGGAACTTTAAATCAAAAGGTGGATTTGAAGAAAGATTACTCATTTCCAGCAAGCAAGCAAGCATGTTGCTGTCCTCCATGACTTACTCAGGGTTTGGGGTTGTGTTGTTTTTTTTTTAAATTCCCCACAGAGATTAGGGAGAAGATGCTGAGTGGATGTTGTATTTGTGACTTTTGACTGCTTCTGAACTAATGTATTTAATAAGTGGTTCTCTGTGTTATCCTCTCAAATGGGTTTTGACTGAACAAAGGCAGCTTATCATAGACCTTTTTACAGCTGCTTATTGAAGCAGGATATGTTTTAGACAAGGTATATGATTATTAAACCATTAATTATAATTTGTATTACTATGTGTATTCTTTATATATTTTATTAAGCCTGTTCCTAGATCTAGCATGCTAAGCCATGATCTATTTAACTATAGATGGTTGAATTGGCTACAGTTGGCTGAGTTCTTACAATATGCTAAACTGATATCCAATAAATATAAATGCACAGTTGCTCTCTAGTTGGCACAAGGCTGGAATAAGTAATATAAACAACTATAATACAAAGTACAATTAGGAGTGGAGAATAAATAGTTATTTCACAAGAAATAACTTGTTTGGTCATTGTAAATGAACTACAGAATCTTGAAAAATATATTTTCCCTGCTATTTCTTTTAAAAAAATCTACAGATTCAAAATATTTTGGCAAAAGCTCTATATAAATAAAAGTTGAATCTCTCCTGAAGCTGAAAAGACAAGTTGATATAATGTAAGCTTCTCCCTTTTCTCAGTATTTCTGAAAACTGCTGAAAGTTGATTTGTATCTGAAGCTTTATATTAATCATATAATAAGGTATGAATGGTGTCAGGTAGTCCTGTATAATGCCTGGCACCTTTCATTCCGCCAAGGGCATATAGAAATACTGTGCAGGTATTTTATTTTCTTAATTTTTACTATTGTCACTTATGTTTATGCAGCATTTAATACACTTGGGGTCTTAATAACTTAATGAGGAAGGTATTGCTATTAATTAATATATTTTATCCCATTTTATGTCAGCTCAACCTAATGTTCTTGCCTGCTCCACAACTACCCTGGGAGATTGGCTAAACTTAGAGTGACTGGCCTAAAGTCATCCAGCTGACTTTCATGCCTAAGGGAGGCCTAAAACTCAGTCTCTAAGCCAGAATCTCAGCCACTACGTCTATAAATGTGTGTGTTATCAGTATAAAATATATACATGACAGAATGAAACTAAAAAAGTAATAGCATAATATCCGCATATGTCAAATAATCTCTAGGCCCAGTTAAATTACCATTGGGCCAAATCTTGAAGTATTATTTGGCAGAATCTATACCCCAGTTCAAAATTTGAAAATGTTTTGTAGAACTGAACCTTTATCTGCCAAAAGGAGTAAAATAGAAGAACCCTCGCTGGTATATTAGTCAATGGTAAAGAAATAGAGGTAGCAAAAATGTCTTGGTAAAAAAGCATACAAAAATTACTTATGCTAAATTTTCAACTTTTATCCTACACTACAAAGACAGGTCCTTCCTAAAATAAGTGAAACCGAGACAGGGAGTATCTGCTACCTTGCTCCAGGAAAGGAAGTGGTGGGAAAGGAACAGATACTTGCAGTTAAATTGCCTAATGGTTTTTGTAAGTAAAGAAGGGCTGCTGAATGATCCAGGAATTAGCCTCTGGAATCTTCCATATAGTACACCTTACTTGATCAGAGCTGGGCAACATTTTGAGAGGAACTTACTGTCCTGGTTGATTAATTGAACCTTTTCTTCTTAGATTTTTAATTTTAAAAATAGCCACAATACAGACTTCCATATGCCATCATATACCCATATTAACTTATGTGGGTGCCAAGATATTTTAGCTGCAGCATAGTGGTTTGTGATGGACTTAATCTTTAAACATTTTACTAACAGGTTAAATACATAGAAGAACACTTAATTGTGTTGGATTCCCAGCACAGGATTACTGGAAATTTAGGTAACCCGAGAAATGCAAGTAATCTTAAATTTTAACAGACTTCTTTCTACCCATTATAATTCCCCCCCTGGCCTCAGGGTTCTTTCAAGGTCTGCTCTAGAAGATAGGGTAGAAAATTATCCACAGTGGTAGATTTTTAAGATCAGAGAATAATTCTATCAACAGTGAAGACTAACATTGTTGATAGAATTATTTCCTTTATTATACTATCAGTGTTCTTTGATGACTTAGAAAACTCAATCAGCAGTTTGAATTAATAATTCCAGCCGATGTTCTAAGGGTATCTTATAAATTCTTAGAAAATAAATATAGAGCACTTGGGAAAGATGTATGTATAACCAATAATTTTCTAAACAATTATGATTTCTGCATTTGAAAATTACATATAATCGCAAAGTGCTGATTATCAGGTAAATTACATGTTATATTTTCATACTTTAGACTGGCATAAAAATTGTTCTAGCTAGTGGTTCTGTGATGTGAATGTACAAATTATGCTTATTTTGTCCTGTACAATATAATGCCTTTTATTGAACCGGTAATAAGCAGTATCGACAACCCACGATACTGTGTAGTAGCAGCCTTTCTAAAAGATGTAATATGGGTTCACACTAAGCCTAAATGTGGTTTGAACTGAGCATGATTCCAACTACTATGATTTTTCAATTATAAGTGAGCCAAGCCACTTATTTCTTGATAAGCAGTCCCTAACAATCTGTAGATTAGTGTATTGTTTGAACTCAGTTTCATAGTTTTCTGAGTGTGTTTAAAATGCTTGTCATTAGTGTAAATCTTTGAGCACAGGGAAAAATGATATTTTAGGATTCAGTCTACAGAAAATTAAATTAAGATATTGTAAACCTATTTCATAATCCGTATTTGTTGTGTAAGTTACAAATATGTATATTAAGGATTATAGGAAATGGGCACCTTTTCTCTTGGGAAAAAAATTGAGAAACTAAGCAAAATTTTAAAAAGGTATGTTGATTGATATGCTCCTAGAAATAATGCTGTTTTGTCAGACTGATTAAAAAAGTGGTGACTTTTAGACACTTCTGTTCTTTAGTCTCATGATTTTTTTCTTTTTCCCATTTCTAACACACAAACTATTTCATTCTTCACAAGAAATACTAAACAACAAGATCTTTTCCTTTGTCACCCTGGTGATTATACAAATTCAGATTCCAATATTGTAGAAAACTATGGGTATTAATGGGAATAAGACAAGAGTTAAATGACATGGTTTCAGTATATGTTAGCCTTCCTAGGTAGATCAGGAAGGAAATATTTTGGAATCCATTGATGGAATGCATTTCTGTGCAGCAGTAGTAGTATTCAGCCAGTAGATGGCAGTATTTATAAGTTTGGATCTATAGCAGTGACCCCCAATCTTTTGGGCACCGGGGACCGGTTTCATGGACAGAGGTTTTTCCACAGACCAGAGGGGGTGTGGTTTCGTGTACTGCCTGCATGCCACAGATGGGGCTTTGCTTGTTTATGCAGACCAGTTTTTGGCATGCTGCAGCCCAGTGCTGGTCCACAGACCAGGGGTTGGGGGTCCCCTAATGTACGGTATATACTCTATGCTTTTTTGTTTTGAGTAAGTTTCCTGTTTCCTATTACAGTGATATAGTTGAGCAGTAAAGCACATGGTGACTGTGCTCCTTGTTTCCTTCTCTGTGGTGCTATACTGTATATAAATAGAATTTCCAACAAAACATGACCAAATAAGCTAATTCTACTTTAAAGGCTACATTAACAAAATCTTGCAAGTCTAAATGTACAAATCTCCTATGTCTCCTTTACAAACTGAGGATATTCCCTTCTAAGCCTCTCGCCCAAACCATTAGGCACCTGTGGGCTCTGTCCTATCTTATCTGGTTGTTCCCTAGGCAGCATTTCTTCGCCCCATCTCTCAAGGTCTTTTTCACATACAGTGTGTTACATGTTACATTTATTATAAATGCTATTATACTGTAATATTATTACGTGTTCTACCTATTACATACATACATTATAAAAAGTACATGTTGCATTCAGTCACTGCAAGAAGATCACACTTTAAGTAGATTTTATTTGGGGAAAAACACCGCATGTTTTACATATCTACAGTTCAGTACAGTAAAACTCTTGGGTTATCTTTAATACATGAACTTTGGCATTATGATAGATTGATGTGTATTACTATGTTGCAAAGTGGGAAAGATTGATGTATGTGTAAAAATTGGAAAAGACACAATGTGAAATGTAGCTTAAAATAGAGAATAATTTATAGGAGTGAGTGTGTAGGAGTGTGTATATAATTTCTGTATCCTTATGTACTTGTTCAGAATCAGAAATGTGCAACATGTCCCAAAGATAATTCACTAGAATATATTTGGTTTGTTTTCCTACAAATCAGTCCATTCATATGTTGGACAAAATCACCAGGCAATTTCAGATTTATATAAGAGTCACATTGAGTTGTGTGGCCTTAGAAATCTATTAAATAGGATCTCTTAAGCTTTAGAGGCTATTTTATGAATCTAGATACACTTTTCCTTATTTTTACTGGAGTGAAAGATAGAAGACACTTCTGTTTGGGTTAACATTCGGAATGGAGGGGAAAACCCAGGCAATATAAGAAATGAACAAATCAATTACACAGATTACAGGTGTTTAATTTGAAGGCAGACTGAGTGTAAGAGTTTTGGTTTCTAATCTGTCAGGAATGCTCAAACGTTTCCCGTAATATGTATGTGTAGGTGTAATGAACATAACTAGAGTTATTTTAGGTATAAAATATAATTATGTTTTGAGATTATTTTTAAGTCTGTGTAGTTTTTGTAGCTCCTCCAATGCCCCCATAACCTCCTTAAAATGTAGACTGCAATAAGTGGTGCTGTACTATGGCCGACTGAGTGCTTCTCATTCTGTGGAATGACACTTTCAAAGAATTTAAATCAAGCCAGAGGTAATATGAAAACGAAACTTCTTAAAAAGAAGCATGATGGAAGTTTAGCTTGCTTATGCTCTGTAGATTACGGATTGATTGCTTTATTTTTTCTAAAGCAAATTTCCAAAATGAGAGAGAGTTATTTAATGTAAAAGTTTCAAATGTTGGCATGGATTCTGCCTATCTACATATAAGTCTGCGTTCAGTTTGACGTGATATCTTGGCATACTGCTTTCCTATACATACATGCACAGACAGACACATACCTTTCATATTGAACACTATTTAAATGTCATTTGCTACTGCTCTTGTTCTAAATTAAACCTGAGAATATATATTTACCCTTCCATTTATTCCTAAGTAAGTCTGAAAATGGAGGTGTGTAATCAGGCTATGGATCTTGTAACATCTTGTGGCTAGTTGTAGATGGACATGCTTTTAATCCTATCCCTCCATGTACACTATGGAGCAATTCTGTTTTTTAATCCCTCGGAAAAAAATATGAAAAGTTCACAAATAGAAGACAATAACATCTGCATCCCCCATAAAATACCATGAAAGAGGCAGGATTATAGGGTACTTAATTATTAGAAAATATATCTGGTGTTTTTTTTCTTTCATAGGCTGTTGAAAAATGCTCTTGAGTTGGTAAACTCAACAGTTCTGGGAACAGCAGGAAGAGAGCTTAATACTTTGCTCAATACATAATATCTCCAGCCTAAAGTGGCAAGTGTTAAAATTATTATTAGCTCAGTTAGTATTAAATGAAATGTGCAGTTGTGTGCACTTTGGACAGGGCTTTCTTCTAGTTAGTAGCTATGATTAGGTTTACAAACTTAACTTAATTTCAAAGGGCAAAATATAAATTGGAGGGGTGACCTCTGTTGGACACACTTTAAAAGGAGTTGCATCTTACCTGGTCTCACAAGGCTGCTTTCACATTAGTGTGCAATCCGGAGAAAGCATTATTTAGTTTTAGTGTTCCCAAAAGTGTTAAGTATCCCCCAAATCACATTTTTTTCACTTTAAATTTGGATTGCTACATTGCTATATTTGTGGAACTTGGTTTAACCTTAAAAGCGGCTGTGCAGATGACAAAGTACTAGAGGTGTGCAAAACATTTTGACCTTGAAGTTCTTGGACATCATTTTTTCTTCTTTGGTTTTCCTGCAGGTGTAGGATCATTACTGTTTCAAAATGTTCTGGCCATTAAACAGGTGTCATTTGGATTTTTGTTTCTAGATCTGAACAAAATATGCCATTCTGTCCTGAACATGAAACAGACTTTTGCTGATTCAGAGCATTGTTCTGAATGTTCTGATCATTCCCAACAATTGAACTGTTTGTGGCCTGTGATTGATTTGGGCTTTTTCCCCACCTTAGCTAATACAGCATCAAGGACTTGTCATATTGTATTGCTACTGGTTTAAATAGAATTGAGAAAATTTGAGTTTGTGTCAGTGGCTAGGTGGGTTATACATGTATTCTGTTGCGCTTTATTTTGTAGATAGTGCAAAGGTATGTGTGCATGTATGCTCAATTGTGCTTCATGTATAAAACATTGTTAATGCTGTGGAAGCTGTGCACTATGTTAACTTGGTTAATTTGCTAAGCTTTGCTATACATGTACATACTCATGTCCTGTTGATTCATGTATTTAAATATATATATTTAAGATTTGATATATGAACTCTTATGTCTCTTCATAATGTGAATTATATTCATGCAATAAATATACATGGGAAGACTATTTATTTTTTTTGGCAGACTGCAGCCATCTCATATATCCAGGTAAAAACTTCATCAAAGAACATCACAGTTGCTTGTATCAGGCAGGTTGTAAAAAAGGCCTACTAGATCTAAAACTGAAAAGTTGCCGAAACAAATTATTGAGACAAACAAACAAAAACCGATCAGAATGTTTTGTTAAGAACCTTGTAAAGGAATGTTAAACAAACAGAGTGTACAAGCACTATGTTTGTGCTTTCAAGTCAATGCTGATTCCGGGTGATTGCCTGGACAAGTCACTCCAGTTTTCATGGCAAGATTTCAGAAATACTTTGTCATTGCCTCCTTCCTCGGGCTGAGAGAATATGACTGGCCCAAGGTCATCGAGCTAATTTCATGCCTAAGGCAGGACTAGAACTCACTGTCTCCCAGTTTCTAGCCTAGAGCCCTAACCAGTACACTTAATTGACTCGCCATACAGGGACTAGAGATTGAATTATTCTGTCAGTTAAGATTTATCAAGAAAACTTAGTAATGATTAGTTAGTTTTGCACAATTTCTACCTTTAATGATGCCTCTCCATTTAACAGCCCTAGTTGAGTCAAAAACTTAACGCATTTTATTCAAGATTAAATCTAGTGGAAAGACTCACACTAATGCCAAATTTCCAAAAGGAAGTTACTGTAGATCTGGGTTTATTAACTAGGACGTAATATTTTGTCTGTGACAATGATCTCACCAAATAGCTAGAGGTTTTGGTAAGAGCTCAGCTTATTTATCTATGTTTTAATCTCATCTTTATTATTTTTATAAATAAGGTAGCAAACATACCCAATATTCATTCCTCCTCCTATTTTCCCCCACAACAGATGAATTGAGCTGAGAGAGAGGGGACTGGCCCAAAGTCAACTAGCTGGCTTTCATGCCTAAGACAGGATTCACAGTCTCCAGATTTCTAGCCTGGTGCCTTAACCACTAGACCAGGGGTAAGCAACCTCGGCTGTTTTATGACTCATGGACTTCAACTCCCAGAATTCCTGAGTCAGCTATGCTGACTCAGGAATTCTGGGAGTTGAAGTCCATGAGTCATAAAAGAGCCGAGGTTGCCTACCCCTGCACTAAACCAACTGGCCTTTCCAAGTTAATTGTTTTAAACACTTTTAACCCTTCCACTTTTAACCCTTAATTGCTTGACAATAATAAACAATAATAAAATAATAAACAATAATTAAATTTTCATTGAGATATAATGAGGAATGTATAGTTAATACCCTAAAATTCATATGAAAAGAGTTCACTATTTACAGGAAAATAAAAACTTAGTTACATTTTTAGCAGTCCTAATATCTATAAGGTAGCCCTCAACTTAACATTTAATAAACTTCTGGAATTACCGTACCTCAGAAATGGTGCCTTATGGCCCATAAAGCACTTTGGGCCATTGCAAAATGTTGTACCACCATCCCCACGGTCATGCGATTGTGATCTGGGTGCTTGGCAATCTGTTTGCACTTGTGATCACTTGCCCAGTGCCTCACAATCACAGCATCTCCATTTGTAACCTTCCCTGCTGGTTTCCCCAGAAAGTCAGTGGGGAAGGTGTTAGGGAAGGTTACCAACTGCTATCATCTGCCAAGAGAACTCCCTCTCATCTCTGGAAGCTGGCTGAAAGAGCTGCCAGCTGTGGGGAACTGAACTCTTGGATCTCAGTTCCTGCAATCTGCCAAAGAAGTTCTCTTCTCTGCATGGAGGGGAGCTGAAATCCTTACCTGTAAAGCAGTTTAAAGACAGGGTGGGAGGTGAAAAGTAATGGGAATAAAGTAGCTATATCCATCCCTAGGCCCACCGATTTCTCCCTTCTTGTTGTGTTTCTTGATGCATCTTTGTTTCTAATTAGTCTAATTAAAATAAAGATGAAGAATTTGCATGCTTGCAAGGCCCTCTGAAAACTGAACAGACTTGGGCCAAATATGAGAGTGGACGACAGGGACAAAGTAAGGACAAGCACACAAAAACAGCCTGGATCAAGTATGGGGCTGCAAAGAAAAGCACTGTAGGGGGGAAAAAAAGTCAGAGAGGGCAGTAATCCAGATTTTTAGCAACTGTTTTTAATCCCCCATCTTTGGTTCACCTGGTCACAGGACCCAGCATGGAAGACAAACAGCTTGCCCAGCTGCACACATACATGAGACGCGAGATGAAACATACCCACATAGAGATGCAAGACACTACTTCATTGCACAGAAGATAATTCATATACTTCCTAGGGCTGCTGTTGATAAAGGAGTTAGAAATAATTTCAGAAGCTAAGCTCTATATGGCTTCTCTTCCTTGTTCTTCTATTAAATGAGTAATAATATTCCCCACTTAACTATTGTGATAATGTGCACAGTATGTTCTCAGAGTTCCCAGCGTACTGTCTGACCTCAAAAGAGGATTGCTAACTTATCCTACAGTTAATGCTTTCCTGGTAGCAGCTGTATGTTTACAGCATACTATCCTACATACATAATTACTTTAACCTTTCCTTAAACAGGAGCAGTTTATGCACACATAATAAGAAACTGATAGGAAATCTGCACTGAAAACTCAGTGTTTGTGGTAATTGGCATATAACTATTACTACAGAATCTGCATTGTTAATGTTCAGGATCAGTGGTGTGAAATAGATGACTTAGTTTTTATTAAGGTAAATCACTTATCTATTTATAACATCTATATAATCATTTCATTGAAGAAAAAAAACTTCTTTTATCCTAAAATTGCCCATAGTGGACAACAGACATTGTACTTACCCCAAAGGAAGATTACAAAGTTAAGACTAAGAAGAGTAAGAAATAAACCTGTACACATATATGTAAAATCTTGTGCAGTGCCCAGCTTTTCTAATTGTCAACCCAGGTGACCCTCTCCTGCTAAACACAGATGGAAATTTCCCCCTCGATATGGAAATATAAGAAACTAGCAAATTATTTTATTTTTCTTTTCTGTAAAATGAGGCAGTGGAGTATAGGGCAGTGGTTTACTTGAGGGTTTTTTTTTATTCCTTCTTCCCTGCATTTCAGGGTAAAGTCTGCCTTGACTCGAGCTGATGCCTACCTGAACATATCCATGCCGTTTTCTTACCAACAAAATCAAAGTGGTTTACCATTACCTTCTCCTGGAAGTACTTCATTGTCTAGTCTCCATTTCAAGGATTTCCTGGTGATCTGTCCAAGTACAAATCAGTTCTGACCTTATTTAGATTGTCTAGGTATTATCACCTACTATGACAGAATCTATCTACTGAATGTTACAATGATGAAAACATGGAAAGTATTATTAAAAACACTCTTCATAAGCAGGAGGAGAGCTTCTGTTGGTGTTACTGTGGTAATTGAGAGCCAGAGTTTCTCAGGACAGACAGACATATCAATTATGTCAATAGCCATCAGTTGCCCATCTTCAAAATCGAAGCCCACAATACACAGCACATTTTCTGGAGAGCCCATTTTCAATTATTGGACATAAAACTATACCTGTTCTTGGCCCATCATTCACAGTTAATGAGAATCTTGAGAAGATAAATATCATAGAACACTCTCTGATGTTGTATTCATTGCTAGTAACACAGTTGAACAGACATTTCACCCTGAGTATGTGTAATAATTTAGTCCAGCCTTCACCTAGTTGTCATTCTCTGAGGCTACACCAAGTCTTGTAGGCCTTGCCTGCTCTAGAAGCCTCCCTATTCCTCCAGGAAATTTAGTCAACTTAACATCTCTTTAAGGAACTGCTAGACCACACCGGCCCTCTCTACAACTGCTCTACTGATTGTCGTCATCGGGAACATCCTCTATCATTGTTGGAAGATTAGATCTGGATTTTTTACAGATTTCTTCCCTCTTCGTGAACATCTGAGATGCTGGATGCCAAGTTTATTGGACTATTTTCTATGACAACGCATATCAATCCTGTGGCTTTTCAACTTGCAGCTTTTTACTACATTAATGATGCCCAAGGATAGAGGTGAAATTGAGCTTCACAGCTTAATTGACTTGAGTGTTTGTGAACTATTGCCGTTGTCTTTGTTAGCCTAATTATTAAGGTGAGAACTTGAAATGTTGGGGAAAAAATACATGGGACCAGCTACCACCGTATATTACTTTAGCAGTCACATAGGTCACAAATGGAGGTGCAGTTACAAGGACACTGCCTGCGGACAATACCAAGATAATATATTGTCGGAGTAAATCTAATCTGAAATGATCAGTTAAAAACTTGCTTAATTTGTTTGCTGACAATACTAAACTGTACCGGGGGGAAATAAATTCAAAGGGCAATTGAACCATTGTTTTGATTTAAGAATGTTGAAATATTTCCAGATTCTAATATAAAATCAAGCACCCCCAATAAAGCTAAGGATTCTTCAAATCCCAAGATGCTGTAGCAGAACACTGTGTGTGTGTGTGTGTGTGCAATAAAGATTTGCTTGCTATTTTGAGGCCTCATGGAACTGGTTATTTTGTTTAAGTAGTTGAACCACCCCAGATTATTATGATGGAGCTATGAAACTTTTTTCACTTCGGGGCATGTATTTCATCTAAGGAGGGCACTTGCCCCCTCAAAAAATCATTTAACTTTTCCCTGAACACCAAGATTGATTCAAACTTAGTTAATTATATATAGTTAAAATGTTTACTGTCCTACAAGCTTAATATTTTTCCCTATTGTCTTGCCTCTGACCTTTATTTTTAACAATTTCTGGAGAAATATCAGTGGTATTTTAAACTTTGGTGGATCACAGGCAATGTATGCATGGAATATGAAATAATTACAGGTTAGAGAGGTTTTCCAAACTGTCTGGAAAAAGTCAAAAAGCACAAGCACGTCAGTATTAATAGTATTCTCCAGTAGCTCAATTGAGAATTAGGCCTTAGTAATCTTGTATCTTTTATGTTTTCCAATACAAGTAATCTTGTATGTTTTCCAATGGAATTTCAAATGGTGTCTTAGGACAAGAAGAATTTAATTTTAATTGCTTAATAAAAAATCCCATTAGTAAAGATTATAGGTGAAACAAGTAATTCTGTCTTTCTCAGATAATGTATTAACTATGTATTCACCCTAGTTATGTTATCCAAGATGAAGATACTTATTATATAAGGTATCCTTCCATTCTCCACCATCCGGTCGGAGCTGGGGGGGCTTCTGGGATGGGGGGGTGAAACGTCTTCGGGGAGGGACAGGAAAGTCCAGTTGCCTCTGGAAAGGAGCACTCTTTGGGACAACCAGGACCTGGATAGACTGAGAATCCCCATAGACAATGTTGCTTAATATTTCTTCAGGAAAAATACAGGGAGTCCTTGACTTACGAACACAATAGGGACTGTGAGCCGCCCTGAGTTCTCCGGAATAGGGCGGCATAGAAATTAAATAAATAAATAAATAAATAAATAAATAAATAAATAAATGCCCAACTTACTTCCCTACAATAACCTTATTTTCTACTTTCAACCTGAATTCTAACACAAAGATGTAAATACGTATTCAAATGGACTGGTTTTAAACTTTGCATGGCAGGGAATTTGTGCTAAAGATTAAAAGCTTTGAACAAGTTTGTCTTGTTTCCATGTGCTTCCTGAATGATAACTATGAGGAAACAACTGAAAATGTTAAGATGTACTGTCTAATGAAATCCTTTCTTAACAACTAATATTGTAGTATTTACTGCTCAAACTACAGAACTTATATGTGTTTCTGTGTCAGGTACAATGTAAGTTTTTAAAAAATGGTAAGGGAAGAATTGTCAAGCCCACTACTGGGAGAGAACTATGAAAGGTATGGTAAAGATTTTAGCCTATTTTATGCTAAAGTTAACTATGGAAGACTAACTTGTTTTGCCAAATAAATTTGGATATATCTTTCTGCCACTGTTTGATCAAATCAGTATAATCTGAAGAGAAACAACATTCCAGGTCATACATTCATCTTAATAACTGAAATTCTTCCCATTAGTCACAAATATTACTTTTTCCCATCTATGTAAGTCCAACTTGTGCGTGAACCAGATCTATATAACATTTTCTTTGATCATCCATTCCCAAATTAAGGTTGTAACAGCATTCTGGGGTCAAAAAATAATTATCTGGTAAGCTTTCCATAACTAACCATTTTTGGGGACTCCCATAGGTATATAGTTCTATATATAAAGAGCATCTGTGAAAAAGCAAACCATTGCGATCAAGGATTAGCTCCAACTCTCATAATACTTTCAAACTTGTAATATTATCTTGGAGTAATTTAAGGAGGAGCTGCATGCTAAGCTAGTTTGCGATTCATTTTAGGGGTGGGTTGTTTCAAGAAAATGTTATACTTCGACAATGTAGCAATTTATTATGATGATTTTAAATCCAGCTTTTGAATTAATCGTTAGCCTTTTTTATGACTAAAGTTGGCCATGTAGCTTCAGATCATATAATGATAAAAAATTGATGAATGCAATTGTAAATATATAGTTCAACTATATTGAATAGTCCTAATATAGGCAGGTGTCAATTCATATGGATCACGGATGTCAAACTCTATCGTGTCACATGACGTATCGTGACATTTTTTGCCTTTGAGGAGCCGGTGTGGGCGTGCCCTGCGTGTGACACATCCTGCTCGCAGGCTACTAGTTTGACACCCCTGATATGGATATTGAATCCCATGAAATGGTCATGTATTTGAAATCACACTATTCTAAGTGATACGACTATGGAAAATACAATAATTGATTCCTGTTCAACCAAAATAGGCAATGAAAAATTTGTAAACATAAATGTTATATGTATGTTAATGAAATATTACAGTAAAGGACAAAAAGAATATACTTATAATTTAACTTTATGGTTAACAAAGTCACAGAGTAGTTTTGGAAAGCAAAATAAAAACAAAAAATATATATTCTAGATTCAGGCATCCAGCATCTCATCTTATTTTACTATTGCTATAACCATGTTCTTATTGTTCAATTACATCAATTGTTGTTTTAATACAACAACAAACCTCTTTTTTAACTTGTTATAGTATTGTTTATTTCTGATGGAATCTTGTTTTTCTCTATTTTGCACCCACAAAGATTAGTGGTGTCTAAAACCTCAATAGTGCATGCAGCTAAACTTAACTGTGCAAGAGTTAGCCTCACATTAACTGAATTTTGAGTGTATTAAATGTGATCTGGTATCAATTTACAATTCACATTAAATCAAATATCACATTATTTTAACTCACACTAATCATGACCTATCTGTAGTAATTCTTGTGATACATATATTAAAACAATTCTTCCTAGCAATCCTAGCTATTTAGACCATTTTTTATGATTGCGTCACCTAATGCTTGCTCAACAGGTCATAATGAAATTCATTGACATTACTAGACTAATTTTTAAATAAAGAAATAAGTTCATTAAACATCCTGCATCAAATATGCATGATGATATGGTTGAGCTCACACATTGCACTAAGCCAAAATATGGTTTATTTGATATAGACTTGAAATGCTGTATAAATCCAGTCTTTGTGATTTGTAAAATCACTATGTGGATTAACACAATATATAAAGTCAGGCTGTGACTAAGGAGAGATTGGATAATGGTTACAACAGACAATAACAACAGCCTTTTAAAAGGTAAAGTGAGAGAATGCAATTTTTCAGCTATTAAAATATTTATAAGGATCTTTTTTTCCTCATTTTCAGTTTATTAGTAATGTAACAGTACGGGGGAAAGGAAAACAATAAAGAAGAATTGCTTTAACAAAAACAATGCAAGCTGAGACAATATTAAGGTCATTAAATGAATTCAAATAAGATTGGTCAAGCGATTGATAGTGTCAAACTGCCAGCCCGCAGGCCGGATGTGTCATGCCAAAACCGCACCCACCCCATTGCTGACAATGGAAAAAAAAGTTGCGATATGTTGCGACATGTCACGTGACATTGCAAGTTTGACACCCTTGAAGCTTGAACATAAATATTTCCACTGCTAAAATATGTGACGTCACTTATAAAGATGAAACATACAATTCTGACTACATTCTGAATCAGAGGGTGATTAATGCAATCTGTTTCATACATGAGGAGGATGTACTTGTAATTTTTGTCTTCTTCCTGGTGTCTTCTATAAATCTTGGAAACATACAGAAATCAACAATTGTCAAATATGTATTCATGCAAGCTATCGGTTTTCATTTTAGTAATTTCTATGTGCACTGGGAAAAGTCACAGATTTCCAAGAATGAAAGTTAAGGAGTAAAAGATACCCCTTCTTGTTGTGTTTGCAACTTATTTTGAGAATTCTTAGATATTGATAGACTGTGTGACTTGTGGTTAGGTAATAAATAAGTAATAAATATCACATGTTAAGAGAACCAGAGGAATTGGAGGACTTTGTTTCTAGCTTAGATTAACTTAACTCAATGAATCACAAGCTAATGTTCTGCTCTATTTGTTGTGCCTCTAAGGAAAAGCTTGTTGGGCAAAGTAGCTTTACATAGTCCAGTGGTGGCGAACCTATGGCACGGGTGCCAGAGGCGGTACTCAGAGCCCTCTCTGTGGGCACACGCGCTGTCGCCCCAGTCCTAGGCCTTCAGCTGGGTTTTATAAAACTTTTTCACTTTAGGCCTCCGCCGCCATGTGCAAAAAAAAGAAAAAGGGTTCAATCGATCAATTTCAACTTCTCACGGAAAAAAAAGGTCTTGCAAAGTTGGAATTGATTGATTGAACTTTTTAGTCCCACCTAATCTGCTGTTACCACCACAGCCACTCCCACCCAATGGGCCACGCCCACCCAATGGGCCACACCCACCCAATGGGCCACACCCACCCGGCACTCGATGATGCATAAATGGGTTTTGGGTTGCAGTTTGGGCACTCATTCTCTAAAAGGTTCGCCATCACTGACATAGTCCTTTTGTAACTTTGGATACTCCTCTACTTTGTTTTTTGGCTTAGGAGCCTCTACTAAGCATTGGAAGTACAGTAATCCTAACTATGTATCCAATAGGAATTTTTGTATCATCAAAACAGGATCAGGAATAGTCTTTCAACTACTCAGCTAATCAATTTAGAACACTGCCTTTTTATTTTATATATGTATACTTGTTTTAAGAAATTCAGAATGAATAATAATGGCAAATGCCCCTAAAATGAATATTGTACATTTGTAAAAAATTATAAAATTATTCTCAGTTTCAAAATGAATTCCTAAAGATTCAAAATTACAATCATAATTTGCTTGCTAAAGTGATAGTAAATGAACCACTGTATCAGGTAATTAATATGTCTTTATTTGTTGCAGTGGTAACAGTACAGCAAAACTCCAGTTTGATGGACTATTAGGGAGAATATATCTCCTTTCAATCCAAAAGTTCATTAAAACAATTTGATGTAATTTACACATTTTGCACACTTTTGTCATTTATATAATTATATAACAATTTTATACAAAGGGGGTAAACTGATGAAAATTTTATTATATATTTATCAACCTATATTATTTCTTACCACCTATAATACTAGACTCCAGAAGGTATAAAAAACATAAAAATAACCCAAACAATAAAACATCTTAAAATGCTTTCACTCAAAGTAAAATACACCTCCTCCCCCCCCAAGCCTATTAATGCTTTATGGGCAAGAAACAGTTATAGGTGGTAATATTAAGAAACCCATCTTAATAAAATTGCTTTCGTAGCCTTGCAAATGTCAGGAATGAGAGGACCCAGACACACTTTTGGAGGTAAGGTGTTTCAAGTATCAGCGCTATCACAAAGGCCTATCATTTGATTCATGGCCCTCACATGTTCACGAGAATGGGACTTTGGAGAGGAGCGGCATAAAAATCTAATTTAAATAAATAAATCAATAAAATAAACTGGTAAAATGGGCAGAATGCTTTGGGAAAAGGTAGTTACCATTAACAAAAGATGTAAAAAAAACATTATTGCAGTAATTACACAAGTTAAGACAAACAACATAAATTGCATCAGTTGTCTAGATTGAGTTGGAAGACAACAACCTGTTACCTGTTGTTGAAGGTAAAACCTAAGTTTAAATTTTGTCTTTGTATACATATCTTTCTCATATTACAAGTCAGCTTGGTAGTTAATGTTATTTTTCATACAGAACATTTTAAGTGTTTTTGAAGGAAAGTGGCATTTATTTATTTATTACATTTATATGCCACCCGTTTCACTGCCAAGCAATTCATCTGCATGTCCATCTTGCTTCTCAATATAATGTAGCAATTATGGTTTGTTCCATGATGGCTGAGTTCACATATCACATTTCACAAGGCCAAAACCAAACAAGCCACATTTAGATTTAAAGCAGTATGTGAAGCAATCATTACAATTTAGTGGAGCAGTAGAATTTTTCAATGTAAAAAAATAATATTTTCATAACTGGGGAAGATATTCAAGGTTTAAAAATGAGATAGTGTTGGGATATCTGGCAGTGTGGCTAAGCTTAAAGGCCTTGCCTAAGTCAGATGTTGCTGATGTTTACAATTACTATGATAAAATCACAAGCTAATGAGTAATCTTGATGCAGAATTTAATCCTTATTTATTAGCTGAGTTTGAAACTAATGTGGGGCCTTTTGTTTTACAATAAGGTTTTCTGCAGGAAAGAATACACCACTACTCAATTTCCAGTCAATTCAAAGGAGCAGTGCTTAATGCTGTAGCATTTATCCATAGGTTCTCTAAGCAGCTAAGAGTCTTAAGACATGGCCCATTGTTTTGCAGAACATTTTCTTTATTTATTGGTTCCTAAATTTGGTTCTGAGCAACCTTTCCACTACAACTGGGAATTAAACAGTATCCTTTTTGGAAAAATAGTTACATAATTCCGTCCAGCAGCAGCCCATTCAAGGCAAGTAGAAAAGAAGAGGTTGGATATATGTAAGCATTCTTCTGAATGGGCTCTGTCTTTAGGCGGGTGATAAATTATTACAAATCATGCATGAGAGCAGTTTCCAAGCTGGAAGTTTTGCAAGAGCAAATGTAGATCATGAAAACGAAGGTGGAAATGGTAGATTGAACTCAGAAGTCTCTTATACTAGCTGTGGGTAAAACCTAAAGACTCCATAATAAAATCCTGTAGAATTAGCAACACAACCGATTCTGGGTTGGAAAAAAGTCCCCTATACATTTTGGTAAGCCATGGTTTGTTTAATGGCAGTTGGCTAAATATTTGAAGTCACAAACTATGGCTTAAACTCTACACAAAATTATGGGTTAGTGACTGGAGATTCAGACATCTTCCCATGCAAGCACAGTTTATGTTGCTGGCAAATGGTAAATTTAGAAGATCTATGACAGGTGTCAAACTGCCGGCCCACGGGCTGGACATGTCACAAAACCACATCCACCCCATTGCTGGCAATGGGGAAAAAGTTCTGATACGTTGTGCGATGTCACATGACGTCGCGAGTTTGACATGTCTGATCTATGACAATTTGCCTCAGCCAATTTGGCATGTCCAACTCACCGCGGGAAAACTTGCTGTGGGGCAAGAGTTACACTATTCTACATTCTTTTTGAAATGGTAGAATAGAATCATTAAAGAAAGGATGCAAAAGGAGCGACAGAATGAAATGTGAATGAATGGCAAAAATTAAAATATTTTTTATTTATTTTAAATAATTGAATTGTTAAATTGTCCTGCGGCAAGTTGTCCTATGGTACATTGGCTGCAGCAAGTTGTCCCATTCCAAAATTTAGATATTATGTTACACAATGTGCTTCTTTGTGCTTTCTCAGCATATTATGTGAATCAGTTATTATGGTTTGTAAAATAGCCATGGTTAATAGCACGGTATGGTGGTAAAACTGAAGCACAGAACCATACATCACATGGCTTTTTACCCCTTGGTTTCACTAAGTCTTTTCATAATAGGATGGGAAGGACTGGTTCATTTTTAATAGCTGGTTGATCTTAATGACTTCACTGCACCATGACATACAGCACGGTAATGGTGTTAGGTAAGCAAATAATAAATGAAGGAGGGAGGATTCCCTGTGACTCATAATTCCAAGACCCTGGGCCAAATTGTTGTGCAAATTCCCTTCTGTATGCCTTTTCCTAGCTACAGATCAGGTTGATAAGAGCAAGTAGTTGTTCATTGATGTCACTTCTTCAATTCTCCCAATGCTTTCCTTCATTCCATAGTTTCCAGCAGTTGTACATTCTTTCAGGGAAATTAGAGGGATAGACTGCAGAAAAACTGGTCAATATCTGTACTTGGTTACTTTAATCATTGCTGAGGTTTCCCATAGGGCAGTAGAGATGATCAGATTTAATGCCATAATCTCAGGGGTGTCAAACTGCTGGCCTGTGGGCTGGATGCGTCCTGGCAAAACCATGGCCACCCCATTACCGGCAATGGGAAAAAAGTCACGATATGTCA
Organism: Bothrops alternatus; assembly: GCA_034064705.1. Taxonomy (NCBI): domain Eukaryota; kingdom Metazoa; phylum Chordata; class Lepidosauria; order Squamata; family Viperidae; genus Bothrops; species Bothrops alternatus. Next base: position 6,044,661 of record JARGCV010000063.1, read on the forward strand.
CGTAACGTTGCAAATTTGACACCTCCCCCCCCACATAATGCAACAACTTCCTAAGGAGAAAAGTTAATAAATTCATAAAGGAACATTTTGTCATACTCATGAACTACTTTACATATGAGATTTCCCTGTATACTCTGGGAATTTCCAGTATCAATTAATGTTCCATATCTGGCTCCCAAATCCATATTGTGTGGCCTCACAGTTTTAAAAACTCTGCAATTTCCCACCAGGTTTTGGTGGCAAATAACTGTAAAAGCTGTTGAGTCTTTGCTTAAGTTTTGCAAAGCAACAGTGCTGTCCTTGCCTTCTTTGATAATATTTCATTATTGTCCTCCTCACTATGCAAAAACTGTAATCAAAGAAAAGAGTGTAGGCTGCAGTTGCCGAAAACAGTGCTTGTCCCTTTCTCATCAGACATTGTTTACTAGAAAAGTTTGCGGTCTTCAAAGCTTCTCTAACGCTGATTGATTTTGTGATGTGTCTCAGAACTGCTTTTGTATTTCCAAGAGTAATTCTTTAAATCCTGAAGGAGGGTTGCGCTTTGTATCTCTTATTCAAATAGACTGAAGGCACGGGGGAAAAAAACATGGTAGTCTATAAGACACAGATAACATTTGGGGTTTCTGGTTTTTTTTTCTTTCTGTAATACAACTTACAAAGAGGCAGAAATGTGGCATCAGACCTAATGTGTTGTATAATATTCAAGTCTGCTTATTTTAGTTTCACTGATTTAAGAAAAAAACTGCTGTGTATTTCTTGATAGTTTCTGTCAGGGCTTTTTTTCTCATAGAACGCCCAGAACGGAGTTCCGGCACCTTTTTTGGATGGAACCTTGTAGGGTAGGCAAGGCGGGTTGTATGACCTGTGTGAGTTCCGGCACCTTTTTTTTTTTTTTTTTAGAAAAAAAGCACTAGTTTCTGTAAGCTTAACACTTTTCACACCTCTTCCTCTTCACTGAAGACATTGGGATAATCTCATACAAGTGACATCTTTGTTGTTCTGCTCAACTGGTATCTTGTTTTTGGACTGCAATAAATTTAATCTCAGATAATAAATACTTGTAATTAAGGACCTATTTGCTAAAAGCTACTAATTTTACAAAAGAAAATGGCAGTGTTTGTATATCACGATGTGGCCTGTTTGGTTGTGATTTAGTATGTTATATTAAAGCAGTTATTCTGATTTGTAAACTTTGATTTATGGTACAACATTTTAAGTGAACCCCTGCACTTCAACAAATTGTTGTCAAAACAAAAAGGTGTTAATGTTATTAATTTAATTGTAGAAATGAATCAACTATCATTGGAGCAGACCGATCAACATTCATGAGATTACTTAAAGTACACTTGCGTCCTTTGTTTTTCCATTTTAGTATTAGTCTATCTCCTAGACTTTTAATTTGCTAAAATGTGCAAAACCAATTCCTTTCTTGAATGAGAAGTACAGAGTATTTGCATGGTTTACTGTATGCTGTTTTGACAATGTTCCTTTGGATCTATTTGCTTGCTAAACCAAAGGCCTAAGCCAAAACAACTGTTGAAGATGAGCACTGTGTTTTAATGAGGGCTGCCTAGTCAGTAAAAAGAAAAAATAAATCTTTCATGATAATCCTATAATTACATTCTCTAGATTTACTAGGCCAGGAAATTCTTTTACGGTAATGCTTTGACTGTAAAACGTCTTATTGACTTAGACAATCTGGATGGAGGAAACCAAACATTAGAATCAAACAAGCTTTCTATTTCTTTCTGGATCAAAATAATTGCAGGTTCACAAACTGTCAAGTTCTAAAAAGTTGTTTTTATATTTAGTCTATTGCTATTTCAGGTACCTATATGTATTTTTGGAAGTTTACAGTTGAACTACACAGTTTATGCCTTAGATTTGTGAATTGCAGCATTGTAAAAATGAAAATGCATTAGATCTGACTATTCCGGTCTATCATTTTATTCCATAAATAGAGTACAGGTAAATTTACTTAAGCAGAATAATCTATGGATATTGATGAAGTCTTTAGTTATTCGTGGATTTTGAAGCTAAAAATAAAGACGCTTTTACATGAGAATTCTGCATAAAGCAGAAACATTGAAACCAATTTTCTTTCAGTGTAATGGCATTAAAGTTAAACTGTTGAAATGCTTAAGACATCCATCGGAAGGAGCTTTTCTCTCACTCCTTTTCCTGGCTCCTCAGTTCAGGCCATCTAAAGAAACTGTTACCTTATTTACTTAATCCCATTTGTATATCTGCCCATCTCACTTAGTGGCTCTGGAGGGGCATGCTTTGTCAGTAGCTGAAACAGAAGTGAGCAGGTAAAATTCACAGGAGCTTAGTCAATTCCTTTTTTCTCTTCCTAGTGGGATGAATGTTATTAGGTTTTCTTTTATCTTGGTTTTTTCCCCTCTTTGATATGAAATGGGGTGAGGAATTTTATTTATTTATTTATTTCTGCAATCCTGGGCAGTGATTTCTGCTCTTTACTTTTGAATCAGAGAGAAGATTCTGGATTGCCTTCAAATTGTCTCAAAGGGTTTGGTGAGTGAAACCGTAATAGTAGGTGGTGGGTTCTTTATATATCCTTGATTTTGCTTTAGTCAAACATTGTGCTGAGGCAAAATACAGCTTCTTTCTCTATGGGCTAGCATGATAGCAGCCAATATTTTATTCAACAAACTATGGGTAACCATGATGCCTGAAACAGGTCTAATTACACATGAATTTATCTTCAAAAGAATCACTGTTCAAACCCAATTCAGGCCAAGACAACTCTGAGTTGTTTACACCCCTTTCTGCTGTTGTACTGTACTTGTTTGCCTTTGATCCTTCATTTGTAATTTTGCTGCTTTTTATTGATGGCAGATGTGCCATCTGTATTTTTCCTCCATGCTGTGTTGTTTCACAGCATTTTGGGCTTTTTCCATTCCTTTTCATATCTTTCCAGAACTCTGTTAGAGCTCTTTGTTAAGCCACGGAGCTCGAACAAACCCCCACAAGGCAACTGGAATCCCCATTGAACATAACTAAGCCTCAGTAAGTAAATTAGAGAATTAAGGACAGGATCTCTCTTTTTATTTCTATCAGATTTTCTGTATTTTGGGAGGCACATGCTGAATTAAGGGTTTGCTTCTATGTGGGGGAGTTGGCTTTTATTTTTATGAGGGGTCCTTGATGCTCTCTGAGCTTGCTTGTTTTCTTGCAGACATTTCATTACCCAAACTAGGTACATCATCAGTGCTAATGAGCACCAAAGGCCTCTCAGGTCAACCCTGAGCTACAAGTATTCTCCTTTATTAGCTTTAATTTTTAATTTTTGAATGTTGGGAGTTCACTGGAACCTGTATCTTGTCCATTTAAAAGCAGCAGAACTGAGGAGGAGGTTTAGTATTTATTTTTTTATTGGTGAGAATTGCATTTGGATTCATTCATTTGAATTTTGGCTTGGAAAAAAGATTTCCATCCTGCTTCGAGTGGCAGAGCCTCTGTGAAGATATTTAAGTCCCTTTGGAATCAGTAACCGTGTTGCAGCCTTCTTGTTAAGAGCATTTCAGTGTTAAAGTATAATTGGCTGTTTTCAAAAAGAAATATTAGACTCTCGGTGGTCCACATATACCTTTTAGCAATGAGTGAGACTAAAATTGCTGCTCAGATATCTGGCCAAACTTAATGGGAATTGTACATTCCTCCCTGAAGTTTAAGTTTGGAATTGTTCTGCATTTAAATGTTGAACTGCCACTAAGCATGTATAGTTGTATGTCACATATTCAATAATATCCTCACAGGATTTTGGAGGTTATGTATTTTATGATGTTCTCTTTTTGTCTATTTTTATCTTAATGAGATCTAAGATGCTCTGGTTCAGCCTCTTTAACCTTAGTGTGTTCCTTCTTTCTACACAGCAAGAGAAGCCAGGTATGGTACCTTGGGAAGAAAAATGAGTGTCTTGCATTAAATTCACCGGAAATAAAATATTTTCTTATCCAGGATATGAAATCTCCATTGTTTATAGAAATAACCAGAGCTTTGAATCCACAGAAAATGCCTAACCTTGCTTAATCTTGTCAGTCATTTTAGATCAGCGGTTCTCAACCTTTTCCGGGACTCGACCCCGGCCCGCATCGCGCAAAAAAAAATGGCGGGCCTGCACCGCGCATGTGCGGCGCGACGGGAAAAAAATGGCCGACCCAAAAAAATAATAATAATAATGGCGGGCCTGCACCGTGCATGTGTGGCGCAACGGGACGCATCGCGCATGTGCGGCGCAACGGCCCGCATCGCGATAGGGAAAAATTGGCCAACAAAAAAAATGGCCGACAAAAAAAAATGGCGGGCCTGCAGCGTGCATGCGCGGCGCGGCGGGGCACATTGCGCATGCACGGCGTGATGGCCCGCATCGCGATAGGAAAAAAATGGCCGCCAAAAAAAATGGCGGACTGCGGTGCTTGGCGACCCCCGTGAAATGATCGTTCGACCCCAAATGGGGTCGCAACCCACCGGTTGAGAACCGCTGTTTTAGATGCTTCCCGGTATGAGTTTTCTGAAATGTTCTTAATGGACGTGTGCTTATCCCACATAAATTATTTCATCAAAGTTCTTGTTAAATATTCTGTAATGCAACCGTTCTAGATTAAGGTGTCTTAACATGTAGTTTATATAAGAAAAGTTTTAATAATGTTCAACTATCTTTCAGCAATGTCATTTGGGTACTTTTACTGCTTTGTATGTATACCAAATGAGCTTGCCTTGGTTTTCAAGTGAACATTGAAACTATGATGCTTGGAACACCAGAATATCAGTAATAATCAATGATTATCGAAAGGTTCTTAACACTTTTGAATGCTGAAGAAATAGAAAAAGATTCTCTAAATTCATCTGGAATTTTGTCTCGTTTGGACTTTCTGTGGAATTTGAACCATCAGCGTAAACTCTTCTTCGTGTTATAAATGTCCCATAAAAGGCATTTTGACACTACGACATTCTCATGAACTAGCCATTCCACTACATATTTTTTGGTTTATGGTTGTTTTTCCATCATATACATATGTACTGTATGTATCATACATATTTTTGAAAAGTCACTATGTAGATTTACTAGAACAAAGCAATAGGATTAACTAAATAGATATTCCTGTATTTAAGACAGATAGTTAAGAAGTAACTGTTTCCAAGATAGTTATATTTTCTAAAACCTTGCTAACTTTCTCAGTTGCAAAAATTAATCATGTTGGCCTTAGTGTGGTGTGCACAATCCAAAAAATATTAATATTATGTCATGGTGGCGCAGTGGTTAGAGTGCAGCACTGCAGGCTACTTCTGCTGGCTGCCTGCAGTTTGGCAGTTCGATTCTCACCGGCTCAAGGTTGACTCAGCCTTCCATCCTTCAGAGGTCCGTAAACTGAAGACCCAGATTGTTGGGGGTAAGATGCTAACTCTGTAAGCAGTTTAGAGAGGGCTGTAAAAGCACTGTGAAGTGGTACATAAGTGTAAGGGCTATTGCTATTTAGCCTCCATATTGAATCTCTCTATATAGGCAGTCCTTGACCGATGACCACAATTGGGACCAGAATTTCAGCTGCTAAGCAAGGAAGTTGTTAATTGAATTGTACCTATTATATAGCCTTTTTTATCATGGTTGTTAAGTGATCACTGCAGTTGTTAAATGAATCACTCAGTTATTAAGCAAATCTGGCTGCTCCTGTTGACTTTGCTGGTTGGCTAGTAAGGTTGCAAATGATGATCACATGACCTTCCATGCCACAATGGTCATAAATACATACCAGCTGCTAAGTGCCTGAATTTCGATCGAATGACTGTGGAAATATTGCACTAATGGTAAGTGTGAGGATTGGTCATGAGTCACTTTTTATTGCCATTGTAACTTTGAACGGTCGCTAAACGAATGCTTGTAAGTTGGATACGATCTGCATCCTAATGTAGACTTTGGATTTCTTTATTTTGAAGACTGCTGAATTTCCTAGCATAACAAATATAGTTATTTTTGCTCAGTGAAATGTGCTTTTGATTTGCCTGTTTGATTTGCCTGTTTGAGAGGAAGTCTACTCCATCGGAAATTTGGTGTGCTTAGAGCAGCGGTTCTCAACCTGTGGGTCGCAACCCCATTTGGGGTCGAACGACCATTTTACGGGGGTCACCAAACAACGCAGTCCGCCATTTTTTCCCCCTTTTCCCCTCGGCCGGCGCAGGGGGCAGCACCGCGCATGTGTGGGGTAGCACCGCGCATGCGCGATGCGGGCCGTCGCGCCACACATGCGCAATGTGGACCGTCGCGCCGTGCATGTGCGATGTGGGCCGTCGCGCGCGCCGCGCATGCGCGATGTGGGCCGTCGCACCACGCATGCGCGGTGCAGGTCGGGGTCGCGGCCTGAAAAAGGTTGAGAACCGCTGGCTTAGAGCACTAGGATGTAGAGCACTGTTTAAGTTCCAACCGGTATTTTTCTGGCATATGGGCATCATTTAAATTCACATTTATTTTTGGCTGCAAAAACAGAACCGGACTGAGTCTTTGGGCTTTTTAACATTTCTGAAAGTAGTTTCAGAATGACCTCTTCTTGTACCTTGATGTGAATGAGGTGAAATCAGAATAAAACACAGTGCAAATTAGCAAATATTGTTCAACATATATTGTGTGCAACTACTAAGTGAGGCAACTTCTTTACTCCCACTTCTGTTTTTCAGAACATTACATAGAGTGTCATTGTTTAACTCAACCAGTTTCAAGGGTTTTTACATTTAGTATCTGTAGAAATCATATAGATACAAAATTAGTTGCCTTGACACTGAAACCACAGCCCACTCCACTTTTTCTCATATTTCTTTTTTGCTGTGTTGAAGGTTATGTAAGCATTTCCAAAATATACCTCACATGTTTTATATGCTGAAAGAGGAAATATCTGTAAATTCAACTTTAAAAAAGAATACTTTTGTTCCTTAAAAACCTCATAAAGTAGAAATAAGTGTTTGTAAAGAACTTGTCTTTCACTCATATTTTCGGAAGACCCAGTTGATAATTTGATAACTACATTTTCCAATTATATGTAGCTAAATGCATAGTTTGCTGTGGAACTCCATTGGGCAATAGTTTTATTCAGGAGCATAAAATCATGAAATTATACTTATGGCATTCTAGCTGTTTCTTGCTAGAACTGGAGATTGAGACAAATAAAAACTTTTCTCCAACTTGCAAGTCTAGCTTGATTTACAGCAGGCCTCCTATCCTGATGAACAAAGTTCTATTGTACAGAGGTGCCAATTCAGCAGCTTGCCAGGCATTCAGATGTTGGCATTTATTTTGGGGTTTAATAAGCTAATTCAGTAACTGCTAGTTTTAACCAGCTGTTCCAAGTGGCATGGCAAAGGATACTGTAGCTGAAACTTTTCCAAAGTATAACACTTCTTTCAGGGAGGGATCCTGTAGAGTATACAATGGGTTCAAGGTCCTTCTGTAAAATTGGAGGAGAAAAAAGAATGAAGTAGATAAAATTATCTTCGGAGTGAAAATTAAACAATCTTGGAATTGTGGTCTGATAACAGTTTGGATTCTTCTGTTTCTACCCCTTCTAAGTCATGTGAATTTTGTAAATGGAAAAAGTTTGAGGTCTATCAAGCAGCAGATAACATAGTGGAACCCTTTTCAGCAGTTGCTTATCTTTTGTCAGTTTTAATGCTGATCTGGGTGCATAAACAGGATGAAAATAACAGTGGTAGGAAAATTCAGTAGCTAGAATCAGTTACTCTTATAAATGTATCGTCCCTAGGTGACTTCTGTTTTTGCAGAAAAATCAAAGTTCTTACAGCAAGGATACAAGCAGACTAGCCTTTCTTTCTTTCTTTCTTTCTTTCTTTCTTTCTTTCTTTCTTTCTTTCTTTCTTTCTTTCTTTCTTTCTTTCTTTCTTTCTTTCTTTCTTTCTTTCTTTCTTTCTTTCTGCAGGAAAAGTACTCACACTGTGAACTTAAGAAATCTCCATAGTTCCCCTGTTGAAAACTTCTTTTCTGAATGTATTGATGCCAAGTATATCATACAATAAAAATTTAGAGTGTTTTTCAGATAGAAAACAGAAAAGTCTGAAAGGGAGGAGAGTCATTTGTAAAATCAGGAACTGAAGTTACCGGTAGTACATTGAATGCAGATCTGGTATAGCCTGTACTCTTCTAATTTTAATCCTTGTCAACAATTTGCAGGCACTGTTTTCAGAGCGATTATCAAGCCTTAGACAACTGTTGTTTAGCATCCTTATTTTCTTTTTCTGGCAGATGCCTATTCCACCTCCTCCAACGAAAATGGAGCAAAATCTGATTCTGTGGCTAATTTGCAGCCCCACACGTCCCTTAATTCCATCCAGAGCTCCCCAGGTCCAAAGCGTTCAACCAATACCCTGAAAAAATGGCTAACAAGTCCTGTACGTCGACTGAACAGTGGGAAAGCTGACAGCAACATCAAAAAACAGAAGAAAGTACGTGAAGGAAGAAAGAGCTTTGACCTAGGTTCCCCCAAGCCTGGAGATGAAACCACACCTCAGGGAGACAGTGCCGATGAGGTACAAGTACACTTTGCCATTATATTTTTAAGAATACTAACTTGAGACTAACATTTTCATTTCTGCTATTCTGCTTTTCAATAGCTGATTAAAAATCATGATTGACAGTCTAATCTAGACTACATCCACACACCCTTTTTTTCCCCCCAGTGCCAAGTTTACCTACCAGACATAGTCTTTGTCTCAAGAATCTGAAGCAAGTGGTCCAGTAGGGGAGTGGTATTTTCATTTGGAAAAGGAAATAAATGTCTCTGTGAATATTCTGGCTTGTGCAGAAGAGGAGTCTCGAGGACCTTAGTGACCTGAAAAACTCCAGTTGGATTGCTGCAGGACCATCCCCACCCCCCACCTGCATTGGGGTCTATTACTCCATTCCCACTTCTGCTTTATCCTACTGGAAAGAACAGTGCCTCCCTAGCAGCCAACATTCTCTCTTCTTTTTTTTCTTGTTAAGCTGAAGAAGTAGGAATAATAATTTTTGGAAGATGTTTCACAAGGTTGCTTTTTCTATCAGTAACCTCTGCAGTGTTCTTTGTCTCTGTCCAGGAGGCAGGGAGCCTTGCTATAAAGGAGAAGCAGCAGCATCCCTGTACCTGCTCTTCTGGCTTCACACCTTCAAGGCAGTCTTTGAACAGCCACAGTCCCACCCTCATGTGAGGTTGGCCCTGTTTTACAAGTGTGGCAGGAACAGTGTGTGGGTAGTGATTTTCAAAGTGGTGCGTTTTCTTCCTGTCTTAAGCATATCACTGGGCATGTGGGGAAAAGACCCCAGTTTAATGCTGAGATTGAGCACTGATGACAGGAACTGGGTGAATCGCTCTTTTGTTGCCGTGAATAATACTTGAGTGAAGCAATGAGTGAAATAGCCTTTATACAATAGAAGTAAATGTGTGAAAACTCATTCTCACATACATTATTTTCTTATTCTAATTTTGGCTTCGTATTACGGGGTGACTCGGGACTTACTCTTCCACAAATAGAAGATTTTTATAGAAGGAAGGTCACAGAACAGCGTGGGGTTGTTGTTTTTCCTGCTATCCCTAAAGTTTCTGTCATTATGTCTCACGGTATTTTCCCAATCCTCAAGAAGACTGTAGGAGGAGTTGCCTTAGTCGGGGAGAAGCAAGAATTTATTCATTTATTTGATTTTTGTACACTGAATTCAAATTAATTTTGATATAATAAAACATAAAATTGATTTTATTTTCTGCGGTTTTCTTTTAATCCTTAGTCAGATATTTGGACAGATTTTTTTCCCTTTAAATTGTTCATGTCTTTGTAAACATGATTCTCTTGCTTTCAGAAGAGCAAGAAAGGTTGGGGCGAAGATGAACCAGATGAAGAATCTCATACACCACTTCCTCCTCCAATGAAGATTTTTGATAATGATCCTACACAAGATGAGATGGTAAGGTTCTAACTTGCATTTCTCCTTGGGATGACTTCATTAAAAAGAAAGGCGGGGGGAAACTCCATTAGGATCTAAAACAGCGGTTCTCAACCTATGGGTCGCGACCCCTTTGGGGTCGAACGACCGTTTCGCGGGGGTCGCCGGACACCGCGGTCCGCCATTTTGTTTTTGTTTTTTTATTTTTTTATTTTTATTTTTATTTTCGTTGTGCGCCGCGCATGCGCGGATTGGCCCGTCGCGGTCCGCCATTTTTTTATTTTTTTTATTTTTTTTTCATCGCGCGCCGCGCATGCGCAGATCAGCCCGTCGCGGTCCGCCATTTTGTTTTTGTTTTTTTAATTTTTTTTTAATTTATTTTTTTTTCGCACGCGTGCCGCTCATGCGCGGTTCAGACCGTCGCGTGCGCGCCACGCATGCGTGGATCGGCCCGTCGCGCTCCGCCATATTTTTTGGGATTTTTTTTCCCGTCGCGCGTGCGCCGTGCATGCATGGATCGGCCCATTGCGCGCGCGCGCCCGGGTCGGGGTCGCGGCGCGCATGGGCGGCGCAAGTGTGGTCTCAACCTGAAAAAGGTTGAGAACCACTGATCTAAAACATCATGTTTGTTATATGTGGTTTTGTTTGTCGATGTTTTCCTAGGCAAAAAATGGAACTGAATAATCTACTTTCAAAATCTTGGTTATACAGTATATTTAAGTGCATTGATGTCTTATTTCCTGCTTAAGTCTTTATAATTTAACATTTGTAGCTTGATTTTTTTACTTTCATACTTTTTATAGGTATTAAATGATGCCTCATTTATTTTGTTTGGACTGTTAGACTTCTTAGCAGTCAGACCTCTTAATTGTTTATTAAAGTTCAGTTGATGACCAAGAAAATTCTGGATGCAGTAAACTCTTCCGAATTCTGAATATAGGGAAAATGTTGCATTCACTTTGGGCATTATTCTATTACCATTTTCTTCCATAAACTAAGAGTAATTTTTAAAATCATACCCAAATGCTTCCCTGCTACAACAACAACAACAAAAAAAACAAGGAAAGAATTGTCTCATGGAAGAATATTTTCTCCTATTGATCTTGTCAGTGGGAATTCTTAAACTTTTGGTGAACATCTTCGGATCCTAAGAAAGATATCTGATAGCTATTATTTTATAGCAATTGATTGTCAACTAATATTAAACAACTCCTCTCATCATCTCCAACTTGTTTGAAGCCATGTATAATATAAGAATTTGATTCTACCATTCTCTGTTTGTATATTACTCATATCTTCTAGTCATTAATTTTCTTTTACCACTTATCTAGAACTGATAACTGGCAGAAGTCTGCCTTATTTCTCTCTTGAGCATCTTTATTAATATGTCAAAATTGTCTAGTCTTCATATAAAACATTTTTAGTTATTCTTTATCTAGTAATTCATGAGGCATCCTGCATTGTGGAAAGTTAGATAACAATTCCACAGCAGCTTTCCTAACAAATCCAAAATTGCTAAGTAAGTTATTCACTCGCAATTCACCATAGATTTGCAAGAACCAGTGGAAGGACTGTGTAATTTTTCTCCTGAAGGCTGATTTCTCATCCTCTCTCCCCATAATCTGCTTCTTATTGAGAGGAGATAATAATTAATAACCATGCCATTATTTGGAGCATTTTGATAGAATGCTCTACAGAGAATGATATAACTGCCCCTTGCTCTTGGGTACAACTTTCCAATATAGTTTTCAGCTTCCTACTGCTCTTTTGACTACAAGCAAATAAAAATACTTCTATGGTACCGAACAGCACAAAGGCTTTAATCTTTGAAATTTGTATTTTCATTGATTGTTAAAGATAGGAGTGCTTCATTTATAATCTAGATGTCTTGCATAACTTCAGGGGAAATATTAGCTGCCTTTCTGATCAGACGACTGAAGAATAGTCAATGTTGTGGATATTACTTGACTTGGAATTACATATCTGAGTTCATGTTTATCATGTAAAGTCATAATGTATTTTTTTGTGTTCACTCAGGCACTGCAGTTTATATGCCACGGTTTATGGCTTAGTGTAGTGTTTGAATTCAGTCACAGTGCTTATTGAATGAACTGTAGTGAAAACAAACTGTGATTCTGCACTGCTGTCTGTATACAGCAAAAGAATTAAAATAAATTACAAGTCCTTACTTTCCCAAGGGAAAAGACATTGCTAGCAACTCTACTTTCCTTAAATATATTTTAATCATTATGGTTGCACTCACTTTGAAAACTGGAGTTTTTAGATCCCATGAATCTGGTTGACATAGAAATCTGAAAAAAGATAGGCTTTTCCAACAAGTAACAATGCTCTGTTTGCTACAGTATTTCTCAATAATTTTTGAAGCTTGCACCGCTCTATTATTAGTAAGTGCTAATTCTTCTACATTCCAGGTTAAAAAGTAATCTTTCTCATAACCTGGAATTGTTTTAATATGGCTTGTTGGTAGCCTATCAGTCACACAGAATCAATGAGAGAAGATAAACAACATTCTTAGTGCATAATATTCTTAGGGAATAATGCAATAAGAATGATACATCACTCACTAACAGTTCTTAGCAAACCTTCATTTGGCACTGCTACATAATGCTTGTACAATAGTCCATTTTGTTGAGAGAGTTATTTGCCTGTCACTACTTGGGTCCAATTTAACCACACTTATTAATTTCACTACAATTTTCTTGAACTTTGATTATTTTACTCCTCCTTCAGAGAATTCTACACCTGTGGAGATCATTAAATTATATAAAGATTAGTTTATAAAGAGCCTTCTACCTTCAAGAACACAGGTGACCCACATCTAGGTATTACACAATTCTCAGATTGATTATACATTTTTCTGAATATGTTCAGTTCTTTTTGCATAGAAGAGTTGGAACATGGAGAAAGATATTTTTGAGAGCATGTAGTATTGCTTTTTAGTATTTTAGGAGTCAGAATCAGCCCACTGCATTTGCCTCTTTGTTAGTAATATCCTCAAAGCAGAAGAAATAGGTCAGAAACTCATGTTGCCATATAAAGTTCTTCATTGGAGATCTGGTTATGCTAAAGAACTTTCAAAGTGAGTCTGATATCCCAAAATTTGTATATGTGAATGTATGTACAGGAAAGGAAGATAAATAGATTGTATAAGGCCCCAGTTGTTCTTTTCAGACCCCATGTTTCTTCTTGGTGCAGAAATATTCCCAATTTGCTTTTAAAATAGCCAAGTCCTAGGATCTAACCTTTAGAATCTATGTGGATATTTACACATTCAGCAGCCATGTATTTTACTACTTGAAAATCAGTGGACAAGAAAAGAGAATATCAGAATATTGGAGAGTAACTACTTCAAATGTTACTTTCTTAAGGTAGAAAATGGCTGGGGAGCAGTTCTGGACATGTTGTAAAAATATCTAATGTTCTGTGAAGTGTTGCCCACAAAAATTGTAGCACGAATTGAAGCTATTTTGTTTTCTTTTGTAAATTCTTGCTTGATAGTTTTAATGGAATAAAGATGGTAGCTTGATAGTTTTAATGGAATAAAGATGGTAGCAACTGACATTCTTATCTCTCTTCCCCACTCACATTTTCAATGAGAAAAAAATAACAGTCTTAAGTCCTTTTTTGTTTTTAATATCAAATTATATATTGAATACCTAGCAGCATTCAGCAATCATGCTTGGTACAGAAAGATTTCTGCTGATAGAATACTGGACTAGCAATACAATTAGCTTGATTCAACTTTTTCCTTGTACTACTTAAGTATAAAAAGTAATATAGTAAAAAAAGAAATACATGTACTATAGGAAGAGAAGAAGCAAAGCCTTATTCTTCCCCACATCCCCAAATATTTTACATATTTAACATCTGCTGATTCAGAAGAACACTGTTGACATCTTGAAATATATAAACAAGAAGAAAACTGATCTCTTTGGCATTTTTATTTTGCTTTTTGTAAAAAAAAATCTTCGAACCACCATAAGCATAAATTCTAATCACAGCTTCAGAACTGTTTTTTGTTTGGGGGGGGGTGCCAGCCTGTTGTTGAGTCCTGTGCTTTGTATATGTCATGGTCTTTCCCCTCCCTCATAAGCTCTTCCTGCTTCCACTATGTTTTTCCTGCTTTAAACCTAATGTATGACCTCAAACTGCTAACAGCTTTCCTCTTCTCATTCCTGCTAACCTACTGTTCCTTTGCAAACTGGTGTCTTGCAGTCTTCCTCTTTGCTAGCTTCTCGACAGACCAGCTCTGATGTCCCAACTGCTGCGGATCTTGTCAGTGCAATAGAAAAATTGGTCAAAAGCAAGCTGGTAAGTGTAGAGTCCTGAGATCCACTGGACAAAACTATAGCGTAGCTACACAGAAGGTCTGTTAGTCTCTATCCCAACCGATCCTGCTTTCTCATCATGGTTGTTCTGCACATTTGAATATCTAACTAAACATGTGTTCTGTAGGTTTTTTTTAGTTGTAAACTGAGATAACATCTTTGTAAAATGGATCAGTGCTGATTCATTCATCGTATGCATTATTCAATAAGCCTCTAGGCACGCAATTGCAGCTTTCTTGTCATCACAACTTTTTTGACATTAGTCAGTGAAAAAAATGACCATGCAAATCAATATAAAATGTGTAGAAATGCTGTCGTGAAAATGTTTTCAGATGTGTTAGCTGTTTTAAATGTTTGCTGTAAGTGATGCTTATTGTTTCGTGTATGGTAGTCATACCTTTTTTGCCACTATAGAGAGTTAGTTTTGGAAACTTTGGTTCAAAGATATTTAGCATTGTTTATGAAGCCTTATGTTCATTTTAATGTTTCACCTTCAGTTAAAGAACTTCAGTTTATCTATAAATGAAGATTGTACAGTGCAATGAGGAATGTGAACAAGAATAACAATCTTAGATAAGAATGTTTAATAACAAGCTATCTTGAACAGAATAAAAGAGCTCCAAGGACTGTGCTTAAAACTAAACAACATTGCATAATACTTTTTAATAATTGAACATTACAAATACTCAGCTAGCTGAAAGAAAAGTGACAGCAATTCAGTATTGCAGCTGGCTATAATACAACAATTTGTTTCAATTTAATTCCTTTCAAAATTAACCTTGTGCCTATGGTTTTATATCAGCCTTCTACTTTCTTCCTTTTTCGTGTATCTAGATTTCTGCTCAACATTTTAACATTAATCCAATTTTCTCTGTGTTTTTTTTTTAAAACTGGAAAACAGTAGTTTAATCTCTGCTTACAGACAGGCATTTGATCTTGAGAGGAAAAAAATTATTATCCATTTATTTAGAAGAGTTGCTATGCAGACAACACTCCTGTTATGCCAGAAACTGTCTCCCCTTAAGCCTTAATCAAATACTGAAATGTTTTATTCATAATTAGTTATTATAAATCTAAAATATCAGAGAAAACAAGGTAAATATGTTGTCTAGTTAGTGGTTATAATTTCTAGTTTTATCTTTTGTCTCTCCCCCCCCTTCTTTATTTCTTAAGACATTGGAAGGGGGCTCCTACCGAGGAAGCTTAAAGGATAGTACTGGATGCTTGAATGAAATTGTGACACCTTCAACCCCTCCTTCAAGAAACCTCGAAGAGGAACAAAAGGCCAAAGCTATGAGAGGCAGGATGTAAGTTAATCTGTTATTGATCTGTTTTGCAACTCTATATCTGATGCCATATCCTACTAGAGCAGTGTTTCTCAACCTTGATAATTTTAAGGCATGTGGAATTCTGGGAATTGAAGTCCACATGCCTTAAAATTGTCAAGGTTGAGAAACACTGTACTAGAGTTTAGAAATGTCTGTGGGAAGAAACTCCCTCTCCAACCGCAGCCCATATTATCAAGAGCAGATTTATTTATTATTAGCTTTTTATCCCGTTTTTGTTACTTTGTAAGTAACTTGAGGCAGCAAACATTCCTAATACTCCTTCCTAGTCCTGTTTTCTCCACAACAACAGTTACCATATGAGGTAGATTGGGCTGACAGGGAGATGGACCAAAAGTCAAGCTGTCAGCATTCATGACAAAGGCGGCACTAGAACTCATGGTCTCCTGGTTTCTAGGCCACCACTTTAACCATTGCACCAAGCAGGGTCTTATCATGGACTTGATATATCCACAAGTGGAGAGGAGAGCAAATTTTATTCCGCTAGAAAAAAAACTGTTTTGCATAAAATTAGATGGAGTCTAAAAAGTATACATTGATAAGAGTGATAATATCAGAATCAAGTACTGTAGGACAAGGAAAGTATAGACATTAGCCAGTACTTGCCTTCTATCCATTGGGTTTGTCTTGGTTTAATCAAAATCACATTGAAGGTGTAAGAGATTCAAAGGCAATCAGATCTGCTGAAGGCAATGGGAGCAAACTAAACCCAGTTCTTCATTAAGTTTTTATTTTTATATAATACAAAAGATAAGTCAGTAGAAGATGAGAGTTATTCTGGTATGCTTTCAGCCAGCTTCTATCACCTTGCCTTTTCTTTCTTTCTTTTTTACTCAGCTCATCTTTTCAGTATGAGGATATTTAAATTTGGCACTATTCAGAATTTTTTGCTTAATGCGAATTGCATTACTGACTAACTAGTCACACTCCATTAATTTAGAAATAGTTTTGGTCAGTGCTTGGAGTAGAGGCCTTGTGAAACCAATATACACCTCTTTTGAATTCTAGGTTTGTTCTAAATGAACTGATACAAACAGAGAAAGACTATGTCAAGGACTTAGGAACTGTGGTGGAGGTAAGTTAAAATAAATTAGTTTAGATATAAACTGTTTTTCAATAAAAAGCTAATACTGAGAACTTTTAAATCACAATCTGATTAATATTGACTTTTTGCAAGCCATTCTAAATATTCTTAAAAGTCTAACTGATTTAAACTCATCTAAACAAGTTGTCAGCAAGTCCTTAAGGCTCATCTAAACTTGAGATATCTCTAAACGATTAATAAAGAAACTAACAGAAGCATGATGTCTTGCATATAAAGATCTGATATTACCATGAGTAGTTGATTTTGTTTGCTTGAAAAATGAAGATTATTACTGGTCATATTCCTGTCTGCCATGGCTTAATCACTATTTTTTTTCCTTTCCAAGGGATTTATGAAAAGAATAGAAGAAAAAGGTGTTCCTGAAGATATGAAAGGAAAAGACAAGATTGTATTTGGAAACATTCATCAGATCTATGATTGGCACAAAGAGTAAGTCTACAAGCTATTATAAACAACTAATGTTAAATTGTACAATATTTATATTTATATACATTTAATTTGACCAGTCATTACTTCTCTCTTTCTTCTCTCGTTTGTAAACAACCCAAATATCCAGATATTTCCCATTAGCACAGATCCACTTCTGGCACTGTCGCATAATTATTTTTGCTCTATTCTGCTTTCTATATACATTCTATATATGCACACTTTCTTTGCATTCTGTTAGAAAATTATGTTTTTAATTTAGAATTTGTACGTATGTTTTGGCATGGAACATAAATGCATCTCCCAGTAATCATTCTGCTTTTATTTGGTTTCTTTCAACCTTTTCTCTCCAAAATTCACTCTTGAAGTTACTAAATAATGGTTTGTCCTACATTCAGAACATCTTACTATCTTTGTATGCTTCTTTCATTTTCACAGTTTTGTGGTAAACAGTTAAATCAGCCATGCTTTTTGCTTAATTCCTTTTCCATCTGCACATATGTATAATTAGACTTATGCTATAGTCATGTATTTGAAACATAGTGTTTTCTAAGCATATGTTGACCAAAAAGTCATCATTGGCATCAGTGGTGGGATTCAAATTTGTGAACTACCGGTTCTCTGTGTTAATGCCACTTCTGGAAGTCCATTCTGGGCCTGGGCAACAAAAAAATAGCTACCAGTTCTGCTGAACCGGTGCAAACTGGCTGAATCCCACCACTGATTGGCATTAATTCCTTAGTTTTATCTCATTCCCATCCATCTGTTCTATCACCTTACAGAATTTGCTTTTGCCTTGGGTTGCCTTCATGTAGAAAGTTACACAGATTCCCTCCAAATTCACCCATAGGTCTTCCAGTATCTTCATTCATCAGACAATATCATGCAATTACCACACATCTATATACTTCTGCTTTCAGACGCATCCGCAGCAACTTAGATGATACATGTTTTTATCATTTCATTCATAATTATCAAAAAGTATTCCACTCTTTTGCATGTATTTTTCAACTCAATTTCTCGAGGTCAGGCTATCTGAATTGATCTTTACCGTATTCTCTCCATGTGGTTTGTATATTTTAAATGTTTAATTTTTTTTATTTTTAATGATAAGTTTTTTATATTTTTATAAGGATTGTCTTTATGTATTCTGTCAATGTAGTTTTACAATGCTGTAGAATTAGCTCATCTGTCTGTGATTTCTATCTGGTTTACCCTGCAACGCTAACAGACAGGGAAAACATTGTTCCAGAACTGTCCTGATTCTTCTTTAGCTGTTGGCATTAGCTGAAGAAGATTATGACTTATTTTTTTTAAAACAAGGGTTGCTATTGTATTGTACCTACTGTTCTTTTGTCGCTGGAATTATAATCCTTGCCCTTTCTGTTATTTAAAACTGTGTCATGTGAGGATCAATAGGATTTTGCATTTTTAAACAATATTTATTTTAAGACATTAAGAACTGCCAGTTGGAATTAATTGTTGGCATGACAACTGTCTGAAATGTGAGTAGAGTGATATTTGCAAGGAAATACAAATTCAGATGAAGCTACAATTTATATGAGAGTACTAGCAGGAAAGACAGAATAAACTTGGGATTTAAGGCAGAGGCGTTTGTAGAACTGCAGCCCCTCTTTCAGAGGTAACTAATGTAACATCGAGTTTATTTTCTAATTATAGAATTATACAGTGTGTCAAGGGAGCATATTGGAAAAGAGGGATTTTGAGCATAGTTTGCCTATTTTATATTGCAGCTTTTTTCTTGCTGAACTGGAAAAGTGCCTTCAGGAACATGACCGTTTAGCACAGCTCTTCATCAAACATGTGAGTGTTACAAGTTAGACTTTTCTTAAAAAAAGAAATTAAATGCATTTCAGATCTGGCATCATTTTTTAAAGATATCAAATAAGAATTCTAGGTCACGATATTCTGATTTTCCATAAGTTATAAAAATACACTATTTCACACATTTTTCTTTTCTAGATATAATTAGTATTCAGTGGTGGAATTCAAATACAACAACCGGTTCTCTTATTTGATGCAGGCCTGGGCCTCCGAAGTCTAGAATGGACTTCCAGAAGTGGCATCCATGCTCTTCCAGTTGTTCTAGGCCTGGGAGGCCTTCTCCAGTCCTCCGAGGCCTAGACTGAATTTCTGGAAACCAGCCGGTTCTCGGAATGCAGCAAAATGTAGCTACCAGTTCTGCTGAACTGGTGCGAACTGTCTGAATCCCACCACTGGCAGTATTTTAATTTCAGTCATAATACAAAAAAGCTATATTTTGCTTAGCATTTTCTTACAGTTCAAACAAAATAATAAAAAGGAGTCTTTGCTGAACATTTAACTTGCAACTCTCTTAAACTAAAATGATTGTGCATAATGATTAGGTTTTTCTTCCTAGCTATAGCCTTGTCATTGTATTTAGGATACAGGTCTTCAAAGAAAAAAAGAATCTAATGTAGTATAGATGTACAAAAACAGAACACACACCTTCAAGTAATACATTCCAGAATCTAACTTGCAAAAGGTTATCTGAATGAATAGCAATCAGAGTTCAGACCAAGAACTGCATGGTCAACATTTAGAGATGATCTTTGGAGAAACAAAGACAGAAGGAATCCAACTCTCTTGGTCCTTCTTAATGTCTCAGTGGCTTTCAGTGCCATCACTCATGGTATTGTTCTGTTCTTACTCCATGGGATTGGAGTGATGAGTACCATTCTTCAGTAGTTCGATTTTTTCCTAAGAGAACTGATCCAACCTGTGTGTGAAAGAGAGAGAGACAGAAAGAAAGAGATTTATCCAGGGGTTTTGGTTAGAGTGATGCAGGACACTCTGCTCTCATGAAACTGTTGGGAGAGGTCATCCATTGACACAGGGTCAGATATTGGTGGTATGCTGACGGTATTTAATTATGTATTCAGCCCTGCACCAATTACACAGTGTTGCAGAAGTGCTGACCCCTGTACCTAGGAGGAGCAGGAATAGATTTAGATTGAAACCCTTTAAAACAAAAGTGGCTTTGGTTAGCGGCACCATCTGCATGTTTTCCTCAGCTTAGTGTATATATGAACTAACCTTTTGTTCTTTTGTTTTCTTCAACCTTTTAAGGCGCTCCCATCATTTTTTTATTAGATTAGCAGACAGAAAAAAATGTGCATGATTAAATTCATTTTTCTGCTCCGCCCAGTGGCTGTGAAAGTTGTAACATCAGCTTATTCTAAAATAGCTGTGTTATTTCACTTTTTACAGGAGAGGCGATTACACATGTACGTCGTATACTGTCAAAACAAACCAAAATCAGAATACATCGTAGCTGAATGTGGTACATATTTTGAGGTAAGTTTGGATGCCTGTCTGTGCCGCAGTTCGGATATGAGGCCTGATTTCCTTTTTCTTCTTGTCTTTTCACGGATCTACACCAGCAAGTTTTCCCCTGCTTGGACTGTTGGCTTTGCTCTTGTGTTGTTCTGCTTTCTTAGTAAATGCTTCCTCATATTTAACAGTGGATATTTGTTCTCGGGTAATACTTGGCTTCTTAGCTGGCAGAAGTGGAGAATATATACATGAGTAAGGAATGGAAGAGAGTAGTTCCTGAATACTAACTAGTTTCTAACTTTCAATCAGATTAAAATTTTTCCTAAAACTTTAATGTAGAAATTAAATTTCTGATAACACTGTTTTGAATTTTACTTGCAAGTTAGGGTTACTTTCGGGTTATATAATGCTCTGAATGACAAGTACTGCTGATAATGTCGCATTGCTTTTAGTAAAAAGCAAGGTTACATTTCTTATAAATACATCAATTAAGCCATTAATTATGACACTACATTTTACATTATTTTGAAGTAGATTCATGACTGATTAGATAAATGTACATAGAAAAGATACAGTAAGGCATGTTATCAAGTATTTTCTGAATAACGGCATTCTGCTTGTTAATAGTACAGGTGGTCCTTGACTTACAATCACAGTTGGGACTGGAACCTCAGTCACTGAATGAAATGGTCATTAAGTGAGATGTCATGCGACTGCTTTGCTCAACAACCACAATATGGGCACTCCAGGTTGCGGATGTTGAGTAATCTCATGGGTCTTTAACCTGTTGGAGCTCCAAGGACTGTCTTGACAGGGTGGAGGATACTTTGGCAAAGCTCCACTGAGGAACTGAAAATCCACCCTGCCAAAACCAAGTAGGATTTTCAGCTCCTGAACGGAGAGACACTTGCACGTAGTGTGTACAAAACCTCCTAGGATCTTCCTCAGCTGCCTGAGGCACCTTTTACTGTGTTACTTCTCCATTTCCTACTTGGATTTCAACTCCCTCTTATCTCTAGGGGGCTGGCTGAAAAGGCTGCCTGCCAAAGCAGGCAACAGCTGTTGGCAACCTTCCTTGCCAACTTCCCCATTGACTTTCTGGGGAGGTCTGCAGAAAAGATGGTAAATGGTGATCATTTGCTCATAGGACACTTGGCAACCAGTTGAAAGTGCGAACAGGTTGCCCAACATCCAGACAGTAATCTTGTGACCGTAGGAGTGGTGGTGCAACATTTTGCAAAGGCCAGAGGTGCTTTACGAACCATCCATCATTATAGTCATGAATTGAAGACTATCTTTGTTTAGATCAGTGGTTTTCAACCTTTTTCAGGTTGAGACCCCACTTGCCCCGCCCGTGCGTGCTGCGACCCCGACCCGGGATCCGTGATGGGTGGATCTGTGTATGCGCGGCGCGCGCGCCCAAAAAAAAATAAAAATAAATATAAAAATAAATAAAAATTAAAAAAACAAAATGGCGGACCGCGGTGTCCGGCGACCCCTGCGAAACGGTCGTTCGACCCCAAATGGGGTCGCGACCCATAGGTTGAGAACCGCTGGTTTAGATGATGGGCTGCTCATTGTAAGATGTTCCATAATCTCAGACTAATTTTTGTAGGCACAATTGCTGAATCTGAGAAACTGTAAGTGTGGTCAGTGCCCTGATTGAATCCCACCTATGCTCCCTTGAGTCTCATGGGGGGGGAAGCAAAGGAGAAATTAATTATTTTCTCTCAACAGTGATTTCTTCTATTTTCATTTTATAGGAAGTGCAACAAGAAATAAACCAGCGGTTAACTCTCAGCGACTTCTTAATTAAGCCCATTCAAAGAATAACCAAGTATCAGTTGCTTCTCAAGGTAAAACACATCAAAAGATAACAAATGTGAGGTATATCCAAAATTCATCAATGACTGAAGTATAATTAGGAGGGCCTCCTTAAGGGGAGCTGAGCAGCTATATGCATTAAATAAATAAGTGAATAAGTACTGTGTTTAGCTGTTTTAGCCAGCAGTATTACCCAGCTAGTTTGTTCCAGTTTGTGAAAATCAGCTTTAATTATTTTGGTATTTGCTGGACTGCTTCCTGAAGATATCATGCTGGTCCTGGTGCTGAGCCTGATCGCTATTCCAAGGACCATGTGTGTACAAATACTGTATAGATAAACTCACCATCATCTGGTGGACATCATGATGAATTACTATTGGAACCAGATATCTAATTATGTAACTCCACTGGTTTTAGTTGTGTGTTTTTTTTTTAAAGTAACACATACAAGGGTTCATATAAAAAGTCTTTTATAATTTTAGTAAAGTTTTATGAACTTTCTCCCTCCACATGAATGGAGTTAAATACTACAGTCTTCATCAGGAACTCTGTTCTGTGTGCCTCTATCGATCACACAAGGTAAAATGTTATTTAGGATCAAGCCTTTGCAATCAAAATGGTGGCATCTCTTTTATGGAACTCCTCTTTCTTTCTTTCTTTCTTTCTTTCTTTCTTTCTTTCTTTCTTTCTTTCTTTCTTTCTTTCTTTCTTTCTTTCTTTCTTTTTTTCTTTCTTTCTTTCTCTTTCTTCCTTCCTTCCTTCCTTCCTTTCTATCTTCTCATCTCTTCTCATCTCATCTTATCTTATCTTATCCTGAATTTTGGAATAATGGTTCCTAAAAGAATGTTAACATTTTTAATATTAAAAATGCAACTTTCAGCCTGCCTTTTGATCTGTCTGTCTGTCTTTCTTTCTTTCTTTCTTTCTTTCTTTCTTTCTTTCTTTCTTTCTTTTTCTTTCTTTCTTTCTTTCTTTTCTTTCTATCTATCTATCTTTCTTTTCTTTTCTTATCCTGAATTTTGGAATAATGGTTCCTAAAAGAATGTTAACATTTTTAATATTAAAAATGCAACTTTCAGCCTTCCTTTTGGTTGGCATTAGTTATCTCTTATAAAGAAGAAAAGCTATGATTACAGGCAGATAGAACTATTTCTCTGGCTTGTATTGCACGTGCAGTGTCACAATCTAAGTGCATAACTTCAGTCATACATTTTATTAAGTATATAATCAGATGGTATGTACTATACATAAAATAGGTTTAAGTATAATTCCAGATAATTCTGCAAGAAGACAACAATCATATTCATCTTTAAAAGTACATTTAAATGTTAATTATTTTTAAGAATGATATTCTTTCCCATAGGATTTCTTGAAATATAGTGAAAAGGCTGGATTGGATTGCTTGGAAATAGAGGTACAGTTTGTTAATTTTTATTTTATTTGGTGACTGATACACTTTTTAAAAAACTGTTTAATTGTAATACATCTGGATATTTCTAATTGGAGATTGAATTCCTTCCACCCTCACTACCTCCCAGCAAGTGGGCAACAAAGCATGAGTTTATGGTTACCCATCAGTTTCTAAAAATGCCTCTGAGGTCCACTTGTCTTTATGTATTTCCAAACAAAATGTTATCCAAACTCTTTAAAGTGATCAGTGGATTTTTGATCAACTGGAAACTGCATTTCTTCAAAGGTCAATTTGATGAATGGGCATATCTTCAAAATATATCCATTTTCTGATTCTGACCTGTATTCTCTAGCTAGAAGGTTTGATCCATGTGTGGTCCTAGTCAGAGTAGAATGGGGGGGCAGACTGCTTTTTATTTGTTCCCATATTTACTCTGCTCCCCCTCTCTTACAGAAAGCTGTAGAGTTGATGTGCCTTGTTCCTAAACGCTGCAATGACATGATGAATCTGGGACGACTGCAGGGCTTTGAGGTATCCCTCCATTTCTTATTCAGTAATGCCAGTTGCTTTCTTTTTTCTTGAAAAAACAATTGAGGCTTGTTGAAAACTTGTAAGAATGTATAATGGCCTCTTTCCAACAATTCTAGCTATTAGCAGCAGGAATATTAGGAGCCGTCCTCCAGAATGTATACGGGCTTTGAAAGAGTTTCTGAGAACAGAGCTCCTTCTCTCTGTTATTAAAGCAGATTATTTTTTTAGGTTTATGAATGCTTAAGTTCACAGAGTGGTAGGCTGGAGGTCTCTAACTTCCTTGATCCCATCTCGTTTTCTGGAGCAGGTTGTTTGTTCTTATTGCCACCACATTTTAGAGCCATCTCACTTGGTGTCCACCCCTAATCAAAATGTGACAGAGGTTGTTGTAACCTGTCTTACTAGTCTGGTAATTAAGAAGACAAAATGCAAAAGCTGAAACAATTTCTATAGCGTCATTTATGTTTGTATAGAGATGACTAGAGTATTCCCCTCTTTTCTCCCATGCTCATAAGCAATAAATCAACTTCACAATAGATAAAACACCTTCCAATTTTCTTTTAAAAACTTTTAAATTAAATTTAATCTTAAAATTCAGTGTGGGACACAGCAGCTTGCAGATCAGTCAATTGGAAATTATGGGAGCTTTATTTCGACACACTGGGAAGATGCCAGGCTAGAGAGAGTTGAATCTGTGACTGAACTCCATGGTGATGTAGACTAAGTTCTTCTTCATCTGATAATATACAAACCCAAATTGATGCTACAACTTTCATTTGGGGGATCACAGTATCTAAAGGACTATTTCTTCCCCTTTGTTCAAATTTGTCCTCTTGAGATTGTTAGCAGAGATCCTGGCTGAAGGGTCCTTGCCTATAAAAATAGAGTGGGGTTCTCTCCCAGACACCTCCAATTAGAGGATGTGTGTTACCTATACTAATGTTTTTGAGGGTATTCATTCTAGAAGCATTTTAAATGGGTATACATTCTTGCTCTTTAATCTTAAAATGCTTCTGTTTCCATGGAAGTTATTATATCCATTAGTGATTGTTGTCTGTTACATGTTAGCCCCTGTCCCAATTCATTTGAAATATTTTTGTGCTAACTTCACATGTGTGTATGTGTGTCCTATTGGACTTTTGTCATTTTTATTTATAGAAGTTGTCCTGAGTACAATGTGCTGCATAGCAATTCGTAAACTAAATACATTATTTTCTCGCATCCATTCAGTTTATGTTTGCTTCATTTTTTTTTCACCTGTCTTAGGGCAAGCTGGCAGCTCAAGGGAAATTGTTGCAACAGGATACATTCTATGTAACAGAGCAGGACTCTGGAGGGTTGTCTCGGCCAAAAGAACGCAGAGTTTTCCTCTTTGAGCAAATAGTCATCTTTAGTGAACTACTTAGGAAAGGTTCCTTAACACCTGGGTACCTGTTTAAGCGGAGCATAAAGGTAAGAAATTGATAAGACTGCCAGGTCAATAAGACGTTTGCTTCTTTAAATCTTTTCTGGCCCTTTACATCAGTGGTTCTCAACCTTTTTCAGGTTGAGACCCCACTTGCGCCGCCCATGCGCGGCACGATGGGCCGATCCACGCATGCGCGGCGCGCGCAACGAAAAAAACAAAACAAAACAAAAAAACAAAATGGCGGACCGCGACGGGTCGATCCGCGCATGCGCGGCGCGCGCATGATGGGCCGATCTGCGCATGCGTGGCGCACGCATGGCAAAAAAACCCAAAAAACCAAAATGGCGGACCGCAACGGGCCGATACGCGCATGCACGGTGCGCGCGCGCTGCCCCGAACCGCGCATGTGCGGCGCGCGACAAAAAAAAACAAAAACCAAAAAAACCCAAAATGGCGGACCGCAACGGCCCGAACCGCGCATGCGCGGCGCGCACACGACAGACAAAAAAAACAAAAAAACAAAAACAAAATGGCGGACCGCTGTGTCCGGCGACCCCCGCGAAACGGTCATTCGACCCCAAATGGGGTCGCGACCCATAGGTTGAGAACCGCTGCTTTAGATGA
The DNA here is from genome assembly GCA_034064705.1 of Bothrops alternatus. Taxonomy (NCBI): domain Eukaryota; kingdom Metazoa; phylum Chordata; class Lepidosauria; order Squamata; family Viperidae; genus Bothrops; species Bothrops alternatus. The sequence goes on from JARGCV010000063.1 coordinate 6,070,943, forward strand.
AGGATAGATAGTTTTTTGTATCCCTAAGGGAGATTTTGTGGGGAGTCACATCTACCAGACTACATCTAACTCCCTCCCTACCAACTAACTTCACTTTTCAGAGATCTTTTTGCTATGAAAGGTAGCGGCTTCTTTAATCAGTTTCCTTGGGTGAAAGAGCCTTCCTCCAGGAAAGAATGGAAACCATCTCCATGTTTGCTCCCATAGCAAAACTATGCAGTGTTAGCCTTCTTCCATGGGAGGAAAGGGGGAGTCGTGAGCTGCCCTACCAGTGAGGGAGAGCTAAAGGTGGAGGGCCACGCTCTCCACTTGTCAACAGGTTACCTGGGGCCAGTGGGACCAAGTAAAAGTCTCCTTTTTCACTTCAGAAGATCAAAAGAATGAGATGATCAGTGCCTTTCTAGTTCTGTGCTTCTAGAATGCAGGTCGTCCTTAACTTACAGCGGTTCATTTAATGATCATTCCAAGTTATAACAGCACGGAAAAAAGTGAGTTATGACCGTTTTTCACACTTATGACTGTTGCAGCATCCCTGTGGTCATGTGATCAAAATTTGGATGAATGGCAATGGACTCATATTTGTGATAGTTACAGTGTCCGGGTGGGGGTGTCCTGTGATCACCTTTTGCGACCTTCTGACAAGCAAAGTCAGTGGGAAAGCCAGATTCACTTAACCATGTTACTAATTTAACAACTAGAGTGATTCACTTAACAACTGTGGCAAGCAAGCTTGTAAAATGGGGCAAAACTCAACAACTATCTTGTTTAGCAACAGAAATGTTGGGCTCAGTTGCGATTGTAAGTTGAGGATTGTACTGATCATTTCTCTGAAGAGCTTTAACCCGAACTACCTAGCTAAGTAAACTAGAAGAAGTTGTAGTAAGTGTGGTCTTGTTTTGTCTTTGTGCCACTTCATGTATTCTTGTATGTTTACATGGGGAAACCAAAATGTACTAACTGGATGACTCCCTCCCAGTGCAACTGCTTAATGCTGTTACTTCTCCATATTTTGATTGCTTTTATAAAAATGATATATTTGTATTATTGCAATTATATTATTGCAATTTCTTCTCTTACTTTTTTGTTTTGCTGGCTCCAAACCTGAAAATCAATTTTGACATATATTATATACCTTTACTAATGTCCTGGCAGATTTTTGCAAGTATTATGTCACATCAGCTCACCTATAAATCTTGAGTTTCTTAGAGAAACTCAAACCCAAGTCTGTTAATAGACTCTTGGCCATTCTTTTCCTAGCTTTGAGACTGGAATGCATCTGCTCCTTATTTAAGCCGTTATTATGTCTAGGTCTTAGCAGCACTGTTTCTTGCCTCACCAACTTCATATATTTGAAAAAAACTTTTTTGCACATCTGTATAACTGAGCAACTCTGAATAATTAAACAATTTAATTTTAAACTTCCCATCTTGATTAATTAACATTAGAGGATGACTTTCACTAATTGAGCTATTTGAAATTCATCATCCAGTAATCAGTGGTAGAACATATATGATTTTTCAGATTCTACATTGATCCCTCACAGTTAAATTATGCAGGTTATAAATATGGTGAATAGAGGCCTTACTATTTGAATTTGAAAACAATGGTTCCTCAAGGGAAAAATAGGCTTCAGAATAGAATTACCATAATTTTTCATTATTGCACTGTTGTCTTAGGTCAGTGATGGCGAACCTTTTAGAGTCCGAGTGCCCAAACTGCAACACAAAACCCACTTATGCATCATCGGGTGCCGGTTGGGTGTGGCCCATTGGGTGGGCACGGCTGCGGTGGTAACGGCAGACTGGGTGGGACTAAAAAGTTCAATCAATCAATTCCAACTTTGCAAGATCTTTTTTTCCCTGCGAGAAGTTGAAATTGACTGATTGATTGAACTTTTTTTTTTTGCACACGGCAGCGGAGGCCTAAAGCGAAAGGTTTTATAAAACCCAGCTGAAGGCTTAGGACTGGGGCGACGGCGCACGTGCCCACAGAGAGGGCTCTGAGTGCCGCCTCTGGCATCTGTGCCATAGGTTCGCCACCACTGTCTTAGGTGATTTCTCAGTCCAGACAGCAAGATATAAGAAATCAACCTTATTCCTCCATATGGCTAGTAAAAATTAAAAATTTATGTGTAAATATATATATAATCCTATCTAAAAGTCTTCAAAATGAACTGAAAACTTCAGCCAGCAGAAAACATTCTCAAAATCACATGACTTAGCAAATGGCATTGCACTGTTAATGCTCATATGTATTGGCAAGATACCTGAAAAGCCATTTCAGATGATATTCATGTAAACAATTTGTTCTGTGCAAACAACTACAGTGATTACATGTAATTGTCTTTCAAAAAAGGAAGCTCAAAAAGATAATTCAAAAGATGAATATGCTTGGCAGAGCACTTGAAGAGCAAAACCAAATTGCATCTATAATGTAGCCCCCAGAGAAGAAATTAACTGAAGAAGCAAACCTGTTGCTCCTTTTATAGGCTGCAGTTGAAGGGCTACCTTTGAATCCACTGCTGTATAATCAAATTCAGCATGATCCTTCCCATGTCTCTGGGTAGTTACTTTTATTTATTTTTTTCTGGCTACTTGTAGATGACATATCTAATACTTGAGGACAATGTGGACAACGATCCTTGCAAATTTGCTCTCATGAATCGGGAAACATCAGAACGGTTCATACTGCAATCTGCCAATCCTGAAATCCAACAAGCTTGGGTACAGGATATCAGTCAAGTACTTGATACACAGAGGGACTTCTTAAATGGTAGGTATTTTGTTGCTGTGTTGAAATAAAGCCCAAGTATTTTGCAGTTGGCTATAAAATTTTGGTTGACTCTTATTCCAACTTCAACCTGAAATCAGTTATATTAGCCATCTTCATTATCTGTGTCATCCATACTATTTCTATCTTCACCTTTATATGGAAATGGTTAGAAAAAGGCCAAATGGATGTTAAAGAAATATCCATGTTACATATTAAAAACTAAATTGAAGCCTAGCAGATTGTTGACTCTGTTGATGTCTTAGTACTAGTGGTGTATATTTTATCTTAGATCTTTATGTTATCACTACTTTCTCTAATAGATTGGTTGTATTCACATAGGAATATACTTCCAATGTAGGTAAGTCTAAACAGTTGACAGATTTATAACTTCTTGGTAACTGCCAGCCAGCAAAATGATTTTTTTAACTTTACTGGGCATCAGGTGCGGAGGGAACCAAACAATAACACATGTGTGACAAATCATCATGGAAATGCTGTCATTATGTATTTGCATTCCAATATCTGCCACAGGTACATATGTTGTGCCATTTGCATGATTATATCAACACATATGTCTGGACACTATGGCTTCAAATGGATGTTGTTGAACAATTCAGAAAAGTCAATGGAGAAATAGTGGTTGTTCCCTTATTTCAATATTACAGGCAACCACCTATTGGATGATTATTTGCATAGAGTTTAAATAGAACAATAGTTCATTCATTCATTTTAACTTTAACCAGCAATATGTAGGGGAAAAAATGACAGAACTTTTTCATTTATCATGGTAGAAGCCTTCATCCTTATTTCTGGCACATATCTCACCATTCAATAATAGCATGACATTGATATGATTTCTTCCTCATTTGGAGAAGACACTTCTAAGTTCTATAGAATATTAGCTTAAAACAGCACATGCTTCTCTTTAATAAGTTTCATGTAGGATTCCAAGCTTTACATGTTATGCAGTGATACTGCTGAATAGACCTATACAGCAAACTTAAAGCGTGTCACTATCATGTAATATAAATATCTGTATAGTAATTCAATAACCTGAGGTAGAAATTCAGTCTGCTTTTTCAATGTTAAAATGTTCAACATTAACCATAAGATCATATTTATAGGCAATCATCATAGAACACCACATATAACACTAAGTATTAATCTTTGTAAACGTCTGGTTTGGTAAATATTAGTACATATAAATTCAACATTAGGTGTTAGTTTTTGTAAACATTTGATTTGTTGTACATTCTTCCCTCCTCATGTCAAGCCTTAGCTAAACGCCAGATGCATTTTGTTTGATTGGTGTTTCTCTTGGATATAACAGGTGTATAGTAGAGGCTTGAAGTGAAGAGTGAAAAATGTCTACCTATTGTTGTATGTTATGTTCTACGATGATCGCTTCTTAATATGATTGCTTCTTAATATGATCTTATGCTTAGTGTTGATTGCTTTAATAATGAAGAGGCAGACTGAATTTTTACCCCAGATTATTGAATCTCTACCTCAGGATCTTTTGCTAGGGATCATAAAAGATAAAATACAACAGACATATAGTTGAGGTTGGAAGTGAGGAGTAAAGAATATTTACCAAACCAGACGTCTACAAAGATTAATACCTAATGTTATATGCTGTGTTCTATGATGATTGATTATTAATATGATCTTATATTTAATGTTTAACTACTACCTCAGGACCTATTGTTAGGGATCATAGAGAATAAAAAATGTAACAGGTGTATAATAGAGGAGTGAAGTGAGGAGCGAAAAATGTTTACCAAACCAGACGTTTACAAAGAATAATACGTAGTGTTGTATACCAGAGGCTATGATGTTTGATGCATACAAAGATTTTATGTACAATGCTGAATGTTTTAATAAAGGAATTTTTATAAAAAAAATATCTGTATATGTGTGTAGTTAAAGGATGCATAATTGAAGTAGCTTTTGAGGTGTCTCTGCTTTTTTGTCCTTTGAGCTGTAAAGCTAGAATATTGGAAAAGTCTATGGCAACTCTTCACGAGACCTGAAATATCCAAAACTATAGCACTGTTTTCTTTGCTCATAGAGTTTTTAAACTTGCTCCCTCATCTTCCTAATGAAAAGGCTTCAGTTTTCCAACTGTTTTTAAACTAACAACTGACTAGCTTTCAGTTGTATTTGTGGAATTATTTTAAAAATATTATAGGGAAATTGGATGTACTAAACCTATCCTGGAAATTATGAATATAATTTTTGTTTTGTTTTCTTTTGAGGAAAATAATGGAAAATAGTGCCATTGATTTTCAATGATTTACAAAAGTCACTTGTGACCCATTCTTGCTTCATGATGTGACAGATGGGGAGGTCTGCTGTAACACATCATATTCTGTTGTAGCATTACAGTCTCCAATAGAGTATCAGCGTAAAGAAAGCAGCAGTTCAGCTGTAATGAGACCCCAAACCAGCCGGGCACCTCAGCCCATCACCAGACCCTATTCCTCAGGACCTGTAGGATCTGATAAAACTTCAAAGGCTACAATGCGCAACCCATCTCTTCCACCTCTGAAGATATCTACCTCCAATGGTAACACAGGACATGAACAGTATCAGCCTGAGGACAGATATGAACAGAGCAAGGTAATGGAACCATGTTCATTCTAAATTTGGCTAACTATTGATCTGGTTGGTGGAGGAAGAAGTAGTGGAGACACAATAAACTATTGTTTCTTGAAGAATCTATATTTGACTAGGCTTGTACAATCCATATGACATTGTTTACAAATCGCAGTAGTTAACTTCATGTAATAAAGTATGCCAAACCAAAGTCAACAAAATTTGTCACATGAACCAGGCTGTACAGTAAAAATATAGTATGCTCTGTGTGGTCATTAAATTAAGAAATATGTTTCTTTTATTATAGTGAAAATACGGTGGGATGTTAAGGAAAAACATAACATCTCACTGTATGAAGAATGAAGGAAAACTGCTAAAAAGCAAGCAATTGTATCTGTTGGCAGACATTAGGCATTAATAATTAAACAAATGTTTTTAATTGACACCTTTACAGTTTTAGGCTGTCTCTTTTGAATAAATGATTTAAGGAAAGGTTGCCTATCCATTTGGCTAAGCACCCATTTCCCCTTCAAAATTATTGTTCACTTCTGTGGGTCTCTAAATGTGGATTTAAGCAACAGACTGTTGGGAATTCATGCACTTTGCCTCCAAAAGTGCCAGGGCTGATGAAGATTTCAGCTTTGATCAACAGGAAAGATTAATAAATAAGGGGCATGAAACATAATAGCTTAACTGTTCCAGCCAACATTGTATTGTAATTTGCTTTAGATTTTGCCTCATCTGATTTGATTGAGCTGCAAGGATAAAAATGTAGCCCTAGTTCTACTCAATATTGGCACTCAGTAATCTTTCTTTTGTTTCCGAGATAAGGCTAGTACTTGAAGGGTTTCCAGGCAATTAAAAAACAACCTTTGGACATCTTTTTAATAGAAGCATATGCTCAGATTCAAATTTGAGATTTGAGAGTACAATATTGTTTTCATATTGGGCCTTTTATTCTGAAAGTGCTATTATACGGTTCAATGTTAATGGTCCAAGCAAAATTGTATTAATTCCATTAATGTCAGTGGGTTTTCTATCCCCCTTTTGTTTTTTTCAGCTTGATTTGCGACACACTTAAGGTACTAAAAGAATTAATACATCAGTACCTTATCTTGTATCAATGGATAAAATACTGCTTCAGTTTCTGAGGGGTGATTTGTCTAGCCATTTAATTGCCTTTGTGCTGGAAGGCACTGTACAAGACGATGGTGATGAAACGTTAATATTATGTCACAGTTACCTTGTTGTTGTTGTTTTCTATGTTTCCTCTTCAGAATGACTTGGGTGGATGCAATGGAACCTCTTCTATGGTGGTCGTCAAAGATTACTATGCATTAAAGGAGAATGAAATCTGTGTCAACCAGGGTGAAGTGGTCCAAGTACTTGCCATTAACCAGCAGAATATGTTCCTTGTGTACCAGCCTGCCAATGACCACTCACCAGCAGCAGAAGGATGGATCCCAGGGAATATCTTGGCTCCCCTCACTAAATCAACTACAGATAGTAGCGACGGAAGCATAAAGTAAGTGCTGTGTTGGATTCCCAGAGAGCAGTATGTGGATTTTTGAGGAAAAATTAAACACAAATGGTAGGATTTTCCTACTGTTTCCTTATATCTTCAGTGCCATTGGAACAAACTATGCTTGATAACACGGCATGGGGTATTCATCTTGGAATAGTTGGGTTTTTTTGTTGTTTTTTTGTGCGTTTTCCCCCTATAATTTATAAAATATTAAAATCCATAGACAGTTTTAAAAGCATGGTTTATGTTCTCCATCTTTTCCTAATCATGGATCTAATTGACTGGATTTCTATTTATCTTGTGTTTAAATAATGTGTGTGTATGTGTGTAGACCCAAACACACATATGTGAATGTGAAAGGGTGTGTGTGAGAGGAAAACAAAACAAAACAAACATTGCTCTCCTCTACTGGCTTGTGTCCTGCTTCTCAAGGAAGAGTTTTTATGTTGTCTACGGCGATTTCTTGTACAGTTTGTAACATTTTCATTTTGGTTTTTTTCTGTTCGCATATTTTGTATAAAAAAAATTTTTTTTGTTTGATAAATCCCTTTTGCAGTACATTCCTGTAAAAAGTATTTTGCACTATTTAAAAAAAATCCCATATTTGAAGTCAGATTGTGCAATATTATGGATAGTCGCAATGTTCATCATTGTACCTGTAATGTAACTAATAATTTTAAATGTACTATTTTAAATATGTAAAATAAATTTTCACTATGAGCATGTTTTGAGAAGATTATAAAAGGACCAATTTCTGACCCACTTTAGTTCTTTTTTTCTTTCTATGTTTTGTTCCTAATTTAATGAAATGTGAAATACTCTTTCCAATTTTTTTTGTCATTTTGTTAATTTGAAATGACTAAATGCAAGAAAATGTTTTTTTGATATTAAATACAAAAGGTACAATCCTTTTCCATAAAAACTGTTGTTGTTATTTTACACCTGCAATTGTCAAACCAATATCAGTTTTCTCACACAAAGTCACCAAAGCTTGACTTTGCCAGTGGTAAATGTTTCAATATTGTGGTTTAAATGCTGAAAATACAATACAATACAATACCATGTTCCTTGTTCTGATGCTGTCATCTCAAGAGCTATACTATTAATTATAATAGGGACAAAACCATACCAGTTGCAAGTATGCCCTTAGCCATTGTTTACTCTGGCTTTTTCATAGGTATTAACCAAGTTCAACTTCAAATAGGATTTCTCTTTCAACCAAGGACAAAATTTGATAAGAAGGAAGAATCAGTGATATCCATGATTAAATACCACAAAGAAAGAGAGAATGTGCCTTTGAAGCCAGGCCTAATCATTTCTGTGTTAATGATTAATAATGTATTAATGAGAATGGTCTGACAGTTGCAGAATTATATGGTCTAGTCAGTTGCACGTCCCCTGAGCATAGCTAGAAATTGGCAGTGTGTGAAATACTTGGCCCTCCATTCATAGGATAATATTGAAGAATCACTGAAGTGATCATTGGGGAACCTCTGAGGCTGAGTCTTGCCAATTGTGTGTACTGACAGCTGCTTAACTCTCAGTAACAGCCCAATAAATAGAGTTCCTGAGAATAGTAAAAAGTGGCACTAATTGCTCCCATAAGTTAGTCCGTTTAGGACTGCTTCATATATGACAGCAATTGACTTAAAAATGCCACTCCTGCACAGTGGTGGCTTCATCTAACTCCCTTAATGTCTTGCTATAGAGAAAATGGTGTCATTTACAGCAGTAACCTTTCGGGGGGAAAAGCAGCTGTATTATAATGCCATTGATGAGATAAACACCGAAGCTGTGAAAATAAAGCATGACTTACCAGGTAGAAAAAATAAATACCAAAGATGGTGAAATAAGGGATGGATGTGAAACGCAATGAGAAACATATAAGGGAACAAATACATAGAGAAGGCACACACACAAGAATACATGAGAAGTGAAACAAAAATAAATGAGGGTAAGGAAATTTTATCAGTATAAAAATTAAGGCTATTGATGTAGGCTTTGGTATAAAGCTATACCAAAACTGAATTCAAATATTGCTCAAATGTCTTGGGTTATGGAGAATTTTTCAGTTAATCTTTTTAAAAAGTCTACGAAATTACTTGCAGATTTGCACATATCACTTATAGCTGTTAGATGGAGGTTTCATATTATTGTAGAATGGTGAAGGGGCAAGGAAATGGTATAATGATTTGTGCATCCTGTTTCAGAGATGGGTCTTATCTGAATGTATACTAGAAAATGAGAATCTTTGCCTCCTTATTACAAATTTAAACAGAGAGTCCCTTAAGCAAGGGTTCTAGAGCCATCTAATTTCACCTGTTTTATTTTGTTTAATAATACTTTTATTCTTCCCATTGGACTTTCGTACTTAGATGGATATTGAACTCAGCTGTAACCTTGAAATATTTTTATAAGATGTATTATGAAAAGCCCTCCTCAAATACTTTTAATACAAACATTAACTCATGTGATAAGAAAAGGATCATAGCCCTAGTTATATATATTGTATTTACAGACTTGCTGCTGAAAAACCAAGAGAAAAGAGAGATTACACAATTCCACTGATTCAGTGAATGTACCTATTGAAAATGCAAAAAAAGTCTAAACTTTTTTAGAGTAAATACCACAAGATATCCATAAGAGATATTTCTTGAAGCACCAACACAGTCCATAAGTATTCGTTCACATGAATTAAAGGAGGATACAGGAGAAAAGCACAGCCAGACTTGCAAGATTCTATTACTATAGCTAATATTAATAAAAGTAGTTTTGGCCTTCGTGTGGAGTTGATTTGTGATTGGTTTGGTCCTCGTTGTAGGGCTGACAGTGGAGTACTCTAATTAATTCTATATAATTGATTTAAGATTAGATTTCATTCTTGCCTTGACTCTTGTCTGCTTCTAGAAATACAGGACCCAGTACACCATTCAAAAGCTTAGTACAGTCTTTGACCTAAACACAGTTGTGCTGTGTTGCAAAATTGGAACAAATTGCAACAAACCCTCATTTGATCATTTATTTTCATAGAGCCACTATTAAATAGCTTAAAAAGGGTTTTTTTAAATTCGTGTACATTTGTATACTGTTCTAATCATAGATCCTAGGTGCATATGCATAAGCATTTACTGCCTCCTATTTTGCATGGCTTGCTGCTATAGTATTACACTTGTTGCTCTTGTGACAACTGTAATACACTATGCAGAATCACCTATTTGTATAGTATGTCTTTCTGGTCCTGCATGAAAAAAGCAAAATAGAGGCTACTACCTTTTGTTTCAGTTTTTTTTTATTTCGGTACACATCTCAAACCTACAAATATATTTGGAAAGTGAAGAATAACATTTCTGCTAAATACTACTTATAAAATACTACTTATAAATATATATTCTTTCATATATTGTTTTGATTAACTAAATTCTGTATTTTTCCACTTTACCTGTCATGTTGTTTTCTCTCTTCTACTTCCCCATCCCAAAGAAAAGCTTCTTACTGTGTCAAACCATTTTATTGTTACCATAGCACAATAAGAATACAGCCAATTTAATTCTCTCTTATTTAGAAAGGTTTTTTTTTTCCTTTGGCAAAACATTATTGATGTTGGACTGATCAAATGCCGGCAGAGTAAAACACTAGGAAATTTAAGTATAATGAAACTTGCTCCATGAAATAGCCAATTCTGTTAATTTAATAAAATTGCAATCGAACTTTTGATGTTTTGGAATGTGGCACTAAACTCTGGAATATGGAACTATTTGTCCACATTGTATCTAGTACTAAATCTTTGCATGTTACAAATCTTACATATACAGTTTGCTTTTCATCTATATTTTAAGGATAATGTTTGGGTTCCAACAGGAATAATTGTTTTAGAATAGTTCGAATTTCAGGTTTGAATATGTATATCCAAGTAGATATATTGCAGGTGGCTTCCATCTCCTTGGGAAGAGCTGCAGAGATTCAGAACATGTATGCTCCTTGCCTTTCCACATCCCTTCCTCTTCCTACTAAGACCTGCTATTTGATTAGTGCATTTTTTGGTATAACAGGAAGTCATGTTCATGGCATACCCTGCGCATGAGAAAGCGGGCGGAAAAGGAAAGCAGTGGCAAAATGGAAGCCAATGGCCTACGTAAACCCAAGGATATTCTGGGCAACAAAGTCTCTGTTAAAGTGAGTAAGGCCATTTGAAGCTGTTCGCTGCCTACTGCTTCTCATCCTCACTCCCCCTGCAACATCTCTGTGGACAGGGGGTGACATCTGGCTTTTGTTTTTGTTTTTTCCTTTTTTTTTGCTTTTATTTTTAATTTCTTTTACTTTTTGGTAGTAGTAGCATTCTGGCCGGCGTTTGCATGCGGGATACAGCACAGCTTTTTTCTCCTCACCACTGGCATCCAAAACTGTAAGTAGAGCGAGTGTATGTGTGCGTGCATGCATGTATATATGCCCAGGGGGCGGGTAGTACTTTACTTTCGGTTTTCTGTAGCATCCCAAATATGTGTGGGGTAAAAGCTCACAAGAGTCGAATGGAACCAAAGCATGCAGCCTAAACAGGAACTATGGTAAATATGTTCTCATCATTTTCTGATAAGAGATCAGAAAACTTGGGGAAAAGTAAGCCATGACAATGTAGTACAGGAAAACGATTTGGTAGGGCTCCTTTGTCTGCCTAAGGTCTTAACGTTGCATTATAGGCTTTCAGGCCTTGCAGAACTGCCCATCTTACAGAAGTTACTATAGCATTCATATCACAGCCTTTGCTTTCTAAGAACTGGAGATGAGAAAGAAAACTCACATGTTCCTCCTATTTTTCAACTCTGAGCTAGATATGCAATGTTCAAGATGTTTCCTCCTGACTTTGGCATGACACTCCCAGAATTTTATCTCCTCTGTAGAAAGAATTCAAATAGCTTCCAGGTTATATCCCCTTAAGAGGTAGTAGTGGAGACCCCTTGCCTTTTCTTCCTCCTCAATAGATTCTTCAGTTCAGAAAACATGGATTCGGCAGAATTCATAAGTTGTGTGATTAGCCCAAATAATAAGTTCATACACTGTATAAAGCTTTAATGTGATATATTTGCTTTGATTTAGCATGTTATCAGTATTATAGCATCTTCAACAATGCCAGACTGAGTTATATTAACTCATAAACTAATTTGGCATGCATTCAATGTACTGTGTAGACTCAGTACAGTACTGTGTCAGTTCCATAGTTCCTATTGTTAGATCTACTCCATACTATAGAAGAGAGAAAGATTAAGGAATGCCCAGTCAAAGATCTACTATGATAGATCCATAGATTTCAAGTGAGTGGAAAACATGCATATTAAAAGTAAACACAGCATAAAACTATTGTCAAATCACCTGCTATTTTTCTGGAAGTTTGTACAGTTATTCAAATATGAGAGAAAATTCTTAAGAAACTTGAGTAAAATTTATCCATTTTGACATTCTGAGAATTAGAGTTTCACACCTTCTCTTACCACATGTTACATACTGAATAAAGAACCTCAAGAGCACTGAAACCAACTGTCATATCCCAGAATATCTTCTGGCATTGATTTCAGCAGTTACTTGGAACAGGCAATTAAGACTCTTAGTCACTTAAAAACCTGATAGGAATAAATGAGGCAATTGAACTATTGATCCAAGTTATCCATCTTTTGCCCATATTCTCAGCAATGTCTTATGTCTGTACAGATGCTATTAAAACATAATTTATAAATATGTATTTCCTTTATAAAGTTTTTTGAACATTGATGTTTGGTGCTATTTGTTTTTGATATCAAAGTGATTTTTACAAAACAAGAACTTACATTCTGGGAGAATTGTACAAATATAACCTATATATTGCATTTCTTCTTCTCCCCCCCCTTTAAATCCTGTTCTAAAATTAAGCAGATCTCCATTTCTATGTCACAGAAAGTTTTTATTCAAATTCAGCTTGATTCAGCAGGATGTTGCAAATTTAAGCTTGTGTTCTTATAAAAAAAGTGTTTTATTTTCTCTTTTAATTAATCTTTCCCTGCTTTGTATTTGCATTGTTTCATGGAAGTAACAGATGTTAGAAACAAATAAAAATACATATATTTCTATTTGTTGTAATGGCTATAAAATGGGATAGAACTTTTGTATTTTTCATAATTGGGGAGAAGGAAGAATTCTTGCAGTTGCAACAATCTCCATTCTTGCAGAATTGCTCCTCTGTAACTATGAAAGACAGAAGAACCCTCTTTTATCTGAACAATTTGAAATATGCAATCTGTGTAAAAACAAATAGCCATTTTACAGTTCCACAGAGATGGAAAATATTTATCAACTGGAAAATACTATAAATCATTAGTGTTTATCACCATTTCACTATATTACATCCCATTAAAATCCCATTTTTTATTTAAACCAAGATTATAATGTTCAAGAAAACAAATTCACATATATCAACATACAATATTAAAATCCTAGCTAATAGTTCTAGTACATTTAAATTTACTCATCCACTGCAGAAATGTTATTTTTTTTAATTGGCAGCACTTTCATTTTAATTCTTTTTCTTCAAATTCTAATTTAAGGATTAAACTTTTCAGAAAAAACATACAGAGATGTTTAATATCAGCTTCTTACTTACATTCTCTTCTTAATAGTATTGTTCCAGAGACATAAAATTGCATGTATTTATATTTAAGTACTGTACTATAGATCTAAATAATAAATGCTGTCCCAGAAAGCTAAAAGAGCATATAAGATTTGGAGTGTTTTTCCTAACACTCAGTATAAAGTAATCTTTTCTACAGAGAGGACAACATTTTATTCAATCTCATTTATTTCAAAGTACAATGTGTATTATTCTGATCACATGGCTTTTAAGATCCCAAGTCGCATATACTGTCATACAAAACAATTACATTAAATATTAAATAAATATTGAAGTAAAAAGTAATGGAGATTTGTCCACTTCTAACTGTTAAAGAATAATTTTGGCAAGATTATCAACCCCATTATTATTCTGGCACGATCCACCAAAAGTTAAAGTATAGAGAGGTAAACATTTTATTTTTGATAAAACAGTCTTGTAACTTTATTAATAAATAATTGTGAATGGATTGGATTGAGAATTTCCTTTCATTGGCAGGAATTTCTTCAAATTGTTCTTACTCATAAAGTAGGAAGAAGGAGTCTGGGATCTGGCTGGTTGGTTTGCAAATTTCTACCACTTCTAGAACTTCCCAGAAACAGACAGATCATTCTATCTATCTGTTTGTCTATCTATCTATCTATCTATCTATCTATCTATCTATCTATCTATCTATCTATCTATCTATCTATCTATCTATCTATCTATCTATCTATCTTACCACTTGTGTGCTGCCCAACTCTCAGGTGGGATAGGGGCTCACAATCAACAAATTACAATAAAATCAATAAAAGATAGCAAGTGCAACAGACCAGAGAGATTGAAGAGAGAGATTTTACCCTGCCTTGCACCAGGTGAAGAACCCACTCTTCATGGCTTTTCTAAACAACATCTTGGGGAGAACCTCATTCCAGAGGGCACACACTGCTACAAAGTAGGCGTGCTTTCGGGTGACCTACCACTGTTTAATCGAAGGAACTCATAAAGATTTCAGTGAAGCAGATAATTAATCAGAATTTCTTCTTTTCCATTTTGTCAGTGGAAAAGGTTTTCTGGATCACTGATGAAAAAAAAGTCCTGGCAGCAGGAACTTTTGCTGGATGAGATCCATTGTCTTGTCTTGACTGCACTTTGTTACTCACCGATTTCTATTTACTTTCCTCTCTCAACTCTGTTATGCATAATTGCGGTTTAAAATACTAATTCCAGCTATGGAGTCTATGTCATTTGTCATAAGATGTCACAAAACTCTGTTACTATTTCTTAAAGTTAACTTTGATTTGTGATTTTTGCTAAAAAAAAAAAAAAAGAGGGGTATGCACAACACAAGAAACATTTTTCCGTTTCAAGCTTAGAACACAGGCTTTTCTGAAATGTTTTATTTTACTGTCTGAGTTGACAGCATCCTAACAAAAACCAAACAAAAATGGCTTAACTATTCTATGCTATGAAACAAAACGGGGATGCTGTCCAGTGTTCTAGCCATAGAAAATGGTAGTGGGGGGGGAATCTTGTGCTCCCTAAATTGTTTGCACATAGCTACTGTCCTGCTACCCAGTCTGCAGGAAAATTGTCCAAGATAATTTCAAAGAGAAAACAATGGGACCATTTTTTGTATTGAGATTGTATAATATTTTCAAAATTATTTAAATTATGGCTTGGCCAATCTTTCTTCAGCTGCTGACTGATAGAATGGACTGCTATCCCACCTACTTAATAACATCAAGTAGCAAGGCATACATTTTTCTAACAAAATGCTCAGAACAGCTATCTTAAATATAATGTTAGTCCCCAAAACAAAGCTAAAAAGCAACTGAGCATCCAATTAGTCAAATGCTAGAAGAGCAAATCCTTTTTTGAACAGATAATACATTAGATCATGCCTCCCCTTCTTTATATACACAAATCTCATGAGCATTTACGGTGATTAAAGGTGTGCCTGTCTTGGTGTTGTGTTGTGTGTGTTCTGCCAAAGGATGATGAAGCGTGTCAACACTGATAGAGCATGGGGTAAGATATATTTGGTGGGCATCTCCCTCCTTAAACAATTCAGTGAATGGAGGAAGGATGCCCTTCAATACCATAGCAAATGTGCTACTTTCTGCTGTGCATTTACATTTCTCTAAATGGGGATTAAGAAATACAAAATCAGAAAATGACATTCAGGTTTTTAAAACTGGCTCCACTTCAGAATTCTGGGCTACTCAAGTTTCTTACAGTTGTAGGACTTTTAAAAAATTTAATGATTGACATTTGACACGCATGGCTAAACTTCTAAAAAAAAAGGCACCCCAAAAGATTGAGTGAACCACTAGGCCCTTGACTCCTCCAGAATTCTTATTTCCTTGCCAGAATTGGATGCTAAAGGTTATTTAGATACATTTTTGGGGGGGCCAGGTTCCAAGTGCCCTTCTGAATTGGGAAGCTGATATAGCAGAGGTAGTGTTTCATAGTGCTGTTTCCATTAATGTATTTTTTTTCTAAATTACTTAGACAGTTTTTATTTTATTTTATTTTGCCCAGTGTATATTGCTTGCACCGTGACTTTCTGTTGGAAAGTATTTGAGTTATTGGTGGCCATTTCTATGTTGCTCTTAATTGCTCTGCTCTTCTTCTCTTTAATCTCTTTGCTGATCAAAACTCTGTTCTTTTTTCTCCATGCTGCTCAAAAGGAGACAAACAGTTCAGAAGAGTCAGAATGTGATGACCTTGACCCCAACACTAGCATGGAGGTAGACCATGATCCTTTCTATCCTCCCTCTCCCAAACCCAGTACTAATTTCCCCAAAGAATTATATGCCTGTTTTTAAAAAGTATCTATAAAATTCAGTGACTCTAATCTAGGAGGTGTGTCTGTAGTATAATGTAGTGGAGTGCCTGTCCCAGACAGAAGATCCTAGACAGCAAATTATCACTCATTTAATTTTAACAATATCCTTCTGCATCGATGTGAGAAGTACATATAAGATACCAGATTGTCTTGGGTTCGTTCATTCTCAACAGATTCATTCTGTAAATCACGGGTGTCAAATCCGCCATATCACGGGATGTGTCACAACATATTGCGACTTTTTGCATTGCTGGCAGTGGGGTGGGCGTGGCTTTGATATGATGAAACCGGCCCACGGCCCAGCAGTTTGACACCCCTGCTGTAAATGAATCTGGAACTTCCGCTATAAGCTAACACATCAATATATACAATTAATTTCTCAACTGTTAAGAATATAGCAGGCTTGCTGTATTTTGGTTCCACTTATCCAATTTTGAATGGGACAGTCTGATATGCTTAATATCATATTCTTAATATCTCCGAACGCAATTCAAAGTGTTGGTTATGACCTATAAAGCCCTACATGGCATCGGACCAGGTTACTTACGGGACCGTCTGCTGCCCCATGAAACCCAGCGACCGGTTAGGGCCCACAGAGTCGGCCTTCTCCAGGTCCCGTCAGCCAGACAGTGTCGCCTGGTGGGGCCTAGGGGAAGAGCCTTCTCTGTTGCGGCCCCGGCCCTCTGGAATCAACTCCCCCCGGAGATCCGTATTGCCCCCACCCTCTCCGCCTTTCACAAATTGCTAAAGACACATCTTTGCCGACAGGCCTGGGGCAGTTAACATCTTGCCCCTAGCCAGTGTATGTTTGTGTGCATGTTTGTTTGGATGATTGATTTTTTAATTAAGGGGTTTTTCTTATAAAGTATTTTAATGTTAGATTTCTATTTATGTTGTGAGCCGCCCTGAGTTCCTGGAATAGGGTGGCATAGAAATCCAATAAATAAATAAATAATAATAAATGTAATGGGAGCATCTATTAATTAGAATTTTGATCCGACTACAATAGAGAGAGAACCATGATTTTCAGTATTTAAAACAAGGTCAATAGCAATCAGAAATGTTTGCTGTACTAGTGAAATGCAACTGCCAACAGTAAATGAGTACTAAGGACAAAGGGCAAAAGTCCTATAAGAAGACATGCATAAAGTAGTTAAAGCTTTCTTGGGAATCCCTGAGTTCTGGTACAAGACAATGAGTATGAGGTTACTTAATCCCTTTAGAACAGGGCTTTTCAACCGGTGGTACACGTACCACTGGTGGCACGCGACCATCTGGCTGGTGGTATGCGGCGTCGCCTTCCTCCCCCCACGTCGCTTTCCTCCCCCCCCCCGCTCCTTCCCAGCTCACTTGTTTGTGGAAAACATGCTGCTTGGTGGCAGCCTGCACAAACCCTATCGAACGTGCCCTGCAGAGGGTGCGCGAAGAGCACAGGTGCAGAGCAAGGCCCCGCCCTCTCCAGGAACTCATTGTGCAGCAACTGGATTGACTTCTTCTGGTGCACGCAGGTCAGAGGGATCCATATCACTCTTCCCCTCTCTTCTTACTTCACAACAAGCACTAGCCTGATAGGAGACAGAGCCGTCCACTCCTAAAGTGTGAAACAGCCGGGCTCTTGACTAACTGATCGCTTTTCTACAAACCAGGAATCATGGCTTAGTGGGGGCCTGGAGTGGGTCTTGGGGTGCCTGTGCGCCCCTTGGATCAGACAAGCGAGCAATCAACTTTAGCCTTTGGGGAACAAAAGCTAGTGGGGGCTGATCTCCTCCTGCCCAGGAAAGTTGGAGAAGCCAGGAGAAAGTCAATTATTAGAGGGGGTGGAAGTCACTTCTTCATTTAAGGCACTTTTGGAAAAGTAACTTTTGCTGGAAAGGAAAGCAGGTTCCCCCCCCCCTTTTCTTGGATTGCCTTTTTGCTGGCCCTCTGTTGCCTGTATCGCAGGCTTAAAGTCTGAAAGATCCGGGCTCTTGGCTGATTGATTGCCTTTCTCCCACCCCCTCATCTTTTTGGGAGATGCGCCTTTGCAGCGGGTTTCCCCTTCTGTTAATTATTGGAGGTTTGAAAGGCAAGCTGCTGCCGGAGCGTAAAAGTAGAGGGTCCAAACGGCAAGAGTGACGCAGCTCTCCGACTCTCTGCTTCAGGCTGAAACAGTCTCAAAGGTGGGGACCGGAGATTTTATTTATATTTTATATATTTATAATCAAATTTATATGCCGCCCTTCTCCTAGGACCCAGGGCGGCTTACAACAAATACAATAAAAATACAATAAAAATTTAAAAATTAGTTGCATTCATACAAACACAATCAGCTCACAATCACTAATGGAGGGACCTTCCAAGGGCCCATGGGCAGAGCACAGCTCATGCGCCCCAAGCCTGTCGGCATAGATGTGTCTTCAGCAATTTACGGAAAGCTAGGAGGGAGGGAGCAGTACGAACCTCTGAGGGAAGCTGGTTCCAGAGGGCTGGGGCAGCAATGGAGAAGGCCCTTGCCCTAGGCCCCGCCAGATGACATTGTCTAACAGACGAGACCCGTAGGAGGCCAACCCTATGCGCCCTAACCGGTCGCTGGGATTCATGAGGCAGAAGACGGTCCCGCAAGTATCCTGGTCCATTGCCATAAAGGGCTTTATAGGTCATAACCAACACTTTGAATTGTGTTCGGAGACCAATTGGTAGCCAGTGCAGCTCACGGAGAGCTGGAGTGATATGAGTATGTCTTGGGAGACCCAAGATGGCTCGCGCGGCCACATTCTAGACTACTTGCAGTCTCCGGACATTCTTCAAAGGTTGCCCCATGTAGAGAGCATTACAGTAGTCGAATCTCGAGGTGACAAGGGCATGGGTGACTGTGAGGAGTGACTCCCGGTCCAAATAGGGCCGCAACTGAAGGAAGGGAGACTTGGTGGCAATGCGGGTTTGTCTCCCTTTGGAGGAGGGAGAAAAGCATCACTCTCTTCCTTCGGGTGGGTGCAAATGTAATTGAGAATGGTAGCAATGTGGCCAGAAATGGGCATCTCTCGATAGTGCTGGGGAGCGCTATAGGAAGAACGATGTACACGGAGAGGATCGGGGAACCTGGCTTGAATGCTGGGCCCCGGCAGGGGAAAAATGACTGGGAGAAGTAGCCGGTTTGTAATGTAGGTGCCTGAAAACGGGAGGTGAACCAGCGACATCCCCGCCCTGCCTGTGCGCTCTCCTCTGCTTCTGCGCGCACACAGGCAGGCCATGATGTGTTGCTGCCTGCCAAAATCAGGCTGGGGTCTGGGCAGCGTAGCATAGGACAAAGGAACGAGGAAGGAAGGAAAAGAAGGAAGGAAGGGACAATGGGAGCTGCAGTGCTGCAGCCTTCCAGTCCCGTGAGCATGGTTCGGCTGTACTCCAGGCCTCGCATTCATCAGCTGTTTGGCAGCCAAGAGACAGAGCCTTTTCAGCTTCAGGCGCTCCATCGGCCCTTGGCTCCCTGCCTCAGCCTCCTGCCCATCAGCTCTTCGGCAGCTAAGGTAGAAGGCACTGGCCGCTGGTCTCCTTTGCCGCCCCGCATGTCGTCCTCGACCCCTCCCCCTGCCCATTCATGTCAAGCCCGCAAGGGCTTGACAGGGACAGAGGGAGGGAAGGAGGAAGGGACAAAGAGGGAGGTGAAGGAAAGGAAGGAAAGAAGGAGGAAGGGACAAAGGGAGGTGAAGGGAAGGAAGGAAAGAAGGAAGGAAGGGACAATGGGAGAGGGAAGGAAGGAGGAAGGGACAAAGGTGAAGGAAAGGAAGGAAGGAAGGGACAATGGGAGAGAGGGAGGGAAGGCAAGCAGGCATCCGCCCCAGTCACATCCCCCTCCACCAGAGACCCACGGATTCCCCCCCCCCCACAGGAACCCTGCAACCTGAGTGATCAGCTGGCCACACCTCCCTGGCGATTGATCACATGACCCTGGGACACTGTGAACGTCCTAAGTATGAATCAGTTTGCCAAGCATCCAAATGTAAATCACAAGACCCTGGGGATGCTGCAACAGTCATAAGTGTGAAAAATGGTCATAATTCACTTGTCACTAAGTGAATTGTTGTAAGTTGAGGACTACCTGTACTTCCTCATTTTTTTCCTTTTTTTTTTGGTCAAGTTTTTGATACCTTGCTGGGCGAGTGGTGTTACTTGGATATTGCCTTATTCAAAAAGTGGTACAATGGGCGAAAAAGTTGAAAAGCCCTGCTTTAGAAGACTGCATCATGGAAGATCCTTTCCACTGAAAATAGTTGAATAATAAGTAAACAATAAAATTAAAATATGAAAGCGCATAGAAAGCACCTAGAAACGAGAAAAATGCAAAAGGCCTTCTGGATCAGGGGTCTCCAAGCTTGGCAACTTTAAGACTTGGGGACTTCAACTCCCAGAATTACCCCATCAGCTATACTGGCTGAGGAATTCTGGGAGTTTACAAGTCTTAAAGTTGGCGAGGTTGGAGACCCCTGTTCTAAATGACAACACTTCACTAAGGAAGCCTGTTTTAGAAACGAAGCATCTGTCTGAGCTTAGAGATGAAGCTCTAGTTATTGGGGGGTGGAAATGTTACAGAAAACCACTTTGCAATGATGTAAAAGTGCTTTTAATGTTCTCAAACCATTTGGGGAAAAATAAAAATATTAGACTTTCGTAGTTAGCATGTTTGGGATACCTGTAGAGCAGCGGTTCTCAACCTATGGGTCGCGACCCCATTTGGGGTTGAACAACCATTTCACGGGGGTTGCCAAACACCACAGTCCGCCATTTTTTCCCACTTTTCCCCTCGGCCGGCGCAGGGGGCAGCACCGCACATGCGCGGGGTAGCACCGCTCATGCGCGATGCGGGCTGTCGCGGGTGCGCCACGCATGCACGATGTGGGCCATCGCGCCACGCATGCGCGGTGCGGGCCATCATGGTCGCGCCGCACATGCGTGATGCGGGCCGTCATGCGCGCCACGCATGCACGATGCGGGCCGCCGCGCATGCGTGATGCGGGCCGTCATGCGCGCGCCACGCATGCGCGATGCGGACCGTCACGCCGCGCATGTGTGATGCGGACCGTCGCGCCGCATATGCGTGGTGCAGGTCGGGGTTGCAACCTGAAATAGGTTGAGAACCGCTGCTGTAGAGCATACAGGTAAAGAGATCTCACTAATATTTAATGGGGCTGTTCCAATCCTTCCAAAGAGATACTTCACAATGCTCAGGTATGTGTAAAGCCCAGTAACAACGTACCTACTTTATTGATCTGAAGAATAGTGCTTTCCACCTATTCTTTTGCATTGTAGAAGACTTCTTTCTAACCATGTGCATAGTCCTAATATTTAATATATTAGAATGCCTAAAATCTGTATTCCTTTACCAATTCATAAGTAAAAGCTAGATTTGTGGACTTCAGGTGATACCTAGGTCTGCACTTCCTTACTGTGTTTGTTTTTGGCTAAGCAATGCTAATTGCTGATATCAGAGTACTTGCTGTGCTTGCAATTATAGCTTTTTTTCAAAGGCTTTTAACAGAACATCCATTGCTACTGCTTTGCTGATTTATTCATATAAGTTTGAAGGGGGTGGGAAGGAGCTTGGAACAAAACAAGATGCAGCAGTAATGTTTGTTTGTACGAGGCAAGGGAGAGGACTTAAAATGCTGCTTTTCAAGTATTACAGCAGTAGTAAATTCTATGTGAGCACAAACAGAAATTTCTCCATGTATTTCTTACATTGTCCCCATGAAAAAAAGAGAAAATCGCTCACTACCAACTTATTTCTTGGCAATTTATTTTTTTCCTTTTGTGGCCATTATATATTTGTGCTACCAGTATCTGCCTTGCTTCGAAACACTGTTGATTACGGTGCTGCTTTGATGTACACAAAGCTGCCCTAATTCTTCCGTGAAATTCACTCCATTATGTTCCTCTATATCAAATCGTTAAATTAGTAGTGCTGTAGTGTTCCCCAGCTAAATGTTTATGTCTTCTAGTGAGTATACATAAAACAGAAACTATGTTTTGATTTAAACCTGGAATATGCCCATTATGATCCAGAAATTCCGCCTTTAAGCACTGACATTTGCATGGTGATGACATCAAGCACACCATCTCAGATGCCTAAGAACAGATGTTTGAGATCCATTTAGTTGCAATTCTAGATAAATATGAGTTTGGTCAAGGTCATTTCCTAACTTGGATTGGAGATACTTTTCCTATCAAGAGTGGGGTTTTTTCAGCCACTGTTTGCCCCTGAAACTGCTGTTTGTAATAAAAGAGAGCAAAGAACGGTTGGTCTGATGTTCATGAGGACTTCAGGCAAGGAGAACTCAACTAAAAGTATATTGTTGATCCTCACTGAGTCTATCCAAACAGTAGACTGACATGGCGGAAAAGACAGAGCTATTTCATCTCAAGAAAAGGTCTGTGTTCAGCTGTCAACAGCTTCCCCAGATTAAAGCAAAGTAATATAGTTCTTTTCCTGCTTCCTTAGTTTTCTACAGTTTTGCAGAATGTTGCATTACTTCATTAGTATTGCACAATGGTTTAGCTTTCTTTTTTATTTTACTAACTTTCCCAGATTTAGTCCTCATAAACTTAACTGATGGTTTTTTTGCAAAGAAAATGATTTATGAAATACATTCTGATCTTTCAGTGTGAGCTTCCATTTTGCAGCATTAATAAATCAAAATCAAAGGCTGCTACCATAATTGCCTCATCACTAAGTTTCCCAGTGCTAATGCATTCCTTTGAAACCTGTAAGACTTGTTTCTAAATCTGCAGGTATGTGTTCCATACTGGTTTGCATGCTTCAGCCTGAATTGTTGGATATATATTATGACATACAGTGAGGGAAAAATTATTTAATCCCCTGCTGATTTTGTATGTTTGCCCACTGACAGGGAAATGATCAATCTATAATTTTAATGGGGTAGGTTTATTTTAACAGTGAAAGACAGACTAAAAACAAAAAAAATCCAGAAAAACACATTTCAAAAAAGTTATAAATTGATTTGCATTTTAATGAGTGAGATAACTATTTGATCCCCTATCAGTCAGCAAGATTTCTGGCTCTCAGGTGTCTTTTATACAGGTAACGAGCTGAGATTAGGAGCACTCTCTTAAAGGGAGTGCTCCTAATTTCAGCTTGTTCCCTGTATAAAAGACACCTGTCCACAGAAGCAATCAATCAATCAGATTCCAAACTCTCCACCAGGGCCAAGACCAAAGAACTGTCCAAGGATGTCAGGGAAAAGATTGTAGACCTACACAAAGCTGGAATGGGCTACAAGACCATCACCAAGCAGCTTGGTGAGAAGGTGACAACAGTTGGTGCAATTATTTGCAAATGGAATAAACACAAAATAACTGTCAATCTCCCTCGGTCTGGGGCTCGATGCATGATCTCACCTTATGGAGTTTCAATGATCACGAAAATGGTAAGGAATCAGCCCAGAACTACACAGGAGGATCTTGTCAATGATCTCAAGGCAGCTGGGACTATAATCACCAAGAAAACAATTGGTAACACACTACACCATGAAGAACTGAAATCCTGCAGGTCCTCCTGCTCAAGAAAGCATATGTACAGGCCAATGAACATCTGAATGATTCAGAGGAGAACTGGGTGAAAATGTTGTGGTCAGGTGAGACCAAAATTGAGCTCTTTGGCATCAACTCAACTCACCGTATTTGGAGGAGGAGGAATGCTACCTATGACCCCAAGAACACCATCCCCACCATCAAACATGGAAGTGGAAACATTATGCTTTGGGGGTGTTTTTCTGCTAAGGGGACAGGACAACTTCACTGCATCAAAGGGACGATGGACAGGTCCATGTACCGTCAAATCTTGGGTGAGAACCTCCTTCCCTCAGCCAGGGCATTGAAAATGGGTGGATGGGTATTCCAGCATGACAATTACCCAAAACACATGGCCATGGCAACAAAGGAGTGACTCAAGAAGAAGCACATTAAGGTCCTGGAGTGACCTAGCCCAGAGCTCCCCAACCTTTCTGGGTTGGCAGCCTGGAGGGAAAGGGAGAAGCAGAGAAATGTATGCACTTTTGTGTGTGCGCACATGCTCACGCACAAAATAGGCACATGGCAGTGCTAGCACCCATGCACATGTACAAGTGGGATGCGTATACCCATGGCGATGCTGGTGGCAGCCCTGGAGCCCATGCACATGTGCAAACAGGCTGCTAGTGCTGGCAAATGTGGCTGCTAGCACCCGCACAGCAACACTAGCACAAGTGGGGAGGGTGTGACCCAGTGGCCAACAGGCCACGGACCAGTACCAGGCTGCAGCCCACAGGTTGGGGTTCCCTGGCTTAGCCAGTCTTCAGACCTTAATCCCATAGAAAATCTTGGAGGGAGCTAAAGATTCAAGCTGTCAAATGTCAGTCTTGAAACCTTAATGACTTGGAGAGGATCTGCGAAGAGGAGTGGGACAAAAGCCCTCCTGAGATGTGTGCAAACCTGGTGGCCAACTACAAGAAACGTCCGATCTCTGTGATTGCCAACAAGGGTTTTGCCACCAAGTATAAGGTGACCAAGCGTCCTCCTTTAGGGAGGACAGTCCTCCTTTTTAAAGTTCTGTCCTCCCTCAAAAAGTGTCCTCCTACATGTCCTCCTTTTCGATATTTGAAGACTAATCTGCAGGGCTTTTTTTTTCCTCATAGAACGCTCAGAACAGCATTCCGGCACCTTTTTTGATGTTTTTTTTTCAACTTTTGCATGAGTTGTGCTACTCCCCCTATTGGCTTTCGAAAGCCAATAGGAATTGCTGCTGAGTGCGTGAAAACACCCGGCCAGCAAACTTTGCACATGTAAGTTGTCTGCAGCAAAGGCGAATTGGCAGGAACTTTGTACCCCTCCCTGCCACCCAGCTACACCATCTCCTAGTTAGACTGGAGAGGCAACGCCACAGTAACTTTCTCTTGATCTTCTGCCCTGCGGGCGCAAGAGGCAGGGGCAGTGGGGCTGCTGTGGGCGGGGGCATGTGAGGGGCGGTGGTGGCCGGTTGCCCCCCTTGCTGTGGGAGCCGCAGGGCCTGCTCTACACGGGGCTGTGCAGGGTGGGCAGTGATGCTGGCGGGGCGGCTGCAGGTAGGGTGTGTCAATGGCAGGCTGCCCCCCGGGGCCGGAGCTGGCACAGCTGGTGCTTTGGGAACCGCACGGCCCACTCTACCCGGCGGGGCATCAGTGCTGGCGGGGTGGCTGTGGGCAGGGTTGCGGCATGTAAGCATAATTACAACATAAAATGTTATTGTTACAAATGTTTTTATTATGCATTTATCATATTATAGTGTATTCTGTATTATTGTTGCAATGAATAAAATGTTTCTTTTATTTACGATATTTTTTCTTCAATTTATTTGTGTCCTCCTTTTCATTGTAAAAAAGTTGATCACCTTAACCATGTACTAAGTCATGTTTTGCAAAGGGATTAGATACTTATTTCACTCTTTTAAATGCAAATCAATTTATAACTTTTTTGAAATGTAGTTTTTTTGAATTTTTTTGTTATTATCCTGTTTCTCGCTGTTAAAATGAACCTACCATTAAAATTATAGATTGATCATTTCCTTGTCAGTAGGAAAATGTACAAAATCAACAAGGGATCAAATAATTTTTTCCCTCACTGTAGCTTGTCAATATCCATTAAAAGGAGTGGTGATATTAAAGAAAGATGCAAAGCAAACTATTTAAGGTGCTCAAAATTCAAAAATATTCAATATTTGGCGCATTTGGGCCTTTATGTTTCTTTAGAGGAATGTGATCAAGATTAACTACAAGATACTCCACATCATTGGTGGATCAAAAATCCACCAATAGTTTGATATGTGGAAAGAAAAATACAACAAATTTCTTGTATTGATGGAAGAAAAAGCCAGGAGAAACGAGGTAGCTAAATGTCAGCCTGTAGGTCACATCTAGGCTTTGTTTGTTTGTGGCTCCCCAAGGCCCTAGGGCAGGGGTAGGCAACCTTGGCTCTTTTATGATTCGGGGACTTCAACTGCTCAGGAATTCTGGGAGTTGAAGTCCACGAGTCATAAAAGAGCCAAGGTTGCCTACCCCTGCCCTAGGGCAAATAAAGCTAAAAGTTTCCACTTAAAGCAAGGTTTACCACATTTTGGAACAGTTAAGGCAATCCATATTGCCATTTAAAGAAGTGAGAATGGGGCTACATCAGATTATTTATAACCTAAACTGTATCATATCTTTGGGGGAAATTATGAAGACTGGAAAGATACCATCCTCATTAGGATTGCCATTTATCTTTTCTTCACCCCGCCACCAATATTTTTCATGGCAGAACATAACCATAATTATGTTCTTCCTTTGTCATCAACATTTCCTTTTTAGATAAATCTTTGGAATATGACCTTTTTAATCAAAGGGGGCAACATATTTGTCACCAGAATGAATATTTTACTATAATTGTCTTAGCCATAAGGAGTTTAACAATGAGATCCCAGAAAGAGCAAGGTTGAAATTTGCAGGATTGGTTGGGTGTTTGATTTTTCTTTTTTTCAAAATATGTGAGTGCCCGTTCACACATGTGCAGCTAAAGGACAGATAAACCTATTTTACTGTTTGCCTTTTTAAAGCAGTTTCACAACTCTCAAAAAGTGTCAGAACTGTAAATGGCCCATAGCCATAATTTGCCCACCTTTCTTAATCGTTATTAATAATTACCTAACAATAACAAATAGCGCTGCCTATTAATCTTGAATCAACAAGGCAGAAAACTTCCAGCTGGATAAGCCTTAATTAAAATAGTGGCATCATCAAATAAAATATTTTTTATTGGACTGCTGTAACAGTTTAACTATTAATCCAGATATCTTGGCAGATATATGCCCTCTGCTGCCGAAACAAGTCTAATTTCTAGCCTAGAGTTTAAATGTATTTGCTGCAATACTACTAATGGTATCGTTCTGTAGAAATTTACTTCTATTTAGGCTGGATTGTTTCCAGTGAATCTTATTAGCTTTGATATTGGATAAATATATTTCATCATATATTTAATTTAAAAAGCTAAATTAAAAAGCTGAATGTATTAACTGTAAATTTCATCTATATTTGGCCAGGCCTTTTTCTATCACAGGTTTTTCTTTCTTTTTTTTTTTCAAAGAAGTATGATGTTCTTGATAAATGATTCTGTGTGTGTGTGTGTGTGTGTGTGTGTGTGTGTGTGTGTTTAGGCTTTCTAGTTCTCACAATGAGTTTAAATATACCAAGTGGAGGAGCACACTGAGAATGTTCATCCTTTAAAAATATCATTTTCTTGAAGACAATTTCAGATCAATATGAAGACTTATTGGAAGGAAATTATTTAGAGTTTAATGGATTTTGCTAAAGGTTCTCAGGTACAAAATAATTGAAAGACCTACTCTAGTGGGTAAGATTGAATTTTTACCAATATGTATCCCTGATAATATTCAGTAATTTGTCCTGATAGTAAGTGCAAAGTACAAATAGAAAAATTGTCTTCAGAAAAGGCTTTTTTTTTCACTTTGGTACTGGTTGAATTACACTCACTTTGCAAATTATCCTGTCTCTGATGGTGCTCCAGAATGATAATAAAAGAACTGATTGCCATGAAGTAATCAGACCTGGTGTGATTTTGAAACAATCAGTTTATTCAAAACCACTGTAGAACATGAGGTTTCAGAACTAAAAATGAACAAGCTCTACTTCTTCTTATTTTATCTAAAACACTTGAGTACAACTAGAGTACTGGAGTGTTTTGCTTAAACTGCTAATTTAACAAGATTATTCTTAGGTATGTCACGATTATATGTAGTGCTAAATATGATCAGATAACAATTAGGGCATGGGTGTCAAACTCGATCGTGTCACATGATGTAGCATGACATATTGTGACTTTTTTGCCTTTGCGGAGCCAAGGTGGGCGTGGCCTGTGCGTGATGCATCCTGCCTGCGGGCCACCAGGTTGACACCCCTGAGCTTTGCAACCCTTCAGAACTGATTCCAGAGAGGGTCTTTAGCATGATCACTGCAAAAATCACGTCTGGTTTAAAGAGCTGCAGACAGATGCTTCTGTTGCACTCTTGCTCACTCTAAACCAGAGGTCCCCAGCCTTTTGGGCACCAGGGACCGGTTCCATGGAGAAAGGTTTTTCCATGGACCGGAGAGTGTGTGGTTTGGTATGCTGCCTGCATCCCATGGATGAGGCTTTCCTTGTTTGTGTGGACTGGTTGGTGGCATGCTGCAGCCCAGTACCAGTCCATGGACCGGGGGTTGGGGACCCCTGCTTTAAACCACCTGTTTGGAATGGAATCCAAAGTGCTGCAGAACTCCAATAGCTACAGGAATTACCTGATTCCCAGCCACTCATGAAGACAATCTGCTGATCATGGGAAATGAATGGGAGGAAAGACCAAAGATAATGGACAGTGAATCTATGCTTCATTTACAAACAAGTAGATTCGTGATTGCTAGTTCATTTCTGCTCTTTTTGAAATCTTTTCAACCTTCAGTTGAAGGTTCCTGCAATCTTGATGTAAAGATCAGAAAGGGCTGTTACAGTAAACACAGTATTCAGAATTAGTCCTGTCAGGATGTACTTTCAGTTCCTTGGTATTTTTAAAACATATATCTCACTGAGAGCATTTCTCTTTTTCAATAACCAATTAAATAAACTTTTTTTTATTTCCTGTGTGTGTGTACATATGTATATATTTTTCAGATCATCAACCCAAATTTCATCCAGGAAGGTGAGTTAAAGACATAAGCATGTCAAGTCTTTATTTTTTCCATGCTTAGAAAATGAAAAGGGAAATAATATTATTTCTCCAAACATATCCTGGGTAATTTTGTCTCAGTAATGACAAGCATGATACTAAGTACATACTTACGACAGTCCCAAAGAATATATTGGACAGCCAATTAAACTGACATTGCTTTCCCTATAATATAATTTAAATATATAAATATATGAATTGCTAAAAGCTGCAAACTGCAGGATGGCAGAAAAGAGATCCAGAAATCTGTATTCAAAATTTTTCAGCCCAGATTTGGCAGTTCAAATTAGAATTTGTTTTATTTTGTTTATTTTAGCTAAGCAGTTTTCAAATTATTCTGGGGTTCTTTTTCGCTTTTATATTGCAACACATTTATACAAACTCACTATCTGCCCTTAACATTGTTATTGATTAAATTAATTTATATCTGCTTTTTCATTAAAATATGAACACTCATGCTGCTTACATCTTTTAAAACAACAAAACAACCCAGGTATCAAGAAATGCCAAAGATAAAAAACCAATCAAAGTACAAATAATTGGGGAAATGTATCCCATAATTCTATTTCGACACTGGTGGAAGACGTAAATGGCCAGGTTAGGAATACATTGTAACAGAGAAAACCTATCTCTGTGGTCACTAAGAGCTGACTTTGATTTGATGACAGATAATCACTTCCATTTCAAAGATTGTACGAGCACAGTTTTATGAGGAAATTCATCACAAATCTTGTTTAAAATGTTAAGGATATTAATATATAAGAATTCAATGTTGTATTATGAAAAGATGACACTTTATACTAAAGTTGATCTTTGGGAGTCCCCATGGCGGCAATTCTTCTAAGCTATGGGGAGGTCGTTAGTCCTCTTTTCCCCATTTCTGAAAACATGCCTCAGAAATAGGAAGAAAGGGGAATATTTTTTCTGTTTTCACTTTCTGTGGAGCAGGAGTTTTCTTGCACCAAAACCCCCCACTATTCCTTGCTTGACAGCTGTTTCAGTATTTCAAATAAAATTGTTGATGTCTCCTGTGAGAGTTGTGATGTGTCTCTGTGTATGGCATTTACTCCAGTTGCTCCTGAGTTTCTCGTGCCCTTAGTGGACATCACTTGCTTGCTTGGAGACACCGTAATGTTGCAATGTAAAATCTGCGGGCGGCCCAAACCAACCATCACCTGGAAAGGACCGGATCAAAACATGCTTGACAATGACAATAGCACTTCTGCAATTACTGTTACCTTCTGGTATGTTCAATCTTTACATTTGAGATTCTGCTGAAGAAAAAAAATGAATGGATTAATTAATGTGGCCATTGAATCAATAGAGCAAACCTGTGTAATTGTAATTAGGTAAAGAGAATTAATTTCATACACCAAAATTTTAAAAACTGTTCTGATTGTCAGTTCCTCATAACCTACATCGGTCAAGAGGAATATAGAAAGAAAGAATTTCCAACTCTCTGCTATAGGAATGGACAACTGTCTTGTCAACGGAGGCTATAGTTTATATTGTGATGGAATATAGTAATCAGGAGTATTCCTGGGGGGGCGTGCATTCCAGACAAGTAAGCGGCAACTTAGTCCAGATATTATATGTGAGGGAAAGTGGGTGAAATCAAGTCCTCCCTAATAGTTCACAGAATATATTGTACATGCAGATAATAGAGTCTTCAGTCTTGCAAGATTTTGCTAAACCTATAAGTAAATTGTCTATAGGTTATCAATCTATAAATAAAGAACTTGGCTTGGAAGAGTCATCACATGTTAATCTTGGTTTTGGACCTAGCAATGCTGAGAAAGGAGAACAACTACAGTAAGCTGGCAATTGAGGCAATCTGGGAAAGGGGAAGGGTGTTGAGTCACACCTACATGGATAGGGAAGGTTGTTTTAAGATTTGGGAAGGCGTTCCTTTTAAAAAGATTTAGTTGAAATTGTAGCTTAATGAATAGTTTTCATGCGTTTCCTTTCTCAAGATGACAGGAAACATTGAAAAAATAGAAAGGAATTTTGGAGGCTGCAGAACTGGGGTTCAAAAATGCTGGTTAGACTTCCTGTTCCGGTCGCATGGCGGCTGAGTCTTCTCCGGGGAGCTCCGAGACAGATCTCTGCTTATCAGCTATTATCTCGGTCACCAAGAGCAACTGCTGCCTGGAGGCAGCGGCACTTTGGAGAAGACCCTCTGGTGTTTCGGCAGAGACGCTGGAGATGTTTTTTCACTGATAAAAGTGAGCAGTGAGGGATTCAGGAGAAAAGCGCCGGGAGAGCAGCGGAGAGGGCCTGGCTCGGAAAACAGAGGCGGAGGCAAAGGGAGTTGAAAGAAAGCAGGCTGGAACAATAGAGGTGAGGAGAGAAGACTAAAGAAGGAAGAGGCAAAGAAGCAGACGGCGGGGGAGGACTCAGGAAAAGAGTACCCTGGACGGCAGAGGGACTGGTGAGTGTTACCCCACGCGCTGCGCCCCAGACCCACCAGAACGGGAGCCCCAGGGGTACTGAAGAGGGCAGAATTTACCAGGGAGGAAGGTGGGAGTAAGAGGAAGACTGGAAGGCAACCTGGGATGCTGTAAAGGGAAGGCAGAAGGGATCTGGAAACACAAGCCGGCAGAAGACAGCAGAAAGTGATCTGGGAAAGACAGCAAAGAAAGAGGGGCAAGAAGGAGCCAGAAAAGAGCAAAGAGAAGAGACAGGCTGGCAGATGAGAGTGAGGAGGAAGCCAAGGCAAAAGCACTGAACAGGCTCCCTGATCACAGAACTGTCTGAATATAGACTCTTAGCCCTGCACTGCCTGAACCCTGAGCCCCCCCGAAAGATCAGAATACTGGATCATCATCAGAACACAGTCTAGTGATTAATTTGGTCTAATTTGAAAATCAAAGCAGTGACAGGCCAACAGGAGGATAAGCTCAAGATGGCCTCCAAACAGACCAAACTGATACCCCAAAAGGTAACTATATCCTCCCAGGCTCAGCTCTCTAATAAAGCAGGAGACACCCCACCTACCCTCCCACCCACCCCCATCCACCCACAGGACCACAGACCCATCTGCAGACCCGGAACTGCCCATCAGCACACATGATGCAAGAGTTAAAAGGAATGATGGAGATACTGGGTGAGAGGATGGATAAAAAATTTGAAGAAGTGGGCATAAGGATGGAGAAAAGGTGCATAGAGGCAGAACAGAGGATGGAGGAAAGGTACAAAGATATAAAACGGATGCTGGAAGACCAAGGCAGAGATTTAGAGAGAAAGTGGGAAGAACAACGCAGGGTGGCGACGGCTGACCTGGACCAAATGAAGGAAGCGATGCAGACACAAAACAAGAGAATGTGGGAAGAAATGGGAATAAATCTTAAGGAGATCAGAGAGAGTGTGGAAAAAAGGGTGGAAGGCGTGGAGAGACACATGGAGGAACAAACAACAGAGATGAAAAGTGTGGCTCAGGACCAATCCACCATGATGCAATACTGGCAAATGGCGTCTGCAATCAGATTTAGAGGTTTAAAAGAGACAACAAACGAAACCCCAGAAGACCTGCACAGAATCGTTGTGAAGGCCCTGGCAACATTCCTGGGAAGGGAAGTCAATGATATTGTGTGGCAATTCGACAGAGTCCACAGAGTGAACTCATGGGCAGCAACAAACAAACACCTACCAAGAGACGTGGTCATCCACTTCGCGACGAAGGGGTTCCGGGACCTAATCTCCGTAACATCCTACAACAAGACATTATACATAGAGGAACAGGAGGTGAAGGTACTGAAAGAGATCCCCCCAGCGATGCTACGAGACAGAAAGGACTATAAGTTCCTGGTCAACGAACTGAGATCACGCGCTCTGCAATATCGATGGGAAGCCCCAACGGGAATGTCACTTCTCTATAAAAGAAAAAGGTACCACCTGAACTCGATACAGAAAGCCAAAGAATTCCTTAAAAACGAACTGATATCGGAAATACCCCAATCCACAACGAGGGACAACGCGGACGGGTCACACGAAAGTGGAAGGGACATACACCAACGAGCAAACTACTCAGAAGCACAGATCGGTACAGGAGCAGGAGCAGGGATTGGACCATCTCGAGATACGACGGCGCAGAGAACAGAGGGCAACAAAAACAAGGAAACAAGGCATACTACAGAGACAAGGCAACTAAGATCCACTACCAAACGCACAGACCAGCAAGACAAGACCCCACAACTCAATATGAGCACCAATCCGGATAGCATGGGAACGAGACCAAAGAAGAAAGCGGGAGAAAGGACGGAAGCGGTCTTGCAAGAGTATCCTGAAATCGACAATGGCCAGTAAATATTTGACCTGGAACGTTAACGGGTTGAACTCCCCGCAGAAAAGGAGGAAAATATTCCACTACCTGAATCAAAGTAAAAACGACATAATCTGCCTACAAGAAACACACATCAGAGCGGTGGACCAAAAATACTTAATCAACAACAAACTAGGCACACATTTTGTTGCGGCGGCACCAGGAAAAAAGAATGGGATTGTTATATATGTAAAGAAACACGTAATAGCTAAGCTAATAGAATCGGACTCCCAAGGTAGATACCTAGCAATTGAAATAACACAGGAAGACAAGAAGATCCTGGTAGTGGGCATATATGCCCCAAATCAACAACAAGGAAAATTCTACAAACGGATACACAGGAAGTTAACGCAACTCAACTACAGATCAGGTATCATACTGGGAGACTGGAACGGTGTCATAGAGATCGCCCTGGATAAGAAAAGGACTGCACCTAAACCGCAAAAACACTCCAAGTTGCCCAAATCCTTCTTCGACATGAAGGAGGACCTTGAACTGACAGACGTATGGAGGGAAAGGCACGGCAAAGAGCAAGACTTCACATTTTTCTCAGATAGACATCAATCATTCTCCAGAATTGACTTTATATTAACATCTAGCGACTTGCTGATTAGCCTAAAAACGGTGAAAATCTTACCCAAAGTACTATCAGACCACAACCCGATAGTGATGGAACTAAGACAAGGTTGGAAACCAAGGAGATCCTGGAGAATTAATGAAAACCTGTTTAGACACGAAGAAAAGGTGGCTGAATGCAAAAGGGCGATGAAGGAATTCTTCAGTATAAATATGATAAATGAAACACCCATAGAAATGATTTGGGACGCCAGCAAGGCGTATATGCGCGGGATACTCATGGACATGAATAACAGGCACCGTCGTAAACAGGAACAAAAAAGAAAGGAGCTAGAAGATGAGATAGGCAAGAAGGAGCAGCTATTAATAAAGAGACCGGAAGACAAAATCACCAAAGAAGGAATCAAGATTCTAAGAAAGCAATTTGACTTGTTGATGGCAGACCAAGTGGCAAGGAACATACAATACGCAAAACACAAGACATTCTGTAATGCCAACAAACCGGGTCGATGGCTGGCCTATACCATAAGGAAGAAACAGAAATCCCGCATAATTGAAAAGATAGAGTACAAAGGCAAGGAAGAATTTCAACAAGAAACCATCAAGAAAGCTTTTACCGAGTTCTATTCAAAGCTATACGCTGAGGAGAAGACATCAGTCAAGGAGGTAGCCAAGTTTCTACAAAACGAAAAGTTACCGATCATCACCGAAGGACAAAGAAATGCCCTGAATGCTTTGATCACAAAGGAGGAAATACATTCGGCGATCAAACAACTGAAAAAAGGAAAATCGCCCGGGACGGATGGGATAACAGCTACTTACTACAAGCATCTCCAAGAGGAAATGTTAGAACCCCTCAGAAAGCTATTTGTCAACACACAAGAAGGGGGCCAAGTCCCGCCCTCCTGGAAAACAGCCTACATTTCTCTAATCCCCAAAGAGGGAAAAGATAATACACAACCTGCAAATTACAGACCCATCTCACTACTGAACACGGACTACAAAATTTTCACAAAAGTTTTGGCCACCAGACTAATGACTGTGCTACAAAAAATAATTCACCCGGATCAAACGGGATTTATACAAGGACGTCAGATGAAAACTAATGTGAGACAGCTGTTGAACATAATAGAGTATTTGGAAAGGCATAACCAGGTACCCGCCACTCTCATGTTTGTGGATGCAGAAAAAGCCTTCGACAGATTGAACTGGCCGTTCCTGACAAACTTGGTCCGGGAGATGAAAATGGGAGAGCAGTTTCTCAACTCCATAGTGGCAATCTACCAGAAACAAACAGGCCAGATCATTGTGAAGGGTGACCTAACAGACTCATTCAACATAGAAAGAGGCACGAGACAGGGCTGCCCGCTGTCACCCCTGCTATTTGTTCTAATATTAGAGACTCTACTGAACAAGATCAGAGCAGCAGAAGACATAAAGGGCATACGGATTAGACAACAAGACTACAGACTATGTGCCTTCGCAGATGACCTGCTGGTGACAGTGTCACGGCCAGTACAATCAGCAAAGAGACTGATGGAGATAATGAAAGACTATGGTAGGGTATCAGGCTTCAAAGTAAACATATCTAAGATGAAGATGTTAGTTAAAAATCTGGACAACAAAGCAAAACGGGACTTGGAAAGGATAACGGGCTGTGAAATAGTTAAAAAAGTTAAATACTTAGGAGTGGAGATAGAAGCAACGAATGCGAAATTATACAAAAACAACTACGAAGCGCTGTGGAACAAGATACAAACAGACCTGGACAGGTGGAAAACATTACAATTGTCCATGCTAGGCAGGATAGCGGCTGTAAAAATGAACGTATTGCCAAGATTTCTATTTCTTTTCCAAATGCTACCCATACTCAAAAAGGAAGTGGAACTGGATGACTGGCAGAAGGGCATCAACAGATTTGTCTGGGATGGCAAGAAACCGAGAGTTAAATTAAAAATCATCCAAGACACAAGGAAGAGAGGGGGGTTAAAAATGCCCAATCTAAAGCTATATTACTACGCCGCGGCTTTGGTGGCGCTGAGTGACTGGATTAACATGACAAACAAACGGATACTAGATATTGAAGGGCATGGTCTACTATTTGGATGGCACGCATACCTGGTGTATGACAAAAAGGCTGATACGAACTTCAGGGAGAACCCTATACGAACCCCGTTGTTGTGGGTCTGGATGAAATATAAGTACCTCCTACACGATAGGATCCCCATCTGGACGATACCTGGACACGCAATAGGTGACATAAATACATCTCAGGGGCAGGAAGCGGTGCCCTACAGTAAACTTGTACTGGAAGAAGAAAATGGGTTCTCCTTAAAGCCTCAAACAACGCTAACAGATGAAGGAATAGGAGGTACCTGGCTATCTTACTTACAACTGCAGTCAAGGTGGCATAAAGACAAGAAGAAGGGCCTATCCCGGACTGATGAGAATTTAATAGAACAGATTAGAGAGCAGGGGATCATGCATATCAAACGAGTGTATGGCGTCCTGATAGAAATGGACTCTGAAACTGTGCTAGTCAAGAACTGTATGGTAAAGTGGGAACAAGACTTTGGGCATTCTATCACGATGGAAACGTGGGAGGAAATTTGGGTGAGAAATGTAGTATTTACGAAAGCGCAACAGCTAAGGGAAAACTTCTACAAGATGTTCTATAGGTGGCATCTAGATCCGAAAAAGCTATCATACATCTACCCAGACACCCCACCTAAATGTTGGAGGTGTGGCAATGGGGAGGCTACATATTTTCATATATGGTGGACTTGTAGAAAAATTAAGGCCTTCTGGAGGAAGATATGGTGGACACTCCAAACCATTTTCAAAAAGCGTATTAAATTTCTACCTCAGGTTTTTTTGTTAGGGATCATAAAAGATTGCACTACTTCAGAGACGAACTTATTTCTGAACTTGATCACAGCGGCTAGATTGTTGGTGGGACAATACTGGAAGAAGCCAGACATACCACCTATAGAAGAATGGACTTTGAAAGTAATAAATTTGGCGGAAATGGCAAAAATATCGGCATACTTGAAAGATCGCTCAAATGAACAATACTTAACGGACTGGAAACAGTGGATAGATTATACACAAGAGAAGCATCAATCAAATAAAATGTATCTGGCGTATAGTTGAGGCTTGACGGGAGGAGGGAAGAATGTTTACCAAATCAGACGTTTACAAAGACTAATACCTAATGTTGTATTTTATGTTCTATGATGATTGCTTCTTAATATGATCGTATGTTTAATGTTGTTTGCTTTAATATTGAAAAAGTGGACAGAATTTCTACCTCAGGTTATTGAATTTCTACCTCAGGATCTTTTGTTAGGGATCATAAAAGATTGCACTACTACTGAGATGAATCTAATTCTGAATTTGGTCACAGCAGCTAGACTGCTGGTGGGACAATACTGGAAGAAGCCAGAAATACCACCTATTGAAGTTTGGACTCTGAAAGTAATACACTTGGCAGAAATGGCGAAAATTTTGGCGTATTTGAAGGATCGTTTGAATGAACAATATGTGATAGACTGGAAACAGTGGATAGACTATATATAAGAGAAACACCAATCAAATAAAATGTAACAGGCGTATAGTTGAGGCTTGACGTGAGGAGTGAGGAATGTTTACCAAATCAGACGTTTACAAAGACTAATATTTAGTGTTGTATATCAGGTTCTATGATGATTGCTTCTTAATATGATCTTATGTTTAATGTTGATCGTTTCAATAAAAAAATTTAAAAAAATGCTGGTTACCATTCCTGCCTTATTTATTGTGTCACTTTAAAAAAAAAACCATTGTGTCACTTTTTTGTGTCTGCCTGTGAATACTTTTCCTCAGATGTAACTTCTCTTGAAATACTGGTCACTTAACAAAAAACAAAAACAAAAAACAAACGGTATTTCAAGACACAGGCTAACATCCTAGGTACCTTCTAGTTAAAATGTTATTGTACCTTTATATTCTGTTATGAAGATGGGTGGCCTTCAGAGTACCTTATCACTGCAATCAATTTCATAAATAATGAAAAAAAAATTGTATATTTTTGAAAAGTAGATAAAAATATTTAGAATTTAAAAACTGATTTTTTTTATTAAAAAGATATCTGAATGGTTTTTTTACAAGCTTATCCAACAGTAAGCATGTCGGACCCTAATGGGAAATGACTAAAAGCACCTTGTTACTTAAAATTTCCCCAAATAATGTGATAAATACTAATAGATCCAAAAGAATGAATATTGACATATTAACCAATTATGCTGGTTGGAGAGTATATAAATCAGGTAGATTGAAATCAGGTAGTGAAGATAATTCATCTCAAGAAAAAATTCCTAGAAATGGAAGCCCCTATTTATTCTCACCATGTATTTCATTAAAATATAAAAAGTATTTCTTTGTCTCATGTCACAAACATCCTAGAAATGGGTTCTTCAACATCTCTTGATCAGGACTGAGGCTGATGAGTGAAATTCTATGTTTTCTGGAGATCCTCTCCTTATGGCTGCCCTGGGGGGAATTGGTGCATTCACAACAGAGCAGGGAAGATGGGATCAGCTAGTCACAAAGCATGCCTTGAATAAAAAGGATGATGACCCTAAAGATGTTCTCTAGTACTTTCAGGTCACTTTTCTCAAACCTCTGACTCTAATTACCAGAAACATCATAACTGTTATGTCCTGGGGGAGAAGCCACTTGGCAGAATTTCAAATTAACCTTTTGACTTCTGCCCCTCTCTAGTGAATCAGGTGACATTACTCTAAAGATCTGCAACGTAATGCCTCAGGACAGTGGCATTTACACTTGTGTGGCCACAAATGAACTTGGAACAGCATCCACATCAGCGACGGTCAAAGTACAAGGTAATGGATATTCCTTTCATATATAAGCTAAGAACAGGGTGCTTATTGTATAAAGCCTTGTATAGGTTTGCTTGGTGAAAAATGTTATTGATGTTAATTGTGGTGCTCTAGGACAGTGATGGCGAACCTTTTAGAGACCGAGTGCCCAAAAATCGCCCCACCCCTCCCACCACCCCTGCCTGCTCCGCCCACCCCTGCCTGCCCACAGGGCCACCCACTGCCTCCATGGTCCGCTGTAGCAGATCACTCAGGCAGCCCTGCAGTGCCATGGTGGCCATGCCCTCCATCTGTGCCCCACAGCATCACCTGTGCACGACGGGTATGAGGATGGAGTCTCGTTCCTGCTGCCTGGCTCCCATGTCCTTGGCTGTACTGCTGTGCGTGGGCCGCGCCCGGGGACAACTCTACTCCGGGGGGACTGCTGGTGAGGGGGCTGTGGGGAGAGCGGGACTGGGGTGACGGTGCGCGTGCCCACAGAGAGGGCTCTGAGTGCCGCCTCTGGCATGTGTGCCATAGGTTCACCACCACTGCTCTAGGAGGAACAGGCATATGGTAAACTAAAGGCAAAGTTCCCCCTAGTAATAGTAGTAGCATTAATAATAACAATTTCATCCCATTTACTTGGGGGGAGGTCTCTGCAAGTTGCAAAGCGAATGCAAGTGGGCCATACTTTAATTGGATGTATTTGGAAAGCATCATTTGCTTGGAAACATGCGCTATTATATGTATAAGAAATTTCTGTAAGAAAAGTAATGTTTATATAATTTCCTCTCTTGGACTTATAGCTGAAGAAACCTGAGAGAGAAAGGATTTTTAAATTCTCTACATATTCAGATTTTATAGCCACAACAAGGGCTATAAACCCTTGCCTTGACTTTAGCTAATCCCCCTTAAAGCTGAAGAAATGTGAGATGATGATTCAGACTTGGCTGGAAGGCCATGAGGCCATATCTAAGATGAAGGCTACATTTGGAACCTGAATCCTAGAAGGAGATAGTGGCAAGCCATGTCTGTATCGCTGCCCCAAATACATGAATAGTGTCACCAGGAGTCACATTCAGGGAGTCAGCCAGTATCTTTAGAGACTTCTTCGGCATGTGCCGTTTGAAACTGCATATTATGAACTACACGTGTAAACTCTTCTTTTTCATTAAAAAAAAAATATCCACACTCTGAAAGGCTGGCATGCCAGTTTTCACATAACAGGGAAACACCTCAGTCACTAGGAGTGTGCTGGAGGCTTGCCTGCCTCCTTCCATTTTCTTTGTTTTCCCGAATTTCAAATTATCTTTAAAAGTTACAGCTCTCCATTGTTTAGGTTGATAGAGATTGCTGGTTATAATCAGCAATTACATTAAATTGCACTGAAAATAATGCATTTTAAAATTAGATTGTATTAAACCAGAAATGTAATCTGTCCTGTAGGTTACATTTTTTAAAATAAAAACTGGATTAAAGAACACTTCTAGGAGAGAAATTAACTCTTTCCCATTCCTGTATTTTCCCCCTGATTGCTTTGCTCCTCAGATGTTATTTTTTCAATGAAAGAATACAAAGAGAGAGGACTTGATGGCTAGTAAATCTATTTGCTCCTTAACTGGGACGCCAAAATTCTCCTCTAATTCACATCCCTTTCTCTGCTAATTGTTTCTCTCTCCTCTCTTTCCCCATCCCAGGGGTTCCAGCTGCCCCAAATCGGCCTATTGCTCAGGAAAGAAGTTGCACTTCGGTGATTCTCCGCTGGCTGCCTCCATCCAGCACAGGCAACTGTACCATCTCAGGCTACACAGTCGAGTACAGAGAAGAAGGTGCAAGCATTGTGAGGCTTTTGCGTGGGAAAAATCTGAATTGCCTACCAGGCGTATATTTATTTCACCACCGAATTTTGTAGTTATACACAGTCGCCACTTTCCCCCTGCACTGTGCTTATAGGCAAATTTTCATGGCCTTAAATGCTGACTATTTCTACTAGCACTCTCTAGCACTGCTGGTAAGGCCAAGAAAGACTATGCAGCCATAGTTGCTACACAGATAGTCTTTGATTTACAAATACAATTGGGACCAGAATTTCAGTTGTGAGTATCACGTGAATATCATGTGGGTTAAATCTAGCATCCTTATTTCCAGTTGTTATTCCCCTCTTGCGGGTGTGCAATAACATCTGATGAGCTTTGCCAGAGGTCCACTATACCATTAGCCTCTAATCTGATAATGTCTAAGGCTGACTGCTTGATTTCAATCCATTGACTATAATTCTAGAAAGAGATAGCTGGTGGGGGGGGGAATCTTCTGCACAAAACATCTTGCACCTTTACATCTCACAGTTTAGTAACTGGGGAACTGCTACCTTACTGTGGCCCCTTTTTTTAAGGAACAGTTGCCCTGCATTCTTGTGTTTCTTTCACCTACTTTCCATCTTGTTATTTCCAATTTCGGGCATAAAAAGTCTGGAAAAGTCCTTTGTAACTAGAAAATACCTGATGAGTCTGAATAAATGGCAAGCATTGTTTGAGCTGCATTGCCTAATATCATTCCTATCACTCTTCAGCTTTCTATAATAAAAATTTTGTCAGAAGGGTCTGGGCAAAACTGGAGATGAAATTAGAATAGTCCTTTTAGTATCACTAAGCACATGGATCTCAATTAATTCCATGTCTCCCTTCACCATAGAAGCCCTTGCCTTCCCTGCTCTTCCATCCATAGCACTCCAAGTCCAACATATTCATGTTTCTGTTAGAATAGAAGAAAGTTCTATTCTATTCTATTCTATTCTATTCTATTCTATTCTATTCTATTCTATTCTATTCTATTCTATTCTATTCTATTCCATTCCATTCCATTCCATTCCATTCCATTCCATTCCATACTCCTGTTCTGTTCTGTTTTGTTCTTCTATGCTTCAATCACTAAAATGGTGAATGTGGTTCCCAAATGACCATTCTTCCTGTAGATTATCAGTATGACACAAAAGCTAGATGCTCCACAAATGCCTGGACAGTTTCTTTTTTTCTTGTTCCCCCTCACTTCCTTTTTTAAAATATATTTTATTGTTTTTTTGCAATAACAAGCCTTAGTGCTTAGTAAATAGTGTGTTGTCTGGGTTCATATATTTGAAAAAACAATCAATAATAATTAATTTCTATAATTCCATGATCAATATATTAATTAATAATATGTTTCCTTGATCTTCCCTTCTTCCAATGATATTCTCCTTTGTCAACATTAGATAAATATAATAATATTTTCAATGCATACAAGGTTGGATATAAACATTTTTTGTGTTTGTACAAATAACAATGACATCCATATATTAACATCTTTTCTAATTAACTTATGTTTCAATTGTATTTGTAAAAGTCACCTGGTTAGGTCACTATGTGTCCTGTTTTCAAAATTTTTATTAAAACTTATTTTCCCTTCAGTATTCAAACCATTCTCATCAGTCATAGTTTTCTCAAAATTGATTACCTAAATATCCAAACTTTTCATTTACATACACCATCCCAATATTTTCATAATTCATATATTATAAAAATGCTATACTACTTATATATCCTATAACATCCACATATAACATCTTTTCTGAACAGCTTATATTTCAACTATATTTGTAAAAGTCATCTTGTTAGTCACTATATATCCTGTTTTTGAAATTCTTATTTAACCTTAATTTCCCCTCGGTATTCAAATCATTCTTCTTGGTCATAATTCTCTCAAAATTAATTACTTTTAAATATCCAAACTTTCCATTCACATACATCATCCCAGTATTTTAACATTTCATATATTGTAAAAATTTCTATACTACTTATATCTCTTATCCTTCTTACTATAGGGTCCCTTTATATCCAAAATTATCTATTCTTTTAACCATATTCAAACAAATGTTTAATCAAGTAGTACTCCATCTGGTAAGTCGAATCAAATCTTTTAAGTCTTACTCTAGCTTTCTTCTTTTGCCAAATAGCTTTCCAAGTTAATATATTCCACTTGCCAGGAAGTTCCTGTATTTTTGTTGGGAGTGAGAAAGACAAGTTGAATAGGATATATGCTTTTTGTCTCCCACACTCTGATGATTTTCCTGGTAGCTCTATAATCCATTGTGTTAAATCTTCTTTCTTATCCTCGAATTTGTTTTGAAATCATGACAGATAAAATATCTTTTCCGTTTTCTTCATTTGTAGCTTCCCTAATTAAGTCACTTTCTTCTAATTTGTGTTGTTATCTGATTTGTTTGTTCATTCTTTATCATCATTTTCTGAGAGTTTTTTTAATTGTAAGTTTAGATTGAAGATGTGCACATTTATGTCATCAAAGTTGTTTTTGATCTCATTGTGGTTGATACTGTTGTCATTTGAATCTGTCATAGCATTGCGTACATTTCTTCCTGAAAAGTACTTGTCTTATCTTGGGGTATTACTCCTCTGATGTTCCAGGCTAGATCTTTCAGAGGGGTATATTGGGTGTGGTTTCCTGTCCCTTTTAGATAAATTTGCAATATCCATTTCATCTCCCCCCTCCAAATAGTCTTTCACCAGTACCATAGTCTTCATAATTAGCCTTATCAAACCAGCCAATCTCAAAATCCAAACAACCAAATCTTATACAGTTCTTATCTTTATATATGGTTTTGTAATCCAATGCGTTTCCAATTGTCAAGGCATCAGTGAAAGCAGTATTTTATAAAAATTCTTCTGTTCAGGGGTCAATTATCAACCAGTCAGAGTTGCAATCTAGAATGTTTAGCCACCTTTAAGCCTTCTATAAATTCACCCCTAGATTAGCCAAGAGTCAAAGTTTTTCTTTTTCTGCAAACAATTCTTGAGCTTAGAGAAAGTTTTATTTTTCTGCAGGCATTTTTTAAACTTATAGATGGCTCAGTATGGTATCTTTCTTTGTTCCCAGCTGTTTTCTGTTTGACTGAAGGTTATTAAAGTTTAAGAGAACAGATTATTCTTTGTTTCTGGGCATTTTGCCAATTTCTGAGTCAGAGTTACTGTTTTTCTATGCTCCAATTCTCCACTAGATGTCAGTAGTTATTTATTTTCCAACTTTTTCAAATAAAAAATTATTTTTTATAATTTCATTGACGCTCTTTAGGGCATAAAATCTTAACAGTTTTCTTAATTTTCAGTTTTATCCAGACTATAGTGTTATTAATTTCATTTCAGTATATTTCTTTTCCCCTTAGAAGTTAATTTGCCATTTTCAGGGAATCAGTTACAAAATAGAAGAGAGAAGATTGATATTCTCACCCAGTTTCCAGCAAGCTATTCACCATTGTTCTGGTTCGTGCTTTTGGACTTCGGCTGCTTGTAGCTTGGGCTAGACACAGCTAGCCTTTCTCCTGTCAGATTGGAGGGCTTCCCATGGATCCAGCGGATTGACCGCAGTTCCCTGATCATCGGGGCGCCCCTCCCTCTTTGTTGCCACTCTGGGGCGACTTTTGACCCATTTAGGGTTCCCTGACAGGGTGAAATCAGCTGTGATGTGTGGAGCCCCGCGATCCCTTGGCCATGTCGCTATAGGGCAGAACCAGAAGTCCTCTTGTTCCCCCTTACTTCCTACTCAGGGCTCTTCCACTCTCTTTCCTAACCAAGCAAAGCTGCTGGAACTTTTTATACTTACCTAAGTTTTAAAGAAGCTTCGGTATTCTGCAGAACAGAGTTTCAGATCCATTTGGCATCCTGTTTCTTAAGAAGGAGAATGAGGGAGGTGAGGAAAAGATAGACTCTCATGACAACAAATGGGGCACTCTCAAAGTTATATGGCTCCATTGATGGGCCTACAATCTACCCTTAGACACACCACTAATAAAAAACTGGAAATACCACTTCTTCTGTTTAATCAGGGGGTTCAGGACAGCTTTAAAATAACCAAATCCCCAAATCCCTGATCAAGAGGCA
The DNA here is from genome assembly GCA_034064705.1 of Bothrops alternatus. Taxonomy (NCBI): domain Eukaryota; kingdom Metazoa; phylum Chordata; class Lepidosauria; order Squamata; family Viperidae; genus Bothrops; species Bothrops alternatus. The sequence goes on from JARGCV010000063.1 coordinate 6,115,739, forward strand.
AAAAAAGTTGTCTGCTAGAAAATTGGATGCATCTGAGAGTTTGTGGTGGCGGCGGCTATTATTTGTTGCTTTAACCTTTCCACACAACTCAGTCAATTTCTCATAGAACCATAAAATCCTATAAACACCATTTTAAAAACCCCAACTTAATTACATTTTAGGTTCTACTAAATCAGGCTGAAGACCAAGATGAAAATACCACTACTCTTGCTTACATCACCTTGTAGGAGTATTTTAACTGGAATGCTTTCTTTCTAACCTGCTGTGATTGAAAGCTAGTCGCCTATATCACCAAGAAAGAAATGTGTAATTGCATTTAAATGTTGGTTATTTTCTCCCCTTGTCGTTTCTCTTTCTTCCTACAACACAGGCTCCCAGATCTGGCAGCAATCTGTGGCCTCAACTTTGGATACCTACCTCGTTATTGAAGACCTCACGCCTGGCTGTCAGTACCAGTTCCGGGTCAGCGCCAGCAATCCCTGGGGAATTAGCTTACCCAGTGAGGCCTCTGAATTTGTGAAACTCCCAGAATACGGTGAGGCACTGTATTCACAAAAGAGAGCTGACTTTCAGAATGGAAAACTCCATTAATGTCACACTTCAGATTTCTAAGCTGGGGTCCATTGCCGAGAATCAAAATTTCCTGGAAGTTCAAGTTTCACATGGTTCATGTTTTGTTGCCTGCTCTGAAAAATTGGAGAGGTGTATTCTAACAAGTCGTCCTACGTTCAGATCATTTTATGTTTGGTGCAGCTGATCTTTTGAAAGGAGTGCAGCACAGGGCTATAATGCTTACTTTACTCGCAGCCATCCTGTGAATAATTGAAGAGTTTCAAAGGGATGCTTTGATTTGACAAAACTTTGATTGACACTCCCCCCCCCCACCTCAGAAGAGAAGCAACTTTCTTGGTCAAATTGGCCCTTGCCCATTCATGTGCAGACTTTTCTCCAGACTAAAGCCGTGGGTTGTCTTGGATTGAAATGTCAAAGTGGAGCAATTTGTTTTTTCAAATGGAGGCATTGCTTCGAATCAGATTGTCTCAATGACCCAACCTAAAGCAATACTTCAATTAGATCACAGCCAATCTGCACTCCTTTAGATCTGAAAGCCAGCATTTTTATTTGAAAAGGCCTCAGGAGAGCTGGCTTCAGCATGAAGCAGAATGAATCAACCAACATAGGCAATGGATGTTTAGCAGAGTGAAGAACTGGCTCCTTATTTTGCATACAGGAGAGGTTGTTTTTTTTAAAAAAAATAAATCAAAATGTCTATGTTTGATGATGGCACCACTGATGGGGAGCAAAATACCTTGCACCACCACTGGCTCATTCCACCTCATCAAGAACTGTTGCCAGTCAAAACAAAACAAAACAAAACATGGGATAGAAAAGGTGGATAGAGAAAAATTCTTTTCTCTATCACACAATACCAGGACAAGGGGGCACTCCCTAAAGCTCATAGGTAAGAAAGTGAGGACAAATAAAGGGAAATATTTCTTCACCCAGAGGGTCGTTGATTTATGGAATTCATTTCCTGAAGGGGTCGTGACAGCTGTCAGCCTTGACAGCTTCAAGGCAGGGTTAGATAGATTCATGGATGCCAAGTGTATCGGTGGTTATTAAAACGGATGTCCATGTGCCGCCTCTATGTTGGTTGAGGCAGGCAGGATTCCCTTGAGTACCATTTGTTGGGGGCCAAGGGAAAGGGAGGGTTTTGCCTTCTCTTTCTGCTCAAGATCCCCATGTACAATTGGTGGGCCACTGTGTGACACAGAATGCTGGACTCGATGGGCTTTGGCCTGATTCAGCATGGCTCTTCTTATGTTCTTATAACATCTATGGTTTCAAGCTGCACAATGCACACTAGTACAACATGGTATATGTGTTCCGTTTTATTTAATGCAGTAAAGCAGTGGTTATTTTGATCCCATAGAAACACAGCAATTGCTCAAATAGTCTCTATCCATACTAACGTTAATTTTGATCACTATAAAGCATCCCATCCCATCCTAGGCACGTAGTTCTCGATGTAGCAATTTGCAGTTATAAAAAGAGAGACTTTCTCACAAAACCCTGAAGTTGAGAAAAGGTCATCACTGAACTTCACTTTATTCATTTATGAATATACCACCTCAATCCAATTTGACTGTAGGTGGTTTACAACTCATATAATAGGTTACAGCAATGATATTAATATAGCAATGACAAAGAGCGTGTAATTATAATAAAAACGGAACTAGCCCTTCTCACCCCTAAAGAGGGTACCTCTCCTTTGGGACCCCTTGCACTGTGTCTCCAGGTAGATGGGGACTGAGAAGGTATTCTCTGACTGTCTAGGTTGGATGGATAGATTTGACCATAGAAAGGTGGTCTCTGAGAGAGAACACGTGACATTTTAGAAGCCTTTTCTGAGACTGTTGTGATCTTCCTGAGTCTTGCTAACAGACAAACACCGCGTTCACTCTTTAATGTATTTGCATGATGAAATCAAAACTAACCTGCCATCATTGGGACATCACTGGAGTTTGTAATGGCTGCTGCTGCTAAAATACTCATGTTTTTAATAGCTACATAACACTGACTGTATCTGTTTTACAATTCTGTTTTCCCAACCCATCTGGTTCCACAAAGACTCTGCGGCGGATGGTGCCACCATTACTTGGAAAGAGAATTTTGATTTTGCTTATACAGAGCTGAATGAAATTGGACGGTAAGGAAGTAATTTCAGAAAAAGCCAAACATCAGAAAATGTACAGAATGTATAATTGCACTTTTGTTTTTATCATATTACCATTGCAGTGGGAGTCTCCCCATAGCAACCACACAATTTCTGAAAAAGTCATGGCTGCTTTAATCAATCACAGAGAGGCACTGCATTCACACTTTCATGTGCTGCAAAACATCTCTTCCCAGCTGAGGCTGAAGCACTGCACTGCATAACATTGTGCTCACAGACACAAACAAACTTACAGCATTTTCTCCCTGTATATCTCAACTCATTTATTAAAGTGCTTAAAATCTGTGTGGGCTTGGATCTAGTTCCCAATGGGATGAGCTCCATTCTCCATTCTGTTTTCCTTCTCTTACTAAGCCCCATCACTACTATGCATGCCTGTCCCAAATGTGTTTTTTCAAAAGGCAACTGGACTTCATTTTTCCCTGAAGACGTTTCACTTCTCATCTAGGAAACTTCTTCAGTCCTGATTGAATTCCTTCCATTCTCCACCATTCAGTGAGAACTGAAGAAGCTTCCTGGATGAGAAGCAAAATGTCTTCAGGGAAAAATAAAGTTCAGTTGCCTTTTGAAAAAACACCTTTGGGACAGCCATGACCTGGATGTCTGAAAATCTCCATAGATACTGTACATGCTATTACTTGCAACAGAAGCCATTCTGACATGCTTTTTAAAACCATGTTGTGTGATTACATTACAAGTGGATAATTTCAACGTTGCTCTAAGCCATAAACCAGCGGTTCTCAACCTGTGGGTCGCGACCCCATTTGGGGTCGAACGACCATTTCACGGGGGTCACCAAACACCGCAGTCCGCCATTTTTTCCCCTTTTCCCCTCGGCCGGCGCAGGGGGCAGCACTGCACATGCACGGGGGTAGCACCGCGCATGCGCGATGCGGGCCCGTCGCGCCATGCCACGCATGCGTGATTCGGGCCGTCGCGCAGTGCATGCACGATTCGGGCTGTCACGCACGCGCATGTGTGATGCAGGCCGTCGCACCGCACCATGCATGCGCGATTCAGGTCGTTGCACCGTGCATGCGCATGTGCATGCGCAGTTCGGACCGTCACGCCACGCATGCGCGATGCGGGCTGCCGTGTGTGCACCGCGCATGCACGGCACAGGTCAGGGTCTTGGCCTGAAAAAGGTTGAGAACCGCTGCCATAAACCAATGTTTACAAACCATAGGGATTGGTTTAGTGAAGGAAAACATATGATGGTCTAGCATGACATGTAAACACAGGCTCTATGTTACTACTTTCTCTAAGCAAGATGTGCTTCTCTCAGAAACCTGCAGACCTACAGCCAGAAGAGGGAATAATCATCTGGAGATCTAGAACTACTGGAAAGTTTCAAAAGTGCTTTTCCAAAAGGCAACTGTACTTTTTGGGATTTTTCTTTAAAAATGTTTCGTTTCTCATCCAAGAGGTTTCTGAGCCCTGGTGGGGCACTAACTTTGCCCACACCCAGGAGTTTGATCCTGACCGGCTCAAGGTTGACCCAGCCTTCCATCCTTCTGAGGTCAGTAAAATGAGGACCCAGATTGTTGGGAGCAATATACTGACTCTGTAAACCATACAGAATGCTGTAAAGCACTATGGAGAGGTATAAGCCTAAATTCTATTGCTATTCTAAAGAAGAATCGAAGTAGCTTCTTGGATGAGAATCGAAACATTTTCAAAGAAAAAAATCAGTTACCTATTGGAAAAGCAACTTTGGTAAAACCATGACTTGGATGATTAAGAATCTCCATAGACAATCATTAGTAAGAAAACAGTGCTGACTAAATCTGGATACAGGTTTTATCTATGTATAAATGCAGAGATAATTATTTGCCCTTTCTGAAGAGCAAATTGTGTTCATGATTTGGGACTGGCATATACAGTTCAGTAGAAATGATGTATTTCCATCTCTCTCCTGGCTATGGAGGATACAAAGTTCTCTGGGGATTTATGATAGGGGCTTGAGTATTCTTGTGGTACATTGTCCACGGTATACCTTTGTGACCATGTACATATGAAGGTGGCCAAGAATCTTGACTTTAAATTTACTTTTGGGAAAGGGGAGTTCTCTGACACAAGGCTGTTCAGAATTCAGCTTCTATTCATGGTTAGAATCTCTTATAATAGATTCATTTTTTAAAAAATGAAGATACTTTTATTAGTTTTGCTTTTCCCAAAAGGATATATTGCCAGGGCAAAAGACAATAAATTACTTGTAAAGTTAATAACTCAACAAGTTTAGAAAGCTCTTCAAATTTATTGAAACTGAACCAAAATGGATTCATCGTTTATTCACAAGTTATCTTAATGGTCTTAATTTTCCAGGGGCCGATTTGCTGTCGTAAAGAAATGTATTCACAAAGCCACAAGGAAGGATGTTGCGGTGAAGTTTGTCAATAAAAAAATGAAAAAGAAGGAACAGGCAGCCCATGAAGCAGCCATGTTGCAACACCTGCAACATCCTCAGTATATCACCATTCATGACACTTATGAGTCACCTTCTTCCTATATCTTAGTTTTAGAACTGTAAGTCCTATATGGAAGCCAAGTTTCTTATTTCTTAAAGCAAGTCATTTATCTATTCAGTCATATTGTACAGCTGACCATTGTCACAAAAGTCATTTCATTTCCCCATAGGAGGAAAATGACCATGAGGGAACATTTTGCATATGTGTAGTTCCAAGGATGCATTTAAGTTTCTATGAAATAGCACGGTCCAAATGTAGAGTTCTTCATGTTAAACTGAATCTATGAAAATGTAATATCACAAGTCTTTACAGTACTACACTTTCTAATATTTGTTAACCTTTTTGTTTGTGAGATACATTCTATTTAGAGATACAATTATTATTTCTATCTATCATCTATCTATCTCATCTATCTATCCATCCATCCATCACTATCTGTCTGTCTGTCTGTCTGTCTATCTATCCATTCCTCCATCACTCTCATCTATTATCTATCTATCTATCTATCTATCTATCTATCTATCTATCTATCTATCTATCTATCTATCTATCTATCTATCTCATCTATCTATCCATCCATCCATCACTGTCTGTCTGTCTGTCTGTCTATCCATCTCTCCATCACTCTCATCTATTATCTATCTATCTATCTATCTATCTATCTATCTATCTATCTATCTATCTATCTATCTCATCTATCTATCCATCCATCCATCACTGTCTGTCTGTCTGTCTGTCCATCTCTCCATCACTCTCATCTATCTATCTATCTATCTATCTATCTATCTATCTATCTATCTATCTATCTATCTATCTATCTATCTATCTATCTATCTATCTATCTATCCCTCCATCACTATCTATCTATCCATACCTCCATCACTCTTCTATCTATCTATCTATCTATCTATCTATCTATCTATCTATCTATCTATCTATCTATCTATCTATCTATTCATTCATATCCTACCTTTACTATTTTTATAAATAACTCAAGGTGGTGAACAGACCTAATACGCCTTCCTCCTCCTATTTTCCCCACAGCAACAACCCTGTGAGGTGGGTTGGGCTGAGAGTGTGTGACTGGCCCAGTCATCCAGCTGGCTTTCATGCCTAAGGCAGGAGAGAATTCACAGTCTCCTGTTTCTAGCCCAGCACTTAGATATCATCACATTTTCTTTTTGTAATGGAATATTTTGGGATTGTAGGATGGATGATGGCCATCTCCTGGATTATCTTATGAATCATGATGAACTCATGGAAGAAAAAATAGCTTTTTATATAAGAGATACGATGGAAGCTTTACAATATCTTCACAATTGTCGAGTTGCTCATCTGGATATAAAGGTAAGAAGGAGAAAAAAAAAGATTGTGCCTATACAATCTTAAGTATCCAAGTCTGCTTGTTCATCCTCATAGCAAGCAATGGAGGGCTGATTCACAGCTTTAACTATTTGAAATTAACTTAGTGTCTTCATAAGCTTGATCCATTCTGCAGAGTGCATTTAACTGAAAGCTTTGTACATGAAGATACTTGCACAACCCACTGAGTATTTCCCATCTGCCAGCCTCATATTGTCTTTCCACATTATGTTTGCTTTAAATAAATATTCCTAATGAAGACAAGTTTTTAACTGTTTCAGCCCCCATCAGATTCATCTCAGTTTATAACCATTTAAACATATTAAAATTTTATGTTCTGTTGGTGCCTTGTGATTTTTAATTGCTTGTGACAAATGGGTTGGCAATATGGTCTGATAAAACATGTTTCAATAATGTGAGGATTTATGCTAGATGTCCTCCTGAATGTAATGGGCTACAAACCTACCAGTCAATGCTTCTGTGGGTTTGCTTTCTATAAAAAAAGATATTTGAGAAGTAAACTAGATATGAAGGTGTCTCTCTTAGTATATGGGCTGTACCAATATTGGTTTTTATAGCAACAGAAATGGACAATACACCTTTTAAAATTTATGTGATTTAACTTTAAATTTCCACAGCCAGAAAATTTGCTGATTGATTTACGGATCCCCGTGCCACGTGTTAAGTTAATTGACCTTGAAGATGCCGTTCAAATCACAGGCCATTACCACGTTCATCACCTGCTTGGAAACCCTGAGTTTGCTGCTCCAGAAGTACTCCAAGGGGCTCCAGTGTCACTGGGCACAGATATCTGGAGTCTGGGAGTGCTCACCTACGTCATGTTGAGTGGCGTTTCTCCCTTTCTGGATGAAAGCAGGGAGGAGACATGCATCAACGTGTGCCGAGTGGATTTCAGCTTTCCCAATGAGTACTTTTGCAATGTAAGCCATGCTGCCAAAGATTTCATCAACGTAATCCTTCAGGAAGACTTCCGAAGGAGACCTACTGCCGCCACTTGCTTGCAGCACCCATGGCTGCAGTTTCATAATGGCAGCTATTCCAAAGTACCTCTGGATACCTCACGGCTGGCTAGTTTCATCGAACGCCGCAAACACCAGTTTGATGTGCGCCCCGTTCCCAATGTTAAGAGTTTCATTATGAGCAGAATGAACCCAGGAACGTAACACAATACAACGGTTTCAGTGATAGTGGAGTGCTACAGCGGGTGAAAATGGAGAAAGCAGATTCTCTGCAACTCTTCCTCTCTGTACAGAGTATTACATTTGATGTGATCGTTGAGGAAAGTGTGTGCCGTTTCAGCAGTTACATCATCTAAGTAGTTAGAATTAGATGTTTTCTAAGGGTGCCTCAGGTGCAACATCTTGTGGAGAGGGGTTGTTGTAATTATATGGTCATGTTCAATAAGATGGCATCAGTCAAGAATGGGAACCAAAAGACAGTTATCTTATTTCTGAAAAATTTGAAGATCTTCAACCACCTGAAAGTTCTAAACAGTTTTGCTAATTATATGAATAGTTGAATGGTATGTCTGAAAATCAATCAAAAACTGGAAAAAAATAAAACCAGATGACTATCTACAGTCAGCATTTCTTAAAGAAACTGGGCTGGATAAATCTTGGGTTCTGTAAAAATTGCTATCCTTGTGTTAATTAAGGATCAGAGTTTTCCTATAAGGCAGATTTCATTAATCTTGAACTAGAATTAATCTTGTGGTAAGAGTGCTGTACTTGAGATTCACAGTAACAGTTTTGCCAATGAAATGTAGATACATGGCATTGATCAATATTACAGCAGACCTTTGCCAATAAGTCCTCTTGGGATGCGACACATTTTTTGTTCAAGATTAACATACTATCAGCAGTGTGCTACTGATAAGATGGTAAAGTAATTGAGTCATCAAAAACATTTAGATGAAGCACAAAAAGGTGTTTTTTTAATTAAAATTTTATAGCTCTTGTACAGAAAACTTTTGTTGAGAAAAAACACTATCTTAAAATAAGTGCTGTATCTGTAAACTAGATGTCAAAGACATTTTCTATTTGAAGGATGTTTATTGAATCCTCATATTCTCTGTAACATGAAAAGGATCTTATTTCCCTTTCACTTATAAAAGTTGCTCAGTTGTGAAATCAAGCCAAAGTTGGCCAAAGTGTGGTAAACATAGTGGGTCCAACTTTATGCTTATGGCTCTGAAATTGGTCTTAGTACATAAGGCTGATAGTTTACTATGACTGTATGCATTTATCTCCTTAGCTCCTTCGCTCAAATATGTGTTTTTTTTTGTTTAATCCCAAAGCATAGTATGAAGCAACTCAAAAAGGACATTAAAAGTCATTGCAATATTGCATTCTGATTAGCCAAGCACCCAACAATGTAACAGCTCTTTAACAACCATTTCAAATTAAGTGTTTTTGAAATACTAGTTCCAAGCTGAAGTATTCTTTCATTAGCTTTCTAAAACTATTCCAACACGGAATACCCCAAGAGTGTTTTAATACAGCTAATGAATTATTCATGGCCTTGCCGTCCAATCAGTCAAAATGGGCCATCTGTTTTTCCCTTTTTCCCACTTCCCCAACAATTAATGTCCTACATGCCTTGGGATAGGCTGATTTATTTAGTGATTATCAGCAGATAGGATGGTTGTGACTTCTTACACACAGAGATAATGGGCTCCTGTTGCTGGATCACAAAGTGCCAATGATTTGGGGGCTATCCTGTCACTACTTGTGATATAAAATGCTCCCAACACAATACTTTCAAGGCCAAATATATGGTTTGGCTAAAAGATAAAATAAATCTCATCCTCCTGGGAAAAGCAAGGAATAATGTATGCTTTCATCCCTTGGCAGGACAATAGCGATAACTAGGTTCCCAAATGAATACATATAGGCTGACATTTGGTAACTTTGTGTTCTGTCAGTGGTGCCAAGGGTGTTTCTCTCAAGAGCCCACAAGACAGAGGTACCCTTGAACAACTGAAAGTTAGGAAAAAAGAACTGGCAACATTTCCTGCAATTTTATAATGACAAGAATTGTAGAAGACAATTAAACTCAATTCCTAAAGAAAAAGTGGGGCAAAGATAACTATAATACAGAATGAGATGTCTTTTTTTTTTTGTGCAAGAAGCATTGCTACTTTTCTCCTTGTTCTTTTCTAGGAGTGATTAAGCATCAGTATTTCTTCTAGCTTAAAAGGATTGGGCCTAAGGGTCAAGAATATCAAAACTATGAAGAACTGCAAATCTGTAGTATGCTAGATTTAATAGGTTGGATTCATTATTATTTTTTATTCCACCAACAGGATTATTACTGAGCAAAGTTCTATCTTGAAGATTTCTGCTATAGAAAGGTGTGACTCTGAATGATTCCATAGTCTATCTAAAGCAAAGCTCCTAGTGCTGTTTCTGTATTTTTCCAGGGGTTTCCTCAATCTTCTGAAACATATTTTTTTTTTCAGGAGAGATATAGAACTGCTGGAATTGGGAGAAGATGAGGGGATATTTTCTCCCCTACTCTTTTGATTGAAACTCTTGGGTTCAAAGCCTCCTGTTTACTGAAGGAATTTATAAATTCCAACAAAGACCCTATCGTCCATTTCAGACATAAGAATCTCAGTCTATTAACTTTTTGGACCAAGATCCTAGTGGGATCCCGTTTCGTCTATTTTATTTTGTAGGGAGCCTACCTCATTTTTTTTAAGACATTAGGAAATTATATGCCTTAAGAAACAAGAAAACATTTGCCAAATGAAGAAAGGGAAATAATAAGAATTAAATTTGCAGGCGCACAGTTCTTGTCTGAACTGGCACAATATTGGGGCCATCATAGCCTCTGTCCCAAAAGCATTCCCAGTTTTCCTTGGGGATTCCCTCTCCTGCATCTTGTTTTACTCAGTGCACGCTCTCTACAATTAGCAGAAATTATGGTTTTGCAAGACTCATGTCATGCTTACTAACAATTCTAAATCAAATTAACAGGGCTATTTCCCTGATATTTCCCTATTTTTTCAATCAAACCTCTCCAAACAAGTGCTGTAAATGTTTTTTTTCTCCTTGCCTCACTAGATAAGTAATAATCAATAGAGAAAAGCAGAACAAACAGTAGAGAAAATGAATTGATGTTAGGATTTTGGGCTATTAAGTATATACATATATATACAGAGAGAGTGCCTTTGCTAGAAAAAGAAGGCAAAGTCTTTTTCCTTTAAAAACAAGATGTTCATTTTTCCACAATCCATTTTGTCCCCAGAACCTTGCTGTACTTAATATCAAAGCAACCACCATATAGTGCAATGTTGCCATAACATGGAATGTGAGACAAGATCAATACCTTGTTGCCTTCAGCAACTATTTCTACAAGTCACTGACAATCATCGAAAAGTGTGGCACGAGGGCTCAGGTAAAAACAAAAGCCAAGGTTCAACTAAAGTTGGATTCTAAAATCACACTGATTTCTTTCATTAAGAACTATGCTGCACTGCTACATATAATGACTAATGAGTAAGGCTAGCTAAAAATAATGTCACATGCTTCCAAGTAAAGATATTTTTTAAAATGTGGCACATTATGGGCAGTTTTTGCTAGGCCGGAACCAATCTAACAAAAGCATCACAATTTTATTTAAGGATGCAATTTGTTTAAATCATCTTTCTTCAAGCTGTGGTAGCCATTAGCTTTACAATTGCCTTACTGGGTGTCCAATTCTACTACTCTACATATACATCAACCAAATGTTCACAGATGATTTGGCTCTCTAATGTATGGTCCTGAAGAAATACATATATACGACTTTGGCACAGAGTAATGTATTATGAATTATTGCTGAATCTCCACTGCATACATAACATTGGAATAAAAACCCTGGCGATATCGTGACTGGTGCTCCACAGAATAAGCATACATTATGACACAAATCTGACAGTGTTTCTTCAAATATTAAAGCAACTGTTACTTCAAAGGGCTCTGTACTGTAAAACCTATCTAGTCCAAATACCTCTTTTTTTGCATCAAGAGCAATCAGATGCTATACAAATAACACAAAAGAGGCTGGGAAGTTTTGGTTTTTTTAAAGTCCATCTGTCAAAATGTGAAAATTTTGTTTTGTGAGGCAATGTTAGCCAAAGTAGTTCAGGACTGGCTGCAAGCTGATGTAGTATTCTGGCCCTCATTCCGTGTGTTGGCTTTGCCTGACACAGCTGCATGTTCTTTCTTAAAAAAAAAAAACCACTGATTATGTGTGGTCAAGTGTGACTAGCATTGATTTGGATCCTTTAGCTTGTAGCTCAGACCAGCTGTACACTACTGGAATCTCAAAAAATCCTGAAAGTGCCATTCCAGGGACCTTCTTTTGTTTTCTATTCATTTCAAGCATCTATGATTCATCAGATGATGGTGCTTTCTTAGGAGAATAAAACCAGATCCACCCTTTTCCTCCTAAATACTCATTCTAAAATCATTATATTAATGATTGTCAACATAACGTCAGGATTAGTTTGCTTATTTTTACTTTCAAAACAGGAAAACTCTTGTTCTATTTAAGCCATATTTTGCATTCTAATTTTTATGGTGCTGGTGCTTTAATCAGATCTTTTTATTTTGCTGGCGGATATACCTCTTTGCATATTTACTTAGGAGTAAGCCCCAATGAATTCAAAGGGGTTACTTCTATGAATAGTTTGAGAACAGTCCCATGAACAATCTGGTGTATGGGTCATTCAACTCAGTGGGACTTGTTCATAAAGAGAGATACATTGGATTACACTATTACTGCGATGGACTTGCAGCTGTTGTCTAAAGTCCCACCAATAGTGAGAACTGTAGGAGGGGTAGTACAGTAATGGGTTTTTCTTTTTGCTGTATATCTGAGATGCAATCAGGATTTCCACAAGGGAAATAATCAGACTAAATAATCCCTATTCCCTTTCAAAGGTCAAGGTGCGAACTTATTTCACAGCCTTAAACAAATTTCAATCTTTGCTGGTTTGCCTTAAGTGGTATTATTTTATTGTTAATTTCATTTTGTATGCATATGTGTTTTGTAAAGAAACATTTTGTAAATATTTTATTTATACCTCTTCATATGTAATGTTGTAATGTTCCTATTCTTTGGCAACGTATGTTCTCTATGGATAAAAAAAATTACATTTCAGGCTACTACCTTCCTTATAAATGCAATATATAAAAGACTTAGCACTGGATTGTTTTAGAATATATAATTAATTGTTCTGATAAAATTGATTAAGCCATATATAATACATTCAGTGAGTAGTTTTTATTTTGGCCTGAATCGATGATACTCAACTTGTGATCTAGGACCCATTAGTGGTCTGCAAGAATATAGCAGGTGTCCATGACACTGACAAAACATAAATAAAAATGCCCAAAATCTCATAATCACCCAATATTGCACTATTTTATATTCTCAACATTTGAAGGCTTTGACCCTTTTTTAATAAAAAAAAGTTTATTTAATGTAGGAGTCCTATAGACCCCAGCAGAGTGTGTTACATGAGACAAAAGTGGAATTAAGTGCTGTGATATTTATCCATCATGTACATAGTGATCATTAAAAGCTTTAAACGATGGAGTGGTCTACATAGAGCAACACATTTGGAATTACTAGCACATCACAACATTGATTGCTCTCCTGCCTACACTTAGAAGTAAAGTCTATTCAGTGTAACAGAAATTATTTCCATGTATAAAATTAGACTAGCAACATACTGACTGCATAAGTATTTTAATGGTATTGTTTTAAATTCCAGCATGTTAAGTTTAATATTCCATGATTTATTGTTTGCTGCCAAAAAAAGACAGCTGCATTGCTGTCCCAAACTTTGTCTCAGAATTACAGAACCTCCTGCAAAAAAACACAAAAATTATATACAAAAAAAGCAGTTCTTTCACAAGAGTTTGTTACCAATTTTAAGGGATGCAAACTCCCACATTTAAAATACAAATGTTTTGACATTTCCAACTCCTCTCCTGAAGTTTCTTTTGACTGCTACAATTTCATGGTCTACAGTAGAGGTCCCCAACCTTTTGGGCACCAGGGACCAGTTACATGGTGAGAGGTTTTTCCGCACACCGGAGGGGACATGGTTTTGTGTGCTGCCTGCATCCTGTGGATGGGGCTTTGCTTGTTTGTGAGGCCCGGTACTGGTCCACGGACTGGGGGTTGGAGACCCCTGGTCTACAATAAAAATAAACTTTGCAATGTAAGAGTTGGGAAGTTATAGCTCTACTATATTTGGGCAAACAAAATCTGTAATAATTGACCTTCACAAGAAGTTGAGACAACCTGCTTTCACTGAAAAAAAGAGGAAGCTGATTGCTTTTTAAAATCCCTATGTGTGAGGCCAGAGATGTTTTTAGTTTAAAAGAAGGTGCAATGGTTCCTACTGAACCATTATGACTCTATTATAACCTATTGCTTGATGCAGACTGAGCTTGCACATATAAAAGTCTCTTATGAAAAAAACCTACCATGCAGAGACTCTGTATTTGTAGGTCCTGTAGATCCTTGGTTTACACCAAAGGATTGCAGGAGAAGAAGTGATATAAGAGATGCCAACAGCAGTGCCGGCAAAAGGAAAATTGGCCACAGAAAAGTAAAACCCCTTCTTGGGATTTGCTTGTGGCAGTAAGGCTGAAGTGATCTTCTCCACACACATTTAGAAACAGTTGGCTAGCATCCCTGGTTCAGGTGATCAAGTCCCTCCTGAGGAAAGAGGAGGCTATAGCATGGCATCAAAGCCACTGTCCTAGATGAAATTTATAGCATCCAGAAGTACATCAGTTAAGATGACTGATGTACAGAAAGCCTGTATCAAGGTCTACATCAATGCCAAGAAAAGCTGCTGAATGTCTGAGGCGGCAGCAGCAGATACAGAAGATCAAGCAGAGGAAGTGCCATAGCATAATTAGCAAGAGAATGCCAACTTTTCTAAATTTGGTTCTTTTCCTATTTTGCTACTTATCAATACTAGTTTGGAATTATAACAGCTTAAAGCCTCAGGTTGTGGCTGTCCATGTTGGTCCTGTTATTTTCAATGTAACGATAATTGTTATTTCTGCTTCAGTTTAACCCAGTCTCCTTTTACTGTAAATAAATTGACATTTGGAGGTTATCATGTTAAGATAGTCTGGGATCTAAAATCACCAGCTAGAAAATACCATAGCTGATGCAGCATACACGACTCGTGCTTGATTTCCATCCTCACAGAGCATGAGATAAACATTATCCAGAACCGAGCAGAGAAATCAAAGGAGAAATTGAACTGAGTTCAGTCAGTCTAACATCTCCCTAATGTCCCGTGGTGCCCATCCTCCAAACGCTACTGATTTCTGTCCTTGGCGTGTCCGGGTAAAACTATGATTTGTGAGCTTAAATCTGTAGCAAATTCTTGATTTTCTCCTT
The DNA here is from genome assembly GCA_034064705.1 of Bothrops alternatus. Lineage (NCBI taxonomy): Eukaryota > Metazoa > Chordata > Lepidosauria > Squamata > Viperidae > Bothrops > Bothrops alternatus. Next base: position 6,130,748 of record JARGCV010000063.1, read on the forward strand.
CTGTTTTACTACCGGTAAACGCTATTCAGCAATATGCACCCTTCCAGCCACGCCCATTCCCATCATCGGCTCCTCCACGCCGGCAGAGGGCTCCAACGCAAATCTTCTGCCCAGGTTCGGCGTCACGTGCCACTTCCGCGTTCCAAGCAAGGCTTCAAAAGCGACTGTGTGATGTCGTCATTGTTGGGCGACAAGGCCCGCGTCGTTTCGCGCGTGTGGTACGAGGAAAGCGAAAAGTGCCATGGAGTCGTTGGCGATTGAGCTGTACGGAGTTCAGGCTCTGCGCTTCGGGGAGTTTGTCCTGAAGAGCGGCCTGGTCTCCCCGGTCTATATTGACCTCCGCGTCATTGTGTCGTATCCGGCGCTGCTAAATAAGGTATCCGCGAAGCTTGACCGGTATGAGCAGTAAGGCGGTTATTGTGAGGGGGTTAACTGAATGACAGTGATGGTCAAAGGTCAGGAAGCTTCACTTCAGAAATTAAAATCTGAAGAGGGATGCGGGATGGCTGAAAAGATCATTGGCAGTTCCCCCCCTCCCATCCAGGACATAGTAAAGTAGAATAAAGAAGAATAAAGTAGAATAATGATAATGAAAAATCACTAAAGTAAAATGATGTGTCTGCATAATTACTGGAATAAAGCTGTGTTAGCAAATACGAGACTAACCAAAAGCACATTGCATCTATTTCTGAGACAACCCAAGAAAGGGATCTTGGGGTTTTGGTGGACAGCTCGATGAAGATGTCAACCCAATGCGCAGCAGCAGTAAAAAAAAGCAAATTCCATGCTTGGCATGATTAGGAAGGGAATCGAAAATAAGTCAGCAAGTGTTGTATTGCCTCTGTACAAATCGATGGTGAGACCACACTTGGAGTACTGTGTACAGTTCTGGTCACCCCACCTCAACAAGGATATAATGGAACTGGAAAAGGTGCAAAAAAGGGCAACAAGAATGATCAAGGAAATGGTGCGCCTCCCTTATGAAACCAGATTGCAACGCCTTGGTCTCTTCAGCCTTGAAAGACGCCGTTTAAGGGGTGACTTGATCGAAGTGTATAAAATCATGCATGGGATAGAAAAGGTGGATAGAGAAAAATTCTTTTCTCTATCACACAATACTAGGACAAGGGGGCACTCCCTAAAGCTCGTAGGTAAGAAAGTGAGGACAAATAAAGGGAAATATTTCTTCACCCAGAGGGTCGTTGATTTATGGAATTCACTTCCAGAAGAGGTCGTGACAGCTGTCAGCCTTGATAGCTTCAAGGCAGGGTCAGACAGATTCATGGATGCCAAGTGTATCGGTGGTTATTAAAACGGATGTCCATGTGCCGCCTCTATGTTGGTTGAGGCAGGCAGGATTCCCTTGAGTACCATTTGTTGGGGGTCAAGAGAAAGGGAGGGTTTTGCCTTCTCTTTCTGCTCAAGATCCCCATGTACAATTGGTGGGCCACTGTGTGACACAGAATGCTGGACTCGATGGGCTTTGGCCTGATTCAGCATGGCTCTTCTTATGTTCTTATGTTCTAAACATTGTATGTGGCAGATTCTCCATTGTGTGCCCGTGAGAAATGAACCTAATACATGAGAAACTAACCTAATGAAATACAATGTAGATTTCTATGTGTGCTTCTTTGTTCCTGAGAAAAGAAAGCTATAAAACTGTAGTTTGGACCGGCCCACAGGGTTCAGAATTGCTGTTCTTATTTGCTTCTGAACCTTGCGCAAATAAATCTCTCTGCTAAACCCCCTGGAATTCGTAAAAGTTCCTTTCGTTTTCCACAAGAATAGCACAGAAGCGTTGCTTGAGCAGGGTCCGTAGGATTACCTGCGACACTACCCATCGTCTTCACAACCTGTTTTCCTTGTTACCTTCTGGGAGGAGGCTCCGTGGTATCTAAAGCACAACATCCAGATTCAGTCACAGTTTTGTTCCATACAGTATAAACCTTGTAAACTCTCAAGCTTCCTCCTTCCGTTATATATTCAAGATGGACAGTGTTTGATATTCATATGTATATGCAGGGGTGTAGGTCTATACATATGTTGTATATAGTATGTATATGTTGTATATAGTATGTTTAGGTGTGTGACATGTATCTGTTCACTTTGAGAATGGGCAACTAAATTTCATTTTTGATGTGTGTCATTGTGCCCACAGTAAAAAAATGACAATAAAGGTTATCTTACCTAAGAAATGGAGACAAGGGAAAGTTATGTAAGTGAGGTGAATCATTTGTGCCCATATAAATAAAAGACATATTTCAGATGATTATTTATTGAATATTTGATAAAGGAGTGATTGCTTCTTTGGTCTCCGTTCTGCTTAAAATGATGCTAAAGAAACAACTGTAAAATGCAATCTTAATTATCCAGTTGTTTTAAGTTCATGGATAAGTGATCATTCTTTCAACTGCTCTATCTAGAACAGGGGTTCTCAACCTTGGCAACTTTAAGATTTGTGGACTTCAACTCCCAGAATTCCTCAGCCAGCTTTGCTGGCTGAGGAATTCTGGGAGTTGAAGTCCACAACTTAAAGTTGCCAGGGTTGAGAACCCCTGATCTAGAAGCGGAGACCAGACTTTTACTTGCCCAGGAGGATTTGGATAATGCCTTCTTAAACTTTCACTTTTTGGTAGATATATTGTGTGCTAATAAAATTCATTTTAACACCATTCTCTCAGGTAGCAGATCTCCTTTTCTGTTCAGCAAAGGATGCCACACTCAAGTATGATTCTGTGTGTGGAGTTCCATACACAGCTTTGCCCTTGGCTACAATAATCTGCTCAACGAATAAGATCCCAATGCTTATAAGGAGAAAAGAAGCCAAAGATCATGGTAAAAAGAATTAAAATTTAATTTAAATTTTACATATTGATAGTGTAAGTAGTAAAGACTCAAGACAGTAAAGACATGACTGACAATGAACTGTTATTGGTTTATTCTGTTTTGACAGAAAAGAGTTTTGATGTAAATTATGCATCTACAATGAATAAATATGCATGCAGATGTTTTACACTGAAATAATTTTTTTGGGAACAATTGATCTGTTGTTCGTGCATATTAATGACAATAATAATTTTGTGTTGAACCAGAAAGGGTTTTACAGTAATGTTTGATCCTTTCTATTCCTCTTAAAGGAACCAAGCGCCTTGTGGAGGGCACAATTAATTCAGGAGAAACTTGCCTCATTATCGAGGATGTAGTAACCAGCGGTTCAAGTGTCTTGGAGACGGCAGAGGTTCTTTGGAAAGAGGGACTGAAGGTTACTGATGCCATTGTGCTGTTGGACAGAGAACAGGGAGGGAAAGCCATGTTGGAAAAACATGGAATTAGGCTGCACTCTGTGTGCAGCTTGTCTCAAATTCTTCAAATCCTTGAACAGCGGGGAAAAATTACTTCTGAAACAGTGGTAAGAGTGGAAAAATTCATCCAAGACAATATTTTTAAGCCATCTGAACAAAATGGTACCGCTCCTGTGAAAAGGGTATGCAAAGAAATGAGTTACGCTGCTCGGGCTGAGCTGCCAGGCACTCATCCTCTGGCTGCTCGACTCCTCAAGCTTATGGAGACAAAACAGTCTAACTTGTGCCTTTCTGCTGATGTGAACAGTTCCAAAGAATTGCTTCAGCTGGCTGACATTCTGGGACCATCCATCTGCATTTTGAAAACTCACATTGATATTCTGGATGATTTTACCCAGGAAGTAGTTAAAGAACTGAGTGTACTTGCTGCTCGGCATGAATTCTTGATTTTTGAAGACCGAAAATTTGCAGACATTGGAAATACGGTGAAGCACCAGTACAAAGGTAAAGTGGGCTTCCCAGGCTAAGCTGCAACCTCTGCAGGGCTATTTCAGTTGTTGGGAGATTTTTAATTTCAAACATTGCTATGTATTTGACTGAGCACTTATTTGCCTCTTTTTTTTTAAATCTACTGAAAATAAATTTTATTCTGAATGTTATCAAAACTCACGTCGAAGCTACCATGTACGTTATTATTTATTTATTTGACAACTCCATGCCCATCTCGTGGAAAGTGACTCTGTCACAAAGGAGTTGTAGAGTAGCCTTCCTAACTTAGTGGGCTCTAATTTTGTTAAGGCATATTCCCCAAACTCTTAGATTTTAACATGTATTGAACCTAGTTTGCACTTCTCGAATTTCTCAATTCATTCAAGAATGAAAACATATTTTTCTACTGAGCCTTTCCCCACTGGCGCTAACCCTAGCACAAACGCATCCCATTAATTCTTGTTTTGTACCAGATCTTCATAGCATTGCCTTCTGGTCTACAGTCCATAATAAGAGTTAGACTTCAGTGGTTCAGCTGCTTTATTTTGAAGCGGGCTTCCTCTCTCATCACAAACTCAAGTTTCTGCCATTCTTGGCTGACCATTGTGGTCTTGATACATTTAGGTGACTCCTAGGTGCTGGCATCTATTGGCTACTTTAGGCTTAAGAGGGGTCTGTCTCCTCCAGCCAAAGGGACTATCCTCCAGGGCTATTTTGATTCTATCTGAGTCGCTGAGATGATCCCCAGTTTGAACACAGCCGCTGTTCACTTATGGAAGAGAGTGGAATAGTATGAGGAAGCAAAAGAGAGCCACTCCCCCTTTGTAGCTGACCATTGTAGTTTGGACCGTTTTGGAATGTTGGATTTGTGATCTCAATAAAAAGGTGAAGAGGGGTATTGGTCAATTTGCATAGCTTTTCCAGCCACACCTATTTGCGTAGTTGTTAACCTGCCTATTCTTTCTTTCAGGCGGTGTTTTCAAAATAGCATCATGGTCAGATATGGTTAATGCCCATGCAGTTCCTGGCCCAGGAGTTATTAAGGGGCTGAAAGAAGTGGGGCATCCTTTACAACGTGGGTGTCTCTTGATTGGTGAGATGAGCTCCAGTGAGTCCCTGGCCACAGGTGACTATACGAAAGCTGTCGTAAGTTGGAACTTTCATCCGAATAGAGTTGAAAAGCAAAAGCATCTCCAGCACCTAAAAGCAGCAGTCTTTCCCCCTCCTCCTCCCCCCCTGGTTCTCCAGCATTGAAAAAGCTGCTTAGAATGGAAATGTAGCTTCACTTCAGTACATTAGAGAAATGCTTGCCAGAGAAGGACAGTGAAAACCAGAATAATTTTAGGAAGCTTGAGGGTTTGTAAGCAAGAATGGAAGGGGATTGTGAAAGGATTCTGACACGAAGTGATGAGCTAGTGCAGTTTTGTGAGTGAGACATTCTTTTACGAGGTAAATACAAGTAGTCCTCAACTTACAGCCATTTGTTTAGTGACCATCCCAAGTTAACAGTGGCACTGGAAAAAGGTGACCTATGACCGCTTTTCACACTTACAACTGTTACATCATCCCCAGGGCCCAGGTTCGCCTGGTGCGTCAGTTGCGGCCCTATTTGGACCGTGAATCACTCCTCACAGTCACCCATGCCCTTGTCACCTCGAGACTCGACTACTGTAATGCTCTCTACATGGGGCAACCTTTGAAGAATGTCCGGAGACTGCAAGTAGTCCAGAATGTGGCCGCGCGAGCCGTCTTGGGTCTCCCAAGACATGCTCATATCACTCCAGCCCTCCGTGAGCTGCACTGGCTGCCAATTGGTCTCCGAACACAATTCAAAGTGTTGGTTATGACCTATAAAGCCCTTTATGGCAATGGGCCAGGATACTTGCGGGACCGTCTTCTGCCTCATGAATCCCAGCGACCGGTTAGGGCACATAGGGTTGGCCTCCTACGGGTCCCGTCTGTTAGGGAATGTCATCTGGCGGGACCCAGGGTTAGGGCCCTCTCCGTTGCTGCCCCAGCCCTCTGGAATCAACTTCCCTCAGAGGTTCGTACTGCTCCTTCCCTCCTAGCTTTCCGAAAACTTTTAAAAACTCATTTATGCGGACAGGCTTGGGGCTTGTGAGCTACGCTCTGCCCCTGGGCCTTTGATTGGGACTGTATGTTGTATGAGTGGGTATAGTTTATTGTTTTTTATATTGTATATTATTATTTTAACTAATTTATATTTTGTACTTGTATTATTTGCTGTGAGCCGCCCTGAGTCTGAGGAGAAGGGCGGCATATAAGTCAAAATAAAGTAAAGTAAAGGGCCACATGATCAAAATTCAGACACTTGGCAACTGATTCTTTGCAGTGCCCCAGGGTCATGTGATCACCTTTTGCCACCTTCTGACAAGCAAAGTCAATGGAGCAGCCAGATTCACCTAACAGCCACATGACTAACTTAACAACTGCCGTGATTCACTTAACAACTGTGGCAAGAAAGGTCGTAAAATGGGCAAAACTCACTTAACAGCTAGGTTTCAAGTTGAGGGCTACCTGTAATTTTTGCTGCAAATAAGAGAGATGTGTATCTGTTGATTCAGGTCAGTGTGGTCAATAATAATATTGCTGCAACTTTTTATGATTGTGTGTTTTGGCTTTCAGAATAGCACCACTATTTATTCTTCCATTTTACAGTATATCAAAGCAAATTTACCTGGTTGTGTGACAGGCCTTCTGTCTGCATGTTCTCTAGGTCAGAATGGCTGAAGATCACTCAGATTTTGTTCTGGGATTTATTTCTGGGTCCAGAATTACTGAAAAACCTGAATTTCTTCATTTAACTCCAGGGGTCCAGATGCAAGCTGGAGGTGAGCATTGTAATCACAGTTAGAATAAATATGGTTGGTATTTTTTTAACAGGGCAAAGTATTTTAAAATATGTAACCTTGACCGGAGTGATTAACTTGGTTACAAATGTGAGCAAGTTTAGTATTTTCAGTAGAATTTAATTGGGGAACCAGTACTGTAACATGGGTTTCACAAGGAGCACATCTCTGTGATATAAATGTTCCTTTTTTGATTAAAAGAAAATATTAAAAGCTTTTTTGCTAGGGATATTTCTCCTTTTGCTGGAGTGACTTTTTTCTTTAAAGTTGGTAAGAACAGTCTAAAAATGACCCCATTACCATGGAAGGTAATAAACAGCCCCTTACCAGATGTATTCATGCAGAGATTGGGCACCCATCTATTGGCTCTGCTTTTTCTAGAACTAAGTGGAATGAACTGGAGCAGCGAGGAGATTTTTAGATGGTTAGGCTCTGTTGCCCCTCTTCTGCTTTAAAAGGGTACTTGTGAAGTGATATTTTATTTTGACTGTTAATTTTAAAAGGTGGTCAGAAAGCTGTGACATTGTTCCTTTTGTCAACTTGTATTTTAAAAAGTAAAATTTCCAAATGTTTTATTGGAAGACAGATTATTATGTTCACCACCTTGAGTTATTTATAAAAATAAAGCCTGGATTAAAGCATCTAAAAAAAAATTTCTTGTAACTTCAGAATATCAGCATAATCCAGAACTGAATATATTATAAATATGTATACTTCTAGAGTTGTGTAAGGATGTTTGATATTTGTAGCTATTTTTTCATTCATTTTCTAATCGTTGGCTTGAAACTTATTTTTCCCCTGGTGATGGACTTTGACAGCCTCTGCTGAATTATTTACCTCAGCTTGTAAAAAAATAATGTTGTTAGCACCACTGTAAGAAATAGAGGTTATTTTTGCCATCATTATTTTTATGCTAAACCTACATTGACATTTTATTACCTTATGCAATAAGGAGAGAAGAGATTCTTTGGAAGATTCCCCCCCCCCTTCTGTATGGTTTTCCCTTGTACTTGAGCAGTATTGGGATGGATGTATTCATTGCTATAAGGATTTTCTTTTTCTTGCATTTTCTGTAATTGTTTTACATTTTACTAAAATGAAAATAGCTGAAAACAGTACAAAATGTGTGTTATTCCTTGCAGGTGATAGCCTTGGGCAGAAGTACCTAAGTCCACAAGATGTTATCAGAAAACGAAATTCAGACATCATCATTGTGGGACGAGGCATCTTATCTGCATCAGACCACCGGGCTGAAGCAGAGGCGTATAGGAAACTAGCCTGGGAAAGTTACTTGCAGAGGATTGGTGTTTGTCCTTAAAATTACCTAAGTTGGCTTCCACTAAACAAGCCACTCCAAGAAGCCAGCACAATTAAGAAGATAAATGTGTTTTGCCCACCAAATATTTTTGTATGTTAAAATTCTGGAATTCTACCCTTGCATTTTTACTAAAAAAAATTTTTAAAAAACATTCCCAGGCTTTTAAAACAACATCATTGGGTTTGAAAACATCAGTGATATAAAAATGGAGAGAAGTCAGAAAACAAGATATATCTTCATATAGCATATGCACTTACCAGCTCTTAATTGTTTTCTGTGTTATAATAAGAGGAGTCTCCCTCGATGGTGGGCATTTTAGTCACATCTGGAACAAGCTTGAAAGTCTTGTGTTGGTGAGAGAGCTGGCTATTTTAGTATAATTAAGACACTTGTTAATATTTTAGCAAATAGAAGTTTGAATAAATAAATGAATAAATAAATAAATACATAATGCTATGCTAATGTAGGGATAGCTTAAATACCTCAGGTTACATTCAGAAAATGATAATTATCTGGAATGTGAGATGTATGAATATCTTGTACAATATTAATTTTAAATGTGAACATAGTACATCAGTGGTTTTATACGAGGAGGGTAGAACAATATGTTGTCTTACATAAAACAGTGCATTTATTAATGTTAGGGGTCTTATGAAATATTTGCACTATAAATGAGGTATTCGTGCAAATGTGATGTTTTTTGTTCCGAAATGGTCTAGAAGTCTCAAGAACTTGTCTTAACCAACTACCGGGGTTTTTTTCCTCCCTTATTCAGTTCTGTCCAATTCTTCTACAAAAGTCCATACATGTTTCAAATGAGCCAAAAATTGATTCTGATGCATAAAAGATCTTTTATAATGTTATGGTTATGATTTAAACATTTTAAACTGATGTAAGTTTTAAAGCATGTGAATAAAATAGTACTTATTTCATAAATGCATGGCACTTTCTACTCACTTTCTGTTTCTACCACCTTAGACTTCTATTTTAAATGTTACTGAGATTCTGCATTATTACAGATTTATTTATATGTGCTCAAAGAGCAGGCGTTTGTTCAAAAAATAACAGAGCAGAAAAACAAGATGGATGTGTCATAATCTGCCCAAGAAAGTGCATGGTAGTAAAGAATAAAATAAAACTAGAACTTTATTGACTTTAGTTCAATAAAGTCAACTGTTGCTGTGTTTTTATTGCAACCAGCAAATCTTTGCCCTTCCTCCTTGTATAGTATCTTAAGTTTAGTGTGCATGTCTTCTCCCCAAGAATTGCTGGAAGATGTTAAATAAAATTCATGACTGTCTCTAAATATTGTGATATGCTGGATATCAAAAATATCAGAATTCCTGGATCCTGGAGAGTAACAACCTCTCCAGAATCACACGGCCCTATACTCTCAGGTACAGGGATTTTATTATATCTATTACTTAAAAGGGCTGAGAATTAAGACATGCTTGTTTGAAAAAAATATTTCCCCGAACTGTGGGGAAGTTCATGTGCTCAGATAATTCACAGGTTTTCACAAATTCCTGCTAATGAGCACTGCAGGGGTCCATATTTAAGCCAATTTTAGTTCAAAATTCTGTCTTCTGCAGCCTTTGATAAATAATCCTTTTGGCCTGATCAAAGCCAACAGAAAGAAGGCAATTTTGGGGTAATCAAGTAAAAAATTGACTTTTAGCCAATACATTATTTACTTTGAATCTTAGGCCTCTCACCCTCAAGTCCAACAGCTATATTGAAGATGCCTTTAGAAAGAGAGAGTGTGGCCCAAGAGAATTAGTAGATGTGATCTGAGGGATTTTTTTTTCCACCTGTGCTACATATTAAATCTGGGTCAGGATTTTGGCCTCAAAAAGTTTAAGAGCTGCAGGTACAAACTCCTTCCTCTGGTTCAAAAGACTTTCAAGGATTTAGACACAGTTTTCCAGAATGGCAGCATAAAACGTCATTCCAGAGTATAGGTGATCCTTGACTTATGATCAATATTGAGTCCAAAATTTCCATTGCTGAGCAAAATAGTTGTTGAGTTTTGCCCCTATTTTATGACCCTCCTTGCAACGGTTTTTAATTGAATCACTGTGGTTGTTAATAACTTGGTTAAGTGAATTTTGTTACATTTTGCTTGTCAGATCACAGAAGAGGATCATGTGATCCCAGGATATGGCAACCATCATAAATATGAGTCGGTTGCCTAGCGTCTGAATTATGATCACATTGCCATGGGGATACTGCAACAGCTGTGTGAAAACTGGTCATGGGTCTCTTTTCAATGCCGTAATTTCAAACGGTCACTCAACAAATGGTTGTAAGCTGAGGACTTTCTGTATTTAAAGTAAGAGACTTGTATGCTGTTTCCATCCACAATCCTGTTGTGCTGGTTTGGCTTCTGGGAAAATGCCATTCTCTTGCATTTCTTGCATAGTTTATGATCAATGTATGTTGCTCGCAGACACGCATGATAGCTTTCAGCACTCTTCTGAGTCAAAAGAATAAAGCAAAGTCACTACTTCATCTTAAAATGTTTCAATGGGATATGATTTATTGAGATTTTGGGATGCCACCACTTACCTACATCCCACCAAATTCTGCTCCAGATCTCGTTAAAAAAATGTTCCTATGGTCATCTTAATGGAGGATCTGTTTGGGTAGAAATGTGAATGTTCTCCCAGTCTGTTCTGCAGCATAATCGATGGAGAATCCCCAAATGGGTTAACTCTGTCTTCCTACCCATTTAGACTAAGTCTGTCAAACTTGCCACGCCTCTCCTGGGCAGGAGACCTCCCAGTCACGACTTAGTCTGTGCCCAGAAAAGACATGTCAGTTTGGCTCCGTTTTCAGACTAAACTACAGAGCAGGTTGTATTGTTCTTTCCCTTATTTCCCCTTGCAGCACTGGGATCAGCACAGCGCCTAACCGCTTGGTGTTTTTTCTTTCACTAAGCTGCAGCCTTGAAGCATCAAACCTCCGTTTCTTTCGGTGCGCTCGTTGTGGGCATCATTTTGGAAGCCGCGTGAGGAGCTTTTTCACCGAAAACTTTTGCTGCTTTTTAAGCATTGGCCCTTGCTGGATTCAGCGTGCCTGTAACGCTCACATTAATCAGAAACCGCTCAAACGGTTGATTCCTTTCCCGTTCTCTTTTGCTCACTCTAATTGCAGCCTTAACTCCCGAGATGCCTTTCACAGTAGCGGCCGCCATTTTAGGCGCCGCTATCGTTCCCTTCCAGCAACTTTCAGAACCATCAATAGTGGTAGCCTTTGAAACCGCTTCCTGACATTTGGACTAAAAGAAACAGTACTGGGTAGCTTCTTTTTTAGAATACAGAATAACAGAATTTGAAAGGGAGCTTGGAGGTCTTCCAGTCCAGCCTCCCTGCTCAAGCCATGGGTCCTATTTTTTTTTTCTTGTAGGAATTAATTCAGAAGCTTGTGCCAGATTGGCCTTGAAGCCTTTGTTTTATAGTGTTTCTAATGGTTCCATCTAGTCTCCGGTGCTGTTTAATGCAAGAGTTCTAGAGTTTTGGTGCCTTTAGAATGCTAGTGTCATTCTATTTCTCTTTTCCTTCAAAATCAAAAGAAGTTCTTCCACTTCTCAATGTGTATCTGACATTTGTAATGGATTGGATGGGAGCGATCTAAATCCAGACAAACTGCTGGACAGATGATAGAAAGATTAATGAATAAGGATTAAGAGTTAATGTACACAGAAATATCTTTATATACTTGACCTAATGGCTCAAATTTGCAAGCTGGCTTTTGTTCAGGACCTAATGCAAAAATCAGGCAACTAATCACCAAGCATGTGTTTGCCGAGTTAAGCTTTGTCAGCATACTGTGTCTGAATAGATTATTGTGATATCTCATCTGGGCTGTGATAGCTGATGCTGCCTTTGTAAATGTTTGGATATCTCTTTTGGTTTAGATCACTGCTGTCAGTTTATTGACTGGAGTCTTAGTGTATGCTAGTTTGCTCTATGGATATTGCAAGATCTGCAATTAATGGATGATACACAATAATGCGCATGGAATCAAAAATAAACTGGTGAAAATGTCGATTATAGTTAATGCACTGATTTTTCTGCATATATGTATTCCTTCCCTCATAAGAATGATTATAACTTAGTAGCAACTTTTGGAGAGACCTGGAAAGCCGCACCGAAAGCACTTAAGGCCACAACCAGACATGGCATCACATGGCTGTGTCCTCTTAAGCTACAGTGTATTAAATCAAACATGCTACTAATGATCTTTGAAGTAGGTTATACATAGATAGATCTGTTTACTCTGTTATGTTTTGTCTGGCTTTCAGATCTACTGACAAGTCCTTTCTTAGTTCAGCTAACCTACTTTTTGAATTTGCAAAAATTGGACTAGCTCCTTCCTCTACATCAATCTGCAAGCAGGAAAAAATCTGCACATCTCCAGCAAGTTAAACTAGCTTGACTGCTGATTTAGGGAGGCAAATTTTCAACAGTGAAACCGGTTCCCTTAAGCTTTTATCAGTCTGTAAAAATTGCTGGCAACAGCGTTTCGTAAGATAAGAAAAACATTACAGTACACATTACTGTTCATATCCTCTTGGATTTAAAAAAAATGTCTTGCAACTATGAAAACTTACATCAAATTAGTGCAAGCTGAATACAACTGCCCTCCTCTATGAACTTTGTTTTTCAAAAATACAACACAAAACTATTACTTTATCCTCAGCCTTACTGAAGGCAAACAATTCAAGATTTAGAAGTTAAGAAGAATTTTGCTTGAATCTAAATGGGAAAAGCCAGGTCTGGTTACTTTCTAAAAATACTGATAGGCAGGACTACTGAATATAGGCTGCAAAGATCCGGATAATGACTAAATGGCAACAAAGAAAAATAGGACTCTTCATTCTTAGCTATCCTGATTTTGCAGCCTGGATCCTAATGAGGACTGGCTCCAAGCTACATCACCCTAATTTTTATTGCCGATTCCCATATTTACTTGTTAAATTTCCTTCAGAAGCTCAAAATGGCGTTCATACTGCTTGAAATGGATTTAGGATTGCAGTGAAAGGATTTCATTATACCTCAATAAATTCCAGTACAGATTCAGATTTGTCTTACCAAGTTGGGAAGAAAAATAGAGGACCAAAAACAATAAAATCAGAAGCAGTCTTCTCTATAATGCTATTTCATTTCAAAGTAAAACAGAACCTGGAAATTGCCATTATGATACTTCTGGATCATGCTAATTCATAACTTCGAGCCATTTTATTATTTGCTGCTGGTTCTGAACTGGCCCTAATATGCAACAATAGTTTTGAGAAAGCCCACCTGGGAAACTGCAAGTAATTCATTACGGCTAATTATAGTAACAAATTGCCATTTCTATTAATTGCAACTAAGCTTTAAAGATCACACTAAATCTATGCATGTTTATTTGGAAGTGCACTAATCATATCAAAGGCTACTTTCACGTAAGCACTTTTTTAATGACAGTTTTAAATTTTTACTTTATTTTCAAGTCTGGGGCAGCTACATTATTGTGTTCTGGCTCAAGGTAGTACTCTAGGCCAGGGCTTTTCACCCATTGTACCACTTTTAGGATATGGCAACATCCGAGTGCCACCAGGCGCCTAGCAAGGTGTCAAAAATTTGATGACCAAAAAAAAAAAAGAAAAAAGTGATAAAGTACAGGTAGTCCTCAAGTTACACCAGTTCACTTAGTGACTGTTCGAAGTTACAATGGCACTGAAAAAAGTGCCCCCCAAGCCACAGCTGAGCAATACACCTGCCTGCCCACCCGGCGGTGCTCTTCCTCCTGTCCGAAGTTTTCATTGTTGTGAGCATTTCTGTTGAGGATTGGCAGCGTGGCTGGAGTGGGGGGGTATTTGGTTTTTATTCCCCCGTCTGCTGGGTGGTTGCAGCAAGTTTTGGTCCCTTCACATGACCCTGGGACACTGTGACCGTCATAAATATGAATCAGTTTCCAAGCATCTGACTGTAAATGACAAGACCCTGGAGATGCTGCAACATTCCAGCTGATCGGTGCTTCTTCTGGGCTCAGCAGAAGCGCCAGGATCAGTGCTGCTTTCCAGCTGATTGGTGCTTCTTCTGGGCTCAGCAGAAGCGTCAGGATCAGCGCCAAGCTTCAGCTGGAGCCTGGCGCTGATCCTGGCGCTTCTGCTGAGCCCTGACAGCCCTGCAGTTTCAGCCATCTCTCGGTCAGGCTTGTGCAGTGCTGCCACTGGTTCAGCTCATTCCCCTCCCCCACTACTTTTCTAGGATGGTTGCATACCACCTGCCAGATGCCAATGTACCACAGGTGGTACCCGTACCACTGGTTGAAAAGCCCTGCTCTAGGCCAACAGCCCCTAACCTTTTGGGCACCAGGGACCGGAGAAAGGTTTTTCTGCGGATTGGAGGGGGTGTGGTTTTGTGTGCTGCCTGCATCCCATAGATGGGGCTTCGATTCTTTGCACAGCCCGGTTTCTGGCATGCCCCAACCCAGTGCCGGTCCTTGGCTCGTGGGTTGGGGACCTCTGCTCTAGACAGATGAGCAGCTTATTTTTGCACACATCTATTATTTGATGGGGAGGGGAGCTGCTTTTTTGCCCTTCTGGCTGGTTAAGAGTTATTTCATAGTAATAATTTAAATTCAGATGTTGGTTACAATCATTTAAATAATTGCCCATGGAATTTGCAGATAGCATATCTGACATTCCATAATACAAGTGCTCAGGGGGAAATAAACATCTAAACGATATCACATATTTGTATATGCAATTGTTTTATTTATTTTTTTTGTAAAAATTACTCTAAAGACTGCATTACATAGAGATCTTTTTAACAGTTTTTAACCATCAGGCTCTCCATTGCTAGATTTTTTTCCCCCCCCTAGAAATTGTCAGCAAGAAAACATCCCTCTGACCTGGAGACTGCACATCTTTGCCCACTGAATATGGATGAAACTGTTAAATGGTATATTGTTCAGTCTGAAGGCGCTTCCAAAGAGTCCACATCAGAAGAGTCTCAAATCAGCAAGGCCTGGTTCCAAGTACATCAGAATGGCTTTGAGTTACACATCTGAAGAGTACGTTGGCTGCTGGCCATTTGTCCTTAGCATGCAACTAGAAGCTGTCTCCGGCTATTTGCGGCATTATTCAAGGTTTGTGCAGCTGCCAAGGGCTCCCTCTTCCCTTTGGCAAGTACTGAAGAAGGAAGCCAAGCAGTTATCAAACATTCCATTTTTTTTTCTTCCAGACCTGAGTAATCCCATCAGTCAACGGTACCATTATAGGTCCTGTTGAGCTTGTTGAATGTGAAGTCTAAACTATGTGAGGAAATGGGCTTGCGGTAAAGAGGATTTGTAGCCTTAAAAGGAAAGGAAAAGAAACGTATGAAACTGAATGCCTTCTTGATAAAATTAAATTATACACTCACCCCAGTAAACATGATTTTTCATCTTTTTATGACCCTTTACTCGGGGTGGAGTCAGGGCGACTGAATGGAGCTGAGCATTTACTGGCTGGATGCCCTTCTTGATGCCTATGTGGAGTTCATAGCAGATATTTTCTCTTTGCACCCTCATAAACATCTACCACTGCCTAGGATTGAACTCTCAACCTGCCAAGTGGGAGGTGAGCATCTTCACCTCTAGGCTAGTGCACCACTCACACCAATAAACATGATTAAAGATAGGTTATTCTGTTAGCCGTTCACACTGGTCTCCTGTAATGTTTAAGAGCCTTGCTTTATTGATCAATAGCTTAATGATTCTTAAAAAGCCTGTCCTTTAATGTCATTAAATTTGCACAAAGTAGCCAGACTACAAAATGGTTCATGTACAGCTTCTCACTGTCCTATTTGATTTTGTCTACTTTGCACTGGAAGAAATTTCTAATTTTATTGCTACATAAGGGGTAAATTGAAGAACTGCAATATTTGAGAGATTATGGAAGGATCTTGTTTTCTGTCTTATATGGACACAGATAAACAACCTCATCAATCAGTGAAAGAGCATTGTGAATGTACAATGAAATACATTATGGTTAAATATCCAGTATGTGCACTCATCTGCCCAGTTCATATGGGGTGAACTTTGAAGATATGAGAGAATATAATCCCTCAAAATTTTGAGCAAAAGATTTTTGTTTGGCTTCACTTGCTTTCTCAAATACCTCTTTAAATAATTCACATGACCCTAATTTCTACCATCTTTATTCACTCTGTCTTGAATTCATTTATACCTAGGTAAAAAGATCTTGACAACAGACTGATGTACATTGCTGCAATCCAAGATAGAATTGCTATATATGTCAAGAGGGCAATGTAAAATACAATTCTCAAGAAGGGCCCTAATAATAAAATCTAACATATTTTCTAAATACATTCTTCCCTTTTCAATAAGTAGACTTCTTGATTTGAGGTCATTCCTGAACAGCAAAACTTATCTTCTTAGTTTCCATGTTCTCAGCATCATTTTGTATTTTTTTCACATTTCTGAACCACTTAGCATTTTCTGTTTCTTCTTTAGTTTCCTAATTTAATACTCACCATTTCGTATCTTGCCCGGGAACGCTCACTCTGGAATTTGGCAAATTCCCGTCTGTCGTGAATAGTAACCAACAGCTTCCAGATTGCCAAAAGGACAATGCCCAGAAGCACAATACTGCCAACTACAGCAAGTAAGATCGTCATGACATCAGGGGCGGTACTACACTCTAAAAAGAAGAAGGAGAACATGATTAATTATTTTTTTTTTATAATATTTTTATTGGTTTTTTTTAAAATTTTAACAGAAAAAAGAGACTAATCATATCAAATCATAATATTAAAATAAACAATCATCCATAAACAGAGCTTAAATACATTTTCCAATGCATCTAATGATAATAACTCAACTAAAAATAAACATCTCAAACAAATAACCTTCATCCTTCTCTATCTCCATCTTATTATTCCCCCTTCTTATCAACTTCCATTTAAATCAATCTTCACTCCACCAAAAGCCACCCAAACAACCCTTTAGTAACAATAATTAATTATTCTTCCACCAACCCCAAATACAATTGAGAAAACATCCCATCTAAAATTATAATCCCTCCCTAACCCACGACTTCCCAGAATGCTTACAGGGTATAACAAAAGAAAACCCCACTACATCAAACATAATTATTATATAATCTTAACAAGAATTTTAAACTATGTAATATATACATTCTCTAAATCAAAACAATCCATTAAAAAAAAAACTCATCTTATTAGAATTAAACAGATGATATTAATAACGATAACAATATCAATAAATCCCTCAATTCAAAAAAAGAAAAATAGTAATAATAATAATAGTAGCAATATCAATTACATTCTAAAAAAAAACTCATCTTATTAGAATTAAACAGATAATATTAATAACGATAACAATATCAATGAATCCCTCAGTTCAAAAAAGAAAAGTAATAATAATAATAATAGTAGCAATATCAATTACATTCTAATCAATTTAACTTCTCATAATATATCTTAATATATCTTCATTTAACCATCCTCACCAAAACCTTAGCTATAGTATTTATCTTTAATTCAACCCATAATCTTAAATTAAGCTTAATTCCTTATTAAACAATTAACTCATCTTGTTAAAAATAATATTTATCATCTATAAATTTCATTTAATCAATCGGCTTCTGGGCTCTCTCATCTAACAAACTATTTATAGCATTTCTAACTTACATTCCTTCAATTTTATCCAGTCTATCTATCTCATCATTAAATCAATCTAATGTCAAACCCAGATCATCAAAACAAATACATCCTTCATCAATTTAATTATGTCAACCATTAAACATCTTCTCTTGCATCTTACTCCTAATCTTGGTCCTCAATTCAATCCATAATTTTAAATTGCCAATAATTCCATACATACAAGTTTAAATTTCATTGCTTCAAACGAACTCTAGGTTTTTTTCTTAACCAAACAAGCCGCCATAACAGGGCCACCCTTTCAAATAATAAGTCTCTCTTCGTTATTTCTTCAGCCCCGTAAATAAATTGCTTCTGAAACTGAATCTTCCTTTCTTGAATCAATTCCTCTTGCTTTCCATAAATAAACTGCTCATCAAACAAAGTCCATTTCACTTTGTAGCCTAAGTGATTCTTGAGGTGAAACAATGTCTCTCTTTTGTGAATTAAATCCTCTTCTTGGTGTTTAACTGGATAGAATTCCTTTTCTTGAAACAAAACCTCTTCCTGTCCATAAATAAACTTTTCATCAAGCAAAATCCAATTATAGTCCCCATTCTCAGAAGTATCCTCTTCCTTTCCCTGTTGATCTCCTAATTTCTTTTGTATTGTATAATACTCAACAGAGGATTGTAATTCATTTGAAGGGGAGATTCCAGTTGAATGTTCCAACTCTTCTCCAAATTCAAATTGTGATATAAATTGTTCAGCAGTAAGTTGTTCAGCTTCACTCAAAGGAAGGTATCCAGCACATATAGTAAATATTTCTGTAAAAGCCTCTTTCAAAAGTGCTTTAATCTCTTTAAACTCTTGCGTAAAAGTCTTCCGTGTATCAGGTCTTTTTTCATAAAATTCATCAGTACAATCCAACATAGGTTTAGCATATGACTGTAGATTCCACTCCATTTTAAATTTCAAATAGTCACAGCCATCTTTCTAGCTGCACTTAAAGAAGCAGGAAGTGAGAAATAACAAATCCACTTCACTATCCAGCACTTTCCCTAACAATGAAAGCAGTGAAAGTTAAGCGCCATCTTAAAGCATTATGTTGATTGTGAACGTTAGAAATGCATAGCCAAAAAAAAAACAATAAAAATACTTGCAAACCATTTAAAACTCCTGTATTCATTCAGCCTGCTTGCAGTCTCTCCAGTGTTGAACTTAGAAGAAGCAGGGGTGGTCGCGGCGTCTTTGTCTGTCAAAAGACAGAAGCGTCTCTGGAAAGGAGCGTTCTCCGGAGCTATAGGGAGCTCACTCTTAATCCCTGAAAACTTATTTTCCAGGGATCTAAGAAGGCTCAACCTTACTCCCGATGCTCTACACCTCTCCTTTGCCCGGAGAGGGGATTTTTCACCGCGAAAAAACAGCTGATGAACGCTGTTTTTCGCGGCTTTACAAATCCAGAGAGCGGAGTCTCACAAAGGAGACCCAGCAGGGGCCGCGGAGCCACCGGAAGAGAGAACATGATTAATTATTGTCGACAAGGGCAGTATCTTCAAAATAGGCTTCATCAGATGATGGGATAAGAGTAGAATAAATTGCTCCTGAACTACGCATGAATCTAAGTAATTGGAAAATATCTCAATGTAGCTGTTTTCAAATGTTATTATCTAGTTTTTAGCATTAAAAGTAGGCCTGAGAGTTAAGCAATAAGTCTATTGCTAACACCTGATTCATTTGTATAATTCATTATCAAGGATGATATTGATGCAAGTTGAATTCGTATGATTGAGTCTAATGTCAAGGGCTGGCTGTGCATATGCCATTAAGCAGATGGGAAACTGTTTTTATCAGCAGCCCAAGAATGATCCCAAATCGGAGCAACACAGGTAACTTAAAAAATAAAATATGCTGAGAGGTTTATGGGCACCCAATACATGACTGATGGATGTAGAGCACACTCTTTTGTGTCAGATATATCTCCTTGCAGGGAAGGTTATATGCATAAGATAAATTTCTGGAAATTATCAGCTAGATTTAAATATACACACTTTCCTTTAGAGAGCCACCTATCATTGGATTAAGTATACGTGTTATTTATCTACAGCAGAGGTCCCCAACCTTTTGGACACCAGGGACCGGTTCCGTGGAGAGAGGTTTTTCCACGGACCGGAGGGTGTGTGGTTTGTGTGCTGCCTGCATCTCACACATGGAGCTTTGCTTGTTTGTGCGGACCGGTTGCTGGCATGCCGCAGCCTGGTACTGATCCACGGACCAGGGATTGGGGACCCCTGATCTACAGGATTGCTCTATATAACCAAATTGAATTCTGCAGAAAGTTCTAGCAATGCAAAAGGAATTCCTTTGACTGGTATTAAAAGAAAAGTGCTAGGAATCTTGTGTGCCAGGTGCACTGTTTATATATTATTTATTTAGGTGTTTATTAATAACATTTACATTAAATATTACATATACTTCTCAAGCTATACTTTTTCTTTTTGCTAAGCATTGTGAGATACTTTTTCACAGCAGATGGCGGTATTTAGCCAACTTTCATCTTGGAAAGCCAAGGAGGATCAGATCGGGTTAATTCTAGGATGGGAACCACCAGAAACACCGCCAACTGTAGACTAAATATGAAGTAAAGGCTACAAGATGTCACTTCTGTATTATTGCAAAGAAGACAAGACAGACACATCTATGTAGTCACCCTGAATCAAGTTTGACCCAAGGGAACATTTATTGCTTATATTTGGCAGTTCAAAATATGGAAATGAGAAAATAGTTTTTCATTGTTTCTTATTCCTGACTGGAAATTCAGCTTACGTGTGATCACACCTGATTTAACCGAAATGAATATTCAGTTACAAATGGACCTTCTCCAATGTTTTCCGTTTAAATTGCTATTTTATACATTGAATTATCTGGATTCGTTTCAATCTGGTGATAATTATATTTAGCCTAACTAGTTAGATCTTGTCCCAGATGTTTTTTCTGGCAGTGGTGATTCCAAACTGGAATGAGCTTATTTCAACAATCCATCTCAATGGCTTTGAAATGGAGATAAGCACTGTCTGCTATAGTCGGCAATGACTAGTGGAGGAAAAACTGCAGGAACTCCTTTACACTTCTTGTGTGTGTCAAAATAAGAATAAAGAGATAAACTAATACAGATTTTAATGTCCCAATCTATAAAATGGGGGGGAAAATTCATGGGTGGGAGGTCCTTAAAAGAAAAAAAAACATAATTCCAATGAAAGAAGAAGAGGACAACAAAAGATCTATCTATTTTTTTAATATGCATGGATCTCTGACTTTAAAAAAGACTGATCTTTTATCAGTAGTTTGGATAAACTTGCCTTTCTGTCTAGAACTAATGACTGGAATCCAAACAAAGACACAATATACTAAGGTACACTTATTCACAATAAATTAAAATATAGATATAACTTGTAGTGTCATTGTGAATAATTCATTTTAGGAAGGTAAAAAAAGATAACGATTGACTCTGGTCTATGCCACTGTACTATTGACTGAGATTACTTAGAACCTGCACTTTTCTTTATGATTTATCTACACATAAAAAGCTCAAATCTTTGTGGACATTTTTTGTAGCATAGTCAGTACTAAGAGATGAGTTTGCTAACAAATATGTATGTAAAAAGCTTGAACTAACTGTGTGCAGTGGTTAGACAATATTAAAGTTTGAAGCGGTTTTTGTGCCATAACTTTTGCCCTAGGAGCACTTCACTAATTAAAGGAAGATTTCCACTGCTAATTTATATTTGATGACAAAATTCTATGCCTTCATTTTATGTCCGGACTGAAATCTTCCTGAAAGCAGCACAAGCATGCTAAGAAATAAGATGTGCCTTTGAAATTATCTTGTCATCCTTGGTACTCATGACCTGGAGATGGGTGTCAGCTTTTCAAATGCTGGAATTAATAGCCCCCTTTCTAAATAATCTTTCTGAATTTTATCTTATCGAACTGCAGGTGTGGGTTTTTCAAATGTCCCTTGTGTTACCAATAGCCATCTTTCTTTTTAATATTTATATCACCCACTTTCTGTAAAAAAAAAATAATGGAGTAGAATTGATCCACATATATTTTTCTACTAATGAAAACTGTGCCCAAATCTGGGCCCTGCACCATTTTAAGGTAATTTGTTTTTTGACAATTCTCATTGCCTTGCTGGTCCAAAGAGTTTACATCAATAAGAAAAAGCAAGCAGATAAATAAATACCTGGTTCCTTGAGAACACTGATATTTGTCTTTCCATTGGTGAGTTCTGAGTATGTGAATTTCATTACACAATCCTTCACTGGATAAGCACATAAGATTGAATTAGGGTCATCAGTTTCTGAAATAACATTAAAAAATCTCAGTGGAATAAAGGGTGTTAATGCAATACATTGCAATATATTCAAACGCAAAACTCATGTTCCATGCTTTGTTGGCATGTGTTCAGCACATCATAGTGTATTTAAAATACCTGCCATTTTGGCCTCTGCAATTGGAGGATATGCTAGGAGTCTCATGAGACTCTGGATTCCTTCAATATGAGAGCCTTCTTATTAGTACATGTGGAGCATATTATGGAAGTGTTCACATGTCTAAAATTGGGCAAACTATTAACAGAGAGAGCGTGCTGGATGAGATGTCCAACCCAATTGACTTACTTCATGACTAATTGTTTATAAATCTATGGACAGACATCACTCAGGGAATGCAGAGGAAACGTTGACGAGGTTATACTCTACTAAAACAATAATTATTATGAGGTCCTGAAAGAAGGCCAAGGAAACCTGATTTTTGGAGTAATTTCTTTGGAAGAGGAAGTTTCATTTCCTTCTACAAATCTGCATAAAGGAAGTAATTGTCTATAAATAGGTTTAATTTTACAGCCTCTTTCTGGGCGCGGGGAGTGGGAAGTGAGGAGAATTACGATATTGGATGATATGTGTTACAGAAATATATGATGCAAAAATACTACAGAGGAATCAACAGACAACATTAAATTAATCTGTTAATTAAAGCTTTCTATGGGATCGGTTGAGACAGGCAAGTGATATGTTTTCAGGTAGGTCTACTTTTTTTTTTTTTTTTACTTACACAGACTTCAGTCCTTTTAAAAACTATTTAGCCTTTTGGGAAATAAAGACACCTGGCAGCTGTTTCTAGTTCTGACCAGAAAACATTAAGCACTGTTATTACTATTATTTATTATCTTAAAAATACACACTAGGCAGGTTCCAAGAAAAAAATTAAAATTAATTAAAAAAAAATCAAAAGAGGCAACACGAAATGTTGCTCTGATCCCCCCAAACTATATAAATTGCTTATTACAAAGTTGAAGTTTATTATTTATTTATTTATTTATTTATTTGTTGGATTTTTATGCCGCTCCTCTCCAAAGGACTCGGAGCGGCTAACAACATGAACAAAAAACAACATCACAGCATTTAAAAACCAAAAAATTTGCTAAAACTGACCCATTAACCAAACAAGCAGAATTGAGGATATTAAAAGGACCTATAATGAGATCTTGAACAAATCCAGTTACTGTGCTCAAAACATGGAGCAGACTCGAGGAGGCATCAGTTCTACAGTGGGGCCTAGCCTGTATGGCTTGAATTGGATGACAAATAATTGACAATGCAATTATTTTACCACACATCCACAAAGTACCATTTGTCACCCAGGTTGCTGCGTTCTGGCAATTTTTATAAAAGAAAGAGGTCATTTAAATATTCTTCAGTATGTTGTGCCTGTTCCTATAGTGACCCCATGTTGAGGACCCAAATTCTTCCCTGCTCATCTATACACTGGGTAAGCCTTTGCTACTTGACAAACAGCCTGAACACATAGAGATTCAAACATCTCAATGAAATTATGAATTGATTGCTCTCATGGCGCTTGGCACCAAACTCATTGCTTTTGCAGCTCAGTGGATCCTTGGCCAAGTTCTCATAGATTTCCTAAATGAATCCTGCAGGATTCTAAGAGCTCTTACAAAAAACATGGAACTTTACAAGCAATAGTGCAGGGGTCTTCGAACTTGGTCCTTTTATGACTTGTGGACCTCAGGAATTCTGGGAGTTGAAGTCCACAAGTCATAAAGGGGCCAAGTTTGAAGACCCCTGCAATAGTGGATTCCCCTTCAGTCTTAATTCATACAAACTCAAACTGCAATGGAAATGCCATTGGAAGTATATAGAGGAAAAAGTTTATTTTAGGAAGCCAAAGTACAAAGCAGCGGTATTTATGGAAGAAAACATTTGTAGCCCAGTATTCAACCGTGTAGTCCTTGGTGTTCTCTGAACTTTGTTGTTTACCTAAGGATGTTTCATTACCCAACTAGGTAACTTCATCAATTGGGTAATGAAACATCTGCAAGAAAACAACCAACCTCAGGGAGCACCAAGGACCCCACAACAAAGATATTTCCCCATAACTGCAACAAGACCTAAGAAACAGTTTTGTGGGTCATTGTAACAACTATCAGATACATTTTCTAATTTTCCTTTACCAGTAAACTTATAGGCTTCCTGATTATCAATCTCTTTTGCTTTTCAACTTAATGACTGTAAAACAAGTGTCAGAGTTCCTTCCATTCAAGCTAAGACACGAAGCTTTAGTAATTAGAGGTGGGAATTATAGCAGCAAGATTGTTGGTGGGACAATATTGGAAGAAGCCAGAATTACCATCTATTGAAGAATGGACTCTGAAAGTTATAAATTTGGCAGAAATAGCCAAAATATCTGCATATTTGAAGGATTATTCAAATGAAAAATATATGCTGGACTGGAAAAAATGGATAGAGTATATACAAGGGAAGTATCAATTTAAGAAATTGTATTTATTATATAGTTAAATTTTTATATGTTGGATCGAAAATATAGTTAAATTATTATTAGGATTTATATAATAGTTTAGTTTAGTTCAGTGGGTTTTCTTGTGTTTTACCCTGTATTCACTTTGGGAAGTCAGGGGTGGGGGTGGGTAGGGAGGGTGTATTGGTATACTCAACTGCAATATTGGTAATATATAAGAACGATATATTTAATAGATATAGGAGGGGTTGCTCGGGCAGTACCTCTGGACCACATCTGGAGGGGGTAGATTGAGGAGTGAAGGTGGAGGGAAGTAGGCAGGTAGGAGAGGAGGTAGGAGAGTGAGGAGGGAGAGAGAGGGTGGGGGGATGGTAGTAGGTAGGGAGAAAGAAAGAGGGTGGTGTGGTGAAGGGGGTGCTGCCGAGCAACACCCATAGTTATATTAAGTATTTTAAAAGAATGTACGCTTTGTTTTGTTTTTTATGGGAGAAAGTTGTAAAAGATTGTATTAAGTTGAGTGGTATTCTATTTGTTATTCTTTTCTTGTTTATGATTTTAAAATTAATAAAACTTTTTCAAAAAAAAAAGTAATTAGAGGTGGGAAAAAAGATTGTAACCATGACATCAGACATAAACAATCATATGCTCTCCTAATTTTTGCCCACTGTCTTTTGACCTCACTTTTCAACATTCCAAAGTCCCATTCTGAGGAGTGGCAACAAAGTGCTGACAAAGATGTGATCAAAATTACAATCCATCCACTTGCAATCCCCAAAAAGTGCTGAATAATTTGAGATTCAAAATGGGTAAAGGGATAATTACTGAAGGCAAAGGTAGAAGGAGAAATGAAACAGGAATTAAGTAAAGAGGGTGGCAGCTGTCTCAACCATTTTTTTACTGAGGTCAGGCTGCTGTCATGAAAATGCAGATGTAGAATATCGTTAAGTTGTCTGATTTTAGAGGATTGCCCCATGTAGGTTACTTCTCCTCTCAATGTATCTTTTGTATTAGAGATGTGCAAAGCTTTTTGAATAAGATTGTTTTAAGTATGAAGAACCCCAGTTTAGATGCAAAGTAGATTATTTTGAGTGCTAAATAGACTGGAAGAGTTTTGTGTGCAAAACACTTCTAAAATGCCTGAACTAGCCTCTTTCACATTCAAAGCAGGATGTTTCACACTTAAAATGATTTAATTCAAAATATTTGAATTATTTGAATATCTGAATTAAATTTGCATGCCAAATTTAAATATTAAATATTTTGCATGTACAGTCTGGGTTTTATACATGTCCCCTTTCCAATGGACTTTAGTAGGATGAAGTGAGTGTCAGTGTAATATGTGGTCAACTTATGACCACAATTGGAATAGAATTTCTACTGCTAAGAAAGGCGATTCTTAAATCAGTCATGCCAGATTTTACATCCTTTTTTTGCCATGGTGGATAAGCAAATCACTGCAGTTATTAAATGAATCATACAGTCATTAAGTGAATCCAGCTTCCCCCATTGACTTTGTTTGCTAGAAGCTGGCTGGGAAGAACAAATGGCAATCCCATGACCTCAGGACAACCATTGTAAATACATGTTGATTCCCAAGTACACAAAATTGTGATCACGTGACAATGGGGATGCGGCAACAGTTGTTAAGTGCAGGCACCAGTCACCTTTTCCCAATGCCATTGTAACTTTTGAACAATTGCTAAATGAGAGTGGTTGTTAAGTTGAGCACTATCTGAACTGAATTAAAATTTGCCTTCCAGGGGGACACCATCAAGGTTGTCTTGTGTGAACTTTGGAAAAAGTTGTAATTTTTACACTATCAGGAGATCAATAAAGGGGAGTATTTGTAACTCAGGGTTGTAATGAGGGGTCCTTGGTGCTCTCTGAGCTTGGTTGTTTTCTTGCAGACGTTTCGTCAGCATTGACGATGTTTCCTAGTTAACCAACTAGGAAACATCGTCAATGCTGACGAAACGTCTGCAAGAAAACAACCAAGCTCAGAGAGCACCAAGGACCCCTCACTATCAGGAGAGGAAATATATACCATGTGGTTTCCAATACAGTACCAAACAAATTAACCCCTTTGAATCTACTGCAACTTTTACCCACAAAAGCAGGTTCATTATAGGTAACCATGTGTGTGCACATTTTGCCTACAAGTATAATAAGCTACTGTATTCTTTACTAAGTATATTATTTATTATATAAAAAGAAGATTCTTTTTCATGGGCAGATATAAAGAGCGGCCCTTTAGTCATACTACCAAGGATCTTTGAAGATCAGTATGCAGACAACATACACATAGCATTCAACTACCTACTTATAACCATTGATTGTCTGCAGAAAGAGATTGGTAAATAAGTCTCACTTGCTTCATTCCCTCTGTGTGTTTTAAATCCATAATACTTAGAGTGGGTTACATAACAAAATAATGTGGCATGGGTAGTTCAAACTCTATAAATTCTTGCAGGCAATTTAAGATCATTTCCCCTCCTATTATCCGGAGGCAAGTTTAGCTTTATAAAACATGAAAAACTAGATGGTAAGTATTTGATAAATTCAGCGAGGATTTTGTCACAGGGCAGAGGTGCTTTCTTAGCCTAGTTTCTGTTAATTCATATAATCTCTGGCCACTATTACATTTCCTTTAGTTTATGCAGAACTTTTGTTGCCTATAAAATTAAAATTTTAAATATTTTGGGTGCATTATTCTAGACATGCTTATTTGAAATAGCAATAGCTATAGCACTGAGACTTACATATCACTCCATAGTGCTTTACAGAACTCTCTGGGCAATTTACAGAGTCAGCATATTGTCCCCAACAATCTAGGTCCTCATTTTACTGACCTCAGAAGGATGGAAGTCAGCATTAAGCTGGTCAGGATCGACCTCCTGGCAGTCAGCAGAATTAGCTTGCAATACTGCATTCTAACCACTACGCCACCACAGCTCAAATGAAACAACAATGAACTGGGCAGAGTTTCAGCCAAACACCCCCAAACACCTTTTGTTTTGTTGTGGAATGTTAACACAAGTAATACTGCAAATTAAACTGCAGACCATTAGCTGTAGTTATCTTATTTTTCTTCTCTTGCTTCCTCATATGGTTCATCCAACTGCAACTGTCCACCAAAAGCTGATGCTTCCATCTCTAAGGATCATACCAGAGGTGAAAAAATATATATTTATTATCCTGCCAGTAGGGCAGGTAAGAAAATCATTCTGTAGATTTGGCCTCTGAACCATTTGTAATTTTCTCCGTGTACTGGAAGGCCTTTCTGTGCAAGCCTGTACAATATTTAGCTAGGTTATCTTTGCAGAGCTTAAATATGTGAATTTAGAAACCAGCCTTAATCTAAAGACTATCATTTAGGGTTGTCTACATTCAGCTATCTGAAATTAAGTTTAAAACTTGTTCACTTTTGTATTTACAGAAAAAGGAAGGTTTCAGCTAAATAGTCTAGATAAAATTATTATTAAAATATGTTGCCACAAAATCTCTACTGCATTTCTAGATGCCACTAATGAAGAACTATATTTTCTTCAAAAGACTGAACGCAGAATTGATATTAAAACCCTATGCAAATAGCCAAAGGAATATCAAACTCACCCTTGCCCTCAAGAGTGATAGAAACATACCTACCATAGATTAAAGAAAGAAAAGAGTGTTGCAATACATTTACATTAGCAAATACTGTTCCTTGTGATATTGGAAGAGGGAAGAGGGAACCAAAATAACAGAAGTCATACATGGATAAAGAGCAACACCAGAATGGTCTCCACTTTAGCATTAACAGCAAGTAAGAAAAAAGATGAGGTAAAAAAAAAAGATTTTTTTAAAAAGAAAACTGAGTTGAAATATGAATACTCCCAAATTTAAATTATTTAAACTCAATATTGGAATGGATTAAAAAGATTGTTTAGCCTCACCTCTATTTGACTATCACCCATGCAATCCACAAATATCACCTATGTCAGTGGTGGCAAACCTATGGCACGGGTGCCAGAGGTAGCACCCAGAGCCCTCTCTGTGAGCACACGTGCCATTGCCCCAGCCTTGCTTCCCTCTGCGACCCCATCCTCACCAGCAGCCCCCCTGGAGTCGCCCCTGAGCATGGCCCATGCAGCGCGGCCAAGGACATGGCAGCCAGGCAGCATAGACAAGACTCTGCCCTCACGCCCCATCTATGGCAGTGGTGTCAAACTGTCAGCCCGCAGGCCGGATGTGTCATGCTGAAACCGCGCTCACCCCATTGCCGGCAATGGAAAAAAAGTCGCGATACGTCGTGACATGTCACATGACGTTGCAAGTTTGACACCCCTGGTCTATGGCAAACAAAGATTTCTCAACATTCTGTAGTCCAATATTCAGTTAGGTAGAAACCTAAGACAAGTGCCTCTTCCTGGCTCTCCATCTGTCCTATGTGTTCTGGCAAGAGGGTACCATCATCCAAGGAGTGTTAGTTGGCCAAGTGCCATAAGAGTCCTTTCTGCCATGGTACCCACCTTCTGGAACATCATCAAGTACAGATTGGGCAAGACCTGGCTTAAAAACAGTTAAGTATGAGAAGGACCTTGGAGTCCTAGTAGATGATCACTTAACCATGAACCAGCAGTGTGCAGCAGCAGCCAAAAAAAAAAATACAATCCTGGGTTGTATAAACAGAGGCATAGAATCAAGATAACTCAAAGTATTAGCACCGCTTTATAAAACCTTAGTAAGACCACACCTGAAATACTGCATCACAAAAAAGATGTTCAGAGTTTGGGGAAAAAATTCAGAGAAGAGCAACTAAGACGATCAAAGGCTTGGAGACTAAAACACATGAAGAATGGCTGCAGGGCGTGGGTTTGGCTGGTCTAAAGAAAAGAAGAAATAGGGGAGACCTGATAGCAGTATTCCAGTATTTGAGGGACTGCCACAAAGAAGAGGGGAATCACATTATTCACCAAAGCACCAGAGACCAGCATAAGAAACAATGGTTGGAAACTGATCAAAGAGAGAAGCAACCTGGAACTAAGGAGAAACTTCCTGGCAGTGAGGACAATTAACCAGTGGAACAGCTTGCCTCCAGAAATCGTGGGCACTCCATTACTGGAGATTTTTAAGAAGAGGCTAGAGAGTCACTTGTCTGAGATGGTATAGGTTCTCGTGCTTGAGCAGGGGGCTGGATTAGAAGACCTCCAAGATCTCTTCCAGCTCTATTCTATTCTATCCCTCCAGAGATTAGGTTGGCCTTCTGCAGGGCCCTGAAGACCTGGCTCTGTGCTCAAGCCTACAGTCCAGATATGCAATGGGGCACATTTCCTGGCTTAAGGGCTTTTTCATGATTTTCCAGCTGATGTGTGTGCCTTATTCCTTGTTTATTTTGTATCAAATAGGTGGCTATATAAATAGATTTAATAAATGATAAATACATTGCTTACTTCTGTTATTGTTATGCAAAGCACTCTTAAATATTTCAGAAAGTTTCCTCCAGTTACTGAATGTGTGAACAGCCCAAAAGGCTCAAAAAAAAAAAATCCCACCCAAATGAGCCAAGAACTTATGGCCTCAAATACAAATTATGGCAGCTTTACCCAAGTATTCTCTCTGTCAGGAATGCACCTATGATTCACACACTTTATATGTGCAATGTTTCTATGGTTTTCACTTTGGTGGTACTTACTAAGAAAATCTACTCGTGTTATAATTTCATCCCGGCAGTGTTTTTGGCAGGTTTGGTTATCAGCCAGCCTTCCTGAGTTGAACAGGATACACTCAATGCAGTCCCTGGGAAGCAAGAATCATTGATAAATATATCTTCAAATCACATTTAAAACATGATGTTGAAGCTTCTTTGGAAAATAAAAACTCTTTTGGTATAGACTACATATTAGTGCATCCGCAGATTAACTTACCCTTGTGGCTATTATAACATGCAAAGAGAAGAATGAGCTTCAAATATTCCAACCCAAAATAGGTTGTTATTCCAATTGCATCAATATTCAGGTGAATTATTCCCTTGAGTTCAACCTCTAATACAGGGGTCTCCAACTTGGCAATTTTAGGACTTGTGAACTTCAACTCCCAGAACGCCTCAGCCAACCATGCTGGCTGGGGAATTCTGAGAGCTGAAGTCTACATTAAAGCTGGCAAGTTTAGAGAGCCCTAATCCAACACGTGATGGTAATAAAAAGAGAAATGAGTCTTAATATTCTAACTATAGCACCAGGACTCTGAATGACTCCCTTCTTTAAAGCTGCAATGGCCCTTGACATAATATAAATTATTGCTCTAGAACAGGGGTGGGAAACTATGGTCCTTTTATGACTTATGGACCAACTCCCAGAATCCCTGAGCCAGCCATGCTGGTTCCAGGAATTCTGGGAGTTGAAGTCCACAAGTCATAAAGGGCCATAGTTCCCCACCGCTGTTCGTGAATCTATTCAAATTTGGATTCAGCTTTGTGACAGGATTATGCATCCACAAAAGACCCACCAGATCGTAACATTTGTATTCTTTTGAACATCTGGCATCAGATAAAACAGGTCAGCTGCTGATGTGTGGGTCAAGGACTTTCTTAACACATAATATAATGTGTACCACAATATTATCTCAAACAAAGCTGTTTTGATGTTTTTATTCCTATTTAATCTACATAAATTGTCTATCGTTTGACTGTTAATTCTTTCCAGGAAGTGATTTCAGCTTTGTTAGCCTCACTATAAGAATATTCATAAAAAAGGATAAAGGCACTTCAAAGAGAAATCATTCAAGAGAAGACTTGCTTTAGGGAACAATTCCCTGGAATAGTCCCAAACGGGTCTATTGAGGCTAAATAAAATTGGAACGAAGGATAAAAATGCAGGGTGGGGGGTTGCATTAAGCAAAACAGAATGTAGCGTACTAGTGATTTATCCTATTTTCATACATCACCTGGTTTTCTCAGCTGTCTAGGGCTAAAGAAACTGGGATTTCTGACAAGCTACAACGTATGAACACTATGATGTTTTCAACCTGGATAAAGGGTCACAAATTGTACAGTCCCGAAGCAAGATTAGTCACTCATATTCCATTACGTGGTTCTTGGACTACTGGAGCAGAACGAGAGAAGATAAGCAAAATCGCTAATATGTGATCTCCAGGAAAGTTCTATTTCATGTTCTATTGTTAAGAGTTTCTTTCGTGCAAAAGCCAAGCCCCAACTTTCATGCTACAAAGCACGTTAGAACGATCTCCTCTGTCAAGCTTTGATAATCACCACTTTTTTTTCATATTTGCAGAAGTACAGGCAGTCCTTGGCTTACTACCACAATCGAGCCCCAAATTTCCACTCCTAAGCAAAGCATTTGTTAAGGGAGTCTTGTCCCATTTTATGACCTTCCTTGCTACAGCTGTTGAGTGAATCGCCGCAGTTAAGTTAGCAACATGGTTGTTAAGTGAACCTGACTTCCCCATTGACTCAGCTTGTCAGAAGGTGGCAAAAGGTGATCACGTGACCCCGGGACACTGTACCTGTCATAAATATGAGCCAGGTGCCAAGCTTCCAAATTTAATCACGTGACCATGGGGGATACTGCAATGGTCGTTAAGTGTGACAAACGATCATAAGTCACTTTTTTTCAGTGCCTTTGTAATTTACAACAGTCACTAAAGGAATACTTGTTGAGGGCTACCTGTATTCAGGATTGGAAGGGCAGTAATGCAGCTGAGAAACCACAAAGGAGACCGTGTCATAACATTGGTCTTTGAGTGGTTTTGAATCTAGATGTTGGCACATACCTTTTAGTACTGCAAACACCCGGGCAGGTGGGACACTTCTCACAAGTCTCCCCAAAAGCTCCAGGTTCAGTGCACTGGCATTTCCCACAGATGCAGTTGCCTCGGCCACTGCACATTTGGCCATCGTTAGAAAGACACCGGCCTGTGTCCGTTGAGCAGTTGCAGTTGTCCCCAATATAGCCAGGATGGCACTTACATTCCCCGCAGTGACATTCTCCGTGACCTAAATACAAGTTACACAAAGAAAAACAATCATTTGCATTGCCAATGCAAGGGGCCGTAGTTTCAGATGCTCTCTTAAAATCTGATTCAGAAACAGAAAGAGACATATTCAATCATCAACATAGTCTTGTATTTGTATTTGTTAAAGTTCATTTAATTGTTATGGAATTATTCAGTGGTTTGGGGCATACCTTACTACTGCATCTATACTTTCTTCTAAGAACATTAGTAGCCTATTTTATGAAATAAAAAAGACATAAAATACTTTATAAATTCATGTTGTTGTAGTAGCGGTGGCTTTGAAAGCTGGTTTGGTGTAATAGTTAAGGCATCTGCCTAAAAACCAGGAGATTGTGAGTTCTACTCGCACCTTAGTTGACTTTGGACCAGTCTCTCTTTCTCTCCCTCCCTCCCTCCCTCTCTCTCTCTCCCTCTCTAGTATATCTACATCTATCTATCTATCTATCTATCTATCTATCTATCTATCTATCTATCTATCTATCTATCTATCTATCTATCTATCTATCTATCTATCTATCTATCATCTATGAGACCAGACTGACTCAAAGATACAAACAAAAAGAAAAAAAGAAAAGAAAAAAATAGTGGTTGGCATCAGAAGACATTAAGATTAGAAACAGAGATGACTAAGCACAAAACCAAGCATGAAAACAAACTAAAGGCAAATAAAGAAAAAAATACATGACTGATATCTCCGTTTCATGTGAGGTAGACCTGTTTCTCCACTATTGCTTCAGGTTACAGATGGACAATTATTTTATTATACCTTTCCCTTGGAAACAAGGAAATAATATATCCCTAGAAGGATCCAGGTAGAGTCTTTTTTAAACATAAATAGTTTCTCCAGTGCTTTAAAAGGTTGATGGCAGTTTTTAGGTTTCCAAACCAAGAAATTACTTAAATAATCAGGATATGGGTGTAGGATGTAGAAAGAAAGTCTACAGTGCAATGGTCTTCTGCTTCAAACAATACAATTCTATGTAAATGTACCAGAACTCCCACTAAATTCAATGTGGATATACTCCAAAATTATGGGCCTAGAACAGTGGTGTAAAATAACTTATCCAACATAAACCAAAGTGGAAGACAGTGGGCCAACTGATCATGTTTTCAGCCCTGAAGAAAAGGCTTTTACAGTTATTTTATCTACCAAATGTGTATAAAACACCTTTTCTTTCAGGATTAGTATGTAGACAGAGGTGTTCCATTTAAGCTGGGAGAGTGTAAATTACTCAAGGCTGCCCAGTGAATGTTTAGGCTGAGCTGGTTTTAACCAAAACCTTACTGGTTCAGATCCAAATCCAGTTTCATATGTGTCATTGGAGAAATCTCTTTGGCATCCTAGGCTGGGTTGATATTTTTCAGATATCCCAAAGAAAAGCATGTTTTGGTGAAAAAGGGAGAAACTTTCTGAAATGGTTAACATCTTACATGTAACGCTCATATGGAAAGCTTAAACTCTACTTTTACAAGAACAAGGAATTATAAAGGAGTTAAGTGCAATATCAAAACAGAACATAAGTTTCTTAGTTGTTCTGGTCTTAACAGAAAAAAAAATAACCAGCTTTTTTCCCCCAGTTCTGGATTATTTTCTGATGCAGACAGAGTCTATTTATAGTCAGATTAGAGCAGTACCACCGTCTGGTTTGTTGCCTTCTGTCTTGTACTAACAAATACTTCCTGTTAAATATTTTCGTCTCTAGTATCTTTTTGTTCATTGGAAATTTTGCTTTCTGCCAAAAAAAAAACAGAAACAAAACTTGCAGGATTGCCACTAACAATATTTTGCAATCATTTACCCCCAGAGGAATTACTTCCTTGTAATACAAGCCATCCACTGAAAGCTGTAGCACTTGGAAGTAAGAGAGTCTTTAAAATGATGCAGCCAAATAGTTCTTGTCAAACTACTTGATGAGACGGAACATGTTTGCAGAGTAAAGGTCATCAGTGCCCTTCCCTTATATTTGCAGAAAAAGTTGTAAATGGTAAGTCCGTCAGGTTCCATCTAAAAGGAACCAAAGAAAATATAAAGGATTTAATTCAATTAATTTCTCTCTAACCTTTCCCTAAGACACAGAATTTGTAATAAAATATTTATATTGTACTTTATTCTCAGAACATTTTTTATCAGGAGTTTTAGAACAAAACGACCCACCATCAGGATTTATTGGTCAAACCCAAGTCTTGCATTCTGTTTCTCCTGTACAAACCTACTTTAGCTACCACCTGCCTTCCTAAGGTTGCACACCAAGCTTGGTCTTTTTGATGGTGGTGGGGTATTACCATAGATTCAGTTTTGATTCCTGGAGACTGCAGGGACAAGTTCCTGCAGTTTTCCTGGCAAGATTTCCGAACTAATTTGCCCTTGCCTTCTTCATAGGGCTGAGAGAGAGTGACTGGCGCAAAGCTGACTTCGTGCATAAAGTAGGACTAGAACTTACTGTTTCCTACTTTCTAGCCTGCTGCCTTCACCACTAAGCCAAACCGACTCCCTGGCTTTCTTTAATGCGGTCTAATTTCAAAATCTATCATGGGGAGAGTTCCCATTCATTAAATTTATTTATTAATATCATCACCACCCAACCATCTCATACAAGTGACTGG
This sequence comes from Bothrops alternatus, assembly GCA_034064705.1. Taxonomy (NCBI): domain Eukaryota; kingdom Metazoa; phylum Chordata; class Lepidosauria; order Squamata; family Viperidae; genus Bothrops; species Bothrops alternatus. The sequence continues at coordinate 6,165,834 of JARGCV010000063.1, forward strand.
CAGCTTACAAGAATTTCAGCCCAGAAAAAAACAGGTGGGTATAGCATGTGAGACAGACAATGTGTTGATATTTCCTTCCCAGGACCAACTACCAGCCTCTCACTTGCTTTAGCCCTATGTACAATGGACACATTTGGCAAGTCAGCCATCTAGACTGCATAGTGCATCCCCTGAATTGCCACAGGAATGCCCATGAGGCACAGAGGAATTTTTTTTAAAAAAATCAAATTTTATTAAATGTACATTTAAAAACAGAAGTGGACATGATTTAACTTCCCTGGCTACAACACTGCTATTAGTATTACCTTATGTTACAGAAAGAAAAACAGAAACTTAAAATACATTCTATAACAGGGCAGAGCATAACAAACTGTACATATAACATCTGTAAAAATTTTTTGGTAAACCATCTTTCAGTCGTCAATGTTGTATTTACATATCTTTCAGTTGTGTCCTAATATAGGTGTCCAATGCCATGGAAAGAAGTATGTATTAAGCTAGATTTAAAAATTCACCAGATCGAAAGCAGAAAAACAAGGAAAGATATTGGTGTACACCAGAGGTCTTCAAACTTGACTCTTTTATGACTTGTGGACTTGGCTGAGGAATTCTGGGAGTTGAAGTCCACAAGTCATAAAAGGGCCACGTTTGAAAACCCCTGGTGTACACACTTTGGAAAGTCTCTGGCCATTATCCCACTATAGATATAGCACTACTACAGGTTCTAGGAATTATTTCAAAAGTGTTCACATGAGATTTTTTTTTTAATCATTCTAGCCACACACCAAAGCACTTCATTCTGAAGCTTAGTATTTCAAACAATGTACTTAAACTTTGTGTTAAAAGATAAGCTATATCCATATCCAACTGAATGAATACTGCAAACTTTAAGAAGTGAAAATCAAAGGGGCTCCTATTGTGGAAAGGTTGCAGGCTAAAATAAATAATAGAGAAGAATGAGTATTCGGCTAAAAATTGGATTTCCATTTCATACTTTCTGGCCCGAATTGCTTCTCCTTTTTTTGCTGCCTTAACCTAATTTTAGACTGCAAGATATTTCTGTCAGGAACACAGTAAACTAACAAGTAAATGATAGCACCATCCAAGTACATTATAAATAAATAATGATACAGACTGGAATGCTAATGGCTATTTATGACACAGGAGCAACTTTAAAATCTTGAAAAGTGCAAGTCCGTATCTATCTATTAAACTCTCCACTTTAAAAAAAATTGACCAATTCAGATTGGATTGGTCAGTACTACCAATAGTACTACCAGTACTACTATATGATGACTCTATGAAATCAATTCAAAGGTACCACTGGTTATAGATGCTAGAGAGTATAACTGTTAGCTTTTGCGCCTGCCTTCTTTATTGTTATAGCAGACACTATAGGTGTACAGTAGGAAACAGACGGCCAGTTTAGACAGTCTGTATGGGACTCATGTGTTATGTCATGTTAATGCTCAACCAACTAGGTGTACACTGCTCTTCTGTTCCAGACCAATTACCTGGAAAAGATACAGAAACCGTGGGTCCTGCTGAGACTGACCAAATAGTTAATCTGGGTATAAAAATGAGATTTGTAATCCAACATATCTGGGAAAGTCCACAAAAGCAAAGGCAGCCTTAAAGGAAGACGTTTTTGTATTCCCCTAGACCAGGGGTAGGCAACCTCAGCTCTTTTATGACTCATGGACTTCAACTCCCAGAATTCCTGAGCCAGCTGTGCTGGCTCAGGTATTCTGGGAGTTGAAGTCCATTAGTCATAAAAGAGCCGAGGTTGCCTACCCCCGCCCTAGACCAACTTTATTCACAAAAAGAGAAATGAATCAGAAGGGTATAATTATTTGATAATCTAGATTGATTTTCCTCAATTCTCCTCTGCTCTTCAGATATGTTTGAGACTACAGTTCTCAAATTTCCCCAAGGAATAGGTGCACAAATCCAACATATCTGGAACATAGGGGTGTACAAAAACCCGTCGTGATAATTAGTAATTAATGAACTGATCAATGCAAATTAAATTGTATTTAACAAGCTTAAGGGTTACTCAATAATGGCAGTCTGCTTTAAAAGGATGGGGAAGGGTCGACATTCTGTACTATGGTGATTTCCACTGTGTGATTCTTTTTATTTTGTTTATTTGCAAGCACAAAATGTTTTCACATAAGTTCAGGCTAGAATTGCTATGCTTCATATGAAATAATTATGCTCACTTTATGCATGTCACAAGATCTGTGTTCATTAGACTCTACTGTGGGGTAAAGCTCCTACTATCTTCTGATCTGTTACTAATATGAACAACTTTCAGAATTGAAGAAAGGCAGAAATTCCCAAATCTAGGTAATATTGCTTGATATACTTATGAATCAATAGGCCTGTATACAATGCTTTCAAGCACTCAAAATTAAAACTAATTTAGCATTATTCATTTGGAACAGGATATAAAGCATATTATAGAAGGTATGTTTTCAAAACTAGGATCAGTTAGCATGCATTTTAGTTCTGTAATGGAGCAACACTTGTTTCAAAATTTTTGATTTGTCACAACAGCAGTTCCTTTCTACTCTTAATTAAAGCAACCCCAACCCATTTTTTTTCATTTCTCTGCAAATATGAAAAAAGGTGCATTGCTTTTTAAGAGCTAAATTAACTTTAATTAGAAGATCTGGATCATATGTAAGACTGACTTTTTTTTGCCAGGTTCACATAGAAAGTTGGAAAAGACCAGGCTGTTTTAATGAACATCAGAGAAGTGTCACCCTCACACCAGCCCAAGCAGTTTCCAAAACGGCTATTTTGGTTTTGGATCAGATTTACTAAATGATGTCTGGTGGATATTTCATTCACTTTCCAACATCATTACAAAAATACTTCTTCTATTCCAACAAAACATTAGTTATTTCCAGTTGCAAAGAGACAATCTCGTCATTTGCTTAAAAGCAACCATTTATTTTATTACATCCTTTTTTTTAAAAAAAATCAGGTTTTTAAATGTTATACACCCACGCAGTATTTCCAGAAGCCCTTTGATAGATGAGCTTTATGTTTTACTGATGACTGGCAGGTATCAAAGAAATCCCCACAAGCAATTTCTAATTGCTCTGATCCAGAAAGGGCTAAGCAGACAGAGAAATAGGCAATTATTTATATTACAGAATGCAGAATAACAGACACGGAAGGGATCTTGGATAAGGTGACCAACCGTCCTCCTTTTGGGAGGACAGTCCTCCTTTTGTAAGTTCTGTCCTCCCTCAAAAAGTGTCCTCCTTCATGTCCTCCTTTTCGATATTTGAAGACTAATCTGCAGGGGGGGGGTTTTCCTCTCATAGGATGCTCAGAACGGTGTTCCGGCACCCTTTTTTTTGATGTTTTTTTTTTCAACTTTTGCATGAGCTGGGCTACTCCTCCTATTGGCTTTTGAAAGCCAATAGGAATTGCTGCTGAGCGCGCCAAAACATGGCAAACTTTGCACATGCAAGTTGTCTGTATTATTATTGCAATGAATAAAATGTTTCTTTTATTTACGATATCTTTTTCTTCAATTTATTTGTGTCCTCCTTTTCATTGTAAAAAAGTTGGGTCACCTTAATCTTGGAGGTCTTCTAGTCCAAGCCTCTGCTCAAGCAGGAGATTCTATACTACATATTCCGAACAAATGGCTGTCCAATCTCTTCTTAAATATTTCCAGTGATGGAGCACCTCTACAACTTCTGGAGGCAAGCCGGTTCTCACTGTCAGGAAATTTCTCCTTATAAAGGAGACTATCTGCAGCTCAGGGTTGACATGTGGGGTCCTTGGTGCTCTCTGAGCTTGCTTGTTTTCTTGCAGATGTTTCATTATCCAAACTAGGTAACATCATCAGGGCTAGTAAGGAGTGCAAATTGCACTGATGATGTTACTTACTTTAGATAATGAAACGTCTGCAAGAAAACAAGCAAGCTCAGAGAGCACCAAGGACCCATCAATTTCTCCTTAGTTCTAGGTTGGATCTTTTTTGGTAAGTTTCCATCCATTACTTCTTCAAATTGCTTTGAAGAATAAGTTGTCCCCCACCTTATGACAGCCTTTCAAATATTGGAAGATGACTATCATATCGCCCCTATTCACAGAGGCTAATATAGTATCTAATGATATACACATGTCCTTGTAATAGAATTTCCAATCAGTTATTTTGGGGAAATTGGTCTTTTTTTTTTTTTTAGCCCACATCTCTACTTTCTCTTCCTAAATGCAAATGAAACATGCAGTTGGGCCTTTTATTTTGCAGGGTTTAATCATGCAAGTATTGTAGGAATGATACCAATAAGCTTAACAGTAAATTAAGTTGCTTTGGAAATATGCCAAGGTTCATTAATTCTTTTCATGGGTAACTATTACCATGTATCAAGCTCTTAAGAGTTAAATGATTATTTTTACCACTTTTTGGCCAGCAAACTATTTTTTTTCTTCCATCTTACTCAAGCAAAAATGGACACACACCCCTACAGGGATCAACAGTACACAAATGGCTCACACAAGAGCAAAGTTGTTATGTGGATGATTTACACACACACACTGCTGTAAATTACAACAGTTAGTTTAAATCTGGTTTGAAATTATCAACGCAAAAATATGATATTATGACTTTAAATATAAAATCCACTGCTGAATTATTGCTTGATGAGAGAGAGAATACTACTATGACAACTAGACAGCCACTTGTCTGAAATGGTATGGGGTCTCCTGCTTGAGTAAGGGGTTGGACTAGAAGATCTCCAAGGTCCCTTCCAGTTCTGATATTCTATGAAGTCTTTCACTGTCAGCCTTTTATTCTTATTATTCAAGACAGACATATAGACATCCCGATTTATATTTGCAATGAATTATTTAGGAGGGAATTAAATTATTAGATGGTGTTTGCTGAACCTGTCATACTATATTCAACAGGCAAGAACTGCAACCTATCAGGCAAGCTCACAAGAACCTAAGCCAGGCTTAGCAAGAATCTAAGCTCACCTGTTAATTAATTCTTTTTTTGAAGAGTTAGAAAGCCTTCATTAAGAATTAGTAACCAAGAGTAAAGCAATATTCATATTCTTTTATAACTTTTTTCTCATTCTGGCGCTATATAATGGAGGAGCAGCTAATGGGGAGCTGAGCATAAGATGGTTGGATGGATCATCTTTCTAACAAAGTTGCTGCAAGCACAATTACAAAAAATTACAATGTGGAAAAAAGTGGAGGACAGAGAAGCAGCCAAGATCGGTGCACAAAAAGCTTAGAGAAAATCTGGGGGGGGGGAGTTTAGAAATCTTAGGGAAAAAAGTCTTGCATTTATCAAAATTATATCCTGCCCCTGCTAAACTAAATCAGACATCCAAATTTCCCAGCATTGATGCCGGCAGTCTGCTACTGTGCATGCCAGCAAAGAGCAAGCAGAAATATATTATCCTGTCTTGTTCTTCAAGACACTGGCAGGATATTGTCTTGGCCTCTTGTGCCCCTTTTATGCACTCAAGCTTATTAAAATGCACAAAGCACCGCAAAAAGGCCCACTCCCTTCATCTCCTCCAACTCTGGCTATGTCCCAACAACGTCAAAAGTACAACTCAAATTAAGAGATTTGGCACAGAGTTAAAACGGCAACCTTCATGCTGCGGTTTTTTGCAATTTGTTTAGATGGGCATATAGCTATTCGCATCTTAATTTAAATTTTTATTAAACTATCAGATAAAATTTGGCCAAGTAAATATTTTTTCTTACATTTTGCACAGAATAACAACTACAAAAGTAACCCATTCTGCTTATATACATTAATTACAGATTTAATATTCTCATCTCTCTCTATAGTCTAGTTTACCGATTGGCATAAAGATAAGGTGACCAACCGTCCTCCTTTAGGGAGGACAGTCCTCCTTTTGTAAGTTCTGTCCTCCCTCGAAAAGTGTCCTCCTACATGTCCTCCTTTTCAATATTTGAAGACTAATCTGCAGGGCTTTTTTTTTTTTCCTCATAGAACACTCAGAACAGTGTTCTGGCACCTTTTTTTTGATGGGTTTTTTTTCAACTTTTGCATGAACTGTGCTATTCCCCCTATTGGCTTTCAAAAGCCAATAGGAATTGCTATTGAGCAATTGACAACTTACTTTGCACATGTAAGTTGTCTCCAGCGAAGGCGAATTGGCAGGAACTTTGCACCCCTTCCTGTTACCCAACTACACCATCTCCTAGTTAGTCCCGAAGATACCTGGAAGAGACTGGAGTGGCAACGCCACGGTAACTTTCTCTTGAACTTTGGCCCTGCTAGGGCAATAATATCTGTGGGTGCCAGAGGCAGGGGCGGCGGGGCTGCTGCGAGCGGGGGTGTGAGGGGCGGCGGTGGCTGGCTGCCCCCTGTGCTGTGGGAGCCATGGGGCCTGCGCAGGTGGGTAGTGGTACTGGTGGGGCGGCTGCAGGTGGGATGTGTCGATGGGCTGCCCCCCGGGGCCGAAGCCGGCACAGCTGGTGCTTTGGGAGCCACGGGGCCTGCTCCACATGGCAGGGCAGCAGTGCTGGCGGGGCGGCTGCCGGCAGGGGCGCGGCATGTAAGCATAATTACAATATAAAATGTTATTGTTACAAATGTTTTTATTGTGCATTTATTATATTATAGTATATTCTGTATTGTTGCAATGAATAAAATGTTTCTTTTATTTACGATATTTTTTCTTCAATTTATCTGTGTCCTCCTTTTCACTGTAAAAAAGTTGGTCACCTTAATAAAGATGCTAATTAGTCATTCGACTCTATAAAATATATCAATGACTGTAGAACACCAACAGTAGATAAATGTTATAAAGCCAACCCTAATACATACGTACAGTCACGCTTTTGTTAAAAAAATTGTGATATGGATAGATAACAAATCATTTGTGATATGATCATTGAATAGATAATATACTCTTCAAACTTTAAGATTGTAATAAGGAAAGGTTGCTTTCATTATTGGTACCTTCAAAAGTAAAATTAATACCTATGGCCAGGTAGGAAATAAGAATGAGCACACAAAGCAGCTTCTGAGGAAAAGTTAAAATTTTGGCTCAAATACTACATGAATGAATACATGTACCGGGATAATGATGCAAGATCGAATTTGGGTCAGTCTGAAAGCTTGGAAGAGTAAATCTTCCGGTGACCGATCAAAATTCGATTTTGAAAAATGCTATACCATGTTTTCCCGAAAATAAGACCCGGTCTTTTTTTTTTTTCCCTCCAAAAGAGGCACCAGGTCTTATTTTCGGAGGGGGGGTTCTTTTCCACTCAGCTCACGGCAGCGGCATTCACAGCCCCAGCCAGCCAGAAAATTAAAGAAATGCTTCACAATAAAAGTGCTGTTTAACTATTACTTATTATATTCATGTTTAAACATCAGGTTATCTGGAGGCAAGCATGACATTCCTCTTTTCACTTCACCGTGTCAATTGAATTCAACAAGGCATGCTTCTGTCTCAATTCAGCATATAAACCCATCTTTTTTTTATTCTGCTTCATGTTATATTAAAGGATCATTGATTTCAAATATTGCTGTATTTGCTTTAACAACCCACTTAAACTGTTATAAAGGAGCACAAAAGTATTGACGTATTAGCCCTCTTTTTTCACTGCCTCTGGGGTGAATTCACATGTTCCAGAATAAGCATACTGGAGAACAATTAAAAAATATATCATTAACTGGAAAAAGAAACCCACATTTTTCTCAATTTCCTCCCTCTCATTTACACCTACTGTACACATTCTTTCATTTCACTATTTTTTTTTATCTCTAGCATAAATGATACAATGAAAAAAATACAGAAACAGAAACAAAGGGCGTCTTGGTTACAGGTTTGACTCCCCCCCCCAAGAAATAGTGAAAAGTTTATTCACTCATTTCTTTGTTCAATTACAACTTGCTCACAGAATTATCCATATTTTGCACACCTTATGCTATGAGCATGGCTGCTCCTTGTCAGGCCTGGAACACACGAGCGTGCCAATACTGCATCAGGATAGCACAAATCCTCATACTGAGAAAGCCAGAGAACAGATGATCATTTATCAACAGCTTTTTGTTGTTGTTGTTGTTGTTGTTGTAAAGAAAACAAGCCTGTTGGATTCTCTAGAACTGACTGCAGTCCCCTCAAAGGTTTGGAGCATGGTAGGTATTGCATAAGCAGATAAAAATGGCCGATCCTGTGTTAATTTTAAGTCCTAAGATTTACTCTCTTGTCTGTTAATACAAAACAGGGATGAAAGAGAAGTTGGAATAAAGAAGATGGTCATCAGCCCTTGCCAACTCCAGGGCTTTAAAGTTGTTATTATTATTATTATTATTTATTAAATTTCTTAAATTTCTATGCCACCCTATTCCGGGAACTCAGGGCGGCTCACAGCATAAATAGAAATCCAATATAAAAAACTACATAATACGTATATAAAAAATACATATATAAAAAAGAGAACCCCTAAATTAAGAAACCATTCATTCAGCAAACGTACACACAAACATACACTGTTGTCCTTTTCCTACCTCTCAAGGGCATTTTTGGATCTGTAATCAGATAAGCCAACAACAGCCAAGTTGCTTGCATAGGGAGATGGAGCTTAGCACTCCTTAGAGAAACACAGAGACTTATTAAGCAGTGGGCACAGCTAAGAGACTCTGAAATCCCCAGGAGAATCATTTACTTCAATCATAGTGTAACTGCATGTGATCCTCAGTTATAAAGAGTTTATCCCTGTCACTTTATCTGCAAAATTAAGTGAAAGTATGCTGTGATGTCTAGCAGACAACTTCACTTTTTCATGCTTACTCCTCAAGCACCACCAATATTCCAGCTGCTTTTTTCCCTGTTCCAGGAGACATCAGCAAAGAGATTAATGCTGGGAGAGACCAGGTAGCTTTCCAAAGATTGTTGGGCTCACCTATAAGCCTGGCTGGTCTGGCCAATGCTGAGGGACAATAGCCAACAAACATCTGGCAGCCATACGTTGCTCACTTTTCTTTGGAAGGTTGTACAACCTCAGCCTAGAGTTCCAAATTACCAATAAAAGCCGTACATGCCCAGAACAAGAAGGAGAAATCATCCACCCAAGTACAGAGAATCACCTTGGGTTATCTTCCTGCTTAATCTGAATGCTCATCATATATCCCATGCTTCTTGATTTCATAAATTTGCATGTGAGAAGGGGTTAAGAATGATGCTGATATTTCTGTAAGTAGTCAGCATTTCTGTGGAAGGCAAAAGTAATAGGCGGTAGGAATGAAGTGATAAATCTTGGTGAATTTTTGTTGCCTTTTCCATGCTATTGTAACTCAAGAATTAACTTA